>JAJJWX010002387.1:1347758-2695517 GCA_023529315.1 Papaver bracteatum | reverse complement strand
TCCACCACCGATTCTCGGATTCTCTTTTCTATCTCTTATTCACATCCAAACCTTATTTGTATTTCAACCAACAACGCCATTAACCATTTCGAATTCAATCGACTATCTTTCATCAAATCCCCAATCGACATAAGGCATCACCATTTTCTCCTCTACGAGTTCTTCATAGTGAAATCACTAGTCCATTTCTTAATGTCGTCCTCTCGAATCGGATCAAAGATGAGATGCCGTTTATTTTCTTCAGATGATTGAGAATGAGAAACAAAAATTCGATATAGGGTTATAAAGTTAGGGCTGGATAATTACACCCAGTGATAGTTACACCCTTGGATAAGTGATAAGGGATTCCCTAGCTGATAACCCCTTAACCATAGCTGAACTGTATTTAGTATTCCTCCAAAGATGAGTGCCCCTTAACCTTAACGTGGCGCCAAATAGTGCTCTCCCTATTAAATGACAATTCTGCCCTTTTTGCTCAATTTTGGTAATTTCTTATTCTTTTCCTCCGTGCGACTCCAGAGTACCTGATAACTCAAAAACACACGTAAAATGCATAATTTACAAGAAAATTGGCAAAGAAAGCATAAACTACTAGATAGTAAATTAGGTGTATTCTACACCTATCAAGAATACTTTCCCTCAGAGTTCATATAGATACGTAGTCTCACAGCTGGACAACGACATATCTCATGAGTACTGAGCACTTCAGTAATTATTTCTATCATGGGATGAACAACTCCCGAACAACTTACTCTGCTAGTATAAAGTCATAAATTAATTATTCCTAAATTCTTGGATTCATCCGTAGAATTTCTGAAAATATTGAAATATTTTCGCAAATATCTCATTGATATCTCATTACGCAAACCATGGTTCTTCCTAGCAGAAGTCAATGGATTAGTAATAAATATTGGACGCACGGGCATCAGAGCTACCACCTGAGCAAGCCCTGTCTCAAACCTAAATTCTTGGATTCATCCGCAGAATTCTTGAAAATATTCAAATATTTCAGCAGATATTTCATTACGCAAACCATGGTTCTTCTCAGCAGAAGTCCGTGGATTAGTAATAAATATTGGATGCATGGGCATCATAGCTACTGCCTGAGCAAGCCCTGTCTCAAATGGTGCAAGTGTATTCAACAATGATACATTAATAACCATCGCACGAATGGGTATTTCAAAATACGATAAAACGATGAACCTATGCAAAATAGGATGAAAAATAACAAGTAAATAAAAATTGACCAAGGCACTGGGAGCATGGGCTCACTGACCGGCCGACCGTGCCGTGGTCAATCCCACACCAGTTTCATATTTTTGTTGTTTTCTCTGAGTTTATGAAAAACCTTTCATTTTGAACGAATATCCTTTGTTTTGAGAAAAATCCTCAATCTCATGGTGCTTCCTTCGCGCGGAGGAAATAATATAAAATTAGGGAAAATGTGATGGGCGTGACCATTGGCCAACGACCATGCCTTGGTTCCAGTAGGCCCACACTTCATGATTCCTCATTATTTTATTATTATTTCCCTCATTTCATGAAACTCCTTAATCTCATGATATTTCCTTCGTCCCATGAAAAATAATAAAAATTAGGGAACCTCGTGTGTGCACACGCCATGCCGGTCGGCCAAACCCTAGATGGCTCACACGTCCCACTCTTTTATTAGCATATTTTTCATGTTTTCATAATCCCATGAAAATTCCTTGATTTCATGATATTTCCTTCAAATTATGAAAGTTCCTTCAAATCATGAAATAATGCATAAAATAGGAAAAACGCACGGGACCGGGCCTTGGTCGGCCAGTCATGCTCCAAGCCGGTCCCACACGCTCACACGTCCCTTATTTTATTATTTATGATTTTTTTATGTTTCCCTCATCTGATGGAAACTCCTTGATTTCAACAAAACTCCTTCGTTTTATCATATTAGGAAAAATGTTATGGACCGGCCCCTTGAATTTTTCCTGAGTTTTATTCTCTGGCTGATTTCACCTCCCAAAAGAGCTTAAAACCTAAATATTCCCGCGTTGGGAGATAGGAAATTTGTTTCCGTACGGAATGGAGGGGCGGACCAACAAAATCCGAGTCCGTATGATAAATCTATGTTGATTCTACCAAAGGACGCTAATTAGGGTTTCAACCAATCTGGGGAGTGCTCAAACGATCAACATTTGATCCCGTGACCACCCAGGGCCGGTTTCATGACCCCTTGGTCGGTCCCTCACCTCTTTATAATTCCTTCACTTTTCATTATTTTCCTTCATCCATGAAGTTTTGTGGTTTTATCAGAAAACCTTAATTTTGTCATATTTTCTCAAATGGTCGCTCAAACGTGCACCAGAAAATATCAAAATTCTCAGAACTGAGACACGGACGTCTCAATGACGAAAGCATGTTACCTTGACCGACCAAGGTTGGATTTTTGGCTCGCAATGAGCCAGTCCCACGTGTTTCTCACAATCTGACCTAATTTGCACAATAGCACGTATTAGGTCCAAAAACTCTCCAAACAATTTCAGAATTTGATGGAGCGATCATCATCTTAACCCGTGACCACCCAGGGCTAGTTTCATAACCCCTTGGACGGTCCCTTATCATAGTTATAAAAATACATGCACTTTGTCTCCTTGATCAAAAAGCTAAGTGGTGGACAAGATCTGCCGAAAATTTCTATCCGGCGGTCGGGAAGCTCCGGATCGAGATTTCAGGTGGACGGCTGGGAATGAGAGGGGGACACGATTAATTAAAACGATGGAATAAAAAAGGAAAAAAAATACGTTTTCACTATATACAGAATTTAACCCGTACACAAATTCCAAAATTACAAGAATATGTTCACTATATGGATTCATCTTACAGAAATTTAGTTTAACACAGTCCCTTCACACAAATCCTTTGATTGAACATAAATTCAGTTCCCACAGCTCTGTCCTCACAAATACTCCTCACAAATACTTGGATTTACACGTTCAATTTTCTAAGCAAAGATGCCACCAAAATATGCTTATCTAAACCTTAGCAGTAAAGGGTCGACTGCACATCGGAATCGTAGGGATCAAGAAAGAATAAAGTCTGAACAAAATCAGAAAAAATTACATGTACCATCTCCTCAGGTAAATCCATTGTTATTCCTATTTGCAACAATTGTTGAAGTGCATTCATCTTTTCAAGCGTAACATATTCTACCTCATGCGATTTCTGAATGAGTAGATATCATGGAGTTTTGAAATCATAACAATTGTTGAAGTGCTTTCATCTTTTCAAGCGTAACATCTTCTACCTCATGCGATTTCTGAATGAGTAGATATCATGGAGCTTTGAAATCATACTGCACCAATATAGTTTTAATGTAAAACCCTAAAAATAAAAAAAAATCTAGGAGACACAACATAAACCTTCAAGAAGGAATATGTCCACTTGACCATGTAGTTTCAACACTTGGTGCAGTAGAAGGAACCCTAAAAATATACTAACCATATCAACACTTGCATGTCACAGGAGCATGGTGCTCTTAACATCTACAACAAAAGGTCCTTAGGCCAGGCTGGCTGGGAGAAAAACAAACAGCAACAGATGATTGAAGGGTCAGGTGCAGTCTCATTGGAAGTCGACAATCAGAATTTAACGGACTCCTCTATACAAATCAAGGTAGAAACCTGGGTATTTACCGATAGATGTGTGTATATACATGAAGTGTATTCTTCGCAGGATACTATTTATTGTGTACAGTTATGTACTTACCATATATTTTCTTGCCTTCTGCAGGCGCATGTTGCTCCTAACATATGCAACAAAAGGAGCTTAGGCCAATGGAAAAGCCAGGAAAAAAATAAACAGCGCCTGTTGGTTGAAGGCGATAGGAATAAGGGGGAAAGCAGATCAGTTTATAATCTCATTGGAAGTCGATAATCAACTAATTAAGGTAAAAAACTGGATGTGCTCATATACAATCAGAATTATTATTTTTTTATATTATTTGTAAATAAGAATTTTGTCTGCAACAGGTTACACAGCCAGTAGGCACGTGGTTTCACAATTTTGTTATATGCCCTGGAAATTATGTTCATGTACACCTGAGTGCGTTCTTCCGCTTTATTTATTTTGAAATCCAGAGTGTCTAATTCCGCTATTCTGGAGTTAGAATCTTCATCCTCATCCCAGTGGATCCCGGTCGCTACCGCAATCCTGGCTGATGGGATTTTGATCTCTGCCGGTAGAATTGCGTCCGCTCCGTAAACAAGTGAATATGGGGAAACTCCAATGGAGCTTCTAGGTGATGTCCGGTATGCCCATAGTGCTATTGGTAACTGGTCGTTCCATTCCCTAGAATTTTCATGTACTGTTCGACTGATGATCCGGATCAGCGTCTTGTTGGTACTTTCAGCTTGTCCGTTCCCTTGTGGATAGTAGATGGTGGAGAAAACCTTCTTCATGTCGTATCCTTCAAGTAATTCTCATACCTGTTTATTGGCGAACGGAGTGCCATTATCAGTAATGATATGCTTAGGTACACCAAAACGACAAATGATGTGTTCTTTAATGAAAGCCGCGATTGTTTCTCATGTAGTTCCTCGCAGGGGAATGGATTCTACCCATTTGGTGAAGTACTCTGTCGCGGTTATGATGTACTCATGCTGCTTCGATGAGGGTGGGTTGATTTTCCCGATAATGTCCAGTCCCCAGCTGTAGAATGGCACGGACTTCTTATTGAGTGCAAAGGGGTGGAAGGTGTGTGAACAAGGTTCCCATGAATCTGGCATTTGTGGCAGCTTTGAACAAAAGCGTCCGCGTCATCCTCCATGGTCGACCAATAGTATTTTCCGTGTATCTGGAGAAATAGTTTCCTTTTCCCTTGATGTTCCCCTTCGTGTGTTTCTTTCAGAATGACTGGAATTTCCACCCAAGCCAGGCATCTTAATAGATTATCTCTAAAACTCTTGCGGTACAGGATCCCTTCATAGAATACGAATCGCTTGGCCTTTTTCTTTATCTTGATGGCATCCTTTTGATTGACAGAAGTTGTTTCGTCACGAAGATAATTGATGTATGGCTCTCTCCAGTCCCCAGTGTGGTTCACACTAAAAACTTCCAATTGGTTTGGTGGTGCTTGGCAATTTGAACAGGACTTCTGAAGTAGTCTGGATTGAGTCTCCATCTACGGCCAGTAATAGCCCAGACGTAAGAGTCGTCGGTAAAGCGTTACCACCAGTGATTGTCCGCAAATTTCATTGTGAACACGATTCAGCTGTAGTTTTTCTTCGTCATCTCCAAGGCATCTTGATAGAGAGACGTCCGGATTTTGATAATACAACATACCATGAAGCATGAAGAAGTTATGTAGGGTTTTGAGACTGACCTTTCCTTGGGAGAGCGAGATATTGAGCTCTTGAGTGATCGGAGTTCGCCAATCATCAGTTCTGGTGTCTCTGTATTGTGATAGCCATGTCGATTCTATGGTCCTTCTCATTACTGTCAGGGTTTCTTCTGAACCTTCGAACTTCAATTTGGAAGTCAGTGTTGCCAGACAATCGGCGTGTTTGTTGTTACTGTGACCAACATGGATTATGGTTGCATCGGTAAAATAGTTTAGTAACCTTTGCACTTCTGATCGGTATGGATCTAGTGTTACTTCCTTCAATGCGTATACTCCATTCATCTGATTTACCAGTAACTTGGAGTCACCTCTAATCTCCAGACGCGTGACTCCTGCTTGCTTAGCTATTGACAGCCCTATGAGGAAAGCTTCATACTCCACTGATTTATTGGTGCATTCGAAGTCCATCTTGAAGGAATGTGAGAATACTTCCCCAGTTGGAGAAACTAATACCACACCCGCTCCTCCAGTATTACTGCTAGGGGTAGCAGAGCCATCAAAATACAAGATCCACACTTCTTCTTCCAAAACGGATACGTCTGGAAATTATCCAGGAAGGTCTTCGTGTAGTCCTGTAGTGCCTTCTCCAGGAAATGCTGCAAGTAAGTCTGCAACTGCTTAACCCTTGATAGCTCTAGGAGACATACATGTTATGTCCAACTCTGACATTTGGAGAACAAGTTGCCGCTGTGGTAGAGCTGGAAGTGAGGAATGAGAGCTTGAGCTGTGGGATAGTAACGCTGGTGTTGTCAGTGATGAGGTGTTGCTGGTATTCGGTGGAGCTTGGCATTTATAGGGAATGACGAGAAGAGTGGCTGCTGCCATAACATCCATCGTTGGCTGAGACTGGAGGAAGCTGTGGTTATCGAATAGAAGATGGTGAGATATAGAAGAAATACGGACTGCATTTTTAGCTGCTCGAGTGAAGATAGCATCGACGATGGAAGGGTGTGCTGCTGCCATGAGAACGATGGCATGGGAGTGATGATGGAATTGAGCTCGAGAGTTACTTTCGAGTTTGGTTCTGCTGGGTTTATTAATGAATGATGATCGTCCATGGAATGGCTGGGTCGAGATACAAAATTCGGTCGAGTTTCAGTCGACGTATGGCGATTAACGAGAATCTATTGGAGCTCGAGTATTTGGCAGTTAAGAATCTCGGGTTTCTGAGGCCGAGAAGGCCAATGAAGATAATATGCTGGGCTTTGCCAGCATCCCATGACTTCTGTGAAGTTAAGCTAGTAAGTGGGCCGGCTAGACTTAATAGTTGAGTTCACGAGCCCAACAGGCTTTTAAGACAACTAATCTACACGAACAAAATTAAGGGTGGTGCGGCTGTTTCAATATTTGGCCGTGAGTTTGTGACCTACTTTGAATGGGGTTTGATGTACGGGACACTCTCCTATTTTTGCTAGGTTTTCTAGTTTTTGTCAAGAGGAGGTGCACTCTCCTATTTTTGCTAGGTTTTCTAGTTTTCTGTAGGAGGAGGTTACAAAACTCTATATATAGAGAACCCTAGGCACAATTTTAGGGGATCATATATCATAATATCTTGGAGACAATATCTTCTTTTCACCGTTTTTCTCCCCCTTAGGGGGAGAACTATCTCTTTTATATTGTAAGGATGAATTCAAAGTTCTAATTGTGAAGCTCAATTATTTTGCAAGTTTGTTTCAAGTTTTAAATTGATTCATTGTGGTTTGTTTTTACCATATCGAAGGTTTATGATTGGTTTGGGTGCGCAACCAGATTAGTTTATTAATCATTCTAATGCTAGTAGAGAGGTGAGTCGACCCGTAATTGTCTCTTATCTCTTACACAAGTAGAAATTGCAAGACCTTACGGAGGGAGTCTATGGAGCAATTGCGAGTAAAGACAACACCAGTAAGTGGACCGAGCGTATCGAGTTTTACTGCTGGGATCAAACCTAAATTCACAAATATTAATGCGTTCTGGGAATTACATCTTGTAGTCGAGCGCTTTCGTGTCAAGGTGGTTCTTTTGAATAGAATCCGGTAGTCGAGCGCTTCCGTATCCGGTGATATATGGAGTTTTTGGGGATTGCTAAGCGTACCTGCTTTCCTACGGTTGGTGACAATTGCTTCTAACAAGAGATAAACGGGTACAATGTTGAGTTAACGGTTAGTAACTGCGAAGGATTTCTTCAATATCTTTTTCTTTTTATCCTTCTTTATTATTTTCGCCGATTTAGATAACATAACAATTGCATTACTCTTCGTGGGAACGATCTCTTACTACCGCTATATTATATTTAATTAGTGGGAAATATATTTTTATTTTGTTGAGTAAACGACGCTCACAAAATTGGCGCCGTTCTTAGGTAATTGCTAATTGTTTGTTATTTGTTTTGGCGTAAAGGTTTTGTGGGTATATCTCTCGTAAGCCCTCAGGAGACTATGACTCGTCCACTAGGGACACCTAGGGGTTTAAAGGCCTGTTATTCATGCTAAGAGTAACCGTATCCTCACGACATGGAGTTGTATTTTATTTTTGTTTCGTTTTGTTTGCTCGAGGACTAGCAAAGTTTGGGTGTGGGGTAATTTGATAGGTGTGTAAAAACACCTTTCTAAGTATCGATTGGTATTGCTTTCTTGGCTAGTTTTCGTGTAAAATTGCATTATTATCTTTCTTTTATATTTTACGGGAATTTTGGAGCTTATTCCCGAAAAAGAACCAAAATCGTCCAATTTTCCAAAAGAGAGATGGAATTATCATTGCATGAATGGTTTGGAGGTACCAAGTGCAACATGGGCTTAATATGGGTTAATATGGTTCGCATACATTTCTTGGAATATGGAGTTCACATCAAGGGTAGAACATATGTGTGCTGGTGGAAGAGATGTATGGGTAAGGAACCAAATTTGAGCTGAGAGGAGCCAAAGCTTTATTGCCGGCAACGATGGGTCCAAGGAATGCGTTATTGCCAGTAATGGATTAATAAAGAATGATGATGCTTTGAGCTCGAACTGCTGGTTGAGCCATGGGTGTTATACAAGCGCTTGAGGCAAAGTGTGGATGGAAGAATGATATGCGCTGCATGGCATGCATGGACGAGAACGTGCTGTCAGTTGTCGACTAATGAGATGGAAGCGATGAATGCGGACGAGAATGGTGGTTTAATGGAGGTCTTTTGGTCGATGGCGTGAGGCTGTGTTCAACAGTATTGGACGGAGAGCTCCAGCTGTCTTGACTGAGAAGCTACAGACGGTAGATGATGTTGGGGCTTGGCAATGGCGGAATGAGATGATGCGATTAGTGCATGTTAGCGGCGATGATGAGAAGCGAAGGCATGTAAGATCTTGCTCATGAGGAGGTTTGTATGCTAATGCAGTGGTGTATGAGTGTTGTTGGTGTGGATATGGTTATGGATTGATGGCTGGGATACTGAGGAGATGGATGCTACCATTTCCGGTGATGACCAATGAGAGTACGCTGCTGTAGGCAAAGCTCGAGTACAACAGAACAAGTTGCCGCTGTGGTGGAGCTGGCAGTGAGGAATGAGAGCTTGAGCTGTGGGATAGTAACGCTGGTGTTGTCAGTGATGAGTTTTTGCTGGTATTCGGTGGAGCTTGGCATTTACAGGGAATGACGATAAGAGTGGCTAACTGCCATAACAGCCATCGTTGGCTGACACTTGGAGGAAAGCTGTGGTTATCGAATAGAAGATGGTGAGATATAAAGAAATACTGGACTGCATTTGTAGTTGCTCAGTGAAGATAGCGACGACGATGGAAGGATGTCTTTGCCATGAGAGCGATGGCATGGGAGTGATGATGGAATGGAGCTCGGAGAGTTCTTGTCGAGTTTGGTTCTGCTGGGTTTATTAATGAATGATTATCGTCCATGGAATGGATGGGTGAGATACAAAATCCGATCGAGTTTGATCGACGTATGGCGATTGACGAGAAGCTTTTGGAGCTCGAGTATTTGGCGATTAAGAATCTCGGGTTTCTGAGGCCGAGAAGGCCAATGAAGATAATATCTTTGGGCTTTGCCAGACATCCCATGACTCTGTGAAGTTAAGCTAGTAAGTGGGCCGGCTAGACTTAATAGTTGAGTTCACGAGCCCAACAGGCTTTTAAGCCAACTAATCTACACGAACAAAATTAAGGGTGGTGCGGCTGTTTCAATATTTGGCCATGAGTTTGTGACCTACTTTGAACGGGGTTTGATGTACGGGACACTCTCCTATTTTTGCTAGGTTTTCTAGTTTTTGTCAAGAGGAGGTGCACTCTCCTATTTTTGCTAGGTTTTCTAGTTTTCTATAGGAGGAGGTTACAAAACTCTATATATAGAGAACCCTAGGCACAATTTTATGGGATCATATATCATAATATCTTGGAGACAATATCTTCTTTTCACCGTTTTTCTCCCCCTTAGGGGGAGAACTATCTCTTTATATTGTAAGGATGAATTCAAAGTTCTAATTGTGAAGCTCAATTATTTTGCAAGTTTGTTTCAAGTTTTAAATTGATTCATTGTGGATTGTTTTTACCATATCGAAGGTTTATGATTAGTTCTTAGATTGGTTTGGGTGCTAAACTTGATTAGTTTATTAATCATTCTAATGCTAGTAGAGGTGAGTCGACCGTGATTGTCTCTTATCTCCTACACAAGTAGAAATTGTAAGACCTTACGGAGGGAGTCGTGGAGCAATTGCGAGTAAAGACAACACCGATAAGTGGACCGAGCGTCATGAGAGTTTTACTGGTGGGATCAAACCTAAATTCACAAATATTAATGCGTTCTGGGAATTACATCTTGTAGTCGAGCGCTTCCGTGTCAAGGTGGTTCTTTTGAATAGAATCCGGTAGTCGAGCGCTTCCGTATCCGGTGATATATGGAGTTTTTGGGGATTGCTAAGCATACATGCTTTCCTACGGTTGGTGACAATTGCTTCTAACAAGAAATAAACAGGTACAATGTTGAGTTAACGGTTAGTAACTGCGAAGAATTTCTTCAATTTCTTTTTATCCTTCTTTATTATTTTCGCCGATTTAGATAACAAAACAATTGCATTACTCTTCGTGGGAACGATATCTTAATACCACTATATTATATTTAATTAGTGGGAAATATCTTTTTATTTTTTTGAGTAAACGACGCTCACCACATACCCAAGTTTAAATTTGACATGTCCAAGATCATTTTTGAGATGCCCAAGACCATAGGCTTTTGCTTCCATGCCCATGCCCAAGATTCAGGATCTACCAGTTTGAAGATTCATTAAAACTCTCCTAAAAATGCTCTAGCGATTTTAGGATTTCCAAAATCAAAAAACAAATCTCGTTTTCTTTCAATTTGCTTTAATAATTTTGTTCCCCCTTTGGGTGATTCGAGATGGGGGAAGCTTCAGATCCCGGATCTATAAAACATACATCTTTTGCTGAAGTTGTTGCCGGTAAGAAACATCTAAATACCACTTCCATTGATTTGGGTACTCTTCCTAACTCTTCTATGGAAGAAGGAAAACCATCCTTGGTGATTCCAGATGTTTTCTTTCAAAAGGGATGTGCTATATGGCAGTATAGTCTCATTGGGAGACTTGATTTTAAAGATCTGAATCTGGGTGATGTTAAAAAGGATATTATTCAACAATGGAAACTGGGTGACGATAAAGTGAAGTTCGTCCCTATGAGTAAAGGCTTTTTCATTATCAAGTTATCATCCAAAGAGGATCAGCAAAGAGTGAATTGTAAGGAGTCATGGATCGTTGGAAATCAGGCTTTGAAGATGCAACAGTGGTTTCCAAGTTTTGATCCTTCAAAGCAAAGAACTTCTCACGCTGTTGTGTGGGTTAAGTTTCCGGGCCTTCCCATGGAACTATGGACGGAAGAATCAATCTTATCTTTAGGTAAAACCCTTGGTACTCCTATTGTAGTGGATTCAAAAACTCTAAACCATGATTATGGTTATTTTGTTTCTGTTTTGATTGATATAAATTTTGCTGAAAATGTTGCCGAGGAGATTATTCTAACATCTGGTGGGAGGAAGTTCTCACAAGCTGTGGATATTCCAAAAGGCCTTCTTATTGTAAACACTGCAATATCATAGGACATGCCTATGCAAAGTGTAAAAAGGCTAGAAAGTTGTTCGGGAACAATAAGAATACGGATGCTAAAAAGACTCAAGCAGACAACAACAATGCAATTGCTCAAGTAGGTGCTGCTAATAAGACAAATGATGCTCCAACAATGAATGCTGGGGAGAAAGGAAATGCGGCCACTGGAGCTGCAAAGAAAAATCCCAAACCTTCCAACCTTCCTCTAGTAGGGAGAAAACAGCAGAAAAATGCAGCTATCGATACTTCTAATGTTACTACGCAATTGCAAGATGGTAATAATAAAGATACAAATGACTGGAGGCAAGTTGGGGGTAACATTATGGGTACGCCGTTTAAATTCACCGGGATAGCGGATGAGGTTCTCAATCGTTCTGAGCAATTTGTGCATCAGAATAATTTTAATGTACTGTCCAGAGAATTAGGCCTTGCTGATGAGAAAAATGGTGAGGATTGGGAGAATACGGTAGAAACAAGCCTTGAGGAGGAGTCTGATTTCTCTGAGGGGAGTATTGGCTCTAAAGAGTGGGGAGAAGTGGATGAAGGCATTCGAGATAGAAAGGAATTAAAAAAAACTGTCTAAGAAGGGAAAAAAAACAGCGCTCAAACAAAACAAAATAAGGCTCAAGTTGAGGAGAGCACTCAAAATGTGGTAGCTGGTCGTTCCTCGGAAACATCCAGTCAAAAGGTGCCTGCAGACTCTTGTTTCATGACGGAAACTATTAAAAATAACTTGGAATATGTAGCCTCCTCGTCAGACTGTCAGAAAGGGGAGCATTTCAACACGGACAAGAATAACTGTCGTGTGCTGGAAAGGGTCCCAATCTTAGTGGCTGGGAGTGATGATAATATACCTGGGAAGCACTGACACGGACAAGACACGACACGGACACAGGGACCGGCAAAATTCAAAATCATCAGGACACGGACACGTTTATATATATATTAATTAAATAATTTTTATACACTAATATCATAGTATTATGGTATATCAAATACATTAATCATGCATATACATGAAAAAACTCACTTTTATGCCATTAGGTTAGCCCATATGTACAAATATTAACTATTATACTAATTTTCATAACCAATTTGATTACGCAATTAGAAAAATGAGGTATAGATTTGTACAAGTGCGTCGTGTCGGTGTCCAACGCGTGTCATGCGTCCGACGCGTGTCTGACGCGGACACGGTACCAATACTGGTGTGTCCGTGCTTCCCTGTAATATACAAAACAATTTGGAATTGTTAGCATGCTCGGACATACAAAAAGGGGCGCATGTTCCTTGTTTGAACACGGAAATTAAGAACTGTGTAGCCTCCTCGTCAGACGGTCAAATCGTGGAAAAAATCAACATGGAATGCCGTGTTTTGAATTTGGCAAACAACTCAGATTCGGAAACAAATGCAGGTACGGCTACAGGTCCGGGTTTGGATGCATTTAGGGCTCGTTTGGATACTATCAAATCCCAGCGAGAAGTTTCTCTTCTTGGCCGTGCAATGTTGGAGGGTAGAATTGATTTAGAGGGGAATATTTTGGAGAAATCTACAAAAGCTATGAGTCATATCATGCTTGTGCCTGGAAATTACGCTTCAGATGAAGATGAGCATATGGATAGCTTAGAAAGTTATGAAGACTATGGGAACTTGGATTTTACTTTGTCGGGTTCTCGGTCTAAGAGAAAAAAAAATTAGGTACGGAAATAGGGGTAAATTGAGAGGCATAGGAAATACTCGCTTCTAAATTCTCTTTTTTTCTTGCTATTCTATAATCCCTTAAAGCTTTTTTGTTAGTATTTCTGTTCCTTTTTGGTTTTTGGGGTTGAGGGGCTTCTAGGCCTCCATTGTAATTCTGGTAATTACTTTTCTTCCTTAATAAACTTTTGACCTAACAAAAAAAACCATGCCCAAGATTCAATTTGACATGCCCAAGTTTAAATTTGACATGTCTAAGATCAATTTTGAGATTCCTAAGACTGTAGGCTTGTGCTTTCATGCCCGTGCCCAAGATTCAATTTGACATACCCAAATTTAAATTTGACATGTCCTGGACCATTTTTGAGATGCCCATGACCATAGGCTTTTGCTTCCATGCCCGTGCCCAAGTTTAAATTTGACATGCCCAAGTTTAAATTTGACATGTCTTGGATCATTTTTGAGATGTCCAAGACCATAGGGTTTTGCTTCCATGCCCATGCCCAGGTTTCGTTTTGACATGCCCAAGTATAAATTTTACATGTCTAGGATCAATTTTGAGATTCCCAAGACTGTAGACTTGTGCTTTCATGCCCATGCCCAAGATTCAATTTGACATACCCAAGTTTAAATTTAACATGTCCAGGATCTTTTTTGAGATGCCCATGACCATAGGATTTTGCTTCCATGCTCATGCCCAAGAGTCAATTTGACATGCCCAAGTTTAAATTTGACATGTCTTGGATCATTTTTGAGATGTCCAAGACCATAGGCTTTTGCTTCCATGTCCATGCCCAAGATTCAATTTGACATGCCCAAGTATAAATTTTACATGTCTAGGATCAATTTTGAGATTCCCACGACTGTATGCTTGTGCTTTCATGCCCATTCCCAAGTTTAAATTTTACATGTCTAGGATCATTTTTGAGATGTCCAAGACCATAGGCTTTTGCTTCCATGCCCATGCCCAAGATTCAATTTGACATGCCCAAGTATAAATTTTACATGTCTAGGATCAATTTTGAGATTCCCAAGACCATAGGCTTTTGCTTCCATGCCCATTCCCAAGATTCAATTTGACATGTCCAAGTTTAAATTTGACATGTCCAGGATCATTTTTGAGATGTCCAAGACCATAGGCTTTTGCTTCCATGCTCATTCCCAAGATTCAATTTGATATGTCCAAGTTTAAATTTGACATGTCTTGGATCATTTTTGAGACGTCCAAGACCATAGGCTTTTGCTTCCATGCCCATGTCCAAGATTCAATTTGACATGCCCAAGTATAAATTTTACATGTCTAGGATCAATTTTGAGATTCCCATGACCGTATGCTTGTGCTTTCATGCCCATGCCCAAGTTTAAATTTGACATGTCTAGGATCATTTTTGAGATGTCCAAGACCATAGGCTTTTGCTTCCATGCCCATGCCTAAGATTCAATTTGACATGCCCAAGTTTAAATTTGACATGTCTAGGATCATTTTTGAGATGTCCAAGACCATATGCTTTTGCTTTCATGCCCAAGTTTAAATTAAACATGTCTAGGATCATTTTTGAGATGTCCAAGACCATAGGCTTTTGCTTTCATGCCCAAGTTTAAATTAGACATGTCTAGGATCATTTTTGAGATGTCCAAGACCATAGGCTTTTGCTTCCATGCCCATGCCCAAGATTCAATTTGACATGCCCAAGTATAAATTTGACATGTCTAGGATCAATTTTGAGATTCCCACGACCGTATGCTTGTGCTTTCATGCCCATGCCCAAGTTTAAATTTGACATGTCTAGGATCATTTTTGAGATGTCCAAGACCATCATTTTTGGCTTTTGCTTTCATGCCCATGCCCAAGATTCAATTTGACATGCCCCAGTATAAATTTGACATGTCTAGAATCAATTTTGAGATTCCCAAGACTATAGGATTGTGCTTTCATGCCCATTCCCAAGATTCAATTTGACATACCCAAGTTTAAATTTGACATGTCTAGGATCATTTTTGAGATGCCCAAGACCATAGGATTTTGCTTCCATGCTCATTCCCAAGATTCAATTTGACATGTCCAAGTTCAAATTTGACATGTCTTGGATCATTTTTGAGATGTCCAAGACCATAGGATTTTGCTTCCATACCCATGCCCAAGATTCAATTTGACATGCCCAAGTTTAAATTTGACATGTCTAGGATCAATTTTGAGATGTCCAAGACCATATGCTTTTGCTTCCATGCCCATGCCCAAGATTCAATTTGACATGCCCAAGTTTATATTTGACATGTCTAAGATCAATTTTGAGATTCCCACGAACGTATGCTTGTGCTTGAGCCCATGCCCAAGTTTAAACTCGACATGTCTAGGATCATTTTTGAGATGCGCAAGACCATATGCTTTTGTTTCCATGCCCATGCCCAATATTCAATTTGACATGCCCAAGTTTAAATTTGACATGTCTAAGATCAATTTTGAGATTCCCATGACCGTATGCTTGTGCTTTCATGCCCATGCCCAAGTTTAAATTCGACATGTCTAGGATCATTTTTGAGATGCCCAAGACCATAGGCTTTTGTTTCCATGCCCATGCAAAAGATTCAATTTGACATGCCTAAGTTTAAATTTGACATGTCTAGGATCATTTTTGAGATGCCCAAGACCATAGGCTTTTGCTTCCAAGCCCATGCCCAAGATTCAATTTGACATGCCCAAGTTTTAATTTGACATGTCTAGGATCATTTTTGAGATGTCCAAGACCATAGGCTTTTGCTTCCATGCCCATGCCCAAGATTAAATTTGACATGTCCAAGTTTAAATTTGACTTGTCTAGGATCAATTTTGAGATTCCCACGATCGTATGCTTGTGCTTTCTTGCCCATGCCCAGGTTTAAATTTGACATGTCTAGGATCATTTTTGAGATGTCCAAGACCATAGGCTTTTGCTTCCATGCCCATGCCCAAGATTCAATTTGACATTCCCAAGTCTAAATTTTACATGTCCAGGATCATTTTTGAGATGCCCAAGACCATAGGATTTTGCTTCCATGCTCATTCGCAAGATTCAATTTGACATGCCCAAGTTTAAATTTGACATGTCTTGGATCATTTTTGAGATGTACAAGACCATAGGATTTTGCTTCCATGCCCATGACCAAGATACAATTTGACATGCCCAAGTATAAATTTTACATGTCTAGGATCAATTTTGAGATTCCCATGACCGTATGCTTGTGCTTTCATGCCCATGCCCAAGTTTAAATTTGATATGTCTAGGATAATTTTTGAGATGTCCAAGACCATAGGCTTTTGCTTCCATGCCCATGCCCAAGATTCAATTTGACATGCCCAAGTTTAAATTTGACATGTCTAAGATCAATTTTGAGATTCCCACGACCGTATGCTTGTGCTTTCATGCCCATGCCCAAGTTTAAATTCGACATGTCTAGGATCATTTTTGAGATGCCCAAGACCATAGGCTTTTGCTTCCATGCTCATTCCCAAGATTCAATTTGACATGCCCAAGTTTAAATTTGACATATCTTGGATCAATTTTGAGATGTCCAAGACCATAGGATTTTTCTTCAATGCCCATGCCCAAGATTCAATTGGACATGTCCAAGTTTAAATTTGACTTGTCTAGGATCAAGTTTGAGATTCCCACCACCGTATGCTTGTGCTTTCATGCCCATGCCCAAGTTTAAATTTGACATGTCTTGGATCATTTTTGAGATGTCCAAGACCATAGGCTTTTGCTTCCATGCCCATGCCCAAGATTCGATTTGACATGCCCAAGTTTAAATTTGACATGTCTAAGATCAATTTGAGATTCCCACGACCGTATGCTTGTGCTTTCATGCCCATGCCCAAGTTTAAATTCGACATGTCTAGGATCATTTTTGAGATGCCCAAGACCATAGGCTTTTGTTTCCATGCCCATGCAAAAGATTCAATTTGACATGCCTAAGTTTAAATTTGACATGTCTAGGATCATTTTTGAGATGTCCAAGACCATAGGCTTTTGCTTTCATAGCCATGCCCAAGATTCAATTTGACATGCCCAGGTTTAAATTTGACATGTCTAAGATCAATTTTGAGATTCCTACGACCGTATGCTTGTGCTTTCATGCCCATGCCCAAGTTTAAATTTGACATGTCTAGGATCATTTTTGAGATGTCCAAGACCATAGGCTTTTGCTTCCATGCCCATGCCCAAGATTCAATTTGACATGCCAAAGTATAAATTTTACATGTCTAGGATCAATTTTGAGATTCCCACGACCGTATGCTTGTGCTTTCATGCCCATTCCCAAGTTTAAATTTTACATGTCTAGGATCATTTTTGAGATGTCCAAGACCATATGATTTTGCTTCCATGCCCATGCCCAAGATTCAATTTGACATGCCCAAGTATAAATTTTACATGTCTAGGATCAATTTTGAGATTCCCAAGACTGTAGGCTTGTGCTTTCATGCCCATGCCCAAGATTCAATTTGACATACCCAAGTTTAAATTTGACATGTCCAGGATCATTTTTGAGATGCCCAAGACCATAGGCTTTTGCTTCCATGCTCATTCCCAAGATTCAATTTGACATGCCCAAGTTTAAATTTGACATGTCTTGGATCATTTTTGAGATGTCCAAGACCATAGGCTTTTGCTTCCATGCCCATGTCCAAGATTCAATTTGACATGCCCAAGTATAAATTTTACATGTCTAGGATCAATTTGGAGATTCCCATGACCGTATGCTTGTGCTTTCATGCCCATGCCCAAGTTTAAATTTGACATGTCTAGGATCATTTTTGAGATGTCCAAGACCATAGGCTTTTGCTTCCATGCCCATGCCCAAGATTCGATTTGACATGCCCAAGTTTAAATTTGACATGTCTAAGATCAATTTTGAGATTCCCACGACCGTATGCTTGTGCTTTTATGCCCATGCCCAAGTTTAAATTCGACGTGTCTAGGATCATTTTTGAGATGCCCAAGACCATAGGCTTTTGTTTCCATGCCCATGCAAAATATTCAATTTGACATGCCCAAGTTTAAATTTGACATGTCTAGGATCATTTTTGAGATGTCCAAGACCATAGGTTTTGCTTCCATGCCCATGCCCAAGATTCAATTTGACATGCCCAAGTTTAAATTTGACATGTCTAAGATCAATTTTGAGATTCCCACGACCGTATGCTTGTGCTTTCATGCCCATGCCCAAGTTTAAATTTGACATGTCTAGGATCATTTTTGAGATGTCCAAGACCATAGGCTTTTGCTTCCATGCCCATGCCCAAGATTCAATTTGACATGCCAAAGTATAAATTTTACATGTCTAGGATCAATTTTGAAATTCCCACGACCGTATGCTTGTGCTTTCATGCCCATGCCCAAGTTTAAATTTGACATATCTAGGATCATTTTTGAGATGTCCAAGACCATATGCTTTTGCTTTCATGCCCATGCCCAAGATTCAATTTGACATGCCCCAGTATAAATTTGACATGTCTAGAATCAATTTTGAGATTCCCAAGACTATAGGATTGTGCTTTCATGCCCATTCCCAAGATTCAATTTGACATACCCAAGTTTAAATTTGACATGTCCAGGATCATTTTTGAGATGCCCAAGACCATAGGATTTTGCTTCCATGCTCATTCCCAAGATTCAATTTGACATGTCCAAGTTCAAATTTGACATGTCTTGGATCATTTTTGAGATGTCCAAGACCATAGGATTTTGCTTCCATTCTCATTCCCAAGATTCAATTTGACATGCCCAAGTATAAATTTTACATGTCTAATTGAATTTTGGGAATTCCAGGATGCTTGTGCTTTCATGCCCGTACCCAAGTTTAAATCTCAAAATTGATGCTAGACATGTCAAATTTAAACTTGGGCATGTCAAATTGAATCTTGGGCATGGGAATGGAAGCAAAATCCTATGGTCTTGGACATCTCAAAAATGATCCAAGACATGTCAAATTTGAACTTGGACATGTCAAATTGAATCTTGGGCATGGGCATGGAAGCAAAAGCCTATGGTCTTGGGCATCTCAAAAATGATCCTGGACATGTCAAATTTGAACTTGGGCATGTCAAATTGAATCTTGGGCATGGGCATGAAAGCACAATCCTAGAGTCTTGGGAATCTCGAAAATGAACCTATATACGTCAAATTTAACTTGGGCATGTCAAATTGAATCTGGGAATGGAATGAAAGACAAAAGCATATGGTCTTGGACATCTCAAAAATGATCCTAGATATGTCAAATTTAAACTTGGGCATGGGCATGAAAGCACAAGCATACGGTCGTGGGAATCTCAAAATTGATCCTAGACATGTCAAATTTAAACTTGGGCATGTCAAATTGAATCTTGGTCATGGGCATGGAAGCACAAGCCTATGGTCTTGGACATCTCAAAAATGATCCTAGACATGAAATTTAGACATGTCAAATTGAATCTTGGGAATGGGCATGAAAGCACAAGCATATGGTCTTGGGAATCTCAAAAATGATCCTAGACATGTCAAATTTAAACTTGGGCATGTCAAATTGAATCTTTTGCATGGGCATGAAAGCGCAAGCATATGGTCGTGGAAATATCAAAATTGATCATAGACATGTCAAATTTAAACTTGGGCATGTCAAATTGAATCTTGGGCATGGGCATGGAAGAAAAAGCCTATGGTCTTGGGCATCTCAAAATGATCCTAGATATGTCTATTTAAACTTGGGCATGTCAAATTGAATTGGGCATAAGCAATCAAAATGATTCTAGACATAAAAGCACAAGCCTAAAGTCTTGGGAATCTCAAAAATGATCCTAGACATGTCAAATTTAAACTTGGTCATGACAAATTGAATCTTTGGCATGGGAAAGAAAGCACAAGCTTACGGTCTTGGGAATTCAAAAATTGATCTGGAGACATGTCAAATTTAAACTTGGGCATGGGCAACTGAATTTGGGCATGGAAGCAAATCCGACTACACATCTCAAAAATGATCCTAGACATGTCAAATTTAAACTTGGGCATGTCAAATTGAATCTTGGGCATGGGAATGGAAGCAAAATCCTATGGTCTTGGAATCTCAAAATTGATCAAACATGTCAAATTTATACTTGGACATGTCAAATTGAATCTGGGGAATGGAACATGGAAGCAAAATCCTAGGTCTTAGGCATCTCAAAATGATCCTGGACATGTCAAATTTAAACTTGGGTATGTCAAATTGAAACTTGGGCATGGGCATGAAAGCACAAGCCTACGGTCTTGGGAATCTCAAAATTGATCCTAGACATGTCAAATTTAAACTTGGGCATGTCAAATTGAATCTTGGGCATGGGAATGAAAGCAAAATCATATGGTCTTGGAAATCTCAAAATAATCAAGACATGATCAAATTTAAATTTGGGTATGTCAAATTTAAATCTTGGGCATGGGCATGAAAGCAAAGCATACGGTCTTGGGAATCTCAAAATTGATCCTAGACATGTCAAATTTAAACTTGGGCATGTCAAATTGAATCTTGGGCATGGGCATGGAAGCAAAAGCCTATGGTCTTGGACATCTCAAAAATGATCCTAGACATGTCAAATTTAAAACTTGGGCATGGGCATCAAAAAAGCATGGGTATGGAAAACGTAGAATCTCAAAATTGATCCTAGACATGTCAAATTTAAACTTGAACATGTCAAATTGAATCAATCAACATGGGGGCATGAAAGCAAAATCCTAAGGTCTTGGGAATCTCAAAATTGATCCTAGACATGTCAAATTTAAACTTGGGCATGTCAAATCGAATCTTGAGCATGAGCATGGAAGCAAAACCCTATGGCCTTGGGTATCTCAAAAATGATCCTAGGCATGTCAAATTTGAATTGGGCATGTCAAATTGAATCTTGGGCATGGGCATAGAAGCAAAATCATAAGGTCTTGGGCATCTCAAAAATGAACCTAGACATGTCAAATTTAAACTTGGGCATGTCAAATTGAATCTTGGGAATGAGAATTGAAGCCAAAGCATATGGTCTTAGGCATCTCAAAAATGATCTAGAAATGCCAAATTGAATCTTGGGCATGGGCATGAAAGTACAAGCATACTTCCTTGAATCTCAAAATTGATCCTAGACATGTCAAATTTAAACTTGGGGCAACTCAAATTGAATCTTGGGCATGGGCATTGAAGAAAAAGCCAAGGTCTTGGAATTCAAAATGATCCAAGACATCTCAAATTTAAACTTGGGCATGTCAAATTGAATCTTGGGAATGATGAATGCACAAGCCTATGGTCTTGGGCATCTCAAAAATGATCCTAGACATGTCAAATTTAAACTTGAATGTCAAATTGAATAACAAGCATGGGAATGAAAGCAAAAGCCTAATCTTGGGAATCTCAAAATTGATCCTAGACATGTCAAATTTAAACTTGGGCATGTCAAATTGAATCTTGGCATGGGCATGGAAGCAAAAGCCTATGGTCTTGGACATCTCAAAAATTATCCTAGACATGTCAAATTTAAACTTGGTATAATTGAATCTATGGGCATGGAAGCACAAGCCACGGTCTTGGGAATCTCAAAAATTGATCTAGACATGTCAAATTTTAAACTTGGGCATGTCAAATTGAATCTTGGGCATGGGCATGGAAGCAAAAGACTATGGTCTTGGGCATCTCAAAGCCAAAGATTCAATTAGACATGTCAAATTTAAACTTAGGCATGTCAAATTGAATCTTGGCATGAGCATGAAAGCAAAATCCTATGGTCTTGGGAATCTCAAAATTGATCCTAGACATGTCAAATTTAAACTTGGGCATGTCAAATTGAATCTTGGGCATGGGCATGGAAGCAAAAGCCTATGGTCTTGGAATCTCAAAAGTGATCCTAGACATGTCAAATTTAAACTTGGGTCATTGAATCTTGGCAATGATATGAAAGCACAAGCATACGGTCGTGGAAATCTCAAAATTGATCCTAGACATGTCAAATTTAAACTTGGGCATGTCAAATTGAATCTTGGGCATGGGCATGGAAGCAAAAGCATATGGTCTTGGGAATCTCAAAAATGATCCTAGACATGTCAAATTTAAACTTAGGCATGTCAAATTGAATCTTAGGCATGGGCATGAAATCACAAGCCTACGGTCTTGGGAATCTCAAAAATGATCCTAGACATGTCAAATTTAAACTTGGGCATGTCAAATTGAATCTTGGGCATGGGCATGAAAGAAAAAGCCTATGGTCTTGGGCATCTCAAAAATGATCCTAGACATGTCAAATTTAAACTTGGGCATGTCAAATTGAATCTTGCATGATGGATTGAAATCACAAGCCCACGGTGTTTGGAATCTCAAATTGATCCTAGACATGTCAAATTTAAACTTGGGCATGTCAAATTGAACCTTGGGCATGGGATTGAAAGAAAAAGCCTACGGTGTTGGGCATCTCAAAATGATCCTAGACAGACATGTCAAATTTAAACTTGGGAAATTGATGGGCTGGAAGAAAAAGCATACGTGCGATGGCAATCTCAAAATGATCCTAGACAGGTCAAATTTAAACTTGGGCATGTCAAATTGAATCTTGGGCAGGGGCATGAAAGCAAAAGCCTATGGTCTTGGACATTTCGAAAATGATCCTAGACATGTCAAATCTAAACTTGGGAATATCAAATTGAATCTTGGGCAAGGGGATGAAATCACAAGCCTACGGTTTTGGGAATCTCAAAATTGATCCTAGACATGTCAAATTTAAACTTGACATGTCAAATTGAATCTTGGGCATGGGTATGAAAGCACAAGCCTAATCTTGGAATCTCAAAATTGATCCTAGACATGTCAAATTTAAACTTGGACATGTCAAATTGAATCTTGGGAATGGAATCAAAAGCAAAAGCCTAAGGTCTTGGGCATCTCAAAATGATCCTAGACATGTCAAATTTAAACTTGGGCAACTCAAATTGAATCTTGGAATGGGCATGAAAGCAAATCCACGGTGTTGGGAATCTCAAAATGATCCTAGACATGTCAAATTTAAACTTGGGCATGTCAAATTGAATCTTGGGCATGGGCATGAAAGCAAAAGCCTACGGTCCTGGGCTTCTCAAAAATGATCCTAGTTATTTCAAATTTAAACTTGGGCATTGGAATGAAAGAAAATCCAAATCTTGGGAATCTCAAAGTGAAGCTAGACATGCCAAATTTAAACTTTGGCATGTCAAATTGAATCTTGGGCATGGGCATTGAATCAAAAGCCTATGGTCTTGGGCATCTCAAAATGATCCTAGACATGTCAAATTTAAACTTCCCATGTCAAATTGGAATTGGGCATGGACATGAAAGCACAAGCCTACGATCTTGGGAATCTCAAAATTGATCCTAAACATGTCAAATTTAAACTTGGGCATGTCAAATTGAATCTTGGGCATGGGCATGGAAGCAAAAGGCCTATGGTCTTGGACATCTCAAAAATGATCCTAGACATGTCAAATTTAAACTTAGGCATGTCAAATTGAATGTTGAGCATGGGCATGAAGCAAAACCCTATGGACTTGGGCATCTCAAAAATGATCCTAGACATGTCAAATTTAATATTGGGCATGGGCATGGAAGCAAAAGATACGGTCTTGGGCATCTCAAAAATGATCCTAGGCATGTCAAATTTAAACTTGGGGCATGTCAAAAATTCTAGAATCTTCTTGGCATGGGCATGGAAGAAAAAGCTATGGTCTTGGAAATCTCAAAATGATCCTAGACATGTCAAATTTAAACTTGGGCATGTCAAATTGAATCTGGGAATGGGCATGAAATCAAAAGCCTACGGTCTTAGGAATCTCAAATTTGATCCTAGACATGTCAAATTGAATCTTGGGCATGGGATTGAAAGCACAAGCCTAAAGTCTTGGAATCTCAAAATTGATCCTAGACATGTCAAATTTAAACTTGGACATGTCAAATTGAATCATGGGCATGAATGAAAGCAAAAAAGCCTATGGTCTTGGGAATCTCAAAATTGATCCTGGACATGTCAAATTTAAACTTGGGCATGTCAAATCGAATCTTGGGCATGGGCAAGGAAGCAAAGCCATTTTCTTGGGAATCTCAAAATTGATCCTAGACATGTAAATTTAAACTTGGAACATCAAATTGAATCTTGGGCATGGGCATGGAAGCAATCTTGGACATCTCAAAAATGATCCTAGATATGTCAAATTTAACTGGATGTCAAATTGAATCTGGAATGGGCATGAAAGCAAAAAGCCCAAGGTCTTGGGAATCTCAAATTTGATCCAGACATGTCAAATTTAAACTTGGGCATGTCAAATTGAATCTTGGGCATGGGCATGGAAGAAAAGCCTATGGTCTTGGACATCTCAAAAATGATCCAAGACACGTCAAAATCGAAACTTGGGCATGTCAAATTGAATCTTGGGCATGAGGTTTGAAATCGGAAAGCCTATGGTCTGGGAATCTCAAAATTGATCCGGATATGTCAAATTTAAACTTGGGTATGTCAAATTTTTTTGGTAGGTCAAAAGTTTATTCAGGAAGAAAAGTAATTACAAGAAATACAAAGGAGGCTAAAAAGCCCTCAACCCCAAAAACCAACAGGAAAAAAAAACAACTTACTATCTAATTTTAAGAGCACATAAAATAACCGAAAATAACATCAACCAAAAAAAGAAAATAAAAAACGAAGCTTTCCTATGCCTCTCAATTTTCCCCTATTTCCATACCTATAGTTTTTCCTCTTAGCCTGTGACAAAATAAAATCCAAGTCCCCACAGTCTTCATAACCCTCCATGAAATCCGTATGCTCGTCTTCATCCGAAGCGTAATTACCAGGAACAAGCATGATAGGACTCAGAGCTTTGGTTTATTGAGGAGTCCCAAGAGACTTCCCCTTTTGATCCTTAACACTGACCGGACAAATATTTGGAGGACCATCCAAAATATTCCCCTCCAAATCAGTCCTACCCTCCAACATAGCACGGCCAAGAAGTGATATTTCTCGCTGTGATTTAATAGCATCCAAACGGGCCCTAAAAGCTTCCAAGCTATTATTTAATTCCACCTCAGTTCTTGAAGTTTGCTGTACAACGTCCGTAGTCAGAACAGCAGTTGATTCTTCCCATGCCGGAAAGTTATTCAAACTTTCTATTTCAATATCATTATTCAAACTAGTGACTTGTGCCACCTTTTGACCGAGCATAGAACTTCCATCTTGCTTTTTTTTATTCTCTTTTTGATTGTCTACTTCGGGGACCTCAAAAGCAATTGTTTTTTCTAAAAAACCTTCACACCCAACTAACTCAACAGCACATGTTTTATTCTCCTTTTGGTTGTCTGCTACGTGGACTTCAAAACCACTTGAGTTCTCTAAAAAACGTTCACGCCTAGCTAACTCAACAACACTTAAGACCGAAAGAGTTTGCTTTTTCTTTTTATCCTTCTTGTACATCTTTTTTTCTTCCTTTCTAGTACGAATTTGTTCATCAACTTCCCCCCAATTCTTAGAACCAATACTCCCTTCAGAAAAATCACTTTCCTCTTCAATTTCCACGGTATTCTTCCATTCCTCACCATTTTTCTCATCAGCCAAGCCTAATTCGCTGGCTAGAACATTAAAACTGTTTCGTTGCACAGAGTGCTCAGAACTGTTTAATAAATCATCTGCCATAGGAGTAAATGTAAAAGGCGAGCCCTTACTGACTCCTACTTGCTTCCAATCATTTGAACCTTTCAATTTATGATTATTACCATCTTTCAATTACGAAGAGGATTTAGAAATATCAAACGCTGTATTATTCAGATGTTGTCTCCCTTCCAAAGCAAGGTTCAGGGGTTGTGAATTATTTTTGGCCGCCCCAGTAGCCGAATTACCCTTCTCTCCAGCATTTGTTAGAGCCTCTGTAACCTTATTAGTAGCACCTTCTTTAACAATCGAAGTGTTGGAACCTGATTGATTCTTTTTAGCATCTGCATTAATATTTATAGCTTTCCCGAACAGCTTTCTTGCCTTTTTACACTCAGCATATGCATGACCTATGATATTGCAATGTTTACAATATGCATGCCTCTTAGGAATTTCCACAGATTGTGAAAACTTCCTCCCACCAGAAGTTAGAATGATCTCCTCAGCAACGTTTTCAGCAAAATTTATATCAATCAAAATAGAAGCAAAATATCCATAATCATGATTTAAAGTTTTTGAATCCACCACAATAGGTGTACCAAGAGTTTTACCTAAAGATAAGATTGATTCTTCTGTCCATAATTCCATTGGATGACCCGGAAATTTTACCCACACAGCAGCGTGAGAAGTTCTTTGTTTTGAAGGATCAAAACTTAGGAACCACTCTTGCATCTTCAAAGCCTGGTTTCCAACAATCCATGACTCTTTACGATTAACTTTTTTCTGATCCTCTTTGGATGATAACTTGATGATGAAAAAACCTCTACTCATAGGGACGATCTTCACTTTATCCTCACCCAGATGCCATTGTTGAAAAAGTGATTTTTTAGCATCACCCAGATTCAGATCTTTGAAATCTAGTCTTCCAATGAGACTATACTGCCATATAGCACATCCCTTTTGAAAGAAAATGTCTGGAATTACGAAGGATGGTTTTCCTATTAGAGTTAGGAAGTGTAGCCAAATCAATTGAAGTGCAATTAAGATGTTTCTTACCCGCAACAATTTCTGCAAAAGATACTCTTCGTAGATCCGGGATCTGATGTTTCACCCATCTTGAATCACTCAAAGAGTGAACAAGTGTAGTGAGGAAAAATTTTGGAATCCTAAAATCTGCAGAGCAAGTTTAGGAGAGAGAAAAAAGATTTTTCTATCTACCAATTAGGGGATTTGTTAAAGAATGATACTAAAAAATTCCAAACAATAATGAGGATCATCTTTGAATGTTTCCTAAAAAGCCTTGAAAACTTTATAAAACCCTAAAAACTCTAAAAAGCCCAAAAAAATATCTAAAGAGCTCCGAAAAAACTAAAGAGTTCTGAAAAAGCTCTGAAAACGTCTAGATAGCTGTGAAAAGCTTTAATTTAATTATATCCCGTCACGATGGTATCTACCAGCTAGGGGATTCCTTAGAGAATGATACTACCAAATTCCAATCAATAGTGAGGATCATTTTTGAATGTTTCCTAAAAAGCCTTAAAAACTTTATAAAACCCTAAAAACTTTAAAAAGCCCAAAAAAATATCTAAAGAGCTCCGTAAAACTAAAGAGTTCTGAAAAAGCTCTGAAAACGTCTAGATAGCTGCGAAAAGCTTTAATTTAATTATATCCCGTCGCGCTGGTATATTCCAGCTAGGAGATTTGTTAAAGAATGATACTAAAAAATTCCAAACAATAGTGAGGATCATCTTTGAATGTTTCCTAAAAAGCCTTGAAAACTTTATAAAACCCTAAAAACTCTAAAAAGCCCAAAAAATATCTAAAGAGCTCCGAAAAAACTAAAGAGTTCTGAAAAAGCTCTGAAAACGTCTAGATAGCTGTGAAAAGCTTTAATTTAATTATATCCCGTCGCGCTGGTATCTACCATCTAGGGGATTCCTTAGAGAATGATACTAACAAATTCCAATCAATAGTGAGGATCATCTTTGAATGTTTCCTAAAAAGCCTTGAAAACTTCATAAAACCCTAGACACTCTAAAAAGCCCAAAAAAATATCTAAAGAGCTCCGTAAAAACTAAAGAGTTCTGAAAAAGCTCTGAAAATATCTAGATAGCTGCGAAAAGCTTTAATTTAATTATATCCCGTCGCGCTGGTATCTTCCAGCTAGGGGATTTGTTAAAGAATGATACTAACAAATTCCAAACAATAGTGAGGATCATCTTTGAATGTTTCCTAAAAAGCCTTGAAAACTTTATAAAACCCTAAAAACTCTAAAAAGCCCAAAAAAATATCTAAAGGGCTATGAAAAAACTAAAGAGTTCTGAAAAAGCTCTGAAAATGTCTAGAAAGCTGTGAAAATCTTTAATTTAATTATATCCCGTCGCAATGGTATCTACCAGCTAGCGGATTCGTTAAAGAATGATACTAACGAATTCCAAACAATAGTGAGGATCATCTTTGAATGTTTCCTAAAAAGCCTTGAAAACTTTATAAAACCCTAAAAACTCTAAAAAGCCCCAAAAAAATCTAAAGAGCTCTGAAAACGTCTAGAAAGCTGTGAAAAGATTTAATTTAATTATATCCTGTCATATTGGTATCTACCGACTAGGGGATTTGTTAAAGAATGATACTAACAAATTCTAAACAATAGTGAGGATCATCTTTGAATGTTTCCTAAAAAATCTAAAAAGCCCAAAAAAATATCTAAAGAGCTCTGAAAAAACTAAAGAGTTCTGAAAAATCTCTAAAATGTCTAGAAAGTTGTGAAAAGCTTTAATTTAGTTATATTTCGTCGCATCGGTATCTACCAATTAGGAGATTTGTTAAAGAATTATACTAAAAAATTCCAAACAATAGTGAGGATCATCTTTGAATGTTTCCTAAAAAGCCTTGAAAACTTTATAAAACCCTAAAAACTCTAAAAAGCCCAAAAAAATATCTAAAGAGCTCCGAAAAAACTAAAGAGTTCTGAAAAAGCTCTGAAAACGTCTAGATAGCTGTGAAAAGCTTTAATTTAATTATATCCCGTCGCGCTGGTATCTACCAGCTAGAGGATTCCTTAAAGAATGATACTAACAAATTCCAAACAATAGTGAGGATCATCTTTGAATGTTTTCTGAGAAAAATGATATTGCTGTACGAAAGGGTGCTACATCCTTGTCTGTTTCGAGTACGGAAAAGGAAGGCAAAACTGAAGAAGGTCAGTCCGTGACTAAGTCTGCTGCAAGTGATATGCCAAATACATCTAAAAAACGTCAAGAGAAAGGTAAGCAAGCGCCTACTATTCCTTTTATTCCAGAGGGTGTTGAAGTTAGGAAAGAAGAATCTGATGTTACAACTACAGCTGCGGAGGAGGTGGATCAACAAAATAAAGAGACGCTTTTAAACATTTCTAAAGATGAGTGGAAGCATGTAAAGTGTACAAAATCGCCTACAAAAGTTACGTTTACTCCTTTTGATGATGCATTATTTAGTCATTCAGATATACATTGTGAGAATTCGTTTGAATCTCTAAGCTCTTCGGAGGATGCAAATGCGGAGCTGCTAGCTGCTAATATGGCAGCCGAAGTTAAGAATTCAAAAGAATGGGGTGCAATTTCTGACGATAAACCGGATGCCCATGTTGAAACAGATAAAAAGAAAGCTTTCCTAGAAAGAATGGAATAATTAAAAAAGAAAAGGGAGAGGTTGGATGATGTTGTTTTTGATATGAGAAATATTTTGTCTAGTAATGAACTAGACGAGGCGAGCATTATTGAAAACGACCAAGTGCGGGCTAATTTCATTAGAGATCCATACTTTAGAAAAAAATACTTCAAGGAAAAAAAGGATTTAATGGATAGAATGTCGACTAAGAAAAAAGCTCAATCTCCTATTAAGCTTATTCCTGGTGGAAATTATGCTTCTGAAGAAGAAGACGATGAATATGAAGATGAATATGAAGAGTTTTTTGATGATGAATACAACCTGCAAGTTCAGGAGTTTGATTTGGCAAAAACGATTGCTAGCATTAAGAAGAGGAATTTTAGAGTTAGACGCAAACGATATTAGTTTTTTGTTTTTCTCTTTGGGTCTGTTTGTGTTAGAAAGCTTTTTATAAGTTTTTTAATTTTTTATGTTTCTTAGTGTGCCCCTTTGGTTTATGGGGGTGGGGAGGCCTCGAGCCTCCTATTTTGTAATTCTTGTAATTACGTTTTTTTGGTTTTAATAAACTAAGACTTACCAAAAAAAAAAAAAAAAAAAAAAAAATCTTTGAATGTTTCCTAAAAAGCCTTGAAAACTTTATAAAACCCTAAAAACTCTAAAAATCCCAAAAAATATCTAAAGGGCTCTGAAAAAACTAATGAGTTCTGAAAAAGCTCTGAAAACGTCTAGAAAGCTGTGAAAAGCTTTAATTTAATTATATCCCGTCGCACTGGTATCTACCAATTAGGGAATTTGTTAAAGAATGATACTAACAAATTCCAAACAATAGTGAGGATCATCTTTGAATGTTTCCTAAAAAGCCTTGAAAACTTTATAAAATCCTAAAAACTCTAAAAAGCCCCAAAAATAATCTAAAGAGCTCCGAAAAAACTAAAGAGTTCTGAAAAACATTAAAAAGCTCTGAAAACCTCTAGAAAGCTTAAATTTAATTATATCATGTCGCACTGGTATCTACGAGCTAGGGGATTCGTTAAAGAATGATACTAACAAATTCCAAAACATTTGACCGTTAAGTTTGACCTTTGACTGTTAGTCCTAACGGTGGACTGACGGAATATTCCTTACCGGGGGAGAATTTTCAGGTTGCCGGCGGCTACAAATTCCGGCCAAAAACACAGTTTTCCGGCGAGCAAAAATACAGAATTTTGTATGGACTTCTCTCATGTGTGTGAAGACTTGGAAGTTTTGGAGAATTGGACTAGAAATTAGAATATGGCTCAAATTGGGAAAGTGGTGTTCTTTTGGAATGAGGATTCTCTTCCTACAAAGACATGGAGAGTATTGAAGCCTATAAATAAAGGAGTTCTCTACAACTTTTTAACACACATCTACTTTGGAGAAGGAGTTAAAGTGCACAAGGATTGGAGGAAGGAGCAACCATCATCTTTTCAATAAGTTTTTCTTTCTTCCTTTATTAATATTATTGTGTGAACTCCAAATTATGAGTAGCTAATTTTCTTATTGATTGAGGATGAATTCCTAGTTCTTAACATATGGTTTAAGTTTTGTTTCAATTCTACTTTGAAGTTTTTCATATGATTATCGATTGTTTTTACTAATATTAATGTTTATAATCGATTGATAGGTTGTTTGGAGTGCACGCTAAATTGACTTGTTAATTTCATCTAAAGCTAGTGAAAGTTAGGGAATACGTAATAGTTTCTTGACTCTTTACACAAGTAGAAAACACGAGACCTTGCGGAGGGATTCCGTGGACCAATTGTGTGTGAAAACAACGCTAGAAAGTGGACCAAGCGAACCGAGTCTAACTACTAGTACTAAACCTAAGTTCATAAATCTTAATGCGTTCAGGGAATTACATCTTGTAAGCGAACCTCAAGGTGGTTCTTTTGAATAGAATCTGATAACTAAGCGGACATGTTATTCGGTGAAATAAGGAATTTTGGGGTTAGCTAAGCGAACCTGCTATCCTACGGTTGGTGATAATCTTTGACTAATAACAAGTGGAAAAGAACATAACTTTAATCATTGTTTTGCAGCGAAGAAGGATTCCTTGATCTATTCTCTCTTATTGAATTCAACTTACACTTTTAATTACTTTGTTTATTTCTTTTGCTTTTATAAATTTTACAACCAATACCCCCCTTTTTGTGACAATTTTACAACTATAATCTCTTGCTCCTCGTGGGATCGACCTTGACTACCCTATATTACTCTTTAATTAGGTAGTAAAGTATTAATTAATTTGTTGTGGTTACGACACGCATACAAAGGGTTTAGTTGGAGATAAATTTGATGATGCAATGAACCAATGGGAGAATAATTGCTTTGCCTTAATTCAAAATCTAGTTTCACAAAAGGAGGGTAGTCATTTGAACTGCCTCAATCATTCTTCCTCTGCTTAATTTTTCTTGTGATTTTCTTGTTGCGAATTCCTCATTTTATAACCTCTTTTTTTTATTTGACCACGCAGAATCTGAGAGAAAGCTTCAGTCTTCTGTTAATATTCTGGATTATAAACTTACTGTGCTACAGAAGGAAAATGCTTCTCTCGCTACCCATTTTTCCCGTTTTCGCAATCGAACAGAAGGAGAATATAATTACCTTACTTATTTCAAGGATATGGAGATTAGAAACCGAGATAAAGATTTCCTTCGCCAACTTCATCTGCAAGCTCAAGTTCTTGTGAATGATATTCTACTGTCTAACTCTCTTCCCCTAGTGACAGTTAAACCTTTGGATGTAGATACTGATGAAATTCCTCGTCCTGCTGACAATGACTTTGGCTATGAGACATGAGAAGAAGAAGAAGAGGAAGAAGTAGAAAATCCTCTTAAAGAAGCAGCTACTGGTGAGAAAACAACTGCTAATGATCAATCAAATGAAGAAGATGCTAGAGTCAACCAGGAAAAATGGAATACTGGTGAAAGCGAGAAAACTTACGAAGGTGACAAAGCTGGCGAAGTTAATATTGAAACGTAAGCTTTAGTATCACTCTTTTGAACTACATCTTATCCTCCTCCTTTTGTGAATAATGTATTTTATTCTCCTTGGGATTTAATTATTCTTCTAACTTTTTAAGTATTTACAAGGAATATGATGATATTTCATTTATTAATTCCCATACTTGCCTCTCATTATCTTTCTTTGAATGAATCCATGTGACGTCTGAAGAAGTATCAAGAAGTATGAAGTATGGATTCTTGAAGTATAAAATATTCTGTGATAAGAAGTATAAAGTATCCATCCTTGATCGGACTATATGAAGTATAAGAAGCAATAAATGTCTCTTCAATTTCTGCGAATTTCTGAATTACTCTGCGACATTTTGAATAATATGTGAATAGTATTGCGAATAGTGCTGCGAATAGTATCTTGAAAAATTCTGATTATTATTCTCATTATCTTTCTCGCAATGAACAAAATTTACCTGCAAAAATAGTTAATGTTTGCAATTATTCTATTGGTTTTATTTTGCCTTCCTAGTTAAAGGTCTTATTTTGCCAATTTTTGTTTTTGCGACAAGATCGCAGGACGTCCTTTCATTCGCATGTAAAGACCCATTAATCTTACCTGATCCTCGTTTTTTCAATTTTTTGCAATAATATGATAGGACTAAATATTCTTGCGAATATAAAGCCCCATGACATTGTCGTCTTGCGATGAAATCGCAGGACGTCTTTACACTTTCATGCAATGACCCATTGATCTCATCTTATCTCATCTCTTGGCTTTTTGCCTCTGTATATATTTGCTGCACAAATATGACAAGACTTAATACTCTTGCGAGCAAGAAGTCTCATGACATTTGCATCTTAAGACACTTATCATCTCCCTAATGGAGGGTGCCGCCCTTATCTCCCCCTGGTTGCCCCTTCAAGGAGGTGTACATTGGCCATACAAGACTAGATCCTCCTATACGGATTTACCAACAACCAGTTGTTTTCGCATTCTCTTATCCTTTTTGCCTATATGGCTTATAGTTACAAGACTGCACCCTAAGTGGGGTTTTCTTCAGGCCGAGTGCATCGTAGTCAAGACTTGCCAAGAATAGCCAAGGTAGGATCATCTGCCCCAGGCACTCTTGGCTCAACCGTGTATCGCGGTGCCTTGATCATATTTTTCACTCCTTAGAAGAGATCCTTGGTCGTCCAACCAGGGTATAACCTTATATATATAGTTGGAAATCTAAAGTACCTCTCCCTGATAGGCTTTCTTGAGCCCCACATCTCCATGACTCAAGTTCCAGTAGCAGTATAACCTTGTCCTTGAGCCATGCAACCAGATACCCCCTTAAATGACGTACTTTAAGTCTTACATTTGTCTCTTCCGAAATTTTATTCGCGAACTAGGGTGTACGCCATAAAGGTTCGTCCCATTCTGCGAAATTTTATTCGCATTTCTTGCGATATGTTCGCATATTCTTATTTTGTTTTGATTTTGAATGTTCTCGCAGCAATTTATTCAGCAAAGTTTTGTTCACCTTCACTATCTGACAATAATCATTACAATTCCATTCTCAAAAATCCTTATTGGTAATACTTCTTTTGATATAACCTATTCCATGGTCTATCGAGTCTTTGACCGACATATTTTCCCTCTGGATCCATCAATTTATATTCCCCTGTTCCAACTCTCTCTTTAATAATATATGGTCCATCCCATTTTCTCGCCAATTTACCATCATTTTCTCGCTGTTAACCTGGTGCTTCTCACAACACTAAATCACCTGGTTGGAATTCACATTTTTTGACATGTTTGTTGTACTCGCGAGCTAATCTTCGCTGATAATTTTCCATATGTTGTAAATCCTTTTCTCTCTTCTCTTCCAATTCATCAAGTTTATTTAGAATCATTCCAGCACTAAGATTCTTCTCCCAAGCCTCTCTCTTTGTTATAGGAATAGTAACCTCTGTTGGTAATACTGCTTCAACACCATATGTTAAACAAAAAGGTGTCATCCCCGTTGCTTCTCTTCTAGTTGTGTTGTAAGCCCAGAATGCATTATGGATTTGTTCACACCATGCTCTATGGTATCCTTCTAGATTCTTTTTTAAGATGTATGTGATTGTCTTATTAGTTGCCTCAGCCTGACCATTAGCTTGTGGGTATAAAGGAGTATATTTTCCACATCTTATCTTAAATGCATTGAGTAGTAGTTCTATGTTCTGCCCCTCAAACTACTTTCCATTATCAGACACTAACTGTGCTGGAATTCCAAATCTGCAAATAATATTTTCAAATATAAATGTAAATATATATTTGTCGCGGATATGTTGTACTGCTTTTACTTCTGCCCATTTTGTGAAGTAATATGTTGCGACAATTAAGTATCTCTTTTGCCCTGATCCTGGTACAAATGGCCCCACAATATCTAAGCCCCATTTTCCAAAAGGCCACACGCTTGTTGAAGATGATAATGGTGCCCCTGGTGCATGTATCTTTTTTCCATGTCGCTGGCAATCTTCAGAATGTCTTGATAGTTGTTTCGCATCTTCATACATATACGGCCAGTAATAGCCTTGCATTTTTGTTATGTATGCCAAAGATCTCCCTCTGCTGTGATTACCAGCATCCCCATTATGCAACATTTTTAGCACCTTTTCTCCTTCTTCCCTTGTCAAGCATCTAAGTGACGGCCCATTGAAAGATTTGTGATATAATACTCCATCTCTTAACTCATAATTTGTTGAACGACTTTTTAACTTGTGTGCTTCTAATATGTTTGTTGGTATTTCTCCTCTCGCCAGATATGCATGGAGTTCTTCTCGCCAATCTGCAATATTGCCTCTTGGTTCTTCTTCGCCACTTTCTATCATCATTACATCTTCTTCTTCTTCTTCTTCTTGTTTATTGATTGAGGGTGATATAAGTGTCTGAATTTTTATGCATCTCGCAGTTGGGTCTGTCATCATACTTGAAATGAAAGCATAAGCGTCTGCGAGTCTATTTCCCTTCCTTGATATGTGTCTCCACCTTATTTGAGGAATTTTCACAGACAAATCTTCAACAAGTTTTTTTTTATTTCTTCAAAGATGGTTCATTTGCAGTGTATTCTCCTGTTATCTGGCGAATAACTAGCTGCGAGTCACTCGTAATTCTGGCATTCTCCAATTTCATTTCTACTGCGAATTTTAAGGCATGTATTATTGCTTCATATTTTGTTTCATTATTAGTGGATGCAAATTCCAATCTAAATGAGAAATCCATTTTTTCTCCTTCTGGCGAGATTAAGACAATCCCAATTCCATTACCTTCTCCAATTGAGAATCCATCTACCAATATTTCCCATCTATTTGGTTCTGTTAATAAGTCTTTTGGATCGCCATGCTCTTCTTGTATATCCATCATATCCTCTACTGCTTCATCATCTTCTAAAGGAAATTCTGCCAAAAGTCTGTTATAACTTGCGATTTTGTTGAAGATAAAACTTCATATTTGATTTCAAAATGACCAACTTGCGCATTCCACCTTTAAACTCTGCCTGACCTCTTTGAGTTTTTCATCACTGACTCAATTGGTACTTTTGTTAACACTTTGATTTTATGTGCTTGAAAATATATACGAAGTTTAAATGTTGCATAAACCAATGCTAGAATCAGTTTTTCAATCTTTGAGTAATTTCTTTCTGCAGCATTAAACGTTTTACTGATGTAATAGATTGGTTTTTCCACTCCTACATCTACTCGCAACAATACTGCGCTCAATGCATGCGAAGTTGTCGCAAGATAAATTAATAACTCTTCTCCTGGTTCTGTTTTTTGCATAATAGATGTGTTTATCAGATATTCTTTTATTCCTTGAAAAGTTTTTTCACATTCATCCGTCCATTTGAACTTTGTCCCCTTTTTAAGAATGTGAACAAATGTTTGAACTTGTCTGATGATCGCGAAATAAACCTTCCTAGCGAGGCTAAGAGTCCATTTAATTTCTGCACATCTTTCAATGTCGCAGGAGTTGGCATATTGCGAACTGCTTGTACTTTCTCTGGATCAACTTGTATTCCTTTTTTTGATACAATGTAACCTAAAAAAATTCCCGACGCAACTCCAAAGACACACTTATCAGGATTCACCTTAATGTTAAATTGCCGCATTTGATCAAAAATCTCCTTTAAATCTTGCGTATGTTTCTTAGCTTCCTTGCTTTTTATTAACATGTCATCTACATACACCTCTAATGTTTTATGTATCCACTTCGCAAATACCTTATCCACCATTCGTAGGTATGTTGCTCCTGCATTTCGCAACCCAAATGGCATTTTTGTATAACAATACAATCCTCTTGGAGCAAAAAATACAGTATGCTCTTGATCTTCTTCAGCCAGTGGAATTTGATTATAGCCTTTATACCCATCCAATGAAGACATTCTTTCATTTCCCGCTGCTGATTCAACCATTTGAGGAATATCTGGTAATGGAAAACTATCTTTTGGACAAGCTTTGTTTAAATCTGTAAAGTCTATACAAATTATTATCCCTTTGTTTTTCTTTGGGACCACCACCATATTTTCTATCCATTCCGGATATTTTGCTTGCCTTATGATTCCTGCATCAAGCATCTTCTGTAATTCTTCTTCTATTTTAGGATGAAAAGTTGTCGCAATGTTTCTTATCCTCTGTTTAAATGGTTTTGCATCTTTGTTAATTTTCCAATTTATGACATGCAACTGATGGATCTATTCCAGGTACCTCATCCATATCCCACGCAAAGATATCTTTATACTCTCGCAAGAGATTTACGGTTCTCGCTTCTTCATCCGCATCCATCTTAGTTCCAATTTTTAGCATTTTAGGTTCTTCTTCAGTCCCAATATTTATTTATTTTATTGGTTCCGCTGTAGTATACATTGCTTCAGGTTCTCCCATTAGTGTTGGCTCTTTTATAATTGTCGCAGGTTTACCTTCTTCTTGCGAGATTTCGCTAGGTATTCCTTTTCCTTCTTATGTTCTGATCATATAAATTCTAAATTCTTCTTATTTCTTTGCCTCTTTTGCTATTTTTCTGCGAATCTTTCGCTATTTTGCGCGTCCTTCATAATTCTTCACTTCAATTTGATTGCATAATATCGCAATATCAACATCTCCTCTAATTTATCCAATTCCACTTGGCATAGATAATTTAATGCATTGATGTAATGTTGACGATATATCCTTAATTGCATGTATCCATGGTCTTCCCAATAGCATGTTATATGGCGATTCCATATCCACCACAGAAAGTGTTACTTGTGTTTCGATTTCCCCTAATGGAATTCGCACCACTATTTCTCCTTTAGGTTTGGTTATAGATTTTCCAAAGCCATGAATGTGATAAGTTGAACAAGACATTTCTTCATCTTTATATCCCATTCTCTTAAATGTATGATAAAACATTATATCAATTGAGCTTCCAGCATCCACCAAAGTCATGGTCACAGCCCATTCTTCCATGGATTTAGTTAATTTTCCCTTCTCCATTCGTGCAGCTGTTACTGTGATTACCAAAGGAGATGTGTGATTCAAATTTTCTTCTGATACTTCTGCTGCTGTGAATATAATTTTCTGCTTTTCCCAATCCTTAAGAGGTGATTATTTCTCCACCGTCATAATCTTCTTTCCATCAAAATCTCGTTTATGTAATCTTCCTCTCCTATTTTCATGAAATTTGTCAATCATCGTTTTTGTGATTACATTACATTCCAACTTCCTTTTATTTCCATTGATCTTGACTACTCTTCTTCCTTCATCCGATTTGTTGTTTTCTTCTATCATTTTCTTGATTTGAACAATCTTCACCACAATTTTCACAAATTTTCCCTTTCAAATCCCTGTTTCGGGCGCCAAAATGTAGTAGCAGGAAATCCCACACTACACCCCTCACAAGAATTTGCACAATCAATCTATGAACACTTAATCGTGAACAACGATTTTCATTAATTGACACTTAAAAAATTACAAAGAAAAAAGGAAATCAAAATACAATCACTCTGTTTAGAATTTTCTCTCTCCTAAAAGCTTTCTTAGCATTCCAAAAATTATCTCTCTCTCTCAAGTTTACTCATCCCCTATATATATGGTATTTCATAATGGATGACAGCTCATAGACAGCTAAGATATCCCTTAATTTCGGATCGAACTTGTGATATCTTCGCGAGTGCACAAATATTAACCCTCGCAAACACTCTATTCTTCGCAGGATCTTTACGTTTTCTTCATGTTTCTACCATCGTTATTTGTTGCGTCGTTCTTTTAATCTTTTCTGCGACGCTCACCAGTGTCTTTAGTGAGAACTTCGCAAGAATGTTCTTGCTGCGATATTCTGATCCTACATCTTGCCTCTTCTCATGTATATTCTGCAAAGTAGAGAATATCATGAGAAATTACTCTTTAAAATATCGCAACTGTTTATCTTTCCATATTCTTCTTCCGACAGGATTCCATGAATCACGCTTAATTATCTACACGTGTTGAATATTCCTTCTTCCATCGACACGTCTAACCGGTCATCTTCTTTTCCCTATTTAAGGGAGATTTGGGAAAGATAATTATCTTCTTTCACTACTTCTTCGTCTTTACCTTCTCTATTCTGCGAATCTTCATCGTCTGTGATTTTATTTTTTATCAAGTTCATCTTTTTGTTGTTGTTCTTGCTTATCTTCATGGAGTATACAAGGTTAATTTTCTTTCTGCTACTGTTAGTTTTTGCTGAAACTGATTTTATATTCCTGGAATCATCTTATTTGTTTGTTCTTCATATAATTCCCATACTGCTTGTTATTTCAGCAAAAACACTTCTGGTTTGAGAATTACAATCCAAAACCCTAATAATTCCCAGAATTCACCACCCAAAGAGGGTGCAAGCAGGAGAAAGTCTGTGAATAACAAGGTAGTAAGAAACACTACTCTTCAAATAACAATATTGTTGCCTCTGTTTCTTATCTTGATTGTCATTCGCAGGATGGTGGAAATTCCAATAGGCCTCCTAAGAAACCTCGTCAACAAAAGAATCAACCAAAGATTGTTGAAACTGCTATTCTTTTCCCTGCTCTTGGTTACGTACCATTTTCTTCATCATCTTCGCGGAGTAATCCTCTCCTCTCATAAAATGTACTTCTTCCTTCTAGCTGCGAGAGTATCGCAATAAACTCTACTGTCTTACCTTCTGCTGCGAGCAAAATTCCTTCTTCTCCTATAGCAAATTCTCCTCAGATTAGTGTCATTCCAAGACCTACTGTTAGTTTGCCTCAAACTTCTCCTCTCGATGATATCTCTCTTGCGAAGGATGATAATCAACTTTTAATTATATCTACTACTTCACCTGAATCTTTTCCTTTTTCGCAAGAAGCTGCGAATGGGATAGATATTGCTTTTAAGGATCTGGTTGATATCTTGGATGATGTTAAGAGCTCTTCTGCTGATCCTACTAAGTCTAGTATCTGCGGGATTTTAAGTGGATATTTTGGTTCTGGTAAGATGGATTCAAAAGCATCCAGGGAGAAAGAAATTGAAGTCTTGAAAGAAGCTCTCCAAGCCAAGACTCTAGAATGTGATACTCTTCTTCTTGAAAACCAAAATATGGAGAATCTCTCACTTGACTGCGAGCTTCTTCGCAGAAAGAACGATGAATTAAAGGAACAACAAATCTGTTTGGTATCAACTCTCTTGAACCAACTGATATGAGTTTCACAAATGATCTTCTTTTTATCTTAACATAAACTCCTTTGACAGGTTCCAAGATCTATCTTATGTTCAATCACCAAAAGGTAATCGTTAAGATTAAACCAATCAACACTCTTAATACAAAGAATTGTGTTGATTACGATCTTCTCAATAAATCAATCCAATCTACCACAAGGATAAACCGATTATTAATTGGATCCTCTTTTACCAAAACAAATATTGTGCATACCAAAGATTACAAAACCAAGTCTGAAATCTTCTATCACTTCATTGTCTTCAAATCTTCTTAGATCTTCAATAAACACCTGCACACAACTACTTGAATCTCTTGTGATCAATCACACACATAACAGAGTTTGTTAACAATGGATTATCACAAGATCGTCTTTAGATCTAACAATAGTCTAAAGATCCCTGTCGAAACCTTGAACTAGTTTGAGTGAATATTATATCAGAAGATAAGATTCTCAAGTATAAACAAACTAGGTGCAATCAAAGTTCAACCACCGTTAGTCAATCAAATCAATACGAAAACTAAAGATAAACCGCAATATCTAGTTTCCCACCACCGGGTCGCGCTAGAGCTTCTCAATCCCAAAGAATACTTTAAATTGAGCGGCCGTAAGAGATTTTACATAATTAGATTACTCTCCTCTCCGATAGGCGGCTTCACCAGTAACAGTACAACAGAGGAAGTTTACTGTCGCGAAGGATTAGTTTGCTAGAAATGCAAACTGAAAGTATTTATAGACAAGGAAGTTTGGACACCAAGGAATTTCCAACACCGAAAATATTCTCAAGATATTTTTCCATATTAACCTAAATTCGTTTTTCATAATTCCTGTGAATGATCCAAAAATAATGATCGAAATCTCCTTAGAAAATCTTTAACTAGCAAATGCACATTACTAATTCTTATTTTCCATATATAATTAAAAACCTTAATTAAAAGATTCTTAACTTATTTAAATTCGATCTTGGGATTTACTTCCTTCTTAGATGTTAAGGAATATCTTTGAACAATAAAATAATACACATTAATGCGCGTGTTCAAAGTATGTCGACATCTTTCTCTCGCAAGTCCTTTTTCATACTTACTCACTTGAAACCGATTTACCACACTTCCTAACAAGTTTAGAATTGGTTCATCTGACTTTCAAGAACTATGTGATTGATCAAGTAACACTCAATCACAAACCATGGGTGTAAAGTATGTACCAAAACAAGTTTCGGTTCTACCTCCATGTGAGTACTGTGCATAGTCACACTAGCTTACCAAAATTCGGCTGACTAGGTACTAGGATCGGTTCCCCACATATATTTGGTATCTAACTTGTATGCACTGCACATGTCCATAGGATTAGTTACCCCTTGTGTAGTTGCAGGAAATCCAACAACACACCCCTTATCATATCTTGATATTAATTTCTAGATCTACATATAAAAATGGTAGTAAAATTGCTAAAATTATAAACGGACACCAAGATTTTTTACATGGTTCGATCAATATGATCTACATCCATGATTCTTCACTATAATCGTTTAAGTTTACATTTGATTTACATTGATAATCTCCATTAATGGAGTTCTAAATCTAGTTTTGGGGAAGAAGATGATAAAGAAAAATACATTCTCTCTCCTAATATTTCTCTGCAAAATATCTCTCTCCCTTCTAAAATTATCCCCCCTTTCTCTCTCCTGCTCTTCTCTTTATATAGGTATCTTCATGGTGGATGACATCTCACATTCACCTCATATTTCCCATTTTTTAGGATTTCTGCTATGCTCCTTGTAGGGTCTGTTATGCTCCTCGCAGGCTCTGCTATGCTCCTCGCGAGATCTGCTATCGTGCTTGCAATACTCTTCTATAACCACAAAATCTTTATTTCCTGCCTTGCTCTCACGAGCTCCCGCCTTGTGCTCGCGAGCATTTTCTCTAACTACAAAATCTTCACATCTTTTTCATGTTTTAGGCTGTCATTGTTTATTACGTCATTCTTTAAACTACTTTGTGACGCTCGCGAAATGTTGTTGAAGAGTTTTCGGTGACGCTCGCAGAAGTATCGTTAATCTCTCGTGAATATAATTGTGGCGATATTTTGGTCCTACATCTTGCCTCTTTTTTCTTGAATATTGCTTGAAAAGTAATCTTTAAGAAAAAATCTATTATTGTAGTAGTCTTTGATCTTTGTTGATGAAGGAACGAGCGAAAGAATACTAGACTCGAAAAGTACGTACTTGCCTCTATTCTTTTCTGAAGTTCCATGTCTTTGCTAAGTAAATAAGTAGTATTAACTCTTGAAGTATTCGAAGTATGAAGTATCCTTGAAGAAATATAAAAATTACTCAATCCACAAAATATAAGAAGTATTCGTCCTTGAATGAAAATCATAAGTATTGCCTCTGTTCATGCGAAATTATTACTTCATTTTTGGTGAAAATCCCTGTCCATTTTTGAAATGATTCTTGCCGAGAAGATAAAGAACATAAAATGTTTTCTTGGTAATCCATAGTTGCCTCTGTTCTTTATCTATGGAGGTAGAATCCTTGAGAAAATAATCATATTCTGCTAAATAATCACATTTCCTGCAAAGTTCTTGAATAGTTTGCGAGGTGCTGAATGAGTTTGCAAGTTTCTGAATATGTCCGGAAGATTCTAAATGTATCTGCGAGTTTCTGAATGTGTCTACGAGTTTATGAATAACCCTGCAAAATTATGAATAGTGTTCCTGAAATATCACCGCGAGATTGTGAATAGTGTCGTGAATAATGCTGCGATGAATAGTGCTGCGAGATTGTAGACAATTCTCTTGAGAAACTCTGAATAATATTTCTGAGAAATTATAAATAGTACTTTCTTTCTTTCTTGCGATGAACAAATCTGTCATGCATTCTTAAAAGAAAATAATTAATATTTGAGATTATTCTATTGGTCTTATTTTTCCTTCCTAGTTAAAGGTCTTATTTTGCCAATTTTTCTTTTTGCGACAAAATCGCAGGACATCTTTACATTCGCATGTATTGACCCGTTGATCTTGCCTTATCTTTATTCTTTGATTGTATTACGACAATATGACAAGTCTAAGTTCCCTCGCGAGATCAAAGCCTCATGACATTGCCGTCTTGTGATGAAATCACAGGACGTCTTTACATTTTCATGTAAAAACCCATTGATCTCATCTTAAATTTTTCTCTTATGGCTTGTTGCCTCTGTATAATTTTTGTCACGCGACAATATGACAGGCCTAAATGTTCTTGCGATCATAAAGCCCCATGACACTGCCGTCTTTAGACACTTATCAGCTCCCTAATGGAGGGTGTCGCCCTTATCTCCCCCTGGTTTTCCCTTCAAGGAGGGCACAACGGCCATACAAGACTAGCTCCTCCCATCCAGATTTTCCAACAACCAGTTGTTTTCACATCCTCTTGTCCTTTATGCCTATATGGCATATAGTTACAAGACTGCACCCTAAGTGGGGTTTTCTTCGGGCCGAGTGCATCATAGCCAAGACTTTCCAAGGATGGCCAGGGTAGTTTCCTACGCCCCGGGCACCCTTGAATCAACCGTGTACCTCGGCGCCTTGGTCATACTATGCACTCCTTAGAAGAGATTCTCAGTCGTCCAACCACGGTATAACCTTATATAGTTGGAAATCCAAGATCTCTCTCCTGGATAGGTTTTCTTTAACCCCAACATCTGCATGTCTCAGGTTCCAGCAACAGTATAACCTTATCCCTGAGTCATGTAAAGAGATACCCCCTTATATGACGCACTATTAGGTCTTATATTTGCATCTTGCGAAATTTTATTCGCGAACTAGGGTGTACGCCATAAAGGTTCGTCCCATTCTTATGTCTCTGCGAAATTTTATTCGCGTTTCTTCATTCTTTCATTTCTGTGAGTTCTTTATAAAATCTTAAATAATCTTGCGATTACACTCGCATCTCTGATAAAAATTTGTTTTGCTCATTTCTGTGAGTTCTTCTTTCATTCCCATAACACCATATTTGAAGTAAATATATTTTTTATTATTTTTTTATTTTTTTATCTCTTGAAATCTTATAAATATTCTTTGAAATCTTGCGATTGTATCGCATTGTCAAATCAAAAATCTCTTTCTGTAAAAGAAATATTCAAGAGAAATCTTTGAAATCTTGCGAATGTATCGCGTTTTTAAACAAAAATCTTCTGTAAAAGAAATTTTCTAGAGAAATATATAAATTGAATGTTTTCGGTTTTTTATAATTTTGAAGTCTTTGTAATCTTGCGAGGATATCGCTTTTTTGGAATTTTAATCAAATTTTTTTGAAATCTTAAAAATCTTTGCGATAATTTCATTTTTTGTAATCTTTGAAATCTTTCAAAATTTTGAAGATCTTTAAATTTTTGCGATGATTTCATTTGAAATTTTTGAAATCTTGCGATTGTATCGCTTTTTGGTAAGTCAAATAAAAAATCTTTGAAATCTTAGAAGTCTTTTTTGAAATCTTGCGATTGCATCAAAAATCTTTTATTTTCTGTAAATAAAATATTCAAGGAAATGGTACTTAGCTTTTATGTGATTTTCTGTTGTTGCCGTCTCTCGCGAAGTATTTGATTTGCTTGTGAAATGAGAAGAAATGAGAAATGAACTCTTGACCTGCTTCTTGTATACTCTCGTAACATACTAACTGTGTTAACTTTCTCTTGCGAAATTTGTCTGTGAAGTAATCACCAACTTTCTTCTTTGCGATAATACCTTGCGAAATAATAAAATACCAAATTCATTCCTCTGACCAACTGGGCTTGTCTGCTATTCATTTCTTCTTTACGCTTGTATTTGGGAAGTAATTAAACATCTTTGCGGTGGAATTGAACATCATCTGTACTGGATTCGGTTTGCGATAACAACCCCTATTTACATCCTCTTATTATGATCTTGTATACATTTTTGCTTATCTCTTCTTCACGCTGGTTTTTTAGAAGAAAAATCATTTGCGAAGGAAACATCTTGTCCACTCATGTTGCGGATGTCTGGACGGTAAACGTCTGCGAAGGAAATCTTTATAATGTAAACATTTGCAAGGAAATCAAAAATTCTGTGTGACCATGGAAACTCGAACCCGTGTTACTGAACTTATCAAGTGCACTTATGACCATCTGTTCAAGCTGCTCTGTATATGATTATTCTCTCGCAGATTAGCAAACAACTAGGCGAGTGTAAATGGCCTCTTAGATGATGATAATTCTATACTTTCTCAACGAAGCCACTAAAGCCTTTTCTTTTCACAAAAAATTTCTTTACAAAATAAACTGTTCTTCCCATGAGTCTCGTTCGCAAAAATACTTCTAAGCAAAGCTGGTTTTCTCCTCAGAATTCTTCGTGAAAAGTTTTGTCCCTCTTCTCCCTTAATGTTATGTTTTACTCCTTTATGCAGTGAACCTACGAAACTGGTGGTACTTTCCACTTCGCTAGTTAATTTCCTTATTCTGTTGGAATTTTCTCAGGAAAGATTCTTTCTTCATATGTTCATTCTTTGCTTTTCCATGGGTTGGCGATGACAATCGCTGGAGATGTTTGTTCAAATGATCTGTTGTGAACAGAAAAAACTTCACACAAAGAAATTATTAACATACCCTGCGATCACTTCGCAAAATATCATATTTCGTATTATGATATTATTATTTCATAGTATATTTCGTATTATTATATTATATTATTTTTTGATGTTTGACAATCGTTGGAGATGTTTCTTGAGCTTCCTTGGCGATGACATTGATTTTGGAAATTATATGTTCTTTGCTTGCTGCGATCACTTCGCTGCAAACAAGTTTTGTTGGTCGCTGCGAAAATACAACTTCCCCAGAAGAATCTATGCTTTACATGGTAGAAATATTTTGTTGTTTCAATTTATTATTCTTTATACTCTTTCTCCCAATAATCTCCATATTCTTCGTGTCCATTGCTTTTCTCTTAATGGTTCCTGTTAATGTTGCTTTCTCTTGAATTCCATTGAGAATTTTTCATTCATTAATAGTGTCCTGATCAAACGAGCTCATAATTGTTGACGGTTCTATAACACCTCAGTACATCCTTGTGATAAAGTGGAGTAAAAATAATTCCTTTGTAGTAGTACTCCATCGCCAGTTATTTTAATCAGAGTTTGGTTTTATTCTCTATCATGTATGAGCCATTAATTGATGAAGATTCATTAGATTTCAGTTTCACCTTTGTTGAGATTCCTGCATAATTGACCTTTGATGCTGCTCCACCGCCTGTGTATCTTTTCCCCTGCGAAATTTTTCACTTGATACTCCTTGTCTTCACAAGACTTACTCTTTGTTTTATCCAACTGATGAAGTCTTTTTCATGCATCTATGCACTGTTTGGCTCTCTCTAGAATCTCCACCTGACCTTAATAATCCTTTGCAATTCGTGTCACTATTTCATTCTCTGTGATTGGTTTTTATGCTCCTGTGAAGTTGCTACAAATGTAAACATTTAATATTCTTAAATATTATATTAAATTCTACAAATGCTATAACGTTTTCCTACGAAGTTTCTTCTTGTGTTGCTAGTAGTAAGTTTGTTGTTTGCGAAATTAAGCTTAAGACTTTTCACGCTGTGATGCTTTTATTCCACCTCCACGTGATTGTGACGTGTTTTCTTCCCCCGGCCATTGTTTCCAGACTTGTTAACTCATCGTTAACTCATCATTTCCTTTTTTTAGCGAAGTCACCGTACCCAGTAGTTCATTCGTGGAGATATCTAGACCTGTTTTATGAAATTGCTCTCCATCTTTTGCTGTAACATCAAACCATTATAAGAGATATTCTTGTTTGTCAATTTAATCTTCAAATTAAATCCAAATTTCAACGTTTAACGTTTTCAAAATTAGTTGATTGATTTTTGTAAACAAATTTTTCTGGAGTTTTATAATATTCATGAAATTTTGATGAATAACAAAATTGAATATTCAATTTTTGTGTAAAACAAAGATTAATAATTTAAAATTCAAAGTCTTCCAGATCTATATTATGAACATATAATTAAAGGGATAAAAAAGAATTTGTCCTATTTGAACAGTTAGTTGATGCCGATTGACTTCATTTCATTCTTATAAAGATTTCTTCGAATCTGCTGCTGCTTCGTAATATCTCTGCTTCTTTTTCTCTGTAAACATTTCTCTTAAATTGTGTTGGTTGTTCTTCATTTTTTTTTCTCTGTATACATATTTTCCCATGTATCTCATAAATCCAATTGAATTCATCATTAACAATTATCAATTTCTCTTGATCTTCTTCAATACAACAAGCATGTCCCTGTTTCTAGCGCCAAAATGTAGTTGCAGGAAATCCAACAACACACCCCTTATCATACGTTTAAGTTTACATTTGATTTACATTGATAATCCCCATTAGTGGAGTTCTAAATCTAGTTTTGGGGAAGAAGATGATAAAGAAAAATACATTCTCTCTCCTAATATTTCTCTGCAAAATATCTCTCTCCCTTCTAAAATTATCCCCCCTTTATCTCTCCTGCTCTTCTCTTTATATAGGTATCTTCATGGTGGATGACAGCTCACATTCAACTCATATTTACTATTTTTTTAGGATTTCTGATATGCTCCTTGCAGGCTCTGTTATTCTCCTCACATGCTCTGTTATGCTCCTCGCGAGATCTGCTATCGTGCTCGCGAGACTCTTCTATAACCACAAAATCTTTATTTCCTGCCTTGCTCTCGCGAGCTCCCGCCTTGTGCTCGCGAGCATTTTCTCTAACTACAAAATCTTCACATCTTTCTCATGTTTTAGGCTGTCGTTGTTTATTACGTCATTCTTTAAACTACTTTGTGACGCTCGCGAAATGTTGTTGAAGAGTTTTCGGTGACGCTCGCATAAGTGTCGTTAATCTCTCGTGAATATAATTGTGGCGATATTCTGGTCCTACACCTTGCCTAAAAACGTGTTGCACATGTTCATAGGATTTGTTCCCCTTTATTCTATAAACCTTGATGCACCTCATACAAGGATCGGTTCCCCCATGTGACGTACGACACCTCTTCATAGGATCGGTTCCCGTTTCCCAAATTTGGTCAGACACTCACAAACCCAATCATACCCTAAGTGATTACTTAAGATCGGTTTCACTAATAAAAGTCATACCAATACATAAGTCAGGCCTCATGTGAATAGTCTTACCAAGAACACAAACAAGTCATGAGCGGTTATACTAATGACATATATTGGTCGTTCATAAGATTTGCAATGAAGAACAGGCCCAATAACGCCTGGCGATTTCTTTTTCGGTTCACAACATATATCATGAACTTACTTCCTTAACACACATGTAAACATATTGTTTCCTATGATGAAATCCTCACCTCGTACCCATACATAATCACAATAACATTCATACGATTATGTCGGTGTCTTATATACAAAGTTTAATGGTTAAGCAAGAAACTTCATATTGTATTCCTTAATACTATGTCTATCTAGAGTCTTCATGCTTCACAGTTTTATGTTTTCAATATGCACGACTTGAAAAATACGTTAGGGAATGAAACAGTTCAAGTAAAATATCACTAACCTAAAGTGGAAGGATGATGTTTTGGTTGTAGCTCGTACTTCTTCACTTCTTCAAGTCTTCGCAATACTTGTAATGTCTCACCCTAATACTTTCAAGCTAACCTATACGAAGTTGACTCTAGTACATTTAAATCAAGCGACTCTTAAATGAGTTTTGGTTCACTAAAATATGACAACCAAACTTGACATACCAACGCTTGATGGGTTCAACCGAGCTATGCTCTAATAGTTTTCATGTTTCTAAACCCTAATAAAAGTAGTAGCAAAAAGAAAATGGAATGGTGAAAACTCTTCTCTTTTTATATGTTTCCCAAATTCCAAAAGGATACTCTTAATTAGGTCCAAGCCTTCACAATAGTTCATCTCCAAGTGGTCCACCAAACCCATACAAAATATCTCTACTGGAATTTCTGGGTCAAAAACTGGGATGCCGGGTTGCTGACGTCATCACCGGATTCTGGTCACCATTGCCGGAATTTGGTCACCGGAAAATAGACTATGGCCACCTGAATGATCATAAGCTATCACCAGGCAACTGTATACTTCCAGCACCTCAACTAAGGCTGCACAAATAACCCGGTGTACCGGACTAGAACCGGACAAAAAGAACCGGTACCGGTGTAGCCGGTACAGGGAACGGGAATGGAACATGAGAACTGGTGTAGACCGGGGAAGGTACCGGTTCTAACCTTATTCCCGGCCACCCCAGATCGATAGTACCTGGTCATAGTCTTAGCCATTAGATTATTAGATCATCATTAATCTTAACCATCCATTTACCATATATATTTATAATGACCTAGATTCTCTTCTCAATTTCTTTGTTCTTCTTCACTTCTTTAGTCTCCACAGAGAAACCTTGCCTGCTATCGCCACCGCCCTTATTCAAATATTCCTCTCCGATACCACCTCTCATTTTAAATCTTCATCTCCTTTAACATAAGTAACCAATCTCTTTGTTAATCTCACTTATCTCTCAATTTCCAAAACCCTGATATATCAATAAAATTAGGAGAAGAAATTAGTTTATTATTATTGAATCGAAGATTGGTTATGATGGTTCTGAGAATACGAAGGTGATGAAGTCGTTGCTGATGAATGATGAAATAGAATATGGTTTTGGGTTATTATCTTACAGAGAAACAATTGGTTTACAGGGATCTTGTAATGTGTAAATATGGGTTTACAGTGTTTTGATTTTGGATAATTTGTTTGATGAACTTTGGGTTATTAATTGCATGTTTAATTAAAAATTTTAATTGCATGTTTGAATCTGATTTTGGGTTTTATTAGAGATGGATTTGGATTGATTTTTGGTTTTATTTTCATTTATCTAACATGATTTAATCTTCTTATTAATCGATTTGATTAAGGAGATTGATCTGGTGGTATTGCTGAAGGGAAATTAGAGAATGGAGTTGTTGAACTACTGATAGAGGATGAGAAGAACAAAGAAGAATAAATTGAGAGATTAAATAGTGTTTTGATGGGTTCTTAGGGATTGAATCTGTTAGTGGTGTCTTAGTTGTGGTTGATTTGAGTAATAAATAAAAATTAGGGTTCTTACTTCTTAGGGATGATTTGTATTGAAATTGAAGAATTGGGTTATGAAGCTTGTGTTCAAGGAAGCATGAGATCGAGATTACTAAATTTGGATTTTTGGTATCAATTCTCGTTGCTTCTTTTGTAACTGGTTTGATTGTATTGATTACTAAATTTGGAATATGGATTGTTGGTATCAATTCTCGTTGCTGCTTTTGTAACTGGTTTGATTGTATTTGATTACTAAATTTTATTTATTTATTTTTTCTGTCTTTGGATTATTCTTTTACAACTCCAAGTACAAGTACAGGTACTGGTCCTCAAAATGAGGTACCGGTCAACACCAAGTACATGGACCGGTTCCATAAGAGAACCGGACGTACCGGACCAGGTGCATCCTTAACCTCAATTCTACTTCTCTGCAGTCCATACATTCACAAAAGAACCATTTAAGCCAATTCCTTGTTCTTGCGAAAACATACCCAAAAGCGTGACTCCGAACTCATATATCCCGCAACCAACTCTTGCATCCAACACATTCTACCTTTATGATTCACTGAAATATTATGATTCATGCTTCAAACTCCGAAATTCGGCATCCGGAACTAGTACCACCGGCTCACTATCCTTACTGCGTTTTCGCACTGTTTCCTGCGGAACTGGTTCAGTGATAACAAGCAAGTCCCTTGCTGTAGCTTCCTTCATCTCTTTTATAGATGCAATTCCTGCCATTACTAGTCAGAAAACCACACTTTCCTCATTCCATACAAACACAAAGCATTCTCAATCAAAACCATTCATTCATTGCCACAAATCCATTACTTCTCTCTTCTACCAGTCACAAGACTCCAATATCCCAGCTCTGGTGTATCCTTGTACATCACTCCCTGCAGCAACAACCAACACCTTGAATAATAGCAAACCCATTACAACCATTTCTTCTGTAGCACCAACTCCATAACCAACAACAATTCATCTCACCAGCAAGTGCACATTTCATTCCTTGTAATTTCATCATAGCAACAAGCACATAATCTCAATTCTGATCCACAGAATAACCCATATCCTTGTTCTTCTGTTGTACTGACCATTAGAACCACCTCTGCTCATTCATCTATAATAGCTTACTGTATTTCTGGAACCTGCAAAACCAACTTCAACTTCCATTCCTAAGCGTTCATCTAAAGTCATTCAAACCATCAGTGCATTCAGTTACACCTCTAGCTCAAATCCACCAAGACACTCAAAGAACCAGTTACCACCGCCATGAGCAACATCTGTAACTCAACAACATTCAAATCATCTCAAAAACCCTTCAATGCTAATAACTTCAATTTCAGAAGCCAAATCTTCAATTCATCCATAACCCATCTTTGTATACTGTTTGCTTCATCACAGCAACAATCGAAATCATTTCCTCTCCCTAGATTGACCACCAACAACATCAAACCCCAACTCAATATCTTCTCAACCGTTCTTCACTTCCGATGAAATTACTCAGCAGAAACCACCTCAATAGCTCGTAATCGACCATCCAACCCTAATTGAATCTATGCCATACCCAGAAACCTTATGAATCGATCACAGATCCATCATCTTCATCAGCTGCAACTTCAATTGAGACTTACATCCAAAATAATTCACAACTCTCTGATTCCTTCTCTCAATTTCAAACACACAAAACCCTAACTTCAATCCTCTGCAATTTCTTTCCTATCTCTTCTGAATCTCCCTGCATCTCCTCTCCTCCTTGTTATCCTTCAGCCGCCATTCTCTCATCTCTGAATTTGAGAGGAAAATGATTGGAGAAATAATCCCTTCTGAATTCTAGGGATTTGGTAATTAAGCTTGGTAATTACTAGTGGTACCCTGCAAGTGGATATGGGTCACCATAGATGATTTAGGCACCCACAATATAGATAAATTCCGCCTAACACTATTATTCTTTGAACTCCAGTCAACTGCCCCTTAACTGTGCTCGGCTCCAAATTGCACTCGGCAATGAAATGACCTTTTTTTCCTTTTCGCTCTAAATGAGAGATTTCTCCACCTTTAGCTCCAAATAACTTTAAAGTACCTGATAAGCTCAAAAGTAAACATAAGATACATAATTTACAAGAAAACATGTAAAGAAAACATAAACTATAGATGACAATCAAGGTGTTTTAGATATCAAGCAACTCAGCAATCAAACAAGATCAGGATACTCGAACTATCAAGATAAAGATAGTTGAACCTGGCTTCAAGAATCCCTAGGTGAAGACTTTTTAGTCGCTAAACCCTAGAAAGGTTTTAGGGAGAGGACGACTCTAGTTTACAACTAGGACACACAAAGAATAGTGTCAGGGATTCAAAAATATCAATTGCTTGAGGTTATCCCTTATATAGACTTTCAAAGTATAGGTTGCTTTAGGTTTAAGCTAAGATAGCTTTGGAACTAAGCAAACAATACCCACCGTTAGATGAATATTTGAAATGAGATTAACATACCAAGATATACACTCTGGTTAGGATGAACCGTAACCGAACCGTGTATAAAGACATTGTTCATGGATGGTTATCCAAGACTAGCCGATTGAACCATAAGTTTAATCATTTTCATATAACAGTTGAGATTTTGAGATTGAGTCACAACTATAAGTTATAATATGATCAATCACGTATATATAGTATTTTTAGAGATTTATTCAAATGCCACTTATCTCACAAAAATAAATTTTGTGCATCTAAAAATATTCGACAGGGCCAGTACGTGTACTCTACCTTGTTCGTGACTATTTTTGTCATGGTACATGTACCGGGTATGCGTACCCTTAAGACAAAAGAGAGTTCACAGACACACACAACTTTTTCGTTTTGCGTACCGGGTATGTATACCGCTCCGGTTTAAAAAAAAATAGTTCCTTTACGATATGCATACTGGGTATGTGTACCATTCATGGTTCATGGGTAATAGATTTTTGATGGTATGGATACTAGGTATGCGTACCAAAAAGTTGTTGTCGACATATAGCTACACCAGTACATGTACTGTGTCTTCGGACCTGAAACAGTTCTCGCAGTATGTGAACCGGTATACATAATGTCATGTATCCAGGTTTAAAGTAGTTCTATATTTATTTCTAAATCAATTCGAAATATTCCCAAATAACATCAATGACACATATAACTGTTCCATTCTATTTTCGAATGAGAATTTTGAATCATGATTTAGATTATGAACAATAAATTGTTCTTAACCGAAATTTATCAGTATGAACAAATATTCATTAAGCTTAGTCATATATATTTCGAGAACGAATTACCAAGATAAACTTGACTCGAAATTCTTGATATGATTGCAATAGTCTAATTAGTCATGCCACAACGTCTCATAGACATAAATATAAATATAACTGGAGAATTAGGTGGTTCAGTCTTCACTTACCTTTTGTTGAAGAAGTTCTCCAAAATCTTCGGTTGATCTTCGCCTTCAAACGGTAGAAGGCAGTGATGTCCGGATTTTCAACTACACACTTTTATCATAATTCGAGACTTGACTAATTGTAGACTAGAAATCAAGATGTAGTTTTGATCAACCAAATTTGACAACAAGATTGATATAGCAACACTTGTGAGTTCGATCGAGCAATGCTCTAACATATCTACTTCTTTATCCTTTAGTAATTCACCTGAGATAAATTGCGTTAAAAATATAACAGGTACTAAACAGGGAAGTATACCAAAAAAATCTTGTTTTTCATGATGGGCATTTGTTGGATGCTTATCATCACATAATTTCATCATGGTAAATAGTACCTCCTCCTGTATAAGATAGAAAGAAGATGGGGGTGGTGGTACCAAAGGAATTGTTAAGTTTTACGATAATACTGTCACCATATCTTGTTACTTTGCTCAAGAACATGCAGGGACAAAACAGTTTCAGATGTCCACCGATTTGGTTAGAAATCTTATGAGAGACTTTAGAGTTGTGTTTGATTAAAACAGAGTTGGGAAAATCAATTCACTACACCATTTTCCTTGATTAGTAACTAGATCAACTTTTCCCCTGTTGCGAATTTCAGTTGCAAAAAATTTGCAACAGAAAATTTCACTTACAAAAGTCGCAACATCTTCCAATAGTTGCGAATCGCAACAATTTGGTTTTCACATGTGCCACTTGTGAGTGTGGATGGGCACACTTTTAAACTGACTCATTATTCAGCCTATTCAGCTTCAAGACTGACTGAGTTATTCTATTATTATTAAGCCGCAGCAGACCATACCTCTTGTCTCATTCTTCTCTCCCTCTTTCTCCATGTATCACTACTTTCACCCTGCTTCACCCGTGAATACGACCGTTAATATTGAAACTCATTCTTTCCACTTTCTACTATCACCACCATCAAAGTCTCTTTATGTCTGTAGAACCCCCAAAACCAATACTAATGGTCGTTGTAGAAAAAGAGGAGGATGACAATAAAGATGGTGGAACTGCGATATTTTGTTGCGAATTCCGGTTCGCAACAGTTTGGAAAAGTTGCGACCATCTAATTTCACAATAGTTCCCAACACTTGCGACTATTTTGGGTTGCAACAGTTTTAAACTTTTGCGATTGAAAATTCGCAACAGCAATACAGCCATTGCGAAAAATTACAACATCGTCTTTCGTAACATAGATGAACCGTTGTGACCCCACTTTGCAACTTCCACCTACCGTTGCTAATCACTAAATTTGGTGTAGTGATTGATGATCTTGGTTCTCTCAAATATAAAGTCGCGGATTACATAAGAGATGCAATTTTTCCTTCTTTTGTTTACTAGGAAACTTCTTGTGAGAATTTATTCTTATATTCGATAACTAGGGTTTGGTATAGAATATATTGTGAGTACACAAGCTATTTCCAATGATTTTCATCTTGCATGTTTTAAATTCTAGAGTTTTTAGAAGATGAACTTGAAGTATTTAATCTTTATTGGTTACATGTATTGCAAAGTATTATGAGATATACATGTCATTTACTTTTTGTGAATTGAACTTATATCTCATATATGCTCAAAAGTTAAGAACTAAAAGTAGAATAAACTTTGTGAGAATTTTTGTAGTATTGATATACTCGTGGTCACACTCTTGTATAATTACTGCATCATCAAACTCCGTAAGATTTTCTTATGTTGAGTCATATCAATTAAATATTCTCCTTGTTCGTAACTAGCGTTGAGATTAATTTATGTCGATGTTTAGGGTACAAGTCCATGTGATTTCTTAATGTCCGACAAAATCCTTCTTTTTACACGTTTATCCAGTCAAATATTTTCAGATGCAACAAAATTATTTCTATGAGATAATCGGCATTTGAACAACTCTCTAAAAACACATCTAGACATATTTGATCACATTATAACCTATGGTTGTAACTTAATCTTAAAGTCTTAAAGTGTTATATGAAAGTGGTTAAGCTTAAAGTTCATCTGGATAGTTTCGGCTAACCTTTTATGCACAAGTCATTATACACAGTCGGTTAAGGTTCATCCTAACCAGAGTGTATATGTTTGTTGTGTTAATCTCAAATCAAAGATTCATCTAATGGTGGATATTGATTGCTTGATTCCAAAGATACCTTAGATTAAATTTAACGCAAACTTTAATTTTGAAAGTTTATATAAGGAGAACCTCAAGAAACTGAGATCTTTGAATCCCCGACAATTTGCTTGTGTGTCCTAGTTGTAAACTAGATTCGTCCTCTCATTTAAACCTTTTTAGGTTTAGTGACTAAAAAGACTTTACTTTGGGATTGGTGAAGCCAGGTTCGACTATATTTATCTTGATAGTTCGTGTATCCTAATCTTGCTACTGATTGTTGAGTCTCACTTTGATCAGGAAAGATAGACAGAACTCACAAAGTTCTTCGTCTCAGACTTTGTGATTCCACAAGTATATTCCTCTATAATGATTCTTTGTTAAAATCGGAGTAGGATTTACTTGTGAGGTGAATAATAATTTAGGCTGCTCTTCGGCAGTCATAATTACCGGATTTTGAGGTTTGCTAGACTTTGTCTATTGAAAATGATTTCCTATCTCACCCTGATCATTTGATTAAAACGAAAATCACATATAGGCTTTATATGTGGGAGGAAAATTAGTTTAAAATCTTCAATTGAGTTGAAGCAACTCTTAAGATGTAAAGGATGTCAGCAAAGGGAATAAATTGCGTAGAGTCTTGCGAGATTCAAGATGCGTAAGGAGCACGACTATAACTGAATTGCTGTGATGGTGGATTCGGTCTCAACTGCATTCCAGTCCGAAGTTTTGATAGTTGGTTAGAGTCTGTAGCTTAATATAGTTTGGTATTCGAATCTAGACAAGGTTCCGGGGTTTTTCTGCAATTGCGGTTTTCTCATTAACAAAATTCATGGTGTATGTGTACATTCTATTGTTTATCTTTATAATTGAAATATCATAGGTAGTACGTAGATCAATCAAAGTAGATATGTCAATCGTAATTGTTGGATACGACTTGATTGATCTTGGATATTGATCATTGGAATCGTCCAAGTATTCTCGCGTATAATCAAGTTCATTGACTTGTCTCCATGTACATAAACAAATATAAACTCTTAATATAATTCCTGATTGAGATTCATTAATTTTTAACTCTAGGAATTGTATTTGAGTTTAGTCCATACAGTTTGCGTAAGAAAAAGTTGGTTGTCTATTTTGGTACCCCCCACATTTTCAAAATCAATAATTCACGATGTGATTTTCATATTTGAAAATATTCATCTTTCAGAGATGTTATTTTTCTTTTAAATGCAAGAAATTATCTCGAATTTCCTGTGATTTCCGTTTTGACTCTCGTAAATAGATTATATCATTATTATGGTCAACATAAATCACATATTTGCAAGAGATTCTAACATGAGTACAATTTTTCATAGATCTTCTCCTGAAATCATTCATATATCAGAGATCACACTGATTTATGACTATAATTCTATGAAAATAAAATCATACAAATATTTATACATAGAAGAGATCAAAATAATGAGATAAAGCTAGATCTGTATGAATTATGGCATCTATGAACCGAATCATTTGATGATGAACTCAGATAATACATTTTTTTACGATTTCTTGATGAGAAAAATATATGAAAAGGCCAGATCTATATGATTCTTAGATAATATGCTTCAATTGTGAGATGATAAAGCTTAGATAATGTGAGATAACATACTAAGGAGATCAAAAATTCTCAAAACATCCATCATAAACAAGATCATATCAGATCGAAGTAGTAATGTATCATTACGATCAGAATGTAAGGTTATATGTGATTCATGCATATCATGTTCAGATCTATATTAAGATGGCTATAATGCGGATGATTCATGTTAACTATCATGAGAAGCTTAAAATTAATGCGTCTTATGCATAACAGAGCTTAGGTCTACGTTTTCAGATCAAGAAATCATGCACATATAACAATTATTTCATAAAATCATATTTTCTCCCAAATTTTGGTTTTCCAAACATCAAGATATGATCTATCATTCTTTTTCATAATGTAGATGTTAAAAGTTGTTTCAAGTGCCAATGAAGATGCATATTTTGTGTCCTGAGAGTAGAGACATTGTATAATACCTACACAAAGTTATGATCTGATGATTTTTCTAGTTGATCACCATTCTTGATCAATTACGATACTCTTACAAGTGATTATATCAATTCGAACTGGTTAGGGGATTATGGTTATCTTCTCTGCTAATTAGATTGTCAGTCCAAAAAGTATCAAGAGAGAGAGAACCACTGAAAAATATTTCTTATTGATCAATTAAAAGTTGTATACATTGTACTTAATTTATAAGCATAGCCTTTCTGGATATTTATATTAGCATAGCTATCACGCTAGAAGTGTACCTAATTGGAAACCGCCTCAACATAGCTGAAGATGACGTCATTATCCTCTCAAACATCACTTTCTTATCGAATGATCTCCTCGACCTGGGTAGCTCTCCTTGTTAGATGATTCTTACTCCAAGTCATGGGCTCTTAGTCTTGACTTCTAGTTGTTTCTTCGGTCTCTATTTTCTCTATAGGCTCCAGAACTTAGATCATGCACATAGTTTAGACTTTTTCTTTAGGTTGTGGTTATGAGAGTATGATGTCCTATAAGCCTTGCATGTATTAAAGACTCGTCTACCCGACCCTGACCTAGGTTCTTTCTCAAGACTTTATCTCGAAGGACCCGTACAGCTGTCAGTATTGGGTAGAAGTTATATTTTGTTATCTACATGAATGTGTTTGATGGTGATGTTAATTCAAATATAAATAACCTTCGTAAAAATGATTCAGTAATAAGAAGAAGGTGGAGTTATAAAGCAATAATGGCGTTAGGGGAAACAAGCTTTGGATTAATTAACCGAAGAAGATGAGAGTATTTTAGGAACTTTGCTTGACACGTGTATATTTTTGCCACGTGTATATTCCTGCGGACTCGGCTAACTGATATTAGATGGAATACTTGACGATGGAAGGAAAAATTAATTTGAAATTTCTAGGGGAGGTGATGAAAATTAGCAATCTTTAGAGGTGAGAAAATGCAAAATCCCCCCGATTATTTTTATCATTTCACAATTTAATGTTATTTAAAAATTATTTTCCTATATTATTTTAACTATCATGTTGCGCACAAAATCTATCAATGAAGTTGTTGAAGACTAGCGGTTGCGATGTAAGTCACTTAGATAAAAGTATATTAAATTTCAGTATAGCTATCTTCCTAAATGTATATGAGAATTCTAACGATGTTTGAATGGATGGTATTTCTCCTCCACTTAGAGTGCGCACAACTATTGACTTTGTATCTGATAGGTGTAGAATACACCGTATTTACTATCTAGTAGTTTATGCTTTCTTTGCTATTTTTCTTGTAAATTATGTATTTTACGTGTGTTTTTGAGCTATTAGGTACTCTGGAGTCACACGGAGGAAAAGGAGAAGAAATCTTCCAATTTGAGCTAAAAGGGAAAATTTGTCATTTCACGGGGCAAACACTATCTGGAGCACAGTCAAGGTTACGGGACAACTCAATTGGAGGAGCACTAAAGACAGTCTAGTTAACTATTGAGGGGAAACCTAACTGGAAAGCCCTTATCCAAAGAAGACTGCTTGTTATAAGACATCCAAATGGGTGGTATGTATCCATGGTCTATGCCCAAACCTAAACCCGGACCCAAACCCGGATCCGGATGTTATAACCCCAACCCTAGAATCGATTCTCCATCATTTGTTACTGAAACAGAAAGAAGAAGAAGCCATGGCTGCTGTTACTGTCGAGAGAAACTGAAATCGAGAGATCGAAAAAGGCAGAGAAATTGAGAAGAGCTGGTAATCGTGAAGCTTGAGATCAGGAGGCTGTCATTGTGGTGATTAATTAGGGTTTGAAGTTGAACTGAATCTGTACAAGAACAAGAAGAAATTGATGTTACTGTCTCCAAGAAACAGATCGAGAGAACACAGTGGAAGAAATGGTGAGGAGATTATGAATTTCGATATCTGAGAAGTGGGAGATGGTACTAACGTTACAAAGATAAAGAAGGTGGGTTTTGTGTTTCTGATCGATATTATTGCCGATGAATTGAAGATTAGCAGTTCTTGTGATGATTTGAGCAAATGGAGTAGAAATTGGGTTCAGAATTTATGCTGCTGAGGAGGAGAATCATGAAGAAATTGATTTTATTGAGTGAAAGAGGAGTGGGTTTTCTGAATGATGTTGGATCAGTGCTGTGGTGATTTGATGAGGGTACAGAATTGAAGCAATGAAGAACATAAACAGGATGGTGGTTTGTTGGTGGTATGTGTCAGAAAGCAATTCAGAGCAAATGGGAGTTGACGCTGTTGAAGCCATGTGGTTTGAATGAATGAATGACTCAATTTAGATGTATGTGCTAGGATTTGTACAGGGAATGAAGAGAAGAATGGCCTGAAAACAACGGCCGGAAATATCCTGTAATTAGCCGAAACTCAGCCAAATCATCCCTCCGGCAGTCAACTCGGTGCCGGCGATAACCGTTCCAGACCGATCCAGAACGAGTCCGACGACCGATCCAGCGCAGTAACTCAGACGATTAAGACGACTCATCCCAGAATCAGAAAGCTAACTCGCCAGCTGACTCCCCCTCCCTTGACTTTTGACTAACGTTTGACTTACGGTTTGACCTATTTGACCGTTAGTCCTAACGGTGGACTGACGAAATATTCTTTGACCGGGACAGAATTTTCAGGTGGCCGACGACGACAAATTCCGGCCAACTTCCGGCCAAAAACACAGTTTTCCGGTGAGCAAAAATGCAGAATTTTGGATGGACTTCTCTCATGGGTGTGAAGACTTAGAATTGGGAATTGGATGAAAACTTGGAAGTTTTGGAGAATTGGACTAGAAATTGGAATATGGCTCAAATTGGGAAAGTGGTGTTCTTTTGGAATGAGGATTCTTTTCCTACAAAGATATGGAGAGTATTGAAGCCTATAAATAGAGGAGTTCTCTACAACTTTTTACACACATCTACTTTGGAGAAGGAGTTAAAGTGCACAAGGATTGGAGGAAGGAGCAACCATAATCTTTTCAATAAGTTTTTCTTTCTTCCTTTATCATTATTATTATTGTGTGAACTCCAAATTATGAGTAGCTAATTTTCTTATTGATTGAGGATGAATTCCTAGTTCTTAATATATGGTTTGAGTTTTGTTTCAATTCTACTTTGAAGTTTTTCATATGATTATCGATTGTTTTTGCTAATATTAATGTTTGATTGATAGGTCGTTTGGGTGGCCAACTAAATTGATTTGTTAATTAATCTAAAGCTAGTGAAAGTTAGGGGATAAGCAATCGTTTCTTGACTATTTACATAAGTAGAAAACACAAGACCTTGCGGAGGGATTCCGTGGAGCAATTGTGTGTAAAAACAACGCTAGCAAGTGGACCTTGATCTAAGAGTTTAACTACTAATATCAACCTAATAAATTCATGAATCTTAATGCGTTTAACTAAATTACATCTTGGGTGATCTACTACTAGGTGGTTTGGTTAATAGAATCCGGTAGGCGAGAACTTCCGTATCCGGTGAAATAAGGGATTTTGGGGTTAGCACTGATCTAGATGCTATACCTACGGTTGGTGATAATATATGACTAATAACAAGTGGAAAAGAACATAACTTTAATCATTGTTTTGCAGCGAAGAAGGATTCCTTGATCTATTCTCTCTCATTGATTTCAACTTACACTTTTAATTACTTTGTTTATTTCTTTTGATTTATAAATTTTACAACCAATACCCCCCTTTTTGTGACAATTTTACAACTAGAATCTCTTGCTCCTCGTGGTATCGATCTTGACTACCCTATATTACTTATTAATTAGGTAGTGAAACATTAATTAATTTGTTGTGGTTACGACACGCATACAAATTTTGGCGCCGTTGCCGGGGAGCAACGGGCGATTTTAGTTGTTTTTATTTTTCTTTTTGAATTATTCTTGCTTTGTTAGATTCTATACCGTATCTAACTTAGTTTTGTGAACCTTGTTGTACGTACTATATCTTTGGTGAATGCTTCAAGGGGGAAGACCGAGTCCAATTAGAATACGTCTTCGATCCGGCACTCAACTAAGGGACTTTATTCGAGCGGTTAACACTCCGCTTCCTCGTTCTACATCAAGTGAATTCGCAGATTCGGACATAGAAGAAGAGGCAATGGGTGATTGTACACTCAAAGACCTAGCTTCTCACAAGCTCGATACACAACAATGGTGTATCCAAACTAACTCAACTTTCGAGATCAAGCCGGGGTTGATTAGAGAATTACCAAAGTTCCATGGCATGGTGAATGAAGACCCAAACAAGCATCTTATGGACTTCAACACCATAGTCACGGCCATGCTTCCACCGAATACTAATGCGGATGGAGCAATGTTGAAAGCTTTTCCGTTCTCTTTGGCGGGCAATGCTAAGGAATGGTTATACTATTTGCCTTCTGGAAGTATCACAACATGGAATGGGATGAAGAAACTTTTCCTCGAGAGATATTTTCCCGCATCAAAGGCTACTCAAATTCGCAAAGAGATTTGTGGGATAAAACAACATGTGGGAGAGTCATTATATGAATGTTGGGATCGATACAAGAGATTGGTGGCAAGTTGTCCACACCATCAATTTAGTGACGCCATGATAATCCAATACTTCTATGAAGGTATCCAAACAAGTGATAGATATCTTCTTGACGCCGCCGGTGGTGGTGCACTAGTGAACAAGACGGTGGCCGAAGCTACCGAGTTGATTGAAAGTATGGTGGAAAACTCGCAACAATTCTATGCAAGAGGTGATTCAATGGTTAAGTTGGTGCATGAGGTTAGTGACTCGTCTTCACAATCCGATCAACGGTTAAACAACATAGAGAGGGTAGTGCAGCGATTGGCCGCGGTAATTATTCCGGATGATGAAACCGAACAAGTAAATGCTTTATATCCAAATCAAAGGCCAAGGTACGATCCATACTCAAATACTTACAATCCCGGTTGGAAGGATCATCCCAACTTTAGCTATGCAAACTGTACGTGTGTCGTAACCACAACAAATTAATTAATACTTTACTACCTAATTAACAAGTAATATAGGGTAGTCAAGGTCGATCCCACGAGGAGCAAGAGATTCTAGTTGTAAAATTGTCACAAAAAGGGGGGTATTGGTTGTAAAATTTATAAAGCAAAAGAAATAAACAAAGTAATTAAAAGTATAAGTTGAAATCAATGAGAGAAAGTAGATCAAGGAATCCTTCTTCGCTGCAAAACAATGATTAAAGTTATGTTCTTTCCCACTTGTTATTAGTCATAGATTATCACCAACCGTAGGTATAGCAGCTAGATCAGTGCTAACCCCAAAATCCCTAATTTCACCGGATACTAAGTTCTCGCCACCGGATTCTATTCACCAAACCACCTAGTAGTAGATCACCCAAGATGTAATTTAGTTAAACGCATTAAGATTCATGAATTTATTAGGTTGATATTAGTAGTTAAACTCTTAGATCAAGGTCCACTTGCTAACGTTGTTTTTACACACAATTGCTCCACGGAATCCCTCCGCAAGGTCTTGTGTTTTCTACTTATGTAAATAGTCAAGAAACGATTACTTATCCCCTAACTTTTACTAGCTTTAGCTTAATTAACAAATCAATTTAGTTGGCCACCCAAACGACCTATCAATCAAACATAAACATTAATATTAGCAAAAACAATCGATAATCATATGAAAAACTTCAAAGTAGAATTGAAACAAAACTCAAATCAAATATAAAGAACTAGGAATTCATCCTCAATCAATAAGAAAATTAGCTACTCATAATTCGGAGTTCACACAATAATAATAATAATTAAGGAAGAAAGAAAAACTTATTGCAAAGATGATGGTTGCTCCTTCCTCCAATCCTTGTGCACTTTAACTCCTTCTCCAAAGTAGATGTGTGTAAAAAGTTGTAGAGAACTCCTCTATTTATAGGCTTCAATACTCTCCATGTCTTTGTAGGAAAAGATTCCTCATTCCATAAGAACACCACTTTCCCAAATTAAGCCATATTCCAATTTCTAGTCCAATTCTTCAAAACTTCCAAGTTTTCATCCAATTCCCACTTCTAAGTCTTCACACACATGAGAGAAGTTCATCCAAAATTCTGCATTTTTGCTCACCGGAAAACTGTGTTTTTGGCCGGAAGTAGGCCGGAATCCGTCACCGCCGGCTAACTGAAAATTCTCCTCCGGTAAGGAATATTCTTTCAGTCAATAGTTATGACTAACGGTCAAACAGGTCAACCGTCAGTCAAAGTCAAAGGATAAAGTCAAGTCAGCTATCGAGTCAGCAGTCTTAATCATCTGAGTTGGATCGCCGGACCGGTCATCGGACTCGCTGGAGAAGAAATTTGGCCAGAGTTCTGTCTGTTTTCTGGGCATTTCCCAGGCCATTTCAGGCCGTTCTATTCTTCAATTCCTAGGCATACATCTACTCAGTCCATTCATCAGCATCATCTTGTATTTGCTTCTCAACCACAGCAACCTGTCTTTCCTCCATGTCCATTCTGTTGCAGCAATAGTTCAGCTTAGCTATAGTACTCTCAACTTACCCAATGCCATATTCTGCATCTCAAGCTCCTCATACCACCTTCCTGAGTTCACCAATGCTGTCATTACATTCTCACCAAATGAGCTCAGTTCAAACACCTCAAGGCCATTTACATTCCTCTGCTACTCAATACCATAGCATCACCTGGTCTCCATTCCAGCTGCTTTAAGCTCTATCTGCATTATTGTTCACCTTATCAGAATTGAAAACACCAGCTTCACTCCTTGCTCGTAGTCACCACCTCCTACAATCCATCAACACTAGCTCCTGCAATTTGAGTTCTCAAACCTGCCAATCCTACAGCTCACTATTCTTCCAATTTTAGCTCTTCCCAATTCCATTAAGTTGCGCAGATGCAACTCAAGGCCTAGGCATACATCTAGTTTAGCACTTCCATTCATTCACAATCAGCTGCAACAACAGTCCCGTGGCTCAGCAAACCCAATTCCATTACCTGTTTAGTTTCAAGGTTTCATAGCAAAAGCCCATCTCTGAATCAAATCAACACAATATCCTCCATCCCATTCTCAATCTGCTACCACCATAACTCAGTACCCTCTTCTTGAACTACCAACACCAGTTGCTCCACCAACAATGGCACATTGCGGTATCATCAGCATCTCTATTTCCCCTACAGCACCAACTCCATCTCATACCAAAATCACCACCCACAGCTGCAATTCCTGAGCTGCAATTCACAAACCCATTACAACATTTCATACTTCCCAGTATCAACACCAATCCCTGTACTTCACATCCACTGCTACCATTACCTCCTTTTCATACATTCACCTTGTCTTGACCTTCATCTTTTCTTCCCTGTGAAAGCACACCACCACTTCAATGAATCCACACACAACCATTCTGGGTTTACACACCAACAACTATCTTTATCCATTCAAACCCTTTCACCAGAGCTCCAACTTCAACTCCAATTCAACAACAACCATCAATACCAGAACCACCATTTCCAGATCTGAATCAACTTTGTTCTCTCGGAAAAACCCATCCCAAATTGCAATTCGAATCTTCCTTTTCGGCAACTACCACAAACCCATCTTCCAAATATCACAGATTCATTCTCGGAACTCAAGCATCAGTTTCAAAGATCTTCTCTCGATCTACCTTAGAACCATCTTCATTTTCTCAAGCTCAATTTGTCTCGAATCAACAAAGCAACATCTCTACGAACGCCACCATCGTCTGTTAACACCAACAACGTCAACATCTCAAAGAACTTCTTTCTTCTTGCTTTCAATTCCGTAAAACCCTTCAATTTGAACCCAGTCTTCATCGCAACATCATTTCTCTAATCAATACCACACCCAACTCTATCTCGCTAACAGCTTCACTCCCCGAATCTCTGAATTTCTTGATTTTGTTTTCTCGATCTAATCACGTAGTAATGGCAGCAGCCGCTTCGATTAGTTTCTCAATTTCGATTCAACGAATGAGAATATCTCGATGCTAGGGTTTAGAATAATTGAGTTGGGTCCGGATCCGGTTCGCCCACGGTGTGGGTATATGGGTTGGATGGATTCAGACACCCATCATTAAAACAACCCACTGACTGGGTGCTACAACCAACCTTCCTTTGGATAAGGGCTATCCAGTGATAGTAACATCCATCTTTGAGTGATAAGGGGTACCATGAATGAGATCCCCTTAACCATAGCTGGGCTCCAGATAGTGTTTACTCCGTGAAATGACAGCTTTTCCCTTTCAACTCAAATTCAATGATTTTTACTTCTTTTCTTCCGTATGACTCCAGAGTACCTAATAGCTCAGAAACACGCGTAAAATACAGAATTTACTAGAAAAAAATAGCAAAGAAAGCATAAACTCTTAGATAGTAAATTAGGTGTATTCTACACCTATCAAATTCCCCCACACTTAGACTTTGCTAGTCCTCGAGCAAATCAAACCAAAACTTACAATTTCAAAGCGTTCCAGCGTCCCAAGCATCCTAAGAGTTATGAAGACATAGAGTTTCTGCATGCTAGTAATGAGAAGTTAGAAATACTAAAGAACATATTCTCATTCTTAAATGTTGAGTGAGAAATAACCACACCATAATGAGAGAACACGTGTTTGAGAAACGATCAATAAGCATTTCGCCTCGACTTCTGCCTCACTTAAAAGGGTTTTATGATAATTGCACTCAAAAAGACGGCTTTTTTATGGGTCTCACATATGTGCAGGTAGGAATGAAGAGAGAATTCCTGCAACACGTTGAATGGTAGGAAGGATAACTTCCAAAATTTTGAAAAACCCACATCTTTTAACATTTTGAAAAACCATTTTTCTAACGATCTCTAAGAAAGGAAATCAACCACTTATATCAAGGATGAGATTACTCACTTACCTTCACATCCGATTGCCAATTATGATAACACCACTCTCACGGAATCCAATAGAAACGTCTTCCGCTCCTTGTTTTCATCTTCTTGGTCTTCGGCTTCAACTATTGATGATAAACACTTGAACTTCATAAATCCTTAACAATTTGTAACCTTTTTCCTCAAAATCCTTGTCGCTTGAAACTTCCTTATAGATTTTCCTTCCCCACGGCTTATTCAATAACAAAACAATAATAGATATTTCTCTTGTCTCATATATATCTTTTCTTTTCTTTTCTTTTCTTATTTTTTTTTTTTTTTTCTTTTCTTTTCTTTCATTCATTTTTTTTTTCTTCATTTTTTTTAGACAAGAGAAACACAATACAAATCAAAAAATAAAATAAACCATGGCCGTGGAAAAGTACTTTACCGCTTGATTCTTCACAACTTGTATCGTCTCGAAATCATAAACTTCAATAATTCTCACCTTTTCTTTTCTTCGCTTTTGTAAATAAGTCTTAACACTTGGATATAGAATTACCTCATTGCATTCTAAGTCTTCAACTTGTATGTAAAATCTGCTCATTGTATGTTGCTTTACTTGGATATAAAAAATTTGCTCTTTTTCTTGTTCCATTGTTGCTTGCAAACCTTGAACCTTTTCAACTTTCCTTGTAGATTTTGATGTCGCTCCCTTGTTGTTGATGTGGTGTTTCTATGGACCCGTTGTTGTCGAGCGAGAGAATGGTGCTAACTGCAAATCGAACTACAAGAAGGAGGCTTTCATCTATAGACGTCACCCTCATGATTGACAAAAATTAGCACTCAAGAGATCAAAATAGTGCTGAAATTGGTGTGAAATTGGGTAGCTCACCATTCTACCCGGAATTAACGTACGGTGACACACACTCAAAAGAAGCTCTTTAGTAAAGGAAGAATTTTTGGTCGGTGCCTTGGTTGATATGAAAATGGGTAGTCTCCACTAATGATTGATCAGCAACTCTAATAACGCACTTCTCCCTGCACCAAATTTGCATCACCGGCATGATTAAATCCATTATTTAACACTCTAACAAGCAAGAAATCGAACGTAGTTCCCTAACACTTCCAAGTTCAATTATGTCGGTCAGAATTCTCTATGTAATCATACCTAGAAGTAGGCTAGTGACTCTAAAATCTCTAAAAGTTGAAAGTTTTTATGCAATTTTTTTTTTATGCAAAAATATATGCGTAGCCATTCCCCCACACTTAAACCTTACATTGTCCTCAATGTAATTGAATCCTCCTAGTAAAGTCAAGGTGGGAAATCCTAATATGATATGAAACAAGAAAAAGAAACACACAAAACAAACAAAAAGTAAATAAAAAATAAAAAGTAAAAGGATAAGAGATACAAAACCAGTGGGTTGCCTCCCACTTAGCGCTTGTTTTAAAGTCGACGGCCCGACATAGCTCTTGCTTCACATTACTCCTCTAGAGGGAGAAAATCTTCAAATGGAAGTTCATCCACATTCACATAGGCGATGTTCTCATAGTATGGCTTCAACCTATGGCCGTTGACTTTGGAAACCGAGTTGTCTCTAAGACTAGTAATTTCAACTGCACCATAAGGAAAAACATTAGTAACAACATATGGTCCAATCCAACGGGACCTTAATTTTCCAGGAAATAGTTTAAGGCGAGAATGAAATAAAAGGACTTTTTGCCCCACAACAAAACTTTTCCGAGAAATCATCTTGTCATGAAAAAGCTTAGTCTTTTCCTTGTAAATCCGGGCACTCTCGTAAGCATCATTACGTATCTCCTCTAGCTCATTTAGTTGCAACTTTCTTTGTTTCCCCGCTTCATCATACTCCATGTTCAATTTCTTTATCGCCCAATAAGCCTTATGTTCAAGTTCAACCGGAAGATGACAAGCTTTGCCATAAACCAACCTATATGGAGACATGCCAATCGGTGTTTTGTACGCCGTTCTATATTCCCAAAGTGCATCATTGAGCTTAAAGCTCCAATCTTTCCTTGTGGTGTTCACCGTTTTCTCAAGAATGGACTTGATTTCACGATTTGAGATTTCCGCTTGTCCACTAGTTTGTGGATGGTAAGGCGTACCAATCTTGTGTGTTATGTTGTACTTCTTGAGGAGAGCGTGAAAAGACTTCTTGAAATGTGATCCTCCATCGCTTATCACCACTCTTGATGTGCCGTGCCTAGTAAATATATTTTCTCTTACAAAATCACAAACAACTTGAGAATCATTAGTTTTGGTGGCTCTAGCCTCCACCCATTTGGAAACATAATCTACAGCAAGAAGTATATAAAAATTTCCATTCGAATTGACAAAAGGGCCCATAAAATCAATTCGCCACACATCAAAAATCTCTACGGCAAGAATTGGTGTGAGTGGCATTTGATTTCGAGCACCTAGATTGCCCGTTCTTTGACATCTATCACACGATTTACAAAAAACATATGAATCTTCAAACAAGGTAGGACAATAAAATCCACTTTCAAGAACCTTGAGAGCGGTACGTTTAGAACCAAAATGGCCACCACATGCATAAGTATGACAAAAGGAGAGAATAGATTGAAATTCGGAGTTAGGTACGCACCTTCGTATGATTTGATCAACGCCATATTTCCATAAGTATGGTTCATCCCACACATATTGCTTCGCTAGCTTCTTAAGCTTCATCTTTTGGAAGTTAGACATTGTGCTAGGTACCTTCCTTGTCACCAAATAATTCACTATATCCGCATACCAAGGTGTTGATTCTTCCAAGGAGAAAAGTTGTTCGTCCGGAAAGCGGTCTTGTAATGGAAGTTCTTCTTGAGACATAACAAGTCTACTAAGATGATCCGCAACGGTATTCTCCACACCTTTCTTATCTCGAATTTCTATGTCGAATTCTTGTAGTAATAGGATCCACCGGATTAGTCTTGGATTAGCTTCTTTCTTCTTTATTAAGTATCTAAGTGCCGCATGATCGAAATACACAATAACCTTTGTACCCACCAAGTATGAGCGAAACTTTTCTAATGCAAACACAATAGCCAATAACTCCTTTTCCGTGGTAGAATAGTTGATTTTTGCATCATTAAGGGTCCTAGATGCATAATAGATAACATGGGACAACTTGTCCACTCTTTGACCCAAAACGGCTCCAACCGCATAATCACTAGCATCACACATTAGTTCTAATGGAAGATTCCAATCCGGTGACTTGATAATTGGCGCACTTGTCAACATTGCTTTCAATTTGTCAAAAGCATCCTTGCATTCCTTGTTGAAGTCAAAAGGTACCTCCTTTTGTAGTAACTTGCACATCGGCATGGAGATTTTAGAGAAATCCTTGATAAATCGCCTATAGAAACCTGCATGACCAAGAAAGGAACGAACTTCCCTCACCGAAGTGGGATATTGTAAGTTTCTTATTAAATCTATCTTTGACTTGTCCACTTCTAGCCCTTTGGAGGACACAATGTGACCAAGGACTATGCCATGGTTTACCATAAAATGACATTTCTCCCAATTAAGAACAAGGTTAGTGTCTATGCATCGTTTAAGAACTAGTTCAAGGTTGTCTAAACAAATATCAAAAGAATTTCCATAAACACTAAAGTCGTCCATAAATACCTCAATAATGCGCTCCACGTAATCCGAGAATATGCTTACCATGCATCTTTGGAAAGTAGCCGGTGCATTGCAAAGACCAAACGGCATCCGTCTATACGCAAACGTTCCAAACGGACAAGTAAAAGTGGTCTTCTCTTGGTCCTCCGGTGCAATAACAAGTTGATTGTATCCCGAATAACCAACCAAGAAACAATAATAAGAATGCCCCGCTAACCGCTCCAACATTTGATCAATGAAAGGTAAAGGAAAGTGATCCTTTCGGGTTGCGGAATTAAGCTTTCTATAATCAATGCACACTCTCCAACCGGTTTGAACTCTTGTAGGAACAAGTTCATCGTCTTGATTTCGAACAACCGTAACACCGGATTTCTTTGGCACCACTTGTACCGGACTTACCCATTTGCTATCGGAAATTGGGTAGATCACCCCCGCACTTAGCAATTTGAGTATCTATTTCTTCACAACCTCCATCATGGGAGGATTAAGCCTACGTTGAGCATCACGTACCGGCTTCACGTTCTCTTCCATTAGAATCCTATGCATGCATATGGATGGACTAATGCCTTTGATATCCGCAATTGTCCAACCAATAGCCGTTTTGTGCTCTTTCAAGACTCTAAGCAAACGGTCTTCTTGTACCGGTGTGAGGTTCTTTGAAATAATCACCGGAAGCTCATCTCCATCTCCCAAAAATGCATACTTTAAATGGCCCGGAAGTGGCTTCAACTCTAGTTTAGGTGCCTTCACAATAGATGGTACAAGTAATTCATCATTCATGGGTAAAGAGATATAGGAAACATTACCCTTAGCTTCTTTTAATGCCGTCAAGGCACCACATGTCTCCACCATTTCCGTGGAAATTTCAACATCCAAGTTAGACACGCCGTGGACGTCTAATTCAATGCTCTTTTGCAATACCACATCAAGTTCGTCCTCTCGATTCCATTCTACCATTTGTTGTGCTAATGAACCAACCACATCAATGGAGTAAGCGGAATGCACATCACTTGGGTAGCGCATGGCTTCAAATATGTTGAAGTGTATTACTTCCTTGTCGAACTCCATAGTGAGTGTACCCTTATCAACATCAATCTTCATCTTTGCGGTCTTCATAAATGGCCTCCCAAGAAGTAGAGAAGTAGACGAACGATTCTCATTATTGTCCATATCCACCACAAAGAAATCCACCGGAAAATTAACTCATTCACTTGCACGAGAACGTCTTCTACAAGCCCCTTTGGATAGATGTTAGACTTGTTTGCTAGTTGGATAATAACTCTTGTCTCTTTCAACGGTCCAAGATTCAAGGAGTCATAAATATCGGCCGACATCACACTAATGGAAGCTCCCAAATCAAGTAAAGCATGTTCAAACCTTTTCTTACCAATAGTAATTGGCACCGTGAAACCACCGGGATCCGTGCACTTTGTAGGCATCTTCTTCAAAAGCATAGCCGACGCACTCTCGCCAACTTTAGTAATTTCATTATCAAGCAACCTATCCTTCTTTGTGCATAATTCCTTCATGAACTTAGCATACCTTGGCATTGTCCTTATGGCCTCTATGAAGGGGATGTTGATTTCTATCTTCTTGAAGATATCCATGAGTACCTTGTCTTGAGCTTCCTTCTTGGACTTAGCAAAACGACTAGGAAAAGGAGGTGGAGTAGTAAAAGTAGGAACCGGTTCCTTGGATTGGGCGGTTGGTGTTGAATTCTCCTTTGGTACGGCTTCTTCCTTGTCTTTGACTACCTCTTCAATAGCTTCTTCATGATGAGTTGGACTCTCCACTTGTCTTCCACTTCTTAAAGTAACCGCACTAACATTCTCCCTTGGATTCACAATTGGTTGCGAAGGGATCTTTGTGGATGCTTGAGCTTTCATTAAGTTCATATCGGTCGCCAATTGTCCCATTTGAGTTTGCAAATCCTTGATTGCCGAATCGGTATTTTGTTGGGTTTGTTGTAACATAGAAGTGAGACCTTGCATGCTTCAAAGTAGTCCCCGGCAACGGCGCCAAAATTTGTACGCGTGTCGTAACCACAACAAATTAATTAATACTTTACTACCTAATTAACAAGTAATATAGGGTAGTCAAGGTCGATCCCACGAGGAGCAAGAGATTCTAGTTGTAAAATTGTCACAAAAAGGGGGGTATTGGTTGTAAAATTTATAAAGCAAAAGAAATAAACAAAGTAATTAAAAGTATAAGTTGAAATCAATGAGAGAAAGTAGATCAAGGAATCCTTCTTCGCTGCAAAACAATGATTAAAGTTATGTTCTTTCCCACTTGTTATTAGTCATAGATTATCACCAACCGTAGGTATAGCAGCTAGATCAGTGCTAACCCCAAAATCCCTAATTTCACCGGATACGGAAGTTCTCGCCTACCGGATTCTATTCACCAAACCACCTAGTAGTAGATCACCCAAGATGTAATTTAGTTAAACGCATTAAGATTCATAAATTTATTAGGTTGATATTAGTAGTTAAACTCTTAGATCAAGGTCCACTTGCTAACGTTGTTTTTACACACAATTGCTCCACGGAATCCCTCCGCAAGGTCTTGTGTTTTCTACTTATGTAAATAGTCAAGAAACGATTACTTATCCCCTAACTTTTACTAGCTTTAGCTTAATTAACAAATCAATTTAGTTGGCCACCCAAACGACCTATCAATCAAACATAAACATTAATATTAGCAAAAACAATCGATAATCATATGAAAAACTTCAAAGTAGAATTGAAACAAAACTCAAATCAAATATTAAGAACTAGGAATTCATCCTCAATCAATAAGAAAATTAGCTACTCATAATTCGGAGTTCACACAATAATAATAATAATTAAGGAAGAAAGAAAAACTTATTGCAAAGATGATGGTTGCTCCTTCCTCCAATCCTTGTGCACTTTAACTCCTTCTCCAAAGTAGATGTGTGTAAAAAGTTGTAGAGAACTCCTCTATTTATAGGCTTCAATACTCTCCATGTCTTTGTAGAAAAAGATTCCTCATTCCATAAGAACACCACTTTCCCAAATTGAGCCATATTCCAATTTCTAGTCCAATTCTTCAAAACTTCCAAGTTTTTATCCAATTCCCACTTCTAAGTCTTCACACACATGAGAGAAGTTCATCCAAAATTCTGCATTTTTGCTCACCGGAAAACTGTGTTTTTGGCCGGAAGTAGGCCGGAATCCGTAACCGCCGGCTAACTGAAAATTCTCCTCCGGTAAGGAATATTCTGCCAGTCAATAGTTATGACTAACGGTCAAACAGGTCAACCGTCAGTCAAACTGTTAGTCAAAGTCAAAGGATAAAGTCAAGTCGCTATCGAGTTAGCAGTCTTAATCATCTGAGTTGGATCGCCGGACCGGTCATCGGACTCGCTGGAGAAGAAATTTGGCCAGAGTTCTGTCTGTTTTCTGGGCATTTCCCAGGCCATTTCAGGCCGTTCTATTCTTCAATTCCTAGGCATACATCTACTCAGTCCATTCATCAGCATCATCTTGTATTTGCTTCTCAACCACAGAGAACTTTGTCTTTCCTCCATGTCCATTCTGTTGCAGCAATAGTTCAGCTCAGCTGTAGTACTCTCAACTTACCCAATGCCATATTCTGCATCTCAAGCTCCTCATACCACCTTCCTGAGTTCACTAATGCTGTCATTACATTCTCACCAAATGAGCTCAGTTCAAACACCTCAAGGCCATTTACATTCCTCTGCTACTCAATACCATAGCATCACCTGGTCTCCATTCCAGCTACTTTAAGCTCCATTTGCATTATTGTTCACCTTATCAGAATTGAAAACACCAGCTTCACTCCTTGCTCGCAGTCACCACCTCCTACAATCCATCAACACTAGCTCCTGCAATTTGAGTTCTCAAACCTGCCAATCCTACAGCTCATTATTCTTCCAATTTTAGCTCTTCCCAATTCCATTAAGTTGCGCAGATACAACTCAAGGCCTAGGCATACATCTAGTTTAGCACTTCCATTCATTCACAATCAGCTGTAACAACAGTCCCGTGGCTCAGCAAACCCAATTCCATTACCTGTTTAGTTTCAAGGTTTCATAGCAAAAGCCCATCTCTGAATCAAATCAACACAATATCCTCCATCCCATTCTCAATCTTCTACCACCATAACTCAGTACCCTCTTCTTGAACTACCAAAACCAGTTGCTCCACCAACAATGGCACATTGCGGTATCATCAGCATCTCTATTTCCCCTACAGCACCAACTCCATCTCATACCAAAATCACCACCCACAGCTGCAATTCCTGAGCTGCAATTCACAAACCCATTACAACATTTCATACTTCCCAGTATCAACACCAATCCCTGTACTTCACATCCACTGCTACCATTACCTCCTTTTCATACATTCACCTTGTCTTGACCTTCATCTTTTATTCCCTGTGAAAGCACACCACCACTTCAATGAATCCACACACAACCATTCTGGGTTTACACACCAACAACTATCTTTATCCATTCAAACCCTTTCACCAGAGCTCCAACTTCAACTCCAATTCAACAACAACCATCAATACCAGAACCACCATTTCCAGATCTGAATCAACTTTGTTCTCTGGAAAAAACCCATCCCAAATTGCAATTCGAATCTTCCTTTTCGGCAACTACCACAAACCCATCTTCCAAATATCACAGATTCATTCTCAGTAACTCTGAAGCATCAGTTTCAGCATCTTCTCTCGATCTACCTTAGAACCATCTTCATTTTCTGCTCAATTTGTCTCGAATCAACAGCAGCATCTCTACGAACGCCACCATCGTCTGTTAACACCAACAACGTCAACATCTCAGCAACTTCTTCCTTCTTGCTTTCAATTCCAGAAACCCTTCAATTTGAACCCAGTCTTCATCGCAACATCATTTCTCTAATCAATACCACACCCAACTCTATCTGCTTAACAGCTTCACTCCTGAATCTCTGAATTTCTTGATTTTGTTTTCTCGATCTAATCACAGTAGTAATGGCAGCAGCCGCTTCCTGATTAGTTTCTCAATTTCAGATTCAACTGAATGAGAATATCTCGATGCTAGGGTTTAGAATAATTGAGTTGGGTCCGGATCCGGGTTCGCCCCACGGGTGTGGGTATATGGGTTGGATGGATTCAGACACCCATCATTAAAACAACCCACTGACTGGGTGCTACAACCAACCTTCCTTTGGATAAGGGCTATCCAGTGATAGTAACATCCACTGCTGAGTGATAAGGGGTACCATGAATGAGATCCCCTTAACCATAGCTGGGCTCCAGATAGTGTTTACTCCGTGAAATGACAGCTTTTCCCTTTCAACTCAAATTCAATGATTTTTACTTCTTTTCTTCCGTATGACTCCAGAGTACCTAATAGCTCAGAAACACGCGTAAAATACAGAATTTACTAGAAAAAAATAGCAAAGAAAGCATAAAATCTTAGATAGTAAATTAGGTGTATTCTACACCTATCACAAACAAGCAAGCGGCGGCTCCTAATCCATATGCACAACAAGGTGGACGACTTTAGTGTTTATGGAAATTCTTTTGATATTTGTTTAGACAACCTTGAACTAGTTCTTAAACGATGCATAGACACTAACCTTGTTCTTAATTGGGAGAAATGTCATTTTATGGTAAACCATGGCATAGTACTTGGTCACATTGTGTCCTCCAAAGGGCTTGAAGTGGACAAGTCAAAGATAGATTTAATAAGAAACTTACAATATCCCACTTCGGTGAGGGAAGTTCGTTCCTTTCTTGGTCATGCAGGTTTCTATAGGCGATTTATCAAGGATTTCTCTAAAATCTCCATGCCGATGTGCAAGTTACTACAAAAGGAGGTACCTTTTGACTTCAACAAGGAATGCAAGGATGCTTTTGACAAATTGAAAGCAATGTTGACAAGTGCGCCAATTATCAAGTCACCGGATTGGAATCTTCCATTTGAACTAATGTGTGATGCTAGTGATTATGCGGTTGGATCCGTTTTGGGTCAAAGAGTGGACAAGTTGTCCCATGTTATCTATTATGCATCTAGGACCCTTAATGATGCACAAATCAACTATTCTACCACGGAAAAGGAGTTATTGGCTATTGTGTTTGCATTAGAAAAGTTTCGCTCATACTTGGTGGGTACAAAGGTTATTGTGTATTCCGATCATGCGGCACTTAGATACTTAATAAAGAAGAAAGAAGCTAAGCCGAGACTAATCCGGTGGATCCTATTACTACAAGAATTCGACATAGAAATTCGAGATAAGAAAGGTGTGGAGAATACCGTTGCGGATCATCTTAGTAGACTTGTTATGTCTCAAGAAGAACTTCCATTACAAGACCGCTTTCCGGACGAACAACTTTTCTCCTTGGAAGAATCAACACCTTGGTATGCGGATATAGTGAATTATTTGGTGACAAGGAAGGTACCTAGCACAATGTCTAACTTCCAAAAGATGAAGCTTAAGAAGCTAGCGAAGCAATATGTGTGGGATGAACCATACTTATGGAAATATGGCGTTGATCAAATCATATGAAGGTGCGTACCTAACTCCGAATTTCAATCTATTCTCTCCTTTTGTCATACTTATGCATGTGGTGGCCACTTTGGTTCTAAACGTACCGCTCTCAAGGTTCTTGAAAGTGGATTTTTTTGGCCTACCTTGTTTGAAGATTCATATGTTTTTTGTAAATCGTGTGATAGATGTCAAAGAACGGGCAATCTAGGTGCTCGAAATCAAATGCCACTCACACCAATTCTCGTCGTAGAGATTTTTGATGTGTGGGGAATTGATTTTATGGGCCCTTTTGTCAATTCTAATGGAAATTTTTATATACTTCTTGCCGTAGATTATGTTTCTAAATGGGTGGAGGCTAGAGCCACCAAAACTAATGATTCTCAAGTTGTTTGTGATTTTGTAAGAGAAAACATATTTACTAGGCACGGCACACCAAGAGTGGTGATAAGCGATGGAGGCTCGCATTTCAAGAAGTCTTTCCACGCTCTCCTCAAGAAGTACAACATAACACACAAGATTGGTACGCCTTACCATCCACAAACTAGTGGACAAGCTGAAATTTCAAACCGTGAAATCAAGTCCATCCTTGAGAAAACGGTGAATACAACAAGGAAAGATTGGAGCTTTAAGCTCAATGATGCACTTTGGGCGTATAGAACGGCAACAAAACACCGATTGGCATGTCTCCATATAGGTTGGTTTATGGCAAAGCTTGTCATCTTCCGGTTGAACTTGAACATAAGGCTTATTGGGCGATAAAGAAATTCAACATGGAGTATGATGAAGCGGGGAAACAAAGAAAGTTGCAACTAAATGAGATAGAGGAGATACGTAATGATGCTTACGAGAGTGCCCGGATTTATAAGGAAAAGACCAAGCTTTTTCACGACAAGATGATTTCTCGTAAAAGCTTCGTTGTGGGACAAAAAGTCCTTTTATTTCATTCTCGCCTTAAACTATTTCCTGGAAAATTAAGGTCCCGTTGGATTGGACCATATGTTGTTACTAATGTTTTTCCTTATGGTGCAGTTGAAATTACTAGTCTTAGAGACAACTCGGTTTCCAAAGTCAACGGCCATAGATTGAAGCCATACTATGAGAACATCGCCTATGTGAATGTGGATGAACTTCCATTTGAAGATTTTCTCCCTCTAGAGGAGTAATGTGAAGCAAGAGCTATGTCGGGCCGTCGACTTTAAAACAAGCGCTAAGTGGGAGGCAACCCACCGGTTTTGTATCTCTTATCCTTTTGCTTTTATTTTTATTTTTGTTTTGTTTTGTTTATTTATTTTTTATTGTTTTCATATCATATTTGCATCCCCATATTTAATTTCATTAAGTCCATAATCTATCTTAGAAGAGAATTATGATGAATACCTTTTCGTCAGAAAATTTCAGACTGCGCGTAGTTCAGTCCAGAGACCATAACTGTCAGACCGTTTATCAGAACACTATGAAATTTTGACACTGTGTAGAAAACACGTAGGTGAACAACTTTTGTCAAATGGAGTTTTTCCAAATTCCTTACCAATTTGCACAGTTTTTGCGTTTTATCTGCTGTTACGTCAGAATTCAGAACTTTCGGTTTTACACATTGAGGACAATGTGAGGTTTAAGTGTGGGGGAGTGGCTAAGCATATATTTTTGCATAAAAAAAAAAAAAAGAGAAAAATAATTTTGCAATAAAACTTTCAACTTTTAGAGATTTTAGAGTCACTAGCATGCTTCTAGGTATGATTACATAGAGAATTCTGACCGACATAATTGAACTTGGAAGTGTTAGGGAACTACGTTCGATTTCTTGCTTGTTAGAGTGTTAAATAATGGATTTAATCATGCCGGTGATGCAAATTTGGTGCAGGGAGAAGTGCGTTATTAGAGTTGCTGATAAATCATTAGTGGAGACTACCCATTTTCATATCAACCAAGGCACCGACCAAAAATTCTTCCTTTACTAAAGAGCTTCTTTTGAGTGTGTGTCACCGTACGTTAATTCCGGGTAGAATGGTGAGCTACCCAATTTCACACCAATTTCAGCACTATTTTGATCTCTTGAGTGCTAATTTTTGTCAATCATGAGGGTGACGTCTATAGATGAAAGCTACCTTCTTGTAGTTCGATTTGCAGTTAGCACCATTCTCTCACTCGACAACAACGGGTCCATAGAAACACCACATCAACAACAAGGGAGCGACATCAAAATCTACAAGGAAAGTTGAAAAGGTTCAAGGTTTGCAAGCAACAATGGAACAAGAAAAAGAGCAAATTTTTTATATCCAAGTAAAGCAACATACAATGAGCAGATTTTACATACAAGTTGAAGACTTAGAATGCAATGAGGTAATTCTATATCCAAGTGTTAAGACTTATTTACAAAAGCGAAGAAAAGAAAAGGTGAAAATTATTGAAGTTTATGATTTCGAGACGATACAAGTTGTGAAGAATCAAGCGGTAAAGTACTTTTCCACGGCCATGTTTGTTTTGTTTATTTTGTGTTTTGTTTCTCTTGTCTAAAAAAAAAAAAAAAAAAAAAAAAAAAAAAAAAAAAAAAAAAAAAATGAAAAGAAAAGAAAAAAAAATATATATATGAGACAAGAGAAATATCTATTATTGTTTTGTTATTGAATAAGCCGTGGGAAAGGAAAATCTATAAGGAAGTTCAAGCGACAAGGATTTTGAGGAAAAAGGTTACAAATTGTTAAGGATTTATGAAGTTCAAGTGTTTATCATCAATAGTTGAAGCCGAAGACCAAGAAGATGAAAACAAGGAGCGGAAGACGTTTCTATTGGATTCCGTGAGAGTGGTGTTATCATAATTGGCAATCAGATGTGAAGGTAAGTAAGTAATCTCATCCTCAATATAAGTGGTTGATTTCCTTTCTTAGAGATCGTTAGAAAAATGGTTTTTCAAAATGTTAAAAGATGTGGGTTTTTCAAAATTTCGGAAGTTATCCTTCCCACCATTCAACGTGTTGCAGGAATTCTCTCTTCATTCCTACCTGCACACATGTGAGACCCATAAAAAAGCTGTCTTTTTGAGTGCAATTATCATAAAACCCTTTTAAGTGAGGCAGAAGTCGAGGCGAAATGCTTATTGATCGTTTCTCAAACACGTGTTCTCTCATTATGGTGTGGTTATTTCTCACTCAACATTTAAGAATGAGAATATGTTCTTTAGTATTTGTAACTTCTTATTACTAGCATGCAGAAACTCTATGTCTTCATAACTCTTAGGATGCTTGGGACGCTAGAACGCTTTGAAGTTGTGAGTTTAAGTTTGATTTGCTCGAGGACTAGCAAAGTCTAAGTGTGGGGGAATTTGATAGGTGTAGAATACACCTAATTTACTATCTAGTAGTTTATGCTTTCTTTGTTATTTTTCTAGTGAATTATGTATTTTACGTGTGTTTTTGAGCTATTAGGTACTCTGGAGTCGCACGGAAGAAAAGAAGGAAAAATCACCAAAATTGGGCAAAAAGGGAATAATTGTCATTTCATAGGGCGAGCACTATCTGGAGCCAAGTTATGGTTAAGGGGTTGCCATCTAGGGTATCCCTTATCATTTACTCAAGGATGAAATCAGCACTGGGTAGCCCTTATCCAGAAGATATGTGGTTGTTAGCACCAAGTTTGGGTGGTTCTTATCTTGGGCGTTCAAATCCACCCAATGATTGACTCAGCCCTAAATTAGAAAAATACGTCTCTCTTTCCCCTCTCACCTGAAATCAAAGAAGAGCAGTTGTTTGTTCTGATAGGTCGAGAGAGAAGCAAATCGAAAAGAAAAGAAAAATCAGAAACTGAGACAAAATTAGTTCGAAACCAAGAAATTTAAGATGAACAAGGTGAATAACAAGAACAAGAAATCGAACAGAGCTACTGAGTTGATGCTGAAAGCAGTGAAAGGGGGTATGAACGGAGATGGTGGTGGTCAAAATTGATTCGATCTGTTGCTGAATTGATGGTGGATGATAGTGAGAACAATGGGTTTGTGGAGTTTGAACAGAATTCAAAGAAGGAGAAGATGGAGATTGATTGATTTGAACAGTCAAAGTAGGAGTGTATTGAAAGATGAGAAGTGAAGAAGGGGATCTGGTGGATTCTGCAAATTGGAGCTGTGTAGGTTTAATTGGAGATTTCAAGGGTTCCAGTACTCACTTGTTTATATAGCAGAGATGAAGTGTAGTTGCTGGTGTTTGAATCAAAGTTGAAATTGAGAAGAAAGAGATGGAGAAATGGGTATGATGGTTGCCTTGTAACCAACAGAAACTAAAGGAGAACTGGTCCAGCGATTCAAGAAGGAATCTATGGTGGTGCTGTATAATGAACTGACAGATTGAAGCAAGAAGATGGTACTGGTGAAATTTGAGTGTTGGTGGTTGTCTGGGTTGCTGTTGAGAATTTAAGTATGATGTAGGTCCTGGCAGTGAAGCTGTGAATGGGTTTTTGGGGTTGAGCTATGAGGAATGGTGGAGAATTGCACTTGTGGTGTCTCTTGAACCTAGAGCTGGTCTTTGTTGGTTTGCTTCCATGGGTTCTGGTGCAATGAAGGAGATGTTGCAAGTAGAGCAGAGTGGATGAAATTGCAGGTGGAGCTAATGCATTTGTGGCTAGGTCAAGATGGTGATATGGTTTTGGAGCTGTGATGTGTGATATGAGGCAGTGGAGAAGCTGATGTTCTGTACAAGAACAAGGGATGGAAATGCTTTGTTTTAGGCTTGTTGCAGGGTGTGTTTGAATGTTAGTTGGGAACAGTTGATGCTTGGCTGAGTTACTGAAAGATGGTGCTAGATTGCAGCTGTTGCAAACATAACACAACCATCTTGGCTGTGAAGCACAATGATGGTGCAGCAGGGCCATCATGGCTGTGTAATGATTGCAACAGCTAGGACCGATTCAACTCAGCTTGGACCAGTTAGACTCGGTGTTTGACCCGCTGACTAACAGTTGACTGACGGTTGACTCCTTTGACTGTTAGTCATAACGGTTGACCAACGGAATATAATTGACCGGAGAGGATTTTTTTCAGGTGGCCGGCGGCGACGGATTCCGGCCTATTTCCGGCCAAAACCCAGTTTTCCGGCGAGGAAAAGTTGCAGAATTTTGTGTGGATTTCTCTCATGGGATGTGAAGAGTTGGACTTGGAATTGAATGAAGAATTCGGCTTGGATATGGAAAGAGGAGATGGAAGATTTGAGAAAGGCTTGGATTTGGAAATTGAGCTACAAAAGGAAAGGGATTCTATTCCTTAGAAGATATGGAGAACATTGAAGCCTATAAATAGAGAAGAACTTCTACACTTCCATACATATAGATGCACTTAGATACACACATCTTTTACAATACTTTTGCACACTTTTACACACACAATACTTTTCTCTTTGTGTGAACTCTTTAATATGAGTAACTAATTTGATTGAGGATGAATTCCTAGTTCTTAACATGTTTTGAGTTTGTTTTAAATCTACTTTGAAGTTTTCACATGATTATCGTTTGTTTTTACTAATAGGAGTGATCTTAAAGACATTCATGATTGATTGATAGATTATCTAGGTGTACAACTAGATTGATTTGTTAGTCTAATCTAAAGCTAGTGTAAGTTAGGGGATAAGTAATCGTTTCTTGACTTTTCACATAAGTAGAAAACACGAGACCTTGCGGAGGGATTCCGTGGAGCAATTGTGTGTAAAAACAACGTTAGCAAGTGGACCTTGATCTAAGAGTTTAACTACTAATATCAACCTAATAAATTCATAAATCTTAATGCGTTTAACTAAATTACATCTTGAGTGATCTACTACTAGGTGGTTTGGTGAATAGAATCCGGTAGTCGAGAACTTCCGTATCCGGTGATATAAGGGATTTTGGGGTTAGCACTGATCTAGCTGCTATACCTACGGTTGGTGATAATTTGTGACTAATAAAAAGTGGAAAAGAACATAACTTTAACCATTGTTTTGCAGCGAAGAAGGATTCCTTGATCTAATCTCTCTTATTGATTTCCTTTATACTTTTAATTGTTTTGTTTATTTTATTTACTTTCTTAAATTCTTAATCAATACCCCCCTTTGTGTGACAATTTTACAACTAGAATCTCGTGCTCCTCGTGGGATCGACCTTGACTACCCTATATTATTTGTTAATTAGGTAGTAAAGTATTAATTAATTTGTTGTGGTTACGACACGCATACAACCACCTTCTTTCAAAGGACAACAAACCTATGGATAACCAACAACAAATTTACTCGCAACCTCCGCATCTCCAGACCAAAGAAAATTATGAATAATTCTTTCAGCTTGTTGAATGAATTTCTTGGGCCATTTATAAACTGCCATGTTATGGATGGAATAGCTCGTAATCACCAAATTAATAAGAGCATTTTTTTCTTGAAAAGAGAGAAGTTTTCCCTTCCAAACAGTGAGTTGATTCCTTATTTTATCACATTGCTAATGTGACTATACTTAACAGCTCCCGGCATAATTTTCACACCCAAGTATCTATCCGAAAAAGTAGTAACATTCATACCAAGCAGGTTAGTGATTTCTCTACAGCGACTCATAGAACCACCACCAAAATATACCTCACTTTTCTGACGACAAACAATTTGGCCAGAGGTTGTTTGATATTTACCAAGTAAAGCAAGAATATTATGCAAGCTCTTCATGTCACCTTTACAGAAAATCATTATGTCATCAGCAAAGAAAAGGTGAGTGGGAGAAATACCTTTTTTGGAAAGCATTGGTGTCATCTTCTTCTCAAGAAACAGCTTAGTAAGGTTTCTACTAAGAACATCCTCAATCAAGACAAAAATAAGAGGATATAAAGGATCACCTTGTCTTAGTCCTCTATTAATCTTGAAAAAACCCTCCGGACTGCCATTAAGAAGGATAGAAATACGAGCTGAACTAAGAATCGAATGAATCCAAGAACACCAACATTGAGAGAAGCCATATCTACGAAAAACCTCTAAGACAAAAGACCATCTAACATTGTCTATATGGGGAAAACGATTTGCTGGTTTTTACGGAATTGAAGAGTCGACCATGTGGAGACTCCTTGAACCGAGCGAAATATTGAACCTCACACAGATGCACTTCAAGAACGGAGTGATTTGAATTCGAGAGATCAATCTGTAGTACTCCGGCCTAAACCAAGACAATGGTCGTTCCAGAGTAAATTCGGTCACAAGAGAGGATGGGTTGATCTGTAGGAGGGAATCTGAGAAATATGTGAGATCAATGGTGATCTGAGATTGTTGGTGTGTTGTGATTTCGGCGTGAAAACGCCCTGAATGATTGAGTTTTTGCCTGATTGAGAGAAATTTCTGCGAGTTCGTGTAGACGAAAGATTGTCTGTATGAACTTTGATGAGAAATTTCTCGTTTAGGCGAATGCTGCTTTAATGTTCGAATTGTTCGAATCTTGTTCAATGTTGTTCTACCTTGTTGTTTCAATCAGGATTCAGAGACATTTTATAATGCCGGAGTTGAAAACACCATGATCCCATGAAGTGTGACAGTTTGCTGAAACCAGAGAGTGGGGAAGTGGGAAATCATGTTAAACCAATTACTCATCGTGCAGAGACTTGGTTAATTTTCCACCCACTACTTTGCTGATTATTCCAACTGATTGCATGACTTGATCATATTCTCATCCAGTGTGAACACACGTGCCGTAGACCGCCAGACCAAAACCCTAGTTAATATCCCCCCCATTGTGACACGATTGAAATCTCGTGATTGTGGAGTCAGTTGCTGAATTTGTGGGACGATGAGTCCATGTAGTGCTGAGTTGAACATGTTTTATCAAATGTTCCAAAACTCATGAATTGAATGTATATCTGCTGAGACGAGGTACCATTATGACCTAAAACGAGCAAACTGTGTTGCTGAATTGTCGAATATTGATAGTTGAACCAATATTCTTTGATCTGAGCAAATATTGCTAGTCTGAGCGGATATTGCTAAATTTAAGTGAATATTGCCGGTTCGAGCAAATATTTTCAGTTTGAGCAAATATTGCTCGTTTGATGAATTTATTGGTTGTAGGACCGAATAAAATAATAATTTAATTTACTGACTGCTGAGTCGATCAAAATAAATAAGAATGTTGATCATGGAATTAACATAAAATTATTAGAGTGTTTAAATCTGCTCAGAATCATGTTTCTGTGGAGCTCTGGATTCAAAACCATAATTTTTCCGAGATGATGATTTATTGCAAATCAACATGGGACCGGCTACATGGGATGACGGGTTCACCATATAACACCCAGGTGCTCGAATGGGCAAAAATACCAAAGTCTCTTGACGACCAGTTGGTGAAAGAATAATTAAATGCTGGTTTCATCATTTACTGAATTACTGCTGGGTTCAATATTAGATGATAAAACCTAGATATGAGAGATAGGGACCGACCAAGAGAGCTTGGGTACCGGCTCTTGGTGGTCACGGGACCAATTGTTGGTCGTTTGAGCAAACTCCCAATAGTTTGGGAAGAGTTTGAACCTAATATGAGCGAGCAGTTGAGCAAATTAGGTTAAAATCAGTAAAACATGCGGGACCAGCTATTTGCAAGCCTCAGGGTCACCCTTGGTCGGTCAAGGGGATGTGCCCGTGTCACCACAACGTCCGGGCTTTAGTCCTAAGAATTTTGATATTTTCTGGTGCACGTTTGAGCAACATTTGGAGAAAATATGCAAAATCCATGGTTTTGCTGAAACTGGAAAAATACATGAGATGAGGGAAAATAAATAAAACAAGGAATTACAAGTTGTGGGACCGGACACGGCTAGGGCATGTCCGGCCGGCTGACACGCGGTCCCATATGCTTTTCCCAGTTTTATGTGATTTTATGTATTTTTCTATGATTTAAGGGAAATTCCATAAAACTAGAGAGCTTGGTGAAATTAGGGAATTCTCATAAGATGAGAGACATAAATAAATATAAAATAGGGAATGGGAGTGTGGGACCGGCAATGGCCACGGCATGGACGGCCGGCCAATAGGCGCGGGTCCCAAGCCACACTTCCCAATTTTACCAAATTTTGATGATTTTAGATAATTTTCATAAAATCAAGGAGATTTGTTGAAAACCAAGGAGTTTTGTTGAAATCAGGGAGTTTTCATGAAATCATGAAACAAAATACCAAAAAATAATAAAACAATGGACACGTGAGACCGACTAAGTTGAAACACTAATTAGCGTCCTTTAGTAGAATCGATGTAGAATTCTCATACGGACTCAGATTTTGATGGTCCGCCCCTCCATTCTGTACGGAAAAGAATTTCCTATCTCCCAACCTGGGAACATTTAGGTTTTAAGCTCGTTCGGGAGATGAAAACATCCCGAGAGTAAAATTCAGGAAGAATTCAAGGGGTCGGTCCCACGGTATTTTTTCCTAATTTTATCATGTTTGATAAAATCATGTGGTTTAGATAAAAATACATGAAATTAGGTAATTTTCATGATTTTAGAGAAAATTCATAAGAAATCAAGGAATTTTCATAACTTGAGAGAAATAATAAAATAATGAGGACGTGAGGTATGGGACCGGCCACGGCATGACCGGCCGGCCGGCGGTCCCATGTCACCTTTCCCTAATTTTATTATTTTTTGATAAAACCATGTGGCTTAGATAAAAATACATGAAATTAGGTAATTTTCATGATTTTAGAGAAAATTCATAAGAAATCAAGGAATTTTCATAACTTGAGAGAAATAATAAAATAATGAGGACGCGAGGTGTGGGACCGGCCACGGCCAGGACATGACCGGCCGGCCGGCGGTCCCATGTCACCTTTCCCTAATTTTATTATTTTTTGATAAAACCACGTGGTTTAGATAAAAAATACATGAAATTAGGTAATTTTCATGATTTTAGAGAAAATTCATAGGAAATCAGGGAATTTTCATAATTTAAGAGAAATAATAAAATAATGAGGACATGAGGTGTGGGACCGGACAAGACCAGGGAATGACCGGCCGGTCGGCGTTCCCATGTCACAATTCCCTAATTTTATTATTTTTTGATAAAACCACGTGGTTTAGATAATTTCTTTGAAATAAAGAAAATTGCTCGAACGAGAGGATTTTCATGAGATTAGGAAAATAGCAAAAATATGATAAAATATAAAATTGGGCACGTGACTGGTCACGGCATGACTGGCCGGCTGGTGAACCCAGTCCCCTAGCGCTTTTGCTAATATTTTATTATTATTATTTTCCTTCCTATTTTGCATAGGTTCCTCGTTCGTTCAAGCTGGTCTGTGTATTATTTGCTAATTACACTTGCACCATTTTTGTCAGGGCTTATTCGATACTCAGATACATGTTTCGTCGGATATTTATCACTAACCCGTGGCATTCTGCTGGGAAGAACCACGAATTGAAGTGACGAAATATAACGGAGAATCATAGAATATTGCTGGATATTCAGACGATAGTTCGTAGAATATTGCTGGATATTCAGATGATAGTTCGTAGAATATTGCTGGATATTCAGACGATCTCAGATAATAAATTGATGGCTCTATACTAGAACGGCTTCCTGCCTAGGAGCATTAATCATCTGAGGGTTTGAGCAATATGAACTTGCTGGAGTGTCATATTCTTTTTGCATAGTCGGGGAAAACCGGTCGCATCCCGAAGACGTTGTAACCCAATCTTTCGATTCTATACAATATGAGATGTGCCGTGGTCTCAGCTGGGAGACTGCACATATGCATCTTCTCTGAGAGACTTTATCCATCAAAGGGTTATGAGATGTGCCGTGGTCTCAGCTGGGAGACTGCACATCTACATCTTCTCTGAGAGACTTTCTCCATCAGAGGGTTATGATATATGCCGTGGTCTCAGCTGGGAGACTGCACATCTGCATCTTCTCTGAGAGACTTTCTCCATCAGAGGTGGCATAATCTTTCATGCATAGATACATGAGTCTCGATACTCATCCGATTGCCGGATCCGGAGTAATTACTGAAATTTCTCAGTATTCATGAGATGTGCCGTGATCTCAACTGGGAGACTACACATCTTCACGTACTCTGAGAGACAGCCTTATCAGTCAGAGATTTGTGGCATGAGCTTTCATGCTTTAATTGAGAGATGTGAGCCTCAATATTCATCCGATTGCCGAATCTGGAGTATAGTTTTACAACTTTACCCTTTGTCGAAAATCCATCATCTACAGTAAGTCCCCTGCTTAGTGAGGAACAATCATGTTCCTCAGTCAGCATTGAATGATGATTTTCCAGGCATAAATAGAAATAAGTAATTGAACTTAGTTATAAGATAAGATGTTACCGGATTTCGACTGAATGAGCAAACCACGGTTTGAGCGAAAACCCCAGTGGCATAATAGGGCGTCATCCAGTGACCATAAATTCATGTTGAACCGTTGATTCGATGGTGGAACCTTGGTTGGTTTAGGATTCACGGGTCGGGCCCAAAAAGGAAATCCTTATCGAAATAAAATTACGTATAAAAGGGAATTAATCCTTTTGTGTTTTTATTTTTTATTTTTGAAACTTTCTGATTTCATGAGCTTCTCATGCTTTCATCATGTTGAAATTTTATACATGTGTATATGTTAACGTGAGTTTTGTAGAAAAACCCTTATTTTATTAAACGTATGTTCGTTCAATCGTTAGTTTTGAAAACTAATAATAATCCCTGATTTAGGAGAGATTTTCCTTTGAAAATAGACTTGTGTCCAGTGATAAAATTTTGTTTATGAGCTTTCATGGGAAAAAAAATCTTACATTAAGAGGTATGAGATTTCACAAAACCGAAATAAACCTCGCTTTAGAAAATTCGAGGAAAAATAGATTTTTTTATGCACATAAAATTATGTCCAGTGATGAAACTTTATGTATGAGCTTTCATGAGAATTAGTATTTTATCACAAGAGGTGTGAGCTTTCACAAAACTAGCATAAACCTTCGTTTTTAAAAGAAAATGCTAATACGAAGGAAATAAAAAAAAAAATTTAAATAAATATGTAGCTGTGACATATTATGGGTATATAAGTTATGTTCAGTGCTAAACCCTTATGTATGAGCTTTCACAAAGTGGAATAAACTCTCGTTTCAAAGGTGGATGGTCGTATGAGAGAAAAGTTTTTTTTTTTTTTGAAATAGACGTGCGTCTGTTAGTAATAAAATTTTGTTTGTGAGCTTTCATGAAAATTTTATCTTTGAGCTTTCGGAAATCTTTGAAAATATACTCTCACTTCAAAGACAGATGAACGTGCGAGGGAGAAAAAATATGTAGATATATTTTTCAAATTTACGTGAGTTTCACGTTAAATATATATATTTTTTAAAATCAATGTTTTGATTTTGAACAACTGTTGAAAGTAGACAATTTTACATGGTGAAATAATGTCTGTGAGTTTTCAAAATTGTAGAATGGAGGTTTGCCCAATTTTGAAAAACAAGTGAATGTTCACATAGTAAAAGTTTGTGCAGGTTGTTCACAATTTTATGAAAATTGTAGGACCAGAATATCGCTACAATACTTCTCTGCGATATTAACAACACTTCCCAGCGAGCATCACCGCCAGATCTTCAACTACACTTTGCGAGTGTCACAAAAGCCGTCAAAAGAGTCATGTAATAACTGACGATTGAAGAAAACATGAGAAGAGCATGTTTGTCCCGCGGTGGTTACAAAACTTGCGAGAATGAACATTGTAACTATCGCAGTACAATCACGAAACAAATCCGAAATAAGAGGAAAACTTAGCTGTCATCCACTATGTAACTACCCTATAAATATAGACCCAATATGTCTAGAAAAGGATGATGTATTTTTTAGAGTTGAGAAAGTCTTGATGAGAGAGAAACTTCAAGAGAATAGTTTTAATCTTGAATTCTTCCATTTTTGTAAGCATTTCTGAGAACAAAATAATAAAGTGTCGTTTTTAATCTTCAATTGTGAGTTGAATACAACAAGATCATAACAAGGGTGTAGTGTGGGATTTCCTGCAACTACATTTTGGCGCCCGAAACAGTGAGAATCAAGTTAATAAATCTCTAATTACAATTTGAAGATTTGAAGAAATTGTTAGAGTTGAAGAAATGGCTAGAAGAAGAAGAAATACATCAGAACCACCAACAACTGTAAGGAGGAGTAAAATACTTGCAGGAGGAGAAACAAATGAATTAGGAGAATCTTCAAGGATAAGAACAAGAAGAAATAGAACAAGGATTGAAGGAGAAGATCAAATTCCACAACCGAATCAACAAACACCGATACAAAATAGAAATGTGGATTATGATAGAGTGAGTGTGCATACTTGGAGATCGGATTCGATGGAAGATGTAGAAGATCAACAATTAAGAGATGGAAGAAGAGAAGAAAGAAATTAAGGGGTGGTTGAAGGATTAATTCACAGAGAAGGTGAAAATGAAACAACAGATGATCCAAGACAAAGAATACAAGAGGAAAGAAGATTAGAGGCGAAAGAGCGTGCAAATTTAACAAGACAAAATCACGAGTTGAGAATGGATAATTTGAGATTACAAAGTAGAAGATCAAGAAGTACTGTTAGATCAAATTCAAGATCATTAAGAGAAGAATTAAGGCAAAATTCCCCAATAAGAAATGCTAGAGAAAATACTCGAGAAGAAAGACAAAATACAAATGAAGAGCAACGTCATATAGAAGAAGAGGTAATTGAAGATCGCCAAGATCCGCGAGGTGAAACTATGGAAAATAGGCGCAATAATAGAAATAAAGAGGATGAAAATAACCACAATGATGAAGATAATCCAGAAGAAGGTAGGAGGATATTACATGGGCGAGAGATTCAGAGAAATCGAAGAACAATTGAGGAAGAAATTTAGAGGCATTATGCTGAACAAACACGCCTGGTTTGCGAGAGAGAAAGATTAAGGGCAGAAGTAGAAGAACAAGAGTTTCAAGAGGCATTACGACAAAATAACCATGAAAATCGAGAAAGGAGACGGACGCAAAATCGCCATAATAATAATATTCAGGAAGAGTATGATAGAATACAAAGGAGAATAGAAAGACAGTGAAGAGAAATGATGAGAAATGAAGAAATTCGCAGAGAAGAAAATAGATAGTATAATCAGCTGCGATGGCAAGAAGAAGGTGAAGCAGAAGATCGCAGAAGAAGGAATATGGATATAGATGAAGATACACAAAATCTCGCAAGACAAGAAGTACATGAATGCGGGAGAAGGGAAGCAGCATTAAAAAGACCAATGGAACCAAATTCAGCTGCGAATGAGCAAATTTTAAGAGAGTTAGCAGAGATAAATAAATAACAGAAGAGAAGGAGGTAGAAGGCAACTTGATGAAGCTATTGAAAAAGCTACGAGAACTCCATTCACTCAAGAAGTACAGTTAAGAGGAATACCTCCAAAGTGCAACTTACCAGCATTAACCAGCATTTTTGATGGAACTACCTGTGCTGTACAACATGTTAAGGCTTATGTTAGGTGAATGCTGCAATGGGAGAATCATGATGCTATATTGTGCAAGTATTTTGCATCTAGATTAACTGGCGTGGCGCTGAAATGGTTTGAGGGATTGCCAAAAAACACTATAACTTTATTTGATCATTTGCAAGCTACATTCCTGGGAGCATATATAAGCAATAATTCATCGCGGCCAGGAATTGAAGATGTGTTTGGGTTAAAGCAGAGGGTTGGCGAGAGTCTTAAACATTTAACCATAATATGGAAGACAATATGCAGCGAGATGGCAGGAAGAGTATATGAGAGATATCTTATCTTGTCTTTTATCAATGCAATATAATGTTCGCGACCAATCTGCTGTACATACAAATTTTCAGATTCAAGAATTCAATCACTATGACTGAACTACGAGAACTACAAGAAGAATACATTTCTTTGGAGGAGAAACAAAATGAGATGGAATCATATCCAATCGCGAATACCAATTCATTAGTAGCAAATGGGATTTTACTTCCTAAAATGATTAACAATGTGGCGAGCAGCTCGCAAGCACAACAAGAGAAAGTGGAGATTGATAACCAGCAGAAGTTGGTAGCTATGGGCAGTCGAGATCAAGAAGAATATGAAAGGGAGAAGAATTATTACAATCGCGGTGAGAATAATAAGATTCAAAGGCTTGATCATCCGCAAGAAACTTATGGTGGACAGAGGCAAAACAATTTCAGAAGCCAAGATAACCAGAAGATAATATGGGAAGAAATTAAGATGCCAGCTATCATTTTGATGGAAAATATACCATCACCATGGAATATGGGAAAAGAACCACATCCTAATAATCGTAGTCAAGAATTTTGTCCTTACCATCACTTTCATGGTCACACTGTAAATGATTGCAGGAATGTAAAGAGAATAATTTTCAGGATGATTGACCAAGGAAAGCTAAACCACTTTTTAGTAGGACACCCAGCGATTGCCTCCAGCACCAGAAATTTGCAGGGTAAATACTGTAAAAGGAGCAGAAACATTCGTAATAGAAGTTGGGGCTAAAGCAAAGAATTTGTTTTGCAATTCCATTGTACATTCATCCAGAACAGTCGAGGATTTCCATGAAAATGTTCTAAGCAGAGTCTTCGCGAGAGACACAGATGGAAGAGAGATAATGAATATCGCGAGAGTCTCGCCAGTAAAATAATGGCAAAAAAAACTATATCTTTCACTGCACAAGAAGTACCAGAACCTGGTGAGCATCATGATAACCCATTGGTAGTAAGATTAGAGATAAACCCCAAGCAAGTAGAAGAAGAAGATAAAGAAAATGAAGATTCTTGGGCCATTAATAGAGTTCTAATAGACATAGGCAGCTCAATTGACATATTATTTTATCATACCTACAAGACCATGGGTAGAAGAGACGAATATCTAATACCATCAACATATAAAATCTATGGTTTTAATGGTACTGCCAATAAACCCAAAGGGGAAATTAAAATGCGGATTCCATTAAAGGGGATAACTTCCAAGATCTTATTATGTGTTGTTGACATTGAATCACCTTACAATGCCCTGATTGGCCGACCTTGGCTACATGGGATATTAGGTGTAGCATCTACTTTCCACCAGTGTGTTAAATTTCCTCATCCTAATGGTGTTGGAGTTATTAAGGGAGATTGGTGAGAAAGCAAGAAATGCTATGAGATTGATATAAAATCTTGCGAGGAAAGAGCTGAGAAGAAGAGCAATTGGAAGTACAACATCAAGCAACGACAAAGATGTGAAAGATTGATGATTGATTCAATAGAGCAGCGAGAGGAAAATGATGACAAGCGGCTCGCAGATAAAGAAAAAACAGCAAAACGTAGCAGAAAAGCAGAACCAGAAAATAGTAAGTAGAAAGGTAAAATGATGAAATTTAAAGAAGCTTACGCATAATTTGTTTGAAGAAAATGCAATTGAAAAGAGTACTCTGTTTGAAAGAATTGAAAAATTTTACAAGAAGATCAAAAAAATTAAATTTTATCAGAGTTACAATACTCGCAAGAAGCACGAATAAAATTTCGCAGAGATTAATAGAATGGGACGAACCTTTATGGCGTGCACCTTAGTTCGCGGATACAATTTCACAAGAGGCAAATGTAAGACCTAATAGTGCGTCATATAAGGGGGTATCTCTTTACATGACTCAGGGATAAGGTTATACCGCTGCTGGAACTCGAGTCATGCAGATGTTGGGGTTAAAGAAAACCTATCCAGGAGAGAGATCTTGGATTTCCAACTATATAAGGTTATACCCTGGTTGGACGACTGAGAATCTCTCCTAAGAAGTGCAAAGTATGACCAAGGCGTCAAGGTACACGGTTGAGCCAAGGATGCCCGGGGCGTACGAAACTACCCTGGCCATTCTTGGTAAGTCTTGGCTATGATGCACTTGGCCTGAAGAAAACCCCACTTAGGGTGCAGACTTGTAACTATAAGCCATATAGGCATAAAGGACAAGAGGCTGCGAAAATAACTGGTTGTTGGCAAATTTGGATGGGAGGAGCTAGTCTTGTATGGCCGATGTGCCCTCCTTGAAGGGGAAACCAGGGGGAAGATAAGGGCGGCACTCTCCTTTAGGGAGCTGATAAGTGTCTAAAGACGGCAATGTCATGGGGATTTATGATCGCAAGATAATTTAGGCCTGTCATATTGTCGCGTGACGAAAATTACACAGAAGTAGCAAGCCAAAATAGAAAATTTAAGATGAGATCAATGGGTTTTTACATGAAAGTGTAAAGACTTCCTGCGATTTCATCGCAAGACGGCAATGTCATAAGGTTTAATTCTTGCAAAAGAGTTTATACTTATCATATTGTCGCAGAGATGTTGAAAAAATATTGATAAGACAAGATCAATGGGTCAATACATGCAAATGTAAAGACGTCCTGCGATTTTGTCGCAGAAAGAAAAAATATGGCAGAATAAGACCTTTAATTAGGAAGGCATAATAAGACCATAAGATTATTGCGATAATGCTCGCAGAATTTATGCGATTTGCGATTCTACGCATAGATCATAAAGTTATGCAATTGTTGCTAGCGATAACATCGCCGATATTGAGGCAAATTTAATTTGATTCACAACTAATATCTAATCTCTAATCAATTTTTTCATATTGCAGATGAATAATAGAGGCAAGTATGGGAATGCATAGAATGATGAAATTATTATTCATCCATAATATGACAAAATTGCATAGATGATACATTTATACAAATAATTAAAGGATAATAATTATGATTGATTGATTATGTTGCATAAAAAGAATTATTTTCTAATTTGTACAGATAAAAAGCAAAAGAAGTTTACACATCAAGATGGAGAAACTCGCAACAATGTTACGAGAAGAAAAAAATAAATGTACAAAATTTACAAGAAAGAAAAAGAGAAGAAACAGGACTAAGTAGATACATCACCACCTTCATCAGAGCTCTCTTCTTTTTCAGATTTCTCCTCATTACCAGATTTCTCTTCTTCATCATTATCATTATTATCTCTATCTACGTAAGATTTTTCTTCCTCGCCATATAGTTCTTTATCATTATCATCTTCGCTAGATTCCTCAGCTTCGCTATCAGAGATAACTAGATTTGGGGAATCAGCTGGAATTTCCTTTGCAAGATCGGGATATGTAGAATGAGGAATACCATGATCATCACAGACTAGTTTAACAGCGTTATTACGAACACGGATAAGGGCGTTACTAAAATTCGAAGATGATATTTTCAATTTTTCCTTCAATCTAGAATACTTATCATTGCGAGAAGATAAATTTCCAGCGAGTTTGTTTTTCTCTTCTTCTAACTCATCAAATCTTTTAAGATAATTCTCTTCGGATGCTGCGAGCAAATGATAACAAAGTTAATACATAAAAGGATGATTCAATTAAGAAATAATTTAGTGAAATCATAAGAGTGATAACCTTCTCTTTCAGAAATCATGTCTTTAATTAAAGCCGCTTGTTCAGCATGAAAACCAACATCTACACCGAAATTAGTTCAGGCGTTGTCAAGAACTTTCGCATCCCAAGAAAATTCCACGTCATTCTTTATAAGAAGACAGGAACGAATTTGGTTTTCTCTTTCAATAAAACCTTCCTTCTCGCGGATAAGCCCATCCCTTTCAATTTGAACTTCAAGAATGGTCTTATGGAAATTTGCTAAGGTTTCAGCTCCTTGTATAGATATACGGTCTTTGTCTTTTGAGAGATCTCTGTTTTTGGCCTTTAAAGTTTTAATCTCAGCTTTGGAATTATGATAAAGTTGTTTGAATCCATGAGTTATATCTAAAGAAGATCTGTAGTCAATTTCTAAGAGGAGAAACTTAGATCTGAGTTCATCTATGGAAAGGGAATTAGCATTGGAAGGGTTATTTAAAGAATTATTAAGAAGTTCTAGAAGAGTGTCATTGTCTATTGGTTCAAGAAAAAAGTGAATGGTTAAAGCCTCATCAGTGAGACCATAAATGTCTGCGAGAGTGATAAATCAAGTAAGAAAGAGTAGTTAAACATAAAGTTACGAAGGAAAATAAGAAGGTTATCATACCTAAGAGTTGTTTGTTAACAGTATCAAGATTGGATACTTTGGTTGATTGATGAGAAATATTGTTCTCAAGTTCTTTATTCTTCTTGCGAAGACTAGCGAGTTCAACTTCCATTTGTTGATTATTATCGCGAAGATTAGAAGATTTAGATTTTAGTTCTTCATTCTTTTGGCGAAGAACAACATTCTTCTATTGAGAAAATTCACGCCTATTGCCTAAATCAGAAGCAACAGCAAAAGCAGCTCTTCCAACCTGCGATAGAACTATATAAGTCAAAATCTGGAAAAAATATCAATAGATACATAAAAAGGATGAACAAGTAGAAACATACCAGGATGCCAAGTGAATTTAAGAGACTTGGAGTCAGCGATCTTGAAACCCCGCGAAGGGAATCACTATCAGTTAATATGGGAGCATCGCAGACTTTGGCGAGGGACTGGGATATTTCATTAATAGATTCATCTCCATACTCATTTGGGATACCAAATATATTCTTGCCAAAAAATTTGGATAGCTGAGCCATTGCAGACTCAGAAGAGGAAGAATCCTTTATGGAAGGAACGTTATTATAAACGCCGAAATTATCATTATCGTTGTCTTTGTCGAAAACTACACTTAAATTTTCTGGAATAGATTGAGGAGTTGAAGGAGAAGAGAGTTGGGTTTTTCTTCTATTTAAGGGAGGATCGTCAGATCCTTCACTGCTAGGAATAGTAGGTTTCCCTTTGGGAGGAGCAGCAGATTTCCCCTTGCGATCAACTGTGGACTTCACTTTGGTTCTCGCATGTTTTATTGGTTCTAATTCTTCGATTTCCTGTGAACACAGATAAAGATAAGAAATAGGGGCTACAATATATTGTTAAAGCTAATGAAACAATATTTTTTACTTCATCTGTGAAAGATTTAAGAGCTAAGAAAGTGATGGGTTTCCTAAAAGCCTGGTAGCTGAGTTTCATCCTGTCAATCTGTAAAAGATTGAAGTAATTAGCGAAAATATAAAAACGAGGGGAAGATAGTGAATAATAATTATACCAAAGATCGGAGAGAGCATACCTCTTTAGTTCTTTCAGGCCAGTTGAAAACCCAAGGTTGATATTCTTAAAGATTCGCGGGTAATGTGCAAGAACCAGAAATATAAGTACCCTCAAGACATAACGAAAAAATGAACCACTTGTCATCGCTGGAATGGCGAGGGCCTTTATTAGTAGATATATGCCAATCAATGTCTAACATAAGAGCTTTATCATCATCGATCTTTTCTTTCTTCAAGCGAACATCCCAGCAAGTGCTATCCCTCTTCATAGGGACTATTTTATAATTTTCAAAGAAGTTGTCCACAGTATAATCTGAAGAGACAATGGGAACATCTTTAAATTGAGGATTCTTCGCAGCTTCAGGGTAGCGAGATCCTTTTTCAGCACCGCGAGAAGCATATTCAAGCAGCAATCGAATACAATCTCCACCCAATTGATATATCGCTCGCGAGAATCTCTCGTCAGAAATTATTTCATAGAATAGTGGAAGTTCCGGATCATAGAGAGGAATGGGAAGACCAGCTTCAAGTTGACCTAGTGATACTATAACTTTCTCGCGAGAGCATTGATAATCAGTGAATAACATGAGAGAAAGTTCGGATTTAGGGCTTTGATTTGGAATTATAGACAAAGTAAAACCTTTGCTTTTGAGTTTTTCTTGCATCTCACCAAAAGCAACAAAAATTTTAGCACCAGCGGCAACCATTTTTAAGTATGGGAATGAAAGAGAAGGATGGAAAATAAGAAAAGAATCACAACGATAACAGACGCGCAATTTACGGAAGAACAGTAAACTCGTAGAGAAATTACGAAGAGAAAGAAGAAGAAAGTAAAAGAGGAAAAGAAAAGAATGAAAGAAGTATTTATAGAAGAAGAAATTTCTCGAAGAAGATGAATGCAATAAATTCTAAGAAAAGACATGAACGGTCAGATCGCAGCGGTTAGAGAGGACGTGTCGTAAAATCATTAGAAGAGAGAATACGTGAAAACAACTGGCGAAGGATACAGAAACGTGTCAGAACAGAGAAATCTGAAGAAATAAGTAGTTGCGGCATTTTAAAGTTCTCATGATCTTCTCTTATTCGCAGAAAAGACATGAGAAGAGGCAAGATGTAGGACCATAATATCGCTACAATACTTCTCTGCGAGATTAACAACACTTCCCAGCGAGCATCACCGCCAGATCTTCAACTACACTTCGCGAGTGTCACAAAAGCCGTCAAAAGAGTGACGTAATAACTGACGATTGAAGAAAACATGAGAAGAGCATGTTTGTCCCGCGGTGGTTACAAAAAGTGCGAGAATGAACATTGTCACTATCGTGGTACAATCGCAGAACAAATCCGAAATAAGAGGAAAACTTAGCTGTCATCCACTATGTAACTACCCTATAAATATAGACCCAATATGGCCAAAAAAGGATGATGTATTTTTGAGAGTTGAGAAAGTCTTGAGGAGAGAGAAACTTCAAGAGAATAGTGGTAATCTTGAATTCTTCCATTTCTGTAAGCATTTCTGAGAACAAAATAATAAAGTGTCGTTTTTAATCTTCAATTGTGAGTTGAATACAGCAAGATCATAACAAGGGTGTAGTGTGGGATTTCCTGCAACTACAAAAATCAAGTCATGATTTTGAATAATGAATTTTGCTCGTCTTGCAGGTTTGACGGAACCAGCAAGTTTTCGAAATTTCTGACGCTAATATCACTACAACTAGTGAAATTGTAAATAGGTAAGAGTTGGATCGTTACCATTTTTGTAGACGCTGATGTGAGCACCTTTATTCCATGATTCATTGTTTTGTCGAAGCCCGCGCTTGGTATTAACTATGTGCTGAAGTATCCACTTTGCGGGAATGATTAACTCCCATGATGATACTTCCAAAGATGGTGTTTCCAGAGATAACATCTCTACGGAAGAAACTTTAAGAAGTGATACTTCTGGAACCTCTTGGTGATGGTGAGAGATTCTTCATATTTCATTGGCTTTACCATAGGATGATTGTGAAGTGAGATCCTAGATCAATGTAGACTCCACGGAAATGGAAGAAAGTCTATGGGAGCGGAGAACCCAGAAGTAAGGACTACAGGATGCTAGCAAATGACATGTAGTCCCCAGTCGTTTGTTTGACGAGTTGTTAGCGCTCCTTGTGTCATGACTTTGCCCGTGCAATTAGGATCATGAGACCAAGGTTTGTTATTTCTTATAGACTTTTGACCCATCAATTGACGGTCTTCAACTTGTTCCCGGGGTAAACAATTCATGAATCCGGCACTAATGAAGAAGTCGATGTAAGTATCCCTTTTCGTGCAGGTGATTGTGGCATCTCCTTGAATAATAATAATTATCGTTGATGAATCCAGAAAGAAATCATTGTATATAAGTATCATGTTGATGAAGCGAGCTCTTCTTTGGGATATGGGAATATGGAGAATTCCCAAAATCCTCGAATGGAGATAGTGGCGTTGCCGATGAAGATTTCGGCATTGTCGAGCCTTCAAATGATTTAGAGACTCCCCCAGTAAGTATGTCTCCTGTAATCTCTTCATAGAGGTATGAATTTCTGATTTTTGGATGAATGAATGAGAATCCACGTAAGTATACGAGTAATTTTGCTGAAATACGTCACCAGAAAATTTCGGACTTCAGCCCTTTAGCAAAAACACCGTAGAATCTTTGTTCGAAGTCGGATTTTCGTGATTTGCATATGTATCTTCAAGCCCGGAAATTTTCCAAGCTTTGTTAAAGAAGCTTCTTTAGTTGTGAGCACGTTTAGTACCTGAAAAAGGCGAAACAATAAACTTCCAGGAGACTTTCAGAACTTTTCCAGATTGTATGTTGTCCAATGTTTTGGCCACATCTCCTTGCTAGTTTCTTCAATTTCTTTGAATTTTGGATATGATGTAGAGGAAATCCATACGAAGAGAATGGTATATGACCCATCCCAAAATTCCTTGTAGATTGCTCCCAGTTCGTCATCTTGTACATGACAAAGTAAAGTCTCTTCAGACGAGCTTGCCGCAAAACGTATTTTCATGACTTTCATGCTATTTGCTCGTTCCCCGAGTGTATAATGATGAACCCTGATGATGTTGGAATGCTTGTATAATGTATTTTCTGATCTCATTTGGCCTCATGTTTAGATTGCTCTAACCTCATGTAATCTTCGTATTAGGTGCCAAATACCGAAGTTGAGGATATTGAAACCAATAAAGATAACTCGAGCTGCCCTGGAGTTATTGATGGAGAGACAACCATCCCTGCACTTCAAGGACATGAGAAGGTAGTTAGAACTACTAGGTTTTAGTTTTAGCTACTTAGGTTTAACTTGAAGAAAAGAGAAAGAGACAAGAGGACGAACAAGAGAAGAACTATTTTATTGAGTTTTCTTAACTAACTTATACAAGAGACTTAATACACACATATATATATGCACAGAACCGTGAAGCTCAGTAAACAAGCTTTCCTAATTAAAACATAATTTCCTAATATACAAATGCTACCAAATATACAAAGACTACCATGTTTAGTTACATTGTGTTAACAAAGGTCATCAATGAAGTTATGGAAACCTCGATTGTTGCTGCTTCAGTGATAGGAGAAATCGAGCCACCAGTAGAGAAGACTGAAGAAACTGTTGCAGTGGAGCGTCAGTCCCCAGTGTTTTGTTAAACATCTTCTTTTCGTTTTCTTTTCTTCTGGCAAGACCTAGATAGAGGCCCCGAGTAGAAAATTAATGTAAAGATCCAGGTGGTAGAAGCTGGAGGTACCTTGATGAAGAACTTAGCAAAAAGACCTGGCGGAGATCGATCGACTGTGGGGTTATGAACCCGTCCACAAATTTCTGCTTGCATGTTGTATGCTCTGGAAGATGGAGGAACCTCATACGATGTCAGAATTTGATGCTTGACCCCAACTTTTGAAGATAAGAGATTGAGTTATCTTATGAGATAAGAATCACTCAATTTGGAGTTGTATAGATCATCCAAAAAAGCGTGCACATCTGTAATTTGTAATCCCGTACGAAATTTTTCATGTTTCGTAGACCTGACGGTAAAGGCCATGTCTTTCAGCTCGTATGTCTGATTAATGCGCCCTTTTGGTATGTTGTAGAAGAGACATAGGAGAACATCTTTCGTTGAGGAAACATTGTCCCATTCCTCACCCATTGATACGTTTTTTCAAACCCATGGCCTGGAGTGTGTTGTATCTCATTTGTAAAGGTGATGAAAACATCTTGTAGAAGACTTTGGATTATGCCCACCAGTCGTGCCAGCTTTGGGAAGACTTTCGTGTGCGCATATTATCAGGTCTGCACATCTTGATATGAATCATTGGTTCTTAGAGAAGTCCGCTTCATGTGTAACACTTCAGAGAATGATTAGTTGATGAAGCCCTGAGGATGTTGCTCCTGAGTTGTTAGTGCTGAAGCCATCAATGATTACGCTCCATAGATCCTTTTCGATTGCTGAGATCATGTATGGTGTTCCTATAGAGATTATTTTTGATGCTGGTACCATGATTGAAGTTGCTCCAACGACCGAAAAATCTAGAACTATGATTATAGATGTGACCCTCGTTCCTTCCTCCAGTGAGCCTATGAACATGAATTGGCTTTGCAAGTGAGTCGATGTTGTTGCGGTAGATAGTATCAGTAGTTTTCATACTGTATATGATTAGTGAAGAGAGAAAGTTCCTCAATTATACAGGGCTTGTGATGTATAGAAATCCTATTGATGAAGTTTCACGGAATCACCTTAGGTTTCCCAGTGTATGTTGGAGGAGTTAGTGTCATCCATGTATAGATAATGTTGCATCTTCTTCAGAAGTATTATCATGGAATAATGAAGACTTATCGACTGTAGTTTAGTTACACTTCGATTGTGTTGGTGTTGAACCAATGTGTCATCATCGAGATATTTGTGCTAAAACTGTACCCTTTGATTGGGAGTAAAATTTGATGGCTTTTAGATGCTTGAGCATTGAAGCGTATATTCCTTAAGCATCGAATGTCTTAGGGGTTTGATCATCTCGGCCCTGGGGTATCTTCTGTTGATTCAGCATCCCTTTCGTTGCAGTAGTGGGATTCGACACTTGTGCCGACATCAGATATTTGCGATTTTTTGGAACACATGGACTTGCAGGAGAAATTCCCAAAGTGTTCTTTCCCATGTTTGGACGTCAGTAGTGAATGTTTCAGTGTTTGATTCGGAGAAATGTCAGATTCAACCACTTGGTAAAATACTAATTTGGTGAAGCTACCATTCATAACGTCTTGTATATTGCTAGCATAATTAAGTCCCCATGCTAGGATAACATGTAAGGAAATAAATGACATAGACATGGAATGAGACTTGCCTGAGTGCGGAACCTCTTGATGAATATTTATGCATCTTTTGCAGGTTCTTTCTTCAACCTCGTCTTGAAATTCCTCAAAGTACTCTGATGATGGAATATCCGTCAAATCTTTTGTATCAGAACTTTCTTCGTTGGAGAGATGTGTAACCAAAGGCGATTTGTAAGAACCCATATTTCAGCGTGGATCCACGCTTGTCTGAAGGACATGTCACATACTGGATCTTCCTGATTATGTGAAACTTGGTTTCTGTCCAGGTTGAGCTTATGTTCACTTTGAGAATGATGTAGCCATAAGTACTTCCGAGCGCTCCTTCAAGGTATCTGATTGATATGAAGCATGAGTATCTTCTTGCCGAGTGATGCATGTGGATCCAATGGTTTTCAGTGGAATGTTGTTGATGGCGGTGTCAACATCGATCAACGTTCTTCCAAATTCGTTTCTTCTGAGTTTGACTGTGGTAAGCAGTCCCCAGTCGTACATCTCTTGGTCTGTGGCTGGAGGCTTAAGAAGTATTTTCGGAATGGACTTCTTGACACGATGTGGTTCAGTATTGTGGACATCTCTCTCTTTTGTGACCCCGACAGGAAACACAATTCATGTTCGACCAAGGATTGAACTTCTTCTTTGATAGGTTGTTCAGAGAGTGTAAAGGTTCTGACTGAGAGAGGATTCTTGTGTACTCCCTCAGTCCCTAGTTCTTTTGGATCAACCTTCTCTTTCAAAATGTGCTTCAAAACTCCACAGTCGCTTATGGGATGATTGACGAACCTGTGGAAGCGGCAGCAACGAGGACTTTCCACGTCTTCTTCAATTGGTTCTTTATGGACATATGGCAACTTGATTGCACCATCTTTGACTCATGCATCCAGGAGTTCGATTACCTCTTCATTGGAAAAAGGAAAGTCAGGTGCTTCTTGATCAGGAGCTCTTGTGCGTTGGTCAGAGGCATGTGTATCTTGCTTATCCTTCCTTTGTGCAGGAGCTGAGGTATGCTTGCACGACATCTTGGCTTTCCATTCGCTCCCTTCTGCTGTTTGTGGAAGGCTAGAGGTTTTAATGCTTCTTGATCAGATGTCTGCTACCTCGAATGTCTCGCGGTTATTCAGCCTTTGTATCTCTTGTCCTTTCTGGTAGAGCGGGTGCAGTGGTTGCCGATCTCTTCACGGCTTCATGAAGCTCTGAGAAAGTCTGGAATCGAAGATTTTCCAGTAAACCGGGAGCATGACATTGATGCACAAATCTACCAGTTGTTGCTCCGTGATATTTGGATCATGACAATCCAGGGATTGGACTCTGAATCTTTTCACATAGTCATTGGGATTTTCACTGACCCTCTGAAACATCCTTCCAAGGTCAGAGAGAGTAACTTGCTCTGACACGAAGAGGTATTTCATGTAGAAGGCGTTAATCATTTCTTCCCAATTGTTGATAGTCCCTGGTGCGATGTTGTTGTTCCAGGTGTATGCTCTGCCTTTCAAGGATTTTGAGAATTCCTTGAGACGGACGACATGGTTATGTTCATGTTCTCCCAAGGCTTCAAGAAAGCGAGAGGCATGTTCTCGAGCATTGTCAGTTCCATCATACAGAGTAAAAGTTGGAGAAATATAACCTTTAGGAAGGGGAATCCTCTGTGTAGCGACAGGATAAGGAGGTTGGGGACGCTAAACGTGTGATTTGTTTCCCTTTCCACGGTTCTCCAGAAGATGCTCCAAGTCTTCACGAGTAATGAAGTTTGATGACTCCTTTGCTGATAGACCGCCTGCAGCTTTTCCGGCTTCGTCACCATCCACTGTATGAATTGGAATTACCTCAGGATCGTCATCTGAGGATTTCTTCTTCTCTTTCCCCTTTTCTTGAATTTTCTCTGACATCTTGTCAGTGAGATTATTCAACTGATCAAATAGCTTCTTCTGTGTTGCAGCCATATCTGTCTAATTTCGTGCAAAGATTTCTTGCGCTTTGGTGAGATCAGCAATAGTAAGTGGTTGGTTTCCTCCGATTACCACCCTTTGTCGTCCGAGCGAAGTATGAGGAGGATTATTATCACCACCATCAGTATTTGTGATCGGAATTGTTTCCGGAATGTATTCATTGTCGTTGTTGCTAGTGCTAGCGCCGTTAGTGTTGGAACATGTGACTAACCCAAACCTAAGACCAGCCATATCGTGAAACCGAGAGATTGCAACCGAGAGATTAATCTCCCACTGTGGTCGCCAATCTATAGATGGGGAAAAACGATTTGCTGGTTTTTACAGAATTGAAGAGTCGTCCGTGTGGAGACTCCTAGAACCGGGCGAAATGTTGAACCTCACACAGATGCACTGTAAGAAGGGAGTGCTTTGAATTCGAGAGATCAATCTGTAGTACTCCGGCCTAAACCAAGACAATGGCCGTTCCAGAGTAAATTCGTTTACAAGAGAGGATGGGTTGATATGTAGGAGGGAATCTGAGAAATATGTGAGATCAATGGTGATCTGAGATTGTAGGTGTGTTGTGATTTCGGCGTGAAGACGCTCTGAATGATTGAGATTTTTCCTAATTGAGAGAAATTTCTGCGAGTTCGTGTAGACTAAAGATTGTTTGTATGAACTTTGATGAGAAATTGCTCGTTCGAATGTTGCTTGAATGTTCGAATTGTTCGAATCTTGTTCAATGTTATTCTACCTTGTTGTTTCAATCAGGATTCAGAGACATTATATAATGCCGGAGTTGAAAACACCATGATCCCATGAAGCATGACAGTTTGCTGAAACTAGAGAGTGGGGAAGTGGTAAATCATGTTAAACCAATTACTCATCGTACGGAGACTTGGTTAATTTTCCACCCACTACTTTGATGATTCTTCCAACTGATTGCACGACTTGCTCACATTCTCATCGTGTGTGAACACACGTGCCGTAGACAGCTAGATCAAAACCCTAGTTAATATCCCCCCATTGTGACACGATTGAAATCTCGTGATTGTGGAGTCAGTTGCTGACTTTGTGGGACGATGAGTCCATGTAGTGCTAAGTTGAATTCGTTTTATCAAATGTTCTGAAACTCAAGAATTGAATGAATATATGCCGAGACGAGGTACCATTATGACCTAAACGAGCAAACTGTGTTGCTGAATTGTCGAATATTAATAGTTGAACCAATATTCTCTGATCTGAGCAAATATTGCTAGTCTGAGCGGATATTGCAAATATTACCTCTCTACCCATACTCACGGTTTACACAGTTACCTTTTTCAGTTTTTTTTTCTTCATTTTTTACTTCTCTCTTCTGCAACTTCTCCTTTTTCTGCAGAAACTGTTTTCTCTTCTCCATCAAATCTTCTTCAAAACTTGTTTTTCTTCTCAATCAATCACTCTAAAATCAGTTACAGAAAATCATAAGATTGAAGTCAAACGACCGAAAATCATCACTTACATAAATCGAAATAAAAAAATCTTCCATTCTTGACCTAATTTTTTTCATTAAATTCAAATGAATTGAAAAGATGGTTATGAATAGAAGAATTAAGCGGATAATTACAGAAAAAATTGTAGAAGAAACCCCTTCCCCAGCAAAAAGGGGAAGAAAAATTGTTGATGACTCACCATTAGAAACCTCCCCTGCATCTAAATCACCGACAACTCGAAGTATGAGTAAAGTTGTTACTCCGTCACCAACAAAGAATGCAGATGTTCCTCCGAAAAAAGGTGAGCAGATCAGAAATAAACCATGATTGTGATTACATGTCCGTATGTACTTTCAAATTGACATGCAATATATCATTAAGCACTGCTACATACCAATATGTAGTGTTAGAAAACTAATACATATAAAATGTTAAAAATACTTGCATATCAATCTACAAGTGTGTACTACATATCAGTATGTTGTCTAATAATTCTATGATCTAACACTAGTGATTGTGATTACATGTCCGTATGTACTTCAAATTGACATGCAATATATCATTAATCACCGCTACATACCAATATGTAGTGTTAGAAAACTAATACACATAAAATGTTAAAAATACTTGCATATCAATTTACAAGTGTGTACTACATATCAGTATGTTTTCTAATACTTCTATGATCTAACACTACATGTTTAGAATATGTAGTGTTTTTAGTGTTGAAAAACACTTACATATCAACTACATATTGCCATGTACTGTGTGAAACCTGCTTATGAATACGTTGTTATGCATTGTTGTGTTTGTTTATGAAGATGTAGTCATTTTTTTATATTGTTTTTGGTTTACAACAGGAAAAAAAACCAAAACAAAAGCAGCATTGGCAACTAATAAAGCAAAAGAAAAAAAGGCTACAAAGGCTACTACTCCTTCACCGCAAGCAAAGGGGGACAAAGCACTTGCCCTGAGAGTTGCCACTCCTTTACCAAAATTAAAGGGGAAAGCAAAAAGGGGGGGGGGGAGCAAATGTTCCTCCGAAAGAAGGTATATAGTGTTAAACCAAATTAAATCTTAATAACTATGAAATATGTGATTTTAATGTTCACTTTCTACATATGCCATATGTACTGTTACATAGCAATATGTAGAGGTAGATACTTACATTCTTGTAGTGATATCTACCATTACATATTGATATGTACTGCTAATAATATGTAGTTACATAGCAGTATGTAGAGGTATATGATTAAATTCTTGTAGTGGTATCTACCATTACATATTGATATGTACTGCTAAAAATATGTAGTTTCAAGTACATGGTAGATACTTATATTCTTGATGATATAATTACATGTTAATTTGGTATATTGATATGTACTGTAATAGTTTTAGATTCTTGTTATTGTATAGGTGGTAATAAGCATAAGAAATGAGCTGGAAAACCACGAAGTTTGTACCGTGGCGGTTTCAGGGGCCTGTGGGGGCTTGTAAAGACTATTAAGACCACTGAAGAACTTCAGTTGAGTGAGTTGCAGCTGAAGATGATTTTTGAAGCATCTTATGGGAACCTGTTCCTAATGTTCTGGTATACCAAATTCGAGTTGGAACATTGGTTGAAGATTGAAGATGCACTGACCAAAATGTTACGCTATTACGTGAGAGGTCTAGATCCAAACAAGCTTACATTTTTCTTTGAAAGACATGGCTTACCGAATGAGCTGGTATCCACACCAGAAGAAATGGCACTTGTTTATGGAATGCCAAGAATTCCAAATAGGGAATATTATGATTGGAGGCTTTCACAGGTCAATAAAAAAACTGGATGGCGTGAAACAGAATTCTTCAAAAGGACTTTTCCAGCTGATATGAAAGCCGATGAAAAAGTGACTAGGCCAATGATTGTGAAGGCAATCTTGAAGATCCTTAAACGAACACCAATTAATCTGAAAAAGAAGAAGTCGGATGAAGAGTCTCTGCAAAGCGTGGGTGATCAAACAAATGAAGATTCCGAAGAATCTGAGCAAGACGAGGAAGAATCTGAGCAAGACGAGGAAGATGCCGAAGATTTTTTTAGGCTTATTTGCCTGTATATGTGAACTTCATTATATTTCGCAACAAGTGATGCCAACGCTTTGACTGAAAAATATATTGGTTTCGTTCTTGATCTTGAGAAGGCCAAGAATATTTCATGGCCTGACCTCATCCATTCTCATTTAGAGAAAGAGCTGAATGAAACGTGGAATCCGTAGAACACACAAATGGTTGTGATGTTTATTTGTTGGTAAGAATCTATTGATTTGTTTATTTCTACTTTAAAAATCTTTTTGTTTTGTGTGTTTTCTACATTCCATTAGTATATCTAAAACTGCATATCAATACTTGCAGCCATGGTTTGCGGAGCATACTCATTTGGTGGCGCCCGAGGATATAGTGACAGAACCTAATGGAATGTATGTGCCAAGAGTGGCTAGGTGGAATCATACAAAGATATGTACTGAGTTCCTAAAGGATATTGATCTTTCTGAGTATCAGGTAAACTTGCAGTACATATTTTGTTGAATAAAAATATATATTGATAAGTACATGTATGTTGATACTGATAAATAGTTATTCATATGTGGTGATACATATTATTATGTGGATACTGATAACAAGTTATTAGCATATCAATAAGTAGTTTCGACATCAATATGTATTTATTGATAACTAGTTGTTAGCAAATATTTTATGTTCTCTATTAACTAATAAAATTGTGTACCACATATTAGTATGTTGTAGATTAAGTATTGTTTAGAATAAGTAGTGTTGTAGAATAAGTAGTGTTTAGAATATGTAGTATACTAATATGTAGTGTTTTTCATATTTATGAATCTGTAGTGATACATTTTTGTGTTTGTTTATGAATAATTGATCAGTTTAGTGTTAAAACACTACATTTTATTATGAGTACATATCAGTATGTAGTTCTCCCTGTGTATATAATAGAGAAAGAATTATAAAACACTACATATTAGTATATTGATATGTTATAAAACACTACATATTAGTATGACTACATATCAGTATGTAGTTCTCCCTGTGTATCTAATAGAGAAAGAATTATAAAATGTTTTTTTTGGTAATATCTAATATGTAGTTGTTTTTTTTACATTTATTTGATTTGTACCAGTTCCATGTTGATTTTAAAGACGAGATCACAAACCAAGAAAGACAAATCCTTAATCGTATCTCAAGAAGGATTTAAGAGGAAGAAAATAATGAAGCTATTTGTTTAGATGACAATTCCGAATCGGCAGAAGAGAAAGAAGAAGAGAAAGAAAAAGAGGAAGAAGAAGATGACTCAGTATTTGGGGGAGAAGCTTGGAAGATCAAATACGATGATTTGAGGAGTACAATATCTGCCAAATGGAGTGAAGTCAACACAATGCAGCAAGAGGGCGAAATGGTTGACGCTTCAAAGCTTGAGTTCATGTTGCATGAAATTTACCGGAAAGCTTTCCCTTTGCAGAGAGAAGCCATCCCGGAAGATTATGTTAGCTTGGGATGTACACCTACTCAAAGCAAACCCAATGAAGAGTTGAATGTGGACCCAATAGTTGAGACCAAAATGCAAGGTTATCAGGAAGATCAAACAGATGTACATGTCAACAATGCTGAAGTTGGTTTGTCAACACTGAAAGATCAATGTCATGCTAATGCCACCTCTGAAGTTGAATTGTCAACAACACCCGCAGTATTGAAGTTCCATGATGTTGAAGTTCAGCGTTATGAGGTTAAAAACTGGGCTAAATCTAATTTGGAGCAAAAAGTCAAACAGATACAAGAGAGAAAAAGCAAAGGAAAAACACAGGTAAGTAGTATATCAGTACGTAGTCTAAGTAGCATATCAGTATCTACTGTTATATATCAATATGTAGTGGTAGATACTTACATTCTTGTAGTGGTATCTACCATTACATATTGATATGTACTGTTACATTCTTGTAGTGGTAGAAACTTACATTATTGTAGTGGTGTCTACCATTACATATTGATATGTACTCTAAAAAATATCAAAATGTACTGGTAGATACTTATATTCTTTGTAGTGGTGTCTACCATTACATATTGCTATGTAAAATTATGTAAAAACTCACCTAAAGAAGGTTTTTATTGACAGTTTCGATTTCTTTTTGCAGGTTGATCAACTTGAAGTTAGGAAGGAAGCAACAAAGGAGATGCTTAAAACTATGCTAGAAACAAAGGCTTCAGTTGTAGTTAATTCGCAGAAATCTGCAGAGTATAATGCTGAGATGGCGGCAGAAGAGTTTCATCTGCTGGATGTACCTTTGTTTACTGAGATGTCGAGTTTGGAACACATCGAAAATCTCTCTATGGGAGATTATATAGACATGGAAAACTCTGGCTTTGGAATTTACGTCGAAGAGTATGCTGACCTCCTTCCAGGTGGTGCTGCTGATCAAAACATTGGTCTTTTTGGCATTGACTTACAACAATGTTTTCATAATTTAATTGGAAGAGATTTGGAAAACGTAGAATTTATCCCACACACAACTAAGCAACAAGAACCCATTGAACCGAAAGATGCAGGTAAAGTTACAGCTAAGCAACAAGGTACTTTGGAGGTTCCATCAGAAGCTACTGTGGAGGTTCCATCACAAGATACTTTGCAAGTTTCATCACAAGATACTTTGGAATTTCCATCGCAAGATGTTTTTGAGGTTCCATCACAGGTACTGGATGGTAATTTTTTCATATTCATACTTAGTTTCAGATGAAAAGTGAATGTTAATCAGCAGCTATGTTGTGTGTTTACATATTGCTATTTTGTTACGTTGGTAAAAATGCAGGAACCAATTACACCAAGACAGAAACAAAAAAGGGTTGCAATGATCAAAAAGACCGTCAAAGGGCCCGAAAGGAAGCAGTTCACACCTTCCAGACCCGTTACTCGTGCCCATCCTGCAAAAAAGACAGATGATATTTACGAAAGTGGAAGTAAGTTCTCTCCATCATATAAAGAACCTAAGAAACCGAAAGCTGGAGCAACAGAACCTAAGAAAAACAAGAAGCTTAGATTGCGCCGCAAAGTATTCCGGAAACTGAATAAATCACCATTCTATAATGACATGAAGGATTAACAAAAGACTACCCTTTCCACATTCATCGATAATGCAAAATTGATTAGGTGAGTTATTAATTGACACTATTTTTGTGTACTTTTATATTCGTAGTACGTAATACATATTGGTATACATGCCTACTACATATTGATATGTACTTTTGACATTGATATGTACTATTGATTTGTATACTAGATATGTATCTCAGTATGTTCTGTTACACAATATGTACTATTTTTATACTAGATTTTCATATCAGTATGTTTTATTATTTATAAATTTGCTATATACTAGATTTCCAGCTCAATTGCTTAAGTTAAGAATACTAACCTTTACGTCGTTATTTTCCAGCACAATTGCTTGGAGAACGGGAGAAGGCGGTCTTTGTGTAAGTGGAGGTAAAATTGATGACTTGGCACAAAACAATTTGTTATAGCAAGATCTTCTCAACTACGCACAATACAAGCTTAAGAACAAGTTTCAGAAAGATCAGCCGATGCACGAAATAGACAGAAAATACTTGCCTGTCTTGCATCTGGATCTGTCCGCTTGGGTAATTTATTATCTTACAGTGCATATTTACTACAGCACATGTTCATATTAAAAGTATGTAGGGATAGGTACACTACATATCTATATTGCATAAAAACATAATTAGATATAATTATTCAAAGTACATCCATGTTTTCAGTTTAATGTCGAGTTCCCGGATAAGCTCAAAGGAGGAGCAGGCGATTCTGTTTACAAACCAATATTGGAGATGGATCAAAGCATCAAGAAGATTCTTGTACCAATGTGCCATATGAATATTCATTGGACGCTATTTGAATATGACTGTGAAAAAATGGTGTTCAACCACTACAATTCTTCTAAGACTGATTGGGGAGCAAGATGTTATCAAAACGCCACAAGAATGGCAGATCACATGTACAAACCTATCAACCTGTACTTGGTGGAGAAGAATAAAGAAACATTGAAGAATGTAATAGTCAATGAATGTGAAGTACCTCCAAAAGGTGCATCACCAGACTGCCTACTATTTGTGATGCATTTTATGAAGATGAAGTCGAAAAGAAAATTTGTGGGAGTATCTTTAGAAGATGATGATGAAGTGCAAGTGAAGATTCGTAACAAAAGGGTCTCATTAGCATGCAAATTGCTGACAGCATCTCCACCGGAAATCAGTTGGCAAAATGAAGCAATAGGTCCTAATTGATAAAGGTAGTATGACACTACATTTTAATATTTAGCTATTTTATATTTTTAAAACATATCTTAAATATAACTTTTCCTTTTACTAGTTATTTTTTCTTTATCTTTAAGAATGTTCAAGAATGTTCAAAAACTTGGGTTAACTTTAATGTAGAGATATTTCAATTGTGTTACTTTGTTGTGTAGACTAAATTATTAGTGATTATGTACTCGATTCCATTGAAGATGGTGACCAGTACATATCAGTGCGTACTGATTCTATTCTTTAATATGTACTAACCTGATTGAAATCACAAGTTTAAATTTTCTTTAAGTGATGCAAATGTAAGTATGTAGTGGAACATGGTTACTCCACAACCAGTACATATCAGTAAGTAGTGATTGTATTCTTTAATATGTACTGATCTGATTGAAACCACAAAGGTTTAAACTAATCTTATGGAAATGTAATTATGATATGTTCTAAATAATCTTAGTGGAATATGGTTACACCACAAACCAGTACATATTTGATTGTTTTCTTGTTACAACCTCAGTATGGTTACACTACAACCACTACATATCAGTATGTAGTGGAAGATGCTTACACTAGAATACTGACATGTAATAGATACTGTCATTTTGATAGACTTAGCAACATATTTCATTTATGTCGAAAGATCAATATAACTACATTTTTGATAGTCTTATAATGTTTCAAAAACCAAAAGATGTTCTAAGAAACAACAAAAACTGTAATATTTTCAGTTGGTACTGAAAATAGTGACATATTAAAAAGAAAACAGAAGAGTAGAACAAGGGCTAGAGGAAATAATTATGGACTAAAGAATAATGACGACGTCATAGGTATCACATTATGCTACACGTTCAAGCCTGTGATAAAAGAAAAAGAGAAATCATAACACTAATTAGTTTAAAATTCATTGTATTGTATCATCCTACCCCAAGACATATCTTTAATATGTATCTGACTGTAACACATACCTGACACAAAATCATTCTTCAGCAAGTTCATACTGATGGATAAGACTGCATGTTGCCTTATTGTGATGAGTCTTCAAATTATAGTTTGAACATTTGACAGATTTTCTACTAGTCTCATGAGCTGACTTAATACGTTTCCCCTTCTTCCGGCCTGGTGGAGCCCTAATTACTTCTGGTGGGAGAACAGTATCGTCTACGTGATACTCATCAGGCCTGTGAGAAAAAAAAATACAGTATCATAACTACATATCATATATGTACACGGTATATTGTTCCTCAAAAAACAATATGAAAATGTATTGATTAAAGACACATACATGTCGTAGTTAGGAACGGGTCTAATAGATATTGAATATAGATGATGGAAAGTGGTAACTTTGAATTAATCCTCGACATAATCAAGCATTCTTCCTCCGGATTTAGTAATAGCTGCAGTAGCGTGCGAGCATGGAAAACCATAAAGCGCCATCGTTGGCAAGTACAAGCTTTTTTCTCTAGATCGACCATATGAGACCTGCACACGCAAAAAAACACCATATTATCGTTGGTATGTACAAGCAGATCATGTAAACATATACACAGTACATATGAATATGTTATATACAATATACATTCATATGTTATACACAGTACATATCTACGGATATATATACACAGTACATATTCATATGTTATCTTTTAATATGTATATTGATATGTACACATTTTAAAGATACTGATATGAATATTCATATGTACATATCAATATGTTATACCCAGTACATATTCATATGTTATCTTTGAACATGCTACTTAAATTCATATGATAGAGATTATGGGTAAAATGCTAACCTTGGAGAATGAACTTCATATCGCTTAGCATCTGACTGACTAACTTTCCAGGGACGACCAATTTGAATGTGTAGTTCAAGAAAGGCTTGATACACAGGGGTTAGCAGTTCTGAGTTCATCAAGACACTCTCCTCACGACGTTCTGACATCATTTCCATCATACGTAGCCTACATGACAAAGGGAATAGCAAAAAAGTATACGTAGATTAACAGTAAATATATGCTAATACTGTTACAGAAAGAAAACTAATAGAATCTTAAAACTACATATAAGATTGTATTGTGACTAGGGAAACTGATACAAACCTGATCGAGTCAACAAACGCAGAAGCATGTAACGTTTTCTCGTGCTTAATCCAGTTATTGAACGATTCAGCAACGCTGGAATAAGTCTGACCATAACTACAGCCCTTGAAGAACGCACTGGACCACTTTTCCTTTGGAATATTGCGGCAGTAGTCAGCAACCCAAGGCCTTCCAAAATTAACCATTTCTTGAAGAGCTTCATCGTATATTGCAGGAGAAAGAGCATATGTCGCCTTTCGGAAAGCATCAGTCACTTATTTATACTTATCGTCAGACTTTGCGATAGGTAAGTTTTTGTCCGAGTGAAAGTAGCAATATCTTTGAAGAGAATTAGGGAATACTTTGGAAATATATTTAACCAACCCTTCACCTCGGTCAGTCATAAAAGTGATTGGGCGATCATCATTCAAAGCCTCCTTCAATTTCTTGAAAAACCATTCCCAGTTGATATTAGTTTCGCCATTTACTAAACCAAACGCGAGGGGATAAAAACCTGCAAAAAGGAATTATTAGTTATGTTAAGCAACTGCTTGACACAACCATTAGATATACCATACACCCATCTTCCACTACATACCTATACACCATACAACCATCTTCCAGTACATGTAATACATGTGTATAGATATTACATGTTGTTGATACGAGGGGGTGTTGCCCCCTCGACCCCCGTAGATGGTGAATCTTATCAGAATGTAGTGGAAAAGATGGTTACATCACAATCAGTATTGTATTATTACATATCACTATGTAGTGGAACCATCTTCCACTAATAAGGGTAACTGACATGTAATATAAGTACTAGGAATATGTTATCAATACACCAATACATACCAGTATGTATTGGTAGATGGTTCCACTAATAAATGGTAACTGAGTATGGTTAACCTCGTACTCAGTAAGGGTAGTATGAATATATGAATATGTATCATTAACTATATGTAGTATATGAATATGTACACAGTATATTGTTCATCAAAAACTAGATATGCTTTTCCTCAACAACAAAAAAAACATATGGATAAAAAAACCAGTTACCTTGATTGCCATTAAGACATGTTGCTGCCATGAGACCTCCTTTAAAGGTTCCAGTGAGAAATGTACAATCACAGAATATCATGGGCCGACATAGTTTATATCCCTCTCTATAAGCTCCAAAGCAAACAAAAAGTCTATTGAATCTTTTTGTAGCATCATTGAAGTCGAAATCAATAAATGACCCAGGGTTTGTTGTCCTAACAGCATTCACCCACCAAGCAAGATCAGTGTAAGACTTGACATCATTACCAAAAATCTGTTTATATGACAACTCGATTGCATGATATGCGTGGTGGTACTGAATGTCAATCCCGCCACCAACTTTAATATAATCTATGATCTCTGCTGGTGTTATACGAGGGTTGTGCCTGACATACTCATGAATTAGACTGTTCATGAGTTTCTTTATAACTCTTGGATTTTTCAACATATAACCACTGCCACAGGTGTGCCTTCCCTTGTATTCCTTTATCTTAAAAACATCAATAGAACTTCCAATGGCAGTTGCGTGAAGCTTCCATGAACAACCTTCCACGTTGCATACGACGGTGAATCTCTCAAGGTCATTCTTCTTCTTAATAATCTCATATCAAGTTTTCATGCAGTATTTTTGGCATGCTATATGAACGGCATCAACACCACCATAGAATAATTGTTCTGTATCATCAAAAATCTTATCCCAACCATCTGAGAAAAACGCTTTTGGGACCTCTTTACCATCTTTCAAATAACTGTTTTTTTCACTGACAACTAAGTCTGCATTTATCAGACTTCCATACGCCTAGAAGAACTAGATGCGCCAGCTGAAATTACATCCACCTGTAAATCAAAGAAAGCCGATTGCTTGCAGAATGTAATGCAGCAATGCTCTGGAGCGTTACGTCGGCAAGAATAGGAATTATTGCTTGATTCTGGATATAGTTAACCAGAATAGTCGTTGGAGTCAACCAGCTCCACATATTACATATGCAAAACTTCAAATCCTCTAAAGTTGAAAGTGATGTAACCGGATACGCAAAATGGTATTGCTTATGGTATATATGAGAGTAGATCGAGAAATCTGGTTCGGGAGCAATGTTAGACATGTTAACCCTGTAAAAAAATGATCCAAAAATCAACTAAGTCTCTGAATGGATATATGTTATACATACTGATATGTATTGGCATCTACTGTATTGCACGATACATACTAAGAGAGCAGGCTATATGCAATACCTATTCGTATGTAACATGTAGAATAGATAACATATATTTTACAAGATATTAATATGTATCATGCCTATGAATAATATAGGAATTATACATACTGATATGTATTGGCATCTATTGTATTGCATCTACTGTATTGCACGATACATACTAAGAGAGCAGGCTATATGCAGTACCTATTGGTATGTAACATGTAGAACATATAACATATATTTTACAAGATATCAATATGTATCGTGCCTATGAATAATCTAGGAATTATACATACTGATATGTATTGGCATCTACTGTATTGCACGGTATATACTAAGAGATCAGGCTATATGCAGTACCTATTGGTATGTAAACATGTAGAATAGATAACATATATATTCTCTTTGTCGGGTGCTCGGACCTCAAATTTCTTTATATTAGTAAGAGATGTGCATTAGTAAGAGATGTGCACATCTCTTTTCTTTATATTAGTAAGAGATGTGCAACAGGATATCAATATGTATCGTGCCTATGAATAAATCCTATATCAGATTATAAAGAAACTAAAACAGAACAGCAGCAGAGAAAAAGAGCATATTGACATGTATTAAAAATGCTATATGCAGTACGTATTGAAATGTACTGATTCATATTTATATGTATTAGCATCCACTGTAGGATGAAAAAGAGCATGATATATGCAGTACGTCTTGACATGTACTGACTCATATTGATATGTATTGGCATCTACTGTAGGATGAAAAGAGAGCATGCTATAATAGTGAATCATAAATCATACGTATTGGCATCAACTGACTCATAATCATATGTACTAAGTCATAATCATACATATTGGCATGTACTGACTCATAATCATATATGCTATCAGATTACAGAAAACAGAATAGAAATCATACCTTGTTCGAATCTGAGATAAACCTAATTCGACGCTGAAATACCTAATTGAAACACATAAAAATCACGAAACATTACTTAAAAAACGAACGGAAATTACTTAGAAACTGAATTCACATTGTAAATCATCACTTACAGAAATCATAAACAGAAATCATAAAAATATAACAATGTACATCATATACAATTATCCCGATAGAAATTGGATCAGAATAAACCTAATTATTCATCAAGAATTCTAGAACAGCAGCAGAAGAGACAGAAGAAGAAGAGGATGATTTTTAAGGATAAATACCTTGGTTCAAAGCTCAGTTGACCTAATTCGAAGCTCAGAAGAACCTAATTCGAATCTCAGATGAAGATGATTGAAAACAGTACCAGAAATTGATTCTATCCAAAACGCAGAGTGAGAGAAAATGACCTGAGAAGAAAAAAAGAGGAAAGAAAACTGATTCCTCTGTTTATGTTCGTCGCGAGTTGTAGAAGGGTAACCTGGGAATAATTAAAATAAGTTCTTGTGTCATTGGCACGTTTTTGGACTAGGGGATAAAGTTTATGGTCCAAAAACATGTTTTTGGACCAGCTGATAAACCAATTCTGGTACTGGACTAACCAGTAACCGGGTATCTCATTTCTGGACTAGCCAGTAATTCTTAGAAAAGAATTTCCTATCTCCCAACGCGGGAATATTTAGGTTTTAAGCTCGTTCGGGAGATGAAAACATCCCGAGAGTAAAATTCAAGAAGAATTCAAGGGGTCGGTCCCACGGTATTTTTTCCTAATTTTATCATGTTTGATAAAATCATGTGGTTTAGATAAAAATACATGAAATTAGGTAATTTTCATGATTTTAGAGAAAATTCATAAGAAATCAAGGAATTTTCATAACTTGAGAGAAATAATAAAATAATGAGGACGTGAGGTGTGGGACCGGCCACGGCCGGACATGACCGGGGCCGGCGGTCCCATGTCACCTTTCCCTAATTTTATTATTTTTTGATAAAACCATGTGGTTTAGATAAAAATACATGAAATTAGGTAATTTTCATGATTTTAGAGAAAATTCATAGGAAATCAGGGAATTTTCATAATTTAAGAGAAATAATAAAATAAAGAGGACTTGAGGTGTGGAACTGGCCACGACCAGGGAATGACCGGCCGGCCGGAGGTTCCATGTCACCTTTCCCTAATTTTATTATTTTTTGATAAAACCATCTGGTTTAGATAATTTCTTTGAAATAAAGAAAATTGCTCGAACGAGAGGATTTTCATGAGATCAGGAAAATAGCAAAAATATGATAAAATATAAAATTGGGAACGGGACTGGTCACGGCATGACTGGCCGGATGATGAACCCAGTCCCCTGGCGCTTTTCCTAATATTTTATTATTATTATTTTCCTTCCTATTTTGCATAGGTTCCTCGTTCGTTCATGCTGGTCTGTATTATTTGCTAATTACACTTGCACCATTTTTGTCAGGGCTTATTCGATACTCAAATGCCTGTTTCGTCGGATATTTATCACTAACCCGTGGCATTCTGTTGGGAAGAACCACGAATTGAAGTAACGAAATATAACGGAGAATCGTAGAATATTGCTGGATATTCAGACGATAGTTCGTAGAATATTATTGCTGGATATTCAGACGATCTCAGATAATTAATTGATGGCTCTATACTAGAAGGGCTTCCTGCCTAGGAGCATTAATCATCTGAGGGTTTGAGCAATATGAACTTGCTGGAGTGTCATATTCTTTTTTCATAGTCGGGGAAAACCGGTCGCATCCCGAAGACGTTGTCGCCCAATCTTTTGATTCTATACAATATGAGATGTGTCGTGGTCTCAGCTGGGAGACTGCACATCTGTATCTTCTCTGAGAGACTTTCTCCATCAAAGGGTTATGAGATGTGCCGTGGTCTCAGCTGGGAGATTGCACATCTACATATTCTCTGAGAGACTTTCTCCATCAGAGGGTTATGAGATATGCCGTGGTCTCAGCTGGTCTGCATCTTCTCTGAGAGACTTTCTCCATCAGAGGTGGCATGAGATTTCATGCATAGAGACATGAGTCTCGATACTCATCTGATTGCCGGATCTGGAGTAATTACTGAAATTGCTCAGTATTCATGAGATGTGTCGTGATCTCAGCTGGGAGACTACACATCTTCACGTACTCTGAGAGACAGCCTTCTCAGTCAGAGATTTGTGGCATGAGCTTTCATGCTTTAATTGAGAGACGTGAGCCTCAATATTAATCCGATTTCCGAATCTGGAGTATAGTTTTACAACTCTACCCTTTGTCAAAAAGCTTTAGAACCATATTGCCATCTTTATGCTTGGTTTTTAAATCATTCACCATCTCCGACGCCACACTAATGTTCTCATGAATGTTTCTCCCCTTCATATAAGCGCCACTTGTTCCTCTGAAACAATATTTTCAAGAACACTTCCTAGTCTTGTAGCTAGGATCTTAGTAAAAAATTTAAAGAAAAAAGTTACTAAGACCAATAGGCCGAAAGTTACGAAGGTTGTTGGCTCCTCTAACCTTGGATAATAAAATTAAAAGACTAGAATTTATACCTTGCGGAATTAATTGGTGCTGTGATCGCTGTCTTAGGCATCAAAAATAAATTACTTTTTCACTACTCAAAATATAAAATATAGCAAGGGCAAGAAAGGATCTTTCCCACAGAGAGGACTAGGTTGTCAAGTTGTTTCGGTTTCCTATATAAAACAATTTGGGATTTTCTGATTTTTATAAAGTAAAAGTAAAATAAAAGCAAACAAAGAAAGAAAAGTAAACAAATCAAATCAAGTAGAAGAGATTGGTTAAGGATTCATCTTCATTCACAAACATGCTTTCAAAACAATAGTTAGAATTGATATTTAATCTCAACTTTTATCAAAAGCCCTAGGATACCTTGATCGCAAGTATATCCCACTAATTCCCTCTTGTCATCAACAAACACATTAAAAGATGCGAGTATGCGTTCTATCTAAGAGAACAACCTAACGTGTAAAATCACTAATCTAGTTTAATTCCCTAGATGCATTAAGTTCTATGAAATCAGGCCAATCAAAGCAATCGAACGTGTAAAAGCACTAATCCGATTTAACAAAGGTTATGGTTCACATATGATCACAAGGATGCATCACTACAAGCTACAACCATATTTATGCTACTTGTAATCAGGAATTTATCACTTTTGCGTATAACAAACCCTAATCTAGCAAAAGAGATGAAAAAAAACTCAACCGATTTGCGACTCGATCAAACAAGCATTCAAATCATGGAATAATATAAATAGTGAATCATAATCGATAATATGGAGACAAAACTAATTTATCATATCAAAAACCATATTATGTGAAATCTAATTATTCCATAACCAATAATAAAATTAAGTACTCATGGCATAGGAGTTCATAACAAGGAGAAAGAGAAGTTCTATCATGTTGTAAACCCTAGAAACAAAAGTAGAAGATAAGATAAGAGATTCCCCAAAAGTTGTAGAAAACTTCCTTTTTATAGCGTCTTCTTGTTCCAAAATTAGGTTTAGTCTTCAAAGTCCATTAAATGAAAATCCACCAAGCCCATAAGTGAGAAAAACCTGTGTAGCAAATCTGTCCCAAAAGTGGTCGCCGGAAAACTGGGTTTTTTAGGCCGGAATCCGACACCGGTCGCCGGAAAATAATCTCCAGCCACCTGAATGATCAGAAACTATCACCAGGTAATTCCTCACTTCCAGTAGCTCACTCTGCTTCTCTTCAGTCCACACATTCACCATAGAACCACTTAAGCCAATTCCTAATCTTGCGAAAACGCACCCAAAAGTGTGACTCCAAACTCATATATCCCACCGTTGACTCTTGCATCCGACTCGAACCCCCTTCATGATTCATTGACTCTTTAAAATCCCCACTTTCGATTCCAAAATCCGACTACCGGAACTAGTACCACCGGCTCACCATTCTTGCTCACTTTTCGCACAATTTATGCAGCATTGGTTTCTATTTCTCAGGCCAAGTTCGTTGCCATTAGCTGCACTTCATAAATACCACCAGTTCCTGGATTTGTAATACCTTAATTCCCCGCAGTCTTGCAACAACTCAACACAAGTCTCATTCCTGCAACACATGAAGCACCATATCAGTTTTGCCTGTAGCTACAACTCTTGTCAGTTCAAATCTCACTGACCCATAACTGTAATTCCATTCTCTCAGCAGCACGAACAACAGCATCAGCTGCAATCTCGCATAATCCATCACCTGCAGGTGTACCTTATTCAGTTGCACCAATATTTATCACCAATAATTCATCTCACCACCAACAACTTAAAATCACCAACCTGTATACCTAACATTCATCTAAAGCAATACATTTCATTCTCTTACGGCATCAACTTGGCTTGCAGTAATATCTTGGCCATTCAACTCCAACTGTAGCTTCAACATTCTCCATTGCTCATCCCCAGCAATTCTTTTCCGACAACCATTCATGCCTCAACTCATTGCCATTTAATTATTTATCAAACAACTCACTTTCCTTCTCTATTAAATTGCTAAAGATTTCTCAAATATCTTCCCATCTTACTGAAATGCTACTCCCTGCTGTAATTGCACCAACAACTCCGTTTTCGTGCCTCATATTACCACCAACACACACAGTAGCAACTTATTTACTATCTCAGTCAAAACCCATGTTCTTTGTAACTCCATGCAGTTCAATATCAGAACCAGCAAAGCCATCTAACTTGCCCATAGCACCAGTTCATTGCTTCAGCCTTCAAGCAAACCATCTGCACTGTACCCGCAATGCCATTTCTTCTCTATATTTTCAGCTTCTAGATAAAGTCATGATCCAGCTTCTTCCTTCATTTTCTTGGATTGCAACTCCACCATAACTCGATTATAGGGTCCATGGATAACAACAACAACTCAGCTCACTACTTCACCCTAACTGCAACCCACGGCAACCATCACTGCTTCATTTATCGTCATCGTGGAAAAACCATGCATTTCTCGTGACTCCTCCAAGACATGATAACTTCTCGAACTCGAAACAGTTCTCAATCCATCACTTCCGCCTTTAAACCAACAAGTTCCATAGCCAACTTTGTCTTCTACCATCAATGGAAGAAGCCATTACTTGGGCTTCAACTCCATCCCATTTTCGAACTGCATCTATGCCTTAACTTCCAGCGTCATCGATCAACGTTCACGAGCTCTCACCTTTGTTAGCTGCAACCAACAACAACAGCTTCATACTCCTTCCTAAAATCGAACATATCGGACACTCATTACTGCTCCTTGATGCTTCTTATCATCTGGCAAATGACCCTCAAGCCCATGGATGGCTGATGGAAAACCAACAACTTGTAGTATTGATAGGTGTAGAATACACCTAATTTACTATGTAAGAGTTTATGCTTTCTTTGCTATTTTTCTTGTAAATTATGTATTTTACGTGTGTTTTTGAGTTATTAGGTACTCTGGAGTCGCACGGAGGAAAAGGAGAAGAAATCATTCAATTTGAGCTAAAAGGGCAAAAAGGTCATTTTAGGGGCAGACACTATCTGGAGCCCAGTCAATGTTAAGGGGCGTCTCTGATTTGGGGGAGCACTAAATATAGTCTAGCTGTGGTTAAGGGGTGCCATCTGGGTGTCCCTTATCATTATGAGTAGGTGTAAATATCATGTGGGGTTGCTAATTAGTGGGGTGTCTGAATCTGACCCATATATCCACACCCATAGGGCGTACCCATCTAGATCCGAACCCGGATCCAAGACCCAACTATATTGACCTAAACCTAGACTCGATCTCATTCACTTGGTACGCCTGAAACAGAGACGAAGAAAAAGCAAACAGTATCTTCTTGTTGAAATCGAGAGACCGAAAAATTGAGAGAATAACAAGCTAAAATTGTCGTGTGGAATTCATGGAAGAAATGGAGAGATTGGTGGTATCTGAGGCACGAGTTCAACTGAGGAGATATGGTCCAGAAAGAGATGGGTTTACTGCCCAAATTACAGAGAATTAGGCGATTTAGGGTTTGGAATCGAGAAGCAAATGGAATACAGAGAAGCGATTGAATGGGTTTTGAGATTCAGTCATTGAGCAATGGATTGAATGGGTTTGATGTTGAAATATGGTTAGATCGAATCTGACTGCCATGGAAAGATGTGGATTGAATCTGGGTTTGAGAAGAAGCTACTATGAAGCAAGGAGTTTAGTTGAATTGAATGGAAATTGGGACCTGTGTGTTTGTGTTGAGAAGCAGTTATGAAGATGAAAAAGGTGATCTGAGATGTACAGTAATTGGTTGCTGTTAATCCAAAGATGGAAGAGATGGATTGAGCTAAAGAAGCTGCTGGTGCTTGGAATGGTGTACAGATCTGGTGATGTTGAGTGTCATGGGAAGTGCTGGTGCAGGAGCTACAAAATGAGCTGGAACTGATGTTGAGCAGCTGAGAAGAATGGCAATGAAGTAAATGGAGATTCAAGATGGTAGTGGTAATGGAACTGCAGGTGGTTTGTGCAAATGGAAGAGCCTTTGCTGTTGCAGGTGGAGGTTATGGAATTGGCTGACAAGTTGTGTTTGAGCTCACAAAGGAGAATGGAAGCTGTGAATTCATGTGGTGGTGTTTGATGGCAGTGTCACAGCTGGTGAATGCTTTGCAGGGGAGTTTGTGGAACTGGTGATTATGGAAGGAATGAAATTGGTGAGATAGAGGTGTAACTAGTGCTTAAGTTGAAGTTACAGGTCATGAGCTTGAGCAAATGGCCAGGCAAGGGTGCTGAATTGGTTGTGAGGATACTGTTGAGGCGAATGCTAAGATGAATAAAGAGAAGTTGCAGACAGGGCCAGCCATCATGGCTGGGATTAAAATTGGCAGTTGTGCATGACTGGTGAATTGCAGCTAAGTTAGCAGAAGAGGTGGTGTTGCTGTGTGCAAGTTACAGATGACAGCCATCATGGCTGGGTAGCAGATCGGCATGGCCATCTTGGCCGTGAACATAAGGTTCAGTGCAAGTGGCTTGGTCAGAACTAGTCAGCCGAGTTAGCCAGCTGACTCGGTTCTGACTCGTTCTAACTCAGCCCCTTGACCCTTGACCCTTGACTTTTGACTAACGTTTGAATTACTGTTTTGACCTGTTTGATCGTTAGTCCTAACGGTGGACTGACGGAATATACCTTACCGGAGGAGAATTTTCAGGTGGCCGGCGGCGACGGATTCCGGCCTATTTCCGGCAAAAACACAGTTTTCCGGCGAGCCAAACTTGCAGAATTTTGTGTGGATTTCTCTCATGGGATGTGAAGAGTTGGACTTGGAATTGAATGAAGAATTTGGTGGGAATATGGAAAGAGGAGATGGAAGATTTGAGAAAGGCTTGGATTTGGAAATTGAGCTACAAAAGGAAAGGGATTCTATTCCTTAGAAGATATGGAGAACATTGAAGCCTATAAATAGAGAAGAACTTCTACACTTCCATAGATATAGATGCACTTAGATACACACATCTTTTACAATACTTTTGCACACTTTTACACACACAATACTTTTCTCTTTGTGTGAACTCTTTAATATGAGTAACTAATTTGATTGAGGATGAATTCCTAGTTCTTAACATGTTTTGAGTTTGTTTTAAATCTACTTTGAAGTTTTCACATGATTATCGTTTGTTTTTACTAATAGGAGTGATCTTAAAGACATTCATGATTGATTGATGGATTATCTAGGTGTACAACTAGATTTATTTGTTAGTCTAATCTAAAGCTAGTGTAAGTTAGGGGATAAGTAATCGTTTCTTGACTTTTCACATAAGTAGCAAACACGAGACCTTGCGGAGGGATTCCGTGGAGCAATTGTGTGTAAAAACAACGTTAGCAAGTGGACCTTGATCTAAGAGTTTAACTACTAATATCAACCTAATAAATTCATAAATCTTAATGCGTTTAACTAAATTACATCTTGAGTGATCTACTACTAGGTGGTTTGGTGAATAGAATCCGGTAGTCGAGAACTTCTGTATCCGGTGATATAAGGGATTTTGGGGTTAACACTGATCTAGCTGCTATACCCACGGTTGGTGATAATTTGTGACTAATAAGAAGTGGAAAAGAACATAACTTTAATCATTGTTTTGCAGCGAAGAAGGATTCCTTGATCTAATCTCTCTTATTGATTTCCTTTTAATTACTTTGTTTATTTCTTTTGCTTTATAAATTTTACAACCAATACCCCCTTTTTGTGACAATTTTACAACTAAAATCTCTTGCTCCTCGTGGGATCGACCTTGACTACCCTATATTACTTGTTAATTAGGTAGTAAAGTATTAATTAATTTGTTGTGGTAACGACACGCATACAAGTATCTGAAAGTCTGTCTGGAATTTTCTCGAACACCTGTGTGCCACAACTAATTACCTGCAATTTTAGCTTCACAAACTCATCCAACAGCAGCATCTCACCCCATGATAATCACCACAGACCCATTTAAGTCCCTTATTCTGCACTACCACTGTAGCACCATCACCTCAGGTTCAGGACTAAACTCATAACCAATTCACCACAAGCTTAAGCTCCAGAAATATCTCATTACTTGTGTAATCTCGAGCACAAACTCCTTGTACTCACTGCACACAACCATCTTAGCCTATAACTTCAGATCTTGCAATACCAATCACCTTTTGTTCCCTATAATACATTCTCGATCTGTAACAGCATCAGTGACACATCCTTCACAGATTCAAACCAAAACACCCATTTCTTTAGCATCAGTTCAACCCTGACCTGTCTTGTTTTCTCAATAAATCGAAATACAAACCCTGATTTATTGTTCTTAACAGCAACCAACAAATCCCAATTCCAAACAACATACCCTCCAATTCAAATCTCATCATAAACAGTATCAATTTCAATTTCTGCTTCAAATACATCCCCTCTTCTGAGATCTCAATTTTCAAAACCCTTTATCAATTCCTCCACCAGCAAAAGCTCTCAATTAGCAGCATCGTCTTCTCGACCTACCTGATTTCTCTCAACTGAAATCTCCCATCTGTTATTGCTCTCGAAATTCAGCAACTGAGCCGCTACTTCTCATTTCTCTCTTTTCTCAATTTCAGGAAATAATTGTAAGAGAAAGAACACTTCTCTGGATGTTAGTGCTAAGTAATAACTGAAATTTATATAGAGACCCCACTGATTCAGATAAGGGTTAACCAGCTCATGAAAGGATTGTCGGTTCCAGAGAACTGACATGTTTATTTTCTTACTTGCTCAACTGTCAGTTGCGGAAACTGATAGTTCATTCTTCCATTCCTTTGATGCGCAACCTTAGCTGGTTCCACACAACGCTCGCCTGTGAATGACGCTTTTGCTCGGTTTATTCTTCTTTTATTCACATGACTCCAAAACACCTATAAAACTAAAAACAAACGTAATAACACATAATTCACAAGAAAACATAGCAAAGAAAACATAAATACTAGATAATAATTAAGGTGTTGTTTGTGGGAGAAAACTACTTCTGCCGGTTTAGGTAATTTTGGGTGTGTGTGGATGAGAAGTGAGTTTAAAACTTCAACAAATGTGCTGCACGATGAGCACTTTGATTCGAGAGATAATCTGTACAATTCTGGCCTAAACCGAAGACACGGCCGTTCCATATTTGTTTCGGTCACAGGTGAAGGATGTGAGGTTGATCTTAGGGAGGGAAGCGAAGAAGGTGTTGAGAGTATGAAGGTGAAGGATATTTGATGACTTATTAACAGAAGGTTGAGCAGGCTATCAAATGTTGCAGGCAGGCTCTGGGTGTTGAATACGATGGTATTAACACTTGATTTTTCTGTTGTCTGGACTTGTGTTGTTGTTGAAAATAGGGCGGAGATCCTATTTATACAAGTCTTTTAGCCTAACCTTCGTATCTCGTGGGAAGTGGAGAATGTGGAGTGATGGAGTAGTGGAGTAGTGTGTTGGTGTCACACGACCAGGCTTGCCCATTTCTCCCATCATCACTAACCGTCCATGACTTCCTGACACGTTCTTGTGATGGCGCGTTGTGCGCTGCACGTTGTAAACCGCCAGACCAATACCCCAGTATGTATCCCCCAGTTTGTGACATGATTGATGTCTCGAGTGTTTTGGAAAACATGTAGCATGTTGTTGTAGCTTGGCAAGTCAGGATCGGGAAGCTTGCTAGCTTGGTGACCTTCGAAGGTCGAGATTTTGCATCTTGAGAGGAGGGGCAACCGTTGATCGTTGCACCAGAAACCCTAATTAGCGCTCCTTACTAGAATCGTTGTATAATTCTAGTACGGACTCGGATTTTGATGATCCGCCCCTCCATTCCATACAGAAAAGAATTTCCTATCTCCCAATGCGGGAATATTTAGGTTTTAAGCTCGTTCGGGAGGAGAAAACAGCTCGAAAGCAAAACCCAGGAAGGAAATTGATACTTGTGAAGTATCGTGTTGTTTGTAGGCACATATTGTATGCATGCGGTGCATTAAATATGTTTAACATATTTGAAGCCTACAACCTTGATGAAAAGATTGCAAGTTGAAGTGACTCAACTAGCTATGTTCAGGCGTTGTTCGGAGGTCGCATGAGCGGGACCCACCTTGGCCGGTTATGCCATGGGGAAGTGTGGAGGATGGTGATCACGATGATACCTTGTTTGCCACCTAACTCCCTTCTTAGGCTATTCATCCAAGCATGCGAACTTGGACGGACGAGATTGATGGAGGAATAACCGTTGGATTAGGGTTTGGAAGGCTTGCGAGCTTCCTCTTTATCCCTAACGGTTTTATGCCTTGGGAGGCGTGCATGGAGTGGCCGATTGGCCTAGTAGGTAGGCGGGATGCCATTCTACACGTTCATGCCTGCAGGACGTCCATCGGAGCGATCTGGGTCGCCCGTTCTAGCCTGCGATGATGGATGGTTGAGATTAGAAGTGGCCTCGCATGCCTTCTTTGTGCCACCATATCTCAACGTTGGTGACTCCCATAGAGAAGCCGTTTTCACCAGCATGGAGGTGGGTCGGTTGAGAGCATGCACATGCTTGGTTTGCGACCATAGGCACGATCTAAGCCATCCAAGCACGCCTGCAATGACGGATGGCTGAGATTAGAAGGGAACCGTGGATGATATTTTGGACAAGGATTTCAAGACGGTCGGCTGCAACCAACCATGGCCGATTGGTTCACCGTGGAAGTGGGCCCTCGGTGAGCACGTAGGTGCTATCGGCCGGCGGCTGTTCCTCCTAATCTTTCATGTACGCCCGACCTAAGTTGCTTGGTCACAACATGTAAGAAAAACCCTAATTTTAGGTTTTGTGAGCCGCAGCTTCATGCTAGCATATCTTAACGCCAATGGCTCCTATGATGAAGCCGTTTGCACCATCAGGAAGGTAGGCCGGCGATGAGCATGTGCGCGCATGCTACTCGGTCCCGTGCGTGATCTAGGCCATCCAACCATGCCTGCGAGGTTGGACAGTTGAGATCTATTTTTAAGTTTGTTTTCAGCAGGTGAGACTAACATGGGTAGTCTTGCATGCGTTCAACGGGGCTAATATAACCCACTGTCAGGTAGCCTACGGGTGTTTGCATGTCGAACACAAGGCTTTAATTAAAGCATTAATAGTAATGATGTATACCTACAAAAAACCGGGATGGTTGCTACATGCTCCGTTCTGGGTATATTAAATTCACAGGATGGTTGCACATGCTTTGGTGAATTAATAAAGTGAGAAGTATTCGTCACTTGAATGGTTTTATCCATCAACAGGCAGGTATTCCATACCTGCTTGGGGGTGATAAAATCGATCTGGGCCATCCAATCAGGCTGGTGGAGTTGGATGGTCGTGATCATATCCAGACTGATACGGTCAGTCTGTATGCTCAAACGGGCTAGTATAACACACCGAGAGGGGCTCAATCGGGCTAGTATAACACACCGAGAGTTCAGCCTGTACGGGTATTTCGTACATGGTTTCATTATAATGCTTGGAGGTTCGTGTTGCTCCGCTAAGAGCAACACTCAGTCGTCATGCCACATTGATAATGAGTACATGAAATACAAGGCTGTTGCACATTAAATAATAATACTGGAAATTCACAGGGTATATGGAATTGTTGCTACATGCTCCAACCTGGATGAATTTCATGTATTTTATTTACAGAATGGGATTGTTGCCACATGCTCCATCCTAAGTGAATTAATAAAGTGAAGGAGTATCCATCACTCATTAATGGCTTTATCTTTTACAAGATGTTAGCGCACAATATTTTGGCTTTTACAATTTTAGCCTTTAAATGAAAATCCACCATCAACAAGTGTTTATAACACCTATCAAATTCCCCCACACTTAGACTTTGCTAGTCCTCGAGCAAATCAAACAAAACAATTCTAAAACATACATACAACTCTGTTTCATCGAGGCTACAGTTACTCTTAGCATAAATAACAAGCCTTTGAACCCCTAGGTGTCCCTAGTGGACGAGTTTTAGTCTCGTGAAGGTTTACAAGAGGTCTACCTACAAAACCTATATTTCTAACTGACGAGGTGTCGAATTCGCAAAAATAATATTTCTCTACTTCTCTTTAAACTAACTAGTAGTATATGGATAAGTAGGTTCGTTCCTAAGGGAGAGTTGAGTCTAAGTTGTCGATTCAATTTCTGAATAAGAAATGCAAATACGAGAATGAGAATGATCAAGGACTTCTCATAAGTCACAAAACATGAATCTTATTGATATAGCTAATTTCTGCAAAGTACCCATTACTAATAACCCTAGAATAATTAGTACGCTCAACTATTCCGTTATATCTCCTAAGTTCATCGGACACGAAAGCGCTCGACAACCGGATTCTACTTGCCAAGTTTCCTAGAATTACACTCTCTAGGTGTGACTTAAACAAATGCATTATGTTCCATGATATATGCTATTCCTAGTGACAAACACAAAATCTCGATTCATCTACTTGTGTCATTCAATACATATGATTCCTTAACAAAGTCCCATCGTCAATAACCACATATTACTACTTATATTAAGACCCTCTAGGCAATTACGGGTCGAAGAGGTCTCAACTAGCAATAGAACTATTAATGAACCATTCAATTTGCAACTTGAACAATTCAAGAATAATTCATATAACAATATTGGTATGGTAATGAATGAGCAATAACAATATAATTGCAAGAAAACAGACGTTTTAAATATCAATTCGAGTTCATATTCAGGGCGTCTAATTTATCCATAATCAAGAATGTTTAGCTACTGGAGTTCATAGTAAACAAAGCAAAACAACAAATACGACTTTGAAACCAGATTAGCAAACCCAGGCAGCGGCAGGTGGTAATGGAATGATGTTGTGGACTGGTGATACGGTGGTGGTATATGGATTGGAGGTATGAATGCTTGCCTCTTGCTTGGTGTTGTAGCTTGCAACAGAACTGTAGTCGTCAGTAATCTGCTGCCTTGTTGTTGCGGCGTGGTGAGATGCAGGTGATGTGTGATGTTGTATGTTGTGGAGATGGATATGCAGGTGGTAGAGATTATGCAGTGGATGGATGATGGAGTATGCTGTGTGATAGTATGCTGGTGAAGATGGTTATGCAGATGGATGCAGGTGATGATTAAATGCTATAAAGTGATGGTGGTATGCAAAGAGGTGATAATTGGATGATGGTGGTGGTTGTTCAGCGAGCAAAAGCTCGCTGAAACTAGGGTTGCGGCAGTGATGGGGTTATGAGATGATCCCCTGTAGCTTTAGGTTTGGCCCCTTTTATACCTTTTCCATGACTTGCAATTTTGAATCGGATGACAACCAACTTTCCTTGTTTATCTGCACTTCTAAAAAAATTCTCAATCTACGCCATTCATTGCTCAAGATCAATCGTAACCAGCTCACTTCTTTCCCCGACTTTTAGCTTAAACTTTAGTTCATCTGATTTCAAGGCTTTATACCAAGCCATTAAACCCCTGGTACCTAATATTCCGTGTTGTTTCCAGTTTCTAACTCTTATAATCAGCCCCGCGGAGTCCGTGACACAAGCTTTTAAAACATTTCAAACAGACCCACAAAATCCTTGTCCTGATACCTAATTCTCTGCCCCATTAACTCACTAAATTTCAGTCCATATTAGAACCAAAATCTCGAACAAACTCTCTCTTCTACGTTCTCAGTCCATGAATCGTATCTCAAACCTTGTGCTCAGCCACCTGACTCATGGATAGCTACGACAAGACTTGGCTGAAAAACTGGTATGTCAAGACTTTCGACAAACACCTTGTCTGCGCCTAGAAAACTGGAGAAGGTCATGCACTGCCTGTATGTTGGAGGTTGCACAACTCCTTCCTTGCAATGGACTCATTCTAATGCACAAACTAAACATTTATTATCATTCATAATCTTAAAACATTAACTTGAATTCCCGACAGAACCCATCTTTCCTTGCTGATTTCTGGTTGTAAACACTATCCATATGCTAATCCAACGCAAACCCATACTTCTAAATCTTTCAGAGACTCTAAAACATTCAATTGAAAGGAACCAGTTCATTGTACTTCATCCCTACCTTATTTCAGCTAATAATCCATGTCACAATGGTTAAGGCATCCCTTTCGTCCATAGTGCGGGCGGGAGGTAGGGGGTTCGATTCCCATTAGGGAAGGTTGGAACCTCCATTTTCACCAATTTCCTCTATGGATAGAGCTGAGATTGGATCTTGTTGATGGGGTGGTGGTTGGATTAGCAGTGGGGCTAGTCCAGCTTGCTAGGTCTACTTAGGGGGTGGGCCTAGCTGTGTCGTATCAAAATAAAAATCCATGTCGCAACCTCTTCCATTTACTGTCTAGACCAATGGCAGAACTCATTGTTTTTCCGTGTCTTTCTGTCCTGATACTTGTATCGAGCCAACTACCTGTAAGCTTCTAATCTCGAGTAACTTCTTTGTAGACAACCATCGAACCATCGAACTATGGCTCGCAGCGGGAACATAGCTTGGTATTGAACATAAGGACTTGACCTGATGATGCAATGAGGTGGTCGAAACCAACTTCTGTGTCTAGGTTAATAAGAAGTGGGTGGTGGCCCTGATCCGAGAAGCTTGGGTGCTTCAGTAATTCCTGTATCCGAAACTTCAAAACCATGATGCTCTTGTACTTAAACTTCAAGGCCTCTAAAGTTCGTCGAACAACCTATTCCGTTCTCTTTTCTCTTCTTTTCCGTCACATGACTCAAAAATACCTACAAAATGCCAAAGAAGCGTAATATACAAAAAATACAAGAAAAATAGCTAAGAATAGCATGAGAAATCGATATACAAATGATATATTTTAGGCCCCTATCAAATTCCCCTACACTTTATCTTTGCTAGTCCTCGAGTAAACAAAACAAAACTAATACAACAACTCCGTGTCGTCGAGGATACGGTTACTCTTAACATAAATAACAAGCCTTTAAAACTGTAGGTGTCCTTAGTGGATGAGTTATAGTCTCGTGAAGGTTTACAAGAGATATACCTACAAAACCTTTTACTCCAAATTCTAGCTACCTGTGAAAAATCTATGAACGAATCCAAAATTATTACAGGAGGAGGTACCTTGATTCAAATCCAATTCATATATAAGTAAATAAAGCTCTGATTAGAAATTCGAACAAACCACAATACTCGGAATCTGACTAACCACAATTACACATGAATAGATTAAGAAGATGGATATAAAGGTAGATGTTTGCGAATGTTTACAAATGATCGGTGTTTACCATATCTGTCTGAAGGTCACCGCCAAGATGAACCTATGAATCCTAATGGATTGAGATACTGGTCTGAATTCTAATATCAACTCAGTTGGCATATACAAGGGAACCAACAGTCGAAAATCTTAATTCTAGACCAACTCAACTGGCATATACAAGGGAACCAGGAGTCGATTTTATTGAACAATAATTATTATTTTATTCACTTTTTTTTTCTTTTTTCTTTTTTCTTTTTTTTTTTTTTTGAGTTGACAACATGATTAGATCTTTTGGATCCAAGTGCATGCTTCTTGTCAGCAGATTACATGGTAATTCCCTTGGATCCTGCATTCCACGCTTGTTTAGGCGACGGAGACAGGGAGAACACACACATATTTCTATCCAAGTGTCATTTTTTTTTACTCCGGTTGGTCTAATTGGTATGGTCTTTTTTTTTCTTTTCTTTTTTTCTTAGTAACTCAATCACTCTATTTCATCCTAGCAGTAATAACAATTCGATGTTTAGTGACCCACCAAATCACTTAGATAACAATAGATAAATATGGAAAAATAAAAATAGAACGTGATATGGTGATATTCCGAGATATGGTAATAACTTATTTGTAATTCCTGAGCTATGTCCGTCCTTTTAGTTAATGGGTTCCTCAACTCATGTAACCAAGATGGTTCCATCCACTTATATTGGTAGTGTCATCCTAAAGGCACAAGTTTCTAGATTTCGGAGTTTATCATGCAATTTTTATTTTTTTTATTTTTTATATATTTTTTTTTAACTAAAGGCATCAAACTCTACAAATTATATACAAATTACATAACTACAAATGATACTCTAACTCATAGCTATTTCTGAACCATAAAGGATAAATACTAAACTAGTTATTTAGTTGGAATTTAATCCTGACTCAGCCAATATATATACCTCACCGTCAAGAAAAAAAAATTCAATCTACTTAGAAAGGCTAATGTTTATTCTAAATTGTTCAAAAATCTCTAAAAGTTAGAGTTTTGTATACGTCAATTGTTTTTTGTTCATATTATACCCTACCCCCACACTTAAATCAAACATTGTCCTCAATGTTTCAAACCATTGCAAAAAGAATAAGAGGAATACTTGAAAAAGACAAGGAAGTAAGAATTGGAATTGTTCACCTGATTGACGCATACGAGTAATATTCAAAATAGACTCCCCATATATCAACAGTCTGAAAATTTGAGGATCCACACACAAAATAATCTGCATATATTGCAAAAGATTCACAAGAATGTTTGCAAATTGTGGGAAAAGTGAAACTATCAACCCATAAGAGTTACCCCCACACTTAGTCTTTTCTACACTCTAAAGTGTATGCAAAACATAAGTGGAAGGTACTTCTATTTGTTCCTCTTGGAAAATCTGCATGGTGTTAGACTCAAACACATATGGTGGATACTTAGATGCAAGAAATTCAGATAAAACTTTAGAAGCACATAATTCCAGCCCCAAATGAGGTATTTTCCTAAAAGATGGATTAACAACTCTTTGAGAAACTACTACTATTTTGGGAGGATCATCATTAGATAGAGATTCACATAAAGGGTTAGACAAACCTTGCAAAACCTCTTGTATTTCGGGATCCTTGGTACTGATGGACACTTCCATTCTCACATCACAAGTATCATCATTCTCACTCGAACTCTTGGCAATACATTCATTGGTTTCTTCTATAACCAAGTCCTCCTCGTCGGAAAAGAAATCAGGATCTTCCATAAGAAAATTATTTTAATCCTTACGTTCTTCACAAGTTGACTTCTCATTCAAAATATCGACGATCACTGAATTTGGGGTACGGTGCACAGAGAAGTCATAATCATCATCGCTCTCATACACAACATAAGTCTTACCATCAATAATGGTAATATTTCTAGACTCAACTTCTTCCTTTTGAATGGGAGAATGATCATTAAAATCATTAGTTGAACTAGTAGCACTATCATTATCAATATTTTCCAAGGGTTCATCATCCTCGGAATCTTCTTCGTGGGGATCTTCTTCATTATCAACACGGCGATTAACCTCATCATGTATGGCACTAGTAATTGCTCGAAGAGTCTCTTCCGTTGCTCCCTCTTCTTCCAACTGCTCATATTGTCTAAAGAGTTTCTTTAAGTTATCACGTTTTCCGCTACTATTCACAATAGATTCTCTAGACCACGCCTCTTCCCTTTGAATGGGTGAAGAATCAATACGATCCGGAGCGGGTCTATATGTAGTTGCAGGAATTCCTACACTACACCCTTGATAAGAATCTATAGAAATTGAATTATATTTGTAGATGAATAACGACACTTTTATTATTCTAATTTTAGAATTCTTCACAAAAGATATAAGAACTCAAAAGTACAAATTTCTTTCCAGAGTTTCTCTCTCCTCAAAATCTTATCAACTCTTAAAAGACATCATTATATTCTGAATCTAATGAACCCTTTATATAGGGATTTACATAGTGGATGACAGCTAAGTTTTCCTCCTATTTCGGATCTACTTTGCGATCTCATTGCGATCGCTACAATGTTCTTTCTCGCAAGAATGATGACCGTCGCAGAATAAACATAATCTTCTTATATCTCTTCCATCGTTAGCTTTTATGTCTTTCTTCTGGATATTCTGTGACGCTCGCGAAATGTTGTTAAAGAGTCTTCTGTGACGCTCGCAAAAGTGTATGTTAATATCGCAGAAATAGTGTTGTAGCGATATTCTGGTCCTACACTATATACACTATCATATGCTTCACTTGGTACAAAACTCGGCACGTTGGGAGTTGAGTTAATCTGGTTCCATGCAGGTCGCAAATCCATGAATTCATTAGGCATCTGCAAGAAATTAGATTGCCACGTATGAGAAGTATAACTATCCCCCCATACTTGTGATTGTCCACTTACATAACCACCAAAAGGTTGTTGAGATGTATGAGAATAATCACAAGGTCTTGTCGAATAGTCATCATGGCCAAAAGATTGGTTTTGATTATATCCGGCATATGGTTGGAAGTTATTGTAAGAATGAGATTGAAAATCAGAATTATCACCATAGTATGCTTGGTCTCTTGAACCATATATATTGTACACAAAAGGATTCATATCGCTAAATATTATGCACAGAACTTGTTAAGAGACTTACCTCTTATTCCAAATTATGCACACGCAAGCAAGAGGTTGATGGTACCTGAAATAATATTCTTAAAAGATAAATTAGTAAAAGATAAAAAATAAATAAAAATAATATACAAAAACAGAAAATCAAATAACAACTCAAACTACCGATTTCTCCCCGGCAACGGCGCCAATTTTGACGAGGTGTCAAACTCGGAAAAATAATATTTCTCTACTTCTCTTTAAACTAACTAGTAGTATACGGATAAGCAGGTTCGTTCCTAAGGGAGAGTTGAGTCTAAGTTGTCGATTCAATTTCTGAATAAGAAATGAAAATATGAGAATGAGAATGATCAAGGACTTCTCATAAGTCACAAAACATGAATCTTATTGATATAGCTAATTTCTGCAAAGTACCTATTACCAATAACCCTAGAATAATTAGTACGCTCAACTATTTTGTTATATCTCATAAGTTCACCGGACACGGAAGCGCTCGACTACCGGATTCTACTTGCCAAGTTTCCTAGAATTACGCTCTCTAGTTGTGACTTAAACAAATGCATTAAGTTCCATGAGATAGGATATTCCTAGTGACAAACACAAAATCTCAATTCATCTACTAGTGTCATTCAATACATATGATTACTTAACAAAGTCCCATCGTCAATAACCACATATTACTACTTGTATTAAGACCCTCTAGACAATTGCGGGTCGAAGAGGTCTCAACTAGCAATAGAACTATTAATGAACCATTCAATTTGTAACTTGAACAATTAAAGAATAATTCATATAACAATATTGGTATGTTAATGAATGAGCAATAACAATATAATTTCAAGAAAACATGCGTTTTAAATATCAATTCGAGTTCATATTCAGGACGTCGAAGTTATCCCTAATCAAGAATGTTTAGCTACTGGAGTTCATAGTAAACAAAGCAAAACAGCAAATACGACTTTGAAACCAGATTAGCAAACCCAAGCAACAGCAGGTGGTAATGGAATGATGTTGTGGACTGGTGATACGGTGGTGGTGTATGGACTAGAGGTATGAATGCTTGCCGCTTGCTTGGTGATGTAGCTTGCAACAGAACTGTAGTCGTCTGTAATCTGCTACCTTGTTGTTGCAGCGTGGTGAGATGCAGGTGATGTGTGATGCTGTATGATGTGGAGATGGTTATACATGTGGTAGAGATTATGCAGTGGATTAATGATAGAGTATGATGTGTGATAGTATGCTGGTGAAGATGGTTATGCAGATGGATGCAGGTGATGATGGAATGCTATGAAGTGCTGGTGGTATGCAAAGAGGTGATAATGGGATGGTGGTGGTGGTTGTTCAGCGAGCAAAAGTCGCTAAAACTAGGGTTGCGGCAGTAATGGGTTTATGAGATGATCCCCTGTAGCTTTAGGTTTGGTCCCTTTTATACCCTCTCCAAGACCTGCAATTTCGAATCGGATGACAAACAACTTTCCTTGTTTATCTGCACTTCTAAAACAAGTCTCAATCTAAGACATTCATTGCTCAAGATCAATCGTAACCAGCTCACTTCTTTCCCTGACTTGTCGCTCAAACTTTAGTTCATCTGATCTTCAAGGCTTTATACCAAGCCATTAAACCCCTGGTACCTAATGTTCTGTGTTGTTTCCAGTTTCTAACTCTTATAATCAGCCCCGCGGAGTTCGTGACACAAGCTTTGTCAAACCCTTCAAACAGACCCACAAAATCCTTGTCCCGATACCTAATTCTCTGCCCCATTAACCCACTGAATTTCAGTCCATATTAGAACCAAAATCTCGAACAAACTCTCTCTTCTACGTGCTCAGTCCATGAATCGTATCTCAACCCTTGTGCTCAACCACCTGACTCATGGCTAGCTACGACAAGACTTGGCTGAAAAACTGGTCAGTCAGGACTTTCGATAAACACCTTATCTGCGCCTAGAAAACTGGAGAAGGTCATGCACTTCCTGTATGTTGGAGGTTGCACAACTCCTTCCCTGCAATGGACTCATTTTCATGCACAAACCAAACATTTATTATCATTCATAATCTCAAAACATTAACTTGAATTCCCGACAGAACCCATCTTTCCTTGCTGATTTCTGGTTGTAAACGATGTCGGTATGCTAATCCAACACAAACCCATACTTCTAAATCATTCAGAGACTCTAAAACATTCAATTGAAAGGCACCAGTTCATTGTTCTTCATCCCTGACTTATCTCAGCTAATAATCCATGTCACGGCCTCTTCCATTCACTGTCTAGACCAATGGCAGAACTCATTGTTTTTCCGTGTCTTTCTGTCCTGATACTTTCCTCGAGCCAACTACCTGTAAGCTTCTAATATCGAGTAACTTCTTTGTAGACAACCATCGAATCATCGAACTATGGCTCGCAGAGGGGACAGATCTAGGCATTTAACTTAAGGACTTGACCTGATGATGCAATGAGGTGGTCAAAACCAACTTCTGTGTCTAGATTAATAAGAAGTGAGCGGTGGCCCTGATCCGAGAAGCTTGGGTGCTCCAGTAATTCCTGTATCTGAAACTTCAAAACCATGATGCTCTTGTACTTCAACTCCAAGGCCTCTCAAGTTCGCCGAACAACCAATCCCATTCTCTTTTCTCTTCTTTTCCGTCACATGACTCAAAAATACCTACAAAATGCCAAAGAAGCGTAATATACAAAAAATACAAGAAAAATAGCTAAGAATAGCATGAGAAATCGATATACAAATGATATATTTTAGGCCCCTATCACCAACTCTAGCTACATGTGACAAATCTATGAACGAATCCCAAATGGCTATTGCAGGAGGTACCTTTATGTGAATCCAAATTAATACATATGTAAATTAAGGTCTACTCAGAAAGTTGAACAAACCATAATACTCAGAATCTGACTAACCACAATCACAATGAAAAGATTAAGAAGATGGATATAGAAGTAGATGGTTGCGAATGTTAACAAGTGATCGGTGTTTCACATATCTGTCTGAAGGTCATTGCCAAGATGAACCTATGCATCCTATTGGATTGAGCTACTGGTCTGAATTCTAGTGTCAACACACTGGCATATACAAGGGAATCAGCGGTCAACAATCTTAATTCTACATCAACTCAACTGGCATATACAAGGGAACCAGAAGTCGACTTTATTCAACACAATAATAATTTCTTTTTCTTTTTCTTTTTCTTTTTCACCTTTTTTTGATTAGATATTTTGGATCCAAGCGCATGCTTCTTGTCAGCAGATTACATGGTAATTTCATTGGATCCTGCATCCCATGCTTATTTAGGCGACGGAGACAGGGTGAACACACACATATTGATATCCAAGTGTCATTTTTATTCCGATTGGTCTAATTGGTCGGTCTCTTTTTTTCCTTTTTTTATTTTTTAGCAACTCAATCACTCTATTTCATCCTAGCAGTAATAACAATTCGATGTTTAGTGACCCACCAAATCACTTAGATAATAATAGATAAATATGGAAAAATAAAAAATAGAACATGATATGGTGATATTCCGAGATATGGTAACAACTATCATATTATTTCTAACACTTGAATAATTCTGTCCATTTAGTTAATGGGTTCCTCAACTCCTCCAGCTTAGATGGTTCCATCCATTTAGATTGATAGTGTCATCCTAAAGGCACGTGTCTCTAGATTTCGGAGTTTATAAAGCAAAAAAAAAAAATCTATTTTTTTTTCTATTTTTTTTTTTTATGAACACAAGGGAAAACTAACAAGGCTAAAAACTCTATATGAGAACACTCCCCCACACTTAAACTTTACATTGTCCTCAATGTAAATTGAATCGTCCAAAGAAAGTCAAGGTGGGAAATCCATAACATGATATATATATACAAATGCATAATAAAAATTGATACTCCAACTCATAGCTATTTATGAACAATAGAGGATAAACACTAAACAAGCTATTTAGTTGGCATCTAATCCCAACTCAGCCAATATATATACTCATTATTAAGAAAAAAATTCCATCTACTTAGAAAGGCTAGTGTCTATTCTAAATTGTTCAAAAATCTCTAAAAGTTGGAGTTTTGATATGCAAATATCCAAAATAAGAAAATAAAGGTAAAAAACTTAAAATAAAAGAAAAAGATAGAGATAAATAGATACACAAAACCAGTGGGTTGCCTCCCATTAGCGCTTGGTTTAAAGTCGTCAGCCCGACTTGCAAGACGAATTCTCCATACACCAATAGCCGAAAAAGTTGGGGATCCACCCATAGCACCTGTTTTTCAAACACTAGCTTCTCACAAATATTAGTAATATAAAAAAGAAACGAAGCTATTAACCGATAAAAGCTTCCCCCACACTTATTCTTGTCCACACTTGGAAGTGGGTAAAAAATATATAAGTCGGGTACTTCCATGGTTTCTTCTTCACAAACCTGCATAGTATGAGAATCAAGCATCTCTAATGGAGGATATTGCGAAACAAAGTCAGTCAACAATATTCTCGAAGCACATACATTCAAACCAATAAGAGGTAAGGAAGAAGAAACAATAGGCAAAGGGTTAGACAAACCTTGCACAATCTCTTTTATCACGGAATCCTCTTCATCCTTGAAAAACTCAAGTGAATTACTCACCTCTTGTATATCATGGTCCTCTATCAAACCTTGCAACCATTCTTCATCGGTTTCTGCCTTAACCAAAGACTCGACATTAACATCATCGTTACAATCATTCACAAGTTCAATTGGGTCTTCCACAATTGGTCATAACGGTCACATTCTCAACATAGTCCTCTTCATTAGACTCAAACCTTGTTGCAAAGTTCTGTAAAACACTAGTTTCATCATACTAATGTACCTTTTAAATAGGTGCTTGATCATTATAAAGATCAAGAGTTGAGTCAACTACACTAACGTCATCAAATATCTCCAAAGGTTGGTCCTTTTCAACACAATCATCTTCATTTTCAGACTCACCATAATAAGAATCGTCGTCGGTTTCCCAACCTTTATCACGATGTCGTTTAAGTTCCATACGAATGGTCCTACTAATTTCATCGACAAGCTCTTCCGAGGCTCCATCATCTTCCAACTTGTATAATTTCTATGCAAGTTTCCTGACGTTCACACGCTTACCACCGCTGGCTACAATAGGTTCTCTTTCCCATGACTCTTTGCTTTGAATGGGTGAATGATCATAGCTATGATCTGGAGTCGGGTAAGAAAAAGTGTTCCAAAAATTGGTTTGTGCGACGTTCTCTCTATCACGGTCAAGTTGGTCTAGTCTTTGTTGCATATCTTGTAATCCATTCAAAATATGCATACAACTCGAATGAAGCCAATTAGAAGTAGAATTATCCAACCTTGGTGCTTGACTTACATACCCACTACAAGGTTGTTGTTGGTATGTATGAAAAATCACCATAAGGTTCTCTAGGATATGCATCATAGCCAATAAATTGGTTTTGATTGTATCCCAAAGTTGGTGGGAAATTGTCATAGTGTTGAGGAGGTTGAAAATCATATCCATTGCTCCAATATGCTCCTTCCATAATAAGTACCTGAAACAAGAGTTCTCAAAACAAGGTTAAGAACCAAAGAATAAGAAAAACTAAAACAAAAACAAAAAATAAGAAACCAAAAAACAAGTGACAACCGCTGCCTCCCCGGCAACGGCGCAAAAATTTGATCGTTGTCGTAGGCGTCAAAAATAAATTACTTTCTCACTACTCAAAATATAAAATATAGCAAGGGCAAGAAAGGATCGTTCCCACAGAGAGGACTAGGTTGTCAAGTTGTTTCGGCTTCCTATATAAAACAATTGGGGGTTCTCTGATTTTTATAAAGTAAAAGTAAAATAAAAGCAAACAAAGAAAGAAAAGTAAACAAATCAAATCAAGTAGAAGAGAGATTGGTTAAGGATTCATCTTCATTCACAAACATGCTTTCAAAACAATAGTTAGAATTGATATTTAATCTCAACTTTTATCAAAAGCCCTACGATACCTTCATCGCAAGTATATCCCGCTAATTCCCTCTTGTAATCAACAAACACATTAAAAGATGCGAGTATGCGTTCTATCTAAGAGAACAACCTAACGTGTAAAAGCACTAATCAAGTTTAATTCCCTAGATGCATTAAGTTCTATGAAATCATGCCAATCAAAGCAATCGAACGTGTAAAAACACTAATCCGATTTAACAAAGGTTATGGTTCACATATGATCACAAGGATGCATCACTACAAGCTACAACCATATTTATGCTACTTGTAATCAGGAATTTATCACTTTTGCGTATAACAAACCCTAATCTAGCAATAGAGATGAAAACAAACTCGACCGATTTGCGACTCGATCAAACAAGCATTCAAATCATGGAACAATATAAATAGTGAATCATAATCGATAATATGGAGACAAAACTAATTTATCATATCAAAAAGCATATTATGTGAAATCCAATTATTCCATAACCAATAATAAAATTAAGTACTCATGGCATAGGAGTTCATAACAAGGAGAAAAAGAAGTTCTATCATGTTGTAAACCCTAGAAACAAAAGTAGAAGATGAGATAATAGATTCCCCAAAAGTTGTAGAAAACTTCCTTTTTATAGCATCTTCTTGTTACAAAATTAGGTTTAGTCTTCAAAGTCCATTAGATGAAAATCCACCAAACCCATAAGTGAGAAAAACCCGTGTAGCAAATCTATCCCAAAACTGGTCATCGGAAAACTGGTTTTTTTTGGTCGGAATCCGACACCGGTCGCCGGAATTTGTCACCGGAAAATTATCTCCAGCCACCTGAATGATCAGAAACTGTCACCATGTAATTCTGCACTTCCAGTAGCTCACTCTGCTTCTCTTCAGTCCACATATTCACCATAGAACCACTTAAGACAATTCCTAATCTTATGAAAACGTACCCAAAAGTGTGACTCCAAACTCATATATCCCACCGTCGACTCTTGTATCCGACTCGAACCCTCTTCATGATTCATTAAATCTTTACAATCTCCACTTTCAGTTCCAAAATCCGACTACCGGTACTAGTACCACCGGCTCACCATTCTTGCTCACTTTTCGAACAATTTCTGCAGCATTGGTTTCTATTTCTCAGGCCAAGTTCGCTGCCATTAGCTGCACTTCATAAATACCACCAGTTACTGGCTTTGCAATACCTTAATTCCCTGCAGTCTTGCAACAACTCAACACAAGGCTCATTCCTGCAACACATCAAGCACCATCTCAGTTTTGCCTGTAGCTGCAACTCTTGTCGGTTCAAGTTTCACTGACCCATAACTGTAATTCCATTCTCTCAGCAGCACGAACAACAGCACCAGCTGCAATCTCGCATAATCCATCACCTGCAGGTGATGCCTTCTTTAGTTGCACCAATCTTTATCACCAACAATTCAGCTCACCACCAACAGCTTCAAACCACCAACCTGTATACCTAACATTCATCTAAAGCAATACATTTCATTCTCTTACGGCATTAACTTGGCTTGCAGTAATATCTCGGCCATTCAACTCCAATTGTAGCTTCAACATTATCCATTACTCATCCCTATCAATTCTTTTCCGACAATTATTCATGCCTCAACTCATTGCCATTCAATTATTTATCAAACAGCTCACTTTCCTTGTCTATTAACTTGCTAAAGCTTGCTCAAATCTCTTCCCAGCTCAGTGAAATGCTACTCCCTACTGCAGTTGTACCAACAACTCCGTTTCCGTGCCTCATATTACCACCAACACACACAGTAGCAACTTATTTACTATCTCAATCAAAACCCATGTTCTTTGTAACTCCATGCCAGATGTTCTTCTGCCATCAATGGAAGAATCCATTACTTGGGCTTCAACTTCATCCCATTTTCTAACTGCATCTATGCCCTAACTTCCAGCATCATCGATCAACGTTCACGAGCTCTCACCTTTGTTAGCTGCAACCAATAACATCAGCTTCATACTCCTTCCTAAACTCGAACATATCCGACACTCATTACTGCTCCTTGATGCTTCTTATCATATGGCAAACGACCCTCAAGCCCATGGCTGGCTGATGGAAAACCAGCAACTTGTAGTGTCTGAAAGTCTGTCAGGCATTTTCTCGAACACATGTGTGCCATAACTAATTCCCTGCAATTTCAGCTTCACAAACTCATCCAACAGCAGCATCTCACCCCATGATAATCACCACAGACCCATTTAAGTCCCCTGTTCTGCACCACCACTGTAGCACCATCACCTCAGGTTCAAGACTGAGCTCATAACCAATTCACCACAAGCTTAAGCTCCAGAACTGTCTCATTACTTGTGTAATCTCGAGCACAAACTCCTTGTACTCACTGCACACAACCAGCTTAGCCTATAACTATATCTCTTGCAATACCAATCACCTTTTGTTCCCTGTAATACATTCTCGATCTGTAACAGCAGCAGTGACACATCCTTCACAGATTCAAACCAAAACACCCATTTCTTTAGCATCAGTTCAGCCCTGACCTGTCTTGTTTTCTCAACCAATCGAAATACAAACCCTGATTTCTTGTTCTTGACAGCAACCAACAAATCCCAATTCCAAACAACAGACCCTCCAATTCCAATCTCATCATAAACAGTATCAATTTCAATTTCTGCTTCAAATACATCCCCTCTTTTGAGATCTCAATTTTCAAAACCCTTTATCAATTCCTCCACCAGCAAAAGCTCTCAATTAGCAGCATCGTCTTCTCAACCTACCTGATTTCTCTCAACTAAAATCTCTTATTTGTTCTTGCTCTCGAAATTCAGCAGCTGAGCCGCTGCTTCTCGTTTCTCTCTTTTCTCAATTTCAGGAAATAATTGTAAGAGAAAGAACACTTCTCTGGATGTTAGTGCTAAGTAATGACTGAAATTTATATAGACGCCCCACTGATTCAGATAAGGGCTAACCATCTCATCAAAGGCTTGTCGGTTCTAGAGAACTGACATATTTATTTTCTTTCTTGCTCAACTGTCAGTTACGGAAACTGACAGTTTATTCTTCCACTCCTTTGCTGTGCAACCTTAGCTGGTTCCACACAACGCTCTCCTGTGAATGACGCTTTTGCTTTGTTTCTTCTTCTTTTGTTCATATGACTCCAAAACACCTATAATACTGGAAAAAAAAATGTAATAATACATAATTCACAAGAAAACATAGCAAAGAAAGCATAAATACCAGATAATAATTAAGGTGTTTATAACACCTATCATGCTTCCTGCAAAAAGAAATAACATTATAGAGATCATGTTGTATCACCTCCCAATAATGTCTATAGAAACAACCACAAAAACCATCAGGGCCCGGTGCACAATCAGCTCCAAGATCAAAAATAGCCTCCTTCATCTCTTCAATGGTAGGAATAGCATCCATTCAGTGACTATCCTCAACAGAAATAATATCATGGTCATATTGAAATAGTTCATCATCTATAGGCAGTTCATCACCATTAAATTTGGCCTCAAAAAAAGAAACTTCATAGTCTTTACTCTGATCACAATTGGTGAGAGTATTACCATTATCATCAACCAAATCTGAAATCGTATTGTTGCTCCTACAAGTTCGAATATTGGCATGAAAAAAATAAGTATTGCTAGCTCCATCCGTTAAGCATTTATTTCTTGATTTTTGCTTTAACATGATAGTTTGCTGATTACGAATTTCCTGAAGAACAGCCGAAGCCTCTTTAGCAGAATTTAGCTTCGAAATATCTTCTGGATTTTTATCAGAAATGCGCAAAGCCACCTCCTTAGTCATTTAGCCTGTTTGAGCTTAGCATAAACATTACCAAAAACCCTGAGGTTCCATTCCTTCATGGCATCCTTTAGCCTTTTGAGCTTGTAAGGGAAAATAAAATCAGGTGAACCAGAAACCAGAGCATTTTAACTCTCAATAACCATGCGCAAAAAATTAGGGTGGGAGAACCACATCTTTTGAACTCTAAAAGGGGCTTGTTTAGGTATTGTATTAACAAAAAGGAAACCAATTAGAGAAGAATGATCAGAAACCTCACGTGGGATAACTTTACACCTTCATTAATAACAGCTCTATCCATCTTGCAAAGGATTCTACGAACACCTGACTGACCATTAACCCAAGTATATTTAGAACCCAAGAAATCCGCTTCGAAGAGATCATTATTATCCATCCAATCACTAAAATCATTAATGACTAAAGTTCGTGGTTCTCGGCCACCTTTTTTCTCCTCATTGCGTAAAACACAATTAAAATCACCCATAACTAACCACGGAGTACTAATATCAGCTGAAGAAAGTTGTTGCCATAAATTTCTTCTAGTGTCCTGAAAACAACTAGCATGAACAAAGGATACCAACACACCCTCTGTTTCAATAGTAATGGCTTATCTACTAAAATTCACAACTACAGGCGTAGCCATGTCAATGAACCAAAAAATCCAAATGTTTCCTTTAGACCTACCAACAGCATTATGAATAACTTCTTTCTTATACCCATCCACATATAAACCTTGCAAAAAACGCAAAGTACAGTGTACCTTAGGTTCTGCAAAATAAAAAATATTCGGCCTGAATTCTTTGAGTAACTCTTGTAATTTGCACTTATCTCATGGCGTGCAATGCCATTAATGTTACAATATAGAACACGCATTAAAAACTATTTTTGGAGGAGTTAATAACCAACTGGGATGAAGCTCCAGTATTTAATCTTGGCGAGTTACCCTTTTCAACACGGATTCTAAGGTTCAAAACATCCAAATCTGAAGCAGCAACAGATTCTGACGTACTATCCAGAGAATGAGTTTTACCCGCTGTAGCGTTAACAATTTTGTGCATGGTTAGCATGCCATTTCTCATGGCTTCCTGTTCATCCCTAAAGTTTGCATCTGTCGAGCTCTCAGCCTTATCCGGAATAATAAGAGCGTCAAATTTATTACGCTTTAACAGGTATTCGCCTGCTGTAAGTTGATCACAAAAAGGAGTCGAAGGATTAGATAAAGTCTTAGCAGGTTTAGGAATCCTAGTTGCCACTAAACCTGACTTAGTAGAAGGATTAGTTTCACCCACTTTTCCATTCATAGCTAAGCCTGAATTTGAAGAATGCATATGTTTAGTTCTTTCCAATTCAACATAAGCAACTTCAAGTTCAGCTTTAGACTTTGTTATAATATCCTCCAACTGCTGAGCTTTCAACAGCTTAGCAGTAAACTCCAAATCAACTACTTCATCATCCATATTATCAGCAACTTCATGATTAGCAGCGTTTGTCGAAGCTTTTTTCCCTTTTTTCTTACGTTTGGCTACCTGCCATTCACCACCATTATTACCCTTATTTTCATTGTTACCACGTAGCTCATCATTGAATTTAGGAGTACCTTCCAAATTTTTATAGTGCACATCAACAGTAGGATTAACAGTAGAGTTAACATTCTTTTGCTTTTTCCAGCATTCCGGATCATTATGCCCGATGAGCTTACATTTGGAGAAATATTTAGGCATCTTTTGGATCTCACATGTCTGCCAGAACTCCAACCCTCCCACTGTAATATTGATTGAATCTGTAGCAGGTTCAGCAAAATCGATATCCATAAGAACTGATACAAAGTGACCATATTCATGCGCAAGAGTTCGTTTATCTACAACAATTGGGGTACCCAAAGATTTAGCCATTGATAGCAAAGTTTTTTCAGTCCAGAATTCAACAGGCAGTCCTGGAAATGTAACCCACGCGGAAGCATGAGAGCTTCTTTGTTTTTCCGTGTCAAAACCCGGAAACCATTTAATTAGGTTTAGTTTTTGCTGACCAAAAAACCAAGCCTCAGCGTTCAACAATCTGTCTTTTGCCTCCTGCGATTGTAACTTAATGATGAAAATACCTCTGATCATGGGTACAAATTGAACAGAACCCTGAACTAGCTGCCATTGATGTTCTAATTCATTCTTCACTTCAGGAAAATTAACTCCCTTTAAATCCATCCTCCTTTTTTTTTTAAATCAAAAAATATATAGATATAAAAAATTATATACAAAGATAGTTGATTGAGAAAAGAGGCCACAGCAGCCCCAAAAACTCAAGAGAAACTATTTAAATCGAAAATAAGAAACATTAGGAAATTATATTGAAGTAAGAAAAGGAGGGCGACCCTCGTAGTTCATTCCTTCACCTTCATCAAAACTACAACCCCTTTTAGCGACACAATCCGCTGCAAAATTTGCTTCACGATAAGTATGCTCAAAACAAATAGAGGTATAGTGATGCGCAATAATTCTCCAACGATTTTTAACAAACCAAGGCATTTCTCCTGAAGAAAGAGCAACAATAGCACTAGTTGAGTCTGACCGAATTAAAACTTTGTTGAAATTCCATTTTAAAGCCCATTCTAAGCCCACTACAATTCCATAGATCTCTGCCAAATAATTAGTAGTTGTTCCAAGCCCAAAAGAAACCGCCCCAAGAATATCACAAGCTGAATTCCTAGCGACAACTCCAGCACCTGATGTCCCTGGGCTCCCTCTAGCCGCTCTATCGCAACATAATAAAAGCTCTCCCTCATTAGATGGAGTCCAAAAACACTCCACAGGAGTATGGTGATTAACTGACCTATGCATGACCCGAAAATAGTCAAGAATACGAACATCCTCACATCAATTCCACATATGATCTTTAAGCCGCACAGAATACTCATGAATCAAGTGAAGAGCTCTCTTATGAAAAAACGGCCAGTTTGGATTCTTACCATCAAAGTAATCCATGTTTCTAGTAAACCATAATTCATACCGCACCACAAGAATAGATAATAACCAAAGGTCTTTGATCATTCTGCTACGACCCATAGCAGCTTTATAACAAGTTACCAGATTAGGGTGTGGGTTTAAACCAAAAATATTAGTTAACCATAACCACTCTTTGGCAGAAAAGTTGCATCTCCATAAGACATGGTCTAGAGACTCTTCAGCATTTGAACATAAATACCATTTAGTTGGCATTTCTCTTTTAAACCTCTAACGTACCTGATCAGTTGTCGCGCAAGCACCTCTATGAATTTTCCATTTTTGAGCCGAAAGAGTAGGATGAATGCATTTACGCCAAATCAAGTTAGCCCCCTCCATAATATTATAATGACTCCGGATCAGTTCCCTTGTTGTACAAACAGAAAACAAACCTTTTTAATCTGGCATCCAAGCAAAACAATCATCGCCTCCAGTTGGTCTTGGTAACATTTGCATATCAATTCCACCAGCAATAAGGCGTTGTCCATAAATATTTTCAAGATCCCAAACATCATCAACCAGAATATCACTTACACGAGTTTTCCCATCCAAATTAGTCACGCCAAGAATAGTACCAATGCTGTTATTTGAACACCAATTATCAAAATATAGGGAGGTTGAGCGACCATCCCCAATAAGGCTTTTAATGTTCTCCTCAACCTGACTATAAACCATATGCACCCCAGGTAAGATGGAAGATTTAATTCCAGAAATCTTTAAGTTTCCATTACGGTCAAAGAAACGTGCCACTAGAAACCTAGCCCACACTTTTTTAGAAGTTCTAATCTGCCACCAAAGCTTCATAAGAAGCTCCTTATTCATCACTGCCATCTTAATAAAACCAAGACCTCCCTCCGCATACAGATGGTTGGTTTTCAGCCGACACAAATTTAATTTCACTTTCTTACTTCCTAAAATAAAAATAGTATGTGATAAGAAAGAGTTCGTATCCACAGAGAGGCTTTTGTTGTTATACAAATTTTCAGTTTCTTAGTAACCAAGGGGGTATGTTGTTTTATCAAAGAAATAAAATAAATTGAAAGCAATAAAGTATTAAAAATAATCAATAAGGAGAAGATATTGGTCAGTGATAGTTTCATTCACAAACTCGAATTATCAACAATGACTAGAATTGAAAATTTAATCTCTCATTTACTAAAATTCCTAGGATACCTTGATTGCAAGAGTATCCCGCTAATTCCCTGATTTCATCACAACCACATTAAAAGATGCATATGTGAATTCTTCCTAGAAAGCAGCCTAAAGTGTAAAAGCACAATTAGATTTAACTCCCTAAAAGCAATGAGTTCTCTGGAATAAGACTAATCAAGGCAACCAAAATGTGTAAAAGCACTAATTCGATTTAACTCAAGTTATGATTCATATGTGACTAGTAGGATATATCACTACAAGCACTACCCACATTTATGCTACTTAGAATCAGGGACAAACAACGTTTTTGTATTGAAAACCCTAATATAGCTCTAGATATGAAAGCAAATCAGATTGATTCCGGACTCAACCAAATAAACAATCAAATCACAAACAATATAAACAATGAATCATAAACAATAAAGTATTGAGACAAAACTACATCATTGAATCAAATATCATTTGTGAAATCCACTTTATCCCATAACCAATTAAAGTATTTAACTACTCATGGTTCTTGAGTTCATCATAATCATAATCATAAATAAAATGAAGAACATGAAAAATAAACGAAAGCAAACCCTAGTAGAATTGCTCTCCTCCAAACTCCAGTAGAAAAATACATGATAAAAATGATATATCCCCCAAAAGAATAGAAACTTTTTCTTTTTATAGCTTTCAACTTTCCAAAATTAGGTCTTCAAAGCCCACGGTCCAATACCAAGAAGTCCACTAAACTCATGTGTGTGAAAAACCCATGTGAAAATATGATCCAAAAATTGTTCGCCAGAAAACTGTGTTTTTGGCCGGAATCCGGCGCCGGAATATAGCTCAGGTGACCGGCAAAGTCCACCCGGTCACCGGTCAAACGATCCAACTCGGGTCAAACGCCGAATCATGCGAGTCGTTGGAGAATTACGATCGGGTGAGTAAGAGAGTCGGCTGAGTCAAGTGAGTGAGTCAGTGAGTCAAAGGCTAACTCAGCTGACTTGGATAAGCTTTACAGGCCATCGCACATGCCATATCTTCTGCAATGCACACTCAGCCATGATGGCCATGCACTTGTGCAACCACACCAACAAATGCAACCCAGAACCCATATCTGCAGCTGCACTGCACCCATATCATCTGCTTCACTTCTTATTTTAATGCCACTTCTGCAAAAATAACACCTTGTCCCTGACCCCTGCTGTAGCTTCAATTCAGGTCAGCCTTCCCTGTTGTGCACCACAAACTCTGATCCAATCACTTGCAAAGCATAACCACCTATGAAATTCATCTCAACACAACCAGAACATCACCTCCAAACTGCTAACATTGCAACCAGATGAGGGCATAGCACCACTAGTTAACTGCAATTCAGCTGCATTGTAATATACAGCTAAGTCAACAAGCAGCAATACTCCATCCTAGCATAACCTAAATCCCTGTAACTCCTGCCACAACCCCATTCAGTCCGTCTACTGAGCTTCAATATCAGCTGCATCATATCTCCCTGCAATGTTAGTACAATTCACCTGTGAGATCACCTGAAACTATCTCCTCTTCATGGCACCAGCACTCTCTATCTCCAGTTCCCTGTATCTCCATGGTTACCAGAACATCATGCAATAACCCATAAGCAATAACCTCCTTCAACTGCAACCAACCACAACTCCAGCTGATTAGATCAAACTCTTGGTCTAACAGCACCCCAGAACTCCAATGATCTTCTCCAATTTAGGCCAGCAACATCTTCAATTCTTTCCTGGTTCGAGCCACAACCCATGAAAGCTTGGTTAGCTTCATGGAAATAACACCAGCAACTTTGCCACCTAGTCCATCTTCTGCTCAAATCCATTTCCTCTTAATAGCACCAGCACTCTCTCTCACCATTACAATGCATCAGTTCAACTGAAGCTTTGCATCAGCTACACTTCCATCTACAATTGCAATTTCACCCTTCACAGAGACCACAATCAAAACAGTAAGATCACCTTCTTAGCATCACAGTCAGCTATATAACCCCTGTAATGTTCCATGGCAAACTGAATTTTCATGTACAAACCCTAAATGTAATCCAAGTATAACCCATCGATTTCTTCACCAACTCTTCAACTCAAACCAATTATAATCCTCACCCATCCTTCCATTTCTAAGATATGAGCAGAAACATCTTCCAATTCATCACAGAACTTCACTTCCATCTTATTCACAGCAACAACAACAAAACCCAAGTTTCTGTTTCAACTCAACATCATCAAACCCATCTCATAATTTTACATTTACCGTTCAATCATCATTTTCTTCCATAACCACAGAAACCCTAGGTTCTGTCTCTTCTAAATCGAGTAATCAACAACAACAACAGTTAATTCCTTCTAGATCAATTTCTCCTTCTCTTATCTTCGAATTCCCCTCTCAATCTCCTCACATAGAGCTCTGATTTCTTTACTAGCAGCCATTACAGCCACTATTTCTCTAGTTTTCTCTCGATCTTATTTCTTAGAACCGACAGTTTCCTTTGTTTCTCAATTTCAGGAAAGCTGGTAAGAGAGTTAGGTCAATCATTGAGATGGATTTAACCACCCATAGTGTCATCCCCTTATCCTCAGCTAGTCTTTGTTTAGTACCCCTCCAAATAGAGGTGCCCTTTAACCTTGGACCGAATCCAGATAGTGTTTGCCCATGAAAAATGATGGCTCTGCCCTTTACGCTCCAGATGGACTTTTTCTCCTTCTTGCGCACCTCTGCCAGCTCCAACTATAGCTCGCCTGTGAATTGAAGTGTTTGCCTTTACGCTCCAAATGGGCAATTTTCCTTATTTTGCCCCCAAGTGCTCCATTGCTCCTAATAACTCAAAACTAAACATAAGATACATATTTCACAAAATAAATAGCAAAGAAAGCATTAATACTAGATATAAAATTAGGTGTTTTACAACACCTATCAGAAGTTCTAATATGCCACCAAAGCTTCATAAGAAGCGCCTTATTCATCACTGCCATCTTAATAAAACCAAGACCTCCCTCCGCATACGGAGTGCAAAGATTGTCATAACCAACCACGAAAGCCTTACTAGTGGTAAAATCTCTAGTCCAAATGACATTATGAATATCTCTTTCACATTGGTCAATAAAATTCCGAGGGTATTTATAAACCGCCATATTATGAATCGAATAGCTAACAATAACCGATTTGACAAGAACAATTCTGTCTTGAAAAGAAAGAAATTTCCCTTTCCAACCTGCCAATTGGTTTTTAATTTTGTCAACAATGTTACTAATATGACGATATCGAACCGTACCAGGCATGACTTTAACTCCAAGGTATCGATCAGGAAAAGTAGCCACAGGCATTCCCAGAAAATTAGAGATGTAAGTACATCTACTAAGAGAACCACCCCCATAATAAACCTTGCTTTTTTGGCGACAAACAGTTTGACCCGAAGCTCTTTGATAAGATCCCAAAAGATCAACCAAATTGTGTAAACTTTTTCTGTTTCCTTTACAGAAAATCATAATATCATCAGCAAAGAGAAGATAAGTAGGAGAAATACCTTTTCGAGAGACCATGTGAGTCATCTTACGTTCCATGAAGAGTTTTGAAATATTTCTACTCAAAACATCCCCAATAAGAACAAAAATGAGAGGTGATAGAGGATCTCCCTGCTGAAGACCCCTGTTGATACTGAAAAACCCCTCCAGACTCCCATTAAGTAAGACCGAAATGCGAGCTAATTGAAGAATATTAAGGATCCACGAGCACCAAACCTCAGAAAAGCCATATCTTCTAAAGACTTCAAGAACAAAAGACCAGCTAACAGTATCGAAAGCTTGGGTAATATCAAGTTTCAAACCCAAATTACCATCTTTTCTTTTAATTTCAATCTCATTAACCAGCTCAGCAGCAACACTAATATTCTCATGAATATTCCGGCCCTTCAAAAAAGCAACATGTTCCTCCGAAATCAAATTATCCAAGACAGTACCCAGTCTGGTAGCAAGAATCTTGGTGAAGATTTTGAAGAAAAAATTACTAAGCCAAATCGGTCTAAAATTGCGAAGATTATTCGCACCTCTTACCTTAGCAAGCAGGATAATGAGACTCGAGTTGACCCTATTAGGAATGCACCTCAAATTCCAGCAATAAAGAATGGCCTTAATAAGATCATTACAAATAATGTCCCAACAATGCCTATAAAAGCATCCTGAAAATCCATCAGGACCCGGCGCACTATACGCACCCAAGTCCCAAACAACATATTTTATTTCTTCCATGGTAGGAATACTATCCATTGTCAAGATTTCATATGAAGTTATATTAGGATGTTCATAGTTAAACAAATGATCTTCAACTTCCGTGTCTTCCCCATTGAACTTAGCCTCATAATATTGAATAACATGATCACGCAAAAGGCCACTGTCTTAAATCGTGTTTCCAGCATCATCAATAAGTTCAGAAATAACATTACTACTTCTTCAAGTACGGATAGAATTGTGAAAGAAAGTTGTATTGCTAGCCCCATCAGCAATCCAATTATTGCGCGCTTTTTGCTTCAGCATTGTAGCCTGTTGTAATCTTGTGTCATGAAGAATATTCATAGCATATTTCATAGAGTCCAGTTTAGAATATCAGCTGGATCCTCATCAGATAAACGAGCTGCTATTTCAAACCTAAGCTGGTCTTCTTATAATCTTGAGTTGATGTTGCCAAAAGCTTGATGATTCCACCTCTTCATATCAGCCTTCAAACGCTTGAGTTTAAAAGGAAAAATAAAATCTGGACTACCAAAAACTGGAAGATTCCAATTTTCAGAGACCATACGTAAAAAATATGCATGAAGAAACCATATTTTTTGCACACGAAAAGGAGTTCGCTGCGGTCTTGACACTACAAAATGGTAGCCAATGAGAGTAGAGTGGTCGGAAACTTCTCTAGGAAGAGCTTTACACTGCCAATTCTCATATTTAGCTAACCAATCTGGATTAATAATGTCTCTATCCAACTTACATAGGATTGTCTGAGTACCATTCTGGCCGTTGGTCCAAGTAAATTTGCTCCCAAGAGAATCACCTTCAAACATGTTATTATCATCCATCCAATCCCTGAACTCATTGATAACTGAAGTTCTAGTCACAAGACCTCCTTTTTTCTCCTCATCCCGTAAAATAAAATTGAAATCCCCAATAACAAGCCATGGGACATCATCATTCCCATTCGATAATTGATGCCAAAGCCTTCTCCTAGTGACTTGGAGATAACTTGCATGAACAAAAGAAATTAATACACCATTCAACTCGATTGTAATAGCCTGTTTACTCATGTTAATCATAGAAGGATCTTCAAAATCTTCCAACCAGAAAATCCAAATATTCCAAATAGAAGTATTCGAAGTATTATGAATAACTTTTTTTTAAAACCATTCAAATTAAGCCTAGCAATGAAAGTATCTGTACAACGTACCTTTGGTTCAGATATACAAAGAGTCTCTGGCTTGAATTCATGAATCAAATCTCTTAACTTAGGTTACGCTTCAGGTTTCACAACACCATTGATATTACAAAAGAATACCCGCATTAAGAACGCTTTGGAGGCTTTTTAAATATCTTAGATGAGTTCACCTCACCTTTTGAAGTCCCAGTCGATTCCTGAGAATCTGTATGCTTAGCTTAAGGCTGAGGAGAAACTCAATTCCTAGCACGATAACCCAAACTTGCTTCAGGTTCCGTGTCAGACAAGGAATTTTCTTCCGAGTGCAATTTTGAATTTGAATTAGAATGCCGAGGCGAGCTAGAGTTTTGAGTCACACGAACTCTTCTAGCACCACGTTTTTTATTCTTAGCGGTTGTAGCTGCCAATTTTTCAGCGTCATAACCTCCCTAGTCCTTGATTTTCTCAGCTGAGTGTTCCAAGTCCGTAGAAGCATTAGATTCTTCATCTTTCATTTCAACGGCATCATCATCTCCAGCTAAATCAGAATTCAAAACATTAAATTTATTTGAGTTCAAAGCCTGTTCAGTGGCCGTTATAGCATCACACAAATGGGTAGAAGATGAGATAGCATCATTCCTATCATGTGCATCCCGTTTAGTTCTTGAAAATTCAACGGGAGCATTTGACTTAGGTACTAAGGCGCTGGTTCTGTCTAACTCAGTCCTTTTCGCTAATGCTAATTTCGCAGCTGCATCAAGCTTAGTTCTCGCCAATTCAGCTTCTGTAGCGCGTAAAGAAGCTTTGGAACGAGCAATGTCAACTTCAAGCTGAGAGATTTTCTCCACATCCCCAGCATTCCCCTTTATTATTACCTCAACATCAGCATCAGGTTTTTCAGTAGCATCAGCTGGAGCAACCTCATCAGTTATATTAGCCACAACATTCGCTGAAGTATTTTTGTTCTTATTACGCCTCCTTGTTTTAGCTTCCTGCAAAGTTTGGCTTGTGTTTCCCTTGTCAGTCTTCTTCTCTTGCTGATGATTATTTTTAATACGCCTACATTCATTATCGTCGTGACCAATGATGCTGCAATGCAAGCATAATTTAGGTGATTTAGGAATTTCGATGTACTTCCAAAAGCTACGACATCCAGCTGTGATCTTCATCCGTGAAGGAATATGTTTCGGAAAGTCTATGTCCACCAGAACCGAAGCAAAATATCCAAACTCCAGATTAAGAGTTCGTTGATCAACTACAATAGGGTTTCCAGGAACCTTATCTAACGCCAAGAGAGTTTCATCGGTCCATAATTTGACGTGCAAACCTGGAAAATGCACCCAAACAGCTGCATGGGAAGTATTTTGTCTCTCCGAGTCGAAACCAGGGTACCAATATATGAGACGAAGCTCAATATGATTTACATACCACTTAGTATTACGTATCTTTTCTTTTTTTTTCTTCATCTTGTAACATGATAACAAAAAAGCCTTTACTCATTGGCATAAACCGAACACAGTTAGGGTTTAACTTCCATTGAGTTTCTAAATTCTTCTTAACCTCAGCAAACTTCAAACCAGTGTAGTTTAGCCATGCTATGAAGCTATGTTGAAAGGGTTTACAACCCTCTTAATAGTAATCAGCCGGAATTATCAGAGATGGTTCACCATCAATGAGCGATGGGTTTGGTAAACTGTTGAGATCTACAGTCGAAGATTGTAGAGTTTGCTTAGATTTGAGTTTTTCAGCAAAAGTAGGCTTGCCATTGTTTGGAACTAATTCCGTAACTTCAACCATCATGAAAAATCAGTGATTGAACGTGAATTTTTTTGAAAAAACGCAAAACCCTAGAGAGAGCGCCAGACTTTCTCTCTCCTCATCTTTTTTCAAGACTAAATTTCCAAATGTTACATCCTTCCAAATAAAAAACTTCGCGAAGAACCACTGCGGGTTAACCTTCCTTCAAAGCTGGTTTTGGTAGAGAACTTAAATCAACAGTGGTGGATGGAAGTTGTTGCTTTCCTTTCACCTGATCAGCATATGTGAGAGTTCTCATAAGAGGTTTAGAACTATCACCCATCACGAATCACCAAAGAGATGATTCAAGATGAGGCGCGGTAGAAAAAAATTGAAAAACATGAAAATCCTAAAATCGCCAGAGCAAAATTAGGAGAGAGAAAAATATTTTGAAACTCCTTTCCTATAAAAACAAAGCAATTCATATCTCTCGATTTGATCTATACTCAAATAAATAGAAATCTGTGAGTCTTTATAAAATAAAAGAGATATAAACTTGGATGGTACCAAAGACCAATATCTAAGGATCAATCAATTTCCAATCAACAACCAAAGGTTGGATTTCACAATTGATCGATACAACGCACAACCTGTGATATTTCAATTATATAACAAAATATAATGCGGAATAGAAATAACACAGATACCAGAAGTTTTGTTAACGAGGAAACCGAAAATGGAGAAAAACCCCGGGACCTAGTCCAGATTGAACACCACACTTTATTAAGCCGCTACAGAAACTAGACTACTACAAAATAACTTTGATCTGGACTGTAGCTGAACCCTAATCAATATCACACTGATTCAAGGTGCAATTGAGCTCCTTACATCTCTGATCCCAGCAGGATACTACGTACTTGATTCCCTTAGCTGATCTCACCCACAACCAAGAGTTGCTACGCCCAAAGTCGAAGACTTTAATAAACAAATCTGTATCACACAGAAAAGTCTATGATAATATATAAATCTGTCTCCCACAGATAAACATATGAATTTGTTCCGTCTTTTGATAGAAATCAAGGTGAACAGGAACTAATCGATAAAAAGGACTTATATTCCCGAAGAACATACTATAATTATCAATCACCTCACAATAATCTTAATCGTATGGTAGCGAAACAAGATATTGCGGAATCACAAAAGATGAAATGAAGATGTTTGTGATTTCTTTTTATCTTGCCCTATCGGAGATATAACCTCAATCCAATTATTTAATTGAACTCGTACGATAAAAAATGGCAAGATCATATCGCTCAACTACAAGAGAAGTAGTTTCGTCTGGCTTAATAATCCCAATGAAGTCTTTAAGTCGTTAACCTACAGGGTCTCGAGAACAAACCTAAGGTTAAAGGAGAATCGACTCTAGCAAAACCAACTAGTACACACCGGAGGTGTGGGGATTTGTTTTTCCAGTTGCTTGAGTTCCCCTTATATAGTTTTCATATCAGGGTTTGCAATCTAAGTTACCTTGGTAACAAAGCACTCAATATTCACCATTACATAAAAACCTGATTCAACCAAGCTAATATATTTCAATCGTTAGATCGAAACTTAGCTTGAGTAATCGTACCTAAATATGTACACTTAGTTGGTTCACAAATAGTTAACCAATGGTTAGCCATATGAGCACTTTCATATTAACCGTATTCATCTTTCTCATAACTAGTTCAAATGACTCAAAAGAACTAGTTGGAGAGTTATTCAACTGCTTAGGTATTTATGCATAGACACAATTGAAACAAAATTGGTTTGATTCATTTGAATTAATTCATGAACAATATAGCCACGGTTTGCAAATATTGCATTCCTTATAATTTATTTTTTTAAGTCCATGAACCACCGATTTGAGAATAAACAGCTTGGGTACGCGTACCTTAGCTACTGGATTTTGAGTTGGTTTTAGTTTCCAAACTCAGCAGAATTTTTGGGGTAGAAAAGTGCCACCGGTACGCGTACGGGTACGCATACCTAAGGTGACTGGTTTATGAGTTCGTAAACTCCAAACTCAACAAAAATTTCCGGGAGGAAAGTTCCGCTAGTACGCATACGGGTACGCATACCCAACCTGTCTCCTTCACCAATACCACATGCACACTTATGCACGCACTTGGTTTCCGGTACATGGATTTATACACTAATGTGCGAACACGCTATATATGCTTATATCCATAGGTGTGTTGTTTTTCCACAACAAATTAACACCCAAATTAAGATAAGAGAAATTTGATTCAAAGAATCAGCCTTAAGAAAGAGATTTGAAGATTTAAGCTAAGCTAAACAATATTATTGATTTCTTAAGCAGCCACCAAAATAGTTCTTACATATTTAAAACCCTCATCAAATCAAGAAATGAGTACAAATACGAACGGATGGGGGACATCTGTTGCCATCCCACTGGCTACAGCTAACCAATCCCACACAAAGATAAATACACCCAGTTTCAAAGTTAAGAACCCCAACAAATTGGTACACCCATGTACACCCCACAGAATATCTAAGTAGAATGAAGATATATAACAATACCCCTCCCATGAAACAATCCTTGTCCTTGAGGATTAAAGACTGGAAAGTGAGCTGATATATTTGATGCAACCTCCCAGGTAGCCTCTTCTGCTGATGAGTTTGACCAATGGATAAGGAGTTGGGGTACAGAATGGTTACCTATGATCAATCTTCTGGAATCTAGAACTGCAATGGGGGTAACAATTACATGTCCCTCATGATCAAACACTGGGATTGTAGGGAAAGGAATGTGAGAAGCACCAATTTTGTTCTTAAGTTGTGAAACACGAAACACTGGATGAATTCTAGCCTCTGGAGGTAACTGAAGCTTGTAAGAAAGAGCACCAATTTTTTGAATGATAGTGAAAGGGCCGTAATACTTCGCAGAGATTTTTAAGTTACTTCGAAGAGAGACTGAAACCTGTCTGTATGGTTACAATTTGAGATAAACCAAATATCCTACTTCAAAAACTCTATCAGTTCTCTTGGCATCAACAAAATATTTTATTCTTTCTTGAGATTTGGTGAGTGTGTCTTTAAGAAGCAATAGCATGTTCTCCATTTGGGTAAGATATTTCTCCACTGAATCCACTACAGTAGTGACAGATATTGGGAAATCCAAATGAGGAGCTTCATAACCATAAAGATCCTTAAAACGAGACATCTTGAGGCTGGTGTGGAAACTTGTGTTATACCACCATTCTGCTAAATCCAACCATTGCATCCAATTCTTAGGCTGTTAACTTGTCATACATCTGAGATAGTTTCAAGTTAGTCATTGACCCTTTCAGTCTGCCCATCTATCTGAAGGTGATAAGAAATGCTTAACTTAAGAGCAATACCTAAATGTTTGAACAAGTCTTACCAGAAATTACTGGTGAAGATCTTTTCTCTATCTGACACAATAGAAGCAAGTAAGCCATGTAATCTAATAATGTGATGCATAAATGCTTTGGGAACTAAAGAAGCTGTATAAGGATGTTGCAGGGGAATAAAATGGTTATACTTTGTAAACCTATCAACAACCACCAGAATTACTTCTTTCCTGTCACTCCTGGGTAATCCCTCAATAAAGTCCATGCTGATATGCTTCCAAACATGGTTTGGAATTGGTAATGGCTGAAGCAAACCAGCTGGAAATGTGTGTTCTCCCTGGTGTATCTGGAAAACATCATAAGAAGAGACCAAAGAAAAAATCTCATCTTTCATGCCAGGCCAAAAGAAATGTGTCTTGGTCCTCATATAGGTGGCTTGAATACCATAATGACCTCCTACTGCAGATGTATATGTTGCTAAGAGAATAGAATGTCTGATATTGTTGCTAGAGCCAATATAAATTCTGTTCTTGTATCTCAGAATTCAGCATGATAAGTGTAATTGGGACTAGAATTTGGAGCCACAAGTAGCTTAGAAATTAGTTGTTGGGCCCCCTGATCTTAGGCATAGCTGGAGATGACTTCTTGCTTCCAAATTGGCTGAGAGATGGTGATGCTGGAACAAGAGCTGTCACTGTGATATCTTCTAGATAAAGAATCAACTACTTTGTTCTATTTTCCTTTCTTATACTGGATATCATAAGTATAGCCTAGTAATTTTATAAGCCACTTTTGTTGTATGCATGTAGTAATCTTCTGCTCTAGGAAGTACTTTAGGCTCTCTTGATCAGTCTTGATAGTAAAGTGATGGCCCAACAGATAGTGCCTCCACTTGGAAACTGTAGATCCCACAGCTATGAGTTCTTTTTCATAAGTAGAGAGGCCAAGTGATTTAAGGCGAAATGGTTTACTGAAGAAGCATAATGGTCTTCCCTCCTGCATAAGGACTACTCCAATTCCAGTAGCACAAGCATCAGTCTCTAAGATGAATGGTTTAGAAAAATCTGGTAAATCCAGAACTGGAGTAGTAGTCATTGCTAATTTGAGAGAATTGAAGGCTTGAGTAGCAGCTGGTGTCCAAGTGAAATCATTCTTCCTAAGCAAGTCAGTAAGAGGTTTACTAAGCACTTCATAGTTTTTAACAAACTTTCTATAGTATATAGTGAGGCCTAAAAACCCTCTGAGTTATTTTATGTTTGAAGGTGTTAGCCAGCTAGTCATAGCAGATATCTTAGAAGGATCATCCATAACCCCTTGAGCAGTAATGATATGTCCCAAATATTCCAAAGTAGGTTGTGCAAAACAACATTTGGAGAGTTTGGCATAAAGCTGATGTTTTCTCAATAAAGATAAGGTCAGGTGTATGAGTCTCCATATCAGGACTGTAAACTAGAATGTCATTAAAGAAAACAAGGATGAATTTTCTAAGATAAGGTTGTAAGATGTCATTCATCAAAGCTTGAAAGGTTGCATGAGCATTAGTAAGACCAAAAGGCATGACTGTGAATTCATAGTGGCCATGATGGGTCCTAAATGTTATTTTGTAGATATCAGCTAAAGTGACTCTAATTTGTTGATAACCTGACCTCAAATCAATTCTAGTAAAGATACAAGAGCCAAATAATTCATCCAAAAATTCATCAATAACAAGTATTGGGAACTTATCTTTTCCTGTGATGTTGTTGAGTTGCATGTAGTCCACACAGAATCTCCAGTTGTTGTCTTTTTTTTCTTCAATAAAAGTATGGAAGAGGAAAATGGGTTGTGACTTGGCTGAATAACCCCACTTTGTAACATTTCTTGAACCATTTTCTCAACTACCTCCTTTTGAACATAGGGGCATTTATAGGGTCTCTGATTAAAATGAGTTGAATTGGGAATGAGGGGATGGAATGGTCCAATGAGTTTGTGGTGGAAGTGAAGTAGGATCAGATAAAACATCTCGAAATTGTTAAATGTCAGATATTACTGGTGGTGGAGGATCTTGAGAAGGAGTAGGGGAGACAAAATACAATTGACCCATAACACCATGAGAGTTTTTCTTAAGGAATCCTTGTAACTCTGCTGAATCAATCAATTTGAGAGTAGGAGTAGGATCATCCATAACCCCTTGAGCAGTAATGATATGTCCCAAATATTCCAAAGTAGGTTGTGCAAAACAACATTTGGAGAGTTTGGCATAAAGCTAATGTTTTCTCAATAAAGATAAGGTCAGGTGTATGAGTCTCCATATCAGGACTGTAAACTAGAATGTCATTAAAGAAAACAAGGATGAATTTTCTAAGGTAAGGTTGTAAGATGTCATTCATCAAAGCTTGAAAGGTTGCATGAGCATTAGTAAGACCAAAAGGCATGACTGTGAATTCATAGTGGCCATGATGGGTCCTAAATGTTATTTTGTAGATATCAGCTAAAGTGACTCTAATTTGTTGATAACCTGACCTCAAATCAATTCTAGTAAAGATACAAGAGCCAAATAATTCATCCAAAAATTCATCAATAACAAGTATTGGGAACTTATCTTTTCCTGTGATGTTGTTGAGTTGCATGTAGTCCACACAGAATCTCCAGTTGTTGTCTTTTTTTCTGCAATAAAAGTATGGAAGAGGAAAATGGGTTGTGACTTGGCTGAATAACCCCACTTTGTAACATTTCTTGAACCATTTTCTCAACTACCTCCTTTTGAACATAGGGGCATTTATAGGGTCTCTGATTAAAATGAGTTGAATTGGGAATGAGGGGATGGAATGGTCCAATGAGTTTGTGGTGGAAGTGAAGTAGGATCAGAGAAAACATCTCGAAATTGTTAAATGTCAGATATTACTGGTGGTGGAGGATCTTGAGAAGGAGTAGGGGAGACAAAATACAATTGACCCATAACACCATGAGAGTTTTTCTTAAGGAATCCTTGTAACTCTGCTGAATCAATCAATTTGAGAGTAGGAGTTGAATGAGTACCCACTAAAGTGATATTTTTCCCATGATGAAGAAAGGAGATACTCAATGTAGAGAAATTAAGAAGAATGTCTCCTAATTGCTTGAGCCAATCGGATCCTAGAACAACATCACAACCCCCCTAATGTCAGAAGTCTTAAGTCACCAATGAAGTCATGATCTTGCATTTTCCAGTGTAAGCTAGTATAAATGCCTGAGCTAAATTTCTTGTCTCCATTTGCCACATTGACCAATAGGTTAGAAGTAGGTTGAATAACACACCCCAATGATTTGGCCAAATCACAATCAATGAAGTTGTGAGTACTACTAGTGTCAATTAAGATGGAGATTGCTTGATGGTGGATAGTACCAGGGATTCTGATGGTTTCTACAATGGTATGACCTGTGAGGGCATGAAGAGATATTTCCATGTCACTTTCTACAGTATGAGTATCTTCAGGTTGAGCCATTTCTTCTTCATGTTCACTTCTTTCAGTTTCAGATTCTTCAGCAACCATTAAGAATAGTTATTGTTTTTTGCAAAAATTCCCTAGCTTATATACCTTATCACAATTGAAGCGCAATCCATCTCTCTTCCTCTTCTGTATTTGTTCAGGTGTTAATCTCCTAATGGGAATCTGAGAAGGTATTTGTTTTAAAGGAGCAGTAGATGGCAGTGGAAGTAAGGGAGGGAGGGCCACCGGCTTGGGTGGGTAATTTTGTGAGATAGGTTGTTTGGTGTTAGTGAAAGAGCTAGAAAAAAATTGTTGGTAGAACAGTTAAATTTTTATTGGTTGGCAAGAGTATGTTCTTGAATTCTACCTAGGAAGAATGCCTGCATCAAGGTGGAGGGGTTGAACTTACTGACTGAGTGTTTAATGTCATCCTTCAACCCTCCAATGAAGCTCATGACAAAGTAATGTTCATTCAGCATAGGGTATTGTCGATACAATAAGGCTTTAAGGTTCTCAAATTGTTTAAAATAATCTTCTATTGTAGTGGTTTGAGACAATTTATTGAAAATTCCTAAGATATTTTCATTAGCAGGATTTTCAAATCAAAAAGAGGCAAGTTCAGCTAATTCATACCAAGAAGTGATGGATCTACTCGTTTGTAAGTTTGTCAACCACTTATCTGCCTTTCCTTCTAGATGCATAGATGCCATGGTGAATTTCTGGTTTTCATCTCTGATGTTGTTGAGAAGGAAATATCGATCGCATTTTTGAATCCACCCTTTAGGATTTTCTCCATCAAATCTTGGAAAATCTATCTTTGGCAATCGAGGGTTGTAGTTTCACTCTCGATTCCCTTGTGGTAGATTGAACATGGATCCTCCCTGATTCGAAATAAATATGTAAGATCCTTCCCCAGTTGCATCACGATGGTCTTCATCCCTTCTATTAGAATGAGTTTCCATAAGCTTGAGGAAGTCCTCTTTATTCAATAATAAAGATTTGAATTCCAGATCCTGTGTTGTAAGCTTCTCTAATCTGTCATTGATACTAGATATTTTTTTCTGTGAACGAAGTCTCCATTCTATGTAATTCTTCATTCACTTCTTTGATTGTAGGATTCTTATCCCCACCCATGATAGGAAAGTACGGCTCCTGATACCAATTGTTGTGTTTTCATAACAAATTAACACCCAAATTAAGATAAGAGAAATTCGATTCAAAGAATCAGCCTTAAGAAAGAGAGATTTGAAAGCATCCACCAAAACAGTTCTTACACATTTAAAACCCCGCATCAAATCAAGAGAGGAGTACATAGACGAACGGATGGGGGAAATTTGTCACCATCCCACCGGCTAGAGCTAACTAATCCACACAAAGATAAATACACCCAGTTTTAAAGTTAAGCACCCAACAGATTGGTACACCCAAGATAGGTGCACCCCACAGAAATATCTAAGTAAAATGGAGATATATGACAAGGTGGTAATCTCAACTCTACATTTCAATCATTAAAACATTCTTCTATAATGTTATAACAATCGTTATTCACGACTATCGTCAACAAAGCTATTTTCAAGATTGAAACATCATCATGACTTTCTTCACGGGTAAAGATGAAAATGGTTAAAGCTAAAGCTTACTAACACATTTTTCGGGAAAAATATAGGCGAGTAAACTCGACTCGAAATAGCAAATGTGTATGTATGAAAACTATCATACTTATACGACTTTATTCTCAAGAGTAGGAGATAGAGTAGACTTTTGAGTGATAGATGAGTTCAAGTATCCACATAACTTTTAGTCGGATGAAGTTCCACTGGTTCCTTGAGTAGTTCTTCGTCTTTGTAAGATAATCGCCATGTAGTCTGGATCTCAATTATACTTAACTGTCCTAGACCGAAACTAAGTTATAAGTAAACTAGAAATCAAGACATTAGTTTTGATCACTAACATTGACAAACATACTTGAGATAGAAATACATGCGAGTTCGACCGAGCAATGCTCTTACAATCTCCCCATTTGTCAATTTTAGTGACAAAACTATCAATACATATGGATTAAAAAATAGATAAAACTTTGTAGCTTCTCGTCCACATGCTTGATCTCCTTGGTGCTTCAACATTACTTGAAAACTTTGTCTTTTCCAAGTACTCCCATGATTCCATAGATGTTCAGTTCAGCATCATAGTTGTTGAATATCCGTAGCCATAACAATAAGAAAACACAAGCTCTCAATCATTGTTATACAGTGTCATAGTATATGTATTATTACACAACATCAATACTTTCGTCTCAACTCGAAAACTACTCCCCCTTACATAATGATCCGAAAAACATATATATTTATAGTGTGAACTACATATTAATTCTCCCCCATTTTGTCAATAAAATTGGCAAAGGTACGAAAACGGGGATCCTAATAAAAAAATTACGGAGACGCTTCAAGACCAAAAGAAAGAAACATATCAACTTTTTTTATATGCAATAATAAAGCCGAAACTAAATGCATTCATCAAGGAGTTTATAAAGATACAAGATAACCCCTAAAAAATTCCACAGCCGCACTCCCAACTAACCTTTTGAAGAAAAATCATTAGTTTCAGGGTAGAAGCCGACACAAACTTCTGGTGCCTTCAATTTGTTGAAGGTACACTGGGTTTAGTCGGCCTTGAGATTAAACAAATACCCCAACGTTGGTCAAATAATGTCTAAAAATTCGGTTCAAAACAGAGGGCCAACAGGAAAAAGGGAGAGACTAACATCAGTGTTACAAAGAGAATACCCTATATGTATCAAATTCTATTAACTAAACATGCATTCAAATTAAAAAATCACCAACTAAACATTAAAAAAAAAACAAGTTGAATAATATTTGCATAAACAAAACTTATAAGAGAATTTCATAATTAGAAAATATCTTCAAATCACTATTAGATATTTAATTGCATGCCTTACCAATAATTACGATAGGTTGAAGTCACCAAATTAATCTGTAAAAAGTTCACTGGTTATGTAGCACAGATAAATTTACAGTGGTGTTGATGGTGCACCATATAACTGCTACTCGATTGATTTTTATTTTGAGAGGGTTTCGGTTTTGTTTGGAGAAACTGAGAGGGAGTGTTTCATTATTTTCATCGTCATTCAGAAAGTCAAGAGCAAACTTGCATAATGCTTTCAGAATCTCAATACAACCATAGATTTATCTATTGAAAGGAGAAATCTTTTATATTTTTTTGTCTTGCAATTAATTTTATTTTTATTTTAAAAACCATGATTCATACGATTAGTTATCAAAGATAACGGGGGTACCATTTGATCCAATGATCATAATCATTTTGTCTTATATGATTTGGTATATGATAGACACATTTATGTGTCTAATATGTCTCAATTGTATGTATTGTTAGTACTCGATTTTTGTATTTATTTTTTTATCTTATGTCTTTGTAGGTATTTATAGAGAAATAATCTCTTGCGACGAAATTGGCTCGAAAAGTGGTGTTTTACACCCCCAGGATAAAGTACTAAAGGCACCCCAGAAAATTACTAAATGCACCCCATGGGAATGTGTTATTCGGACTCCAGCAACGGATAAGGGGCGACCACTGGATAAGGGGTGACCTTCTTCACAAATTCAAAAAAAAAATTATTTTGGCGGGAAAATATTTGCTCTTCACTGGCAGATTTTCTCTATTTCATTTGGACGTGATTTTGTGCGATTCAATCGCTGAAACTTTTTGGAAAGATGTAATATATCATAACAGAGCTGGTATGGGTGATTGTTTCGACTGAATTTGGCTGGATAATCACGTGGAAGAAATCAGGGAAATACGGGTTTGAAAATGATATTCACGGATTTTCAGCAAGTTTGATGTGTGCTGCTCGTGTTTTGATGACACTTAGTCATTGAAGATGCGTGTAGAAGCTAAATAAGGGAGTATCAAAAGCTGTTTACGCGTGGAGAATCATTTCAGGGAAGAAAATATTTGTAAAATATTTTCTTTTAACACCGAGTAATGGAGGATCATGGAGAGTTAATGAACGTGATTTCTTGTCGCTTTTGGGTATGAATAGGTTCCCTGGGTGTCCTAGAAGGTATGGAGTGATTGGGGAGGCTACAGAATATAGAGTATTGTTGCAGAGAAATCAGCAGCAGCAGCAGAAAAATAAGGAAGAACGTGAAGAACAGACTCCCAAAGACAGTCGTAAAAAAACTGTCGTTCATGCGTAAAAGATAACTGTTTGTCTGCATGACGATTCCGAGCTATAGTTTTCTCATGCAATACCGCTTTGTAACAACTCCATTGTAACACTGGGTTTTTAATGGCCATAAAGCATTACAAATCTCTGTTGATTATATTCTCTTCAATAAAACCACTTTTTGAGCAATGAAAAATTCTTTTGAGTGTGTTTTTACCATGTGGAGCTAGAACCCTACACTGGGTCGACGGAGGAAGCCGAAATTCAACATGGGTAAAATTATTTAATTCTTTTTATGACTTTTGCACTATTTTAAATTGATTTATGATTCGATAAAATTAGTTGTGATTCAATTAGATAGGTTATTCTTTGTTTAGATAATCTATGCTTAAGGGATACAATTAATGTTTTTGAAGATCTACTTTGGCAAAACAAGAGTCCATGTTTTTATTTGTTGAGCGATATTGTTAGAAGAATTAATTTTTGAACCTTTTGTTGTGAGTTTGGCCGAATCCTGAGCCCCAACACATCTCTTCATCTTGTGACAATTTTTGTATATTTATTTTTATCTTATCTTAGTTTTATTAAATCTAAAATTCTTTGCTTTCATAAGTCTCACGAACCTTACTACTACAACATCATTGATAAATACCATCAATTTTTGGCGTCGTCGACACGGAGCTTGTCTTTAGGCTAGAGTTTTTTAGATTTTTTTTTTTTTTAGGTTTTTATTTGTTTTTACTTTATTTGTTCTTCTTTACGTTTTTGTTTTTGTCTTTTTACTACAGATTTTGGAATTTGGAGCGAAAGAAAAATTTGCCAAAGCTTTTGGTGAATACTTAAAGTTTGGAGTTAAAGACAAAGCGAAAGAAGCGAAAGAATAAGATTTTTTTTTTTTATAAAAAAAAAAAAGAGTTTATTTCTTTAGATATTTTTTTTATATTTACTTTATTCAAAAAGGTTCTCATCAGACAAGAAAGTAGTCGGGAGCCTAGCAACAAGCTGGGCTCCAACCCCTTTTTGTACTACCACACTTAACCTATGAAAAAGGAAATCACCCACGCGTGTATTAGCATCATGACTAGCCATGTAGTTGCGGATACGAATGATAAAGTCTGTCGTCTCTACCCCCAGCTCACCAAGAGTGGTAAAGGCCAAAGCTCCGAACCCATAACCCTGTGATGTGCATTTTTCCAAATATTTGGTGTTCTTACGACTAACAACATCTTTGATAGCATGTCCCATTTGAAAAGCACGACCATTGCCACCTGCAAAGGGTGAAACAATCGTCACATCCATACAAACATCACGGCCGTTTTCCTAATTAAGCACCAGAATATCAGCTGGTCTCAGAGAAGTCCCATTATTGGCAAGTAACCCCAAGTCCACCTCCTTACGGGCCAGCACTCCAGCACGATAACAAATGTCCGCAATTGTATCACAAACCAGGTCGTGACGAAACTTTAGACCCACTTCATTTGCACAATGCAACGCGTGATCACCAAACACATCCATCTCTCTCTTTCAAAAGGGGCACAAGCTGGCCAACTCGAATAAGGGAATCCCAAGGCGGTAACAGATAATCGCACTGAATTGCCTGACACCAATTTTTTGATTCAACCCACCAATAGGGATGGCCAATAAGAAGTCCAAGGCGTGTTTAATTTGGTTACTCTGCCAGAGCAGCAAATCCCGTTCAGACATCTCGAAATCGGAAGTCAAGGTCTTCTTTACTGCATCGAAGTAAACTACTGCCAAAGTTTTCATTGAATGGGAGGAAGAGTGATCGACACATATAGGAGAATCTGGACTACACGCTGAGTTGAAAGAAGCTGTCGCACGCACGAGATGGGGACTAAAACCTCCAATGCCAGTGTGTCTCAAGATGACGGATTGAAGCTAAAGAGTTTGTAAACACGATGCCAAATAACAATATTGCCCGGTGTCATACATCGTATAAACCCCCATGCCACCCAATCTAAATGGCAAGGTGGAAATCCTCTGCTGTAGTGGACCAAAACCAGGGCCATCCCCCGTGACTATATGACGCAAAAACCTACACAGCCGAGAGTCGAACAAGTCTTGAGCTTCAGATAAGTAGTCCAGAATGGTGGTACGTAAAGCAAAGAATAGACGTGAAACACCAGCACAATTTCGAAACAAAAGAAGTTCACACTGTGGATCTTCAAGCTTCTCAACTGCATCAATAAGTTCTATAGTTTTACGCACTCTTTTCACAACCAAGTCAGCATTAAATTGAGCATCAAGGCTGACAGGAGCTCCTAGCAATTTAACCCCGTTCTGAGGCTTGCTAATATCCGATGGGAAAACACCTGCAGTGGCTGCCCTAGGATCAGGAGAGGGCCAAAATAATTCAGTCTTTCTTTAGATTGTATTAGGATTTCTTTATTCTTGTAAAAAAAAATTTTTTTTTTTTTAGCACTTTACTTTACTTTTTTTTTGGACTTTGGACTTGGACATTTGGACATTATTTTTTATTTTTTTAAACCCTACGGAAGGGTAGTTTTAAATATAAACTGCACATGGAAGGACGGTGATTACGATATCACCTCGGCCCCTCGGGTTCGTACATGACATAGGAGTCGTGGCCCGAGTCGACTTTAACGGTTCATCCCCCTTCTGGAACAGGAGGTAAGAATTCTAAACACCCGCGAATCCCCTGTCAGCGAGTTTACTGGATGATTTTGTATGCATATATGTTGAGGTTTTGAAAAGGCTGCTTTAATTTCCTAGTAAAGGGCAAGGACTGGCCATACAAGATAAGGGTTCGGATTTCATCACCGTTCTCTTCTTTCCCGCCTTAGGAAAACGATACCAAACGCGATCCTAAGCTTAAAATTTGGAATAGAACGAGATCGATAGGGTAACGAGCTTGATAGTAAAGTCGTTCGAAGAATATTGGTTCCTCTTTTGAGCATGCTTTGAAGTTCATGATGGTTTCTGTAAGTTGAATGCGTGACTGCGCCGCCTTGTAATACGGTGAGGCCTTGGGTATCAAAGCTCCACGTAGCTTCCCTCGCCTCGATTCAACTAACTTAAACTAGGATTGGTTCCAGAGGGGTTTGCTCAGATTGTAACGAATTCCCTTTCGAAGGATTAGAAGCTGGTCTAGAAACAATCTAAGTGGAGCCTTCATGCTTTTTGTTTGCTAGAAATCAGTAGGTTTGTTGTGGTCGAGTCAGCCTTTTTTGTGTTTGTGTAGAATTCCTTTGCAGTTAGGATGTCAAACTTGTATTATAATAGCCATCACAATGAATATGAATATCCAACTGAACAATATGGACATCACTCTTTTTATGACCATAGTGTGAATAGTGGTTGGGTATGCCAATCTTTTGAAGGTTATGGCCCATACCATGGTGAGCCCAATTACTATTCACATACCGACCGGTCATACGAGCAAAATTCTTATAATTCCTCTTCTCTAGATGAAACACGTAGGATGATTGGGTCAACACGTCGTAAGTAACTTAAGTCGACATATGAGTCAACTGAGACAAATGACTTAGTTATGGACGAAATAATCGAGACCAATAGTGAACTTTCTATATATGATACCATCAGGAAGTCTTGTGAGTCGATTGAGAAACATTTGCTAGAGGCGCAGAATGCTCGATATAGTGTTTCCAATAGTACCCTTGAAAATGAAGATAGTTATTCACATAACGATGTTAGAATTGGTAACACTACTTTAGATGAGGGTCAACTATTTTCATATTATTATAATGATGATTATGATGAGGATAGTGTTGATGAAGAATTTGAAATGAGTAGGCATAGTGATCAGGAATTTGTTACTCCAAATGAGCTTAATACTGATAGTAATATTTCTGGTTCAAATCCAAATAATTTTAATAATTATTCACCTATTCAAGAGGATGAGTATTTGACTAGAGATACCCCCGTTTTAGATGATGTAGTATTTCCTTATGATTGTGAAGCCAATGATGGTTTAGAGGAACGAGTATATTTTGAATTTAGCGATTTAGAAGCAATAGACTTATAAAAAGAAAATGAACTCGTAGAGATAAGTGAGGATGTACCTGACTTAGAAGAATCAATTGACCATTTTAAGGAATCAGATAGCCTTGAAATTAGGGAAGTTGTGACTAGTCTTTCTAGAGACACTAAAAACTCTAAGTTTGGGGGTGATTATCATTCTCCATGTGACTTAACTCTTAGAAAGGTCCCTAACTTGGGACTTGACATATGTGCCTCAACCATTTTAAAAGATTATCTTCATACACTTTTTCCTGAACCTAGTTATGTCCATAAAGAAGTTCAGTTGTTAGAAACCCATCCTCTGGTCGATGTGGTTAACCCAGGCTATGATACCATGATTGACTTTGTTTTCCCACCAAAAACCTTCCTTCCAATTGTGGGAACTTATGATTCTCAGATGTGTCGGTTATTAAGTTTTGAGACTAAACCTAATTACTTTAGAAAATTAGGGTTGACACATTTGCTTAAGAATGACCACCACTATGGTCAGATGTGTAAGTCAAATCTTATTGAATTAGAGGATCCTCAGTTATTTAGGTTATTATTGTGCGCTTCTAAGATCATATTTGAGTTTTTCCAGACTCTAGGACCTAATGATTCGGATCCCACCTATGAAGAAACGCAGCCAATGAAAATTTTCTATTTAGACCCTTTCATAGAACCTGAACCTGAACCACAATTAGATATAAATTTCTTAACCAGGAAACTAAGTAAGGGCTTGCTAGTCTTGTTCATTTTCTTGGTTCATTGCAGTTTCCTTTGGTCAGCTCTATTTAGTTTTGAAGACCCGCATTTGTTTCGACTGTTACTTTATGGTTCGAGTTGACTAATCTTTCCTAAGTCTGGCTGAAGACTTTAAACTTAGCACTTCTTGGGAGGTAACCCAATCTCATGCAACACGGTAATATATTTCCTTAACTCTTTTGCTTCAAATGGTAACAGTTTCTCCTTGTTCATGTTTTTAATTTCATCTTTAGAACATTGAGGACAATGTTAGATTTAAGTTTGGGGGTATGGGAGAAACTTTTTAGTTGCAATAAATAAACTCCAGAGCCTAGAAATTTATGTTTATTAAGGATGGCACTAACCAATCTAAGTGGATGGAAGCATTTTGGTTGTAGGAGTTGAGGAACCAATCTGATTCGATGGAAACATCTAGAAGAGTCTATTCATAAAAGCACAAAGCTCAGGTGTTAGAAAAGAAAACATGGTAGTTTCGCCATATCCTCGTGATGGAAACATCGAAAGAATCCTGATCACTTCTTTTATTTTTATTTTTACCATTGTTAGGGTGAAATAGAGTGACTGAGGTACCAAAAAAAAAAAAAAAAAATTGAGACCAGACCACTAGACCAACTGGAATAAATACAATAAAGTCGACCACTGGTACCCTTGTATATGCCATCTGAGTTAACCTAGAGTTAGGATTATCGACCACTGGTCCCCATGTATATGCCAGTGTGTTGATATTAGTCCAGACCAGTATCTCAGTCCATTAGGATAGGTTCACCCTAGCCAATATCATCCACGTTTTTCTCTTCTTAATCTATTCATGTGATTGGTCGACTCCGGTTTATGATGTCTAGAAACAATCTGAGTAGAGCTTTGTCAGTTTATATGAATTTTAGTATGCTTTTGTGTACAACAATTGGAATTTCGCATCAGTTTACTTCCTATTGTAGTCAATAAGTATGCCAACCAAGGAGATTCTTTAGTGCCTTCCAAGGTTCTGCGTATATATCTAGGGTCTGGAGTAAAAGGTTTTGTGGGTACACCTCTGGTAAACCCTCCAGAGACAACACTCCGCCACTGGGGCCACCTAGTGGTTTAACGGCTTTCTGCACGTGCTAAGTGTAGTCATTTTATTTTCTAGATTAGTTTTGCTCGAGGACTAGCAAATAATAAGTTTGGGGGTGTTGATAGACATATTTATGTGTCTAATATGTTTCAATTGTATGTATTGTTAGTACTCGATTTTTGTATTTATTTTGTTATTTTATGTCTTTGTAGGTATTTATAGAGAAATAAGCTCTTGCGGCGAAATTGGCTCGAAAAGTGGTGTTTTACACCCCAGGATAACGTACTAAAGGCACCCCAAAAAATTACTAAAGGCACCCCATGGGAATGTGTTATTCGGACTCCATCAATGGATAAGGGGCGACCACTGGATAAGGGGTGACCTTCTTCACAAATTCAAAAATATATATTTTGGCGGGAAATTATTTGCTCTTCACTGGCAGATTTTCTCGATTGCATTTGGACGTGATTTTGTGCGATTCAATCGCTGAAACTTTTTGGAAAGATGTAATATATCATAACAGAGCTGGTATGGGTGATTGTTTCGACTGAATTGAGCTGGAAAATCACGTGGAATAAATCAGGGCAACACGGGTTTGAAAATGATATTCACGGATTTTCAGCAAGTTAGAAACAATAAGGGTGTATCAGAAGATGCGTGTAGAATCTAAATAAGGGAGTATCAGAAGCTGTTTACGCGTGGAGAATCATTTCAGGGAAGAAAATATTCGTAAAATATTTTCTTTTAACACCGAGTAATGGAGGATCATGGAGAGTTAATGAGCGTGATTTCTTGTCGCTTTTGGGTATAAATAGGTTCCCTGGGTGTCCTAGAAGGTATGGAGTGATTGGGAGGCTACGAATAGAGAGTATTGTCAAGAGAAATCAGCAAGCAGCAGCAGAAAAAATAAGGAAGAACGTGAAGAACAGAATCCCAAAGACAATCGTAAAAAACCGTCGTTCATGCGTAAAAGATAAATGTTTGTCTGCATGGCGTTCTGAGCTATAGTTTTCTCGTAATAATTTGCTTTGTAACAACTCCATTGTAACACCGGTTTTGTAACGGCCATAAAGCATTACAAATCTCTGTTGATTATATTCTCTTCAATAAAACCACTTTTTGAGCAATGAAAAATTCTTTTGAGTGTGTTTTTACCATGTGGAGCTAGAACCCTACACTGGGTCGACGGAGGAAGCCGAAATTCAACATGGGTAAAATTATTTAATTCTTTTTATGACTTTTGCACTATTTTAAATTGATTTATGATTCGATAAAATTAGTTGTGATTCAATTAGATAGGTTATGCTTTGTTTAGATAATCTATGCTTAGGGGATACAATTAATGTTTTGAAGATCTACTTTGGAAAAACAAGAGTCCATGTTTTTATTTGTTGAGCGATATTGTTAGAAGAATTAATTTTTGAACCTTTTGTTGTGAGTTTGGCCGAATCCTGAGCCCCAGCACATCTCTTCATCTTGTGATAATTTTTGTATATATATATTTATCTTATCTTAGTTTTATTAAATCTAAAATTCTTTGATTTCACAAGTCTCACGAACCTTACTACTACAACATCATTGATAAATACCATCACTATATCCCCGAAATATTTGGTACCTACCTTTATTAATCATATCAAAAAATAACCAACTACATCTTTTAAAATACAATCTTACCCATCATTTTTTTTGCTTCAAAATAAAATAAAATAATTAATACCCCCACCACTAAAACCATTTACCGCCGGTATTTCTTCCACCACCACCATTAACATAACCGCCTCCACACTTACTAACACCCGATATTGCTTCCACCACCCACTACTTCTTCCACTACCACCATTAGTATCTATTGAAATAATTTTTTTAAAACTCTGTGTTGATGGAAATATGTATTGATAAATTAATTAAAGGGAGGATGTAAATTGAAAAATCTTTCTCCTCCTCTTCTCTCTATTTCTCTTCCATTTCTCAAAAAAAAAATAGAGTCGTCTTGCTTAGATTTGGTCCTTTTGGACCACATTTGAGCAATGATTTTATATATATATATATAAGTTTTTGGTAGTAGGTAATTGAATAAGATGTTTTTACATCATTTTTTTTGTTTTTGACATATTTTTTCGCCGTTTTGGGGCGATTTTTTATCGTCGTTGTGGGGCGAGTTCTTCAAGTTGTAATGACTGGTTCGTGGCTTGCTATTCTCGATTCAAAACATCGACGATTTATCACATTGACGCTATGAATCAGCATCCATGTCGTGTAGATCGGCAAGTTTATGGGAAAACTACTCCTTTGTTTTAGGAGCATCTCTTATAGAAGATGAATACAATCAGATTAAATGGTCGGAATTTATTTCTGGATATACCATCATTTCTCCGTTATACATAAAAATTTTCTGGATATCTTTGCGGTTTATCGCTCTTTCTCTTTGTGATCTACTGGTAATTGATGTCCTTATTTGTATTAGGGTTTTGATTATATTTTATTTTGATGTTTTTGTTATCCTTGTACCCGAACATGTAATCACTATTTCGATTTGAATGAATTGAAATATGTTGATTGTCCAAAATAAAAATAAAAAACAAATTTAAAGGGTCATTTATGATGAAAAATTAATAAATCGTTTATCATCAGGAATCAATTGGATAATAATTATAAAACACTTATAATGTTTAATTTAAACTAACCATGAGCATATTTATATTCTCCGTAATGGTACGGGAAATGATATGTGTTTAAATGTGAAAAGGCGAGGGTACCCAAATATACCTCAAGCTATAACTTTTCCTTCCTATAAGTCCTTTCTCCGAAAGTGATTGCCTATAGACTGAGTCAAGACAATACAACAAATCGGTTCACACTTCGTGTGATTGTCTATGGATATGAGATCGATACAATAAAACTACGAAGTTTTTTTACTTGATACAAAGGCTCGAACTTAAGAAAACTCAATAGGATTGCATATCAAGCAAATAGGATTAACGTTTGTGCAATTTACTTTAATTATAATAAAAAAATTATAATGCGGAAATATAAAGTAAATGGCACAGCAAGATTTTGTTAACAAGGAAACCGCAAATGCAGAAAAACCCCGGGACCTAGTCCAGAATTGAATACTCTCAGTATGAAGCTGCTAAACAAAATAAACCAACTTCGTACAGTTGAGACCAAGCAACTAAACTTATAGTTCACCTGGTTTCGTCTGTATTCCCATGCCTCCAACTTGTAAACAAGTCACGTACTTGGACCAATTCCTTTGGTTCCAAACAATAAAGGAACAACAAATATGTTTGGTATCAACTCACTTCAACCAAGTGATATGAGTTGCGCAAAGGCTCTTCTGTTTATCTTAACATAAACTCCTTTTCCAGGTTCCAAGATCTATCTTATGTTCAATCACCAAAAGGTAATCGTTAAGATTTTGCTATCAATAACTCTAATCCCAAGGAAATGTATTGATGTCGATCTTCTCAACTATTCTATCAAAATACCACAAGGATAGATCGATTATAGTTGGATCCTCTATTACCGAATCAAGTATTGTGCACACAAAAGATTATAAAACCAAGTCAGAAATCTTCTATCTCTTCTTTGTCTTCAAATTTTCTTAGATCTTCAATAAACACCTGCACACAACTACTTGAATCTCTTGTGATCAATCACACACTTAACGGAGTCTGTTAACAATGGATTATCACAAGATCGTCTTTAGATCTAACTATAGTCTAAAGATCCCTGTCGAAACCTTGAACTAGTTTGAGTGAATCTTATATCAGAAGAGAATATTTTCAAGCATAAACAAACTAGGTGCAATCAAAGTTCAACCACCGTTAGTCAATCAAATCAATATGAAAACTAAAGATAAAAGTTTGCTAGAAATGCAAAATCAAAGTATTTATAGACAAGGAAGTTTGGACACCAAGGAATTTCCAAAACCGAAAATATTATCAAGATATTCAATATTTTCCAAATTCGGTTTTCATAATTCCTGAGAATGCACTGTCCAAATTTATGAACGAAATCTCCTTGGAAAATCTTTAACTAGCAGATGCACATTACAAATTCTTATTTTCCATATATAATTAAAAACCTTAATTAAAAAGATTCTTAACTTATTTAAATTCGATCTTGGGATTTATTTCCTTCTTAGCTGTTAAGGAATATCTTTGGACAATAAAAGATACACATTAATGCGTGTGTTCAAAGTGTGTCGACATCTTTCCTCTTGTAAGTCCTTTTTCATACTTACTCACTTGAAACAGATTTACCACACTTCCAAACAAGTTTAGAATTGGTTCATCTGAATTTCAAGAACTATGTGATTGATCAATTAACACTCAATCACAAGTCATGGGTGTAACGGTTCTACCAGAAAAAGTTTCGGTTCTACCTCCATGTGAGTACTTACCGAATTTGCGGTTGACTAGGTACTAGGATTGGTTCCGCACATATATTTGGTATCTAACTTATATGTGTTGCACATGTCCATAGGATCGGTTCCCCTTTTCCTAAAAACATGTTGCATATGTTCATAGGATCGGTTCCCCTTTCTATTATAAACCTTTTTGCACCTCATACAAGGATCGGTTCTCCTTGTGATGTATTGCACCTATTACTAGGATAGGTTCCCCTCTCCCAAATTTGGTCAGACACACAAACCCGATCATACCCCAGGTGATTACTTAATATCGGTTTCACTAATAAAAGTCATACCAATACATAAGTCAGGCCTCATGTGAATAGTTTTACCAAGAACATAAACAAGTCATGAGCGGTTATACTAATCACACATATTGGTCATTCATAAGATATGCAATGAAGAACAGCCCCAATAACGCTTGGCGATTTCCTTTTTAGTTCACAACACATATCATGAACTTACTTCCTTAAAACACATGTAAAAAGATTGTTTCCAAGGATGAAATCCTCACCTCATACCCATACATAATCACAATAGCATTCATACGATTATGTTGATGTCTTATATGCAAAGTTTAATGGTTAATCAATAAACCTCATATTGTATTCCTTAATACTATGTCTATCTAGAGTGTTCATGCTTCGCAGTTTTATGTTTTCAATATGCACGACTTGAAAGATACGTTAGGGAATGAAACAGTTCAAGTCAAATATCACTAACCTCAAGTGGAAGGATGATGTTGTGGTTGTAGCTCCATACTTCTTCAAGTCTTCGCAATACTTGTAATGTCTCATCCTAATACTTTCAAGCTAACCTATAAGAAGTTGACTCTAGTACATTTAAATCAAGCGACTCTTAAATGAGTTTTGGCTCACTAAAATATGATAACCAAACTTGACATACCAATGCTTGGTGGGTTCAACCGAGCTATGCTCTAACAATCTCCCCCTTCGTCAATATTAGTGACAAAACTCTTACAATCACATGGATAAACAAATTACAATAATTCATTACACATATGCTTGATTCCCGAATTCAGCAGCACATAACCTGCATTAATTCAATCCTTAAAATGTTGTTGTTGACATTATAATAACAAATCTCATACTCCCCCTAAAGGTGAGATAGGTAGATTTTCAATCCACGCATCTTTGTTATACCAATCATATGATATGTTACTCCCCCTTAGTCTGTGCTTTTCCTCTTTCGTCAGATAAATGTTCAAGCACCATTGTCCTATTCCCTAGTGACACCAATCAATATAAAATTGATACCAACATCACATGTTTACTCCATATATTTCTCCCCCTTTTTGTTAAAAAAATGACAAAGAAACGAAAAAATAAAGGACAACTCGAAAAGGATCTTACAAATATCAAAATAGACTTGCAACCTGTTGAGTCAATCACGAGGGTTCCACATACCACAATATCAAAACCGAAACTACAAAGTAATTATGTTTTGATATGTTATCCCAACTAGTTTAGCAAACCAAAAATCAACTAAGCAACTTAGTTCCTTTGCTAAACCGATTGTATAAATACAACCGCTTCATTCGATAAGACCAAAACAAAGATAAACTCCATTTTTCTCATCAGGTTCTAATTATCCATATAACTTAGACCTTTAGATTTTAAACAAGCCAAATACTAGGTTAGTTAACTAGCATTTCCTTGTTTAGGCATTCAGCTAGACTTGAATAACCGAAACCTCCACTTTGATAAATCTAACTAAGATCAGAATTAACTTAGCTTATCTTATCCAGAATCGAATTGGACTAAATAACTCATCCCGTCAATATAATCATTCGTTAAGCCATAAATAATTCATACAAACCAATAAATCAACTTGCATAATTATTCACCTCAACCGGAAGTAATTGAAACAACATATAAAAAGTTCCACTATTGCACCGAAAATTTGTAAGCCTAAACAATTGATACTACACAATAAAGAAAAATAACAATTGTTTTACTTAACGAGAAGCAATTGAAATAACATAGACATAAAATCACCGCAATTGTACCAAAATTTTGTAAGCCTAAACGATTGATATCACACAACAAATCAAGATAACAATAGTTTTACTAAACCGGAACCAATTGAATAACACATACATCCACACATTCACAATGGAATAAACACATCAATTGTACCGATAATTTCGTTTAAGCGAAAGCAATAAATATGTCAAATAAAAATAGGCTTTTGTTAAACAGGAAAACAGTTAACTAACAAGATTGTTACCTCAATTTCGCATCCAACTTCTCCAATATTATCGCATCTTCTTCTTGCAGGGAGAATTGATATCGAAATACCATTATGTTATCATCCTTATGCAAAAAAAAAAAAAAAAAACAACAACAACAACAAACCTTTACCAGAGAAAGGTTTTTAACAATTGCAAGCAAAAGTTGAAAACCGTCGAAACACATATGCTTTTATGCTAAACAAAATCGATTCAACATATTGTGACTTTTTCATATATTGTTTCTGCAAGAACCCCTCATGATCCTTTGATAAAGCCTACCAACATGGAACTTAAACCTGCTAAATCAAAAAGTCACCCAAACCATAAGGGTTCACAACATATTATGAGATCAAATATCAAGGTAATAAAACCGAAATCAAACATCCCATAAACATCCATAGCAAATAATAAAGCATTCAAGCACAGGCTTTGTAAATCAAAAACTATCACAAGAAAAATTATAAACATAACTTTATTCATAATAGTTTTTATTCATAATAGAATTATACAATCAATGAAAGAAATAAAAAATTGATGTCTATTTTTCTAGATTAAGTATTACAGCATATAACTTAATCTCTAGTGGTGCTCTTGTTGTTCACTGATATTTCTTCAGTGTTCAAACTGTTAAAGAATGTCTCAAGAGACTTGTATGCAACCACTTCATGTTTCTCTACCTCTTCAACTAGAACATTGAGTTCGGAAAGAGCTTCTCTTGTTCCTTTGATTCGTTCTTTTAACCAATCCCGATGTTGAACAGTCATAACTAGGTCGGCTTCCAGTTTTTCAAAACCGTGGATGTATTGATTCATACTGTTAGAACGAACCCACTTGGTTTTGGTTGGATCTTGTAGGTTGTAGGCCAACAGACATGGCTCATCTTGTGATCCAACCAAACTTTCAGAATCATAATCGGACATAATTTTTGATCTGCTTCTTGTCTTCCTCTCGGTATTGATTCCCTGACAATCATTAACCCTTTGAGCCTCCTCCTTATTAGCCTTTGAGACACTGCAAGTTATTGGAGGCATGCTTGGTTATATATAATGATTGATCAGGGTATCAGTATATTGGAAGAGATAGTTTCCCTTTAAAAAAGGGGGATAACTTTCGGACCGAAATATATCAGTAGAACCCGAAAATATTAAAGAATATATTTCGTTTCCTTTTGTCCGACCTTCTTAGTTTTATTCAAAAACTCCAAATAAAACTTATCTAGAAAATCATGATAAACATGAACAATTTTTTGGATTTACAACTATCCATAAAAAGTTACAACTTTTCTGATAATCAATTACACAAACACATGTGCTCCAGATTTATTGTGCCATTCACATCCATAAAACGAGCACAGATGAGGATGAGAGCGCACAATTCTTTGATACAACTAAGTTGCATCGGAATAAGCTTTTTCAATCTTATATTGAATATCAGAAACATAGTTCATGTTTCTTTTAGGGAATTTCTGCCCAATATATTTTCTCCCAAGACGATGATCTTTTCTAGCTCTAGAGATATGATCATGTGGAGAAACCGTTATCGATGTGAGAATTTTTAGAGATTGATAGATCTCTCTTAATTCTTTCAATGAGATTTTCATAAGATTTTCTCATTCTAAGTACTTCCTTATGATTCACATATGTATGATTATCTGAAACAATTATTGGAAATTCCTCATTATTTCTTTTGGCAGAGATTCTCTCTTTCCCTTCCTTCTGGAATCGTTCTTCATCAAAACAAGAATTATTTTGATATAGGTGAGGAGAAACCTTCCTCTAGAAGCTATTGTCAACTCTTTCCTCTGATTTTGAGTTGATCTTATAGTGTAGTTGCAGGAAATCCTACACTACACCCTTGTTAAGAATTTGTAATAACTAACTCAAATTTGAAGATTAAGAACGACACTTTATTATTTGATTTTCAGAAGTGTTTACAGGAAATGTAAGAGTTCAAGAATACAACTTTTCTCTTGAAGTTTATCTCTCCTCAAGACTTTCTCAACTCTCAAAAATACATCATCCTCTTCTGGACATATTGGGTCTCTATTTATAGGGTAGTTACATAATGGTCGATAGCTAAGTTTTCCTCTTATTTCGGATTTGTTCTGCGATTATACCGCGATAGTTACAATGTTCATTCTCGCAAGCTTTGTAACAATCGCGGGACATACATGCTTTTCTCATGTTTTCTTCAATCGTCAGCTATTACGTCACTCTTTTGGCTGTTTTTATGACACTCGCAAAGTGTAGTTGAAGATCTTGCGGTGATGCTCGCTAGGAAGTGTTGTTAATCTCGCAGAGAAGTGTTGTAGCGATATTCTGGTCCTACATCTTGCCTCTTCTCATGTATTTTCTGAGAAGAAGAGAAGATCATGAGAATTTTAAAATGCAGCAACTATTTATCTTTTCAGATTTCTCTGTTCTGACACGTTTCTGTATCCTTCGCCACTTGTTTTCACATATTCTCTCTTCTAATAAATTTATGACACGTCCTTTCTAACCGCTGCGATCTGACCGTTCATGTATTTTCTTAGCATTTATTACATTCATCTTCTTCGAGAAATTTCTTCTTCTATAAATACTCCTTTTATTCTTTTCTTTTCTTTTCCTCTTTTACTTTCTTCTTCTATCTCTCCGTAACTTCTCTGCAAGTTTACTGTTCTTCCGTAAATTGCGCATCTGTTATCGCTGTGATTCTTTTCTTATTTTTCAACCTTTTTCTTCATTCCCATACTGAAAAAATGGTTGTTGCTAGTGCTAAAAATTTGGCTTCTTTTGGTGAGATGCGAGAAAAACTCAAAAGTAAAGGTTTTACTTTGTCTACGATTCCAAATCAAAGTCCTAAATCCGAGCTTTCCATCAAATTATTCTCGGATCATCAATGTTCTCACGAGAAAGTTATAATATCGCTAGGTCAACTTGATGATGGTCTTCCAATTCCTCTCTATGACCCGGACCTTCCCTTATTTTATGAAATAATTTCTCACGAGAAATTCTCGCGAGCAGTATATCAACTAGGGGGAGATTGCATTCGATTACTACTTGAATATGCCTCTCGCGGCGCCAATAAAGGATCTCGCTACCCTTATGCTGCGAAGAATCCTCAATTCAAAGATGTTCCAATCATTCCCGCGATGTATACTGCAGATAATTTCTTCATCAACTATGACATAATCCCCATGAAGATAGATCGCGCTTGCTGGGGCGTCCGTTTGCAAAAGAAAGATAAGATTGCTGAAGATAAAGCTCTTATGCTAGATATATATTGGCATACAAATACTAATCAAGGTCCTCGCCATTCTAGCAATGACAAGTGGTTTATTTTTCCTCTGATTTTAGAGGGCCCGTATATTTCTGGCACTCATGCCTTGCCTGCAAATCTCGTGGAATACCAACCATGGGTGTTCTATTGGCCTAAGAAAGATAAAGAAGTATGTCTTCCTTAGTTCTTCACATAACAAATTATTTTTATTATTTTTCTTTGATTTTCACATCTTTAAGCTCTCGCTGATTATTCCTGTTTACTAGAATGAGAGATTGAAGGCCTATTATGAGAAGTTTAGGAAACCTGCTACTCGTTCAGCTCTTCAATTACTCACAGATGAAGTAAAAAATATTTTCTTTATAAATATTAACAATATATTGTTGCCTCTATTTCTTATCTTTATATGTGCTCGCAGGTAATTGAAGAATTAGAACTAATGGAACCACAAACCAAGGTGAAATCTTCAAATGATCGCAAGGGAAAATCCAATGCCCCTCCCAAAGGGAAGCCTGCTGCTCCTCGCAGTGATGAATTTGACGATCCTCCCTTAAAGAGAAGAAAAACCCCAACTCCCTTCTTCTTCAAATCCTCAACCTATTCCATAAAATTTAAGTGTTGATTTTGATAAGGACAACGATGATGATAATTTCAGCATTTATAATGATGTTCCTTCAATAAAGGATTCTTCTTCTTCTAAGTCTGCAATGGCTTAACTATCCAAAAAATTTGGCAGTAATACATTTGGTATCCCAAATGAGTATGGAGATGAAGCTATTAATGGAATATCCCAGTCCCTCGCCAAAGTATGCGATGCTCCCATATTAGCTGATAGTGATTCCCTTCGTGGGGTTTCAAGATTGCTATCTCCAAGTCTCCTGAATTCGCTTGGTATCCTGGTATGTTTCTACTTGCTCATCCTTTTTATGTATATATTGATATTTTTTCCAGATTTTGACTTATATAGTTCTATCGCAGGTTGGAAGAGCTGCTTTTGTTGTTGCTTCTGATTTAGACATCAGGCGTGAATTTTCTCAACAGAAGAATGTTGTTCTTCGCCAAAAGAATGAAGAAATAAAATCTGGATTTTCTAATCTTCGTGAGAAGAATGAACAAATGGAAGCTGAACTTGCTAATCTTCGCGAGAAGAATAAAAAACTTGAGAATAATCTTCTTCAACAATCGCTCAAAGTATCCAATCTTGATACTGTTAACAAACAACTCTTAGGTATGAAAACCTTCTTCTTTTCCTTCATAATTTTATATTTCACTATTCTTTCTTACTTGATTTATCATTCTCGCAGACGTTTATGGTCTCACTGATGAGGATTTAACCATTCACTCTTTTCCTGAACCAATTGACAATGATACTCTTCTAGAACTTCTTAATAATTCTTTAAATAACCCTTCCACTATTAATTCCCTTTCCATAGATGAACTCAGATCTAAGTTTCGTCTCTTAGAAATTGATTACAGATCTTGTTTAGATATTACCCACAGATTCAAACAGCTTCTTCACAATTCTAAAATAGAGATCAAAACTTTAAAGGCTAGTAATAATGATCTTTCCAAAGACAAAGATCGTATATCTAGACAAGGAGCTGAAGCTTTATCAAATTTCCATAAAACCATTCTTGAAGTTCAAGTTGAAAGGGATAGACTTATCCACGAGAAAGAGGGTTTTGTTGAAAGAGAAAACCAAATTCGCTCCCGTCTTTTTATTACTAGCGTTGATGAATTTTTTTGGGCTGCAATGGTTCTTGATAATGCCAGAAATAATTTAGGTGTAAATATTAGTCTTCAAACTGGTCATTCTGCCTTAATTAGAGATATGATTTCCGAAAGAGAAGGTTATCACTCTTATGATTTCACTAATTTATTTTCTAATTGAATCATCCTTATATGTATTAAATTTTTTATCATTTGCTCGCAGCATCCGAAAAGAACTATCATAAAAGATTTGATGAGCTAGAAGAAGAGAAAAGCCAACTCGCTAGAAATCTATCTTCTCGCGATGAAAAGTATTCTAGATTGAAGGAAAAATTAAAAATATCATCTTCGAATTTTAGTAACGCCCTTATCTGTGTTCGTAATAACGACGTTAAACTAGTCTGTGATGATCATGGTATTCCTCATTCCACATATCCCGATCTCGCAAAGGAAATTCCAGCTGATTCCCCAAATCTAGTTATCTCTGATAGCGAAGCTGAGGAATCTAGCGAAGATGAAGATGACAATAATAATGGTAATGAAGAAAAGTCTGGCGAAGAAGAAAAGTTTGATGAAGATGAAGGTAATGATGATAATGATGAAGGAGAGAAATCTGGTAATGAGAAGTAATCTGAAGAAGAAGAAAAATCTGATGAAGGTGGTGATGGGTCTACTTAGTTCTGTTTCTTCCCTTTATCTTCCTTGTAAATTTTGTACACTTATTTTCTGCTTCTCGTAATATTACTGCAAGTTTATCCAACTTGATGTGTAAACTTCTCTTGCTTTTATCTGTACGAATTAGAAAATAATTCTTTTTCTGCAACATAATTATTATCCTTTAATTATCTGTATAAATGTATCATCTATGCAATTTTGTCATATGACGGATGAATAATAATTTCATCATTCTATGCATTCCCATACTTGCCTCTATTATTCATCTGCAATATGAAAAAATTGAATAGAGATTAGATATTAGTTGTAAATCAAATTAAATTTTCCTCAATATCGGTGATATTATCGCTAGCAACAATTGCATAACTTTATGATCTATGCTTAAAATCTCATAAATTCTGCTGTCGTAGTATAGAATGTAGGGGCTACCAGGATGTGTGATATTAGTAGGAGTACCCATATAATATTAGTGTATGTCTTTAGTAATATTCAGATAGGGGTAATGGTTGGTTTAGATTAACCCACGTGGGTTGTTATTGACCGTCATATATTGAGAGAGTGACCTAGATTTATATTCTCAAGTGTCTGTGTAATGAAACTCTTATCCAGTTTATGAAATGAAACCATTATTGGTTGTGCATATTTGCACAGATTTGGCCTGAATCAATTGATTTAGGAGGTGTTTATCACCAATTCTATCCTTCTGTTTGTTAATTTGTTATATATTCACAACAATTGGCATCAGAACCGTTCAAAAAAAAATTCCAATGAGTCTCAAAGACATTCAAGAGGGTGTTTCCCGAACCACAGCTGAAATCAATCTACTCAGATCAGAAATCGATGTGTTCTCAACATCTTTCTCATCTAAGTTGGATTCACTTTTAATGGATCTTCGTAATCAGTTGAGTGCACAATTTCTTGAGCTTAGTCAAATTATAGGTGATGTAGGAAATCACCAGGAAAGTTCAAGAGAAACTCCAGGATCGAGTGTGAATAAAGGGTTTTACACTGAATTGGTTTCGACTATTGGTGCTCAAGAAATTTCTACAACATCAGGAGTAACCAAGTCAATCTCTCTTGCTATTGATGAAGTAGTTGATTCTGATGTCGATACAACTATCGATTTGATTCCTTCATTTTTGGTTGATGAAGAAGAAGATGAATCCGCAGATGAATCTCTGGATTGCAAGTTGCTTCCACCGTTCTGCTTTGAAGAAGATGTAGATTCACTTAATGATGAGAGTTTACAACTTGAAGATATTTCAAAATCGGTGATAAATGATTTTAACAGAGCGAATTGCGTTAATTGTTTTTCACAAACCCTTGAAAATGTTAAATGTTGGCACGATTTGTTCTTTCTCCACAACAAAATTCAAGGTATGCCTCGTTTTCACTTTAAACTTGATGATTCTCGCTTGTTATTCGATAGAGGTAAATTTGCAAGTGAAGTGATTTTTCAATTGCTTATTAGCCTTGGGTATGATTCAGAATTGCGGTTTTTAGATTCAATTACTCTTTTGTATGTCAAATCTGTTGATATTCATGGTATGAGGAAGGTGTTTTTTCAAATGTCAGACAAAGACACTAATTTGTTGGATAGAATTCTTGTGACCGTGTTGTGGAGATGGAATGATGGTGGTGTTTGTTTCTATCCTTGTTTTGTTTACACTTGTTTAATATTTGATTCTGACAAGCGAATTGAGCTTATTAGGGGGACTACTCATTATATGGATAATTCTGAATTTTGTGTTGGTCATTCTTGTTCATTGATACTCAATGTATGTTCCAATTCATGGGATACAAATAATGTTGCTTTAGTCTCTGAGTTAACTCTGGAAGGTTGCAAGTTGTGCAATAACATGTTGCAGCATGGTAAACCTCCCTGGTCTAGGTTGATAATTCCACTGACAGGGGTTGATGCAGCTGGTACTACGAGGGAATTATTTACTCAACTACATCATAGTAGTAGGTGGATTTTCGGTGGTTATTTCATCTTGCAGTTGGGCAGTGGGTTGCTAGTTGAGGTTTCGATTCTTCAATTTTTGTCAGTGGGTATTGGCCTGGAGCTGCTCTGTAACGAAGCATATATGCAAGCAATTATATTATCTACTCAAGTGATTCGATTTTCAAGTTCAGTCGGTGATTGGTTTAGATTTCATTACTATGCCCAAAGACAGATTCTCACAGTTACTAGCCGGGCTGTTCCTCCTTCTTTACAGGCTCGCCGACATAAACTATTTTACTGTCATGGATTGCAGAGTCCCGTATCCCAAGCTAATGAAACTTATAGTCTAATTATACCGATGTGGGTTGAGTACTTGAGTCGGAAATTCAAGTTATTTTCATCTTATTTTTGGAGTGGGAGAAGTATTGATGTGACAGTTCATTTCTCAATTCATACCAGTGCTACCGCTCCATTTTATATTTCAAGTATCAGCTATTTCCTTCTCTGCTGCAATTATGGATGGGGTTTAGTACATCAAGCTAGAGAAGATGATACATGTACCAGAAATTTTGAACGAAGTTTGAGAACTCAGGGCTTAGTCTTTGTCATTCAAATTCTAAATGTCTTATTGAGAATTGAGTTCTTACGGTGGAAATATAAGTTGGTCTCAACCGATTAGTAGTTTAATAGGTTCTGTGAAGCTGGGATTCGTAATCAAATAGTTTCAAATGGTGTCGCCAAGCTCATTTGTGCATCGTCGGGAAAGCTTGAACAGTTTGAAATTTTCTTCTTTGATAAATTAGCTGGGAATATAGTATGGAGACAGAATTATAGTAATGCTGATATTCTCTTGCAGCTTCCATTTAGCTTACATGTTACTTCACAAGAGTCCTACAATACTATTCAATCTCTTATTATACAACCAAGTACTAATGCAATTTAGTATCACCCTCGCACTGTTTTTCCACTTTTATATATTTTCGAGCATGCTGTCATCAGTTATTGGGGCTTAGTAGTCAGTCAAAACACTTGGAAATGAGTACGGGTGTTAGAAAGGCTAATGAAGTTGGGTTGCTGACTAATTCGAAAAAGTTTACATATCTTCCGGTGAGAGTACTGTTGACAGTTGGACACTCAGGTTGGAGCTGTATGCACACATCTTGTGACGTCTGGAATTTTTCTTCAGGTTGTATCCAAGTGAAGGCTTCTATGTGCTTTACTAGGAGGCGTCATGACTCGACAAATTATTTTCTCCACAAGTTGGTAAGGGTACAATACTTGAGATGGAAATTCAAATTCTCTTACCAACCACTTATGAAGCACAACACAGTATACACGCATACTAGTCTACAGTCTACTGATGGTTTCTGGACATCAGTTGTTCTGTTTACCATAATACATGCATCACCCTTCAAACAACCGGCTTCCCAGCTCAAGCAGTTATTCGTGGAGAGCCGCGGACAGATTGCAATGTCAAGTGGTTCGACACCAGGACACATGCTTGATAGAGTTGTTTTCCCACTGTTACTTATCCATCAAGATGATAATACTGATGATAAAGCACCTGTTCACTCGGGGGAATGGCGCACTAGAATGGCAGCTCAAATCCTACTCAATGTAATTCAAATTCTCTATGTGTGGATATGGGTGGATTACTTGAGGTGGAAGTTCAGATTGCTTTCTACTGGTTTATGGAATGATAGTAATGTCAAGGGCCTTCCAATGGAGTCTACTTCAGTTTTGTACTCTGGCTCAAACATGAAATTTAGGATCAATTTTCCAGATGCAGACATAAAGATTCAAGCTCCTACATCACCGACCATGACTGGCACTTCAAGTGGTGTCTGTGTTGGCGCTTCCCAAGCCGGGAGTTGTGAAGATAATAGAACTGGACATTTGAATTTCAGACTTCATGCTAAAGCTTTTAAGGGCTTCACATTGGTCACTGTTGGATCTAGAAGACACTACAACACTACTAGTCCTTTTGACTGGGCTTGCGTTGACCCTATCATGCTCCTGAAGATGTATCAAGCGACAACTCTCCTCATGCTGGTTCTTTTATTCTCATCCTTGAGGACAAGGATGTTTTCAAGGGGAGTGTAATGTCGTAGTATAGAATGTAGGGGCTACCAGGATGTGTGATATTAGTAGGAGTGCCCATATAATATTAGTGTATGTCTTTAGTAATATTCAGATAGGGGTAATGGTTGGTTTAGATTAACCCACGTGGGTTGTTATTGACCATCATATATTGAGAGAGTGACCTAGATTTATATTCTCAAATGTATGTGTAATGAAACTCTTATCCAGTTTATGAAATGAAACCATTGTTGGTTGTGCATATTTGCACATATTTGGCCTGAATCAATTGATTTAGGAGGTGTTTATCACCAATTTTATCCTTCTGTTTGTTAATTTGTTGTATATTCACATCATCTGTGAGCATTATCGCAATAATCTTATGGTCTTATCATGCCTTCCTAATTAAAGGTCTTAATTTGCCACATTTCTTCTTTCTGCGACAAAATCGCAGGACGTCTTTACATTTGCATGTATTGACCCATTGATCTTGCCTTATCTTTGCTTCTTCGAATTTTCTGCGATAATATGACAGGCCTATATTCTCTTGCGAGAATGAAGTCCTATGACATTGCCGTCTTGCAATGAAATCGCAGGACATCTTTACACTTTCATGTAAAAACCCATTGATCTCATCTTAACTTTTCTCTTTTGGCTTGTTGCCTTTATATAATTTTCGTCACGCGACAATATGACAGGCCTAAATGTTCTTGCGATCATAAAGCCCCATGACATTGTCGTCTTAAGACACTTATCATCTCCCTAATGGAGGGTGCCGCCCTTATCTTCCCCCTGGTTTCCCATTCAAGGAGGGCACATCGGCCATACAAGACTAGCTCCTCCCATCCATATTTGCCAACAACCAGCTATTTTCGCATCCTCTTTTCCTTTATGCCTATATGGCTTATAGTTACAAGACTGCACCCTAAGTGGGGCTTTCTTCAGGCCAAGTGCATCATAGCCAAGACTTACCAAGAATGGCCAAGGTAGTTTCGTACGCCCCGGGCACCCTTGGCTCAACCGTGTACCTCGGCGCCTTGGTCATACTTTGCACTTCTTAGAAGAGATTCTCAGTCATCCAACCAGGGTATAACCTTATATAGTTGGAAATCCAAGATCTCTCTCCTGTATAGGTTTTCTTTAACCCCAACATCTGCATGACTCAGGTTCCAGCCGCGGTATAACCTTATCCCTGAGTCATGTAAAGAGATACCCCCTTATATGACGCACTATTAGGTTTTATATTTGCCTCTTGCAAAATTGTATCCGCGAACTAATGTGCACGCCATAAAGGTTCGTCCCATTCTATTAATCTCTGCGAAATTTTATTCTCGTTTCTCGCGAGTATTGTAACTCTGATAAAATTTCATTTCTTTCATCTTCTTGTAAAATTTTGAAATTCTTTCAAACAAATTATGCGTAAGCTTCTTTAAATTTCATCATTTTACCTTTTTACTTACTATTTTCTAGCTCTGCTTTTCTGTTACGTTTTGCTATTTTTTTCTTTTTCTGCGATATGCTCGCCATAAATTTCCTATTGCTTCTCTATTGTATCAATCATCAATCTTTCACATCTCTGTCGTTGCTTGATGTTGTATTTCTAATTGCTATTCTTCTCAGCTCTTTCCTCGCAATATTTTATATCAATCTCATAACATTTCTTGCTTTATCCCCAATATCCCTTAATAACTCCAATACCATTAGGATGAGGAAATTTAATACACTGGTGAAAATTAGATGCTACACCTAATATCCCATGTAGCCAAGGTCGACCAATCAGGGCATTATAAGGTGATTCAATGTCCACAACACAGAACAAGATCTTTGAAGATATTCCTTTTAATGGAATCCTCATTGTAATTTCCCCTTTTGGTTTGTTAGCTGTTCCATTAAAGCCATAGATTTTATATGTTGATGGTGTTATATCTTCGTCTCTTCCACCCATGGTTTTGTAGGTATGATAGAATAAGATGTCGACTGAACTGCCTGTGTCTATTAGAACTCTATTGATTGCCCAAGAGTCTTCGCCATCATCATTTTCTTCATCTTCTTCTTCTACTTGCTTTGGATCTATCTCTAACCTTACCACCAATGGGTTATCATGCTGCTCGCCAGGCTCTGGTACTTCTTGTGCAGTGAAAGATATAGTTTTCTTTTTCCATTCTTATAACGGCGAGGCTCTCGCAATATTCATTATCTCTCTTCCATCTGTGTCTCTCGCGAAGACTCTGCTCAGAATATTATCATGGAAATCCTCAATAGTTATGTGTGAATGTACAATGGAATTACAAAACAAATTTTTTGCTTTAGCCCCAACCTCTATTACGAATGTTTCTGCTCCTTTTTACAAAGATTTACCCCCGCGAATTTCTGTCTCTGGTGGAAATCGCTGAGATTGTGGATGTCCTACTAAAAAGTGGTTTAACTTTCCTTGGTCAATCATCCTTAAAATTATTCTCTTTACATTCCTGCAATCATTTATTGTGTGACCATGAAAGTGATGGTAAGGACAAAATTCCTGACTCTGATTATTTGGATACGGCTCCTTTCCCATATTCCATGGGGATGGTATATTTTCCATCAAAATGATAGCTTCCCAAATTTTTTCTATACTAGCATTTAGGGGTGGCATCTTGATTTCTTCCCATACTATCTTCTGATTACCTTTCCCCCTAAAGTTATTTTGCCTCTGTCCACCATAGGTTTCTTGTGGCTGATCAAGCCTTTGGATTTTGTTATTTCCTCCGCGATTGTAATAATTCTTCTACCTCTCATACTCTTCTTGATCTCGAATTCCCATCGCTACTAATTTCTGCTGATTATCAATCACCACTTTCTCTTGTTGTGCCTGCGAGGTGCTCGCCACATTGTTAATCATTTTAGGAAGTAAACTTCCATTTGCCGCTGCTGAGCTGGTGTTTGCGATTGGATATGATTCTATTTAATTTTGTTTCTCCTCCAAAGTAATGTATTCTTCTTGTAGTTCTCATAGCTCAGTCATTGTGATAGTATTTTTGATTCTGAAAATTTGTATGTATAGCAGATTAGTTGCGAACATTTCATTAATGAAAGACAAAATGAGATATCTTTCATCCACTCTTCCAGCCATCTCACTGCACATTGTCTTCCATCTTATGGTTAAGTGCTTCAAACTCTCGCCAATCCTCTGTTTTAATCCAAATACATCTTTAATGCCTGGCCGCGATGAATTGTTTCTTATATATGCTCCCATAAATGTAGCTTCCAAATGATCAAAAGAAGTTATAGTATTTTTTTGGCAATCCCTCAAACCATTTTAACGCCTCGCCAGTTAAGTTAGATGCAAAATACTTGCACAATACAGCACCATGGTTTTCCTATTGTAGCATACATCTAACATAAGCCTTAACATGTTGTATGGAACAGGTTGTTCCATCAAAAATGCTGGTTAATGCTGGTAAGTTGCACTTTGGAGGTATTCCTCTTAACTGTACTTCTTGAGTGAATGGAGTTCTCGCAGATTCTTCAATAGCTTCATCAAGCTGCCTTCTACCTCTTTCTCTTCTATTGTTTATCATTCCTTGCATTTCTGCTAATTCTCTCAATATTTTCTCATTCTCAGCTGAATTTTGCTCCATTGGTCTTTTTAACGCAGTTTCCCTTCTTCTACGTTCTTATCTTTCTTTCCTTGTAAGATTTTGTGCATCTTCCTCTTCATCTTCATCCTGTCTTTCTCTGCGATTTTCTCTTTCACCTCCTTCTTCAAATCGCAGCTGATTATGCTGTCTACTTTCTTTGCGAATCTATTCATTTCTTATCATTTATCTTCGCTGTCTTTCTATTCTCCTATGTATTCTATCATACTCTTCCTGAATATTATCATTATAGCGATTTTGTGTACGTCTCCTTTTTCAATTTTCATGGTTATTCTATCGTATTGCCTATTGAAACTCTTGTTCTTCTACTTCTGCCCTTAATCTTCCTCTCTCGCAGGCTAAGCGTGCTTGTTCAGGATAATGCCTCTCAATTCCATCCTCAATTATTCTTCGATTTCTTTGAATTTCTCGCCCATGTAATATTCTTCTACCTTCTTCTCGATTTTCTTCACCATTTTGATTATTTACATCCTCTTGATTTCTATTATTGCGTCTATCTTCCATAGTTTCACCTCGCGGATCATAGCGATCTTTAATTACCTCTTCTTCTCTATGACGTTGCTCTTCATTTGGATTGTCTTTCTTCTCGAGTATTTTCTCTAGAATTTCTTATTGGGGAATTTCGTCTCGGCTCTTCTCTAAATGACTTTGAATTCGATCTAACAGTACTTCTTGATATTTTACTTTATAATCTCAAATTCTCCATTCTCAACTCATGATTTTGTCTTGTTAAATTTGCACGTTCTTCCGCCTCTAATCTTCTTTCCTCTTGTATTCTTTGTCTTGGACCATCTGTTGTTTCGTCTTCGCCTTCTCCATGAATTAATCCTTCAACCACTCCTTGACTTCTTTCTTCTCTTCTTCCGTCTCTTAATTATTGATCTTCTACATCTTCCATCGAATCCAATCTCCAAGTATATACACTCACTCTATCATAATCCACATTTCTATCTTGTATCGGTGTTTGTTGATTCGGTTTTGGAACTTGATTTTCTCCTTCAATCCTTTTTCTATTTCTTCTTGTTCTTATCCTTGAAGATTCTCCTAATTCATTTGTTTCTCCTCCTGCAAGTCTTTTACTCCTCCTTACAGTTGTTGTGGTTCTGATGTATTTCTTCTTCTTCTAGCCATTTCTTCAACTCTAACAATTTCTTCAAATCTTCAAGTTGTAATTAGAGATTTCTTAGCTTGATTCTCCCTGTTTCTGGCGATCTTTAATTACCTCTTCTTCTCTATGACGTTGCTCTTCATTTGGATTTTGTCTTTCTTCTCGAGTATTTTCTCTAGCATTTCTTATTGGGGAATTTCGTCTCGTCTCCTCTCTAAATGACTTTGAATTCGATCTAACAGTACTTCTTGATGTTTTACTTTGTAATCTCAAATTCTCTATTCTCAACTCATGATTTTGTCTTGTTAAATTTGCACGTTCTTTCGCCTCTAATCTTCTTTCCTCTTGTATTCTTTGTCTTGGACCATCTGTTGTTTCGTCTTCGCATTCTCCATGAATTAATCCTTCAACCACTCCTTGATTTCTTTCTTCTCTTCTTCCATCTCTTAATTGTTGATCTTCTACATCTTCCATCGAATCTGATCTCCAAGTATGTACACTCACTCTATCATAATCCACATTTCTATCTTGTATCGGTGTTTGTTGATTCGGTTGTGGAACTTCATTTTCTCCTTCAATCTTTTTTCTATTTCTTCTTGTTCTTATCCTTGAAGATTCTCCTAATTCATTTGTTTCTCCTCCTGCAATTCTTTTACTCCTCCTTACAGTTTTTGTGGTTCTGATGTATTTCTTCTTCTTCTAGCCATTTCTTCAACTCTAACAATTTCTTCAAATCTTCAAGTTGTAATTAGAGATTTCTTAGCTTGATTCTCCCTGTTAGAGCTGGCAAACGTGCGGGCCGGGGCTTGCACGTTGCGGGTTATACGGTTTCGGGTTAACACGGGTCAAAACCCGCGTGTTGAAATTCTTCACGGGTGGTCATTTCTCCAACTCGCGCCCGTAACGGGTAAAGCTTGCGGGTTCGCGGGTTACCCGGCTTTTTTAATTGATGTTAAAATTGAAACTTAATTTAGTTAATTTGCTGTCCTGTGAGTCTGTGACTCTTGAGTTCTATCTTTGCCTCGCCAATTATAGCCTTATCTCCGTTTTGCGAACCAAGATCATTCACTAATACCTCCCTTTGTTTGTTGAGAAACTCTAGATCAATTTCAACTTGCTATCGGAACTTAATTTCAACTTTTGTTTGCGAAGTTTGTTAATTTCACATCCCATTTTATCATTCTCCTTACATAGGAAATCGGAATCCCTTTCCAATTCATCCTTCTCTATCTTCAGCGAATCAAGATCATTAACAAATTCCTCCCTGTTCTTGTTGAGCAATTATAAATCATTTTCCACTGCAGACTTTTCTTTGCGAAACATTTCAAGTTCACATCCCAATTTATCAATCTCCTTACAAAGCAAAACCGATCAACCAAATCCACTAAACTCAACCTAAGCAATTGAATCAAAATCCATACCCATCTAACAACATCATCAAATTGCGCCCTAGAAACCACATTTCCCCATCAGATTTTCAAAATTTTCAACTTCAAATCACCAAATTCACCCTAAAATTTTCAAAACCCACATATCTAAACTAAAACCCACCAACAAATTACTCAAATTTACCAATCCAAATTCAAAAAAAAAAAAAAAAGTATACCCTGCCGTTTTAAGATGTGCACAGTAACAATTGAATCGTAACAACCCCAAAATCGATGAATAAACCCCAATCAAACCACTGCACATCGCAGATCTTAAGAACTCTAAGTATGATCTTAAGACCTATAACCCCAAATTCAAACCCAGAAATAGGAAAATGAGAGAAAGGGAGGCTTTTAAAGAGAGAGAAAGAAACGGTCTGTAATTCTGTATAGATTAATTGGTAGTGCGTCTGCAAAGAAAGAAAATAAAAGACGAAGAGACAAGTGGGGGTCTGTGGGGGACACGTGTGGGTGGGTGGGTGGAGTGGGGTGGGGGTTAACGGGTTTGCGGGTTAAACCCGCGGGTTTGCAAGCCGGGCCGGGTTAACCCGTTTTCCAACGGGCCGACATTTCTCCAACCCGAACCCGTCTTGTTTATACACCAGCCGAGCCGGGTGCGGGTTTTTCACGGGTCGGGCCGGGTAAACCCGCGGGTTTTGGCTTGTTTGCCAGCTCTACTCCCTGTTTCTGGCGCCAAAATATAGTTGCAGGAAATCCTACACTACACCCTTGTTAAGAATTTGTAATAACTAACTCAAATTTGAAGATTAAGAACGACACTTTATTATTTGATTTTCAGAAATGTTTACAGGAAATGTAAGAATTCAAGAATACAACTTTTCTCTTGAAGTTTCTCTCTCCTCAATACTTTCTCAACTCTCAAAAATACATCATCCTCTTCTGGACATATTGGGTCTCTATTTATAGGGTAGTTACATAATGGATGACAGCTAAGTTTTCCTCTTATTTCGGATTTGTTCTGCGATTGTACCGCGATAGTTACAATGTTCATTCTCGAAAGCTTTGTAACCATCGCGGGACAGACATGCTTTTCTCATGTTTTCTTCAATCGTCAGCTATTACGTCACTCTTTTGGCTGTTTTTATGACACTCGCAAAGTGTAGTTAAAGATCTTGCGATGATGCTCGTTGGGAAGTGTTGTTAATCTCACAGAGAAGTGTTGTAGCGATATTCTGGTCCTACATATAGGGTTGTGGTATAATATGTCTTTCTACTGAGGAATGATATTTCATTTTTTTAAGACAAGAAACTTCCTTCAATATTTTGACTACAGTATGTTGAAGAAGTATAAGTTTCCTGTCAAGTGACTGAAAAGTGTATTCCTTAAGATCATTATCAAGGAATCGGTTCAAAGTTTCCTTTGGACAATATTTTATTTGATCATCAGTAGATATAAAAGCTTGTTTCTCATCCTCTTCTGATTTGATGTAGTTTGGCAAACTACCATCATCTTGATCTGTTTCAGATGTGACTAAAACAACAGCATCATTTGTTAGAGTCATTGGACATTCTCTTTATTAAGAGAGTTAACAAGAGCTTCTAATTTCATAGTGAAATTCATATTCTCTTCAGCCAGACTATCCAGTTGACTATCTTTATTTCTGATCTCCTGTTTAAGAAGATTTGACTTTTTCTTAATTCTCCTAATTCATTTGTTTCTCCTCCTGCAAGTCTTTTACTCCTCCTTACAGTTGTTGGTGGTTCTAATGTATTTCTTCTTCTTCTAGCCATTTCTTCAACTCTAACAATTTCTTCAAATCTTCAAGTTGTAATTAGAGATTTCTTAGCTTGATTCTCCCTGTTTCGGGCGCCAAAATTTAGTTGCAGGAAATCCTACACTACACCCTTGTTAAGAATTTGTAATAACTAACTCAAATTTGAAAATTAAGAATGACACTTTATTATTTGATTTTCAGAAATGTTTACAGGAAATGTAAGAATTCAAGAATACAACTTTTCTCTTGAAGTTTCTCTCTCCTCAAGACTTTCTCAACTCTCAAAAATACATCATCCTCTTCTGGACATATTGGGTCTCTATTTATAGGGTAGTTACATAATGGATGACAACCAAGTTTTCCTCTTATTTCGGATTTGTTCTGCGCTTGTACCGCGATAGTTACAATGTTCATTCTCGCAAGCTTTGTAACCATCGCGGGACAGACATGCTTTTAGAAAACAAAGATTTTATAGGATTTAGGAGTTTTACCAACTCTTTATCAGCATCTTCTTTTTCAACAGAAAAAGACACAGGTGTTTTCGCAACTCCTGGATCATGAGGCAACGAAGTAGTAACATCTTCAACCTTTGCGTAGTCATACTCTTGCTTAACGTTAACTGAATCAGACATAGATTCAATTTTTATAGGATGGATTGCACCAAACACAAATTATTAGATTTTTTCGTGTTTGCCTGCTCTGATACCAATTGAAAAGGTGAAGGTACCCAAATATACCTCAAGTGTAGTTGCAGGAATTCCCACACTACACCCTTGTTTAGATTCTATAGAAATCTATTGGAAATCAATTAAACTTCAAGGATTTAAACGACACTTTACTATTCAAATCTCAGAAATGTTTACAGAATTGGAAGAAATCAAGATTACAAATATTCTCTTGAAGTTTCTCTCTCCTTAAGACTCTTTTAACTCTCAAAAATACATCATCATTCTCTGGATCTATCGAGCCCTTTATATAGGGATTTACATAATGGATGACAGTTAAGTTTTCCTCCTATTTCGGATCTATTCTGCGATCTCATCATGATCGCTACAATGTTCTCTATCGTAAGAATGATGACCATCGCAAGATCAACATATTCTTCTTTTATTTCTTCCATTGTCAGTTTCTTTTGGTTATTCTGTAACGCTCGTGAAATGTTGTTAAATAATTGGCAGTGACGCTCGCAGAAACGTTGTTAATATCGTAGGAATAACGTTGTGGCGATATTCTGGTCCTACATCTTGCCTCTTCTCATGTCTTTTCTGCGAAGAAGAGAAGATCATGAGAACTTAAAATGCCATAACTGCTTATCTTTTCAGACTTCCCCGTTCTGACACGTTTCTATGTCCTTCGCCAGCTGTTTTCACGAATTTTTTCTTGCAATAAATTTTTGACATGTCTCCTCTAACCGCTGCGATCTGACCACCCACGTCTTTTCTTTGCATTAATTGCCTTCGCCTTCTTCGAGAAATTTCTTCTTCTATAAATACTCTTCTTATTCCTTTCCTTTTTCTCTTTTACTTTCTTCTTCTTTCTCTCCATACCATCTCTTCAAATTTTACTGTTCTTCCGCGAATTGCGCTTCTGTTACTGCTGTGATTTCTTTCTTATTTTCAACCTTTTCTTTCATTCACATACTCAAAAATGGTTGCTGCTGGTACCAAAAACTTGAAGGCCTTTAATGAGATGCGTGAGAAACTCAAAATTAAAGGTTTTAACTTGTCTTTAATTCCAGATCAGGATTCTAGATCTGAACTTTCTTTTAAATTATTTACTGATGATCAATGTTCTCGCGAAAAAATCATAGTATCGCTAGGAAAACTCGAAGCTGGTCTTCCCCTTCCTCTCTATGACCCAGAACTCCCATTATTCTACCAAATAATATCTGACGAGAGGTTCTCGCGAGCAATATATCAACTAGGTGGAGATTGCATTAGGTTGCTACTTGAATATGCTTCTCGTGGTGCTGGAAAAGGATCGCGCTATTCTGAAGATGCTCAAAATCCTCTTTACAAACTTATTCCAATTAACTCTGCAGATTATACTGTAGAAAACTTTTTCAAAAATTATAAGATACTCCCTATGAAGAGGGATAGCACCTGCTGGGGTGTTCGCCTGAAGAAACTCGATGTCGAGGAAGATCTCATGCTAGATATTAATTTTCACACGAAAACTAATCATGGCCCTCGCCATTCTAGCGATAACAAGTGGTTTATCTTTCCTTTGTGTCTCGAAGGTCCTTATATTTCTGGTTCTCGCGAACTTCCCTCGAGTCTTGCAGAATATCAACCTTGGGTCTTTAATTGGCCTGAGAGAACTAAAGAGGTACTAATCGCTCTGAATTTTCATATTATTATTATTCATTATCTTCCTTGCGTTTTCATATTCTCTCTAATTATTTTGATCTTTCTCAGATTGAAAGAATGAAGCTCAGTTATCAAACTTTTAGGAAGCCTAGCACTTTCTTGGCTCTGAAGTCTTTCACGGATGAAGTAAGAAATATCTCTTTAAAAAATTTAACAATATATTGTTGCCCCTATTTCTTATCTTCATCTGTGCTCGCAGGAAATCGAAGAGTTAGAACCATTAATACCCACAAAAACCAAGGACAAATCTTCAAAAGAAAAATCTGGGAAATCTTCAAAGGAGAAATCTACTGCTCCTTCTAGGGGAAAGCCTTCTGCCCCTCGCAATGAAGAATCTAGCGACCCTCCATTAAAGAGAAGGAAAACTCAACCTTCTTCTTCTTAAATTCCTCAACTAATTCCATAAAATCCAAGTGTTGATCTTGATAAGGATAATAATGACGAGGGTTTTGATGTTAGTCGTTTCCCTTCAATAAAAAATTCTTCTAATTCTGATTCTTCAATGACTCATTTATCCAGAATTTTTAGCGATATTTCCCACATCATAACTTGTAATTACGAGGATGAAGTTATTGACAAGACATCCCAAGCTCTCGCTAAAGTTTGCGATGCCCCTATTCTGGTGGATAATGATTCTCTTCAAGGAATCTCAAGATCGCTGACTCCCAGTCTCTTGAATTCTCTTGGTGCCTTGGTATGTTTTCATTTCTTCAGTTTGTTTATATATTTTCTCCATCGGTAGATCTTAATTTATATTTTTCTTTCGCAGGTTGGAAGACCATCTTTTGATGTTGCTTCTGATTTAGATAAAAGATGTGTCATCTCTGAAGAGAAAGATGCTAAAATTCGCCAAGATAAAGAGAAATTAGAATCTGAAGTTATTGAGCTTCACAAGAAGAATAAACATTTGGAGACTGAAGCTTCAGTTGATAAGCAAAAGATCTCTGATCTTGATAGAGCTAACCAACAACTATATGGTATGACTGATTTCCTTTCTCTCTTAATTCTTTTTACTCTATCGCAGCTTATTCAAGCGATTACTTTTAACTTGCAGATATTTATGGTCTTACTGACGAGGCTATACTCTTTCAATCTTTCCCTGAACCTGTAGATGATCATACTCTTCCTGCCTGTCTTAATAATTCTTTAAGTAATTTCTCATATGATAAGATTAAATCCCTTTCCATAGATGAACTTAGATCCAAGCTTAATCTCTTAAAAATTGAACACAGATTCAATTTAGGTTTGACTGACAAATATAGGCGCTTTTATCTTGATTCAAAGAAAGAAATAGATAGATTAAGACAGAAAATTAGCGATATCATTGACGAGAAAGATCTTGCTATCAAGAAGGGATCCAAGACCCTAGCAGATTTTCATAAAACTCTCCTTGACGTTCAAATGGATAGAGATAAACTTATCCGCGAGAATGAATATCTTCTTGCGAGGGAGACTCAAGTTCGATATCGTCTCCTTATTAATAGCGATGATGAGTTTGCTTGGGCTTCGAAGGTTCTTGACAATGCCAGGAATGACTTAGGTGTAAATGTTAGCCTTCAAGTTGAACAAGCGGCCTTAATTAGAGATATGATTTCTAAAAGAGAAGGTTGTTTGCTGTTCTTCTTCTCGCTATTTTCCTGTTTTTATTACTCTTCTTTACAAAATTTCTAACTTGTCGTCATATATTCTCGCATGAGCTGAAAAAAGATATCTTGAAATAATTGGGGAACTTGAAAATGAGAAGAATCAGCTCGCGAATACTCTTGCTACTCGCAATAATAAATATTCACGATTGAAAGAGCAGTTTGACATTACCACCGCAAATTTCAATAGATCTCTCATTGTTGTTCGTAATGATTCCGTTAAGTTGGTATGCAATGATCATGGAATTTCTCCTTCTATATATCCTGATATTGCAAAGGAAATTCCCGCAGTAATCCCAAATCTTAACATCTCTGATAGTGAAGCTGAGGATTCTGACGAGGATGAAAATGATAATGATAATGATAATGACGAAGGAGAAAAATCTGGTGGAGGAGAAGAATCTGATAAGAATGAAGATAGTGATGATAATGATGAAAGGGAGAACTCTGGCGATGAAGAGAAGTCTGATAAATAGGATGGCGATGGATCTAGCTAGTTCTTATTTTTCCTTCTATCTTCCTTGTATATTTATTTTCTTCTTTCTGTAACATTGCTGTGATTTTCTCCAATTTTGTGAATTTTTTTTGCTTCTACCTGTATGAATTAGAAAACAGTTCTTTTTCTGCAAGTTAATCAATCAATATAATTATTATTCTTTAACTATCTATGTGCATTTATTTATATAATTTTTATATGATAGATGAATAATAATTTCATCGTTCTCATGCATTCCCATACTTGCCTCTATTATTCATCTGCAATATAAAAAATTGATTAAAGATTAGATATTAGTGGTAAATAAAATTTGCCTTAATATTGGCGATCTTATCGCCAGCAATAACTGCGTGAAATCGCAATTCTCGTAACATCTGCGAGTATTATCGCAGTAATCTTGTGGTCTTATTACGCCTTCCTAATTAAAGGTCTTATTTTGCCACGCTCTTTCTTTCTGCGACAAAATCGCAGGACGTCTTTACATTTGCATGTATTGACCCATTGATCTTGCCTTATCTTTCTTCTTTGATTTTATTGCGACAATATGACAAGTCTAAGCTCTCTCGCGAGATCAAAGCCTCGTGACATTTTTGTCTTGAGATGAAATCGCAGGACGTCTTTACACTTTCATGTAAAAACCCATTGATCTCATCTTAACTTTTGGCTTGTTGCCTCTGTATAATTTACGTCACGCGACAATATGACAGGCCTAAATTTTCTTGCGATCATAAAGCCCCATGACATTGCCGTCTTAAGACACTTATCAGCTCCCTAATGGAGGGTGCCGCCCTTATCTTCCCCCTGATTTCCCCTTCAAGGAGGGCACATCGGCCATACAAGACTAGCTCTTCCCATCTAGATTTACCAACAACCAGTTGTTTTCGCAGCCTCTAGTCCTTTATGCCTATTTGGCTTATAGTTACAAGACTGCACCCTAAGTGGGGTTTTCTTCATGCCAAGTGCATCGTATCCAAGACTTACCAAGAATGGCAAGGAAGTTTCGTACGCCCTTGGCACCCTTGGCTCAACCGTGTACCTCGGCGCCTTGGTCATACTTTGCACTTCTTGGAAGAGATTCTCAGTCGTCCAACTAGGATATAACCATATATAGTTGGAAATCCAAGATCTCTCTCCCGGATAGGTTTTCTTTAACCCCAACATCTGCATGACTCAGGATCCAGCAGCGGTATAACCTTACCCATGAATCATGTCGAGAGATACCCCCTCTTATGACGATCTATTAGGTCTTACATTTGCCTCTTGCGAAATTTTATTCGCGAACTAGGGTGCACGCCATAAAGGTTCGTCCCATTCTTTAATCTCTGCGAAATTTTATTCGCGCTTCTCGCGAGTATTGTAACTCTGATAGAATTTCATAACTTTGATCTTCTTTATTTTTGTAAAATTTTGTCATTCTTTCAAGCAGAATATTCTGTTCAATTACATATTTTTCAAACAAATCATTCATAGAGTTCTCTAAAGTTCATCATTTTACCTCTCTACTTACTATTTTCCGATTCTGCTTTTCTGCTACGTTACGTTTTCGTTGTTTCTTTTTCTGCGAGACGCTCGCCTTCAGCTTTCACATCCTCTTTCCGCTCTATTGTATCAATCATTAACTTTTCATATCTCTGTTGTTGTTTGATTTTGTACTTCCAATTGCTATTATTTTCAGCTCTTTCTTCGCAAGACTTCATATCGATTGCATAACATTTATTGCTTTCTCCCCAATCTCCTTTAATAACTCCTACACCTTTAGGATGAGGAAATTTGATACACTAGTGATAAGTAGATGCTACACCCAATATCCCATGTAACCAAGGTCGTCCTATCAAGGCATTGTAAGGTGATTCGATGTCCACAACGCATAATAAGATTTTAGAAGATATTCCTTTTAACGGTATTTGAATTTCAATTTCCCCTTTTGGTTTGTTAGTTGTACCGTTAAATCCATAGATTTATACGTTGATGGTATCAAATCTTCATCTTTTCCACCCATGGTTCTATAGGTATGATAGAATAAGATATCAAATGAACTCTCGGTATCTATTAAGACTCTGTTGATGGCCCAAGAGTCTTCAATTTTACCATCATTTTCTTCATCTTCTTCTTGCATTTGCTTTGGTTTTATCTCTAATCGTACCACCAAGGGGTTGTCATGTTGCTCGCCAAGCTCTGGTATATCTTGCGCGGTGAAAGATAGAGTTTTTTTCTGCCATTCTTCTGATGGCGAAGCTCTCGATATATTCATTATCTCTCTTCCATCTGTATTTCTGGCGAAGACTCTACTTAAAACATTATCATGGAAATCTTCCACAGTTCTGAATGAATGCACAATGGAGTTACAAAACAAATTCTTTGCTTTAGCCCCCACTTCTATCACGAATATTTCTGCTCCTTTTACAATCATTCACTTTGCGAGTTTCTCGTGTCAAGGTAATTGATGAGGTTGTGGATATCCTACTAGAAAGTGATTTAACTTCCCCTGATCAATCATCCTCAAAATTATCCTCTTTACATTCCTACAATCATTTATTGAATGGCCATGAAAGTGATGGTAAGGACAAAATTCTTGACTTCGATTGCTTGGATGTGGTTCTTTTCCCATGTTCCATGGTGATGGTATATTTTCAATCAGAATGATTGCTTCCAAAAAATTTTCTATACTGGCATTAAGAGGTGGCATCTTAATTTCTTCCCATATTATCTTTTGATTTCCTTGCCCTCTAAAGTTATTCTGCCTTTGTCCGCCATAAGTTTCTTGCGGCTGATAAAGTCTTTGAATCTTATTATTTCCACCGCGATTGTAATAATTCTTCTCGCTTTCATATTCTTCTTGATCTCGACTGCCCATCGCTACTAATTTTTGTTGGTTATCACTTACCACCTTCTCTTGTTGTGGCTGCGAGGTGCTCGCCACATTATTTATCATTTTAGGGAGAAAACTTCCACTTGCCGCTAGCGAGATGGTGTTCGCGATTGGATATGATTCCATCTCATTTTGTTTCTCCTCCAAAGCAATGTACTCTTCCTGTAGTTCTCGCAGTTCAGTCATAGTGATTGTATTCTTGACTCTGAAAATTTGTATGTATAGTAGATTGGTCGCGAACATTGCATTGATAAAAGACAAGATAAGATATCTCTCGTCAACTCTTCCTGCCATCTCATTGCACATTGTCTTCCATCTTATGGTTAAATGTTTCAGACTCTCGCCAACTCTCTGTTTTAACCCAAACACATCTTCAATACCCGGCCGCGATGAATTGTTGCTAATATATGCTCCTAAAAATGTAGCTTGTAAATTATCAAAAGAAGTTATGGTATTTTTTGGTAATCCCTCGAACCATTTCAACGCCTCGCCAGTTAAGCTGGATGAAAAATATTTGCATAGCACAGCATCATGATTCTCCCATTGTAGCATACATCTAACATAATCTTTGACATGTTGAACATCACAAGTGGTTCCATCAAAAATGTTGGTTAATGCTGGTAAATTGCATTTTGGAGGTATCCCTCTTAACTGTACTTCTTGAGTAAATGGATTTCTCGCAGGTTCTTCAATAGCTTCATCAAGTTGCCTTCTACCTCCTTATCTTCTATTGTTTATCATTCCTCGCATTTCTGCTAGTTCTCTCAATATTTTCTCATTCTCAGCTGAGTTTTGTTTCATTGGCCTCTTTAACGCTGTTTCCCTTCTTTTGCGTTCTTGCCTTTCATGTCTTGCGAGATTTTGTGTATCTTCTTCTTCATCATCATCTCGTCTTTCTCTGCGATTTTCTCTTTCATCTTCCTCTTGATATCGTAACTGCATATCTTCTTTTCTGCGGATTTCTTCATTTCTCCTCATTTCTCTTCGCTGGCTCTCTATTCTCCTCTGTATCCTATTATACTCCTCCTGAATATTACCATTGTAGCGATTTTGAGTACGTCTCCTTTCTCGATTTTCATGATTATTTTGTCGCACCGCTTCTCAAAATTCATGTTCTTCTACTTCTGCCCTTAATCTTTACCTCTCGCGGGCTAGACGTGCTTGTTCAGCGTAATGACTCTCAATTTCTTCTTCAATCATTCTTTGATTATCTATCCCATGTAATATCATCCTACCTTCTTCTGGATTTTCTTCTTCAATTTGGTTGTTTCTTCCCTCTTGATTTCTATTGTCACGCGGATTATAGCGATCTCCAATTATATCTTCTTCTCTATTTTGCACTTCTCCTCGAGTATTTTCTCTAACATTTCTTATAGGGGAATTTTGCCTTGGTTCTTCTCTGAATGATCTTGAATTCGATCTAACAGTACTTCTTGATCTCCTTCTTTGTAACCTCAAATTCTCCATTCTTAGCTCATGATTTTGTCTTGTTAAATTTGCACGTTCTTCTGCCTCTAATCTTCTTTCTTCCTGTATTCTTCGTCTCAAATCATCTACTATTTCACGTCCTTCATGAATTAATCCTCCAACCATTTCTTGATTTCTTTCTCCTTCTTCTTCATTTCTCAATTGTCGATTTTCTGCTTCTTCTATCGAATCCGACCTCCAAGTATGCACACTCACTCTATCATAATCCACATTCTTATCTTGTGTTTGTGTTTGTTGATTCGGTTGTTGAACTGAACTTTCTGCTTCATTTCTTATTCTATTTCTTCCTGATCTTATCCTTAAAGATTCTTCCAATTCACATGTTCCCTCACCTGCAAGTCTTTTACTTGTTATCACAGTTGTCGGTGGTTCTGATGTATTTCTTCTTCTTCTAGCCATTTCTTCAACCCTAACAATTTCTTCAAATTTTCAAGTTGTAATTAGAGATTTCTTAACTTGATTATCTCTGTTTCTAGCGCCAAAATGTAGTTGCAGGAATTCCCACACTACACCCTTGTTTAGATTCTATAGAAATCTATTGGAAATCAATTAAACTTCAAGGATTTAAACGATACTTTACTATTCAAATCTCAGAAATGTTTACAGAATTGGAAGAAATCAAGATTACAAATATTCTCTTGAAGTTTCTCTCTCCTCAAGACTCTTTCAACTCTCAAAAATACATCATCATCCTCTGGATCTATTGAGCCCTTTATATAGGGATTTACATAATGGATGACAGCTAAGTTTTCCTCCTATTTCGGATCTATTCTGCAATCTCATCGCGGTCGCTACAATGTTCTCTATCGTAGGAATGATAACCATCGCAGGATCAACATATTCTTCTTTTATTTCTTCCATCGTCAGTTTCTTTTGGTTATTCTGTAACGCTCGTGAAATGTTGTTAAAGAATTGGCAGTGACGCTCACAGAAACGTTGTTAATATCGCAGGAATAACGTTGTGGCGATATTCTGGTCCTACATCAAGCTATAACTTTTCCTTCCTATAAGTCCTTTCTCCGAAAGTGATTGTCTATAGACTGAGTCGAGACAATACAACAAATCGATTCACACTTCGTATGATTTTCTATGGATACGAGATCGAGACAATACAACTACGAAGTGTGTTTACTTGATACAAAGGTTCGGACTTAACCAAACTTAATAGGATTGCATATCAAGAAAATAGGAATTAACGTTTGTGCAATTAACTTTAATTATAATAAAATAATTATAATGCAGAAATATAAAGTAAATGACACAGCAAGATTTTGTTAACGAGGAAACCGCATATGCAGAAAAACCCTGGGACCTAGTCCAAAATTGGATACTCTTAGGATTAAGCCGTTATACAAAACAAACCAACTTCGTATAGTTGAGACCAAGCAACTAAACCCATTGTTCACCTAGTTCCGTCTGTATTCCCACGCATCCAACCTGTAAACAAGCCACATACTTGGACCAATTCCTTTGGTTCATATTCCAAACGGTAAATGAACAACAAATCTTTTTGGTATCAACTCTCTTCAATCAAGTGATATGAGTTGCGCAAAGGCTCTTCTGTTTATCTTAACATAAACTCCTTTGTCAGGTTCCAAGATCTATCTTATGTTCAATCACCAAAAGGTAGTCGTTAAGATTTTGCTGTCAATACCTCCAATCCCAAGGAAATGTATTGATGCCAATCTTCTCAACTATTCTATCAAAATACCACAAGGATAGATCGATTATAGTTGGATTCCCTACTACCAAAACAAGTTTTGCGCACACCAAAGATTATAAAACCAAGTCAAAAATCTTATATCTCTTCTTTGTCTTAAAATCTTCTTAAATCTTCAATAAACACCTGCACACAACTACTTGAATCTCTTGTGATCAATCACACACAGAACGGAGTCTGTTAACAATGAATTATCACAAGATCGTCTTTAGGTATAACAACAGTCTAAAGATCCATGTTGAAACCTTGAACTAGTTTGAGTGAATCTTATATCAGAAGAGAAGATTCTCAAGCATAAACAAACTAGGTGCAACAAAGTTCAACCACCGTTAGTCAATCAAATCAATATGAAAACTAAAGATAAACCGCAATTATCTAGTTTCCCACCAACGGTACGCACTAGAGCTTCTTAATCCCAAAGAATACTTTAAACTGAGCGGTCGTAAGAGATTTCTCCTAATTAGGTTACTCTCCTCTCCGAATAGGCGGCTTCACCAGTAACAGTACAACAAAGGAAGTTTAATGTCACGAGGGATTAGTTTGCTAAAAATGCAAACTCAAAGTATTTATAGACAAGGAAGTCTGGACACCAAGGAATTTCCAAAACCGAAAATATTCTCAAGATATTCAATATATTCCAAATTCGGTTTTCATAATTCCTGAGAATGCACAGTCCAAATTTATGCACGAAATCTCCTTGGAAAATCTTTAACTAGCAAATGCACATTACTAATTCTTATTTTCCATATACAATTTAAAACCTTAATTAAAAGATTCTTAACTTATTTAAATTATATATTGGGATTTACTTCCTTCTTAGCTGTTAAAGAATATATTTGAACAATAAAAGATACACATTAATGCGTGTGTTCAAAGTGTGCCGACATCTTTCCTCTTGTAAGCCCTTTTTCATATTTACTCACTTGAAACCGATTTACCACACTTCCAAACGTTTAGAATTGGTTCATCTGACTTTCAAGAACTATGTGATTGATCAAGTAACACTCAATCACAAGTCATGGGTGTAACGGTTCTACCAAAAATAGTTTCGGTTCTACCTCCATGTGAGTACTGTGTATAGTCACACTAGCTTACCGAATTTGCGGTTGACTAGGTATTAGGATCGGTTCCCTACATATATTTGGTATCTAACCTATATGTGTTGCACATGTCCATACGATCGGTTCCCCTTTGCCTAAAAATGTGTTGCAAATGTTCATAGGGTCGGTTCCCCTTTCTACTATAAACCTTGCTGCACCACATACAAGGATCGGTTCCCCTTGTGATGTACTGCACCTCTTACCAGGATCGGTTCCCCTCTCCCAAATTTGGTCAGACACACAAACCTGATCATACCCTAGGTGATTACTTAAGGTCGGTTTCACTAATAAAAGTCATACCAATACATAAGTCAGGCCTCATGTGAATAGTTTTACCAAGAACACAAACAAGTCATGAGAGGTTATACTAATCACACATATTGGTCGTTCATAATATTTGTAAAGAAGAACAAACCCAATAACGCCTGACGATTTCCTTTTCGGTTCACAACAAATATCATGAACTTACTTCCTTAAAACACATGTAAAAACATTGTTTCCTACGATGAAATCCTCAACTCATAGCCATACATAATCACAATAGCATTCATACGATTATGTTGATGTATTATATACAAAGTTTAATGGTTAAGCAATAAACCTCATATTGTATTCCTTAATATTATGTCTATCTAGAGTGTTCATGCTTCGCAATTTTATGTTTTCAATATGCATGACTTGAAAGATATGTTAGGGAATGAAACATTTCAAGTCAAATATCAATAACCTCAAGTGGAATGATGATGTTGTGGTTGTAGCTCCGTACTTCTTCACTTCTTTAAGTCTTCGCAATACTTGTAATGTATCATCCTAATACTTTCAAGCTAACCTATACGAAGTTGGCTCTAGTACATTTAAATCAAGCGACTCTTAAATGAGTTTTGGCTCACTAAAATATGATAACCAAACTTGACATACCAACGCTTGGTGGGTTCAACCGAGCTATGCTCTAACAATCTCCCCCTTCATCAATTTTAGTGACAAAACTCTTACAATCACATGGATAAAATAAATTACAATAATTCATTACACATACGCTTGATTCCCTAATTCAACAGCACATAACCTGCATTAATTCAATCCTTAAAATATCGTTATTGACATTATAATAACAAAGCTCATACTCCCCCTAAAGGTGAGATAGGTAGATTTCCAATCCGCGCGTCTTTGTTATACCAATCATATGATATGTTATTCCCCCTTAGTCTGTGTTTTTCCTCTTTCGTTAGATAAACGTTCAAGGCACCATTGTCCTCTTCCCTAGTGACACTAATCAATATAAAATTGATACCAGCATCACATGTTTACTCCATATATTTCTCCCCCTTTTTTGTCACAAAAATGACAAAGAAACGAAAAAATAAAGGACAACACGAAAAGGATCTTTCAAATCTCAAAATAGACTTGCAACCTGTTGAGTCAAGCACTAGGGTTCCACATACCATTTTTGATAACCAATATCAAAACCGAAACTACAAAGCAATTATGTTTTGATATGTTATCCCAACTAGTTTAGCAAACCAAAAATCAACTAAGCAACTTAGTTCCTTTGCTAAACCGATTGTATAAATACAACCGCTTCATTCGATAAGACCAAAAAAAAGATAAACTCTATTTTTCTCATCAGGTTCTAATTATCCATATAACTTAGACCTTTAGAGTTTAAACAAGCCAAATACTAGGTTAGTTAACTAGCATTTCCTTGTTTAGGCATTCGGCTAGACTTGAATAACTGAAACCTCCACTTTGATAAATCTAACTAAGATCAGAATTAACTTAGTTTATCTTATCCAGAATCTAATTGGACTAAATAACTCATCCCGTCAATATAATCATTCGTTAAGCCATAAATAATTCATACAAACCAATAAATCAACTTGCATAATTATTCACCTCAACCGGAAGCAATTGAAACAACATATAAAAAGTTCCACTATTGCACCGAAAATTTGTAAGCCTAAACAATTGATACTACACAATAAAGCAAAATAACAATTGTTTTACTTAACTAGAAGCAATTGAAATAACATAGACATAAAAGCACCGCAATTGCACCAAAATTTTGTAAGCCTAAACGATTGATATCACACAACAAAGCAAGATAACAATAGTTTTACTTAACCGGAACCAATTGAACATACATCCACACATTCATAATGGAATAAACACATCAATTGTACCGATAATTTCGTTTAAGCGAAAGCAATAAATATGTCAAATAAAAACAGGCTTTTGTTAAACAGAAAAACAGTTAACTAACAAGATTGTTACCTCAATTTCGCATCCAACTTCTCCAATATGATCGCATCTTCTTCTTGCAGGGAGAATTGATATCGAAATACCATTATGTTATCATCCTAATGCAAAAAAAAAAAAAAAAAAAAAACAACAACAACAACAACCAACCTTTACCAGAGAAAGGTTGAAAATCGGTTTTAACAATTGCAAGCAAAAGTTGAAAACCGTCGAAACACATGCTTTTATGCTAAACAAAATCGATTCAACATATTGTGACTTTTTCATATATTCTTTCTACAGGAACCCCTCATGATCCTTTGATAAAGCCTACCAACATGGGCTAGAACTTAAACCTGTTAAATGAAAAAGGCACCCAAACCATAAGGGTTCACAACATATTATGAGATCAAATATCAAGGTAATAAAACCGAAATCAAATATCCCATAAACATCCATAGAAAATAATAAAGCATTTAAGCACAGGGTATGTAAATCAAAAACTATCACAAGAAAAATTATAAACATAACTTATTCATAATAGTTTTTATTCATAATAGAATTATACAATCAATGAAAGAAATCAAAAATTGATGTCTATTTTTCTAGATTAAGTATTACAGCATATAACTTAATCTCTAGTGGTGCTCTTGTTGTTCACTGATATTTCTTCAGTGTTCAAACTGTTAAAGCATGTCTCAAGAGACTTGTCTGCAACCACTTCCTATTTCTCTAGCTCTTCAACTAGAACATTGAGTTTGGCAAGAGCTTCTCTTGTTCCTTTGATTCGTTCTTTTAACCAATCCCGATGTTGAACAGTCATAACTAGGTCGGTTTCCAGTTTTTCAAAACCGTGGATGTATTGATTCATACTATTAGAACGAACCCACTTGGTTTTGGTTGGATCTTGTAGGTTGTAGGCCAACAGACATGGCTCATCTTGTGATCCAACCAAACTTTCAGAATCATAATCGGACATAATTTTTGATCTGCTTCTTGTCTTCCTCTTGGTATTGATTCCTTGACAATCATTAACCCTTTGAGCCTCCTCCTTATTAGCCTTTGAGACACTGCAAGTTATTGGAGGCATGCTTGGTTATATATAATGATTGATCAGGGTATCAGTATACTGGAAGAGATAGTTTCCCTTTAAAAAATAGTTTCCCTTTAAAAAAGGGGGATAACTTTCGGACCGAAAGATATCAGTAGAACCCGAAAATATTAAATAATATATTTTGTTTCCTTTTGTCTTACCTTCTTAGTTCTATTCAAAAACTCCAAATAAAACTTATCTAGAAAATCATGATAAACATGAACAATTTTTCGGATTTACAGCTATCCATAAAAAGTTACAACTTTTCTGATAATCAATTACACAAACACATGTGCTCCAGATTTATTGTGCCATTCACATCCATAAAACGAGCAAATATGAGGATGAGAGTGCACAATTCTTTAATACAACTAAGTTGCATCGGAATAAGCTTTTTCAAGCTTATATTGAATATCGGAAACATAGTTCATGTTTCTTTTAGGGAATTTCTGCCCAATATATTTTCTCCCAAGACGATGATCTTTTCTAGCTCTAGAGATATGATCATGTGGAGAAACCGTACCGATGTGAGAATTTTCAGAGATTGATAGATCTCTTTTAATTCTTTTAATGAGATTTTCATAAGATTTTCTCATTCTAAGGACTTCCTTATGATTCACATGTGTATGATTATCTGAAACAATTATTGGAAATTCCTCATTATTTCTTTTGGCAGAGATTCTCTCTTTCCCTTCCTTCTGGAATCGTTCTTCATCAAAACAAAAATTATTTTGATATAGGTGAGGAGAAACCTTCTTCCAGAAGCTATTGTCAACTCTTTCCTCTGATTTTGAGTTGATCTTATAGGGTTGTGGTATAATCTGTCTTTCTACTGAGGAATGATCTTTCATTTTTTTAAGACAAGAAACTTCCTTCAATATTTTGACTATAGTATGTTGAAGAAGTATAAGATTCATGTCAAGTGACTGAAAAGTGTATTCCTTAAGATCATTATCAAGGAATCGGTTCAAAGTTTCCTTTGGATAATATTTTATTTGATCATCAGTAGATATAGAAGCTTGTTTCTCATCCTCTTCTAACTTGATGTAGTTCGGAAAACTACCATCATCTTGATCTGTTTCAGATGTGACTAAAACAACAACATCATTTGTCAGAGTCATTGGACATGTCTCTTTATTAAGAGAGTTAACAAGAGCTTCTAATTTGATAGTGAAATTCATATTATCTTCAGCCAGACTATCCAGTTGACTGTCTTTATTTCTGATCTTCTGTTTAAGAAGATTTGACTTTGTCTTTAAAACCACCATTTTAGAAAACAAAGATTTTATAGGATTTAGGAGTTTTACCAACTCTTTATCAGCATCTTCTTTTTCATAAGAAAAAGACACAGATGTTTTCGCAACTCCTGGATCATGAGGCAACGAAGTAGTAACATATTCAACCTTTGAGTAGTCCTACTCTTGCTTAACGTTAACTGAATCAGACATGGATTCAATTCTTATAGGATGGATCGCACCAAACACAGATTGTTAGATTTTTTCGTGTTTGCCTGCTCTCATACCAATTGAAAAGGCGAAGGTACCCAAATATACCTCAAGCTATAACTTTTCCTTCCTATAAGTCCTTTCTCCGAAAGTGATTGTCTATAGTTTGAGTCGAGACAATACAACAAATCGGTTCACACTTCGTGTGATTTTCTATGGATACGAGATAGAGACAATACAACTACGAAGTGTGTTTACTTGATACAAAGGTTCGGACTTAACCAAACTTAATAGGATTGCATATCAAGTGAATAGGAATTAACGTTTGTGCAATTTATTTTAATTATAATAAAATAATTATAATGCAGAAATATAAAGTAAATGACACAGCAAGATTTTGTCAACGAGGAAACCGCATATGCAGAAAAACCCTGGGACCTAGTCCAAAATTGAATACTCTCAGGATTAAGCCGCTATACAAAACAAACCAACTTCGTATAGTTGAGACCAAGCAACTAAACCCATAGTTCACCTAGTTCCGTCTGTATTCCCACGCCTCCAACCTGTAAACAAGCCACATACTTGGACCAATTCCTTTGGTTCATATTCCAAATGGTAAATAAACAACAAATATTTTTGGTATCAACTCTCTTCAATCAAATGATATGATTTGCGCAAAGGCTCTTCTGTTTATCTTAACATAAACTCATTTGTCAGGTTCCAAGATATATCTTATGTTCAATCACCAAAAGGTAATTGTTAAGATTTTGTTATCAATACCTCTAATCCCCAGGAAATGTATTGATGCCAATATTCTCAACTATTCTATCAAAATACCACAAGGATAGATCGATTATAGTTGGATCCTCTACTACCAAAACAAGTTTTGCGCACACCAAAGGTTATAAAACCAAGTCAAAAATCTTATATCTCTTCTTTGTCTTCAAATCTTCTTAAATCTTCAATAAACACCTGCACACAACTAATTGAATCTCTTGTGATCAATTACACACAGAACGGAGTCTGTTAACAATGAATTATCACAAGATCGTATTTAGGTCTAACAACAGTCTAAAGATCCCTGTTGAAACCTTGAATTAGTTTGAGTGAATCTTATATCAGAAGAGAAGATTCTCAAGCATAAAAAAACTAGGTGCAATAAAAGTTCAACCACCGTTAGTCAATCAAATCAATATGAAAACTAAAGATAAACCGCAATTATCTAGTTTCCCACCAACGGTACGCACTAGAGCTTCTTAATCCCAAAAAATACTTTAAACTGAGCGGCAGTAAGAGATTTCTCCTAATTAGGTTACTCTCCTCTCCGAATAGGTGGCTTCACTAGTAACAGTACAACAAAGGAAGTTTACTGTCACGAGGGATTAGTTTGCTAGAAATGCAAACTCAAAGTATTTATAGACAAGGAAGTTTGGACACCAAGGAATTTCCAAAACCGAAAATATTCTCAAGATATTCAATATTTTCCAAATTCAGTTTTCATAATTCCTGAGAATGCACTGTCCAAATTTATGCACGAAATCTCCTTGGAAAATCTTTAACTAGCAAATGCACATTACTAATTCTTATTTTCCATATACAATTTAAAACCTTAATTAAAAGATTCTTAACTTATTTAAATTTTATCTTGGGATTTACTTCCTTCTTAGCTGTTAAGGAATATCTTTGAACAATAAAAGATACACATTAATGCGTGTGTTCAAAGTGTGTCGATATCTTTCCTCTTGTAAGCCCTTTTCCATACTTACTCACTTGAAACCGATTTACCACACTTCCAAACATTTAGAATTGGTTCATCTGACTTTCAAGAACTATGTGATTGATCAAGTAACACTCAATCACAAGTCATGGGTGTAACGGTTCTGCCAAAAATATTTTGGTTCTACCTCCATGTGAGTAATCTGCATAGTCACACTATCTTACCGAATTTGCGGTTAACTAGGTATTAGGATCGGTTCCCCACATATATTTTGTATCTAACTTATATGTGTTGCACATGTCCATAGGATCGGTTCCCCTTTGCCTAAAAACGTGTTACACATGTTCATAGGATCGGTTCCCCTTTCTACTATAAACCTTGTTGCACCACATACAAGGATCGTTTCCCCTTGTGATGTACTGCACCTCTTACCAGGATCGGTTCCCCTCTCCCAAATTTGGTCAGACACACAAACCCGATCATACCCCAGGTGATTACTTAAGGTCGGTTTCACTAATAAAAGTCATACCAATACATAAGTCAGGCCTCGTGTGAATAGTTTACCAAGAACACAAACAAGTCATGAGCGGTTATACTAATCACACATATTGGTCGTTCATAAGATATGTAAAGAAGAACAAACCCAATAACGCCTGACGATTTCCTTTTCGGTTCACAACACATATCATGAACTTACTTCCTTAAAACACATGTAAAAACATTGTTTCCTACGATGAAATCCTCAACTCATAGCCATACATAATCACAATAGCATTCATACGATTATGTTGATGTATTATATACAAAGTTTAATGGTTAAGCAATAAACCTCATATTGTATTCCTTAATATTTTGTCTATCTAGAGTGTTCATGCTTCACAATTTTATGTTTTCAATATGCACGACTTGAAAGATACGTTAGGGAATTAAACAGTTCAAGTCAAATATCACTAACCTCAAGTGGAAGAATGATGTTGTGGTTGTAGCTCTGTACTTCTTCACTTCTTCAAGTCTTCGCAATACTTGTAATGTCTCATCCTAATACTTTCAAGCTTTCCTATACGAAGTTGACTCTAGTACATTTAAATCAAGTGACTCTTAAATGAGTTTTGGCTCCTAAAATATGACAACCAAAATTGACATACCAACGCTTGGTGGGTTCAACCGAGCTATGCTCTAACAAAATGTATCCCTCGATTCTTATATGTTACAGTTGTTTGCGGAAAATTGGTTTGATGTATTTTTGCTAACATATGGTTAGCAAATATGTCTTTATCCTCGTATGTTTTTGTTTTAATGTTATACTTTGTAGTCATACAACCCTCGAGGAAAACATTGTTAATTGTTAAAATGAATCCCATGTGCATAGAACATGATTTTAAAAAACTAAGTAGTATCCCGACCTCAAAATAAAATAAAATAAAAATCATCCAAAGAGATTCACCAAATTTGTAACAAAACTAAAAGCATTCAAGATTGCTTCAAAATCAATCAGATTAATCTGTTAGCTGTAGTGTTTACTTTTTTCTCTTTGGTGATATAAATCGTCCCAAATTTACATAAGTTTGGTTTATTCATTTTCCTAATATTGAATAAGATGTAATTTTTGATCCATTTCGTTTCTTGTCACTTCATCTTCTGTATTTGCATATTCTCTTGAACTATCTCTCAAGCATAATCATATGGAGTCCAGCCGGTGTTACTGTAGTACAGTGGTAAAGTCACTAAGTGATGATACCAGTGACATGAGTTCGAAACTCGCCAGCATCAAATTCTTTACCGATCAAAAAAAATAAAAAAAAATCATATGGAGTCCCGGAGACAGCAAAAAGGGGAAATAAATGGAGAGAGATATGAGAAAGTGAATGGATTATAATTAATTTGCATGTAACCTTGTATTTGGTCTCCAAATCACAACCATTGATTTATCTTTAATAAAAAAAAATTAAAATAAATAAATTTAAAAATTATATAAACTAAAACATAATTAAAAAAAAAAACTAATTAAGAGTAACTACATAATTTTTGTACCTTAGGATACGGTTTTTTACCCCGCTACCACTAATTCTTCCACCACCACTGTTAACGTCACCCCTCCACTAGTCACCAACACCCACCACTATTATCGTCACCACCTTCTCCCACCATCACAACCACCGCTAATGTCTACTTATATAGTTAATATCAAATAATTTATTATTTATTTATGGAATTATATCTATTAGATTAATTAATGAAACATTTATTTTGGAATACTTATCAATAAAGTATTTATTAGTAAAATTTAATAGGATGCTGATAATATAAATCTTGTTGGATTGAGCGAACAAAACCATAACCTAATTATTATTTTTAAGTAATCATAAACTAAAACATAATTAAAAAAAAAGAAGAAAATAAACTAACTAAAAGTGACTACATAATTTATCTACTTTGGGATACCTTTTTTTGCCCCGCTAACACTACTTCTTCCACCACCACGGTTAATGTCACCGCTCCAACAGTCACCAACACCCACCATTATAATCGCCACCACCTTATCCCACCATCACAACCACCGTTAATGTTTACTTATATAGTTAATATCGAATAATTTATTATTTATTAATGGAGTCATATCTATTAGATTAATTAATGTAACATTTATTTTGGAATACTTATCAATAGAATATTTATTAGTAAAATTTAATAATGCTTCAAAAAAAAGTAAAATTTAATATGATACTAATAATATAAATCTTGGATTGAGAAAACCATAACCATTGATTTATGTTCTCCCAAGATAAATCTTGACCTCACTACTAGGAAATAACCATTGATTTATTGTTTCCTATACTAATAATATAGATAGTTTAGGAATTCTAGAGATATTAATATTGAAGAGTCATGGACAACACTCCAAGCAAACACCTTAAGAATTCCTAAACTATCTATAAGTTTTCTGAAAACTATATAAATGCCCTTAATCTATTGGGTATGGATGTCTAACGGAATTTCAAGGTTGCATCCGGGTCTAATCTATAATCCGTTAGATTTCAAAAATTACATCCGCATCCAATTCATTAGCGAACGGTCCAGGCATCCATCTGTAAAAATACGGTTGGTCCCGGTTAAATTCACAGATTACGGGCCAAATGCTCACCCCTAGTTAGAACTAAAGAAAAAATAACGAAATAAAAGAGGCTAAATAAGAAATTATGAAAATTATTCTTTTAAAGAAAATCTCAATTATATCTTCAAGGGTATTTGTGAAGGCCCATGGAAAAGAGAGGTATTTGTCCGATTTCCACAAAAAATAGAATGTGGGTATAAAGTTTTTTTATAAACAAAAATGTTGAGAAATTGCAAATTTTGCCTTATTCTCCTGATATTGGAGGCTACATCTTGAATTACTTGGTATGAAATAGAAAATTCTTTTTGTAAACAAAAATCTAGGATTGATTACTTTACTCATTATGATAAGAATACTCAATTCTTTCATAATTCAGTCAAGCTTAGAAATATGTACAACACAATTCATAATACTAAAGATGATCAGGGAACTGGTTGGAAAACTGAGAGCAGGTGGTCTCTCTTCTTTCAAATCATTTCAAGAGCATTTATACTACTTCAAATCCCAATAATAATTATATTTAAGAAGCTATAAAAAGTGTTAAACATATAATTACGGATGAAATGAATTTTCTCTTGGTGGTTGTTCCAATAGTTGAAGAAATACATGTTACTGTTAATGATATGGCTCCATGGAAATCGCCAGGTCCTGATGGATTTCTTGTTGGTTTCTGTAGGGATAATTGGAAGGAATTTCAAAGGAAGTCATTGAGCATGTTCAAAACTTCTTTCGAACTAAGTTTCTTCTGAAGCAGCTTAATCATTCTTTCATAGATTTAATTCCTAAGTTAAATAATCCTTCTTCTCCGTATGATTTTAGGCCTATAATTTTATCAAACACTGTCTACAAAATTAACTCTAAAATTTTAACCAGCCGTCTCAAATTAACCTCTGTTAGATTCTCTTATCTCTCCTTTTCAATAGGCATTTATTGCTAATAGACATATTCATGATAATATTATTATTAGTCATGAAATATTTCACTCTTTTTTTTTAAATGCAAAGAATGGTTTTATGGCTATTAAACTTGACCTTTCCAAAGCTTTTGATAGGATGGAATGGTCTTTCATATTCTCTGTTTTTAAAAAACTGGGGTTCTCTGATGATTGGTGTCAAATTATACATCAATGTATTAGTACTGTGTCTTATTCTGTTTGGTGAATGGATCACCAGGTGACATGTTTTGTCCTTGTAGGGGTATTAGGCAAGGTGACTGTCTATCACCTTACATTTTATAATTTATATGGAAGTCTTATCTCAACTTCTCTTGAAAGGGGAAGAAGATAATTTGATTCAAGGTTTCAGATTAAAAAAAGATAGCCCATCTATTTCACATTTATTCTTTGCCGATGATTGCATGCTTTTTTTTCAAAAGCTTCTTTGGTCTATGCAGGAATTTGCTGAAGATTATAAATGTTTTTTCAAAGGATTCTGGACAGGCTATTAATTATGAAAAATCGTGTTTTTTCTCTAGTTCAAAAATGCATCATAAACATAAAAGAACTTCTTTCTAAATCCCTAAGGATGAAATTTATGAGTACCTCTGAGAAGTATTTAGGAACTCTTCTTTTTGTTAATAGAGATAAAACAAAATCTTTTCAATTTTTGATAGAAAATTTTTATTCCAGATTTGGAAATTCAAAAAAAATCTAGTCTTAATGGAGCTAGAAGAACTGTGATTACAAAGCATGTGTTATCTAGTCTTGCAATCTATCATATGTCATGTTTCACCTTACCTAAGAAGATTACTTCTAAAATAGATGCAATTCAGAGAACTTTTTGGTGGTCTAAGAAAGACCCTAGGCATGCTGCTTATTTTCACTCTTGGGGGGATATTGGTAAGGATAAAAGATGCGGTGGGCTTGGTATTAGAAACACTTATGATACTAATAGAATCTTTATAGCTAAGCTTGGTTGGAGAATCATTCAAAATCCAGAGCTTCTGATTTCTAAGTTTTTAAAAGACAAGATTGTATTAATCAATACATGTTGGAAATTGATAAAGCAGCTGATTCTGCTTCTTGGATTTGGAAGGGTATTGTCAATAGTCTGGTTTTCTTAAGATCTAATATAGTTTATAAGATAAATGATGGTAATTCTACGAGAATATGGGATTATGTTTGGTTTCCTGGTCTTTCTTCTCCTCCTTATTCGATAATTCCTAATTATAGGATTATAATTTTGTTAATGAGCTTATTGATATGAATACATGTTCTTGGAATATGGTTTTGTTAAATTTATTGTTTACTCCTAAGGATATTATTAGAATAAAAACTATTAGGGTTAATCTTCTTTGTAAAGATCAAATAAAATGGGCCCATACTAAGGATGGATTTTATACTATTAAGTCTGCTAATAGAGTGTATAGGAATGAATTCAGTATTGGAGAAGATGCTTTGTTTTGGAAAAAAGTTTGGTCTTTTAATTGTTTGCCTAAAATTAAGTTTTTCATGTGGAAGATCTTTGCGCAGATGCTACCAATCAATACTCTACTTCAGCTTTATAATCCTGTTGTGGATGATTCTTGTCCTCTATGCAGGAATGATATTGAAACAATTACACACTTGTTCTTTTATTGTCCTGTGGCTGCTCATATTTGGTTTGGTTTGTTGCTGCAACACTTAATTAACTTAGATATGGATAGTGTAGATGATTTCTTTCTTGAATGGTTTGATGATAGATTAGGCCAATCCCCTTTTGTTGTTAACTAGCCGAGTATAGGTGCAATTGTTATGTGGTGCATTTGGAAGTGTAGATGTGATGTGGTTTTCAGTGGAGTCTCTGTTAATATGGATAAAATCATTCTCGATTCAAAAAGAATGATAAACACATATATGGCTCCTCCTTTGAAGATTTCAGAAGAATATTATGCAAGTTAAAATTCATATTGATCTTGTGGATCATTGTCTTTTTGTTGATGATTCTTTCAAAAACTTTAACATGGGTGTTGGTATGATTCTGTGTAATAATGCAGGAGCAATAATTTAATCGCGAGCGGACTTTAGACTAGTTTCAGAAGAAGTTGGTACTGAGGCTACTGCTCTTTTTTTGGCCATCTCTTGGGCATTGGAGATCAAACCATCCAAAGTAGTTTTCATCAGTGACTACCTTCAAGTTGTAGATTTTTTCAATGGAGGCTGCGACAGTGTCGAGTGGAGATGCAAGGACATTTTGGTGAACTGCAAATCTTTGCTCTTTACTAGTAATAGCTATAAGGTTGTTTATATTAATCGTTCAAAAAACAAACTAGCAGATCGACTTGCATGTCGAGCTAGGAAGTATTGTATTAAAGATGTTTGGGTCTCTCATCCTTCTTTTTTGAACAACTTTGGTCAGGAGGGAACCTTTGTTGAATGCTTGTATTTCTCTTCTAAGTTAATGTAGATAAGGTGTTTTCTTAGCAAAAAAAAGGTATAAAGTCTTTAATCATCACTCTGAGTGGAAATTGTTTTTTGGGTAACAAATGCGCTAAGGCCATCTCTGAAAGAAGATTGAAGCAACTAGTGGGAACCTTCATCTTGGAAGGAGCCGCAGATTAGAGGTTCACACTTCAAACTCCAGAAGACTTTTAACTTAAATTGAAGATTCTGTCTGAAGCTTCCGCATAGAATATCTGCAGGAAACTTGTGTCTGGGTTGTTCATTATCCAAACGGCGAATCAATTATTGTAGTCACTAACTCACTAAGTAATTTTCTTATTACCCAGTTATTTTGCACAATACTATATAGTTATAAAGTAGGTCAGTTAATAGTGTTACGGAGGGAGTATTATTTCCAAGTATAGCTTGTATCCAAAGTTTTGATGGGGATAAATCAAACAAGTAAAAGGTGGATACTACTGAAACCACTCGTATATACACATATATGCACAGTTACATGTGGTTACTTTGTAAACCTTAAGAGAGAGAAAATGTGTAAGAAATATTGCAACAATTTGATTTGAAATATAGGAGTAACCTGGTAGCTATGATGGAAAACAAAGCTGCCTCATTGGCGTTAGCTGCCTGGCAATTGGGAGGGGCACATGTGCCCTAATCAATGTCCCATCTTCCGTGTATTCCTGTAGACAAGAAACAAGTTAATAAAATGTTTCAAAGTAACCATCTTTGCATACACTATATTGCAAGGTAACCATCTTCTGTGTAGAATGTGTATAGCTGATCATTATGGCGGACCATGAAAGTTATAATATTAGGTAATAGTAATTGGGATATGCGAGAATCAGACCAATAGGAGGCTGATGAGTTCGACAAAATGTTGTCAGGTAGCTTCCAAGTGTTTGAATATAAGATAGCATGTAGATTAACGAAACAAATGAACATCCAATGAAATGCTTTGGGGTATATACTTACAGTTTCCTCTACCATTCCAACCCTATGTATTGTATTTAAAAATTCCCCTTCATTGAATGGGATGAGGGCTTCCACCCATACCATAGAGTCCTGTTGAGATGCATTATGATTTTCAGGTAAGCATTCATTCTCAAAATGAATGAACGAACTTCAGCAGACTTGCAAGGAACTTAACGAATGAAGTCAAAACCATACCTTGAGTTTTGATTGAACTGCATCACAGAAATCCTGTAGCCCATCACCACTAAGAGCAGATGCACAAATAACATCTTCTCTTGCCTCCGCTTCAATCTTGAGGTTATATGGGTCACTGACTTTATCAACCTATAAATTAAGTAACACAATTCATTAAAACTTCTACCTTCTGTTTATCTTGGCAGGCTTGAACTCATCAGACAAAATCACAAGGAGGGAACAGTTGACATTACAAATAAATTTTACTCAATACCTAAATATTGAAGTAAATAAACCAATCTGGTTAAGAAAAATGCATAAGATGGCCTTTAACAGCCTAGATGCAAACAACATTTACACCATAGAGTATTTATTGTTAGAATATCAGCCTCTAATCATGCTTAAGATGACCTTCATTAGCTACTAAACATGCTTAACATAATCAGGATTATCATTTACAACTCATGCTGATACATACAACTTATTATATATGTGGATGCCCACATCCATGTATGATATTCCTAAAATCTATCCACTAGAAGTGGAATGGTGAGTAACCAAGTAATTACTTAGTCATGTAATGTGGTGTCTCTCCACATGTTATGCCTGTCTCTCCACATCGGATGCTACTAATTTAGTTAGTAAGCTACTTGATGTCTTTATGCATGGTATACTAGGTGGGTGTTATATACATAAGTTGACACTAATAAAATTACGTGTCATCCTTATAAACATCTACACCATATTTGGTTCCCAATAAATAAAAGTTGTAACTTCTTAGTTATCCCATTTTCTTATAAGCTTAATGAGAAACCTCTCTTTTCTCTTATATTTTCTAAAGTTAATTACTTTGAGATTATATCTAATATTAGTACCTAACTAATATTGTTAGTAGCTTAATTACACAACTTTCTTTATCCTTAGGATCACATGTTCTACATCTATAAACATCAACATGAATATGTACATGAAGAAAACATGCTGGTACTTGCTTTACGCTTAACCTCATCATGTTTAAGTACAACCACCCATTCTATACATACTGCATACCTGGAACAGGCATAATACAAATCAATACATGATACACAAGAAATAAGAGTGTTAAGATATATCTGACTTTACCTTATTGATGACCAGACAGTAGTTAACAGGAGATACCTTTAGTTCCATTATTAACAACAGCAGAAAAGCATATCAAGATAATACCATAGACTGGGTTATGATCATCTTAGACAGTTGTTTCTGTAGACAATCACTTACAACATGAGGCTCTAAGCTAAGTTCTTTTACTTGGAAGTTCTTCATCCATTTCTATTCCCTTATCTTTCTTATGGCAGAAAATTACTTTAAACAAGGCTAGAAGGGAGTCCACCTCCAACTGACTAGACATGTGTCTCACACTCAGCCATCATGAGGTGGAGACACGTCCCTTAACTGAGCATAATAAACTAAGATACCCACTTTATGGATTACTTGGCCTTATGTGCACATCCCACAAAACACAAAGTTTTGCCTTTAGTACATGATCTAAACCTAACACACACTTGATTAAGATTAGACTAATCCAGTTTTATTAAACCAAACACGATTTGCTGCTAAACCATAAAAAAGTCTAACATTTATATCTACACTGAAGTTCATAACTGGCACCCTAGATGCTTAGCATTGTAGAAAAACTAGCTGTACCTTGTTCCAGACTATCAATTTTGGTATTGATGAAACATCCAGTTCAGATAGGACTTTGTCAACAGCATCTATCTGCTGCTGTGCAAGTGGATGGCTGAAAAATGCAATGTTCAGTTCGGTTTAAATTTTGCTGTTCACATAGAAAATCTAGCACGAGCCAAAGGTAAATAAGTCAAGTCAACAGTATAGATCATTTAAAATTCCACTTTTACCAAATTATACCTAATATCCACCACATGCACCAAAAGTGATGATTCCGATATTTCTTCCAGTGTCGCTCTAAAAGCAGCAACCTGTCATGAAAAAAATTAGTCATGTAAGGCTCTTATTCCATAATCACGACAAGGCTGATGAATCTTGAGCCGTAATTGCTCATTGTGGGAAGGAATTTGGTTATGATAATTATTTGGACAATAAAACTCACAAGTGTAGTTGGCAGCTTTTGAATGAATCCTACAGTATCCGTCAGAAGAAATTTCTTACCATTCTTCATCTGCATGGCAAGCGGACAAAATTCGTCTCATTTAGTTTTTACAGAAGTATAGCTGAATCTGCAGAATCAACTCATCTAATAAAGAGATGGACTTCTGTTTTCCTTGCTGTGCATGAGATTCTTATGTTTGAGGCAGATCTAACTATTAGAGGACACATAAACTTCGACGAAGTAAAGCACTAATCTATCTATAATACCTGCACCCTTCTAGTAGTTGGATCAAGTGTAGCAAATAATTGATCCTCAGCAAGAACATTGGCTCCAGTCAAGTGATTTAGAAGTGTACTCTTTCCAGCATTTGTGTACCCAACCTGCAGTATGTCCTTTGTTAAGATGAAGGATATATATGGATGGTTACATAGTGACTTTTGCAAACTAAACCTGATGTTAATCTATAAATGTGCTTACCAGAGATACTACAGGGACTGGAACTGAAAGACGACGTGTGCGGTATTGCTTACGATGTTGTCGAACAGAATCTAATTCTTTTTTCAGAACGCCAATCTGTAAGGATGGAAGGATTTTACAAGTCCAGAATAGAGATGAATAGCTTAGACAAGCAACAACAAAAAATAAGAGAATCATCAACGCAGTAACCCGCCTACTTCAGTTTAAGACTAAATTTTAAACTGGTAGAACTTCTAACATACTGAATATGATTAAATACCAACAAACCTTTAGTTCCTACTCCTTAGAGGGCGTTACAAGAATGGCAACATGAATAAAAAAGGGGTAAGAATGGGTGGAAAATGCAGAAGAATCAAGACGGGTTACAAGTTGAAGTATCAGCATCGGCTTCATAAAATCCGGTGCATACAAGAAACAAAGGTCTATGGAGAAATCTAGAATGTCCAAAAGTCTGGTTATGTTGTTTCTTAAATAGTTTAGTTAAGCTAGAGTGTCCTAGTGTGGGTTGTTCTAGTTAGCTAAGCATTCTATAGAGTCACATGACTCACATCTAGTGGCTGACCATGTGGAAAAGGAGGATACTCTCAAAATAGTATACATAAAAGTCCTGCCTCATTTGTAAGACCTGTAAGTAAGAGAGCTAAGGCTCTCCTTACCCTCTAGTTGTGTAAGCCAGTCGACAAGTAAGTGGTGGTGTAATGAGAAAGAGGTGTCCATGAGTAAGTTGTGTACAGGTGTTTTTCTGTGAGAATATTAAGTTCAGTGTTTGTGTTAGAGCTTGAGCGTGTCGAAAAGAGATAGCGAGACAAGTTGTCTGATTAAGTAATAAAATGATTGTTGAGCTGAAACTATGCCAAAATCCCGTCTCATTCTCTCAAATTTAATATGGAAGCTTACATAATCTCATACCAGATTTGTTGAATGTGAGAAGCAAAATGGACAGAATTTAAGAGACCATTTCATTAATCACAAGCAAAAAATTCTACACACTATACTCATGCACACGAAAACCTCACATGCTCAACAGATCACACAACCTCACACACGCACCACCCCACTTTAATTTCTTACTTCACTCGCTAGAACTACAATGAGGGTCTAGCCTCTTTACTTATGGACCTATTACCCATTTTATTATGGCAGTTACTTAAAACTTCTAGAGATGTTTTCTCTAAACCAAGAAAACACAACTCTCTAGACAAAGGAAGACATTTCTTGACAGTGTAGATTTCTCTAGAGAAGGTTGGTATTGAACACTTAGTCTCAAAGCTTTAAAAATTCATCATTACATTATGTAATTTTAGGAAAACTTCAATATAGATAAACCATTCAAGGTTCATGATACACAAAATTTAAATTTACTTACTTGAGTTCGCAAGATACGTTTATCCACTTCGATTTGTTTTTCACCCATACCCTTCACCTGCCCACCAGACTGACGCTCAAGGTGAGTCCACATTTTTGTGAGTCGTGGTAGTTGATATTCCATCTGTGCTAGTGCAACCTACACATTCTTATTGGTGTTAATACAAAACTCACGTAATTGTTGCCTAAGCATTGCACATAAAACATTCTATATTTGCCTGCAAAGCTGCTTCATGTGTTGCAGCCCGTTGGTTGAAGATATCCAGAATAAGAGCAGTGCGGTCACAAACTCGAACCTTCCCGCCAAAAGCTTTTTCCAAATTCCTCAGTTGCCTAGAAGTTGAATTTTACAACATGAAAAGAATCGGTTAGCTTTTCTTTCTACATGTATCTCTTCAAGTATAAGCGGACACATCTATATGGAATTTTACGTAGCGGACACCAATAGTCAGTTATAAAAGGTACGTGAGTGCAAAAATTCCCTCAAGGATGACAAGTAATCTGGATCTCTTCAACAAATTCATACAAGTTGTGCATGGTAATCCAAGGATTTTCCTCGCAGGGGGTGGTTTTAAGTCGAAGTTTCATGCCTCTACCTTGTACTGGAAGGAAATGCAGACTACAGTCTCTTCAGTATTTGAGTTAGATATCTAAGTTTCTATGATACTGAAGTCTGGAACTTTCAGCATATAAGTGCAGTTCAAACTGGCAAATATCATAAAGCCATGACTAAATGTGTTAAATTTCTATTAAAACGAAAAAGCTAGAAACTCCAGCAACGGATAACAGACCATACATGTGCTAGATTTAAGGATAGCTGAACTTTAAAAATTGTAATCTTTGCCTTATACATGACGCCACATAGACTTGAATGGGAGTAAGTAGAGAATGATAAGCATTCTCACCTTAAATAATTCAGTTCAAAATGAAAAACTAGGTTAGACAACCTACCCTGCTGAAAGTTCATCATCAAATATTACAGTCTCCACATCCAATGCATTAATTGCAGTTTTGATTTCGGCAACCTTACCAGAACCTATATAAGTCCTCGGATTCGGAGTAGCAAGCCTGTAAAATAAGAGCACTCATTTCATTCAAATTACCAATCAAGTAAATGAATCAATCCCATTCATTCAAACATATATATAACAGGAATTGAAGCTGTAAATTTTAGCTCATGCATAAAAACATATTAGAGCACTCACTTCTGATATGTAGAACCAGCAACTGTTAACCCAGCAGTATCAGCTAATTGTCCAAGTTCTTTGAGTGATTCTTCTGAGCTGAATGAACCATCAGAAACATTTTTGAGCTCAACACCAACTAAATATGCTTTCTCTGCAACAACCTGAGCGAGGATTCAATATCTAATATATCAGTACAAATTCTCTTTTTACAGAAGACAGATATTTATTCCAAATTTATAAATGTAGAGAATACCTGTTTGCCATTTCTCAACTTGAATCTATTTTCCTCTTCTTCATCTTTCTTAGAATCTTTTTTCACCTTACTTTTGATTTGTTGATTAAGGGTTTCTTGTTGTTCTTCTTCATCATATTCAACCAGAGTTGGAACTTCCTTATTACTAGTAGTGATAAGATTCTCTTCTTGATTTGACTCAGTAATAGACAAATCAGTATCAATTATCTCAGTAGATGTTTCAATTTCTTTTTCAATATCTTCTCTTAAGACTCTAACAATCGATGATTTTCTTCCTTTACAAATTGATGAAGAAAATGTTAACGTTTTCTGAAGTGGGTTTCTTTGGATTTTTTGGTAACAAATAAGTGATGTTTTTCTTGAAGATTGAAGAAATGGAGGGTTTGTAGAAGTGGGGCAGAAGAAGGTTCCACTCATGGCAGACATGTTTTAGGATTGGGCGCGAATACCCAAAGACTCGTCTTTGTGTGATATATCTATCCGGTGGGAAACCGAAACTTGGCACCTCACCAGTCACCTCTGGGTTCTAGCTTTCAGGTTGGAATCCCCTATTATTATTCGTAGAAATTAATAACGTTTAGTCCCACTATTGCTGGGCATGGGTACTAAGAGCAACTGCAGTCATACAACTATAATCAAAGATTAAAAAGCAAAAAAATTTGAAAAATGTGGGTTTACTCCGTGTGCGACGCTACGGTGGGAAAACCAAATTTAATAGGACGCAACTTATGATTGCGCCGGAATGGGGCGCAATTATTATTATTATTTTTTTTGGGCGGAATTTGGAGATTACGCCCGTCATTAAGTTGCGCCCCAATCAGGCGTAATCTCCAAATTCTGCCCCATGTTTTTTTTTTTTATACGGGCATAAGTTTGAGTTACGCCCCACCAGGCGTAATCACCATATTGCGCCCGACTAAAGACTAGAGTAAAGACCAAATATGGTCTGGGATTTGGTCTTTGGTCTGGTATTTGCTTTTTAGTCTATCCGCTGTGTCTGCTATTTCGACCAAATTTTCTCTTTACTCCCATGACTGTGGTTGCTCTAAGAGCATCCGTAGTGGGCGACTAAAACCCAGAGTAAAGATCAAATAGCATACGCAGTGGGGAAGGAGTAAAGATCAAAGACCAGACTATAACCAAAACCCAGACTATATTTAGTCTTTACTCTGGTCTTTAGTCGGGCGTAATTTAAAGTTACGCCCGAACAGGCGTAATAGAAAACTCTGCCTGACACTAAAAAACAAAAAACAAAAAAAAATGGGGCGTAACTCAAAGTTACGCCCCATTAAAAAAAAAAATTAAGGTGTAACCTCAAAGTTACGCCCGATGAAAATGGGGCGGAACCTCCTCTTACGCCTGATTCAGGCGTAACTTAAAGTTGCGCCTGACCAAATTTTACTCTCCCCCCACTGCGTTGCAACACGGACTAAACCCAAATTTTCAAAAAAAAATTGCTCTTTGGTCTTTGGTTATGATCGCACCACTGCAGTTGCTCTAAGACTCTTTGGTCATGTCCTTCAAAGCCTAGTACTAGGAGATCCTAATTCGGGTCAGTACTTTCTTAACAATTCAATCCAAATCAATATTTTTCGGGAAATTTTTTGTTTGGTGCTGAGCCCATATAGTTATTTCTAGTATGATCCATCCATATTATTAGCTTAATCAGAGGTCCAAAATACTTTAAAACAAGAAAAGGACAAAAACAACCCTTAGTGTCAAGCATGTGAACAAAATAGATCTTTTTCTCGCCTGTGGTTTACTTCTCTCTATCAAAAACTCGACTGAAACATAGAAAATTATGAGGGCTTTTTCAATTTGGAAAAAATATCGATCTCATCCCACGATCATTATAATCAACTTAAATCAAAACAGGAATCACCAAAATCACAACAAGAATCACCTATATCTCATTTTATTACTCACTTCCCCTATATCATTCTACTGAAAAATCAAAAATCTACTAAATTGATGCCCTAGATTTTCAATTTCAAACCGAAATCTAACTTAGGTCTTTTTTTTGTTAAGCCCAAAGTTTATTATAACCAAAAAAACGTAATTACAAGAATTACAAATTTGGAGAACGAAGCTCCCTACCCCCATAAACCAAAGGGGTTTAGATAACATCTAAGAAATAGCTAAAATAATAACCTCAAACAAGAAAATTAAAAGAAGCTACCTATATCTATAGCCAACGCCTTTCAATTTACTTCTGCTGCTACCAACTCTATACGATTTGTTCTTGGAGAAAATTTCAGCCATGATATCCGTATCAAAAGCATAATTACCGTAGATATCTTTATCTTCATCCTCATCCTCATAAAACTCTCCATCTTCATCCTCAGTAGCAAAGTTACCAGGAACAAGCTTAATAGGAGAAAACTTACTAGGGGAATTTTTCTTTGGAGCCATTCTTTCCATTTGCTCCTTCTTTTCTTTGAAATAATCTTTTCTAAAAGCTGGACTTCTAATGAACTTAGCGCGCACTTGATCAAGTTAAATATTGCTTGCCACCTCTAATTCTTCCTTAGACAAAATATTATTCATATCAAGAACAGTATCAACCAACCCGGCTTGAATTTTCATGTTAGTGTCATGGGTTGGAGATTCCTCATTATACTTGCTGGGAGAAGATTCCAAACTTAAATCAGATTGCAAAGAATACTTTTCCATGATTTTAGCAGCATGTTTGGAAAATTTCCTAGCTTTTTTCTTTGCCAAAATGATTGCATCAACTTCACCTCAATCTTTAGAGCCCATACTAACATCTGAGTCACTAGATTCCTCCTCAATAATAACATTATCAAGGCCTAACTCAGATGATAGGACATCATATTTGTATTTAACCACAACTTCAGTTTACAATAACTCATCCACAAAAAGAGTAAAATCATTCTCAAAAGGAGTAAAAGAGAAAGAAGTACCTTTACTAAGGGATTTATTTCCTTTCACTTCAGTCCATTCTTCTTTAGAATTCATAGTCCTCGTTAATATTGGATACTGATTTTTCCAAAACAACGTCATGTCTGCCTTCCATAGAAATCACGAAAATATCAGGTGAAATTTCTGTATTTTGTTTAGACACGGACTTAGGGGTATCATCCAAACTTGACACGGCCTTTGGTTTGGTCACGTTCTGGGCAACCGTGCCATCTTGTTTCTTACATACAGCTATAGCCTCCCGAGCTACAATAGCATTCTTGCACTTAATAAACTTCATCTGAGCTTCACGATGCTCATCAGCAGCTTTAGAAAGCTCTGTTTCCAACAGGTTAGCACTAGTTACTTCTAGAGGAGCGTTTTTATTTTTAGCCAAATTAACCAAGGAGTGATCACCAGAATGAACTGGCGTAACATCTGCATGTCCTGCATTGACAGATTTTTTACGTGCAGCAATATCTTCTTTAGCTGCAATTGCATCATCATCTTTTTTTTGTTTAACCTGCCATTGTTGGTTATTCCCTTTCTTCTTATTAGCCAATGGAACACTTTCAACCTGTTTAGATTTCTCTTTACTAGAAGATGCATTAGATTTCTTTTTACACTCATCATCAGAATGCCCTATAATATTACAAGCAAAACAGAACTTAGGAGCGTTAGGAATATCCTGATATTGCCAAAAAATTCTACCACCTGCAGTTAGAGCAATACGATCAGGGATATGTTTTGCAAAATCAATATCCACCAAAACAGAAGCAAAGTTGCCATATTCTAGATTTAGGGTTCTTTGATCCACCACAATTGGTGTTCCAAAAGTTTCTCCCATTGAAATAAGCGAATTTTCTATCCATAACTCCATTAGAAGCCCTGGAAAATGCACCCACACAGCTGCGTGAGAAGTTTTTTACTTTTCAGAATTGAACCCTGGGTACCAATCAATTAACTTCAGCCCATGATAATTGAAAAACCAGTTTGAAGCACGAATCTTCTCTTTATCATATGAACTTGATAACATAATGACAAAAAAAACCTTTGCTCATTGACACAAATATTCACTTATTCACGCCAAGCTTCCATTAATCTTCTAGGTTTTGCTTAACATCATTGAACTTTAAACCCGTAGCATCTAACCTAGCAATAAAGTTGTCTTGAAAAGGTTTACAACCCTCTTGGAAGAAATCATTATGAATCTCAAGAGAAGGCTCTCCATCAACCAAAATAGGGTTAGGTAACTTTGAAATATCAACAGATGTTGGATTTAGGGTTACCCTCTTCTTAACTGTATCAGCAAACGAAAGTTTCTTAGCATGACTCTGAGTAGAAGTGCTAGGATCATTAACAAGTGCTTCAATCATCTTGACGCATCCTAAGATAGTAACTCAGATGATCAAAGAAAATAAACGTAATTTTTTTTATTGTAGCAGCCACTTTCGTGTTTTTTTTTCTAACCTAGGTCATCTGAATCATCTCAAACAAATCAACAACAATGGTCAAAACATACAACTTCAAACTCTTTTTATCACGTAGAAAAGTGTCGATACAATATACATGTGGTATATTTGATTTTTATTTGATTTACCACCGTATTTTGCTTTATATATAAGATGAATGTTAATTTATGCTATAATCATAGAGTGCAGATCCACTATACTGAGGGTTGGTGTTAGTTTATGTTATGATCTTAGAGTGCAGATACACTATACTAATGGTTTAGATTGTTTGTTTGTTACTTTGTGTTCCATTTATGATGCGACATGATAGATAAACTATACTAAAGATGTGCTTTGTTTATTCATAAATTCAACCATTTCACTACACCATATTTCGAGTTTAGTAACCTCTTATTTCAGTCACTAAATGGGGTTGTAACACACATTATCCGTTACAAAAGGGGGTGTAACAAATTTTCGTAACCAACGTTGTCGTTGATAATTTGGGGTTGAAACGGATTTCGTAACCGAAATTTGGCAATTACCAAATGAAAATTTATATTGACTAAGTCTACATTGACTGACTTCATTTTTCTGGTAAAATTTTAGTAACCTGATATTTGTCGTTACTAAACTTTTAATAGGGCTACTAATTTTTATAGCATTGCTCGGTAGAACTCGCATGCGTTGCTATCTCAAGCATGTTTGTCAATGTTAGTGATCAAAACTATAAGTCTTGATTTCTAGCCTATTTATAGATGTCTCGGACTAGGACATAGATGGTGTAGTTGAGCTTAGATTTCTCGACGTTCATCATTTGAAGACGAAGAACTACTAAGGGGAGCTTGTGGAACTTCTTCGACAAAAGGTATGTGGAGACTTGAACTCATCTATCACTTGGAAAGTTTATTTTTACTCTATCTCCTATATTGAGACATAAGTCGTATTACAATATAGTTTTCTACTATACACATTTGAGATTTCGAGCTGAGTATATCTCGCTTAAGTATTTCTCGAAATATGTGTTGGTAAGCTTTTGCTTCGACCAAGTTCATCTTTTATCATGAGAAAATTGCCGAGTAACATCTTACATGGTTTGTGTGATACAATCATTTGGTGTAAGACTTGGAATGTTTCAATAATGACATTTCAATATCTTGAAAATTGCTTTGATGTTAATAGTGTGTGAAAACGACTATTGTCATTATAGAATGTTTCAATGATTAGAATGTAGTTGATAATGTAAATATATTTGGATATAAGCATATATAGTGTGTTTGCACATTAGTGTATAAATCCATGAATCGGGAGCCAAGTGTATGCAAATATGTGTATACGAAATTGGTGAAGGAGACAAGATAAGTATGCGTACCTGTACGCATACTGGCGTAAGTTTTCGAACCGAAAATATCTGCTGGGTTTGGAAATTACAAACTCCTAAACTAGTCATCTTAAGTATGTGTACCCGTATGCATACTGGCGAAAGTTTTCGAACCGAGAATTTCTGCTGAGTTTGGAAACTTAACAAACTCAAAATCCAGTTGCTTAAGTACGCATACCCGTACGCATACTTAAGCTGGTTATTTTATTAAATCGGTATGTTCGTGAAATTAAACATTTAAATCTTAAGGAATGCAATCTTTGCAAACAGTGGCTATAATGTTCATGATTGATTCAAGTGAATCAAACCGATTTTGCTTCAATTGTGTTCTTGTATAATTCATGAGAATATAGCAATTGAACAACTCTTTAACTAGTTTCATTTGAGTCATTTGAACTAGTTATGGTTAAGATGAATAAGGTTGATATGAGAGTAATCATATGGCTAACCTCGGTTAACTATTTGTGAACCAACATGGTGTGCACGTTTAGGTACATCTACATAAACCTAAATGAGGGTACATTTTATTTGTGTGTAACAAGCTAAGTTCGATCTAACGTTTGAAATATATTAGCTTGGTTGAATCAGGTTTTCATCTAAAGATGATTATTGAATTATTTGTTACCAAGGTAACTTGGATTGCAAACCCTGATTTGAAAACTATATAAGGGAAAACTCTAGCAACTGGGAAACCTAATCCCCACACCACATGTGTGTTACTAGTTGCATAACTAGAGTCGATTCTCCTTTAACCTTAGGTTTCTTCTCGAGACCCTATAGGTTAACGACTTGAAGACTTCATTTGGATTGTGAATCCAGACCCAACAATTCTCTTTGTAGTTACGTGATCTGATCTTGTTGTTTTTATCGTGTTGAATACAATTGGAATAATTGACTCGAGATTTTATATCTCCGATATGAAAGATAAAAGTAATCACAAACATCTTCATCTCATCGTTTGTGATTCCACAATAACTTGTTTTGCTAGTCGATTAAGTTTATTATGAGGTGATTGATAATACTAGGTTGTTTTTCGGGAATCTAAGTCTGGTTTATCAATTGGTTCCTGTTCACATTGATTTATAAAAAGACATAACAAAAACTCTTGGGTATTTCTATGGGAGAAAGATTTATTCAATCCTATAGACTTTTATGTGTGAGACATATTTGTTTATCAAGTCTTCGACTTTGGGTCGTAGCAACTCTTGGTTGTGGGTGAGATTAGCTAAGGGAATCAAGTGTGTAGTATCCTGCTGGGATTAGAGATGTAAGTAGCGCAACTGTACCTTGAATCAGTGTGAGATTGATTAGGGTTCAACTACAGTCCAGTCTGAAGTTAATTGGTAGTAAGCTAGTGTCTGTAGCGGATTAATACAGTGTGGTGTTCAATCTAGACTAGGTCCCGGAGTTTTTAAGCATTTGCGGTTTCCTCGTTAACAAAATTTTGGCGTCTGTGTTATTTTTTTCCCACATTATATTTTGTTATATAATTAAAATATCACATGTTATGCGTTAAGATCAATCAATTAGAATATCCAACCTTTGGTTGTTGATTTACATTGATTGACACTTGAACATTAGTCTTTGGTACCGTTCAAGTAACTTCTATTATATTCAATCAGGCTCGCAGATTTCTATTTGCTGATTGCGGATTAAATTAAGAATTAGAGATATTAAACTCTTTGATAGACTTTATTCTAGATTGAGTCTGACTTTGTAGTTGATTCTCTAGAAAGTGTATTGGAGTAAGTCCTCTCAGATTTCTAAACGAATTTTTGGGTGTGATTATTGTAACCCCGCATTTTCAATTGGTATCAGAGCTGTCAAACACATTAAAGACCTCATAAGTCTGTGTTTGTAGCGATTTGATATGTACAAAGGTGACATCTCTATAAACGTACCACCAGTCTTCGATGGCTCAAATTACTTGTGGCAGAAAATTGCTATGCGTGCCTTTCTTCAAGCGCGTGATTTTCAATCATGGGTTTATGTAGACAATGGATATGATGCTCCCATTGTGGCAGTACAAAATGCAATTGTTCCAAAGAATGATAGACGTATTTATGTGTCTATTTTGGTCTCAATTCTCTGTATTGCTAGTGCTCGATTTTGTATTTATTATGGCTTTTCATGTCTTTGAAGATATTTTTGGGAAATAAACGGTTTTGGAAAAATCGGCTCGAAAAGTTGATAAAGGCACCCGGAAGATACCTACTATTCGGACTCTCAGGTTGGACAAGGGGAACTTCAATTACTAAGGGGTACCTCACTGCTAAGAGGAACTTCAATTTATAAGTCTGGTTTATCAATTGGTTCCTGTTCACATTGATTTATCAAAAGACAGAACAAAAACTCTTGGGTATTTCTATGGGAGAAAGATTTATTCAATCATATAGACTTTTATGTGTGAGACAGATTTGTTTACCAAGTCTTCGACTTTGGGTCATAGAAACTCTTGGTTATGGGTGAGATCAGCTAAGGGAATCAAGTGTGTAGTATCATGCTGGGATCAGAGACTTAAGGAGCGCAATTGTACCTTGAATCAGTATGAGATTGATTAGGGTTCAACTACAGTCCAGTCCGAAGTTAATTGGTAGTAAGCTAGTGTCTGTAGCGGCTTGATACAGTATGGTGTTCAATCTGGACTAGGTCCCGGAATTTTTCTGCATTTGTGGTTTCCTGGTTAACAAAATTCTGGCGTCTGTGTTATTTTTCTTTCACATTATATTTTGTTATATAATTAAAATATCACAGGTTGTGCGTTAAGATCAATCAATCAGAATATCCAACCTTTGGTTGTTGATTTACATTGATTGACACTTGAACATTGGTCTTTGGTACCGTTCAAGTAACTTCTATTATATTCAATCAGGCTCGTAGATTTCTATTTGCTGATTGCGGATTGAATTTAGAATTAGAGATATTAAACTCTTTGATATACTTTATTCTAGATTAAGTCTGACTGTGTAGTTGATTCTCTAGAAAGTGTATTGGAGTAAGTTCTCTCAGATTGCCAAACGAATTTTTGGGTGTGGTTATTGTACCCCCGCATTTTCAATTGGTATCAGAGCTGGCAAACACAGTAAAGACCTCATAAGTCTGTGTTTGTAGCGATCTGATATGTACAAAGGTGACATCTCTATAAACGTACCACCAGTCTTCGATGGCTCAAATTACTTCTGGCAGAAAATTTCTATGCGTGCCTTTCTTCAAGCGCGTGATTTTCAATCATGGGTTTATGTAGTCAATGGCTATGATGCTCCCATTGTGGCAGTAGGAAATGCAACCGTTCCAAAGAATGATAGACGCATTTATGTGTCTATTTTGGTCTCAATTCTCCGTATTATTGGTGCTCGATTTTGTATTTATTATGGCTTTTCATGTCTTTGTAGGTATTTTTGGGAAATAAACGTTTTTGGAAAAATCGGCTCAAAAAGTTGATAAAGGCACCCGGAGGATACCTACTATTCGGACACTCAGGTTGGACAAGGGGAACTTCAATTACTAAGGGGCACCTCACTACTAAGGGGAACTTCAATTTATAAGTGCCACCCACCTGTTATTCACATTCCATCAGAGGTTAAGGGGCTACCTTCATCTTCGCATTCGAATCTGAATTCTGGCGGGAACAGTTGCAACGAAAAACCAATTTTAGGGTTTCAGTTTTGAGGAGATTCAGTCGGTATAATTGTGTAATTCGTTGGGCTAGACTATATTGGATTAAACATGCATTGTATGATTGACTAAATCAATATACTTGGGCTGGATAATCCGGCGTTGGGTGAAACAGGGAGACGCGATTAGTTTTCGGGTTTTGATTTTGAGTTATAATTGGCAGTTGTGTGGAACAGTTGGACATCATATATTATGTTTGATTCGATTTGATCTTATGAAAGATTTTGGAAGCTTAGTCATCTCAGAAGACGCGTAAAGGAAGATTTTATGCACTCGGAAAAACATAGGTGAAGCTATTCTATTCTCAGGATTTTCTGTTATTTAAGGAAGGTATGAAGAACTGGAGAAAATATTTTTGTCAAGGATCGGTTTTATACTCGGAATAATGGAAAGAGTTTCGAGAGTATCAGCCGCGTACGAGAAGAATAAAGAAGAGAAGTCTGTAACTTTTGGGGCAAGGGAGAATCGAAATTCTTGAGCCTGTGGGTATAAATATTGAGCGTTTGGAGTCACAGCGGGGTGTCGAGAGTTTTGGGGTGAAGGCAGAGGCCGGAGAAACGAGAAATAGGATTTGCAGACAGCTCTGCTGCTGCTACCACGAAAAAAAAGGAGAAGTTGCAGACGACACCACGTAAGTGTCATTATGAAGAACACGAAGAACAAACAGAAAAGAACTGCCGCTGTTGAACAGTGTCTACGATAGAAGCTTTGTAACAGTTAGGTTCAAATCTGCAACACTCAGATTGTAACATTGACTTCTGTAACATTGTTACGGCATTTCAAAACTCTGTCTTAAACAATTTCTTCAATAAAAACACCTTTTAGAGCTATGAAATATTGTTTTGAGCGTGTTTTCACCATGTGGAGCTAAACCTCATCACTGGGATGACGGAGGAAGTCAATTCTCATCAATGTGGTAACTCTATTTAATTATTTGTTTGACTTTTGCATTAATATAAATTGAATTATGATTTTAAATTAATTAGTTGTCATTTAGTTTGATGAGTTATGCTTAGCTTAAGTGTTTTAATAACTCATGCTTACCATTTACAATTAATGTTTTATAAAATCTACCTTGGCAAAGATTAAGAGTCAATAATTATTGGTTTTGGAGCTGTTATTGTCTAAGAATTAATATTGAACCATAGAAAAAGAGTTAGGTGAAATCATGATTTCCAGTAGTCTCTCAATATTGTTATCATCCATTGTTTTATTTACTAGATTAATTTTATTCAAGTCTAAAATCAACAACTTCCCAAGTCCGAGAATCAAACCCTTTACTTACCACTTCAAAACCACATCAGTTTTTAACGCCGTCGACGCAGACTTGTATTTAGGTTTTGCATTTTTTTTATGTTTTGTATATTTTATTTTTTATTATTTATTATTTTATTTTTTAGATTATTTTTTGTTCTATTTTACATCTTTGGTATTTTTGTTTTCGTTGTGCAGGATTGGCTTGAAGCGAACCGTGGAAAGTTGAACTTGCCTTACAAAAAGGGAGAAACTGAAGATTTTATTTTTAGACTTTCATCTTATTTTTATTAGTTTCTTTATTTATTTTTGGACTTGTAATTTTTCTTTTATTTGTTTATATTTATTTTTAGTATTTTATTTATTAAAAAAAAACACGCATACACCAATTGATTTTCGTCTGGCACCGATTTTAGGAAAACACGTGGTTTAGTAAGGTGAACCCTCTGGGCGTTATCATCCGAAACACCACAAACCTCAGCCCAGTACCTGTGACCAGTCTTTGACTGTAGGTATATTTTGTTGTAGGTAACCCAAGCCTACCTAAATTAGTTATCCCAGCATTTGCATGTGCACAGTTTTTGGTTGAATTCTTGTATGCCAAAACGTAAGAGAGATGCTCTAGGACGTTTTATGAGTGAAAAACTTAGAAGTGATATTTTAGGAAACAAGAATCTTGATTACCTTAATCTAGAAAGTCCTATTTTTGGACGTTCTTCTCACGGTGTGGAAAATATCCTTTATACTTTTATTTGTTTCGAAATGGTTAAGGAAAATGATGATGAGGTCCCAGTAAAAACCCTTAGGGATCGTTTGAACCCGTCTAAAGTATTGCATGAGCCAGGTGTAGTTCTACCAGCTTCTGCGGTCCAATTTGATATTAGACCTGAGACTATTGGCATGCTACGTAAGTTTAGGGGGTAGAGAATGAGAACCCATATACACACATAAGAGACTTTGAAATGATTTGTGACACAATGAACTATCTGAATGTCTCCAAAGATGTGCTTAGGTTACGTTTGTTTCATTTTTCTCTTTATGATAAAGCCAAAGAGTGGTATCATTTTATCCCCTCTAAAACAATTACCACCTAGGATGGTCTTATAAAAGTATTTATTAAGAAATTCTACCCACACCATAAGACTGCTACTGTTCGATAGTCTATCCAAACCTTTAAGCAGAAATTAGGTGAAAAACTTCATGATTATGTAGAAAGGTTTAGTGAATTGTTATACCAGTGCCCACATCACGGCTTTGAAAAATCCCACATGGCCCAAATTTTATATGAGGGCCTTGATAGTGAAACCCGTATGCAGGTAGAAAAAAATTAGTGGTGGAGAATTTACCCATCAACCCAGATGAATGTTTTGATGAGTTCATCGAGTTAGACGAGAAAACTAGGCAATGGGCTTCAATGAGAGAACCAGAAATACCTAGAAATCTTATCCATAGGGTCGGTAGAGTTGATTACGGGTCAGATATTCTTAGGCGTCTAGAGGCCTTAGAAATGAATCAAGGGCCACACCATGCTAGATACGAAGAGCAAGCCCATGCTCTTTATAACAACTCTAGGTGTTAAAACCGTCAGAGATTTGATCCATATTCAGATACCTATAACCCTGGTTGGAAAAACCACCCGAATTTCTCTTGGTCTAAGGGACAGAGTCAAGGTCAGTCTAGTATTTCCCAGGCTCTCCCAAGTTTTGGGTATACTAAGAACCATTTAGGGCCAGATCAGTATCAGAACCTGTCGGATAAAAAAATCACGAGCTTAGGAAAGTATCTCACCATCTTATCTCATAAAAGTGCAGTGTTTAAGCAAACGGTTTAGAAATGTTTACAGGAAAACTCTCAGGCTATTTCAGAGCTAAAAAATCAGGTTAGTATAATTGCAGAATTTTTGAGCGAAAGAGAAATGGAAAAGTCCCCCAATCAACCACTACCCAATACCAGATGAATTCATGAAGTATCCTCTAGAGAGAAAGGGTTCAATCATGTGAACTCTGAAACAACCCTTAGGAGTGGTAAAACGGTAGACAATAAGGTAGTTATGCCATAGTGAACACACTACTACACCAAAACATCCAATTTGGGACGGATATACGCGTTGCAAATGAATTTCACCAACGGTTATATCTGTTGGGAATATGGCGTAGCAAACTTTGGTGCAACGCCAAAATCCGTTGGTCAAATTAATTTGTGCAATGTATATAAACGTTGGTAAAATATATTACCAATGTTTGTTGAGCAACCGATTCTTTAATTTGTGCAACGGTTACAATAATTTAGGCAACGTATTACTCTAATTTGAGCAACACTTATATACGTCGCAAACCCGTTTACAGATAAAAATAATAATTTCCAACAATAATTCCAGGTGAAAAATAGAATTCCGACGATAATTCCGACGGATTTCTGCACCTGAAAATATATTCTGCACATTCATATACCATTGTAGATCAACTAAAAGACCCAATATATAATTATTTGGTTGATTTAAAGATAAATACGGTCACAAATCCAAGTTTCTGAATTTGAATACCTTCAATTGTTTAAAATGGTATATGAATTAGTTCATAGGAATACCTTCAATTGTTTACATACACGTTGTATCAGAAGTACCACTGGTTTAAGAGCATTAAAATCAATATCCCATAATTATATGGAGGTTAAGGGTAATGGTAAAATTCAGTGTGTTAATGAGAGATAACACAGAACCTGGCACCTTATATGGAAACATGACCTGCAATTGCTTTCCATAATGGCTGGGCATCGCCATCATCGACTAAGCATATTTGCATACATATAAAAGAGAAACAAGCTTGTTATAACCACCAAAATAGATGGGCACTCCAAAACCCACCACCACCAGCTATGAATTATTACTAAACTTTGAAGACAAAAAAACTAACTGAAAACAATAATGTTCACGCTCATATAACACTACACCATTGATGCAAAGAAGAAGTTGTTATTGTTACAAGTTAAAGACTAACCTATGTATTTCAAGAGGGGAAAGTGCCACACAAGCTCGGGGAAAGCTGAAAATCTCCTGCTAGCACAGACAGCTGCATCATTTAAACAATCAATTTGTGGCAGAATGTTTTCCCACACAGTCGAAAAGTAACCCAATACTAAATCAATTAATACCAGGCATAGTCTCAGAAGAAACTACACAACAACAGATCTACATACATCTAAGTACTCAACAACATCAACATAAGGGATGTGCATTATTTAAAAAAAATAAAAACCTTTTTCTAAACGTTAATAGAGGTCGTCATTCAAAATTCTAAGTCTCAATGTAAAGCATAATTCAGGATCGGGATTGGATCGTTTTTATGATATATAAGAATCAGATGATCGGTGTGCTAGTGTAGGAACATGTATGAGTGTGCACCAAAAATATTCGCAATTAATAATCTACACGAAAATGTATGACTATATAATGCGTGGTTTTAGACATTTTTAAAATGATATCGGTTGACATTAAAAAGTTAAGTCTCAAAAGGAAAAATCAAATCTTAACCACTTCCAAATCAATTCTCAACCACTCCACTGTGTATCACTTTTTGTCTCTATACGTCTACAACTTGAGGTTTAGCCATTTAGCTATACCAAGACTATCTGAAAGTGCAGAATTTTGAATTGGACATGGGCACAATGATACGGATGAATCGGCCCAAATGAAGCATTTGGGCTGGGTAGCTATTCAAGGGAGGAAAAAATGGACGATGCAAGAGTGACGAGAAAGGGTGCGGTTAGTTAAATTGTTAAGTTGGTAATCCTATTTTCAGGATATTAATGTAAAGCATAATTCAGGATCGAAATTGCCAATCATTTCTTAAACATGAAAAGTATCCGCAGGGAGGGTACTCAAAAGAAAGTGCAGCAAAGATACCTTATTTCCCATTAAGAAATTAAGGGAATGAACACCACGCCTTATATCAGCATCATCCAAGAAGACAGGCATCATCCTAGCAGATATATGATACCCAAGTTTGAGTATTCATGTGAAAAAAAAAGAAGAGTAGACATATATGAGTAAGTGGAAAATGATAAAAGGAAGCATCATGGTACTCTAATGCGAACAGAAAAGAGGATGGTTTCTCTCAGTCTGTTTTAACTTTAGGAATAGTTTCTCTCAGTCTGTCCAATAATGACCAAATCATAATAGAAAATGTGTGTGTGTGTGTGGGGGGGGGGGGGGGGGGTGGGGGGGGGGGGGGGGGGGGGGGGGAAGGGGAGCATCATATATTCGCAGTCCACTTCATATTCTGACCAAATCATAATAGAAAATGTGAAGTACTAATGAAAATGTTGTATTAATATCTATAATGACTTGAGTTTTTAACATAACTCTGGATATTTACCTTGGCAACGAAATTTCCTCCATAAGCTCTCACAATCTTTTTCAGCCTTGAAAATGGTGCAATTTGAGGGTTGGCCTGACTAATAATGAAATGATTGACATTAAACAATTCCTTGAGTTGTATCATGAGTAAATCGCTCTCCAAACTACCGTCCCTCCACCTTCTAACAGGAAGGGTTGAAGCCTCATGGGGAGATGCTAAGTAGTTAAGACATCTGGGAGCCTCATGTTTCATTGGAGAGCAAACTGTAACACCTAAGACTCTACATGTCATATCGTAAGCCTCTTGAAACGTTAAGTTACTGGTTGAATTCCTTAGCAACACCTGCAACTTCTGGATAGCATGAACAGCTCCTTGTGTCATTACCCTATTAACAATGGTAAAATAACATTGGTCGGAATGCAAGGTGATATCTTTGAGGTGATATACACCAACTGCACCAGAGCCACAACAACCTACACAAGACATGCACCAGAATTTCGTCAAACTGCTGCTACTGAAATCTATCTAACATTCTTCTTCAAAATCATCAGAAACCATGGTCAAGAAAACTACGGAACCTTAATCATTAGTAGCATTTTAGGGAAATTCTATACAACTCAGAGAAATTGAAAAATAAGAAAGAAATCAAAGACACCCTAGCAATTTGAAGAAATCAGAATTTTTTTAAAGAAACCATAATTCTAACTGAGTCAAACAAATTCCATAGAAAAACAACAAATGCTAATTTAATATCACCATACATATAAATTCCATTACCTTTCCCTTGTAAATCAACAACATCCGAATACTAATTTTCCATTGAAGCTCTCTTTTCTTTTCCCTTTTCTAATCAGCAAAACATTTCTGTCAAACAGCATCACTCTCAGAATTCACATCCCTCTTTTCTATAATATCAGTTAAGTCATGAGAAACAAAATCCCCCCTCCAATTAAACATTTCCCTTCTTCCAAATCTAAGTGAGACTGAGAGAAACCATTCCTAAAGTTAAACAGACAGAACCTCTCCTGGTAAAGCTAACCTGAGCAATTAAACAAAATCCCCCCTCTAATTAAACATTTCCCTTCTTCCAAATCTGAGTGAGACTGAGAGAAACCATTCCTAAAGTTAAAACAGATAGAACCTTTACAACCAACTTCTCCTGGTAAAGCTAATCCGACATAGCCTCCTTAGCAGGTACATTTACATTATTTATTTCCCTGGAAGAAAAAAAACTGTACTCAAAACTTTGTTTGTGCTTGTATGTATACGTGTGTTTAATCATTCAGTTTTACATATCTATACACTTTCTGTATGCATTCATGTATCTCTCTCTATATATGATATTTTTGGTCAAAAGATATACCTGTCTCTGACAAGTAATTTCCCTTGAACTGAACCTCTTTGATCCACTTTCTGGTAGTCGGGGGAACCCATGAAACTATATGGCCAGTTCTTAGTTTCTTGTTGAAGCTGAAAATACGATCTAGACTTAAATAACTCATCCAATATAAATTAGAGCTGCCAATGATCGCAACTGGAGAAGAAGAAATACCAGTTTCTCAGCATCATCATATAGTGCACTTTCTTTTGTACCTGGATTACTGAGAGAATTGAGAGTCTAGCAAGTTCACTAAAAAATAAACTCCTATATATTTAAATACATCAACACAACTTACCAGTAGAGAAATGAGAGGCAAAGCTACCTCCAGCAACAACCTTAGAAGCATCCCTGACAATCACCAACAAAAAACTACTAATTACAAAGAACAACTAATAAACAAAAAACAAACAGGACGAAGAAGGCGTATAACATAAAACAGATGCAGAAATATCCCCACAAGCAGCAAATTCGACTGAGCTAAACTAAGGTAATAATTTAAGAAACAAACACGGGGACTAACCAAAATGTACATTACAAAAACTAAACTCACCATACAAACAGAGCAGTAAGGCAACTGTTAGAAAAACCCATGATGTATGCAAATAGGTCGATCCTAAAATCGAATTACATTGGTCCTACTAATGTTGTTGAACCCACAAAGTGATAATAGATACAAAACAACTAGGCTAATAATCTTATCTAGTTTAGCTCTTATCAGCTTGTATTCGATTGCCAAGGCTGGAATTGCCACAAATTAATACTCTGAAGTTCATGAAAACAGCGAGATATAAACTCCAGAGATTCATTTTTCCAAAATATTACATTGAATGCCTACACATTGTTCTATCAGTATCAACTGTAGAAAAGGTTTGAAAATGTCAGGAAGAAGAAAATTTACCCCATTTTGGATCATTCAGATCACGGATAGAAAATGAATGTTCCCACACGAGCAGATCCCGTGAAGTTGTCTTTTGCCAAAATCTCCATTGAACTTTGTCCATAAACACCACAACACTCGTACCCCTTGGATGGTTTTGAGTGGAGTTGTTGATCTCTGATGAATAACCGTCAAACCCTTGGCTGGCGGCAACAAAACTAGCATAGCAGCTCACTGGTGAAAGCTCGACCTCCTCTTCTCACAGATTTGGTTTCTAAAGAGACCTGACTTCCTTTTCTTCTCAAACGCACATGTAAGACTCTTGTTTCCCTGACAACAAATATCAAGAGAATGAATTCTCTTTTAAATCCAGTGGAATCTTGTCTTGGTTTCAAATCCGTGCTGACCCCAGCTTTAAGCGTCTATGCCAATATGCTCAAATGGATGCTCTTTCTTCTTATACTCAAATTCAAGCCAATATACCACCAATTGCTACCACCAACAAGCAGTTAAAACACCAAAAAACTGAAATCAAAAGAAGTACATGCTTTTAAAACAACATCAAATAGTAAACGGAAAGAAAAATTGCAAAATTTTTACAAGATACTACCTAAGAAAAGATGTTATTCACAAAATCAAGCAATGATGAAAAAAAATAGGTAAAAGAATAGGATTTATACCTGGTGAAATGTTCTTCTTGTACTCTCAGTTATGTAGGTTTGCTTTGATTTCAGGAGAAAAATTAACTAAATCTAGGGTTACAAAATTAGGAGATATAAAATTTTGATTCTGAGATGAGTTTTGAATCAAAGATGCGATTAGGATTAGGTTTTGAAATCAGGCTTGATTCGGTGATGAGAGTTGTATGGATATGAAGGCTATCAATCTCCTTCTCATACAGAAAACAAGTGAGGGGAAGTGAGATGAGGGTTTGTTTTTGGTTAAATCCAGGGTTATAAAAGAGGGGTTTTCTTTTAGATTCGATACATGGTTTTTGATTTTGAGATGGGTTAGGATTAGTCTTTGATTTGTGACAGTTGAGATTGGATCTCTGAGATTTTCAGAAAGGAGTTTATGAGAAAGATAATAAAAATAAAAAGCGACGGAAAAATCCGAGGATTTTATCACTCCTCGAATCTAAATAAAATATTTTGAAGTTAAAATAAAAATAGATATAAAGGCTTGCAATCAGGAGAGCAGAGAAGGCGGTCGAGTGAAAAGGCTTGCTATCAGGAGAGCAGAGAAGGCAGTGGAGTTAATGCAGATTTTGTCCAAACTACGTGATCCTCAGAGCGAGTTATTACTTCTGCGTGCATGTATGGGCATCTCTAAGTTGCTATTTGGCCTTCGAATTTGTTTCCGGGATACACTACGAGGCGAGAGATATCTTTGATAGAGGCTTAAGGGAGGCGATAGAGGGAATCGTTGTGTGTGGAGGCCCGTTTTTCGGGGAGCTTCAATGGAGACTAGTTACACTTCCTATCAGATATGGAGGCCTTGGGTTATACACGGCTAAGGAAGCATCACAATACGCCTTTCTTGCATCACGTGTGCAATCTTGGGGATTGCAAGATCACATACTTAGGGATAGTGGAGTAGAAGGTATGGACGATAATTTTTATATGGCATTGAAAACCTTACAAGAAACTCTGCCCGACCAAGACTTTAGTAGTTTTACCAATAAATACACCGCCCCACTTAAAGCACAAAGCAACCTGGCGAGTGCTCTTTTTGGTAAAGTTGTTAAAGATATGGGTAGGGTTTATGGGTTTTTGGATAGACAGAAAGCAGTTTTTGAGTGTCTACAAGCAGCGCATGCGCAGGATTTTCTTCTCGCTATCCCGATTGACAGCCTTGGACAGAAGATGTCCCCCTTGGAGTATCGGTGCATCCTTAAATACAGGTTAATGATCCCCCTATACCCTTCTGATTCTCGTTTCCCTGCTTGTATTACAGGGTGCCTAGACGCATATGGGGAACATGATGTTCACTGTAAGGTGGATCCTGGTTTCAAATATAGACATGATCATGTGAGAGATATCTTATATGATGTATTGTGGAGGGCTGGTATTTCGGCAAAGAAAGAGGCGCCGGTCAACTTTTTGACGGATCCTCTTGAAGGCAGATCAACACTCGAGCCAACGAGATGTTCTTATTTTTGGGTGGGCCAACTGAAAACATACGTGTGTTGATCTTACTGGGGTTTCTCCATTAGTAGGCATCGGGCAAGGCTCTTTCACAGTTGGATAAGCATCTTTGAAAGCTGCCTCGGGTAAGATAAAGAAGCATGAAAAGGCTTGTATTGATAATGGACATGCTTTTATTCCCTTTGCCTTTGACACTTTTGGGTATTTAGCTCCGGAGGCGGTTGGACTCCTAGCGAGAGTTCAAAGAGTCATGCACAGTAATGTCATGACTCCCGATTCTAGAGAGTTTGTGTTTAAGAGGATAGGGTTTGCCATTCAAAAAGGGCTTTCGGCGCAGCTTGTTGATCGCTTGCCTTCTATGTAATAACTCGTGAAAGGCTAGATGGGATTTTTATTTTATTTTTAGACATCAGATTGTTTTTCTTTTTTTTTTACTCCCTCCGTTCCATTTTACTTGATGATGTTGTAGAGTTTTTCAAGCGGATTAAGGAACATCATAGAGAATTAAATCTTTCCAATTCTACCCATATAAATACCTTTTAGAAAAAATATAAATAAATAAAAACCCTTGAAAATAACCCAATTTATAATAACCCTTGGATCACAACCTATATCAATGGTGCACAAATTACTCTAAGTTATTATGAGTTAAATTATAAATGGTGCAACGGATATTTTATGGTGCAACGTATATTCCCGTTTCTATGTATGCAACGTTTATATCCGTTGCACATCAAAAAATCCAGACGTTGCAAAAACCAGGATTTGGTGTAGTAGATCCACCTTCTAGTTCCCAAGATGATCCCCAGAAGGATCCACTAGCTGAAGAGACTGATAAAATTTCTAGTGATGCCCATGTGGTTCCCGATAGGTCTCATTTTGTGCCCAGAGCCCCATATTCACAGTTGTTAGCTCCAACAAAGAGAGAGTCGAATTTCAACAAAATAATGGAAATATTTAAGAAGGTAAACATTAACATCCCTTTATAGATTCAATTAGGAAAATGCCTGCTTATGCCAAGTTTATTAAGGATCTTTGTACTCGAAAGCGTAAGCTTAATGTCCATAAGAAAGCCTTTTTAGCTGGGCAGGTAAGTTCAATCCTTCTTAACCAAACCGCCCCTAAGTATAAAGACCCTGGATGCCCCACCATATCTTGTACAATTGGTAATCACATGGTTGATAAGGCATTACTTCACTTAGGAGCTAGTGTTAACTTACTCCCGTACCATGTGTACACCCAGCTAGGTCTTAATGAGTTGAAATCGACTAAAATTACCTTACAGTTAGCTGATAGGTCTGTCAAACTACCTCGTGGTGTCATAGAGGATGTACTGATTGAGGTTGATAAATTTATTTATCCAGTGGATTTTGTTATTCTAGACACTCAACCTGCTTAGGATCCTAGCGCTCAAATACCGGTGATTTTAGGTCGCCCATTTTTAGCCACATCTAATGTTATCATCAACTGTAGGACCGAACTTATGAATATATCCTTTGGTAATATGACCACTGAACTAAATGTCTTTAATGTTACTAGACAACTTTCTAATTATTTAGAGGAAGTGAATATGATTAGCACTTTAATTCAGGATATAGTTCAGGATAATTGGGACAACACTTTATTGAATGATTCTTTTGATAAATTTGATGAGATTCTCTTAAGTCAGTTAGGTGACCAAACTGTTGAACTAGAAGAAGCTCTTGAGTACTTTAAAGACTTTGAAATTCAATCCATAGTGCTAGTCCTTACGGAGAATAATGATGACCCTAAGTTCGGGGGTAGTGATCTAGAAGAAACTCTTGAGTATTTTAAAGACTTAGAGGATCCAGAAATTCAAGAAATAGTTAGAGGTTTGTCTGAGAATACTGATTACCCTAAGTTTCGGGGTAGTGATGTTCAAGTATCCCCATTAGAAGTCCCTAACTTGGGACTCGAGCCTAGTGTACTTGAGGTATTACTTGAGTCACTTCCGACTCCACAACCCGATCCTCCTGATACTGTCCAGAAATAAATCCATCTATTAGAGACTTGTTGTTCGAATGAGTCTATTTATCAAGACACCCATATGAAGCCCAAGTGGGCGCCACAGATAAACCCAGGTGTCTTGGGAGAAGTTTTAAATCAGGTTGTGCTATATCTGCTTATTTATCTAATCTGATGCATTTGTCTTATAATTGTGGCAGTTTTATTTGGTTTTGTTGATCCACGGTTGTTTCGACTATTGATATATAATTTGAAGGGTAACTAGCCATTTTGTGGTATTTGACATCTGGCTGAAGACTTTAAATTTAGCACTTCTTGGGAGGTAACCCATGCTCATGCAACACGGTAACATCTTTCCTTAACTCTTTTGCTTTAAGTGGTAACAATTTCTCCTTGTTCATGCTTTTATATTTATCTTTAGAACATTGAGGACAATGTTAGATTTAAGTTTGGGGGTATGGGAGAAACTTTTTAGTTGCATAATTAAACTCCAGAGCCTAGAAATTTATGCTTATTAAGGATGGCACTAACCAATCTAAGTGGATGGAAGCATCTTGATTGTAAGAGTTGAGGAACCAATCTGATTAGATGGAAACAACTAAAGAGCCTAATCATAAAATCACAAAGCTCAGGTGTTAGAAATAACATGGTAGTTTCGCCATATCTAGTTGAGTCCTTTTCACTTATGTTTTTATTTTATTTTCTTTTAAAATATGTTTCTTTAAGTGATTAGGCGGGGCTCACGATTCAAGTTGTTACCACTGCTAGGATGAAATAGAGTGATTGAGTTACCAAGAAAAAAAAAGAGACCAGACCAAACAGAATAAATTAAAATAATAATAATAATACTTGGATAGAAATATTTGTGTGTTCTCCCTGTCTCCGTCGCCTAAACAAGCATGGAACGCAGGATCCAGGGGAATTACCATGTAATCTGCTGACAAGAAGCATGCTCTTGGATCCGCAAGATCTAATCATGTTGTTATTAAAAAAAAAATTTAAAGGTTACTTGTTCAGTGAATAAATTGACCGCTGGTTCCCTTGTATATGCCAGACGAGTTGATCTAGATTTAGGATTATCGACCACTGGTTCCCTTGTATATGCCAGTTATGTTGATATTAGTCAGACTAGTATCTCAGTCTATTAGGATAGGTTCATTTTGGAAGTGGCCTTCAGACAGATATGAGAAACACCATTCACCTAGTCAACATCAAAACCATCTATGTTTTTCTCTATATCCATCTCTTAACCTATCCATGTGATTTGTTGACTCCGGATATTGATGTCCATAGTGCGACTATCTGAGTAGAGCTCTGTCATTTATATATGTATTTTAGTATACTTGAGTGCAAACTCGTGTACAACAATTGGAATTTCGCATCAGGGTACTTCCTCCTGTAGTCAATAAGTATGCCAACCAAGGAGATTCTTTAGTGCCTTCTAAGGTTCTGCGTAGATAGCTAGGGTCTGGAGTAAAGGTTTTGTGGGTATATCTCTTGTAAGCCCTCCCGAGACTATAACTCGGCCACTAGGGCCACCTAGGGGTTTAAAGGCTTGTTGCATACGCTAAATGCAACCGACGATGCCTGCGCCAGTGAGCTAGGATTTTATTTTGTAGATTTTATTTTCTCGGGACTAGCAAATAATAAGTTTAGGGGTATTTGATAGACGCATTTATGTGTCTATTTTGGTCTCAATTCTCTGTATTGTTAGTGCTCGATTTTCTATTTAATATGGCTTTTCATGTATTTGTAGGTATTTTTGGGAAATAAACGTTTTTGGAGAAATCGGCTCGAAAAGTTGATAAAGGCACCCGGAGGATACCTACTATTCGGACTCTCAGGTTGGACAAGGTTCAATTACTAAGGGGTACCTCACTGCTAAGGGGCACTTCAATTTGTGAGTGCTACCCACCTGCTATTCGCACTCCATCAGAGGTTAAGGGGATACCTTTATCTTCCCATTTGAATCTGAATTCTGGCGGGAACAGTTGCAGCGAAGAACCAATTTTAGGGTTTCAGTTTTGAGAAAATTTTGAGGAGATTCAGTCGGTATAATTTTGTAATTCGTTGGTCTAGACTATATTGGATTAAACAGGCATTGTATGATTGACTAAATCAATATACTTGGGCTGGATAATCCGGCGTTGGGTGAAACAGGGAGACGGTTAGTTCTCGGGTTTTGATTTTGAGTTATAATTGGTAGTTGTTTGGAACAGTTGGACATCATATATTCTGTTTGATTCAATTTGATCTTATGAAATATTTTGGAAGCTTAGTCAGCTCAGAAGACGCGTAAAGAAAGATTTTGTGCACTTGGCAAAACAAAGGGGAAGCTATTCTATTCTCTGGATTTTCTGTTAGTTAAGGAAGGTATGAAGAACTGGAGAAAATATTTTTGTCAAGGATCGATTTTATACTCTGAATAATGGAAAGAGTTTGGAGAGTATCAGCCGTTTATGAGAAGAATAAAGAAGGGAAGTCCATGGCTTTAGGGGCAAGGGAGAATCGAAATTCTTGAGGCCGTGGGTATAAATATTGAGCATTTGGAGTCACATCGGGGTGTCGAGAGTTTTTGGGTGAAGGCAGAGGCCGGAGAAACGAGAAATAGGAGTTGCAGACAACTCTGCTGCTGCTACCACGAAAAAGAAGGAGAAGTTGCAGACGACACCGCATAAGTGTCGTTCTGAAGAACACGAAGAATAAACAGAAAAGAACTGTCGATGTTGAACAGTGTCTGCGATAGAAGCTTTGTAACAGTTAGGTTCAAATCTGCAACACTCGGATTGTAACATTGACGTCTGTAACATTGTTACGGCGTCGCAAAACTCTGTCTTAAACAATTTCTTCAATAAAAACACCTTTTAGAGCTATGAAATATTGTTTTGAGCGTGTTTTCACCATATGGAGCTAAAACCCATCACTGGGATGACGGAGGAAGCCAATTCTCATCACTGTGGTAACTCTATTTAATTTTTTTTATGACTTTTGCATTAATATAAATTGAATTATAATTTTAAATTAATTAGTTGTCATTTAGTTTGATGAGTTATGCTTAGCTTAAGTGTTTTGATAACTCATGCTTACCATTTACAATTAATGTTTTATAAAATCTACCTTGGCAAATATTAAGAGTCAATAATTATTGTTTTTGGAGCTGTTATTGTCTAAGAATTAATATTGAACCATAGAAAAAGAGTTTGGTGAAATCCTGATTCCCAGTAATCTCTCAATATTGTTATCATCCTTTGTTTTATTCACTAGATTAATACTATTCAAGTCTAAAATCAACAACTTCCCAAGTCCGAGAATCAAACCCTTTACTTACCACTTCAAAACTACATCAAAGAACATTGGTGAATACAATGCTGCCGAGATACTTGCTGCAAAGAAAAATCCGACGGTTTGAATGCCATCATACATGCCATTACCCCAGATCTTCAGCACCATGTGACTACGTGCACTAGGTCTAAAGATGCTTGGGATATCTTAGAAACCGTTTTTTTTTTTTGCTAGGTCAAAATGGCTTATTAAGCAAAAAAACGTAATTACAAGAATTACATAATGGGGGGCTCAAGGCCTCCCCACCCCCATAAACCAAAGGGGAGATAAATAACATAAAAAAAGTAATAAAAGTAAGCTCATAAACACAAATAACTAACAACAGAAAAGGAAAAAAAGGATTTTCAATCAAGTGTTTCCACCTCCTTCTTTGCCTAGCATAATTAGGTGCGACCCAAACCTAATAAGGGGCGACATAAAAGACAAAATAGGTTAAAATACTTATATTCCCTTTCATAATCGGGAGGTTAATCCATAATCGGTAGTTTGGGGCAACTCTATATTCGGTAGTTATATGAACTATTTTGACTACCGATGATGGTAAGATTTCTCCAAAGATTATATTGTATAATCGGAAGTCATGGTAACTTCATTTACTACCGATTATAGGCTCAACCAAATTAGAAAAATAGAGGATTTTGGCAAAATCTCATTTTGGGGCAACTCTATATTCGGTAGTTATTTGTGTTGGATATTTTCAAGATTGTTTGCCGCTTTCGATTAATGAATTTGAAAACCTATTCGGTTTTCCAGAAATTTTCACAAAACATGTCTGTTCCCATAGGGTTTATTCACGAGACACCATTGGTTGGATATTTGCAAAGAGAGCCGAGATAATCTGAAGTCATGATAACACTTCATTTACTACTGATTATAGGCTCAACCAAAATTCCAAAAAAAATTTTTTTTTGCAAAATATGATTTTGGGGCTACTCTATATTCGGTAGTTATACGAAGTATCTTGACTACCGATTATGGTAGGATATTTGCAAAGAGAGTCACTGTATAATCGGAAGTCATGATAACTCTTCCTTTCTTACCGATTATAGGCTCAACCAAAATTCCAAAAAAAGAAGATTTTTGCAAAATCTTATTTTATATTCGGTAGTTATACGAAGTATATTGACTACCGATTATGGTAGGATATTTCCAAAGAGATCCACTGTATAATCGGAAGTCATGATAACTCTTCCTTTCTTACCGATTATAGGCTCAACCAAAATTCCAAAAAAAAAAAGGATTTTTGCAAAATCTGATTTTGGGGCAACTCTATATTCGGAAGTTAAATAACCTAAATTCCCTACCGATTATGGTAGTATTTTTTCCAAAGGTTTACTGTATAATCGGGAGTCAAGATAACTTTATTTACTACCGATTATAGGATAATCAAAATTCAAAAGATTTAAGATTTTATTTTGGGAATACTGTATAATCGGAAGTCATACAAACTAAATTTACTCCCGATTGTTGATTACCTACCGATTGTATAGTTATCTACCGATTATAAAGGGTAGTTTGGCCATTAAAAAAATGCCCCGGAAATAACCTTCCGATTGTGGAAAACCCTACGATTATTTGTTATTTTGTCATTTTGTGTCGCCCCTAATTCGGTTTTGGTCGCCCCTAAATGTGGAAGTAAAAATGTCTTCTTTGTTCTTATTTTTCATCTTTGGAGTTTTCATTCTTTCAAATTGATCTTGTATTTCCTTGAGAAACTCCTTACGGTAAGATAAATCCTTCAAATGTTTTTGTTGAATATCAAATTTTGTTATTGTAACAAAAACTTCCTTCTCCTCTGGAGTTAGATGAATAGCATTCTTAGCACTCTCCACAGACCCAAGAAAATTGTCCATATGTTGATTGTTATTGGGCTTGTTAGAAGGCCCAATATTATCCTTTGTGAGCTTCACGGCTAGCATTAATTTTCTGCCTACTCTTGTGCTGCTTTAGCCTCGCATTATGCTCAGCAATAAAGTTGTTAAGAATATCTGGAGAACGTCCTTGCTGCGACTTATAGCCCATCTTATTGGAACGATCATTTGCCAGCTTTGTCTCCTTGTCCAGTGGCAGTTCACCCCACTTCTTACCTTTAACACCCGAGGATGCCTGAGATGGTAAAGCATCTTCACCAGAACTTGAATCAGTTTCATCATCACTTGAATCATAATGCACTGTATTTTCCTCAACCTGAAGCACATTAAATTTATTGGGAGATAAAACTACTCCATAATTTAAAGATTGTTGAGTGGTAGGTTGTGTAGCATTAGTATTGGAACTTGATGAAGCATGCGCTAAAGCAGATTGCTTAGCTTCGGAATTCTTACGAACCTCCTCTTCAAATTGTGTAGATTTTACATTACTCACCTCATCACTAAACCCATCATTAGTTTTCTCAGGTCCATTTATCCTAGAGTTTTTATTCTTCACAGGTTGCCAAACTTGTTTTGCAGAATGCAATTCTGGATGTTTCTCAACATGTACTACCTGATGATCATTTACCACTTTAGGTTTTACAGCTTTCTTTTTGCACTCATCATCTATATGTCTGATGATATTACACACTGAACAGAACTTTGGATATGCAGGAATATTTACGCATTTCCAAAACTATCTCCCCCCTGCCAAAAGCCGAATATGATCTGGAATATGCTTTGCATAATCAATATCAACAAGCACAGCAGCAAAATGGCCATATTCAAGATCTAGGGTTCTTTGATCTACTACTATTGGAGTTCCGAGAGCTTTCCCCATTGACAAAAGAGATCATTCCGTCCACAGCTCCATGTGAAGTCCCGAAAATCTTACCCATGTAGCAGCATGGGACGTTCGTTGTTTCTTTGGGTTGAAACCCGGATACCAATCAATCATCATAACCTGCTGTTGATTTACCACCCATTTTGATCCACGTATCATATCCTTGTCTGTTTCAGAGGTTAATCTAACAATGAAAAAATCCTTACACATTGGTATAAAACTGCATTGTATGGAAGAAAATTTCCATTGTTCCATTAGGGTTTGCTTCACCTCGTTGAATTTCAGGCCTGTAAAATCAATTCTCGCAATGAGACTATGTTGAAAATGCTTGCATCCCTCTTGAAACAGGTCTGAATGTATTTCCAGCACCGGCTCACCCTCTTTGAGAGTAGGGTTTGGTAACGTTGATAAATCAATGGTGGTAGGGTTTAGGGTTTTCCTTCCCTTCACAGTATCAACAAAAGAAATAGGTTTGACAAGATTTGGATTTGAGCTTGTAGGATGGGTAACCGAAGTTATAATCATCTTGAATCAAACAAAGTTGAAAACGCAAATCTAAAAGCCTAATTTCTTTTCAAAACCCTAAAAAATAACCATGAAACCGTGTTCGAAGGAAATACCAGTGAAAAGGAAGCTATGCTTCAAAACCTTAATTCCGATTGGTAAAACCTTTGTATCGTAGATGAAGATTCGTTTGATGAGTTTAATCACAAAGTGTTTAAAATTGTTAATGCATCTTTTGCATTGGGTACGACTATTCCTGAAAAGGACATTATGATGAAAATTCTCAGATCGCTGCCATCTAGATACGATTCTAAGAAGCATGCCATCGTTGAGGGAAATAACCTTGATGCTCTTTCCAGAAACACGTTGGTTGAAAATCTAAAGATATTTGATCACGAGCACACATCCAAGATTGGAAAGGATGTTGCTTTCAAAGCACAAAGGAACACTAAATTACTTGAAAAAAAGTAAAAATGTTTGTCTTTGAGGATGATTTTTCTGAAACTGATTCATCAAATGAAGATCTTGACAAGTCAGTCTCTTTAATCACAAGACAGTTTAGGGATCTTCTATTGAAGAGAAGTAAACGGTTTTCCATAGACAAACTTAGGTCACCAGTTAAACCTCATAATCGCATTCCTCCTAAAAATAGGGATGCTGACGAGGCTTATGACGAGGATATGCCACAGTACTTTAAGTGTAAAGGTTTTGGTCATTTTGCAAATGAGTGTCTGAACCGTATAAAATACACTGGGAACAAAGGTCTTGCTGCAACTCTTGATCAAATGACTGATCACTATGATTCCAATAAAGACGAAAAATCGAGTGTTGCACTTCTTTATAAAGATACTGATTTTGATAATTGTAGCAATACATACATCAATCTTGATATTCTTCCAGAAGAAGACTCCACCCATCTAGAAGATAAAAATGATCTTTCTGTTGGAAACTCTTTGTCTAATTTTTCAGGTTCCACTTTGTGCCTAGCAGCTTGCACATCTAAGGCATTTGAATCAGCTTATCCGTTGATATACTCTTATTGTTCAATTAAAGGTCATGAACTTTTGAAGTGTTACAAGTATAAACACAAGATGAGACATGTCAAGATACTTCAACGAAGAGCAAATCGCCTAGCAAACAAGCTGAAACTTGTTCAAAAAACCGCTAAGGTATGTAAGAATTTATCCTCTTCAAAGAAGTTGGTTTCCAAAGATAGGTCAAGACCACTAGAGAGAAGAGTATGGTCTAAACAATTTAATAGACAGGATTCTATGAATTCTTTTCAAAGAGGTTATGGTGGACAAATTATTGTTCACCACATCACAACTTGATTGTGTTGTTTTAATGCATCTTGTCTCATATGCCTGATTAAAAGAGATAAGATTATGCACACCTCAGGCTTAAAAGAAATTTTTCTTAGAGTTGTTGTATAATTTGGAATTCTTTCTTTTCAATTTGGAATAGCCCTCCCTGTGTATTTAATAAAATAGGGTTATTCTCGACAATTCTACTCTCTTTAGGGTCGTAAATTGTGCGCGCATGAACTTGTGTGTTTAAAAGGTTCTATAACCCTGTATTCTTTTTTCTTCTCTGAAACTCTTTTCATCTTGAGACTGCCTGTTGAGTTTAAATTGTGATTTCCTCTCACAAACCCATACACGTATGGATACTCTAAGCATCATGTGCTCTGATGGAAAAGATGTTAATGTGATTGTTAAGCTATCAATCATAAAGGAAAAAGAAAAATCTCTGTTATCTCCAACTTTGAAAAGAAAAAGAAGGAATGCGAGGAAGCCAAGAGTTGTTCCTTCAAATTCTCAGAAGTTTTCTGATGTTCTTGAAGAGTTGAAGGAAGCGAGGAAGGATATTCAGCAAATAAAGGCTTTTGTTATGAGAACTCTCGAAATTCAGAAGGCCCTGGTTCGACATCATCATCCTAGAAGGGTTGTTGGAATTGACTCCTTTCTCCACGAACCTTATGTTCCCATGGTTGTTGACGACAAGGAGTTCGGGGACGATAAAGAATTCTTCAGAGGTCTCAATGTCTAATAAATCTTCTTTTAGAGAGATTTTTTTTTAGAAGAATAACTAGGGTTTGGAATAGCCATTATTGTGAGTACACATAGCTATGTCCAACAATTCTCATCTTCATGTTTTTAGACTTATTTGTTTAAATTCTAAGTATTTTGGAAGATGATTTATTCAACTACTAAGGGGAGCTTGTGGAACTTCTTCGACAAAAGGTATGTGGAGACTTGAACTCATCTATCACTTGGAAAGTCTATTTCTACTATATCTCCTATATTGAGACATAAGTCATATTACGATATAGTTTTATACTATACACATTTGAGATTTCGAGCTGAGTATATCTCGCTTACATATGTTGGTAAGCTTTCGCTTCGACCAAGTTCATCTTATATCATGAGAAAATTTCCGAGTAACATCTTATATGGTTTGTGTGATATAATCATTTGGTATAAGACTTGGAATATTTCAATAATGACATTTCAATATCTTGAAAATTGCTTTGATCCTAATAGTGTGTGAAAACGACTATTGTCATTACAAAAGAAGGTTTCAATGATAGGAATGTACAGTTGATAATGTAGCCATCTTTTGATATAAGCATATATAGTGTGTTCGCACATTAGTGTATAAATCCATGAATCGGGAGCCAAGTGTATGCATATCACGTATAGAAAATTGGTGAAGGAGACAAGATAAGTATGGCGGAAGTTTTCGAACCGAAAATATCTGCTGGGTTTGGGAATTACAAACTCCTAAACTAGTCACCTTAAGTATGCGTACCTGTACGCATACTTGCGGAAGTTTTCGAACCGAGAATTTCTACTGAGTTTGGAAACTTAACAAACTCAAAATCCGGTTGCTTAAGTATGCATACACGTACGCATACTTAAGCTGGTTATTTTATCAAATTGGTATGTTCATGAACTTCAACATTTAAATCTTAAGGAATGCAATCTTTACAAACCGTGGCTATAATGTTCACGATTGATTCAAGTGAATCAAACCATTTTTTCTTAAATTGTGTTCTTGTATAATTCATGAGAATATAGCAATTGAACAACTCTTTAAATAGTTTCATTTGAGTAATTTGAACTAGTTATGGTTAAGATGAATAAGGTTGATATGAGAGTAATCATATGGATAACCTCGGTTAACTATTTGAGAACCAATATGGTGTACACGTTTAGGTATGGTTACATAAACCTAAATGAGGATACATTTTATTTGTGTGTAGCAAGCTAAGTTCGATCTAACGGTTGAAAGATATTAGCTTGATTGAATCAGGTTTTTCATCTAACGGTGATTATGGAATGCTTTGTTACCAAGTTAACTTGGATTGCAAACCCTGATTTGAAAACTATATAAGGGAGAACTCTAACAACTGGAAACCTATTCCCCACACCTCATGTGTGTTACTAGTTGCATAACTAGAGTCTATTCTCCTTTAACCTTAGGTTTCTTCTCGAGGCCATGTAGGTTAACGACTTGAAGACTTCATTGGGATTGTGAAGCCAGACCCAAATATACTATTTGTAGTTGCGTGATCTGATCTTGTTGTTTCTATCGTGTTGAGTACAATTCGAATAATTGACTCAAGATTTTATATCTCCGATAGGCAATATAAAAGTAATCACAAACATCTTCGTCTCATCGTTTGTGATTAACGTGTTTCGCTAGTCGATTAAGTTTGTTGTGAAGTTATTGACAATACTAGGATGTTCTTCTAGAATATAAGTCTGGTTTATCAATTGTTTCATGTTCATCTTGATTTATCAAAAGACGGAACAAAAACATTTGGGTATTTCTGTGGAAGACAGATTAATTCAATCCTATAGACTATTCTGTGTGAGACAAATTTGTTTATCAAGTCTTCGACTTTGGGTCATATCAACTCTTGGTTGTGGGTGAGATCAACTAAGGGAATCAAGTGCTAGTATCCTGTTGGGATCAGAGACATAAGGAGCGCAACTGTACCTTGAATCAGTGTGAGATTGATTAGGGTTCAACGACAGTCCAGCCCGAAGTTAATTGGTAGTAGGCTAGTGTATGTAGCGGCTTAATACAATGTGGTGTTCAATCTGGACTGGGTCCCATTTTTCTGCATTTGCGGTTTCCTTGTTAACAAAATTTTGGTGTCTGTGTTATTTCTTTTCCACATTATATTTTGTTATATAAATGAAATATCATAGGTTGTGCGTTAAGATCAATCAATTAGAATATCCAACCTTTGATTGTTGATTTACATTGATTGACACTTGAACATTGGTCTTTGGTACCGTTCAAGTAACTTCTCTTATATTCAATCAAGCTCGCAGAATTCTATTTGCTAATTGCGGATTGAATTAAAAGTTAGAGATATTAAACTCTTTGATATACTTTATTCTAGATTGAGTCTGACTGTCTAGTTGATTATCTAGAAAGTGTATTGGAGGAAGTCCTCTTAAATTGCCAAACAAATTTTTGGGTGTGGTTGTTGTACCCCCGCGTTTTCACTGATTGTTTGACCAGGTCAATGTAAACTGACTCCTATTATCCTGGTAAAAATTGAGTAACACTTTTTTTTCGTTACTAATTTTTTGATAACAGGGAAAAAAGTCAATCTTTGTTGACTTGGTCAAAATTAATTCCCACCCATTTTATTTTACCCTGCAAGTACCCTATCCCCTAGAATATGTTGTCATTCAATCCAATCCAATCAAATTCAAACATTCATTCAAAATCAGTCATTCAAACATTTCTTCAAACATTCATTGTTTCTACATTCAACCATTCATTTATTCTACATTGGAAAGAAGCAAAAATAACTACTAAGTATACGATACTTGTGTTCATGGTGAGTTTAACTGTCAGATGATTCATAACTGCTAAGTATAGGCAGATGACTCTGTAGTTGCAGGAAATCCCACAACACACCCCTTATCATATCTTGATACTAATTTCTAGATCTAAACATATTAATCATCTAAATCTCAAAATATAAGTGCTAGAAATTTAAATAGACACACAAGATTTTTTACATGGTTCGATCAATGTGATCTACATCCATGGTTCTTCACTATGATTATTGTAATTACATAAGTGTTACATTTAGAATCTCCATTAATGGATATTTGGAGCTTTAGGCTGGTAGAGGGGGAAGAAGGAAATAATAATAATACAAATTCTAAACTTGTTTTCTCTCTCTCTGACTTTCCCTTTTATATGTGTTCACATAGTGGATGACATCTCACATGTAGTGGAGTACAACTCATATTCCCCCCTATTTTAGGATTCCCTGCTACGTTCTCTCAGGCTCTCACTATAATTTTGCAGGCTCTGTTATCTTCTCTCGGGCTCCGCTACTTTCTTGCAAGCTTCACTACATTCTCGCGAGCTTTTATTATTGTGCGATATTTGGATCCTACATCTTGCCTCTTTTTCCTGGAATATTGCTTGAAGAGCGATCTTTAAGGAAAAATTCTCTTTGTTGTAGTTGTTGGAGGAACGAGCGAAAGAATATTGGACTTAAAAAGTACGTACTTTCCTCTATTATTTTTCGAAGTTCCGAAGCTTTGCGAAGTAAATAAGAAATATCATTTCTTGAAGTATGCGAAGTATGAAGTATCCTTGAAGAAGTACTCAATCCTCGAAATATAAGAAATATCTGTCCTTGAATGATAGTAATAAGTATTTCTTCTATTCATGCGAAATTACTACTCCATTTTTGGTAAGGATTCTTGTTGTTCATTAGTGAACATCCATTTTGGAAATGATTTTTGTCGAGAAGATAAAGAACATAAAATGTTTTCTTGGTAATCCATAGTTGCCTCTGTTCTTTACCTATGAGGGTTGAATCCTTGAGAAAATTTTGAATGAGCGAGTTGTTTTTTCATTCTTATCTTGTCTCTGTCTCATGTTTTGTTCTCATACAGTAGTATAACCTCTTCAAGTTGCTTATAATTATGCGAAATAATCTCACCCTGCAAAATAACCACATTCTGCGAAATTCTGACACATTCTTTGAAATTCTGTTGCGAAATTCTGACACATTCTTTGAAATTCTGAATAACCCTGCTAAGTTCTGCGATATTATTTCGTAAATTTTTGTCACATGCTTGTGCGAATCTAATTCTTATGTAATGATTATGTTATGAAATGTGTATGCGATGTTTATGCCATGAAATGCTTGCATGATGCGAGTGTGATGCTTGTATGATGAGAATGCTTATCTATTGCAAAGTATATCTAATGTTTGTGTTACTTAGCTCATTTTGCACGCTAAAATTGATGTAGATTTAAATTGCCTCCATTCTCTATTTCTCTGGCTTTGTCTCTAGTATATGCATTCCTCTTTGCGTATTTATTGTTCTCGCAAGTTCATTTGCTGGTGCCTCATTTTTCTTGCTTTTATTCTTTGTCCATCTTTAGCTCATTGTATCTCATTGTTTTATTGTCTCCACTGTTTATTCCTGCACTATTAGTACCGCATAATATAATATAATCAAAATATCAAAGGTGTATCATTTTCATTATCTCAATTTCATTTCTTTATACATGTTCGCAAGCTTGTTTGCCTACATATAATCATATTCGCAAGTTTATTTGCGTACTCTCTTATGTGGTCTTATTTTTCCTTCCTAGTTAAAGGTCTTATTTCGCCACGTTTCTTTTTTCTTTGCGACAAAATCGCAGGACGTCTTTACACTTTCATGTATTGACCCATTGATCTTGTCTTATCATTTCTTCTAGTATTATTGCCTCTGCAGGATATTTTTCATGAGACAATATGACAGGCCTAAATATTATTGCGAACTTAAAGCCCCATGACATTGCCGTCTTGCGACGAAATCGCAGGACGTCCGTACACTTGCATGCATAGACCCATTGATCTCGTCTTATCTTTTTTCTAGTATTTTTTCCTCTTCAGGATTGTTGCACAAATATAACAAGCCTAAATATTCTTGCGAACATAAAGCCTCATGACATTTGCTTCTTTTTTGACACCGTCAGCTCCCTAATAGAGGGTGCCTCCCTTATCTTCCCCCTGGTTGCCCCTTCAAGGAGACGTACTTCTGCAATACAAGACTAGCTCCTCCCATCCAGTCTTAACAACAACCAGTTATTTTCGTAGCCTCTTATCCCTTTTTCCTATATGGATTATGGTTACGAGACTGCACCCTAATTGGGGTTTTCTTCGGCCGAGTGCATCATAGTCAAGACTTGCCAAGAATGTCCAGGGTAGTTTCATATGCCCCGGGCACTCTTGGCTCAACCGTGTACCTCGGCGGCTTGATCATACTCTTCACTCCTTAGGAGAGTCCTTATTACCTTAGTCGCCCAACTCAAGTCATATGCTTAAGTTGAGAATCCAAGGTGCCTCTCCTGGATGGACTTCATTGACCCCAAATATCCATGACTCAGGTTCCAGCAACGGTATAACCTTATCCCTGAGCCATGCAACAGATACCCCCTTCTATGATGCACTTTAGGTCTTACATTTGCCTCTTGCGAAATTTTATTTGCGAACTAGGGTGTACGTCATAAAGGTTCGTCCCATTATAAATCTTAGATTTTTATGGATATCTTAGATTATCTCATGCGAAATTTTTGCATTTCTTTATTCTTTCATTCATTTTTATATGATAAATTCACTTTTAATAATGAATTTAATGTTCATTCCTCTTTCAAACTAAATTTATCATTCACGAATTATTACATAGCAGGCAAGCGAGCAACAAGCTGCGCTGCAAGCCCTCTTTCATTCATTCTTTCATTTCTGTCATTTCTTTCTTTCATTCTCATAATATAATATCATATCATTTGAAGCAAAGTAAATATTCAACAGAAATTCTAATACATTGTAATTCTGAAATCTTTGTAATTATGCGATTGTATCGCGTTTTGTAAATCAAATAAAAAATATTTTATTTTCTGTAAAAGAAATATTCTAGAGAAATATATAAATTGATTTTTCTCAGTTTTTCATAATTTCGAAATCTTTGTAATTTTGAAATCTTTCTAATCTTGAAATATTAGTGATCTTTGAAATCTTGAAATCTTTGTTATCGTGCGATTTAATTGCTTTTTGTAAATCAAATAAAAAATCTTTTATTTTCTGTAAGTGAAATATTCTATGAAAGGGTACTTAGCTCTTATGCGAGTTTCCTGAATGTTGCGCAGCAAAAAAAAATGTGAGAAGTGAAAATTGAACCCTTGACCTGCTTCTTGCATATTCTCACTCCATACCAACTGTGCAACGCTCTCTTGCGAAATTAATTTGCGAAATAATCGTCAACTTTCTTCTTTGCGAAATAATCAAAGTCCGTGCGAAATTTCGCGTAATCAAAAATAAATGTGCGAGAAGCAAGAATTGATCATGCGACCTGCTACTTGCATTCACGCCTCCTGACCAATTGTGCAATCTTCTTCTTGTGCGAAATTATCGCACACTTGTTAAAACTTGTCTTCCTCTGGTAGTCTAAAAAGATGCAAAAATTTCGCGGAAGATGGGAATTGAACCTGCGCCCTCAAGCTCATTGTCTCCACCTCTGACCAACTTTGCTGGCTTCTGTTTGCAAAATGTCTATGCGAAATAATCACCTACTTTCTTCGATGCGAAATACCCTTGCGAAATATACATGCAAAAAATACACCTTTGTTGGGATTTGAACATGCGACCATGAACTCATTAACTTCGCAAATGACCAACTGTGTTGCCTCTTGTTTGAGGAATAATGAAACAATATTGTGAAATTATTCATTTTTTCACCCTCTGTGAAAAGAAGAAAACTACGCTCGTAGGTGAATTCGAACTTGCGACCACAAACTCACATATTGTTCTCTGGACCAACTGTTAAAGAACCTCTCTGTCAAATTAACGCATAACTTTTTTCCTTATTCTTTCATTCGCCAATAAAAATGAGAAGAAAATGAAAAATATGTGTCTCTGCGAATTCGAACCCGTGACATCAAACTCCTTGTCTTCGCTGGTGACCAATTGTGCTACTCTTCTGCCTCTGAAGGGAACACTCGATGCTATACTTTTGATCATATCTTCGCCTGTAGTAAAAATAGTAAAGGAATGCTTGCGGTGGGATTCTAACTCGCGAAGATATACTCATTAAATTCGCCATTAATCATCTTCGCATAAAATTTGTTACTTGTTCTTTGATTTTCCCTTGGCATTTTATCAAAAATGTGCGAAAATATCGCTATAAGGAAGAATCGATCCTGCGACCTGCTGCTTGTTCGCTCAACCTTGAACCATCTGTGCGAATTTCTTTTTGTGATAGAAATTGCAGTGTCTGCCTCTTATCCTTTCTTCTTCCTTCCTTAATTTATTTCACATTTGCCTCTCTTTCCTGTTGTTATTGGATTTCTGCGAACTTCAACATTATTTTTCTTCTGAAGATGAATTTCTTCCACTGAAATTTCATTTTTTCCTGTGAACTTTGGTTTTTTCTTCTGAATTTCGTAGATCTGGTAAGATTTGTTGCCTCTAATATTGAAAGAAGAAGGAAATTTGTTTCCTGAAAGAGTAAGTTCTTCCCCAAAACTTTCAATTTCGCTCCCGAAACTTTAAGATCTAATGAAGACTAACTCCAACAGTAGCTATTTTGTTAAATTTTCTTGATCCAACAAGTTACAGGAAGGATAAATCCTTTACTCCTCCCTATTTCTAGCGCCAAAATGTAGTTGCAGGAAATCCCACAACACACCCCTTATCATATCTTGATACTAATTTCTAGATCTAAACATATTAATCATCTAAATCTCAAAATATAAGTGCTAGAAATTTAAATAGACACACAAGATTTTTTACATGGTTCGATCAATGTGATCTCCATCCATGGTTCTTCACTATGATTGTTGTAATTACATAAGTGTTACATTTAGAATATCCATTAATGGATATTTAGAGCTCTAGGTTGGTAGAGGGAGAAGAAGGAAATAATAATAATAAAAATTCTAAACTTGTTTTCTCTATCTCTAACTTTCCCTTTATATAGGTGTTTACATAGTGGAGTACAACTCACATGTAGTGGAGTACAGCTCATAGTCCCCCTTATTTTAGGATCCCCTGTTACGTTCTTTCAGGCTCTCACTACAATTTTGCAGGCTCTGCTATCTTCTATCGGGCTCCGCTACTTTCTTGCAAGCTTCGCTACATTCTCGCGAGCTTTTATTGTTGTGCGATATTTGGATCCTACAAACTCTTTTACCTGAATCCACTTGTTTCTTTATTCAATATCCGCTTGTCCTCAACATTCAGATATAGAATTTCGCATACCATATTGACACAAGACAACATTTGAACTTAGTATGTTGGATTCAAGATAAGAAACAAGTAATACACAAGATTATGCAAAACTAGACATTATGCATTCTTCAATATTTGGTGTAACCTTACAGTTGACATTCATTGTATCAAGGTTGGTACTGGGTGATATGGTAGACTGACTATTTATTTTGATCAACATTGTAAGATGTTCGTACTGTCTGAAAAAGCGGGGGTCTAACAACCTCACCCAATATTTCGATTAGCAATCTGTATGGACAACTCCGAGTTGTTTTTCTAAAGAATCAACTAGACTCAATCAATATAAAATACTCAAAGAGTTATTATCTCAATCTCTCGATTTGATCTACTCAATAAAATATGATTCGCGAGTCAAATCAAAGAGAGATAACTTGGATGGTACCAAGGACCAATATCCAAGTGTCAATCGATTTAAATCAACAACCAATAAGGTCAGATATTATAATCGATTGAACAACGCATAACCTGTATTATTTCAATTATATAAAAATATAATGCGGAAAATAAATAACGCAGACACCAGAAATTTTGTTAACGAGGAAACCGCAAATGCAGAAAAATCCCAGGACCTAGTCTAGATTAAACATACACTGTATTAAGTCGCTATAGACACTAGCGTACTTCAAATTAACTTAGGTCTGGACTGTAGTTGAACCCCAACCAATCTCACACTGATCCAAGGTACAGTTATGCTCATACGCCTCTGATCCCAGCAGGATACTGTGCACTTGATTCCCTTAGCTGATCTCACCCACAACCAAGAGTTGCTACGACACAAAGTCGAAGACTTTAATAAACAAATCTGTCTCAAACAGAAAAGTCTATAGGTAATAAATAAATTCGTCTCCCACGAATAAACCTACAAGTTTTGTTCCGTCTTTTGATAAATCAAGGTGAACAGGAACCAATCGATAAAACCAGACTTATATTTCCGAAGAACAACTCAGTTTCATCAATCACCTCACAATAAACTTAATCGACGCAGCGAATAAGATTATTGAGGAATCACAAACAATGAGACGAAGATGTTTGTGAAATTTTTATCTTGCCTATCGGAGATAGAAATCTAAAGACAATTATTACAATTGTACTCGTACGATAGAAACAACAAGATCAGATCACATAACTACAAGAAAAGTAGTATCGGTCTTGCTTCACAATCCCAATGAAGTCTTTAAGTCGTTAACCTGGTTTTAGAAGAAGAAAACCAAAGGTTAAAGGAGAATCAACTCTAGCTTAGCAAACTAGTATCAAACATAATTTGTGGGGATTAGGTTTCCCAGTTTCTAGAGTTCTCCCTTATCACACATAATTTGTAGCTTAGCAAACTAGTATCACACATAATTTGCTAGAGTTCTTCGCTGCGTCGATTAAGTTTATTGTGAGGTGATTGATGAAACTGAGTTGTTCTTCGGAAATATAAGTCTGGTTTTATCGATTGGTTCCTGTTCACCTTGATTTATCAAAAGACGGAACAAAACTTGTAGGTTTATTCATGGGAGACGAATTTATTTATTACCTATATACTTTTCTGTGTGAGACAGATTTGTTTATTAAAGTCTTCGACTTTGTGTCATAGCAACTCTTGGTTGTGGGTGAGATCAGCTAAGGGAATCAAGTGCGCAATATCCTGCTGGGATCAGAGGCGTATGAGCATAACTGTACCTTGGATCAGTGTGAGATTGGTTGGGGTTCAACTACAGTCCAGACCTAAGTTAATTTGTAGTACGCTAGTGTCTGTAGCGACTTAATACAGTGTATGTTTAATCTAGACTAGGTCCTGGGGTTTTTCTGCATTTGCGGTTTCCTCGTTAACAAAATTTCTGGTGTCTGCGTTATTTATTTTCCGCATTATATTTTTATATAATTGACGTTTGCAATCAATGTTAGCTTACTAACAAAGCATTCAATATTCACCGTTAGATGAAAACCTGATTAAATACAAGCTAATATCTCTCAACCGTTAGATCGAAAACTTAGCTTTCCATACACACATGTACTTGACGTTTTTGGGTTTGTGTAACCGTACCCAAATGTGTACAATGGTTGGTTCAATATTAGTCAACCAAATGGTTAGACAAATGATAACTTTCATATCAACCATATTCTTCTTCACTATAACTAATCCAAATGACTCAAATGAACTAGTTAGAGAGTTGTTTAATTCCTATGAGATCTCATGTACTACACAAGACACAATTGAATCAAAAACGATATGATTCACTCGAATCATTTCATGAACTATAAATCCACGGTTTGTAAAAGCATTCCTTAGTAATTTAAGATAAGTTCACGAACAACGTTTTCAGACATAACCTCTTGAGTTCGCGGACTCAAGCTAACCGGTTGAAGTTAATAAACTCTATCATAATTTCTCGGGATGAGAACTTCTGTCAGTTCACGGACAGGGTTCACGGACTGCACCTGAGCTTCAAGTTCAATAGATATTCTCGGGTTTGAGAACTTGCGCCAGTTCGCGGACTGAGTTTGCGGACTGAGTTGCTGCTCACGTTCCAGTTCCACTTGATCAACAAAGTTCGCAAACGTCGGTTCAAGTGTTAAGGACTTATACATATATGTGTTTCCACAACAATGCTTATATCCCACAATGGTTATATAGTCTAAACTCTCATTTAAATCATTGAAGCATTCTCAGAGGATGTTATATAGTTGTTATTCACAAACTATTTTTCGTCAGAACGATTTCCATAGTGATTGAAACATCACATGACTTTCGTCACTAGGCAAAGATGAACTTGGATAAAGCGAAAGCTTTACCAACACCCATTTCGAGAAATAGATATGCGAGATATACTCATCTCGAAATATCACATGTGCATATTCTTAGTCTATATAGTAAAACGACTTTTGTCTCAAGATAAGAGATAGAGTGGATATACTTTTGAGTGATAGATAAGTTCAAGTCTCCACATACCTTTTAGTCGATGAAGATCCACTGGTTCCTTGAGTAGTCCTTCGTCTTGTATGATGATCGCCATGGAGTTCTTGAGCTCAACTACACTTTCTATCCTAGTCCTAGACCTTAGCTATAGTAGACTAGAAATCAAGACTTTATAGTTTTGATCACTAAGATTGACAAACATGCTTGAGATAGCAACGCATGCGAGTTTGACCGAGCAGTGCTCTAACAATCTCCCCCTTTGTCAATTTTAGTGGCAAAACTATTAAAACATATGGAATACAAAAATTATATAAATAAACTTTGTAGCTCCTATTCCACATGCCTAATCTTCAACAATACTCGAAATCTTCGTCTTTCCAAGTAGTCCAATGATCTCAAAGTTTGTAAGTTTAGCATCATCGTTGTTGAAAATCCGTAGCTATACCAATGAGAAAAGCATTGGTTCTCAATCATTGTTATACAGTGTAATAGTATTATTACACATCATCAAAGTCCAATTGTATCACAACTTCAACAATAATACTATGGTGATACTTCACTCCCCCTTAGTCAATACTCCATCTCACATGGAAACCACTCCCCCTTACATAATGATCCGAAAATCATATGTATTTGTAGTATGGACTACAATTAATTATCCCCCTTTTTATCAATAAAATTGGCAAAGGTACAAGAACGGGATCCTAATGAAATTTCCGTAAGAGACATTTCATGACCAAAGGTAAATGTTCTATCATCTTGTATAGATGCAATCATAAAGCCGAGGCTAAATGCATTCATCAAGGAGTTTATAAAGATACAAGATAACCCCTAAAAATTCCACAGCCTCACTCCCCACAAAGATTTGGAAATTAAGCGCAAGTTCAAAAGAACTCTCCCCCATAAGATTTCATTCCCAAGTGAACAACAAGAGCGACCTTAATTTCAAGAAAAAAGAAGGATTTCTTTAGACTCAACAAATTGCATACAAGTATGAATTTGGAATCCAAATTATTCAATCATTTTAACCAAAGCGAACCAAGATTAATTTGATTAAATATGCTTAACACAAGTAAACTTATGGATACTTAATTCATCGATTAGATTATTCACAAGAGAACCCATAAATACTCTAACCGGATTACACAATTAAACTAATCACAAAGTGATCAATTCAATTGACCACACTCGACATGAGAAAAATCTATGGAGTGCTAACTAAATAATCACACAAGATGATTGATTTAGTTCATTTGGGCTCAACATAAGAGATTATGGAACCCCGACTAAGATTATCATAGGAAATGACAACCTTAATCGTACATGTACTCAACATGAGAGAACTCATGGAATACAAACAAAATAACCACACAAGTTGATTAATTTAGTTCTTAATGCTCAACATTTTGCATCTTTATGGAACATCCAACCATGCCAATAATAAATCGACTTAGTCGTATCGTTCTCAACATAAGATACAAGATGGAACCTTCACGGTAATACATAATAATATGTAACAATTAAGCTTTATACCGTGGATTACAAAACAAGGACCTATTCTATTTTTCCATTACAAAGTGACGTATTAGACTTTATCCTTGAATCACAAAAGATTTTAACCTATCTTACATCAACAATTGACAATATAGGCTTAACTTTTGTGTTTTGCCTAAAGTCCATTCATTCCTTTATCAATATTTGCATACCAATATGTGAACGACTTTACTTTCGACAAAATATGGGGCAATCAAGTTCAGGGACGTAAACACACATATCCCATCAAAATATTGCAATATATAAAACCGTAAAGATTAATACTACAACCATCATCTTCCAAACTAGTTTAAAATTAAAACAAATAAATCTAAAAACAAGAAGATGAAATCATTGGATATAGCTATGTGTAATCACAATCATGGCTATTCAAAAACACTAGTTATTCTTCTAAATAAAACAGAAAACATAGAAGATTTACTGGACAATAAGAACCAAACTGAAAAACTTCCATGTCATACCGAACTAGGTTCAAATCGACAGTTCGGGACCTTCTTGAGCCTTAAGATTGTAGGATCAGAATATCGCCACGAAATTATTAACAACATTTCTGTGAGTTCTTCAACAACACTCTGCGAGCGTCGCAGAATAATTCAAAGAATGACGTAATAGACAACGACAACATAAAATATGAGAAAGATGTGAAGATTTTGTAGTTGGAGAGAATACTCGCGAGAACAAGGCGGGATCTCGCGAGAACAAAGCAATAAATGAAGATTTTATGGTTATAAAAGAGTCTCGCAAGCACGATAGCAGATCTCGCAAGCACGATAGCAGATCTCGAGAGCACGATAGCAGAGCCTGCGAGGAGCATAGCAGAGGTCCTAAAAATATGGGAAATATGAGTTGAATGTGAGCTGTCATCCTCCATGAAGATACCTATATAAAGAGAAGAGCAGGAGAGAGAAAGGGGGGGGACAATTTTAGGAGATAGAGATATTTTGCAGAGAGATTTTTAGAGAGAGAGTGTATTTTTTTCTTTATCATCTTCTTCCCCAAAACCAGATTGAGAACTCCATTAATGGAGATTATCAATGTAAAATCGAATGTAAATTTTAACAATCATAGTGAAGAATCATGGATGTAGATCAAATTGATCGAACCATGTAAAAAATCTTGGTGTCCGTTTATAAATTTAGCAATTTTACTACCATTTCTATATGTAGATCTAGAAATTAATATCAAGATATGATAAGGGGTGTGTTGTAGGAAAACCTGCAACTACATTTTGGCGCTAGAAACACTACCTGCTTGTTGGATTAAAGAATATCAAGAGAAATTAACAATTGTTGATGATGAATTCAATTGGACTTATGAGATACATGGGAAAATATGGAAGTTTTAGGCGAGAACTTCACATTCTCCACTAACTAACGACAATTTAAGAGAAATGAACGATGACGAACAACCAAGACCTGTTAAGAGAAATGTATACAGAGAAAGAGAAGCAGAAATATTGGGAAGCAGGAGCAGATTTGAAGAAATCTTTATAGGAATGAAATGAAATGAATCGGCATCAACTAAACCTTTGAAATATGACAAATTTTTTCTTATCTCTTTAATTATATGTTAATAATCTGGATCTGGAAGATTTTGAATTTTTTAACTATCAAACTTTGTTTTTTTCACAAAAATTTGTTTTCTGTTGATATTTTGAATTAAAACGAATTTTGATCTTAAATTTACATCAATAAACCTAGATTTTAAATGTAATTTTGATTGTTATCTATTTCAAATTAGATTGGCGAAGTAAAAATTTATGAATCTTCTCTTAATTTTGTAAGTAGCAATGATATCCTCAAGATTGAATAGATTACTAATTAAATCAATTGGTTGATTACCAGCGAAGTGGAGAATGCAGTGACCTGGGCTCAACCAAATTAAGTTAAATAACGAAGAAAATTAACAACATCACTTGCGAAGGAATGAAACACCAGCCATTCACAACACCTCAAGAGAAAACAAGAAAGCAATGGAGACCAGTTCAATCACGTGAAAAATAAAAGCAAGAAAACTTATATACAAGCCCAAGAGAGATTGTCAAATATCAAGAGCACGAAGAGATAGCTCCACCAAATTCGCAGCGTAAAGAAAGGGATGGAAAAGGAGCCAGAGAACAGCTCGCAGACAATCCAGCACAGTCAAACTTTATTGGAACACGATTATAAAAAAGCAGTAGATCATTTCTCCGAAAACTCATAATTCCAATGAAGTGAGAAAGTGCAAAATTAAGGTGCAATACCCAAACTTTCTCTGCCAACAACAAAAATAGAAGAACCATCACAAGTACACGCGAGTAAGAAAATAGCGAAATTCTAGCAAGATTGGAGCAAAGAAAAGGCGTTACAATACTTTTTCCCTGCGTGACACTACTTCACAGTGCAAACAGAAACGTACATGTGAATAAGACGCTAAAGAGTGAAAGGACGAAACTACTTGAGTAACAAAACAATTTAAGGATTATTGAAATACGTCAGAAGCAAAGGGAAAATCTGGCAAGCTTATCAGAACATGTGAAACCAAGGCATGCTCTTGCTGCTTTTTGAGAGAAGCCAGTTCTGGAGCAAGGTGAGTTAATTCCAGCAACTCACCTCGTCAACCAATTATTCAGATATACTAGCATCATCAAACTTCTATGAAGAAAATTCCCAAGATCAAAGAAGTTATACGGTAACAAAGATAAGAGAATGCAGTTCACAAAGAAGCACTAGCAGCAAAGAAAGATAAATAGTGTTGCCGCGGTGCTCAGTTCCTGCGAGATTAAAGGTTACTGCGAGAAGGAGAAAACGAAAACTTTAGTTGGAAAAATTTAACTGGAGAGATTTGAAAAGAAAGAGTTGAAGTGTCATTGGTTACAAGACGCAAAATCTTAGAAACCTGTGGATGAATATTTTGTTCTCCCGCAGTTATCAAATACATATTTCAACCTGAATATTTTGAAGTAGCGACCAACAAGCCAAGTCATTATTGAAACAGCCAGCAGTATGGAGAAGAAGAGACGCAAAGAGATGTTCACTTCAGAATGTAACGCAAGTAACGCAAGAAAGAGGCTAGAACAATGCGATAATATCGCAGGCCAAAAGAGAATATCGCAATACATTCTCATCATGCATTGGATAATTTTTGCACGACGATCGTATCGGCTGAAGCATCCTTACTATTTCACACAAGGAATTGACTAGCGAGCAAATGAAGTCTAGTTTCGGCACGGTACATCTTGGGTATTTCATTACTTCGCCAAATATTTGATTACTTCGCAAGTTAAATTCGCAAGAGAGGGTTAAAACAATTGGTATGGTGTGAGAGTATGCAAGAGGCAGATCAAGAGTTCATTTCTCATTTCTTCTCAATTCACAAGAAAATCAAATACTTCGCAAGAGACGACATCAACAGAAAATCGCAAAAAAACTAAGTATCTTTTACTTACAGAAAATAAAAGATTTTTGATTTATTTTACAAAAAGCGATACAATCGCAAGATTTCTAAGAGGATTTCTAAGATTCCTCTAGAATATTTCTTTTACAGAAAAATATTTTTGATTTAGTAACGAGATACAATCGCAGGATTTAAAAAAAAAAAAAATTCAAAGATTTCTTTACAATCGCAAGATTTCAAAGAAGATTTCAAAGATTTCTCTAGAATATTTCTTTTGCAGAAAGATATTTTTGATTTAACAAATGCGATACAATCGCAAGATTTCAAAGAATATTTTTAAGATTTCAAAAGATTTTAAAGAATATTTACTTCAAATATGATGTTATGAGAATGAAAGAAGAAATGACAGAAATGAAAGAATGAAGAAACGCGAGAATATTGCGAGAAGCGCGAATAAAATTTCGCAGAGACATAAGAATGGGACGAACCTTTATGGCGTGCACCCTAGTTCGCGAATAAAATTTCGCAAGAGGCAAATGTAAGACCTAATAGTGCGTCATATAAAGGGGTATCTCTTTACATGATTCAGGGGTAAGGTTATACCGTTGCTGGATCCTGAGTCATGGAGATGTTGGGGTTAAAGAAAACCTATCCAGAAGAGGTACCTTGGATTTCCTACTATATAAGGTTATACCCTGGTTGGACAACCGAGAGTCTCTTCTAAGGAGTGCAGAGTATGACCAAGGCGCCGAGGCACACAGTTGAGTCAAGGGTACCCGGGGCGTACTAAACTACCCTGGCCATCCTTGGAAAGTCTTGGCTATGATGAACTCGGCCCGAAGAAAACCCCATTTAGGGTGCATTCTTGTAACTATAATCCATATAGGTATAAAGGACAAGGGGCTGCGAAAACAACTGGTTGTTGGTAAATCCGGATGGGAGGAGCTAGTCTTGTATGGCCGATGTGTCCTACTTGAAGGGGCAACCAGGAGGAAGATAAGGGCGGCACCCTCTGTTAGGGAGATGATAAGTGTCTTAAGACGACAATGTCATGAGGCTTTATGATCGCAAGAACATTTAGGCCTGTCATATTGTCGCGTGACGAATATTATACAGAGGCAACAAGCCATAAGAGAAAAGGTTAAGATGAGATCAATGGGTTTTTACATGAAAATGTAAAGACGTCTTGCGATTTCATCGCAAGAAAGCAATGTCATGAAGCTTAGTACTCGCAAGGGATCCGAGTTTTGTCATATTGTCGCAGAGAAATGAACAAAATATGGATAAGGCAAGATCAATGGGTTTTTACATGCAAATGTTAAAACTTCCTGCGATTTTGTCGCAGATACAAAAGAAAAATTGGCAAAATAAGACCTTTAACTAGGAAGGCAAAATAAGACCAATATAATAATCTCAAACATTAACTATTTTCTTTTAAGAATGCAGGAAAGATTTATTCATCGTAAGAGAGATACCAAGTACTATTTAGAATCTCTCAGAAATACTATTTAGAATTTCTCAGAAATAGTATTCAGAGTTTCTCAAGAGGATTATCTACAATCTCGCAACACTATTCATCAGCTCGCATCACTATTCATAATTTCGCAGGGTCATTCAGAAACTTGCAAACTCATTGAGCACCTCGCAAACTATTCCAGAATTTCGCAGAAAATGTGATTATTTCGCAGAATATGATTATTTTATCACATGAGGCAGAGGCAAGATAAGAATAAAGAAACAATTCGTTCATTTAACATTTTATCAAGAATTCTACCTCTATCGATAAAGAACAGAGGCAACTATGGATTACCAAGAAAAAAATTTATGTTCTTTATCTACTTGGCAAGAATCATTTCCAAAATGGGCAAGAATTCTCACCAAAAATGAAGTAATAATTTCGCATGAACAGAGGCAATACTTATAACTTTCATTTAAGGACATATACTTCTTATATTTTGAGGATTGAGTACTTCTTATATTTCTTCAAGGATACTTCATACTTCGCATACTTCAAGAGTTAATACTTCTTATTTACTTAACAAAGATATGGAACTTCACAAAAGAATAGAGGCAAGTACGTACTTTTCAAGTCCAGTATTGTTTCGCTCGTTCCTTCATCAACAAAGATCGAAGACTACTACAACAATTGATTTTTCCTTAAAGATCGCTCTTCAAGCAATATTCAAGGAAAAAAAGGCAAGATGTAGGATCAGAATATCGCCACGAAATTATTAAAAACATTTCTGTGAGTTCTTCAACAACACTCTGCGAGCGTCGCAGAATAATTCAAAGAATGATGTAATAGACAACGACAGCATAAAACATGAGAAAGATGTGAAGATTTTGTAGTTGGAGAGAATGCTCGCGAGAACAAGGCGGGATATCGAGAGAACAAGCAAGAAATGAAGATTTTGTGGTTATAAAAGAGTCTCGCGAGCACGATATCAGAGCCTGCGAGAGGCATAGTAGAGCATGCGAGGATCATAGCAGAGCCTGCAAGGAGCATAGAAGAGGTCCTAAAAATATGGGAAATATGAGTTGAATGTGAGCTGTCATCCACCATGAAGATACCTATATAAAGAGAAGAGCAGGAGAGAGAAAGGAGGGACAATTTTAGGAAAGAGAGAGATATTTTGCAGAGATATTTTTAGAGAGAGAATGTATTTTTTCTTTATCATCTTCTTCCCCAAAACCAGATTGGGAACTCCATTAATGGATATTATCAATGTAAAATCAAATATAAATTTTAACAATCATAGTGAAGAATCATGGATGTAGATCAAATTGATCGAACCATGTAAAAAATCTTGGTGTCCGTTTATAAATTTAGCAATTTTACTACCATTTCTATATGTAGATCTAGAAATTAATATCAAGATATGATAAGGGGTGTGTTGTAGGAAAACCTGCAACTACAAAGATCTTGAAGCTTGTGAAAGGCAACATCTTCAGTACTTTTGATATCCTTATTGGGAAGTTCTTTAACATGGTTTTTCATGAGAACAAGATCAAAATTAACCTTTTTCAACTCAGTTCTTACCATATCAAGACACTTCATTGTATCAACAAGTAGTTGCTTACCTTCTCAAATTCCATTAGGAAGTCAAGAACTTTATCCGATGAAATCTCTTTAATCTCTTCTATATTCGAAAGTGAATCAGAGGATTGAGGAAGAGAACCTTCAAATTCAATAAGGGATTCCCTTACTTCATCGAGTTTTCCATATACCGCCTTATCAATGACATCTTTAGTCAAATCCGAAGAAAACGAAGAAGAAGAAGCCATTGATAACAAGAAATCTAGAATAATGAAGTAAATCAATAGGATAGGTATATAAAGAAAAACTCAAGAGATTTAGGGTTACGGGATAGGTTAAGGGATAACTTGAACCGTACCATACCCGTAGGACGGTTTTTCACAAGGCTCTTCATAGAAAAATAAAACACTTTTATTTTTCAAGGTATTTTATAAAATGAACAATTAACAAGAAAAATACTCACAAACCAGTGTCTGAACAATTATCTTTCTAAAAACGATAAGAGATTAGCTAGATAATTATAGTCACTTAGTTATGGAGTATACCTATCCAATTCTCTCACAACTAGGCATTTTTGTATGTGAGATATTCAACCTTGTGATTAATTCACATAAGTATGAGCCTTTAGCTCATCAAATGAATGTTGTTCATCTCTATCCTTTTGTCTCTGATATGTGCTCTTTCTAGTGAGATAAGACACTGATTGATTATCTTTCTTATCAGAATGACTAAATCTAGGACCTCTTGCAATAGGATCAAGAGAATCTGAATGGATAGGAATCCATTTTCTAGATTTAGATTTATCAGAAACATCCTTATAAATACAGGAAATGTTCTTATTAATACTGCAAAAAAAAAAATTGCCGGAAAGAACTTTATCCCTGTGATGATATCTAGAGTAGAGATCATTCTCATAAGGTTTCTGATTTCTTGTGGGCATACGATTCACTACTTTAGTCGACTGAATATCTGTTCCATTGACAGTGAAGAAAAGAAAATTACAAAGCTTAGTAATTTGTTTCCTTCTTGCAAAACAATGAATAACATAGTGATTCTGTTTCCCACAAAAGGTACAGGTTGAAGAAATAACTGGCACCTGTTTAAACTTCCTACCCATACCAGAAGATTGAAAGTTTTGCAACCTTTTCTTGTCACAATATTCTTTCAGAGAACATTTCTTCGTATATGGTAATTCCTGAGAATTAGTCACAGAATAATTTCTCCTTAGGACAGAGTTTTCCTTTTCCAACGATTTACACTGTTCACGAGCTAGAGTAAGAGATGCACAAAGTTTCTCTTTTTCAGCACGAAGTCTGTTGAGATCTGATGAATGAGTCTCGAGCAAACATTTTTCTCTAATTGAGTCCTCTTTAACAACTTCCTCAAGAGTACTAATCTTTTCTTGTTGTAGAGTAGTTTCTTGTAGAAGTTTCTCAATGTTTTTAGAGAATGACTTTATGATATTGTAGAGATCACGTTCTCGATTAAGAGACTTTTCAAATTCATCAATGAGCTGATCATGATCATTAAAATCGATGTCTTCAGCTGTATGTTTTGAAATTCTAGTGAGTTCCTTTTCAGCTTCTGCCACAGTGTCACATTCCTCATGAGAGGAAGAAATGTCATTATCACATTGAACATTCTTTCTACCTCGGGATTCGGAAGAATTAACTAAGGAATAATCCTTTGAGGTGTTTCCAATACAATTGACATGATCAAAATCTTTAGGAGACATTTAGGTATGCACAACAAAGATTCCGTCCACAGACTCAGATTGCCACAAACACAGACTTGTAAGGTCTTTAACGTGTTTGCCTTCTCTGATACCAATTGAAAAAGCGGGGGTCTAACAACCTCACCCAATATTTCGAATAGCAAACTGTATGGATAACTCCGAGTTGTTTTTCTAGAGAATCAACAAGACTCAATCAATAGAAAATACTCAAGGAGTTATTATCTCAATCTCTCGATTTGATTTACTCAAGCAAATATGATTCGCGAGTCTAATCAAAGAGAGATAACTTGGATGGTACCAAAGACCAATATCCAAGTGTCAATCGATTTAAATCAATAACCAATAAGGTCGGATATTCTATTCGATTGAACAACGCACAACCTGTATTATTTCAATTATATAAAAATATAATGTGAAAAATAAATAACACAGACACCAGAAATTTTGTTAATGAGGAAACCGCAAATGCAGAAAAACCCCGGGACCTAGTCCAGAATAAACATACACTGTATTAAGCCGCTACATATACTAGTGTACTCCAAATTAACTTTGGTATGGACTGTAGTTGAACCCTAACCAATATCACACTGATCCAAGGTACAATTATGCTCCTACGCCTCTGATCCCAGCAGGATATGGCGCACTTGATTCCCTTAGCTGATCTCACCCACAACCAAGAGTTGCTATGACCCAAAGTCGAAGACTTTAATAACAAATCTGTCTCATGCAGAAAAGTCTACAGGTAATAGATAAATTCGTCTCCCACGAATAAACCTACAGGTTTTGTTCCGTCTTTTGATAAATCAAGGTGAACATTAACCAATCGATAAAACCAGACTTATATTCCCGAAGAACAACTCAGTTTCATCAATCACCTCACAATAAACTTAATCGACGCAGCGAAGAAGATTATTGAGGAATCACAAACAATGAGACGAAGATGTTTGTGACTACTTTTATCTTGCTTATTGGAGATAGAAATCTCAAGCCAATTATTACAATTGTACTCGTACGATAGAAACAACAATATCAGATCACACAACTACAAGAAAAGTAGTATCGGTCTGGCTTCACAATACCAATGAAGTCTTTAAGTCGTTAACCTGGTTTTAGAAGAAGAAAACCAAAGGTTAAAGGAGAATCGACTCTATCTTAGCAAACTAGTATCACACAGAATGTGTGGGGATTAGGTTTCCCAGTTCCTAGAGTTCTCCCTTATATAGTCTTTCAAATCAGGGTTTGCAATTAATGTTAGCTTACTAACAAAGCATTCAATACTCACCGTTATATGAAAACCTGATTAGATACAAGCTAATATCTCTCAACAGTTAGATCGAAAACTTAGCTTGCCATACACACATGTACTTGACGTTTTTGGGTTTGTGTAACCGTACCCAAACATGTACAATGGTTGGTTCAATATTAGTCAACCAAATGGTTAGCCAAATGATAACTTTCATATCAACCATATTCTTCTTCACTATAACTAGTCTAAATGGCTCAAATGAACTAGTTAGAGAGTTGTTCAATTGCTATGAGATCTCATGTACTACACGAGACACAATTGAATCAAAAACGATGTGATTCACTCGAATCATTTAATGAACTATAAAGCCATGGTTTGCAAAAGAATTCCTTAGTAATTTAAAAATAGTTCACGAACAACGTTTTCAGATATAACCTCTTGAGTTCGCGGACTCAAGCTAACCGGTTGAAGTTAATAAACTCCAACAGAATTTCTCGGGATGAGAACTTCCGTCAGTTCGCGGACTGCACCTGAGATTCAAATTCAGCAGATATTCTCGGGTTCGAGAACTTATGCCAGTTCGCGGACTGAGTTGCTGCTCACGTTCCGGTTCTACTTGATCAACAAAGTTCGCAAACTTCGGTTCAAGTGTTAAGGACTTATACATATATGTGTTGCCACAACAATATTTATATCCCACAATGGTTATATAGTCTAAACTCTCATTTCAATCATTGAAATATTCTCAGAGGATGTTATATAGTTGTTATTCACAAACTATTTTGTTCAGAGCAATTTTCAAAGTGATTGAAAGATAACATGACTTTCATCACTAGGAAAAGATGAACTTGGCTAAAGCGAAAGCTTTACCGATGCCTATTTCGAGAAATAAATAAGAGAGATATACTCAGCTCAAAATCTCACATGTGCATATTCTTAGTCTATATAGTAAAACGAATTTTGTCTCAAGATAGGAGATAGAGTAGATAGACTTTGAGTGATAGATAAGTTCAAGTCTCCGCATACCTTTTAGTCGATGAAGATCCACTGGTTCCTTGAGTAGTCCTTCGTCTTGTATGATGATCTCCATGGAATTCTTGAGCTCAACTACACTTTCTATCCTAGTCCGAGACCTTAGCGATAGTAGACTAGAAATCAAGACTTTATAGTTTTGATCACTAAGATTGAAAAACATGCTTGAGATAGAAACGCATGCGAGTTTGACCGAGCAGTGCTCTAACACTGTCAATTTTACATGACATGATTCCTTAACATTTAAGATTAAACACATTCAAGTCAAAGGGATTAAAATATGTCTAAAATTCCGCCTGCTTTCGTTACTTTCTATGTTTGTACCTTATTGGTTCGATACAATTGGAAGTAATCACCTTAGGACGATGTGCACTTTGTGAAACCAAGTTGCAGTAGCTCTTTGCGGCTATTAATTATGGGTGTAGCTTCTTCACAAGCATTCTTAGCTGACCCTGGTTACTTTAACGTCACCTGCATGTATAAAAATACCAATGACACAAAATTAGCCATGATTATGATTGATAAAAAAGATGAGCTGCATTTTCAGTTTTACGCTATTGCAAATAATACAATAGGGGTCAAAGGGAGTAATAAAACTACTAAGTTTAGCTCGCAAAAAAAGAGCATCAGCTTCCATTCCCCTGGTGGCTCCTATTGCTTCAGCAAAACTTAACCGTAGTCACCTGCACAACTAAAAACACATACATAGCAAAAAAAAACTATACTCATACACAAAGTAAAATTCACAAAAAGATATATCAAAGTTATTCTCAGTTAAAATTATACTTTCTTATGCACATTTTCATAAGAATCTCCCTTAAACACAACTGCATCATAGTTTACCTATGCAAAATAGCATATGATTACATATCAGCATGTTCAGCATATATACAAAAGTGTGAACATTAGAAAAAATGGCTGACATAATAGCAAAAATGCATAGGTTTATGGTTGAGATATCTTTATCGTTTCCAAAAAGACAGATAGACCCTTCTAATAATATCGGGTGTTGATTTTTGGATGAACCACATAGCCTCCAATTCCAATTTCTTGAAAGGTCTTCACAAACTTGTTATATTTTATGGTTAGTTCATCTAGCAATAGTATGAGGTCCACCAACACCTTTGCATGAACATCAGCTACAGGTGAGACATGAGACGTACGTCCAAATTCACCGGCACAAAATCTAAAAACATCAATGGTCTCAATATTCAAGTTCACCAATGAACATTTGTCCCCATCAGAGCCTACTGCTGATCGAGTTGGTGATACCTCAACTTCATGTGGAAGTGACTAAGAAGGTGAACTATTCTAACCAGCTGAAGCTGTTAGAGCACTACTCGGTCAAATTCGCATGCGTTGCTATCTCAAGCATGTTTGTCAATCTTAGTGATCAAAACTATAAAGTCTTGATTTCTAGTCTACTATAGCTAAGGTCTCGGACTAGGATAGAAAGTGTAGTTGAGCTCAAGAAATCCATGGAGATCATCATACAAGAAGAGGGACTACTCAAGGAACCAGTGGATCTTCATCGACTAAAAGGTATGTAGAGACTTGAACTTATCTATCACTCAAAAGTCTATCTACTCTATCTCCTATCTTGAGACAAAAGTCATTTTACTATATAGACTAAGAATATGTACATGTGACATTTCGAGCTGAGTATATCTCGCTTATCTATTTCTATAAATGGGTGTTGGTAAAGCTTTCGCTTTAGCCAAGTTCATATTTGCCTAGTGACAAAAGTCATGTTATATTTTAATCACTTTGGAAATCGCTCTGACGAAAAATAGTTTGTGAATAACAACTATATAACGTCCTCTGAGAATGTTTCAATGATTAAAATGAGAGTTTAGACTATATAACCATTGTGGGATAAACGTTGTTGTGGCAACACATATATGTATAAGTCCTTAACACTTGAACCAAAGTTTGCGAACTTTGATGATCAAGTGGAACCGGAACGTGAGCAGCAACACTGTCCGTGAACTGGCGTAAGTTCTCGAACCTGAGAATATCTGCTGAAGTTGAAGCTCAGGTGAAGTCCGCGAAATGACGGAAGTTCTCATCCCGATAAATTCTGCTGGAGTTTATTAACTTCAACCGGTTAGCTTGAGTCCGCGAACTCAAGAGGTTATGTCTAAAAACGTTGTTCGTGAACTTATCTTAAATTACTAAGGAATGTTTTTGCAAATCTTGGATTTATAGTTCATGAAATGATTCATTTGAATCACATCGTTTTTGATTCAATCATGTCTTGTGTAGTACATGCGATCTCATAGCAATTGAACAACTCTCTAACTAGTTCATTTGAGTCATTTGGACTAGTTATGGTGAAGAAGAATATGGTTGATATGAAAGTTTTCATATGGCTAACCATTTGGTTGAATAATATTGAGCCAACCATTATACACGTTTGGGTACGGTTACACAAACTCAAAACGTCAAGTACATGTGTGTATGGCAAGATAAGTTTTCAATCTAACTGTTGAGAGATATTAGCTTGTATCTAATCAGGTTTTCATCTAACGGTGAATATTGAATGCTTTGTTAGTAAGCTAACATTGATTGCAAACCCTGATTTGAAAGACTATATAAGGGAGAATTCTAGCAACTGGGAAACCTAATACCCACACATTCTGTGTGATACTAGTTTGCTAAAGCTAGAGTCGATTCTCCTTTAACCTTTGGTTTTCTTCTTTTAAAACCAGGTTAACGACTTAAAGACTTCATTGGCATTGTGAAGCCAGACAGATACTACTTTTCTTGTAGTTGTGTGATCTGATCTTGTTGTTTCTATCGTACGATTACAATTGTAATAATTGGCTTGAGATTTCTATCTCCGATAGGCAAGATTAAAGTAGTCACAAACATCTTCGTCTCATTGTTTGTGATTCCTCAATAATCTTCTTCGCTGCGTCGATTAAGTTTATTGTGAGGTGATTGATGAAACTGAGTTGTTCTTCGGGAATATAAGTCTAGTTTTATCGATTGGTTCCTGTTCACCTTGATTTATCAAAAGATGGAACAAAACTTGTAGGTTTATTCATGGGGGACGAATTTATCTATTACCTGTAGACTTTTCTGTGTGAGACAGATTATTTATTAAAGTCTTCGACTTTGGGTCGTAGCAACTCTTGGTTGTGGGTGAGATCAGCTAAGGGAATCAAGTGCGCGGTATCCTGCTGGGATCAGAGGCTTAGGAGCATAATTGTACCTTGGATCAGTGTGAGATTGGTTGGGGTTCAACTACAGTCCAGACCGAAGTTAATTTGGAGAAGGCTAGTGTCTGTAGCGGCTTAATACAGTGTATGTTTAATCTGGACTAGGTCCCGGGTTTTTTCTGCATTTGCGGTTTCCTCGTTAACAAAATTCTGGTGTCTGTGTTATTCTATTCCGCATTATATTTTGTTATATAATTGAAATAATACAGGTTGTGCGTTGTTCAATCGATTAGAATATCCGACCTTATTGGTTGTTGATTTAAATCAATTGACACTTGGATATTGGTCTTTGGTACCATCCAAGTTATCTCTCCTTGATTAGACTCGCGAATCAGATTTGCTTGAGTAAATCAAATTGAGAGATTGAGATAATAACTCCTTGAGATATTTTCTATTGATTGAGTCTTGTTGATTCTCTAGAAAACAACTCGGAGTTGTCCATACAGATTGCTAATCAAAATATTGGGTGAGGTTGTTAGACCCCCGCTTTTTCAATTGGTATCAGAGCAGGCAAACATGTTAAATACCTTACAAGTCTGTGTTTGTAGTGATCTGACTCTATTGGTAGTAATGCTATTTCAATTAACTTACCACCAGTCTTCGATGGTTCAAACTCCCCATGGTGGAAAATTGCTATGAGCTCGTATCTTCAAGCTCATGATTTTCAAATATGGGTACATGTTGTTAATGGCTATGATCCTCCGGTAAATACAGAAGACGATGTTTATTTACTAAAGGATGTTGATAGTTATAGTCTAGAAGAAATTCTTGCTGCAAAGCTTAATTCTGAAGGTCTATATGCTATCAGACATGCCATTACCCCAGACCTTCAGCACTATGTTTATTCTTGCACTAAGTCTAAAGATACCTGGGATATATTAGAAACTACTTTCGAAGTCAACAAAGATGTTTCTAAGAAATGTACCATCGATGGAGGAAATAACCTCACCACTCTTTCAGAAAATTCATCTTTTCGAAAAATAAGATTCTCTGATCAAGACCCTGCTCAAACCGTTGCATTCAATGGTGTATCATCCATAAGAAAAACCTCTATCGTGTCTTGGGGTGATGAATGTGGTACGGATGATGTCTGGTTTAAAAAACCATTGATGGCAGAAAAGATCAAAGAATTCATAAAAAGGAGCATTGACGTGATAAACGTCCCTTGTCTGTCCTCGCTACCAATGATTATGTGAAATAAAAACCTTTAAGTGTCAACTGATTGAATATGTCCAATAGATGCAATGAAGTCTCATCCTTTACAGTAGAAACATCTACATGCTCAAGTTCTAATTCAGAATATGAGACATACACGGAGGTTTTCAATTTCTTGAATAAGGAGGTCCTTCAAGAAAATCTTCAATTAAAGGCTTCATTGAAGAAACTAGAATCATTAATCCAGGTGAAAAATCTTGAGATAGACTGTCTTAACGATAAACTCACCAGAACCACTGTTCTAAAGGAAAAAGAGAGTACTACTCTTAAGGGTGATCTACAAAGATTATCTGGAAGTTCTGATAAAATTTCAGCTATGTTATTTGGTTAGAATCCCTTTGGAAATACTAGTGGTTTAGGATACAAAAGAAAGTGTGTAGACGTTGTGAATCCTATTGCTTCTATTGATCAGGGAAAGATGAAAAGTAGCAGCCACGATAATCAGAAGATACCTCAACAAAATCATGAATCTTTGGGTTTTTCGTTTTGTGGAAATGCAAGGCATGTTCAGAGTACGTGTTGGAGATTCAAGAAGAAAATGAAAAGAATTGCCAAACTACAGAAGAACATGCAAAATATGAATCTGGATAATCCGCGTAATCCTCACAAAAACAATGCTTCCAGAATCAGAAGAGGTAGGAAACTTGCTTACACAAAAAAAACTTGAAAAATCACTATGTGATAAACAAGGAGAGCGTTTGGCTCATAAAGTTCCTATCTAACATTAGGAGCATTCGCATCCTCATTTTAACTTGGGAAAGTGAGGATATGCGTATTTGTGTGGCTCAAGTTTGTATCTATTTCTATTAAGGAAATATTCTCCTAAAAATATATATAATGGATCATTAAACTTCAGAAGACTTTTTCTTCTAGGGTTTTTTGATGGTCATAAGTCTATTTAAGTCATTGATAGACTCCCTCCTTCCTTGAAAAGATACAATCTTATGGCTCCTGTAACCAGAAGCATCACAAGCAAGGATGAATTTGTAGCAACTAATGTGTATTTGTGTAAAGGGATTTCTTCCTCAAGAGTGAAGAAAGTGAAGACTGCAATTAATGGAGAAGGTTCTTCCTCTAACTGTCTCTTTTATATTTGTACTTTTGATGCTAATTTTAGAGGCATGGTAAAAGAGTTTATCAATAAGAGAAATGGTATAAAATCTCAAATCATTTCCTCTTTGGAAAGGATAACTCATTATGAACAAATGTTGTCTCTATCCAAGAATACTCTACGTGACTTGAGAAGAGAACTCAGTCAGTTAATTGACATTTCTGAAGATTTGGAGGAATTGAACGATCCCATAATCAATGGTTTTTTCAATAATGAGAAGGAATTCTCAGTAGATGCTCTGAGAAAGATCTACGACAACTAGTAAGTCTTCTGATGAGAATTTTATTGTTTCTCCTTTGTTTAGACGAATAACTAGTATTTTGGAATAGCCATGATTGTGATTACACATAGCTATATCCAATGATTTCATCTTCTTGTTTTTAGATTTATTGGTTTTAATTCTAAACTGGTTTGGAAGATGATGGTTGCAGTATTAATCTTTTATGGTATTATATATTGCAATATTTTGATGGGATATGTGTGTTTACGTCCGTGAACTTGATTGTCCCATATTTTGTCGAAAGTAAAGTCGCTCACTTATTGGTATGCAAATATTGATAAAGGAATGAATGGACTTTTGGCAAAACAAAAAAGTTAAGCCTATATTGTCAATTATTGATGTAAGATAGGTTAAAATCTTTTGTGATTCAAGGATAAAGTCTATTATGACACTTTGTGATGGAAACATAGAATAGGTCCTTGTTTTGTAATCCACGATATGGAGCTTAATTGTTCCATATTATCATGTATTACGTGAAGGTTCCATCTTGTATCTTATGTTGAGCACGATACGACTAAGTCGATTTCTTATTGGCATGGTTGGTTGTTCCATAAAGATGCAAAATGTTGAGAATTAAGAACTAAATTAATCAACTTGTGTGGTTATTTAGTTTGTATTCCATGAGTTCTCTCATGTTGAGTACAAGTACGATTAAGGTTGTCATTTCCTATGATAATCTTAGTCGGGGTTCCATAATCTCTTATGTTGAGCCCAAATGAACTAAATCAATCATCTTGTGTGATTATTTAGTTGTCACTCTATATATTTTTCTCATGTCGAGTGTGGTCAATTGAATTGATCACTTTGTGATTAGTTTAATTGTGTAATCCGGTTAGACTATTTATGGGTTCTCTTGTGAATAATCTAATCGATGAATTAAGTCTCCATAAGTTTACTTGTGTTGAGCGTATTTAGTAAAATTAATCTTGGGTCGCTTTGGTTAATATGATTGAATATTTCGGATTCCAAATTCATACTTGTATGCAATTTGTTGAGTCTAAATAAATCCTTCTTTTCTCTTGAAATTAAGGTCGCTCTTGTTGTTCCCTTGGGAATGACATATTATGGGGGAGAGTTCTTTTGAACTTGCGCTTAATTTCAAACTCTTTGTGGGGAGTGCGGTTGTGGAATTTTTAGGGGTTATCTTGTATCTTTATAAACTCCTTGATGAATGCATTTAGCCTCGGCTTTATGATTGCATCTAAACAAGATGATAAAACATTTACCTTTGGTCATGAAATGTCTCATCCAGAAATTTCATTAGGATCCCGTTCTTGTACCTTTCCCAATTTTATTGACAAAAAGGGGGAGAATTAATTGTAGTTCATACTACAAATACATATGGTTTTTAGATCATTATGTAAGGGGGAGCGGTTTCCATGTGATATGGAGTATTGACTAAGGGGGAGTGAAGTATCACTAGTGGAAAATGGAAGTTTCGCGACTGTCAGGACAGGTAATAGATACAGATAAAATTACCCGTTCTAACAGTAGCAGATAGGGTCGTTTATAAAGCGTGTTATAATTGTGTTACCCAGTAGTGGGGGTCACGAAATAACCTTATTATGCTACGGACAATAACGGTAAGAGATAACTACCGTTTGGATCGGTAATAGATTTAAAATTTAATAAAAAAAAAATATACCAATACAAAATTGGTTGAATGCCTGAAATAATCTGACTGAGCTCTGACTGAAACTGAATTCACATTATAATAGAAATTGCACTTATAATTAAAATGATCTTTCCATTAATCACTCAATGTACTCATGAAACAAAACAATTCATAGTTGAATTCAGTTGGACACTTAAGTTCAAATATCATACACCAAAAGATTCAAATCCTGAATTCATACTGATACAAGTCCTAATAAGTTCAAGGTTACTTCAAGAGGTGCTACAAGTCCTAATAACTTCAAAATTTCCAAAAAAAAGTGCAAACCAGCAAAACGATAAACTTCTCAATGATGAACTAAGCCAACGCTTCATAATGGTGCACCTGCAGCAAAAAAAAGGTACACAAAAAAGGTTCAGTTAAAACTTAAGTTGGAAATTGGTTGATACCAGGAAGACTCTTGATGTATTTCACTTGTAATTGACTCTCCGTATACACTTTATCTGCGCCAAGTTTTTTAAGCCTTTCTTTCGCATCATCTGACCCAGGTCTGCGTAAGAAAGGGAGATCATGGATAACGCATGTAATGAGAATGAAATGAACTGCAATGATCTTGTTCTTCTATGCATGGAGGCATCTACAGTTGTTCCTGATTTCATTTTCCAATAGAAAGAAAATAAATTCAACAATTAATTTGCAACTGTCTCTTATAATATTGATGTTATGGACTCCTCGAAGCTTGGCAAGTTGAATGATGCACTGCCCCACAATACTTGTTGAACCATTTTGCACGATAGTATCCCATATATATATATATATATATATGACTTCATCAGGTAAATTTAAATGTATGGAATTCAAACTAAATTATATATCTAATATAATACTAAATAAAAATAAGATACCTGAATTAAGTTTAGCAAAGTCATCTAGCAATAATAATGCAGTCAATGGATTCACAGTGACCACTGTAGCAAGATCCTTAGGTACGTTTTTATTGATTTTGTGCCATGCACTCTCTTCTTTCACAACGTAAGTCTGCCATGTTCCTAATCACCCATACATATATATTTTTAAAACGACCACAAAACCTAAACGTGAGAAACCAGAAAATGTTCAATGAAGTTGTACGTGAGATCTTAAATGAATCCTCTAGACATGATAGAAACCACATTTACAGAACATACCGAGTGAAGGAGGTAATGGTATGACCCAATCACCGAGAGAAAAACCTTTGATAGCAGACCCAAAGGCATATACTTCCCCAACACCCTCGCGCCCTCCAACAACAGGAAATGGAATCTCAATTGGATATACACCTACAAACCAATTCAAACTTGAGACTATGAATATCTAGAGCACAAAATCAAAAACAAAAAACATCTTAGCTAGGAACACAACATTTGAAGCATATTGGTTTACAAACCTTGAGACATATTGATATCAGAAGGCTGAATTGGAGAAAATATTTGGATGAGTCAATAACATAAGAAACCTCATTGTAAAAATGATATCATGTTTTCCAGGACTACGCTTCTTCCAATAGAAAAAATGATATCATGTTAAGTGCATAGGCGTTTCTAACTGTAATTCAAATGAGTCATTTCGTCAATCACTAAGAGTGCATTCAATAGAAAAACATCACTCGTGAACCATTACTACCTATACTGAGTTCACAGATTATAATCCAGCGACATCTAATTACTTCAAGGAATCACCTAAGAGTAAGTGCTCAACATTCCGAAAAATTACAACTTCAATGTATCAAAATTTGGTATCTCAAGAAGGCCAATATCAAAATATTAACTATGTTAGTAACATTACATTAGTACTGGCTACTGATGGGTCAAACAAATCTGGATTCATGAAGCGACAATTCAGAAGTATTCATGAATCCGCAACAATATAATATCACTTGATTTTAAATATTATCAATCAATCAACACTAGCAACATAACGTTTTCTTACCCTGGCTTGGCAACAAATTCTTACCCTGGCTTGGCACTATGTGTAGCTGGGTTTGCCGAAAATAAGACATTGTTTACTACCTTCAAAAAAAATGTGTTTGCATGTGCATACATCCGCCCCTGGATGAAACTATGTTATATGAAGATCTGAGCAAGAACAGTTTCACCAGCAGCCTGTTCTATCAATTTATAAAAAAAAAAAAAATCAATTTCATACGAATAGAGAGAAATTCAATTACATACTTCTATATCAAAATACCCAAATCGGAAATCATTTAACATCAATTGAAAAAAAATAGTAAAATTAAACATGTTACTCTATCACCCAAATACTAAATCAACAAAACAAATCAAACATTTGTTATAAAAAATCCAAATCATAAAACATAGGATTTCATTTTCATGAAAAATCCCCAAAAAATTGAAACAAATCGAACCATTACAAACAGTGTAGATTAAAAATAGAAAGTTTACCTTTTTCTCATTCCGAAAATTACAGATCTAGATACCTCTGTAACACCAGTAAGATTATCAACATGAAAAAGAAGAATCACAGCAACATCAGCGTCAACCAATTCAGAAAATCAAACCCAAATTCGAATCACTAACCACCAATCCTCTATCAATTGAACGGAGACATCAACTGATTTAACCACGTCAACCATCAACCAGTTCAGGAAGTGAAGTCTAAATTGAGAGCTAAAAATTGCTGTAACGAAAACAAACAAAGGAAAATCAAACAACTACAGTATAAACATGATAATTCCTCACTCAATTTGAATCAAAAGACCCAAATCAAGCAAGGAATTACCAGATCTGGAAGTTAAAAAGAGGCGGCGAAGATAAGGGAGGGTTTTTTCTTTTTTCAGAGGAAAGAGAAAGAGGGCGACTAAACCCATGAGTTTCACGTCATGGTTAGTTTCTGAATTTTGTCTGGATTTTAATTGTTGACAGGAAAAATGGTATTCTGGGTAGGGAAGAGCTTCTTCTCCGGAGAGCTCAGAGAAAGAAAATGGGACTCGATAATAACAAAGGGGATATCGCTTCACAAGGATATATAGGGAAATATCTGAACTATAGAAATTACTACATCTGTCCGTAGCATAATGGGTAGTAAGTATTGTTGTTGAAGTTGTGATACAATTGGACTTTGACGATGTGTAATAATACTATGACACTGTATAACAATGATTGGGAACCAATGCTTTTCTCATTGTTATAGCTACGGATTTTCAGCAATGATGATGCTAAACTTACAACCTTTGGGATCATTGGACTACTTGGAAGTGATAAAAATTTCGAGTATTATTGAATATTAGGCATGTGGAATAGGAGCTACAAAGTTTATTTATATAATTTTTGTATTCCATATGTATTAATAGTTTTGCCACTAAAATTGACAAAGGGGGAGATTGTTAGAGCACTGCTTGGTCAAACTCGCATGCGTTTCTATCTCAAGCATGTTTGTCAATCTTAGTGATCAAAACTATAAAGTCTTGATTTCTATTCTACTATAGCAAAGGTCTCGAACTAGGATAGAAAGTGTAGTTGAGCTCAAGAACTCCATGGCGATCATCATACAAGACGAAGGACTACTCAAGGAACCAGTGGAACTTCATCGACTAAAAGGTATGTGGAGATTTGAACTTATCTATCACTCAAAAGTCTATCTACTCTATCTCCTATCTTGAGACAAAAGTCATTTAACTATATAGACTAAGAATATGCACATGTGACATTTCGAGCTGAGTATATCTCGCTTATCTATTTCTCGAAATGGGTGTTGGTAAAGCTTTCGCTTTAGCCAAGTTCATCTTTGCCTAGTGACGAAAGTCATGTTATGTTTCAATCACTTTGGAAATCACTCTGACGAAAAATAGTTTGTGAATAACAACTATATAACGTCCTATGAGAATGTTTCAATGATTAAAATGAGAGTTTAGACTATATAACCATTGTGGGATATAAACATTGTTGTGGCAACACATATATGTATAAGTCCTTAACACTTGAACCAAAGTTTGCGAACTTTGTTGATCAAGTGGAACCGGAACGTGAGCAAAGAACTCGATTCGTGAACCCAGTCCGCGAATCTGCGTAAGTTCTCGAACCCGAGAATATCTGCTGAAGTTGAAGCTCAGGTGCAGTCCGTGAACTGACGGAAGTTCTCATCCCGATAAATTATGCTGGAGTTTATTAACTTCAACCGGTTAGCTTGAGTCCGCGAACTCAAGAGGTTATGTCTGAAAACGTTGTTCGTGAACTTATCTTAAATTACTAAGGAATGCTTTTGAAAACCGTGGCTTTATACATGAAATGATTCAAGTGAATCACATCGTTTTTGATTCAATTGTGTCTTGTGTAGTACATGAGATCTCATAGCAATTGAACAACTCTCTAACTAGTTCATTTGAGTCATTTGGACTAGTTATGGTGAAGAAGAATATGGTTGATATGAAAGTTATCATTTGGCTAACCATTTGGTTGACTAATATTGAACCAACCATTGTACACATTTGGGTACGGTTACACAAACTCAAAACGTCAAGTACATGTGTGTATGGCAAGCTAAGTTTTCAATCTAACGATTGATAGATATTAGCTTGTATCTAATCAGGTTTTCATCTAACAGTGAATATTGAATGCTTTGTTAGTAAGCTAACATTGATTGCAAACCCTGATTTGAAAGACTATATAAAGGAGAACTCTAGCAATTGGGAAACCTAATCCCCACACATTCTGTGTGACACTAGTTTGCTAAAGCTAGAGTCGATTCTCCTTTAACCTTTGGTTTTCTTCTTCTAAAACCAAGTTAACGACTTAAAGACTTCATTGGGATTATGAAGCCAGACCGATACTACTTTTCTTGTAGTTGTGTGATCTGATCTTGTGGTTTCTATCGTATGAGTATAATTTTAATAATTGTCTTGAGATTTTTATCTCCGATAGGCAAGATAAAAGTAGTCACAAACATCTTCGTCTCATTATTTGTGATTCCTCAATAATATTCTTCGCTGCGTCGATTAAGTTTATTGTGAGGTGATTGATGAAACTGAGCTGTTCTTCGGGAATATAAGTCTGGTTTTATCGATTAGTTCCTATTCACCTTGATTTATCAAAAGACGGAACAAAACGTGTAGGTTTATTCGTGGGAGACGAATTTATCTATTACCTGTAGACTTTTCTATGTGAGACATATTTGTTTATTAAAGTCTTCGACTTTGGATCGTAGCAACTTTTGGTTGTGGGTGAGATCTGCTAAGGGAATAAAGTGCGCAATATCCTGCTGGGATTAAAGGCGTAGGAGCATAACTGTACCTTGGATCAGTGTGATATAGGTTGGGGGTTCAAATATAGTCCAGACCGAAGTTAATTTGGAGTAGGCTAGTGTCTGTAGCGGGTTAATACAGTGTATGTTTAATCTGGACTAGGTCCCAGGGTTTTTCTGTATTTGCGGTTTCCTCGTTAACAAAATTCTGGTGTCTGTATTATTTCTATTCCGCATTATATTTTGTTATATAATTGAAATAATTTAGGTTGTGCGTTGCTCAATCGATTAGAATATCCGACCTTATTGGTTGTTGATTTAAATCGATTGACACTTAGATATTGGTCTTTGGTACCATCCAAGTTATCTCTCTTTGATTAGACTCGCGAATCATATTTTCTTGAGTAAATCAAATCGAGAGATTGAGATAATAACTCCTTGAGATATTTTCTATTGATTGAGTCTTGTTGATTCTCTAGAAAACAACTCGGAGTTGTCCATACAGATTTCTAATCAAAATATTGGGTGAGGTTGTTAGACCCCCGCTTTTTCAGAAGCAGTCTGAGCAGGTAAACACGAGGGACCATGTGCATTATCGAAGTGGTTCGAGGCAATATATGATGCTTGTCCAAATTGGATGTCCTGCACAATGTGACTTAAGGATCCAAATCTTTGAAGCAAAACCTCCATCTTGCCACTTAACTGCTTCACCTCAAGTTTAAGTTCTCCATCCTTGCACTTAAATTCAACAACTTTGGCACGTGCAAGAGCAGAATAATCATATTGTGTACGAGAAATATGACCGACAACACGAACTCTCCCCCTATAATCCTTTCTTAATGTTTTAGTCAATGCATCCATTTCATCTACAAGTTCACCAACATTTAGTTTTTCCTTGATCTCTTCTTGTGCCTTTTTAAGGTTATCCTGTAATGTAGAGCATATTTTGTAAACATAGATGGATTGAATAAATCAGAACAATATATAAATAGAAACAAAGCATAGCCTGACTCACATAGTAGGGTTGCACACTAGGTAGAATTTTCCCACCCTCTTGTGTATGAGTTTTAATCCACACATCATAGGTGGTGATCTCAACTCCAGGATTCCCGCTCTCCTTAATTTACAAATACGATAAGTGATTAGTATCAATCAATGAGTACATTTGCACCATCTTGTCAAAAGTAAACTAGTTATTCTAATGTATTAATAACCCTGGGTTTGAGGAGGGATTTGTATCCAATGCTGACTGGAATCTTAAAAACTACAAGTTAACAAGTTCAGCGATTACTCCATTAAGGTTGTGAGATGAAGCTATTCATTGGACAGCAAGAACTGACACCCCCAATCATTTACTATTGTAGGACCAGAATATCGCCACAATTATATTCACGAGAGATTAATGATACTTCTGCGAGCGTCACCGAAAACTCTTCAACAACATTTCACGAGCGTCACAAAATAATTCAGAAAATGACATAATAAACAACGACAACATAAAACATGAGAAAAATGTGAAGATTTTTGTAGTTAAAAAGAATGCTCGCGAGCACAAGGCGGGAACTCGCGAGAGCAAGGCAGGAGATGAAGATTTTGTGGTTATAGAAGAGTCTCGCGAGCGGATAGCAGATCTCACGAGCAGATAGCAGATCTCGCGAGTGGATAGCAGATATCGTGAGAAGATAGAAGATCTTGCGAGCAGATAGCAGATCTCGCGAGCACGATAGCAGAGCCAGCAAGGAGCATAGCAAAAATCCTAAAAAATGGGAAAGATAAATTGAATGTGAGCTGTCACCCACTATGAAGATACCTATATAAAGAGAAGAGCATGAGAGAGAAAAGGGGGGGACACAATTTTAGAAGAGAGAGATATTTTGCAGAGATATTTTAGGAGAGAGAATGTATTTTTCTTTATCATATTCTTCCCCAAAACTAGATTTAGAACTCCATTAATGGAGATTATCAATGTAAAATCAAATGTAAATTTAAACAATCATAGTGAAGAATCATGGATGTAGATCAAGTTGATCGAACCATGTAAAAATCTGTGTGTCTATTTATAATTTTTAGAATTTTAATCATACTTTTAATATCAAATTAGTTTAGATTAAGAGATTATTATCAAGATGTTACAAGGGGTGTGTTGTGGGAAAACCTGCAACTACATTTTGGCGCTAGAAACAGGGACCTATTACTTGTTGATTTTAAGAAGATTCAAAGAAATTAGCTACGGTTTAAAATTTCAAGGGAAAACAAGGAGGTTTAGGAAGAATATACACTTTCAGAAGATAAGTAGCAGCAATATTCAAGATGTCGACGAGAAAACAGTTCGGGAAGAAATTAGTTACAACAAAATCAACGCAAAGCAGAACCGAACATGCCTCCTGCAACAAGATTTCTCAATAACAAGGACAAATTTCTTTCCTATTTATCTTTTTTCGTGTTCAATTTTTTAGATCGGAAAATTTTAAGAAAAACTGTGAGAAAAATTTCTCAAATACAAATTTTTTGTTCTTCATCAAAAATGAATTTTGTTCGCAGATTCTTAATCAATAAGTACTATTTTAAAATTTTATTCACTGAATATCAAAAACGTAGAGGATAAACAATCTTCAATTAACTAAAAGAAGTCAAATGAGTTTCTGGTAGTGATTTACATTCTCTATATACAAACTAATCTCCACCTAGGCTGATTTGTTATTCGCAGCTGTTGGATTGAATGACTATTCTCGCCAAAGCAAGAGATACAAAAGAAGCTTACTTCCAGTGAAGGTCAACTGTGCTATTAATCCAGCAAAGAAGAAAAGTCATAGCTTATTACGCCAGAGCGTCACTGGGATGAAGTAACGATTAAACTACCGCTATCAATGAGAAAAGGGAAAATACACCATACCATCAGTTGCGAAGAAAAGCATTTCATTTTCGAAGATAAGGATGACTGAAGTTCGTCAGAAAAGAATGGAAAACCTGGTGAATTAGTCCAACTCGCAAGAAAAGCAAACATCATGTTACAGTTAGTTTACGCCCAAAGTAAACGTAAAAGAAAAAAAATGCTGCGAAGAAAACGTAGCTCTCAAATCTATCTCGAGCTATGTTGTTTATTCTCTTCCATGCTCAACAACATGTAACCATGAAAGAAACTGTATGCGTGTCGTTACCACAACAAATTAATTAATACTTTACTACCTAATTAACAAGTAATATAGGGTAGTCAAGGTCGATCCCACGAGGAGCACGAGATTCTAGTTGTAAATTTGTCACACAAAGGGGGGTATTGATTAAGAATTTGAGAAAGTAAATAAAATAAACAAAGCAATTAAAAAGAAATCAATAAGAGAGATTAGATCAAGGAATCCTTCTTCGCTGCAAAACAATGATTAAAGTTATGTTCTTTTCCACTTCTTATTAATCACAAATTATCACCAACCGTAGGTATAGCAGCTAGATCAGTGCTAACCCCAAAATACCTTATATCACCGGATACGGAAGTTCTCAACTACCGGATTCTATTCACCAAACCACCTAGTAGTAGATCACTCAAGATGTAATTTAGTTAAACGCATTAAGATTTATGAATTTATTAGGTTGATATTAGTAGTTATACTCTTAGATCAAGGTCCACTTGCTAACGTTGTTTTTACACACAATTGCTCCACGGAATCCCTCCGCAAGGTCTCGTGTTTGCTACTTATGTGAAAAGTCAAGAAACGATTACTTATCCCCTAACTTACACTAGCTTTAGATTAGACTAACAAATCAATCTAGTTGTACACCTAGATAATCTATCAATCAATCATGAATGTCTTTAAGATCACTCCTATTAGTAAAAACAAACGATAATCATGTGAAAACTTCAAAATAGATTTAAAACAAAACTCAAAACATGTTAAGAACTAGGAATTCATCCTCAATCAATAAAATTAGTTCATGCTTAAAAAGTTCACACAAAGAATAAAGAAAAGAGAAGTGTTGTGTGTGTATCAGTGTGTCAATGTATTGTAAAAGATGTGTGTATCTAAGTGCATCTATATCTATGGAAGTGTAGAAGTTCTTCTCTATTTATAGGCTTCAATGTTCTCCATATCTTCTAAGGAATAGAATCCCTTTCCTTTTGTAGCTCAATTTCCAAATCCAAGCCTTTCTCAAATCTTCCATCTCCTCTTTCCAAATCCAATCCAAATTCTTCATTTAATTCCAAGTCCAACTCTTCACATCCCATGAGAGAAATCCACACAAAATTCTGCAACTTTTGCTCGCCGGAAAACTGGGTTTTTGGTCGGAAATAGGTCGGAATCCGTCGCCACCGGCCACTTGAAAATTCTCCTCCGGTCAAGGTATATTCCGTCAGTCCACCGTTAGGACTAACGGTCAAACAGGTCAAAACCGTAAGTCAAACGTTAGTCAAAAGTCAAGGGTCAAGGGGCTGAGTTAGAACGAGTCAGAACCGAGTCAGCTGGCTAACTCGGCTGACTAGTTCTGACCAAGCCACTTGCACTGAACCTTATGTTCACGGCCAAGATGGCCATGCCAGTCCTGCTACCCAGCCATGATGGCTGTCATCTGTAACTTGCACACAACAACACCACCTCTTCTGCTAACTTAGCTGCAATTCACCAGTCATGCACAACTGCCAATTTTAATCCCAGCCATGATGGCTGGCCCTGTCTGCAACTTCTCTTTATTCATCTTAGCATTCGCCTCAACAGTATCCTCACAACCAATTCAGCACCCTTGCCTAGCCATTTGCTCAAGCTCATGACCTGCAACTTCAACTTAAGCACTAGTTACACCTCTATCTCACCAATTTCATTCCTTCCATAATCACCAGTTCCACAAACTCCCCTGCAAAGCATTCACTAGCTGTGACACTGCCATCAAACACCACCACATGAATTCACAGCTTCCATTCTCCTTTGTGAGCTCAAACACAACTTGTCAGCCAATTCCATAACCTCCACCTGCAACAAGAAAGGCTCTTCCATTTGCACAAACCACCTGCAGTTCCATTACCACTTCCATCTTGAATCTCCCTTTACTTCATTGCCATTCTTCTCAGCTGCTCAACATCAGTTCCAGCTCATTTTGTAGCTCCTGCACCAGCACTTCCCATGACACTCAACATCACCAGATCAGTACACCATTCCAAGCACCAGCAGCTTCTTTAGCTCAATCCATCTCTTCCATCTTTCGATTAACAGCAACCAATTACTGTACATCTCAGATCCCCTTTTTCATCTTCATAACTGCTTCTCAACACAAACACACATGTCCCAATTTCCATTCAATTCAACCAAACTCCTTGCTTCATAGTAGCTTCTTCTCAAACCCAGATTCAATCCACATCTTTCCATGGCAGTCAGATTCGATCCAACCATATTTCAACATCAAACCCATTCAATCCATTGCTCAATGACTGAATCTCAAAACCCATTCAATCGCTTCTCTGTATTCCATTTGCTTCTCGATTCCAAACCCTAAATCGCCTAATTCTCTGTAATTTGGGCAGTAAACCCATCTCTTTCTGGACCATATCTCCTCAGTTGAACTCGTGCCTCAGATACCACCAATCTCTCCATTTCTTCCATGAATTCCACACGACAATTTCAGCTTGTTATTCTCTCAATTTTTCGGTCTCTCGATTTCAACAGAGACATACTGTCTGCTTTTTTCTTCGTCTCTGTTTCAGGCGTACCAAGTGAATGAGATCGAGTCTAGGTTTAGGTCAATATAGTTGGGTCTTGGATCCGGGTTCGGATCTAGATGGGTACGCCCCATGGGTGTGGGTATATGGGTCAGATTCAGACACCCCACTAATTAGCAACCCCACAGGATATTTACACCTACTCATAATGATAAGGGACACCCAGATGGCACCCCTTAACCACAGCTAGACTATATTTAGTGCTCCCCAAATCGAGACGCCCTTAACATTGACTGGGCTCCAGATAGTGTCCGCCCCTAAAATGACCTTTTTGCCCTTTTAGCTCAAATTGAATGATTTCTTCTCCTTTTCCTCCGTGCGACTCCAGAGTACCTAATAACTCAAAAACACACGTAAAATACATAATTTACAAGAAAAATAGCAAAGAAAGCATAAACTCTTAGATAGTAAATTAGGTGTATTCTACACCTATCAAATTCCCCCACACTTAGACTTTGCTAGTCCTCGAGCAAATCAAACTTACAACTTCAAAGCGTTCTAGCTTCCCAAGCATCCTAAGAGTTATGAAGACATAGAGTTTCTGCATGCTAGTAATAAGAAATTAGAAATACTAAAGAACATATTCTCATTCTTAAATGTTGAGTAAGAAATAACCACACCATAATGAGAGAACACGTGTTTGAGAAACGATCAATAAGCATTTCGCCTCGACTTATGCCTCACTTAAAAGGGTTTTATGATAATTGCACTCAAAAAGACGGCTTTTTTATGGGTCTCACATGTGTGCAGGTAGGAATGAAGAGAGAATTCCTGCAACACGTTGAATGGTAGGAAGGATAACTTCCGAAATTTTGAAAAACCCACATCTTTTAACATTTTGAAAAACCATTTTTCTAACAATCTCTAAGAAAGGAAATCAACCACTTATATCAAGGATGAGATTACTTACTTACCTTCACATCCGATTGCCAATTATGATAACACCACTCTCACGGAATCCAAAAGAAACGTCTTCCGCTCCTTGTCTTCATCTTCTTGGTCTTCGGCTTCAACTATTGATGATAAATACTAGAACTTCATAAATCCTTGACAATTTGTAACCTTTTTCCTCAAAATCCTTGTCGCTTGAAACTTCCTTATAGATTTTCCTTCCCCACGGCTTATTCAATAACAAAACAATAATAGATATTTCTCTTGTCTCATATATATATATATATATATTTTTTTTTTTTTTTTTTTTTTTTTTTTTCATTTTTTTTTTTTTTTTTTTTTTTTTTTTTTTTTTCTAGACAAGAGAAACAAAACACAAAAAAAGTGAAAAAAAAAAAAAACATGGCCGTGGAAAAGTACTTTACCGCTTGATTCTTCACAACTTGTATCCCCTTGAAATCATAAACTTCAATAATTCTCACCTTTTGCTTTTCTTCGCTTTTGTAAATAAGTCTTAACACTTGGATATAGAATTACCTCATTGCATTTTAAGTCTTCAACTTTGATATAAAATTATGCTATTTTTCTTGTTCCATTGTTGCTTTCAAACCTTGAACCTTTTCAACTTTCCTTGTAGATTTTGATGTCGCTCCCTTGTTGTTGATGTGGTGTTTCTATGGACCCGTTGTTGTCGAGTGAGAGAATGGTGCTAACTGCAAATCGAACTACAAGAAGGTAGCTTTCATCTATAAACGTCACCCTCATGATTGACAAAGATTAGCACTCAAGAGATCAAAATAGTGCTGAAATTGGTGTGAAATTGGGTAGCTCACCATTCTACCCGGAATTAACGTACGGTGACACACACTCAAAAGAAGCTCTTTAGTAAAGGAAGAATTTTTGGTCGGTGCCTATCATGATATGAAATGGGTAGTCTCCACTAATGATTGATCAGCAACTCTAATAACGCACTTCTCCCTGCACCAAATTTGCATCACCGGCATGATTAAATCCATTATTTAACACTCTAACAAGCAAGAAATCGAACGTAGTTCCCTAACATTTCCAAGTTCAATTATGTCGGTCAGAATTCTCTATGTAATCATACCTAGAAGCATGCTTGTGACTCTAAAATCTCTAAAAGTTGAAGTTTTAATGCAAAAGAAAAAAAAAACGTTTTTTTTTTTTTTTATGCAAAAATATATGCTTAGCCACTCCCCCACACTTAAACCTTACATTGTCCTCAATGTAATTGAATCGTCCAAGTAAAGTCAAGGTGGGAAATCTTAATATGATATGGAACAACAAAAATAAACACAAAACAAAAAACAAATAAAAACAAAAGGATAAGAAATACAAAATCGGTGGGTTGCCTCCCACTAAGCGCTTGTTTTAAAGTCGACGGCCCGACATAGCTCTTGTAAGATTCACTCCCCATATACTAACAATCGGAAAATTTGGGGGTCCTCCCATAGTACCTGTTTTGCAAACAATAACTCCATACAAATATTAGCACAAGAAAATAATAGTAAAGTTATAGCTCGATAGAAATTTCCCCCACACTTATTCTTGTCCACACTCGGAAGTGTATAAAGAACATAGAATTTGGGAACTTCCATGCATTCCTCTTGGCAAACCTGCATAGTATTAGCATCAAGTGTTTCCAATGGTGGATATCTAGAAACAAAGTCATTCAAAAATACTTTTGAAGCACATACATTCAAACCAATAAGAGGTAAAGGAGAAGAATTAACATGCAAAGGGTTAGACAAACCTTGCACAATTTCTTGTATTACGGTATCCTCCTCATTCTTAAAAAATTCAAGTGAACTACTTACCTCTTGTATATCGTGGTCCTCTATCAAACTTTGCAACCATTCTTCATCATTTTCTACCTTAACCAAAGTCTCGGCATCATCATAATCATTAGCAAGTTCAATTGGGTCTTCCACAAATTCAATCAATTCGGTTTCATTATCGAGCATCACCTCTTCAACATCTTCATCATCGGAATCGGGCCATTCACTAAAGTGATTTTCGTCGGTAAAAATTGTAAGATCTTCTTGTGAGGGTGTTATACCATTTACAACAATAGGAAAGTCACACCCAATCTCCTCCTTTTGAATAGGCGAAGGATCGTTATTATGATCCGGAGTTGGAATAACTTCCTCATGGTTGCAACTTTCATACACTTTTGCGGACTCATAATTTTCCCTAAGGAATTTTTTCCAAGCACTAAATGCATCTTCCTCAAGCTCTACCTTTTGAATAGGTGATTGATCATTATTAAGATCAAGGCTCGAGTAATCTACACTAGCGTCATCAAAAGTCTCCAAAGGTTGGTCCTTTTCAACACAATCATCTTCATTATCGGAATCACCATAATAAGAATCTTCATCGGTTTCATAACCTTTATCCCGACGTCGTTTAAGTTCCATATGAATGGTCTTACTAATTTCTGCGACAAGCTCTTCCGAGTCTCCATCATCTTCCAATTTGTATAACTTTTGTGCAAGTTTACGGACATTAACACGCTTACCACCGTTTTCTACAATAGGTTCTCTTTCCCATGACTCTTCCCTTTGAATGGGTGAATGATCATAACTACGATCCGGAGTCGGGTAAGAAAAAGTGTTGTAAAAATTGGTTTGTGCAACGTTCTTTCTATCACGGTCAAGTGTTTTTCGCATGTCTTGCAAGTCATTGAGAATCTGCATACAACTTGAATGAATCCAATTAGAAGTAGATTTATCATACCTTGGTGCTTGACTTACATACCCATTACAAGGTTGTTGATATGCATGAGAGTACTCATAAGGCTCCGTAGGATATTCATCATAGCCAAAAGATTGGTTTTGATTGTATCCTAAGGATTGTTGGAAGTTGTCATAATGTTGAGGTTGAAAACCGTATTGATTGTTGTAATATGCTTGCTCTTGTCCACCATACATGGAAAACCGGTACCTGAAAAACAATTCTCAAAAACTAAGTTAGATACGATAAAGAATCCAACAAAGCAAGAATAAAGCAAAAAGTAAAAACAACTAAAATCATCCGATGCTCCCCGGCAACGGCGCCAAAATTTGTATGCGTGTCGTTACCACAACAAATTAATTAATACTTTACTACCTAATTAACAAGTAATATAGGGTAGTCAAGGTCGATCCCACGAGGAGCACGAGATTCTAGTTGTAAATTTGTCACACAAAGGGGGGTATTGATTAAGAATTTGAGAAAGTAAATAAAATAAACAAAGCAATTAAAAGGAAATCAATAAGAGAGATTAGATCAAGGAATCCTTCTTCGCTGCAAAACAATGATTAAAGTTATGTTCTTTTCCACTTCTTATTAATCACAAATTATCACCAACCGTAGGTATAGCAGCTAGATCAGTGCTAACCCCAAAATCCCTTATATCACCGGATACTGAAGTTCTCGACTACAGATTCTATTCACCAAACCACCTAGTAGTAGATCACTCAAGATGTAATTTAGTTAAACGCATTAAGATTTATGAATTTATTAGGTTGATATTAGTAGTTAAACTCTTAGATCAAGGTCCACTTGCTAACGTTTTTTTTACACACAATTGCTCCACGGAATCCCTCCGCAAGGTCTCGTGTTTGCTACTTATGTGAAAAGTCAAGAAACGATTACTTATCCCCTAACTTACACTAGCTTTAGATTAGACTAACAAATCAATCTAGTTGTACACCTAGATAATCTATCAATCAATCATGAATGTCTTTAAGATCACTCCTATTAGTAAAAACAAACGATAATCATGTGAAAACTTCAAAGTAGATTTAAAACAAAACTCAAAACATGTTAAGAACTAGGAATTCATCCTCAATCAATAAAATTAGTTACTCATGCTTAAAAAGTTCACACAAAGAATAAAGAAAAGAGAAGTGTTGTGTGTGTATCAATGTGCAAAAGTATTGTAAAAGATGTGTGTATCTAAGTGCATCTATATCTATGGAAGTGTAGAAGTTCTTCTCTATTTATAGGCTTCAATGTTCTCCATATCTTCTAAGGAATAGAATCCCTTTCCTTTTGTAGCTCAATTTCCAAATCCAAGCCTTTCTCAAATCTTCCATCTCCTCTTTCCAAATCCAATCCGAATTCTTCATTTAATTCCAAGTCCAACTCTTCACATCCCATGAGAGAAATCCACACAAAATTCTGCAACTTTTGCTCGCCGGAAAACTGGGTTTTTGGCCGGAAATAGGCCGGAATCCGTCGCCACCGGCCACTTGAAAATTCTCCTCCGGTCAAGGTATATTCCGTCAGTCCACCGTTAGGACTAACGGTCAAACAGGTCAAAACCGTAAGTCAAACGTTAGTCAAAAGTCAAGGGTCAAGGGGCTGAGTTAGAGGGTCGAACCGAGTCAATTAGACTACGACTAGTTAAAACCAAGCCACTTGCACTGAACCTTATGTTCACGGCCAAGATGGCCATGCCAGTCCTGCTACCCGGCTGACTAGTTCTGACCAAGCCACTTGCACTGAACCTTATGTTCACGGCCAAGATGGCCATGCCAGTCCTGCTACCTAGCCATGATGGCTTTCATCTGTAACTTGCACACAGCAACACCACCTCTTCTGCTAACTTAGCTGCAATTCACCAGTCATGCACAACTGCCAATTTTAATCCCAGCCATGATGGCTGGCCCTGTCTGCAACTTCTCTTTATTCATCTTAGCATTCGCCTCAACAGTATCCTCACAACCAATTCAGCACCCTTGCCTGGCCATTTGCTCAAGCTCATGACCTGCAACTTCAACTTAAGCACTAGTTACACCTCTATCTCACCAATTTCATTCCTTCCATAATCACCAGTTCCACAAACTCCCCTGCAAAGCATTCACCAGCTATGACACTGCCATCAAACACCACCACATGAATTCACAGCTTCCATTCTCCTTTGTGAGCTCAAACACAACTTGTCAGCCAATTCCATAACCTCCACCTGCAAAAGCAAAGGCTCTTCCATTTGCACAAACCACCTGCAGTTCCATTACCACTACCATCTTGAATCTCCCTTTACTTCATTTCCATTCTTCTCAGCTGCTCAACATCAGTTCCAGCTCATTTTGTAGCTCTTGCACCATCACTTCCCATGACACTCAACATCACCAGATCTGTACACCATTCCAAGCACCAGCAGCTTCTTTAGCTCAATCCATCTCTTCCATCTTTCGATTAACAACAACCAATTACTGTACATCTCAGATCCCCTTTTTCATCTTCATAACTGCTTCTCAACACAAACACACAGGTCCCAATTTCCATTCAATTCAACCAAACTCCTTGCTTCATAGTAGCTTCTTCTCAAACCCAGATTCAATCCACATCTTTCCATGGCAGTCAGATTCGATCCAACCATATTTCAACATCAAACCCATTCAATCCATTGCTCAATGACTGAATCTCAAAACCCATTCAATCGCTTCTCTGTATTCCATTTGCTTCTCGATTCCAAACCCTAAATCGCCTAATTCTCTGTAATTTGGGCAGTAAACCCATCTCTTTCTGGACCATATCTCCTCAGTTGAACTCGTGCCTCGGATACCACCAATCTCTCCATTTCTTCCATGAATTCCACACGACAATTTCAGCTTGTTATTCTCTCAATTTTTCGGTCTCTCGATTTCAACAACATCTGCTGCTTTTTCTTCGTCTCTGTTTCAGGCGTACCAAGTGAATGAGATCGAGTCTAGGTTTAGGTCAATATAGTTGGGTCTTGGATCCGGGTTCGGATCTAGATGGGTACGCCCCATGGGTGTGGGTATATGGGTCAGATTCAGACACCCCACTAATTAGCAACCCCACAGGATATTTACACCTACTCATAATGATAAGGGACACCCAGATGGCACCCCTTAACCACAGCTAGACTATATTTAGTGCTCCTCCAAATCAGAGACGCCCCTTAACATTGACTGGGCTCCAGATAGTGTCCACCCCTAAAATGACCTTTTTGCCCTTTTAGCTCAAATTGAATGATTTCTTCTCCTTTTCCTCCGTGCGACTCCAGAGTACCTAATAACTCAAAAACACACGTAAAATACATAATTTACAAGAAAAATAGCAAAGAAAGCATAAACTCTTAGATAGTAAATTAGGTGTATTCTACACCTATCAGAAACCACAGATTATCTTGAACTCAAATGCTATCACTCCATAAATTTCCAACCACCGTTAAGCTTCCATTACCGATCACCACGAACTTCCAAGCTCGATCATTGTCATTCTTTATTACCACGGCCAGTCACAACAGCAGCGGTTAACACTATAATCTTCTTTCACTATTGAAACAACAGAAACCACAGCATCTCCGTTCTCGTCACCATCGCAGTTGTAGTCATGTCTCCATCATTGCACTGACATCTCAACAATGTAGGCTAAGACAACAATGTTAGGTGCAGAACCAAGAACCAACAACCTAGTCGCTTCTCAACAATTATAAATTTTTACTACTATTCACGAGATCACTAGTGACATAGTAAAGAACCAGCAAGTAATCCTTTAGAAACATGAAGCAGCGAAGAAGCATGAGATACAAGTTACCATGTCATCATTCCCACGAAGACGAACGCAACTAGGCTGCATCGGCAAATTTGCATCTCCCACTACGCCAACGCAAACTCAACTATTCATCAGTAACACACATTACACCTCAGCATCAGTCTGCAACATAGGTTATTTCCAGAGTCTCATCAAAGTTATTTGTCAAAGAACAAAGGTTAGAAGGAGATTCTCGCAAAGATCAACTTTGAGTTCACCAGCGAGGAAGAAAACAGTAAAAAGAAATAAAACAGCGAGGATGTTCCCACTGGTGGATACATAATAATATCTTTTTGATGGCTAAATAAACTTTCCAAAATACAACAGTTAGAAGTCTATATCCACTTCTCCAGTTGAAAATGTACCATGCCAAAAGACGACATTAACAACCATATCTATTCAGAGTGGAAATTATTGTAAGGTTGCACACTTCATTATTGAGAAACAAGTGGAACTCACGAAACAAAAGGTGCGATTAAAGAGATTTACATAGCAAACCAAAGGCTTAGTGAAGAAACTTCAGAGATATAAACCCATGCAGAACATCAAAACGATCATTTTGAAGATAAGATTTCCCTATACGAAGAAATCAGATGCTGCTAGGTTAAGAATAATAAGGTAAATGGAAATTAACCTTGACACAGGGACAAGTGGTTCTTTTACGAAGCATCCGTTATTCAATTCATTGAGGGAAATGATTCGTATTCATTACATGGCTTGCGGAATATGCAAAAAAATAGGTGGAATTCAAGAATAGAAAGCCTTCTTGCCCCAAACGTGAAAACAACAATGATCAACGATTGTTAAGAATTACTTTCTTCTAGTCGCAATCACGTGTTGTAGCGATTGTTAACAATGGTATGGTGACTGAGAGTACTATCTCTGATTTGGTAATAGCGATTGTTAACAATGTTAGCGATTGTTTACATCAATAAAAATCTGCGATTGTGAGGTTCTACTACAAATCTGCGATAGACCATCACGTGAGGGTCCTACCACGTTTTACATCAACAATTGAAGTTGTTAGTTCACGACTCACTAAATATTTATCAAGTTGTTAGTTCACGCATACTGGATATTGATTCCTTTAACAATTGGGATTTACTTGGATAGTGGAGTTTAATATTTTATTAGTTCCTTAATGAGTTCAACTTGAAACTCAAGAAAACGCAAGGAACTAGCTAGCGATAAAATGAAGTCTAGTTTTGGCATGGTACACCTACTTTCCACGAGAGGATTATCTCACTACTTCGCAAAGTTGGTTAAAGGCAGGAATTTGGTATTTCATTACTTCGTCAGATATTTGATTATTTCGCAAGATAATTTCGCAATAGAAGGGTTAGAACAATTGGTATGGTGTGAGAGAAAAGCCAAGAGTTCATTTCTCATTTCTTCTCATTTCACAAGCAACTCAAATACTTCGCGAGAGACAGAAGCAACAGAAAATCGCAAGAAAGCTAAGTACCTTTTACCTTGAATATTTTATTTATAGAAAATGAAAATTTTTGATTTATTTTATCGCCAGATTTCAAAGAACATTTCTAAGATTTATAGTATTTCAAAAGATTTCAAAAATGTTTGATTTAATTTTCCAAAAGCGATATAATCGCAAGATTTCTAAAATTTCAAAGATTTCAAAGATTTTTTTGATTTGATTGACAAACAGCGATACAATCGCAAGATTTCAAAAAATTGTGATCATCGCAAAAAATTTAAAGATCGCAAATATTTTCAAAGATTTTAAAAAGAATTTTAAGATTTAAACAAAAAAAATGATTTAATTTCAAAAACAGCGATACCCTCGCAAGATTTCAAAGACTTCAAGATTTCAAAGAGAACATTCAATTCATACATTTCTCTAGAAAATTTCTTTTACAGAAGATTTTTTATTGAAAAACGCGATACAATCACAAGATTTCAAAGAAAATTTCAAACATTTCTCTAGAATATTTCTTTTACAGAAAGAGATTTTTGATTTAACTAATGCGATACAACCGCAAGATTTCAAAAAATATTTCTAAGATTTCAAAAGATTTTAAAAAAAAATTTAAAAGATTTTTGATGTTATGAGAATGAAAGAAGAAATGAAGAGACGCGAAGCTATCGCGAGAAATACGAATACAATTTCGCAGAGACATAAGAATGGGACGAACCTTTATGGTGTGCACCCTAGTTCGCGAATAAAATTTCGTAAGAGGCAAATGTAAGACCTAATAGTGCGTCATAAAGGGGGTATCTCTTGAAATGACTCAGCGATAAGGTTATACCGCTGCTGGAACCTGAGTCATGCAGACGATGGGGTTAAAGAAAACCTATCCGGGAGAGAGATCTTGGGTTTCCAACTATATATGGTTATACCCTGGTTGGACGACCGAGAATCTCTTCCAAGAAGTGCAAAGTATGACCAAGGCGCCGAGGTACACGGTTGAGCCAAGGGTGCCCGGAGCGTACGAAACTCTCTTGCCATCCTTGGTAAGTCTTGGCTACAATGCACTTGGCCTGAAGAAAACCCCACTTAGGGTGCAGTCTTGTAACTATAAGCCATATAGGCATAAAGGACAAGAGGCTGCGAAAACAGCTGGTTGTTGGTAAATCTGGATGGGAGGAGCTAGTCTTGTATGGCCGATGTGCCCTCCTTGAAGGGGCAACCAGGGGGGAAGATAAGGGCGGCACCCTCCATTAGGGAGCTGATAAGTTTCTTAAGACGACAATGTCATGGGGATTTACGCTCGCAAGAGCATTTAGGCTTGTCATATATCGCGAGCGGATAGCAGATCTCGCAAGCGGATAGCAGATCTCGCAAGCAGATAGCAGATCTCGCGAGCACGATAGCAGAGCCAGCAAGGAGCATAGCAAAAATCCTAAAAAATGGGAAAGATAAATTGAATGTGAGCTGTCACCCACTATGAAGATACCTATATAAAGAGAAGAGCAGGAGAGATAAAAGGGGGGGACACAATTTTAGAAGAGAGAGATATTTTAGGAGAGAGAATGTATTTTTCTTTATCATCTTCTTCCCCAAAACTAGATTTAGAACTCCATTAATGGAGATTATCAATGTAAAATCAAATGTAAATTTAAACAATCATAGTGAAGAATCATGGATGTAGATCAAGTTGATCGAACCATGTAAAAATATGTGTGTCTATTTATAATTTTTAGAATTTTAATCATACTTTCAATATCAAATTAGTTTAGATTAAGAGATTATTATCAAGATGTTACAAGGGTTGTGTTGTGGGAAAACCTGCATTACAACAATCACAAACATCTTTAAAATATCTCTCTTAATAATTTGGAACATAAATCACGTTGGTTTAGAATATTGGTGTCTGTTTTTAAATAGTTTAAGGTTGATGAACAATTTACAGGTAGAAAGCTTTCCATTTGGTTGGCCAATCAGGACTCACATTTATTAAAGCATGTCGTAGATAACAGACAGAAACATTTAAGAAATCAAATTACCCCAAAACAAGTTCAAGCATGCAATAGAATAAGACTATGAGAGACTTTTTAGTTTTGATAATCTTAAAGCAAATTACTAATGCACATGGATATCATTGTTTTTCATATATGTGATCACTCTTGGAGACCACACAAGCTGTAAAAACTACATAGCTGTTCATAATTATAGATACCCATATATCCCCTTTTTTCATTTCTGTTCTCAAAATCATTGCAACCAAGAGAGATGATATACAAGATGTGGAACTAAAATCAAGTAATATTTTGAAACTAATCTTAAAAACTACTCCGTCCGTCCTAAATTATTAGTCCGCTTTGACTAAGTCAAGATATTAAGGAGACCGGAGGAGTATACAAAACTACCATTGTTAAATGCTATGTTATTACCAAAATTAAAAGGAGTATATGGATTATAGAATATGTAAGAAAAATACATATTTGGTGATTTAATTATTTATAGAAGTGTTTAAATAAAAGATAAAAATAAAAATCTTTATGGATTTGTTTCCTATTGAGGAAGATATCATTTAAAATTTAGATTGGTTTTATAATTATAAAAAATTAAAGGGTGTATTTGAGAGTTTGACTAAATAATATGACTATAAACAGAAGTTGGCCAATATTTTAGGACAGACGAAAATAGAATAGAGGACATAAATTTTAGAACAAAGAGAGTACAAGTTATGATTCCATGTACTATGAGGTGATATACATACCAGTTCAGCTTTTACCATACTATGAGGTTTGCGACCAGAAGTATAAGCGTAATCATATTTTTTCCTTTTCTTCTTATGATCTTCTCTACTTTTCTGTCGGGCTTCATCTTTTCATTGTCACGGAATTTTATCCGATCCTCTTCTCTTACAGTTGGAGGAATTTGAGCGATCCCTTCTTCATAAGTGCTATAAGGATCACAATAGTCTCTTCTCATCTCCCACTTGAATCTCCTCCATATAGGATCCATCCCCTTTATCAAATTCATCTTACAAGTATTCGGTAATAGATATGATATCTGAGAAAAACTTAACTTTAGTTCTAAACAACAGTTTGACATAAATCAATATAGCGCAAGAGTTTACCTACAACAGTTTGACAGTTTTGAGGTAAGTATTTACCTGCAATTCAGTCCATACATCATCTTTGCATTTATCCGGCACATCCCTCCAAGATTTGAAGGAGACAGGGATATGAGTGCTAATCAAAACGCCCTTCAGGTGGCCGAGCTTAGTTGTATTTTTAGAAATGTGAAGTCCATTTTCATCTACCACCACTGCTGCCATAGTAACCTGTAAAGTAACATTTAACAAACATCCATGTGTAGAAGAAATGCAACTTAGTAATATAGCGCAAGTGATATGATAAAATAGAGAATCAAACTTCTTAAATAAAAAGAACCTACTAAAACTTCGCAACTGATAAAAAAAGTATCACAATCATAAATACAGCACACAACTTGCAACGATGACAGACATGATTCTAAACTAGAGCATAGACATATAAAAGTTTTTCCAAGCTCTCTTTTTCAGTAAGAGATGAATGATAACTAGTAGGGATTTCTAGCTGATCTACTGCGCAAGTTAATCTCTGCTGTGAATGCAATACCAAAAAACCATCCCACTTCATCCAGATCCTTTGAATAAAACACTTGAGTCACTTCAGATGCACGAATAAACAGCTCATCCATCACTATCTTAGTGGTTTGCAGCTTAGACAAGTTGACCTTTATTGAGTTTGAGATTGGATCAACTTTGCACCCATTACTCTTATCTTCCACTCTGGCCCAATCACGGTGAAAAACAACTTCCTCGAATTCCATATAGTTAAACTTCATAATCTGTTTAACGACACCATATTAGGTAATTTTTGCTTCCACCAAATTTCTGTCTGTGGACTTTGCTCTATGTCTCGTAATGGATTTCATAGACACACCACTGTTCTGTGTTATGAAACCCTCCTCATAATCATGAAATCTGAAAGCAAATCCATTGGCTTGGTACTTTTTATACGACTGCGCCTTGAAGAGGGGTCCTTGCACTAGTCGCCGAAGTATTTATTTTGTCTCTTTGGCTTCTATCATCTGTAAGACAACATGTGTGTCAGTTGCACAACAATAACCACAATATGTTAGTAAATAAAGAAACTCCGAAGCTAACATATGTATAGTACCTCGTCGCATAACCATAAGAGAATTTTTTTTTGGCTCATTCTTGGAAAAAATATTTTCTTGACTATTTAAGTTGTCATTGTTCTCATATAAATCATACTTCTTACAATCAAAGAACATTCCATCGGCAATTAGATCGACAATACAATAATGAAAAAACATCTAACAAATGTGAAGTTAAAAATTTGTACCTCTGCCATTCATCTATTTCCACATACATAGACAAAAGCCACCTACGAGCTTGTTGAAACTGTACGTGGGTTAAAGTAATAGGTTTGGAAGTACTCAAAGGCATATCATCGGCAAACTTATCATCATCATCATCTAGAAAGATCTGTCGAGTATGTTTATGAGTCCCACCACCATTATTTGATATATCCTCCTGTTGATGGTGGATTTTCAATAAGGGCTAAAATCGTAAAATCATGATACTGCATGTTTCTGACCCAGCTTCAGGAATGCATGTGATGATTCATATTTTATGATCCGTGAACCGTTTCACGATCTCTGACTGAGCGAACATTCCTCTCAGAGCTACGATGAATATGTTTCTCGAAAGGCCTCCCAGCTGAGCGTTCGATGCTTCACACATTTCATCATCACCTCTACATAAAATCTTAATTATTGGGAGATTCTCTAAACATAATGTTTTTTTAGAGAGCTTAATGCCTTCGGGACGTCACACTGCACGTTGTTCCCTGACTACGTAGAAATATCGTGTTAATAATCTTGATGATTGGGCAGTTCCCTTGACATAATGTTTGTTAGGGAGCTTAATGCCTTCAGGACGTCACGTCGTTCGTTGTTCCCTGACTATACACCCCTCAGAACGAATATGATGCTTCAACTATCTCATATCTCGATTCTACAAATAGATTAATTCTAGCGTATCATTCGCCAACTGAATTCCTAGAAAACAATCCAATATATCTCATTACTCCATTCCATGGCTGATCCCCAGCTAGATTCCATGGATTAGTAATAGATAACCATTTTATCTCATTACTCCGTTCCCTGAATCCCCCAGTTGGATTCCATGGATTAGTAATAGATAATCAACTCATTTTATTACTCTGTTTCATGAATCATTCTCAGCTGAATTTTATGAATTAATAATAAATATTCAATAATCTGGCGTCCGGACCATCACAGAGTAAGCCCCGAGAAAATGGTGCAAGTGTACTTTAAAATAATGCACGAATGAGCACCCGAACGCACGAACGAGAATTCGAAAATATGGACGAACGGGAAACTTATGAAAGAAAATAATATTAAATAAAATAAACAAGAGGCGCAGGACCGGGCCCACCGGCCGGATGGTCATGCCGTCGTGGCCGGTCCCCCTCTCCCGTTATTTTATTTTACTTTAATTTATTTTTTTCCCTCATCTCATGAAGATTCCTTCATTTGAGCAAACTCCCTCATTTGAGCGAAACTCCTTGTTTCTCTATACTTTCCATCAAACGATGAAAAAATGGTAAAAAGTTGGGAAAGGTGTCATGGGACCGGGCCACCTAGCCAGACGGCCATGCCCTATCCGTATCCGGTCCCACAACTTACAATCCCTTATTTTCTCATATTATTATTTCTTTCATCTCATGGAACTCCATCGTTTGAGCGAAAACCCTAGTTTTTCAATATTTTCTCAGATATTGCTCAAACCATGAAAAATCCAAAAGTCAAATGGTCACATGACCGACTAGGCTTCTCACGTCAAGAATTAAAATATCATTATTTTAATATTCTCAAAATCTCGGTCGCATGAGCAAAGTTCTGCTTGCTCATTCGATCAAAATTGAGAGTTTCAGTCAAGATCAAGCTCTTCTGAAAATCCAAAATACTGCTCAAACGCGCATCAGAAAATACCAAAACTCTCAGGACCGAGACATGGATACTGTGGTGACACGGTCATGCTACCTTGACCGACCAAGGTTGTCCCTAAGGCTTGCAATGAGCCTGTCCCACACATCTCCATAATTTTGATCTAATTTGCTATCAATTGTTCGTATTGGGTCCAAACTCTCTCTAACCAACTTTGGATTTGCTCAATCAACCGTCAGCTGGTCCCACGACCACCAAGTGCCAGTCCCATGACCTCTTGGTCGGTTCCTCATCTCTCAATAACCAGGTTTTACTACCTAACACTCATACAAGTACTATTTTAATAAATGATTAAACCAGCATTTGATCATTCTTTCACCAACTGGTTGACAAAGGAATTTGGTGCATGCTCACTCGAGCACTTGGACGCTACATGGTCATCCATCATCCCATGTATCCGGTCACTCTGACCTATTTTCAATAAAGAATCAATTGACGAGAAATTGATCAAAATGAGGGTTTCGAACAAATGCTCTGCAAATCATAATTCCGAGCAAGTTCAAACACTAATAATTTTATGTTGATCCAGCAATCAACATCTGGATTAATTATACAATATTCGGTCCAGCTACCAATATTTTAATTAATATTTTATTTGGTTATGCTACCAATAATTCATCGAATGAGCAATACTTTCTCAAATGCTCGAATATTGATTCAACTATCAATATTCAGTAATTTACCGAATGACAAATACTTGCTCAAATGCTATTCAACTATCAATATTCAGTAATTTATCGAATGCGAAATACTTGCTCAAATGCTCGAATATTGATTCAATTATCAATATTCAGTAATTTATCGAAGGAACAATACTTTCTCAGATGCTCGAATATTGATTCAACTATCAATATTCAGTAATTTATCGAATGAGCAATACTTGCTCAGATGCCCGAATATTGATCCAGCTATCAATATTAAACAATTCATCATACGAGCAATATTTGCTCAGTGTATCAATATTCATCATATTGATTTAACTATCAACATCATTCATTCGAGAACTATACGTCCCAGCAAACATGTCAATTCATGAATCCTAAAGCATTAGACAATCATGCTCGATTGAACAAAAATTAGACTCATCGTCTAATTAAGTCAACGACTAACTAATCAAATACATGTCTGCCTTGCAGACTCCACGTTCATGAGATATCTATCACGTCACATGGGGGATATTAATTAGGGTTTTGGTCTCGATGCCTACAGGATATGTGTTCATCCACGATGATAAATGTGAGCAAGTCGTGCAAATAGTTGAGGTAGTTATCAAAGTAGTGTGTGGACAATCAACCAACCCTCTCACGTACGAGGAACTGGTGCAACCACGATTTCCACTTTCCCACTCTTCCCCTCGAACAACCGTCACACTTATTGGAGATCAATGTGTTTACATTCCAGCAATATAAATAAATCTCTGAATTGAAAAGTACAGAACAAGAATCCAAGAGATACAACACTGGTTAAACAGACAACATTTCATCGTCTAACCAAGAATCATCGTGTGAGCAACACTCTCTCAATTGAGCAAACTTATTCATTATTTGCAGAAACCCATAACACATTCACGATCCTTGATCATCATTGATCTCACATACTTCTCAGCTTCCCTCCTACAGATCAACCATATTCCTACTTTGTGACCGAATCGACTCTATAACGGCCATTGTCTTAGCCGGAGTCCTACAGATTGATCTCTCGAATGCAATGCATCTATTTGAGGTTAGGCAATTTGCTCAATTGAGGAGCCTCTATCCGTTCAGTCGTCTCTTCATTCCCTAGAAAACTAGCGAATTATTTTTCCCTATAAACATATTGGCGACCACGGTGAAAGATTAATCTCTCGGTTGTAATCTCAAACTTTCACAAAATGGTTGATCTTAGGTTAGGCTCAGTTAAAAATCCTAACCCAAACAACGCTATCACTAGCAACAACAATGGAACTCCAAAAAATACTCTTGCTTCCAGCACCGGTGTTGTTGATACCACTCCTCAAACCAACATCGGAAGCAATGTTCTCTTCGGCCGGTCTCCCGAAGAAATCATAGAAAATCCGCCTATCATAGCTGATCTCATGAAGGTGCAAGAGACTCTCTCCAAAAATCAGATTGACAAGGCTACCACTCATAAGAAGTTATGCAATTATCTTAAAACCATCACAGACAAGATATCAAAGAAAGCTCGGGAGAAATGAAAATCCAAAGAAACTGCGGCTGATGATCCTGAAATCTCTCCAACCCACGTGGTATATGATGAAGTCCGCAAGGATGCAGATAACCCATTAATGAGGGAAACTGCAAGTTTCATCACTCGTGAGGACCTGGAACGCTTTATGGAAGATCGAGGAAAATACAAAACATCATTTGTTCACCGTCATCAACCTCCATATCCTGCTACTATGCAAATAATTCCTCTTCCGAAGGGATACACCTCTCCAACGTTCACACTGTACAATGGAATGAGGAACACTCGAGAAAATGTCTCTCGATTCCTGGAAGCACTAGGCGAATATGAACACAACCATGTCTCCGTCTGAAGGAATTCTCGTCTCTGACAGGCCGAGCATACACATGGTACAATAACATTGCACCAGGGAGCATCACTAGTTGGGAAGAGATGGTTAACGCTTTCTACCAAAAATACTTCTTAATCTCAAAGAGAATTACTCTCTCTAATTTAGGAAGAATGTCTAAGAATAACAATGAACATCCGAACGACTATGTGAAGATATTCAGAGTCCAAGCTTTGGATTGTCATGATCCGAATGTCACTGAACAACAACTGGTGGACTTGTGCATCAACAGAATGATCCCGGTCTACAAATACTTGCTGAAAAATCTCTAGTTCCATACTTTTTCAGAACTTTATGAAGCAACCAAGCGATCAACAACTACTGCTCCGGCCTTAATGGAAATAACTAAAGCTATAAAAGTCGAGGAACCACCGGAAACTATAGACAGTGCTAGGCGCCTGATCAACAAACAGTACAATCTCCAACCTTCCATGAATGTGTTTCAAGGAAGCAAAAGGAAAGCCGAGGAACCACTGCATAACATGCTTCTCCAATCTCTCAGGCTCCTCCGAAAACGCAAATAAATGATAACCAATCCTGAAATGCGCAAACCTCGACCCAGCATCAACAAACGGGAAATGATGCTCAAACTTCCTTCTTCCCATTGAAAAACTGATCGAGTTACTAGAAGTCTGGATTCAATATAGTGCAATCAAATTTTTATTCATCAGAAGAGATCCAACCGAAGAGGAAATGGAGCATCACATGACATCAATCCCTCCGAGCAACCTTTCGACGAAGAAGTTCAATCCTTGGTCGAACATATATGTTAATTGCTCTATCTGTCGAAACCACAAAGGATAATCATGTTCATAGAATCACATCATGTTAGGAAGATACTTTCTGAGCCTCCAGCCACAGACAAACAGATATACGACTGGGGACTACTTACCACAATCAATCTCAAGGGAAACGATTTTTGGAGAATGTTGATTGACGCTGGCACCGCTATCAATAATTATTCCACTGAAAACTCTCAGAACTACAGTTATCACTTGAAAACAAGCTACTCATGTTCCCATCTCAATCAGATACCATGAAAGAACGCTCAGAAATGTTTATGGCCACATCACTCTCAAGGTGAAAATAGGTTCAACCTGAACATAGACCAAGTTTCAAATAATTAGGAAGATCCAAGATATGAAACGATCCTCGGACTAGGGTGGATCCATGCTGAAAAGATGGCCATTGACAAAGCATCTTTAGTTGTATATCTTTCAAATGAAGAAAACTCTGAGCTAGAAGATTTTGCGGACGTTCCATCATCAGGGCATTTGAAGGAATTTCGAACTTCGACGAAGTTGAAGAAAGAACCTGTAAAATATGCATAAATATTCATCAAGAGGTTTCGCACTCATGCAAGTCTTGTTCCTCCCATATCTATGTCATTTATTTCCTCACATACTATCCTAGCATGGGGACTCAGTTCTGTTAGCAATTCTGTTATTGGAAGACGTTATGAATGGGTAGCTTCACCATATTAACATTTTACCAAGTAGTTGAATCTGAAACCTCTCTGAATCTAGCATCTCACTGAGACGTTCATTACTGGGATGATGTTCAAGCATGGAAAATAACACTTTGGGCGTTTATCCGTAGGCTTGCAGAAGTGTCCATGAGCGCCACAAAATCAAAAAACTCTGATGTCTGCACAAGTGTTGAATACCACTACCGCAACAAAAGAAATGCCAAATCAACAGAAGATACTCGGGGTCAAGACGATTAAGCCTAAGACATTCTACGCTTAAGGGATATGACGCTTCAACGCTCAAGCATCCAAGGTTTGAAGCATTTAGGATTTTCTTAACCTATTAGTTATTTTTAATTCTTCCAAAATATATGCAATACTTGCATTAAGTAATTGAATCTACCAAACCAAGAGGAAATCCCTACTGTTAGAGCATTGCTCGATCAAACTTGCATGCATTGCTATCTCAAGCATGTTTGTCAATGTTAGTGATCAAAACTATAAGTCTTGATTTCTAGTCTCCTATAGCTAAGGTCTTAGACTAGGATAGAAAGTGTAGTTGAGCTCAAGAACTCCATGGCAATCATCATACAAGACGGAGGACTACTCAAGGAACTGGTGGATCTTCATTGAATAAAAGGTATGTGGAGACTTGAACTTATCTATCATTTAAAAGTCTATTTATCTCCAATCTTGAGACAAAAGTCATTTTTCTATATAGACTTATATTATACACATTTGGTATTTCGAGCCGAGTTTACCTCACCTATCTATTTCTCGAAATATGTGTTGGTAAAGCTTTCACTTTAGCCAAGTTTATCTTTACCTAGTGACGAAAGTCATGTTAAGTTTCAATAACTTTGAAAATTGCTCTGACGAAAAATGGTTTGTGAATAACAACTATATAACGTCCTCTGAGAATGTTTCAATGATTGAAATGATAGTTTAGATTATATAACCATTGGAGGATATAAGCACTATTGTGGAAACACATATATGTATAAGTCCTTATTGCTTGAACCAAAGTTTGTGAACTTTGTTGATCAAGTGAAAACAGAGAAGTGCGTTAGCTAAGTCCGCGAACTCAGTTAGCGAAATAGCGAAGTTCTCAAACCCAAGAATTTCTGCTAGAGTTTGTGAACACCATCCGGGAACTTAAGGTCCGCAGACTTGAGTAGGTCATGTCTAAAAACGATATTTGTGAACTTATCTTAATAAACTAAGGAATGCTATTGCAAACCGTGGCTATATAGTTCATGAACTGATTCGAGTGAATCAAATCATTTTTGCTTCAATTGTGTCTTATATAGTACATGAGATTTCCTTGCAATTGAACAACTCTCTAACTAGTTCATTTGAGTCATTTGAACTAGTTATGGTGAAGAAGAATATGGCTAATATGAAAGTTATCATATGGCTAACCATTTGGTTAACTATTGTTGAACCAACTAATGTACAAGTTTGGGTATGGTTACACAAGACTACAAACATGCATTTCATTTGTATATAACAAGCTATATTTTCAATCTAACGGTTGATAAATCTTAACTTGAATCTAACGGTAAATATTGAATGCTTTGTTACCAAGCTAACATTGATTGCCAACCCTGATTTGAAAGACTATATAAGAGAGAACTCTAGCAATTGGGAAACCTAATCCCTACACATTCTGTGTGGTACTAGTTGTGCTAAGCTAGAGTCGATTCTCCTTTAACCTTTGGTTTCTTCTTCTAAACCAGGTTAACGACTTAAAGACTTCATTGGGATTGTGAAGACAAACCGATACTACTTTCTTGTAGTTGTGTGATCTGATCTTGTTATTTCTATCATACGAGTATAATTGTAATAATTGGCTTGAGATTTCTATCTCTGATAGGCAAGATAAAAAGTAGTCACAAACATCTTCGTCTCATCGTTTGTGATTCCACAATATCTTTTTTCGCTGCGTCGATTAAGACTATTGTGAGGTGATTAATAATACTTGGCTGTTTTTTGGGAATTAGTAATAAATATTCAATAATCTGGCGTCCGGACCATCATCGAGTAAGCCTCGAGAAAATGGTGCAAGTGTACTTGAAAATAATGCACGAATGAGCACCCGAACGCACGAACGAGCGTTCGAAAATATGGACGAATGGGCAACTTATGAAAGAAAATAATATTAAATAAAATAAACAAGAGGCGTAGGACCGGGCCCACCGGCCGGCCGGTCCCCCTCTCTCATTATTTTATTTTGCTTTAATTTATTTTTCCCTCATCTCATGAAGATTCCCTCATTTGAGCAAACTCCATCATTTGAGCGAAACTCATTGTTTCTCCATAATTTCCATCAAACGATGAAAAATAGTAAAAAGTAGGGAAAGGTGTCACGGGACCGAGACACCTAGCCGGATGGCCATGCCCTTTCCATAGTCGGTCCCACAACTTACAATCCCTTATTTTCTCATATTGTTATTTCTTTCATCTCATGGAACTCCATCGTTTGATCGAAAACCCTAGTTTTTCAATATTTTCTCAAATATTGCTCAAACCATGAAAAAGCCAAAAATTCAATGGTCACATGACAGACTAGGCTTCTCACGTCAAGAATTAAAATATCGGTCGCATGAGCAAAGTTCTGCTTGCTCATTCGAGCAAAATTGAGAGTTTCAGTCAAGATCAAGCTCTTTTGAAAATCCAAAATACTACTCAAACGCGCATCAGAAAATACCAAACTCTCAGGACCGAGGCATGGACACTGTAGTGACACGGGCATGCTACCTTGACCGACCAAGGTTGGACCTAAGGCTTGCAATGATCCGGTCCCACAAATCTTCATAATTTTGACCTAATTTGCTATCAATTGTTCGTATTGGGTCCAAACTCTCTCCAACCAACTTGGGATTTGCTCAATAAACCGTCAGCTGGTCCCACGACCACCAAAGGCCAGTCCCATGACCTCTTGTTCGGTTCCTCATCTCTCCATAACTAGGTTTTATTACATAATGCTCATACGAGTGCTATTTTAATAAATGATTAAACCAACATTTGATCTTTCTTTCACCAACGGTTCGACAAAGGAATTTGGTTTTTTTTTGTTAAGTCCGTAAATATATAGATGAATATCAAAAGGAAACAACACAAATAGATTTGGGGAAAGAACCCCTAAAGAAAAAACACACTAAAATAAAACACTATTTTAATCTAAAATAAGATACATTATTATATTCCAACGTTCTTAAGAAGTAAGGTCTTTCGTCATAAGTCAAACCCCTCCCATTCCGAAGGAGGCAACCTCTTTTAGCCATCTTGTCTGCCGAGAAATTAGCTTCCCGGTAGGTGTGCACAAAGCGAATCGTTTCATACTCGTTAGAAATCTTCCTCCATCTTTCCCTGGCAAACCAAGGAATGTTACCGTTTTGAAAAGCCCAAATTGTACTCAAAGAGTCTGAGCGGACCACCACCTTACTAACATTCCTGTTTAGAGCCCATTCCAGGCCCACTATAACTGCATACACCTCTGCAAGAAAGTTATTTGTTGTGCCCAGACCAATGCTCATAGCTGTCACAAAGTTGCTTTCATGATCTCGAATAACCACACCTGCTCCCGCAATTCCCGGATTTCCCTTCGATGCACCGTCGCAACAGAGAAGAAGCTCTCCCCTCATAGGTGGCTCCCAAGTGCATAGAACTGTCCGCACTGATTTCACTTGACGATGACCTACTCGGAAGCAGTTCAAAATCATCAGGTCAGCTGTAGTATTGTGCATAAAGCTTTTCAACCGAGCAGCGTATTCATTAATCAACCGAAAGATTCTACATTTCATGAAATGTGGACTGACTGCGACGTTGTTGAAGCAGGCCAAGTTTCTTGTATTCCACAATTCCGAGCGAATAACTAGAATGGTTAGAAGCCATAAGTCTTTAACCATTCTACTCCTACCTTTTGCAGCTTTATAACAAGCAACCAGATCATAGTTCAGCTGAAGATTGAACAAACCCGAAGCCCACAACCACATTTGGGAAGCAATACTGCAATTCCAGAGAATGTGTTCTAGATTTTCTTATTCATTCTTGCAAAGATAACATCTGTTTGGCATTTCCCTTTTGAATCTGTTCTTCAACTTGTCTTGCGTTGCACAAGTGTCTCTTACAAGCTTCCGATTCTGCATTTGCCAGCTTTGGATGAATTGCTCTCCTGCATAACAGACCATAGACCTCTTCCGTAGCAAACTTTCGTCGCAAAAGGTTTTTTGCTGAATTTACAAAAAATTACCCTTCATGTCTGGTTTCCACACCTGCTTTGTCTTCCCCCTCGCATGAGAATAGGAAGGTTGTTGAAGTTTACCCCTGCTATCATCAAGTTTTGATAGTGTTCTCCCTGTAGCTGCCACGAATTATTGACAATAATATCATTTACCATGACGGTTCCATCCAGCCCTTGATTACCCAGCTTGTCCGCAATACACATATCATTTTCGTACCATGTATCAAAGTACAGCGAAGTATCCCTTCCATCGCCTAAAATAACTTTTGTATTCTTCTCCACATCGATTGAATTAATCGATGCCGTGAGAATCGAAGACTTCACTCCATGCTTCTTAATTCTACCCCTGCGGTTAGTGTACTTGGCCCATAGGAACCTTGCCCATTTCTTTTTGGAAGAACGAATGTTCCACCACAGTCTCATAAGAAGAGCCTTGTTCGTCACTGCCATGCTAGAGATTCCCAAACCCCCCTCCTTCAAAGGACAGCAAACCTTAGGGAAACCCACCACGCACTTTCTAGGCACCTCAGCGTCTCCCGACCAAAGGAAGTTGCGAATTACCCTTTCACTGGATTATGAACTTACTCGGCCATTTGTACACCGCCATGTTGTGGACTGAATAGCTTGCTATGATCGCATTGATGAGAACGATTATGTCACCGAAACGACAAAGATCTTCCCCTTCCAAACAGACAGCTGAGTCTTAATCTTTTCGATAACATTGCTAATGTGACGGTATCTAACTGCCCCGGGCATGATTAGAATACCCAGATAGCGGTCAGGAAAAGTAGACACTTCCATACCCAAAATAGAAGTTATAGTCCTTCCCCTCGACAAAGACCCTCCCCCAAAGAAAATCTTACTCTTCCGACGACAGACCGTTTGGCCAGAAGCAGTTTGGTAAGTATCAAGAAGCTCTAGAAGGTTATACACACTCTTCAAGTTTGCCTTACAAAAAATCATTATGTCGTCCGCAAAGAAAAGATGGGTAGGAGAAGTACCTTTTTTCTTTTTTGAAAGCATAGGCGTCATTTTCTTATCTTGAAACAGCTTCAACAGGTTTCTGCTAAGAACGTCTTCTATCAAAACGAAAATGAGAGGCGAAAGCGGGTCTCCCTGCCTAAGCCCCCTGTTAATTTTGAAGAAGCCCTCGGGGTTGCCATTTAGGAGAATCGAAATGCGAGCAGAGTTGAGGATCGTAGAAATCCAGGTGCACCAGCTGTGTGAGAAGCCATACCTCCCGAAAACTTCCAAGACAAAAGACCAACTCACCGTGTCGAAAGCTTGAGTGATGTCTAGCTTTAAGGCTAAATTACCATCTTTACGCCTAGTTTTCAGCTCATTTATCATCTCCGAAGCCACCGTAATATTTTCATGGATGTTTCTCCCCTTCATGAAAGCTACCTGCTCCTCCGAAATAAGACTATCCAACACAGAACTGAGTCTAGAAGCTAATATTTTTGTAACAATTTTCAGGAAGAAGTTACTCAGACCAATTGGCCTAAAGTTTCGTAGCGTGTTCGCTCCCCTGACTTTAGGGAGTAAAATCAGAAGGCTAGAGTTTGTACCTTGGGGAATTAGACCTTCTCTCCAGCAGAAAGAGATTGCATTGCAAAGATCTTGACTAATCAAATCCCAGCACTTCCTAAAGAAACAACCTGAGAAGCCGTCCGGACCAGGCGCACTGTCAGGGTCCAGATCAAAAGCAGCCCTCCTTATCTCCTCCATATCAGGGATTTCATCCATTTTCCGGCTCTCTTCCGACGAGATAATTTTGTGGTCATAGTTAAAAAGCTCTCCAGGAATTTGCATTTCCTCCCCGTTAAATTTTGAACCAAAATAGGAGAGTACGTGTTCTCTAATTTGGTTGTAATCCGTCAGGGTATTCCCATTTTCATCCACCAGTTCTGAGATCATGTTGCTGCTCCTGCGCATCCTTATGTTGCTATGGAAAAAAGCCGTATTACTAGCCCCTTCTTTTAGCCATTTATTTCTCGACTTCTGCCTCATCATAGTAGCATGCTCCTTCCGAATCTGCTGAAGAGTTGCCGACGCTTCCTTGACGAAGTTTAACTTAGAGATGATTTCTTGGTCTTCATCAGAAGTCCGAATAGCGCACTCCATAGTAAGATTAGCTTGCTTCAGTTTAGTATAAACATTACCAAAGATTCTGAAGTTCCAAACTTTCATAGCCTCCTTCAATCTCTTAAGTTTGAACGGAAAGATGAAAGCCGGAGACCCCACCACTGGATGATTCCAACTTTGAGCGACCATGTTCATGAAATCCGGGTGGTCAAACCACATTTTTTGGACTCTAAAAGGGGCTATTTTAGGTCTTGAATGTTCCGCTGAACAGCCATTTAAGGGAGAATGATTAGAAACTTCTCGAGGAAGAGCTTTGCACCTCCATTTTTCAAATTTGTTTAGCCACGCCTCATTAATGATTGCCCTGTCTAGCTTGCATAGAATTCTACTCAACCCCGACTGGCCATTTGCCCAAGTGAACTTTGATCCTAAAAAATCAGCCTCAAAGAGATCATTGTTGTCCATCCAATCACTAAAGTCATCGATGACTGAAGTTCTCGGCACCCGACCCCCTTTTTTCTCCTCATTTCGAAGCACGCAATTAAAGTCCCCCAACACCAACCAAGGCGTATTACTATTTCCAGAGATAAGTTGGTTCCATAACTGCCTTCTAGTTACCTGGAAGCAGCTCGCGTGAACGAACGAGACCATCACTCCTTGAGTTTCAATCGTCACAGCCTGCTTGCTAGAATTAATAACTGTCGGCTTCGAAATGTCATTAGCCCAAAAAATCCAGATGTTTGCTTTAGATAAACCTACAGCATTATGAATGATATCTTTATTGTAACCATCAACAATTAAGCTTTGCATAAATCTAAAAGTAGCGTGCACTTTAGGCTCCGCTATGCAGAAAATATTCGGCTTATTGTCCTTGAGAAGCTCCTGTAACTTGCACCTTGCAGCATGGCGTGCAATGCCATTTATGTTCCAGAATAGAACACGCATTAAAAACCCATTTTCGAGTTTTTGTCAGCTGACTGAGTATTATCCCCAGTACTTATTCTTGGAGAGAAACCTCTCTCAACTCTTTGTCTTAGGCTTGTTACTTCCAAGCCTGATTCCGACTCGGATTCCGATATAGGTTCCAGGTTTGAGCATCTTTCTACTGCTGAAGAAACAACTTTCTGTACTCTTGCAATGCGTTCTCTATTTGCTTCTTGGTCTGCCCTGAACTTAGCATCAGCCGGGCTCTCACTTTCTTCCGCCAAGTAATTGAGAGGAGCAAACGGGTTGGTGTTTGGAATAAACTCTCCTGCCATGAACCTGTCACATAAAGGAGTAGCTGTTGCCATTTTCCGCACGATAGGAATCCTGGTTGCCTTGCTTGGAGCAGCTTCTCCCACCGGACCAAGTTTCGCAGTTGCGGTGGACATTGACTCTATCTGAAGCTTATCTTGTTTCATACCATGTAAAAACGATTCTAGTTCAGCATTCAGCTGTTCATTTGACCGAGCATTCTGTATTTCCATCTGCCTTGCGATTAGCATTTTCTTTGCCAAAGCCTGCTCCAAATAAACATTATTTTCGTTATTTTGCACCTGATTGACCTCCTTTGAATTTGTTTTCTTGTTTCCCCTCTTCCTTCGCTGGGCAATGTTCCATTCTCCCCCATTCTGATCTACCACCTGAATCACTTCAGTTTGTTTCTGTGTGCCATTGTTAACTACAACTATTTTCTCAGAATTATGTTTTGGTTGTTTCCTGCATTCCTGGTTGGAATGACCAATTAACTTGCAGTGAGAACAAAATTTGGGCATCTTTGATATCTCTACTTGCTGCCAGAAATCTCTACCACCGACCGTGATGTTGATTTCTTCAGTGGCGGTTTCTGCAAAATCAATGTCTACCAGAACCGCATCAAAATGGCCACATTCATGAGCTAACGTACGCCTATCAACTACAATTGGAGTTCCTAACGAATTTGCTATAGCAAGTAGTGAATTTTCAGTCCAAAATTCAAGAGGAAGAGCAGGAAAAGATACCCATACTGAAGCGTGAGAAGTTCTTTGCTTTTCCGCGTCAAATCCTGGAAACCACTCGATGAGATTTAGCTTTTGTTGACCAAAAAACCATGCCTCAGCGTTTAGCAATTTATCTTTTGATTCTTGAGATTGCAGTTTGATTGTGAAGAACCCTCGACTCATCGGAATAAATTGAACAGAATCCTTCCCCATCTTCCATTGCTTTTCCAGCTCGAGCTTCACTTCCTCAAATTTTATCCCTTTTAGATCCAAACGCCCTATTAAGCTGTATTTCCATATATCACAACCTTCCAGGTATAGAACATCAGGAAGAACAATGGCTGGTTTTCCATTCTTAACAGTCGGCTTGGGTAGAGTACTTAGATCAACCGATGTTGATGAAAGTTGTTTTTTTCCTTTAAGTTGATCAGCGTAGGTTGGGTTTCTCAGGAGAGAAACATCCACCATCTTGAATCACCAATCGGTCAACCAATTTAGTAGATCAAGCAATTTTCAGCTGAATATTTATTTTTATTTTTTTTTTGATCGAAATTTAAAAAGTAAAAAAATCGCCCTAAAAAATCGCCCTTTTTGGAGAGAGATTTTAGAGCATGCACCCAATTTTTTTTTTTTTTTTTTCACAAAGGAATTTGGTGCATGCTCACTCGAGCACTTGGACGCTACATGGTTGTCCATCATCCCATATAGCCGGTCACTCTGACCTATTTTCAATAAAGAATCAATTGACTATAAATTCATCAAAATGAGGGTTTCGAACAAATGCTCTGCAAATCAAAATTCTGAGCAAGTTCAAACACTAATAATTTTATGTTGATCCAGCAATCATCATATGGATTAATTATACAATATTTGGTCCAGCTACCAATATTTTAATTAATATTTTATTTGGTTATGCTACCAATAATTCATCGAATGAGAAATACTTTCTCAAATGCTCGAATATTGATTCAACTATCAATATTCAGTAATTTACCAAATGAGAAATACTTGCTCAAATGCTATTCAACTATCAATATTTTGTAATTTATCGAATGAGCAATACTTGCTCAAATGCTCGAATATTGATTCAACTATCAACATGCAGTAATTTATCAAAGGAACAATACTTGCACAGATGCTCGAATATTAATTCAACTATCAATATTCAGTAATTTATCGAATGAGCAATACTTGCTCAGATGCCCGAATATTGATCCAACCAGTGTAGTCAATTTCCTTTGTACCGGCCGAAATATCGGCGATATTTAGGGTACCGGTGTTTCACCGAGATGCCGATATTACCGTTATTGGCCGGTATTCCGCCGATATTGGCCGATATTTCACCGGTATTGGCCGAAATATCGTGTCTCGCTGCTCGACCGGTATGCCGATATTTCCGATATTGACTACATTGGATCCAACTATCAGTATTAAAAAATTCATCGTACGAGCAATATTTGCTCAGAGTATCAATATTCATCATATTGATTCAATTATCAACATCATTCATTCGAGAACTATACGTCCCAGTAGACATGCCAATTGATGAATCCTGGAGTATTCGATAATCATGCTCGACTGAACAAAAATTAGACGCATCGTCTAATTAAGTCAACGACTGACTAATCAAATACACATCTGTCTTGCAAACTCCACGTTCATGAGATATCAATCACGTCACATGGGGGATATTAATTAGGGTTTCGGTCTCGATGCCTACAACACGTGTGTTCGTCCACGATGAGAAATGTGAGTAAGTCGTGTAAACAATTGAGGTAGTTAGCAAAGTAGTGGGTGGACAATCAACCAACCCTCTCACGTACGAGGAACTGGTGCAACCACAATTTACACTTTCCCCCTCGAACAACCGTCACACTTATTGGAGATCAATGTGTTTACATTCCAGCAATATAATAATATCTAAATTGACAAGTAAAGAACAAGAATCCACGAGGTACAACACTGGTTAAACGGACAACATTTCATCGTCTAACCAAGAATCATCGTCTGAGCAACACTATATCAATTGAGCAAACTTATTCATTATTTGCAGAAACCCATAACACATTCACGATCCTTGATCATCATTGATCTCACATACTTCTCAGCTTCCATCCTACAGATCAACCATCTTCCCTCTTTGTGACCGAATTGACTCTATAACGTCCATTGTCTTGGCCGGAGTCCTACAAATTGATCTCTCAAACTCAAAGCACTCTCGTGCAATGCATCTATTTGAGGTTAGGCAATTTGCTCGATTGAGGAGCCTCCATCCGTTCGGTTGTCTCTCCGTTCCCTAGAAAACCAGTGAATTGTTTTCCCCATCAACAGATTGGCGACCACAGTGGGAGATTGATCTCTCGGTTGCAATCTCAAACTTTAACAAAATGGTTGATCTTAGGTCAGGCTCAGTTACAAATCCTAACCCAAACAACGCTAGCACTAGCAACAACAGTGGTACTCCAGAAACTATTCTTGCTTCCAACACCGGTGTTGTTGATACCACTCCTCAAACCAACATCGGAAGCAATCTTCTCTTCGGCCGGTCTCCCGAAGAAATCAGATAAAATCCGCCTACCATAGATGATCTCATGAAAGTGCAAGAGACGCTCTCCAAAAATAAGATTGAAAAGGCTACCACTCAGAAGGAGTTATGCAATTATCTCAAAACCCTCACAGACAAGATGTCAAAGAAATCTCAGGAGAAAGGAAAATCCAAAGAAACTGCGGATGCTGATCCCGAAAGACAAAACATCATCTGTTCACCGTCATCAACCTCCATATCCTACTACTATGCAAAGAATTCCTCTTCTGAAGGGCTACACCTCTCCAACATTCACACTGTACAATGGAACGGGGAACGCTCGAGAACACGTCTCTCGATTCCTGGAAGAACTAGGCGAATATGAACACAACCATGTCTCCGTCTGAAGGAATTCTCAAAATGTTAGACAGGCCGAGCATACACATGGTATAATAACATTGCTCCATGGAGCGTCACTAGTTGGGGAGAGATGGTTAACACTTTCTACCAAAAATACTTCTTCATCTCAGAGAGAATTACTATCTTTGATTTAGGAAGAATGTCTCAGAATAACAATGAACATCCGAAAGACTATGTGAAGAGATTCATAGTCCAAGCTTTGGATTGTCATGATCCGAATGTTACTGAACAACAACTGGTGGACTTGTGCATCAACGGAATGATCCCGGTCTACAGATCCTTGCTGGAAAATCTCTGGTTCCATACTTTTTCAGAACTTTATGAAGCAGCCAAGCGATCAGCAACTACTGCTCCGGCCTTACTGGAAAGAACTAGAGCTAAAAAAGTCGAGGAACCACCAGAAACTAGAGACAGTACTAGGCGCCTAATCAATAAATAGTACAATCTCCAACCTTGCAATTGAACAACTCTCTAACTAGTTCATTTGAGTCATTTGAACTAGTTATGGTGAAGAAGAATATGGTTGATATGAAAGTTATCATATGGCTAACCATTTGGTTACCTATTGTTGAACCAACTAATGTACAAGTTTGGGTACGGTTACACAAGACTACAAACATGCATTTCATTTGTGTATAACAATTTTTGTTTTCGATCTAACGGTTGATAAATATTAGCTTGAATCTAATCAGGTTTTCATCTAACGGTGAATATTGAATGCTTTGTTAACAAGCTAACATTGATTGCAGACCCTAATTTGAAAGATTATATAAGGGAGAACTCTAGCAACTGGGAAACCTAATCCCCACACATTCTGTGTGATACTAGTTGTGCTAAGATAGAGTCGATTCTACTTTAACCTTTGGTTTTTTCTTCTAAACCATGTTAACGACTTAAAGACTTCATTAGGATTGTGAAGCCAGACCGATACTACTTTCTTGTAGTTATGTGATCTGATCTTGCTGTTTCTATTATACGAGTACAATTTTAATAATTATATTGAGATTTCTATCTCCGATAGGGAAGATAAAAAGTAGACACAAACATCTTCGTCTCATCGTTTGTGATTCCACAATATGGTTTTTTGATGCGTCGATTAAGACTATTGTGAGGTAATTGATAATACTAGGCTGTTCTTCGGAAATATAAGTCCAGTTTATCAATTGGTTCATGTTCACCTTGATTTATCAAAAGACGGAACAAAACTCGTTGGTATATTCATGGGAGACTGATTTATCTATTACTGTAGACTTTTCTGTGTGATACAGATTTGTTTATCAAAGTCTTCGACTTTGGGTAGTAGCAACTCTTAGTTATGGGTGAGATCAGCTAAGAGAATCAAGTACGTAGTATCCTGCTGGGATCAGAGACGTAGGAGCATAAATGTACCTTGGATCAATATGAGATTGGTTTGGGTTCAACTACAATATATACCGAAGTTAGTTTGGAGTAGGCTAGTGTCTGTAGCAGCTTGATACAGTGTATGTTCAATCTGGACTAGGTCCCAGGGTTTTTCTTCATTTGTTGTTTCCTCGTTAACAAAATTCTGGTATCTGTGTTATTTCTTTTCCGCATTATATTTTGTTATATAATTGAAATAATGCAGGTTGTGCGTTGTTCAATCAATTAGAATATCCGACCTTTTGGTTGTTGATTTAAATTGATTGATACTTGGATATTGGTCTTTGGTACCATCCAAGTTACCTCTCTTATATTTAATCGAAACTCGCAGTTTGCTTGAGTAAGATTTATATCGAGAGATAGAGATATAATCTCTTTGATATACTTTTCTATTGATTGAGTCTAACTATCTAGTTGATTCTCTAGAAAGTATATTGGAGTTTTTCCATACAGATTGCTAAGCGAAATATTGGGTGTGGTTGTTAGACCCCCGCTTTTTCACCTATAACTGTCAATCACCCACTTCTCCAAGTCCAGCCAAAATTCAAAAACCTCTCATCTATGAGTGCTATATTCTTTAGAAGTCTTCAGATTGTACTCCCAATCAAAGAGTACACCTTCGATAATGCCGCATCTAGCTTCAGCACAAATATCTTGATGATGATACTCTGATTCAAAACCAACACGATCAAAGCGTAACCGCATTACAATCGATAAGTCTTCACTATTCCATGATAAGGATTCTGAAGCAGATGCAACATCATTCATCCATAGATGGTACAAACTTCTTCAACATACATTGGGGACTTGATCTTAGTGGAGAGATCGATTCAAATTTATTTTATATATGTTTTCCACATAACAAGTTATTGCAACCTGAATGTGATTCCATGAAACTTCATCAACGTGACCTCTCTATATCACAATCCCCTGCAGGACTGAGGAACTTCCTCTCTTCACCAATCACATCCAGAATGAAGACCGTTGTTGCTATCTGCCACAACAACGTCGATTCACTGACGAAGCCAGTTCACAGTAAAGTCATATTGTTTAGGAGAATTCAGGTTGATCTCCTAGTAAACCTTCATCTTATGGATGCTCAACCCACTAACTAGTTCGTGAATGAAAAACTCATTGGATGGAGGAGCAAAGACTATGTCGATAATCATGGTTCTATCCTTTTTGGTATCTAGAGCAACTCCGACCATAGTATCGGCATCAACAAGGATATATGGAGGAACTATGTCCATGGTATCAGCATCAACAAGAATGTCTGGAGAAAATTCAATCGTGATCTCAGCTTCAACAACGGTCTCATGAGCAACATCCTCATGACAAGGCTTCATCAACTAACCATTCTTCGAAGTATTACTCGATGAAGCGGACTTCTCCAAGCACTAATGATTCATATCAATATATGTAGACATGAAAACTTATTTACATTAAAGTATTCCCAAAGCTTGCACGATGGATGGGAACAAGCCAAAGTCTTCTACAAGATGATCTCATTATCTCTACAAATGATATACAACATACTTCAGGCCATGGGTTTACAAAAACGTACCAATGGTTGAGGAATAGGAGAATGCTTCCTTGATAAAAGATGTTCGTATCTCTCTTTGCTACAACATACCAAAAGGGCGCATCAATCATACATACGAGTTGAAAGATATGGTCTCCACACTCAGATTCAGGAAATCTAATTTTTTTTATACGGGATTAAAAATTACAAATGTGCACGCTACGTTGGACGACCTAGACAACTCCAAATTGAGTGATTATTTTCTCATATGATAAATAAGTCTCTTAGCTTCAAAGTTGGGGTCAAGTACCGAATTCCGACATCATATGAGATTCATATAGCTTTCAGAGCATACAACATGCAAGCAACAACTCTTAGACGGGATTCATAACCTCCTCAGTCGATCGATGTCCACCAGGTCTTTTCACCAAGTCCTTCATCAAGGTTTAAAAAGCGAGGATCTAACAACCACACCCAATATTTTGCTTAGCAATCTGTAAGGGCTAATTCCAATATACTCATCAAGAGAATCAACTAGACAGTCAGACTCAATCTTAAGAAAAGTATATCAAAGAGTTATATCTCAATTTCTCGATTCAATACTTACTCAAGCAAATAGAAATATGCGAGTCTAATTGAATACAAGAGAAATTAACTTGAATGGTACAAAAGACCAATGTTCAAGTATCAATCAATTTCAATCAACAAATTAAGGTCGGATTTTCCAATTGATTGATTCAACGCACAACCTGTGATATTTCAATTGTATAACAAAATATAATGCGGAAAAGAAATAACACAGACACCAGAAGTTTTGTTAACGAGGAAATCGAAAATACAGAAAAACCTCGGGACCTAATCCAGATTGAACATACACTGTATTAAGCCGCCACAAAATTTTCTTCTTCTTTTGTTATGCTACAGACACTAGCCTAATACAAAATAACTTCGGTCTGGACTGTAGTTGAACCCCAATCAATCTCACACTGATCCAAGGTACAATTGCGCTCCTTACATCTCTAATCCCAGCAAGATACTACGCACTTGATTCCGTTAGATGATCTCACCCACAACTAAGAGTTTCTACGACCCAAAGTCGAATACTTTAATAAACAAATTTGTATCACACAGAAAAGTCTACAAGAATAGATAAATCTGTCTCCCACATAAATACCTATGAGTTTTGTTCCTTCTTTTGATAAATCAAGGTGAACAGGAACCAATTGATAACCCGGACTTATATTCTCGAAGAATAGCCTAGAATTATCAATCAACTCACAATAATCTTAATCGACTAGCGAAATAAGATATTGTGGAATCACAAATGATGAGACGAAGATGTTTGTGACTACTTTTATAGCTTGCCTATCGGAGAAGTTACTCGAGCCAATTTTACAATTGTACTCAATACGATAGAAACATCAAGATCAAATCACGAAACTACAAATAAGATAGTTGGGTCTGGCTTCACAATTCCAATGAAGTCTTTAAGTCGTTAACCTATAGGGTCTCGATAGAAACATAAGGTTAAAGGAGAATTGACTCTAGCTTATACAACTAGTATCACACATAAGGTGTGGAGATTAGGTTTCCCAGTTGATATAGTTCTCCTTTATATAGTTTCCAAATCATGGTTTGCAATCTAAGTTACCTTGGTAACAAAGCATTCAATATTCACCGTTAGATGAAAACTTGATTAGATTCAAGCTAATATCTTTCAACTGTTAGATCGAACTTAGCTTGTTATATACATATGAAATGCACATTCATTTAGGTTTGTTTAACCATACCTAAGCATGTACACCTAGTTGGTTCAACAGTAGTTAACCAAATGGTTAGCGCTTTTTCATATCAACCATATTCATCTTCACCATAACTAGTTCAAATGACTCAAAAAAACTAGTTAGAGAGTTGTTCAATTGCTTAGATCTCATAGAAGTATACAAGACACAGTCGAAACAAAAACGATTTTGATTCACTTGAATCAATTCATGAACTTTATAGCGACGGTTTTCAAATTATGCATTCCTTAGTTTATATAAGTTTAAGTTCACGAATAAATCGTTTTTTAGATAATAACCCACTTAAGTATGCATACCGGTACGCATACTTAAGTACCTGGAATAAGTTTGTTTTCAGTTCACAAAATCCAGCAGAAATTCACGGGACGTGAACCTCCGATAGTACGCGGAATTTAGTTTTGGTTATCCTGAGCAGCAAGGTACGCATACTTTGGTTCAAGTATTATGGACTTACACAAGTATAAGTTCACATACAATGTATATATCCATTCAAGGTTATATATTCTAAACTCTCATCTCAATCATTGAAACATTGTTAGAGGATGTTAAATAGAGGTTACTTACACACTATTCTTCATCAAAGCGATTTTCAAGATATTGAAATCATCATGACTTTCGTCACTTGTAAAGATGAACTTATCCAAGGTGAAAGCTTACCAACCCATATTTCGAGAAATAGATAAGCGAGATAAACTCGGCTCGAAATATCAAATGTGTATAATCGAAGTCTATATAGCAATATGACTTTTGTATCAAGATAGAATATAGAGTAGATAGACTTTTGAGTGACAGATAAGTTCAAGTCTCTGGAATGCCAATACATTGCATCTGCTATCCATGGTATACTATAGAACCTTTGAAGCCTTTTTTATCAATGGAAAATGTCTTAACGTCTTGCGAGCATCTTGCATAAGCTTCCTCTCGTCATTAAAGACCTTCTCATACCTAGGTTCTTGACACACGGGACACATAACCAATGATGCATGATCCTTCCAGTATAAAATTCAATCATTGATGCATGCATCATAGGTTAAGTAGTCCATCCCCAGTTCTTGTATCAACTTTTTTACATCATGGAACTTACACGGTAGTGTATTTCCATCAGGAAGCAACTCCTTAAACAATTCTAAGAGTGCAGTGACACCATTGTCAGAAAATCCGTATTGGGTTTTTATATTATTTAGTTTGATAACAGCATACAATGATGTATTTTCCTTAGAACATGAAGGATATAAAGGTTCTCTAGCACGCTCATAAAATCTTTTTTTCTCTTGCTACTACTAGTTCCACCATCATTGTGAACCCTACTGTGTACGTCAACATTCTCATCTACACTACAAGCAGGATTAAATTTCTCAGCAAAATCTTCTATATTTTCAGCTGAATTTCTTAGATTGTCAACTCCAGTACCTACATTGTCAATTGCAACTCCTACATTGTCACTTCTGGGTTTATCTTTATGTGACTTTTCCCCATCGAAACACCATGTTGTATAGGTCAACTGAATACCATTCTTGAGGAAATGATAATCAATTTCACCTAGAGACATAGGTCCTTTACCATTCTTACAACTGTTACAAGGACAGGAGAACACCGTTCTGCCACCACCATTTTTACGAACAAACTCTATGAATGATCTTACACCTTTTATGTATTGAACATAATTACGCATACATTTCATCCAGCCCTTATCAACCATAGATGACGTTTTTAATACCCTACAACTATAATAACTAAAAATGATGATATTATATGTGAACATTCAGGAAAAGTACTAGCCATTTTTAATTGAATCAAAAAGCACAACAAAGTACTAACCATTTTAACCATACTACTAAAGAAATATCCTCAAAATCTCAATACTTACTAACTTAAAGAGAGGACGAATTATACCAAAAGACAATCACAAAAGAAATGTTATTCAAGTTCAAGCTCAAGTCATGAAGAGAAAACTCCCATGATCAAGACGTGGTTACACATGGGACTTGCACATATGTATTTGCAAGTTTCCCTTAGCATAATCGGCATTCATCTAGCGACAAGTTTAGATCAGTGCAAGCGTTCTCTTCATTCAATCAATAATAACAATCAACAACATCGGCGAAGTATGATTCAACGAAAATCTAGCTTCGTGTAAATATTTCATTAACAAAGAGAGTTCGAGACTACATGAACTGCTCTGCACCATTTATATATTGAACACACAACACTTATAGATAAGGGCAACAAATCATTTTATAGATAAGGGCAACAAATCATTTAATAAATCACCTGATTTATCTTGATATTAGCATAGAAAACAATTGAGCTTTGACACTCACTGAAAACAAGTCAAAATCGAAAATAATTGAAAACCCAAATCTCAGTTACAACCAAATGACCTAAAAATTAAACCCAACGAATAAAGCAAGGGCATGAAAAGGGATAATACCCGAGTTATTGTTTCGCAAACAGCTGCAGTAAAATAAATCCCAGATTAGTCCTTCTAGATGCAGTAAAATAAATGAAAATCATTAAAATCAAAACCTAATTTTTAAAACCCTAAAAGAAAGATGACCTAATTATCTTGCAGAGGTATCAAAACCCTAAAAGAAATATGACCTAACTATCAATCTTGCAGAGATATCAAAACCTAATTAAAATCAAAATATAATTATCAAAACCCTAAAAGAAAGATAACCTAATTATCAATCTTACCAAATAATTAATGGCAGATCTAGATGGAGATTAGTGACAGCAAATAATGTCACAACACATAGTAGTTAAGATGGAGTTAAGAGACTAAAGAAGAGAGAAGTAAATGGAGATGGAGTTTGGGAGCGAAGAAAGAAAAGAAAATAAGGTTTCTGTGGTGTGGGAAGAAGGGGAAAAATGTCCCCAAGGGAGTTTGGGTTATCTCAGCTCTTACACACTCTTTTCACACGATAGTCAGGAGTGTTACCCAGTGTTACCCCTGCACACGCTCTTTTCACACAATTTTTTTCCAGCAATTACTAATAGTAACACGGCATGGGACGTCACTAAAGTAGTCTTATTTCGTAACCGAACATAGACCGATACTAAATTTTCGTAACTGAAATTTCCTGTTACGAATTTTAGTTACTCACTTCCCCTATATCATTCTACTGAAAATCAATAATCTACTAAATCGATGCCCTAGATTTTCAATTTCAAACCGAAATCTAACTAGGTCTTCTGAATCATCTCAAACAAATCAACAACAATGGTCAAAACATACAACTTCAAACTTTTTTTATCACGTAGAAAAGTGTAGATACAATATACATGTGGTGTATTTGATTTTTATTTTATTTACCACCGTATTTTGCCTTATCTATAAGATGAATGTCAATTTATGCTATAATCCTAGAGTGTAGATCCACTATACTGAGGGTTGGTGTTAAGTTTATGTTATGATCTTGGAATGCAGATACATTATACTAATGGTTTAGATTGTTTGTTTGTTACTCTGTGTTCCATTTATGATCCGACATGATAGATAAACTATACTAAAGATGTTTTTTGTTTATTCATAAATTCAACCATTTATGATCCAAATGAAATATAAGTTCCTGTTATGATCCTACAATGCATATTCACTACATTCATGGGGTTTAATGATATTTTGTTGTTCATTACATTTTGAACTCTATTATGGACATATTTATGGCAGTGCATATTGTCTATACTGTTCATTTTACACATATTATTTTTTTGCTGAAAAGATACTACAATTTATTTATTTATTTTATAGATTCACCATTGTGTTGTATCTTAATGCATAGTGTTAGTTTTTGTTATGGTCAATAGTGCATTTTCACTACACTAAAGAAATTGTAGGCTATCAAGATCTATACATCATGAACTATCAGTACGAAATGTACATATAGCTACATATGTTCATCATTGTATTTTGTTATTTTAGTAACATGCAATTTTAGTTTCAGTTATGATCTGACAGTGCAGATTCGCTATATTTAAAAAAAAAAATATAGGTTCTCTAATACCTAAACATCACAAACCATTAGTGCATTTATACTGTTAAAATAATATATTCATTCTGTGTTTTGATTTTTTTTCTAACATGTAATGTTAGTTCTGTTAGAGCACTGCTCGATCAAACTCACAAGCATTGCTATCTCAAGCTTGTTTGTCAATTTTAGTTACCAAATCTATAAGTCTTGATTTCTAGTTTACTTATACCTAAGTCTCGGATTAAGATCAAAAGTGTACTTGAGCATTAGACTTCACGACGTTCATCGATGGAATACGAAGAACTACTAAGGGGATCTTATGGAACTTCATCAACAAAAGGTATGTGGAGACTTGAACTCATCTAACACTCAAAATTCTATCAACTATATCTCTTATTTGTGACAAAAGTCGTATATCTATATAGACTTCGATTATACACATTTGATATTTCGAGCTGAGTTTAACTCGCTTACATATTTATCAAAATATGTGTTGGTAAGCTTTCATTTTAACCAAGTTCATCTTATATTATTGACGAAAGTCAAAAGATGATCATGTGAAAATTGCCTGGTAACATCTTACATGATTTGTGTGAGACAATCATTTGATGTAGACTCAGAATGTTTTGTATTGATCATTCGATCACTTGAAAATTTCTATGAAGATAATATTTTGTGTGAGACATCTATTGTCGTCTTCTAAGAATGTTTTAATGATTGAAATGGGAGTTTAGAACTATTAACCATGATTGGATATATCAAAGTATGCGTACTTGAATGCGTACTGTTGCAAGTTATTCCAAGTCCGGGAACCATAGTATGTATACCCGTATGCGTACTGGTTGGTTTAATGAAAGTCCGCGAACTTAGTATGCATACCCGTATGCGTACTGGCGTAAAGTTCATGTACGGAAATTTCAACTGAGTTTGGAAGGTATGCGTACCCGTTCACATACTGGTGAACCCAAGCTTAGTCCGGCCACTTAGGTATGTGTACCCGTTTGCATACTTGAGTATTTTATGTTCTAAAATTGGTTTGTTCATGCATAAATACATTTATATATATTAAGGAATGCAATATTTTGCAAACCGTGGCTATAATGTTCATGAATTGACTTGAGTGAATCAAAATCGATTTTGCTTCAATTGTGTCTTGTATACTTCTATGAGAATATAAACAATTGAACAACTCTAGAACTAGTTTAATTTGAGTCATTTGAACTAGTTATGGTTAAGATGAATAAGTTTGATATGAAAGTATTCATGTGGCTAACTTCGGTTAACTATTGTTGAGCCAACAAGGTGTACACGTTTAGGTAAGGTTACTCATATCTAAATGAAGTCACCTTTCATTTATGTGTAACAAGCTAAGTTCGATCTAATGGTTGAAAGATCTTAGATTTAGTTTAATTAGGTAACGATGAATATTGAATGATTTGTTACCAAGGTAATATTTTTTAGAGCATTTCTCGGTCGAACTCGCATGCGTTGCTATCTCAAGCATGTTTTTCAATGTTATGATCAAAACTATAAGGCTTGATTTCTAGCCTATTTATAGATGTCTCGGACTAGGACATAGATAGTGTAGTTGAGCTTAGATTTCTCGGCGTTCATCATTTCAAGACGAAGAACTACTAAGGGGAGTTTGTGGAACTTCTTTGACAAAAGGTATGTGGATACTTTAACTCATCTATCACTTGGAAAGTCTATTTATATTATATCTCCTATATTGAGACATAAGTCGTATTACGATATAGTTTTATACTATACACATTTGAGATTTCAAGCTGAGTACATCTCGCTTACATATTTCTCGAAATATGTGTTGGTAAGCTTTCACTTGGACCAAGTTCATCTTATATCATGAGAAAATTGCAGAGTAACATCTTACATGGTTTGTGTGATACAATCATTCGGTGTAAGACTTGGAATGTTTCAATAATGACATTTCAATATCTTGAAAATTGCTTTGATGCTAATAGTGTGTGAAAACGGCTATTGTCATTATAGAAGAATGTTTCAATGATTGGAATGTAGATTTGATAATGTAACCATCTTTGGATGTAAGCATATATAGTGTGTTCGCACATTAATGTATAAATCCATGAACCGGGAGCCAAGTGTATGCATATGTGTGTATACAAAAGTGATGAAGGAGACAAGATAAGTATGCGTACCCGTACACATACTAGCGGAACTTTTCGAACCAAAAATATCTGCTGGGTTTGGGAATTATAAACTCCTAAACTAGTTACCTTAAGTATGCGTACCCCTACGTATACTGGCGGAAGTTTTCGAATCGAGAATTTCTGCTGAGTTTGGAAACTTAACAAACACAAAATCCAGTTGTTTAAGTACGCATACCCGTACGCATACTTAAGTTGGTTATTTTATCAAATCGGTCTGTTCATGAACTTAAACATTTAAATCTTAAGGAATGTAATCTTTGCAAACCTTGGATATAATGTTCATGATTGATTCAAGTGAATCATACCGATTTTGATTCAATTATGTTCTTGTATAATTCATGAGAATATAGCAATTGAACAACTATTTAACTAGTTTCATTTGAGTCATTTGAACTAGTTATGGTTAAGATTAATAAGGTTGATATGAGAGTAATCATATGGATAACATCGGTTAACTATTTGTGAACCAACATGGTGTACACATTTAGGTATGGATACATAAACCTAAAATGAGGGTACATTTCATTTGTGTGCAACAAGCTAAGTTCGATCTAACGGTTGAAAGATATTAGTTTGGTTGAATCAGGTTTTTCATCTAACGGTGATTATTGAATGCTTTGTTACCAAGGTGAGTTGGATTGCAAACCCTGATTTGAAAACTATGTAAGGGAGAACTCTAGCATCTGGGAAACCTACTCCCCACACCTCTTGTTTGTTACTAGTTTCATAACTAGAGTCGATTCTCCTTTAACCTTAGGTTTCTTTTCGAGACCCTATAGGTGACCTGAAGACTTCATTAGGATTGTGAAGCCAGACCCAACTATTCTCTTTGTAGTTGTGTGATCTGATCTTGCTATTTCTATCAAGTTGAGTATAATTGGAATAATTGACTCGTCATTTTATATCTCTGATAGGCAAGATAAAAGTAAACACAAACATCTTCGCCTCATCGTTTGTGATTCCACAGTAACTTGTTTCACTAGTCGATTGAGTTTATTGTGAGGTGATTGATAATACTAGGCTGTTCTTAGGGAATATAAGTCCGATTTATCAATTGGTTCCTATTCACATTGATTTATCAAAAGAAGGAACAAAAACTCTTGGGTATTTCTGTGGGAGACCGATTTATTCAATCCTATAGACTTTTCTGTGTGAGACAAATTTATTTATCAAGTCTTCGACTTTGGGTCGTATCAATTCTTGGTTGTGGGTGAGATCAACTAAGGGAATCAAGTGCATAGTATCCTGATGGGATCAGAGATGTAAGGAGCGCAAATGTACCTTGAATCAGTGTGATATTGATTAGGTTCAACTACAATCCAGTCCGAAGTTCATTGGTAGTAGGCTAGTGTCTGTAGCGGCTTAATATAATGTGGTGTTCAATCTGGACTAGGTTCTGGAGTTTTTTTTGCATTTTTGGTTTCCTCGTTAACAAAGCTCTGGTGTATGTGTTATTTCTTTTCCGCATTATATTTTGTTATATAATTGAAATATCACAGGTTGTGTGTTGAGATCAATCAATTAGAATATCTAACCTTTGGTTATTGATTTACACTGATTTACACTTGAACATTGGTCTTTGGTACCGTTCAAGTAACTTCTCTTATATTCAATCAGGCTCGCAGATTTCTATTTGTAGATTGCGAATTGAATAAGAGTTAGAGATATTAAAATCTTTGATATAATTTACTATAGATTGAGTCTGACTGTCTAGTTGATTCTCTAGAAAGTGTATTGGAGTAAGTCCTTTCATATTGCCCAACGAATTGTTGGGTGTGGTTGTTGTACCCCCTCATTTTTAATTAGTATCAGAGCAGCCAAACACGTTAAATACCTTACAAGTTTGTGTTTGTAGCGATTTGATATGAACAGAGGTGTTATCCCTATAAACGTACCACCAGTCTTCGATGGCTCAAATTACTTGTGGTGGAAAATTGCTACGTATGCCTTTCTTAAAGCACGTGATTTTTAATAATGGGTTTATGTAGTTAATGGCTATGATGCTCCTGTTGTGGCATTAGGAAATGCAACCGATCCAAAGAACATTGGTGAATACAATGCTGACGAGATACTTACTGCAAAGAAAAACTTCGACGGTTTGAATGCCATCATACATGCCATTACCCCAGATCATCAGCACCATGTGACTATGTGCACTCGGTCTAAAGATGCTTGGGATATCTTAGAAACCGTATTCGAAGGGAATACTAGTGAAAAGGAAGCTAGGCTTTAAAACCTTAATTCCGATTAGGAAAACCTCCGTATGGCAGATGAAGATTCATTTGATGAGTTTAACCACAAAGTGTCTGAAATTGTTAATGCATCTTTTGCATTGGGTAAGACTATTCCTGAAAAGGACATTGTGATGAAAATTCTCAGATCGCTGCCATCTAGATATGATTCTAAGAAGCATGCCATCGTTGAGGAAAATAACCTTGATCCACTATCCAGAAACATGTTGGTTGGAAAGCTAAATATCTTTGATCACGAGAAAACATCCAATATTGGAAAAGATGTTGCTTTCAAAGCACAAAGGAACACTAAATTACTTGATAAAAGTAAAAGTGTTTATGTCTCCGAGGATGATCTTTCTGAGACCGATTCATCATATGAAGATGTTGACAAATCAGTCTCTATGATCACAAGACAATTTAGGGATCTTTTATTGAAGAGAAGTAAACGGTTTTCGAGAGACAAACCTAGGTAGTCAGTTAAACCTCACAATCGCATTCCTCCTAAAAACAGGGATGCTAATGAGGCTGATGACGAGGATATGCCACAGTGCTTTAAGTGTAAAGGTTTTGGTAATTTTGCAAATGAGTGTCTGAACCATAGAAAATACACTGGGAACAAAGTTCTTGCTGCAACTTTTGATGAAATGTCTGATCACTATGATTCCAATGGAGATGAAAAATGGAGTGTTGCACTTCTTTTTGAAGATATTGATTTTGATATTTGTAACAATACATACATCAATCTTGATATTCTTCCAAAAGAATACTCAACCCATCTGGAAGAGAAAACTGATCTTTCTGTTGGAAACTCTTTGTCTGATTTTTCAGGTTCCACTTTGTGCCTATCATCTTGCATATCTAAGGCGTTTGAATTAGCTTATCCGTTGATATGCTCTTATTGTTCAATTAAAGGTCATGAACTTTCGAAGTGTTACAAGTATAAACACAAGATGAGACATTTTAAGAGACTTCAAAGAAGAGAAAGTCGCCTAGCAAACAAGCTCAAACTTGTCCAAAAAACCGCTGAGGTATTTAATAATTTATCCTCTTCAAAGAAGTTGGTTTCCAAAGATAGGTCAAGACCACTAGAGAGAAGAGTACGATATAAACAATTTGATAGATAGGGTTCCATGAATTCCTTTCAAAGAGGTTATGGTGGACAAATTGTTGTTCACCACATCACAACTTGATTGTGTTGTTTTAGTGCATCTTGTCACATGTGCCTGATTAAAATAGACAAGATTATGCACACTTCAGGCTTAAAAGAAATTTTTCTTAGAGTTGTTGTATGATTCAAAATTATTTCTTTTCATTTTGGAAAATCCCTCCTTGTGTATTCAATAAAAGAGGGTTATTCTCGACAATTCTACTATCTTTAGGGTCGTGAATTGTGCGTGCGTGAACCTGTGTGGTTAAAAGTTCTGTAACACTACATTCTTTTTTCTTCTTTGAAACTTTTTTCATCTTGAGACTGCCTGTTGAGTTTAAGTTGTGATTTACACTCACAAACCCATACATGTATGGATACTCCAAGCATCATGTGCTCTGATGGAAAAGATGTTAATGTGATTGTTAAGCCATCAATCATGAAGGAAAAATAAAAATCTCCGTTACCTCTAACTTTGAAAAGAAAAATAAGGAATGTGAGGAAGTCAAGAGATGTTCCTTCAAATTCTCAGAAGTTTTCTGATGTTCTTGAAGAGTTGAAGGAGGAAAGCAAGGACATTCAGAAAATAAAGGATTTTGTTATGGGAACTCTCGAAATTCATATGGCCCTGGTTCGAAATCATCAACCTAGAAGGTTTGTTGGAATTGACTCCTTTATCCATGAACCTTATGTTCCCATGGCTGTTGAAGACAAGGAGTTCATGGACGATAAAGAATTCTTCAGAGGTCTCAATGTCTAGTAAATCTTCTTTTAGAGAATTTATTTCTTGTATTTTGAAGAATAACTAGGTTTGGAATAGCCATTATTGTGAGTACACATAGCTATGTCCAACAATTTTCATCTTCGTGTTTTTAGACTTATTTGTTTAAATTCTAAGTATTTTGGAAGATGATTTTTGCAATTTCAATCTTTATGATTTGGTATATTGCAAATTGTTGTGGGATATGTTGTTTACGTCCGTGAACCTGTGACTGTCCCATACTTGTTCAAAAGTTATCTCTATTATGTCGGTATGAAAGTATTGATAGAAGATAGAATGAACTTTTGACATTACAAAAGTTAAAGCCTTTTATGTCATTGTTTTTGATGGAAGAAATGATAAAGCTTTTATGTACAAGGATTAAGTCTATTTATATGCCATTGTGCAAATAGTGATGGAAAATAGAATGAATCCTTGTTTATTCCGCAATATTGGTCTTCTCCGATCCACATTTTTGTGCATATACTGTGTTGCTCCATAAGTTTTCTTGTGTTTGAGCATGACCAACTAAATTAATCATTCTCTTGTGGTGATTTCAGTTGTTGCTCCGTAAGTTCGCTTATGTCGAGCATGACCAATTGAATTGATCACGTTGTGGTTAGTTTAGTTGTGTATTCCGATTAAATTAATTATGAGTTTTCTTGTGATTAATTTAGTTATGCATTTCGATTGAATTAGTCATGAGTTCTCTTGTGGTTAATTCAATTGAATATTTTGGATACAAATTCATGTTTACATGTGATTTGGTTTTTCCAAAGAAATCCTTCTTTCCTTATGAAAGTAAGGTCGCCATTGTTGTTCTTTCGGGAATGACATTTTATAGGGGAGAGTTCTTTTGAACTTGTGCTTAATTTTCATATCCTTGTGGGAAGTTCGGCTGTGGAATATTATAGGGGTTATCTTGTATCTTTATAAACTCCTTGATGAATGTATTTAGTGTCGGATATATGATTGCATCTAAATTTTTTGGTATGTTAATACACCTTTGATCATGAAGTATCTCCGTGGAAATTTCATTAGGATCCCACTAATTTTCGTACCTTTTCCAAAAAAAATTGACAAAAAGGGGGAGAATTAATGTGTAGTTCATACTACAAATACATATGGTTTACGGATCATTATGTAAGGGCGAGTGGTTTTCATGTTGAGATAAAGTATTGACTAAGGGGGAGTGATACATATCACCATAGTATTATTGTCAAAGTTGTGATACAATTGAACTTTAATGATGTGTAATAATACTATGACACTGTATAACAATGATTGAGAGCATTTGTTTTCTCATTGTTATAGCTACGGATCTTCAACTAACGATGGTGCTAAACTTACAACCTTTGAAATCATTGGAGTACTTGGAAGTGACGAAGATTTCGAGTCATGTTGAAGATGCCAAGGAGATCAATCATGTGGATGAGTAGCTACAATTTTTATCGATTTTGTAATCCATATGCATTGATAGTTTTGTCACTAAAATTGACAAAGGGGGAGATTGTTAGAGCATTGCTCGGTTGAACTCGCATTCGTTGCTATCTCAAGAATGTTTGTCAATGTTAGTGATTAAAACTATAAGTCTTGATTTCTAGCCTATTTATAGATGTCTCAGACTAGGACATAGATAGTGTAGTTAAGCTTAGATTTCTCGGCGTTCATCATTTAAAGATGAAGAACTACTAAGGGGAGCTTGTGGAACTTCTTAGACAAAAGGTATGAGGAGAGTTGAACTCATCTATCACTTGGAAAGTTTATTTCTACTCTATGTCCTATATTGAGACATAAGTCGTTTTACGATATAGTTTTCTACTATACACATTTGAGATTTCGAGTTGAGTATATCTCGCTTATAAATTTCTCGAAATATGTGTTGGTAAGCTTTCGCTTCGACCAAGTTCATCTTATATCATGAGAAAATTGTCGAGTAACATCTTACATGGTTTGTGTGATACAATCATTCGGTATAAGACTTGGAATGTTTCAATAATGACATTTCAATATCTTGAAAATTGCTTTGATGCTAATAGTGTGTGAAAACGGTTATTGTCATTATAAAAGATTGTTTCAATGATTGGAATGTATAGTTGATAATGTAACCATCTTTGGATATAAGCATATATAGTGTGTTCGCACATTAGTGTGTAAATCCATGAACCGGAAGCCAAGTGTATGCATATGTGTGTATACGAAATTGGTGAAGGAGACAAGATAAGTATGCGTACCCGTACGCATACTGGCGGATGTTTTCGAACCGGGAATTTTTGCTGAGTTTGAAAACTTAACAAACTCAAAATTCGGTTGCTTAAGTACGTATACCCGTACGCATACTTAAGATGGTTATTTTATCAAATCGGTCTGTTCATGAACTTAAACATTTAAATCTTAAGGAATGCAATCTTTGCAAACCGTGGCCATAATGTTCATGATTGATTCAAGTGAATCAAATCGATTTTGCTTCAATTGTGTTCTTGTATAATTTATGAGAATATGAAAATTGAACAACTATTTAACTAGTTTCATTTGAGTCATTTGAACTAGTTATGGTTAAGATGAATAAGGTTGATATGAGAGTAATCATATGGCTAACCTCGGTTAACTATTTGTGAACCAACATGGTGCACACGTTTAGGTACGGCTACATAAACTTAAATGAGGTTACATTTTATTTGTGTGTAACAAGCTAAGTTCGATCTAACAGCTGAAATATATTAGCTTGGTTGAATCATATTTTTCATCAAACATTGATTGTTGAATGCTTTGTTACCAAGGTAACTTGGATTGCAAACCCTGATTTGAAAACTATATAAGGGAGAACTCTAGCAACTGGGAAACCTAATCCCCACACCTCCTGTGTGTTTGGTTGCATAACTAGTGTAGTTGCAGGATTTCCCACACAACACCCTTGTTAAGATTTTGCTATAATCAACTCATAATTGAAGATGAAAAACAACACTTTATTATTTTGGCTTCAGAAATGTTTACAGAAATGGAAGAATTCAAGATTGCAACTATTCTCTTGAAGTTTCTCTCACCTCAAGACTTTCTTAACTAAAAAATACATCATCCTTTTCTGGATACATTGGGTCTATATTTATAGGGAAGTTACATAGTGGATGACAGATAAGTTTCCCTCTTATTTCGGGTTGATTCTTCGATTGCACCGCGATAGTTACAATGTTAAATCTCGCAAGTTTTGTAACCATCGCAGAACAAACATACTTTTCTCAAGTTTTCTTCAATCGTCAGTTATTACGTTATTCTTTTGAAGGCTTTTGTTGAAGTGTAGTCGAATATATTGCGGTGATGCTCGCTGGGAGTGTTGTTAATATCGCAAGAATATCATTGTGGCGATATTCTGGTCCTACATCTTGCCTCTTATCATGTCTTTTCTGCTAAGAAGAGAAGATCGTGAGAACTAAATGCTGCAACTACTTATCTTTTCACATCGATCCCTGTTCTGACACGTTTCTATATCCTTCGCCAACTGTTTTCATGCATTCTTTCTTCCAATGAATCTTTGACACGTCCTTTCTAACCACTGCGATATGACCGTTCATTTCTTTTCTTTGCATTTATTGCGTTTATCTTCTCGAGAAATCTCTTCTTCTATAAATACTCCTTTCATTCTTTTCTTTTCCTCTTTTTACTTTCTTCTTCTTTCTCTGCGTATCTTCTCTGCAAGTTTACTGTTCTTCCGTAAATTGCGCGTCTGTCATTGCTGTGATTTCTTTCTTATTTTTCAACCTTTTATTTCATTCCCATACTCAAAAATGGTTGTCGCTGGTGCTAAAAGCTTGACTGCTTTTAATGAGATGCGAGAAAAGCTCAAAAGTAAAGGTTTTACCTTGTTTACAATTCCAGGTCAAATCCTTAAATCTGAACTTTCTCTCAAACTATTTTCTGATCATCAATGCTCTCGCCATAAAATCATAGTATCGCTAGGTCAACTTGAAGATGGTCTTCCCCTTCCTCTCTATGACCCAGAACTCCCATTATTCTATCAAATAATATCTGACGAGAGATTCTCGCGAGCGATATATCAATTAGGTGGAGATTGTATCAGATTGCTGCTTGAATATGCTTCTCGCGGTGCTGATAAAGGATCTCGCTATCCTGAAGCTCCGAAGAATCCTCAATTTAAGGATGTTCCCATTGTCTCTGCAGATTATACTGTGGAGAATTTCTTCAAAAATTACAAGATAGTTCCTATGAAGAGGGATAGTACTTGCTGGGGTGTCCGCTTGAAGAAAGAAAAGATCGCTGATGATGAGGCTCTTATGTTAGACATTGATTGGCATACACCTACCAATCAATGCCCTCGCCACTCCAGCGATGATAATTGGTTTATCTTTTCATTATGTCTTGAAGGTCCTTATATATCTGGTTCTCTCCCATTACCTGCGAATCTCTCAGAGTATGAGCCATGGGTCTTCAACTGGCCTGAAAGATCTAAATCAGTATATCCTATCAACTTTTTGCATTATTATTATTCACTATTTTCTTCATGTTTTTATATTCTCGCTAATTATTTTGATCTTTCTCAGATTGATAGAATGAAGCTCAGCTATCAAACTTTTAGGAAACCCAGCACTTTCTTAGCTCTTAAATCTTTCACGGATGAAGTAAGAAATATCTCCTCCTAAATTTTAACAATATATTGTTGCCCCTATTTATTATCTTCATCTGTGCTCGCAGGAAATCGAAGAACTAGAACCAATAAAACCTGTGAGAACTAAGGGGAAATCTTTAAAGGTTAAATCTACTGTTCCTCCCAAAGGGAAATCTTCTTCCCCTCGCGGTAAAGAATCTGGCGATCAGGATAAATCTACTGTTCCTCCTAAAGAAAGTCTTCTGCCCCTCGCGGTGAAGAATCTGGCGATCCTCCTTTGAAGAAAAGGAAACCCCGACCTTCTTCTTCTTCAACTCCTCAACCCATTCCAGAGAATCCAAGTGTTGATTTTGACAAGGATAATAATGACGAGGATTTTAATGATAACAACTTCCCTTCTATAAAGAATTCTTCTGATTCTGATTCTTCGATGGCTCATTTATCCAAAAAATTTGGAAAGAATATGTTTGGTATCCCAAATGAGTATGGATATGAAGCTATTAATGAAATATCCCAGTCCCTCGCCAACGTCTGCGATGCTCCCATATTAGCTGACAGTGATACCCTTCGCGGGGTTTCAAGATCGCTAACTCCGAGTCTTTTAAATTCACTTGGCAGCCTGGTATGTTTCTACTTGTTCATTCTTTTTGTATCCATTGATATCTTTATCAGACATTGATTTATATAGTTCTATCGCAGGTTGGAAGAACCGCTTTTGCTGTTGCTTCTGATTTAGACAATATGCATATTACTTATAAAAAGAAAGCTGATAATCTTCATCAAGATAAAGAAAAATTAGAAGCTGAAGTTATTGAGCTTCGCAGGAAAAATAAGCAGCTGGAGACTGAAGCTTCAGTTGACAAGCAAAAAATCTCTGATCTTGATAAAGCCAATCAACAACTCTATGGTATGATTTATTTCTTTTCTCTTTTAATTCTTCTCACCCTATCGCATCTTATTCAAGCAACCATTTTTGCAGATATTTATGGTCTTACTGATGAGGCTACACTCTTCCAATCTTTTCCTGACCCTGTAGATGATAATACCCTTCTTGCTTGCCTTAATAATTCTTTAAGTAATTTCTCAGATGATAAGATTGAATCCCTCTCCATAGATGAACTTAAATCCAAATTTAATCTCTTAAAAATTGAACACAGATTCAATTTAGGTTTGACCAACAAGTATAAGCGCTTTTATCTTGATTCGAAGAAAGAAGTATATAGATTAAGAAAAAGGAATAGTGATCTTATTGATGAGAAAGATCTTGTCGTTAAAAATGGCTCCAAGACCCTAGAAAACTTCTATAGAACTCTTCTTAATGTTCAAATGGAAAGAGATAAGATTATCCGCGAGAATGAAGATCCTCTTGCGAGGGAAACTCAAGTTCGATCTCGTCTGCTTATTAATAGCGATGATGAGTTTGCTTGGGCTGCGAAGATTCTTGATAACGCCAGAACTAATTTAGGTGTAGATGTTAGTCTTCATGCTGATCAAGCGGCTTTAATTAAAGACATGATTTATGAAAGATAAGGTTATCACTCTTATGATTTCCCTGAATTATTTCCTAATTGAATCATCCTTATTTGTATTAACTTTGTTATCATTTGCTCGCAGCATTCGAAAAGAACTATCGTAAGAGATTTGATGAGTTATAAGAAGAGAAAAACCAACTTGCTGGAAATCTATCTTCTCGTAATGAAAAGTATTCTAGATTGAAGGATAAATTGAAAATCTCATCTTCAAATTTTAGTAATGCCCTTCTCCGTGTTCGTAATGACGATGTTAAGCTAGTCTGCGATGATCATGGTATTCCTCATTATACATACCCTGATCTTGCAAAGGAAATTCCAGCTGATTCTCCAAATTTAGTTATCTCTGATAGCGAAGCTGAGGAGTCTAGCGAAGATGAGGAATTATCTGGCGAGGAAGAGAAGTCTGGTAATGAAGAAGAATCTGAAAAAGAAAAGAACTCTGATGAGGGTGGTGATGGGTCTACTTAGTCTTGTTTCTTCTTTTTTTCTTTGTTGTAAATTTTGTGCATTTATTTTTTGCTTCTCGTACATCGCTGCGAGCTTCTCCAACTTGATGTGTAAACTTCTTTTGCTTTATTCTGTATAAATTAGAAAACAATCCTTTTTCTGCAACATAATCAATCAATTATTATCCTTTAATTATTTGTACAAATGTATCATCTAAGCAATTTTATCATATGATGGATGAATAATAATTTCATCATTCTATGCATTCCCATACTTGCCTCTATTATTCATCTGCAATATGAAAAAATTGAGTAGAGATTAGATATTAGTTGTGAATCAAGATTACAGAAATGTTTACAGAAATGGAAGAATTCAAGATTACAACTATTCTCTTGAAGTTTCTCTCTCCTCAAGACTTTCTTAACTAAAAAATACATCATCCTTTTCTGGATACATTGGGTCTATATTTATAGGGTAGTTACATAGTGGATGACAGAAAAGTTTCCCTCTTATTTCGGGTTGATTCTGCGATTGTACCGCGATAGTTACAATGTTAAATCTCGCAAGTTTTGTAACCATCGCAGAACAAACATACTTTTCTCAAGTTTTCTTCAATCATCAGTTATTACGTCAGTCTTTTGAAGGCTTTTGTGACACTCGTGAAGTGTAGTCGAAGATCTTGCGGTGATGCTCGCTGGGAGTGTTGTTAATATCGCAAGAATATCGTTGTGGCGATGTTCTGGTCCTACAACTAGAGTCGATTCTCCTTTAACCTTAGGTTTCTTCTCGAGACCCTATAGGTTAACGACTTGAAGACTTCATTAGGATTGTGAAGCCAGACCCAACTATTATATTTGTAGTTGCGTGATCTGATCTTGCTATTTCTATCATGTTGAGTAAAATTGGAATAATTAACTCGAGATTTTATATCTCCGATAGGAAAGATAAAAGTAATCACAAACATCTTCGTCTCATCGTTTTTGATTCCACAGTAACTTGTTTCGCTAGTCGATTAAGTTTATTGTGAGGTGATTGATAATACTAGGCCATTCTTCAGGGGTATAAGTCCGGTTTATCAATTAGTTCATGTTCACCTTGATTTATCAAAAGACGTAACAAAAACTCTTGGATATTTCTATGGGAGACAGATTTATTCAATCCTATAGACTTTTCTGCGTGAGACAGATTTGTTTATCAAGTCTTCGACTTTGGGTCGTAGAAACTCTTGGTTGTGGGTGAGATCAAATAAGGGAATAAAGTGCGTAGTATCCTGCTGGGATCAGAGACGTAATGATCGCAACTGTACCTTGAATCAGTGTGAAATTGATTAGGGTTTAACTTCAGTCCAGTCCAGTCCAAAGTTAGTTGGTAGTAGGCTAGTGTCTGTAGCTGCTTAATACATTGCGGTGTTCAATCTAGACTAGGTCCCGGGGTTTTTCTACATTTGCGGTTTCCTCGTTAACAAATTTCTGGTGTCTGTGTTTTTTCTTTTCCGCATTATATTTTGTTATATAATGAAATATCATAGGTTGTGCATTTAGATCAATCAATTAGAATATCCAACCTTTGGTTCTTGATTTACATTGATTGACACTGGAACATTGGTCTTTGGTACCATTCAAGTAACTTCTCTTATATTCAATCAGGTAGATTCCTATTTTCTAGTTGTGAATTGAATTAAGAGTTAGAGATATTAAAATCTCTGATATACTTTACTATAGATTGAGTCTGACTGTCTAGTTGATTCTCTAGAAAGTGTATTGGAGTAAGTCCTCTCAGATTGCCAAACGAATTATTGGGTGTGGTTATTGTACCCACGTATTTTCAACATTGATTGCAAACCCTGATTTGAAGACTATTTAAGGGAGAACTCTAGCAACTGGGAAACATAATCCCCACACCTCCTATGTGATACTAGTTTCGACTAGAGTCGATTCTCTTTTAACCTTAGGTTTTTTCCAAAATCCTGTAGGTTAACGACTTGAAGACTTTATTGGGATTGTGAAGCCAGACCCAACTATTTTCTCTATAGTTACGTGTTCTGATCTTGTTGTATTCTATCGTGATTGAGTACTATCTTCTCTAAGATTTTATCGAGATTTAATCTCCGATAAGCAAGATAAAAAGTAGTCTCAAACATCTTCGTCTTATCGTTTGTGATTCCACAATATCTTGTTTCGCTACCATACGATTAAGATTATTGTGAGGTGATTTATATTTCTAGGATGTTCTTCGGGAATATAAGTCCAGTGTATCAATTGGTGTTTGATCACCTTGATTTATCAAAAGATGGAACAAACCTTCTAGGTATTTCTGTGGGAGACAAATTTATCTATTCAATAGACTTTTATGTGTGAGACAGTATGGTTTATCAAGTCTTCGACTTTGGATCATAGCAACTCTTAGTTGTGGGTGAGATCAGCTAAGGGAATCAAGTGCGTAGAATCCTGTTGGGATTCAAAGGTGTAAGGAACGTGATTGTACCTTAATCAGTGTGAGATTGGTTAGCGCTCAACTACATTTTAACCCGAAGTTAAATTGGAGTAGGCTAGTGTTTGTAGCGGCTTAATACAGTGTGGTGTTCAAATATGGACTAGGTCCCGGGGTTTTTCTGCATTTGTTGTTTCCTCGTTAACAAAATTTATGGTGTTTGTGTTATTTCTTTTCCGCATTATTTTTCTTTATATAATTGAAATATCATAGGTTGTGCGTAGTTCAAGATAATCCAACCTTTGGTTGTTGATATAAATTGATTGACACTTAAACATTGGTATTTGGTACCGTTCAAGTTGTTTCACATAATAATTAGGCTTGCGGATTTTGTTTGATTTGCTGATTACATTGTGAAACAGAGATACAACGCATGGATATATTTCCATTGATTGAGTCTGACTGTCTAGTTGATTCTCTTGGAATTATATTGGAGTTTGTCCATACAAGTTGCATAAACGAAATATTGGGTGAGGTTGTAAGACCCCCGCATTTTCAATTGGTATCAGAGCGGGCAAACACGTTTAAGAACTTATAAGTCTGTGTTTGTAGAAATTTGATTTTATGGACGAGTCAATCTCTAATAACGTACCAGTTTAGAAATTACCAGATGTTTTTCAAAGCTTGGATTCACCTGAGAGAACTGTCACATCTATGTCAATATCTAAATATTCTCTTGATGTAGAAACTGTTGATAACTAGAAATCACGCCTAGAAGAACAGTTGGATGAACTTTATGATGAAGGTGATTCAGATATTGATAGAGGCGTTGATGAGGAATTCTCAAAGTATGTTAATCTATTGGATTCGGTGGAAAAGAAGAAGATGAAAACTTCTCATGTCACACCTTTTCTAACTAATCTCTATCATGCAAACAAGAAATTGAGAAGATGTTACGCAGGTGTTTATGTTTCGAATCGATCCTCAAGGATTCTGAGGAAAACCTATGTATGAAGTCACTTGAGTGTGATAATATTTATAAAAACTACTTTTTCATTGGAAGAGAAACTTGCAAAATCTGAAGCAAGGATTAACTTTCAACAAATTAGTTTTGATGACAGAGAAAACGCTTATCTCGCTCGTGAAAAACACCTTGAGGCGTATTTAGTTGATGCTCTTGATAAAATCAAGATGTTGGAAGATGAATTGAAAAAGTTCAACACTAGTTCAAGAAAAATAACCACTATGCTGAGAGCAAGTAAAAATTATCATGGTACACGAGGATTGGGCTATAAGGGAATAGATGCTCTAAGTATTAGCAAAGAGGTAAAATTCGTCAAGGCTGATGATTTATCTCAACAAAAGGTTTCTACTGATGACAAAAGTGAAATACCTTCGCCGGCAATTAAGGTTCGAAAGATCAAAGTATCAACTTCATAAGTTAGTACACACAAATCGAGGTAAGAACATTCCTTATGTTTGCCACTATTGTGGAAATAAAGGTCGCCTGGAAAGGAAATGTCGTTTCCGTATAATGAATGAGAAACTTCATGATGTTCTTGTTTTGGCATCACAAGAAGTTGTGAAACCAAGATCATATGTTAATACTAATCCCCTTAACGTTATAGGTTGTAATCGTCCAACCTTTAGGCAAAGGAATCAGTGTTGTGATAAACCTAGATTTCCCTATAAACGTCATATGAATCCCTTTCATAATCGTAATGGTTATAAAAAGGATAACTTCGTAAAGATGAATACAAGATCCGATGCTCCCAATTGGAGAAAGACTAACTTGCAAAATAATAGTAAATCCAATTCTCTTCCGAGAAATATAAAAGACAGTAGTGGGAAGAAATTTCACATTGTTCCTAAACGCACTCAGAAGTGGGTACCAAAGAAAGCCAATGATGCTTTTAGTATGATACTGAATTGTAAGGACCCTCAAGCTTGTCAACGTTATTTGACCAGTCAAGAGACGAATCAACCGCTGATGACTCGATTAGTAAATGTATATTTTAATTAATAGAAATTATTCTAACAACGATATAGATACGGAACTAGTATCACTAGATAGATCTCGAAAAGTTACGCGAAATAGACTACTCAAACGTGTCATTCGGATATCAGATGAAGAAGTTTTCATCAGAATTATCAAAGGAAAAAATAACTGTCAAACCGCCTTGGATGCCCTTATCCATTTGTGGGCACCTTAATAATTTTCTTCTGCCTTATCTCCTACGCGTGTCGGAGAAATTCATTTCTATGCTTTTCTTTCTCTTCCTTCTTCTCTCTTCTTCTTCCCAGTTCTTCACCTGCTACTGAATTTAGTTAGTGAAACATAGAGTTTTGATTAGAATAGGTATGGATATAACTAAGTATATCTAGTTGTGAGGGTGTTGATTCGCGGGATTGATTCAGGCTCACAAGAAAAGGGTATTTTAGATAATCAAATTTAGGGTTTCTCTGTGAGTTGATGAAGATGATGATGGTGATGAGAGTGAGTTCAATAAATGAAGAGTGAAGCAGATTCGAGAACAACTGATGATGATGCCATTGATTCTGGTGTTGATACTAACTTGGTAAATTCAGGAAGAAGGTAATTGGGGTTTGTTTGTTTAATTTTGTTTAATTGGTTATATTTGATGAAATCTTAAATGGGTATTGCTTGAACTGAAGTTATGTTATAAGTTTAATTTTAATTTCATAGAGAATTAGGGTTTTCCCCTGTTCTTCCCCAAATTAGAAATTAGGGTTCCTGAGTTGGATTTTAGATGATTGCAAAGATAGTTGAGATGGTGATATGGTGGTGATGAATTTGTGGAAGTCACAGTTTAATTGTGTTGGTGGTGGTTTTGACTATATGGTTTATGGAGATTCAGTTGAGATGCTATGGCGGTTGTTGGGGTGATGTTGTTTGGCTGAGTTGAATGGAGGTGTAGCTACAGTTTATAGAACTAGTAGTGGTGAGTAGCACGAGTTAATTCAAGTCACTATAGTTTGGAGTAGTGTTTGATTTTTTGAGGCCGAGTTGCAGATGAGAAGAATATGAATGAAGTGTAGGAGTTATTGGTGTTGAAACTGAACTTGGTTGTACTCTATAGTTCAGGGAGGAGGCCTGAAATGCATATGAATGAGCTATGGATGATGGGGTTGCAAATATGAAGAATTGATAGTTGTATTGCATCTAAGAAGTAGTTGTGCAGATTAGATGCATGTTAGGTGATTGTAAGAAAGGGCCAGCTGAGAAGTATATTTAGTAGTGTTGAGATACAATGGTAGTTGACTGAATCAGTAGAGATTCATATTTAACATGCAGTATTATGTTGATTGGATGGGCAGTGTTGCTTGAGAAGAGATGTTGAATGTCTGGTTATAGATTGATTGCAGGTACAAGAGTTTGGATAATGAGTAAAGTTGAAGTACTCAGTCTTGTAAGAAATTAGATGGTATGAATGTGAAGAATATATTGCACAGGAACAATGTTATCTGAGTTGTAACTTAGACGCATGAATTAGGAGATTTGTGACTGTTATAAGTGAAGTGAGATAACGAAAGGATAGTTGTAATTTTGTAGTGGCAGTGGCCTTAGTGGAAACTTGCGATAGCCTATTTTAAAGTAAATTGGATTGTATTTGGAAATGAATTATAGATTTGTCTTGAATGAAGAAATTGTGTAATGTCGTAAAGTCTAGATCTAGACCAGTTTGGTGTTGAACTGGTGTGAGAGTTGCAGGTGTAGCAGTTCCTTTGGCTCAGGCCAGTGTTCCTTTATTCAGTCAGATGTCTGACTGATTTAGATTAGTTTTCTGACTGAGTTGAGTCGGTATTAACTCACCGACTTTCCTTCTTGATCTGAGTTGACTCAGTTGACCCGACCTTGACCAGTTGACCTTTGACTTGGACTAAGACATTGACTGTTAGTTGACTCCTTTGACCATTGGAGACCGTTAGTTAACCCTGTTGGTCCAGGCCTTGTATAATGACCCGGACTAATGGGTCGTGCCGGATCAGGCCCGTGAACTTGGGCTTAGAGTTAGTTTTCCTATCTTGATGAATTGGACCCCTTATGGTCTGAATTAGCCTTTGGTTCCTTCTACAAAGTTGTGGATCTTCATAAGACCTATTGAATGGACTATAGAATCAACCTAATTGGATTAGTAAACTTTAGATATGATAAATATAGAGAATGAAAAGTGTAGAACCTTAAATGGGCTTAGAACAAATTGATAGTTCACTCTATAACTAGAGACTTGTATAATATTATGATATGAGCCTTTGGCTAATTCTTAGAGTGTTTGTGTGATTAACAGTTAGTCTTCATTAATAACGACCGATTCAAAGATTGAACCAGTGGATTAAGGATTTCGAGGTAGGCGAGGCTTTTCATCAAAACAGGTGGGAACTCTGTAACCTTCTTGTAATCATTGAGCATTCTTTCTATATGCGAGCATGATGAGTCTTAGTTACTTTTGGCATATTTGTGTGTCTTACTATCTATGTAAATGCTTGTATGTGTCTTTATGTGTGTATGATATGCGTTGTATGATTTCCCCGCAAGGAGTGTCTGTGATTCCCCACGACTCTTTGCTAAGTTAAGTATGGCGGCTTCTTCCCCGTTTTAATATTACTTAGTAGGGCGGCTTCTTCCCCGTTTCAATATATTAGTAGGGTGGCTTATTCCCCGTTTCGATAGTATATAAATAATATATAGTAGGGCGGATTCTTCCCCGTTATAATATTACCTAGTAGGGCGGCTTCTTCCCCGTTTCTCTATTATATATACTATTTTATTTTTGGGATATCACTCATGTGCATATTATACTTGTTTGTCTAACTTTATGATCTTGATAGTGATATTCTGAATCATGGTTTGTATGGGCACTCTGTGTGGACGATGTTATTATTATTGACTAGATTTTCTCGTGCATCGTCTTCTCCTATGAGTTAGGCGAGGTTAGAGAGATATCTGCTTCATAATGCATAAATAGCTGAATGATTAGTTCTTTTGTTTCTTTCTATTTATATCTTTCTGAACTGTGAGGCATGTTAGTGATTACTTGTCAGTTACATGTTTTCATTGAGCCCCCATTTTGGGACGATGTGCTCATTCGTTTCCACTTCAGTTTCAGTATTCATAAGAAAAGGCGTACGTGAAGATATTCGTTTCCGTAGCGTAAAGGTTTCATATAATTGAAGATGTTTTATTTATGTATATTTTCTCTGTAAACAACACACGATTATATTCATATCATATGAGAAATCTTCATTTATACTGTATCAGAGTGTATAGGCTTGCTTTTGGGCTTATTTGTAGCTGAAAATCTTATGATCGTTAGTCTAGATTTTATGCTTCAATTAGTTGTAATCCTACTAGCTAAGCACGTTTAGTATTTGGGGCGTCAAAGGAATGATCTCCCAGAAAATTCCATGACTATGGAAAAGGCAATATCCATGATGTTGGAACTTAAAAGGTTCTTTGAAAAAATAGATTTGGATGTGAAAGGTTCTAAAAGTGATCTCTTTCATGATAATCCAAAAGTGAAACAGAATATGCCAAAAACTATAGATGGTAAAAAATCCATAGTTACGGAAAAGTATGTTTCAGTCACTTGTGTTGAGCAAGACATTGTTCACCTTAATATAACTTGATTGTGTTATAGGTGCATCCTCACTAAGGAATGCCCTATTAAGTATACGGTGAGGGGAGCACGAGAATTGGGGAGCACATATTGTGTTAGGTATGATATTGAATATTTGGTAATGTCGTAGGATTCATGACATGATCCTTATAAAAGGTATGTCTATAAACTTGATTAAGATTTGTATTTTATCATTTGCTTAGAGTACTTATAATGATCCATGTACCTTGCTTATCGTTCATTTCTACATAACTTGATTGTGTTTAAGGTTATTAAATGTTTAGGTTTGAAAATAGTAGTTCAGGATGTTTGGACTTCATGGTACACATACCAGGACCATCATTTAAAATCAAAATCCAGGGATTTTAGTTCGCAAACCCCTTTGCATACTGCTTCAGGTCACGAAAATTCGTTTGCAAACCTGTATGCATACTGGCATGTAGACATAGATATTCGGTAAACTTATTTTGGCCGTAACTTCTTCGTCCGAACTCGGAATGACCTCATTCGTTTTGAATTCTCTTCCTCTTTGAATTATATTCAAAATGGAGATGAGAATTCTTGGATTTGGATGAGTTAAGATTGGTATTTGTCCCGACTCTTGTTTTTGAGTGTTTTGCTCCGTTTCGTCGCACTTGTTCCACTTCTCTTGGACTTGGGAACTTGTATTCTTGGAGTACTTCTCTTATAAGCTTATTTGTAGGGAAGATGATTTTACAATATTTAATCTTTTTGGTTTTATATATTGCAAATGGCTTATGGGATATGGTGTTTACTTCCATGAACTATGATTGTCCCATATATGTCAAAAGTTAAAGTCTATTATGTCATTATGCAAATATTGATGGAAAATAGAATGAACTTTTGATAACAAAGATTAAGTCTATGGAATCATTATGCAAATATTGATGAAAATATAATGAATCTTTGAATATTCCGCAGTATTGATCTTTCCTTGATCCACTTTTATATGAAAGTATTGTGCGGCTCCGTAAGTTCTCTTATGTTGAGCATTTCTGATTAAATTAAACATGGGTTTTCTTGTGATTAATTTAATTGAGTTTTTTGGATACAAATTCATGTTTCATGTAATTAGTTAATTTCTAAAGAAATCCTTCATTTCTTGTAAAAGTAAGGTCGCTCTTGTTGTTCTTTCGGGAATGACATTTTATGGGGGGGAGTTCTTAATTGAACTTGTGCTTAATTTCCAAATCTTTGTGTGGAGTGCGGCTGTGGAATATTATAGGAGTTTTCTTGTATATTTATACACTCTTTGATGAATACACTAAGTTTCGACTATGTGAAATCATCGAAACAAAGTTGATATGTTCTCTTTTAGTCATGAAGTGTCTCTATGAGAATTTCATTATGATCCCACTAGTTTTCATATGTTTTCCAATTTACATTGACAAAAAGGGGGAGAATTAATGTGCAGTTCACACTAAAAATACATATGGTTTATAGATCATTATGTAAGGGGGAGTGGTTTTCATTGTGAGATGAAGTTTTGACTAAGGGGGAGTGATACATATCACCATAGTATTGTTTTCAAAGTTGTGATACAATTGGACTTTGATGCTGTGTAATAATACTATGACATTGTATAACAATGATTGAGAGATACTATTTTCTCATTATTATAGCTACGGATCTTCAACAACTATGATGCTGAGTTGAACATGTTCAGAATCACTGGAATACTTGCAAGTGCCGAAGATTTCGAGTAATGTTGAAGAACCAAGGAAATCAAGCATTTGGATGAGAAGCTACAAAGTCTATTTATTTTGTAATCCATATGTATTGATAGTTTTGTCACTAAAATTGACAAAGGGGGAGATTGTTAGAGCACTGGTCGGTCAAACTCGCAAGCGTTGCTATCTCAAGATTGGTTGTCAAGTTTAGTTTCCAAAACTATAAGTCTTGATTTCTAGTATACTTATAGCCAAGTCTCGGATTAGGATAGAAAGTGTAGTTGAGCATTAGACTTCACGATGTTTATCGATGGAAGATGAATAAATACTAAGGGGAACTTGTGGAACTTCATCAACAAAGGTATGTGGAGACTTGAACTCATCTATCACTCAAAATTGTATCTACTCTATCTCTTATTTGAGACAAAATTCGTATAGCTATATAGACTTCGATTATGCACATTTGATATTTCGAGCTGAGTCTAACTCGCTTACATATTTCTCGAAATATGTATTGGTAAGCTTTCGATTTAACCAAGTTCATCTTATATTCTTGACGAAAGTCAAAAGATGACATGTGAAAATCGTCTGGTAACATCTTACATAATTTTTGTGAGACAGTTATTTGATGTAGACTCGGAATGTTCCGTATTGATAATTCGATCACTTGAAAATTGCTTTGAAGCTAATAGTTTGTGTGAGACATCTATTGTCATCTTCTAAGAATGTTTCAATGATTGAAATGGGAGTTTAGAACTATTACCCATGATTGGATATAGCACAACATGCGTACTTGTATGCTAACTGAACTTAGTATGCATACCCATATGCGTACTGGCGTAAAGTTCATGTTTGGAAATTTCAACTGAGTTTGGAAGGTATGCATACCCGTTCGCATACTGACGAACCCAAACATAGTCCAGCCACTTAGGTATGTGTACCCGTTTGCATACTTGAGTAGGTTATGTTCTAAAATTGGTTTGTTCATGAACTAATACATTTATATAATAAGGAATGCAATCTTTTCCAAACCGTGGCTATAATGTTCATGAATTGGTTTGAGTGAATGAAAATCGATTTTGCTTCAATTGTGTCTTATATACTTTTATGAGAATATAAATAATTGAACAACTCTAGAACTAGTTTCATTTGAGTCATTTGAACTAGTAATGGTTAAGATGAATAAGTTTGATATGAAAGTGTTCATATGGATAACTTCGGTTAACTATTATTGATCCAACAAGGTGTACACGTTTAGGTACGGTTACTCATATCTAAATGAAGTCACTTTTCATTTGTGTGTAACAAGCTAAGTTCGATCTAACGGTTGAGAGATATTATCTTGAGTCTAATCAGGTTTTCATATAACAGTGAATATTGAATGCTTTGTTAACAAGGTAACATTGATTGCAAACCCTGATTTGAAGACTATATAAGGGAGAACTCTAGAAACTGGGAAACCTAATCCCCACACCTCCTGTGTGATACTAGTTGCAACTAGAGTCGATTCTCCTTTAACCTTAGTTTTCTTTCCAAAACCTTATAGGTTAACGACTTGAAGACTTCGTTGGAATTGTGAAGCCACACCCAACTATTTTATATGTAGTTACATGTTCTTATCTTGTTGTTTTTTTATCGTGATTGAGTACTATGTTTTCTAAGATTTTCTCGAGATTTAATCTCCGATAGGCAAGATAAAAAGTAGTCACAAACATCTTCGTCTTATCGTTTGTGATTGCACAATATCTTGTTTCGCTACTATACAATTAAGATTATTGTGAGGTGATTGATATTACTATGCTATTTTTCGGGAATATAAGTCTGGTGTATCAATTGGTTCCTGCTCACCTTGATTTATCAAAATATGGAACAAAACTTCTAGTTATTTCTGTGGGAGACAGATTTATCTATTCAATTTTTTTGTGTGAGATAGATTGGTTTATCAAGACTTCGACTTTGGGTCATAGAAACTCTTAGTTGTGGGTGAGATCAATTAAGAGAATCAAGTGTGTAGAGTCCTGCTGGGATTCAGAGGCGTAAGGAACGCGACTGTACCTTAATCAGTGTGAGATTGGTTAGGGATCAACTACATTCCAGTCCGAAGTTAACTTGGATTAGGCTAGTGTCTGTAGCGGCTTAATACAGTGTGGTTTTCAAATCTAGACCAGGTCCCGGGGTTTTTCTGCATTTTCGGTTTCCTCGTTAACAAAATTTCTGGTGTTTGTGTTATTTCTTTTCCGCATTATATTTGTTTATATAATTGAAATATCACAGGTTGTGCGTAGTTCAATCAATTAGATAATCCAACCTTTGGTTGTTGATATAAATTGATTGACACTTGAACATTGGTCTTTGGTACCGTTCAAGTTGTTTTACATAATAATCAGGCTTGCGGATTTCTATCTGTTTGATTTGTTGATTACATTGTGAAATAGAGATACAACTCTTGGATATATTTCCATTGATTGAGTATGACTGTCTAGTTGATTATCTTGGAATTATATTGGAGTTTGTCCATACAGATTGCATAAATGAAATATTGGGTGAGGTTGTTAGACCTCCGCTTTTTCAAGTTCCTCTTATGATTTGACAGTGCAGATTCACTATACTCAAAAAAATCTACGTTATTTTGTCTCCATCAATTCTCAAACCCTAATTCTGCCATAACTTTTCCCGCCAAAATTTAAATTCAAAAGGTTGAAGATGACCTCCCCTTATCTAACAACGGCGTCCCTTTAGTAATTCGGGGTACGTTTAACAATTCATGGGGTGAAAATAGCAATTTTTGGGGTACAAAGATAAATTTTGGACTGTGAATAGTGAGAACTCCTGGGGTGCCTTTATTAACTCCTCCAGGTCATTTCTGGGGTTCCCTTATCCAAATTTAGTGTGCCTTTAGTAGTTTCTCGAGCAACCATCTCTTTCCTCTCCGATCCACTTTTTTTCTTCTATTTTTCTACATCACTAAGGCTGTCATGCTTTTCAGACAGAACTTGCATCACTAAATCCGACATGCTTTTCAGATAGAGATGAAGAAATAAAAGTAAAATAATGGGAAATAATTCGCCTCCAACAGAAGTTGCACATGAAATAACACTTTAGCTCTTTTAAGCGACGTTTCTTATTCTTTTGCTCCAAAGTACCTAAAACTTATAAACGATAGATAAATATCAAGGTGTTTTAGACACCTATCAATTTAGTGTACAAAATTCAAAACGACTTTGATCTAGGAATTAATTATATCAGAATACCTCAGCTTTTATTTTATTTGGAAATTGGAAGGCTCTTGGTCACTGTTGAGTTACTACCATCTTCTTATAGGATCTGAACCTTGAGAAATTAAGTCACCACTTTAAAGTTGTTATCGTGCATGAAGAAGTTATTAACACCCGAGCCACTCATTCAAAGCACCACAATAGCATAAATTCTTATGCATAAACCTATCTCTAAATTAGAAGAATTTAACTTCTCAAGCTGACAAACTACTTTATCCTGGTGTAAAACTACATAAATAAAATGAAGGCAAGCCAGTGAAGACCCAAAAGCAGCATCAATGAGATACACATAGATGGTGGACAAAAAGGATCCAAAAGCATCATCAATGAGATATACATATATAGTGCTAAAAAACAACAACCCTTCTAAACAAACAACCAAATAAACAACCCTAAAACAATATCCCCCTTTTTCTCTCAATTTTTTTTTGTGGGTCCCGTGGGCCCCGCGGAAGCTAGCAGGGGGTCCCGCCATTAGTGTTGGTTATGTGTGTGGTTGTTTTAGTGTTGTTTTTTGTGTTGTATGTTTAGAATTTTTGAAAAAACAAATGGTTCTTCCAAAAAGATCGCTTTTTTAGTGAACGTGGACCCGTGTCTGCAAATAATAAATTTATGCAGTAACTTAAATCTAACTTTTTTCTCCAAGGTAACTATTCAGGATTACACTATGTAGTGCAAAATATTAAGTCATCAAGTTTTGATACTATAACCTACCTGAAGTACAAGGTATCCTCGAAATTATAACATCACATTGCGCTTGGTATCGACACTACATCGTGATGTGTAAGAATTCCAAGTATGTGACTTATAAATCAAAAAAGCAAGTACAAAAAGCAGAAAGCTTAACATAATTTATATTTATGTTGGATGCTAATCTTTTCATGGCATTTTTTACACATACAACAATGTAATTGTCTGTTGGTTACTACCATACTTTTATACACCTATATTTGTCTTGCAACCAGTAAATTTGGAATATAAAAGATTTGAACTTTCTAAAATTCAACATACCTTGTAATATGCATAATCTCCCAGCTAGTATGCTTCAAACAAAAAAAAACTCCTAGCTAGATTTTCTCTAAATGATGATGAAAAATCTAGCATAGCCCAACATGGTAATTTCCCCCCCATCATGAGTCACAATAAAGTCTAATCCATACCTCAGTTCCATGCTCGATTTGAGAACCTCCGTAGATTGGGTTATATAATTATATTTGCAGCGAGACTCCATATTCTACTACACAACAATCTCAAACAGTATGATTTGATTTTTCCTAAATTGGAAAATATGCAGACATTTAGACAACGATAGCAACAACGAACAATAGGTATACATCTAATAAACACAAAACTGAAAGCAATCGTGCACATTTAAATAACAAACTAATTGAATGATTGTCACAAATAATACCTTCAACTTAGAAATTACCTCAAGTTGAGGAATATTCTTCATCTTCTATGTCGAAGTATGCTTTGCTTCGTCCGCTCTTCATATGGCTCGCAGCTGCACAAAGCTAGGGATAACTGGATGTGGACCTCTGTCAAGCACTTGATGGGCGTGTTTCTAAAATTGAAGAGGTATGCACTTGATGTTGGTATCTAAGCTAAGCCCGTTCTATCTCCTTACCTGCATCAATTTCACATTCAACACAAACCCATATTTCCTAGAACTCTAAAACATCTCTTCAATTCCCTCTATTCATCTCTCAAACCAATCGCAACAACTCACATCTCTAAAGGCAGTAAACTCCCTTTTCCCTGATTTTTCGACAAAATTTTATCAAAATTCCAACTCGGAAACCCATTCTTCAATTTCTTCTCAAAACTCTTAATACACTATTTCTACATCATTGATTCACTGATTCATAGAAGAATAAAAAAGAAAACCCTAAAAATATAATTTTGGGGTTTCTATACGTATACCTCCTTATAATCTTCATCAGCATCCATCTGATTCTGCATTACCTTCTAAAGCACAAAGTAAAAAACCTGAAAAAAATCAACACACTATAATCAGGACTTGCAACAGAGGAGCAAGCAAGGACCGCAAAAAAAGATGGAGCACATAAAAAAAATCTAGGGTGAGAGAGTAATAAAGGGAGAAAGGAATTCTTCAGTTTGAGAGAAGAAGATAGTACATTGCTTTGGAATTCGAATCATACCAGGTTAAACAATTTTGCATCACCAACACCCCAAGGTTTGTTGGCCCACATCCTAATATAACCCGAATTTTTCCTAGTCGTCCAAACAAAAACCCATCCTACATATCTCGACTGCCGGATGATGGCCCCTGTCAAACGTCGTCCGTATGATAGCCATATCTATCATTTAGACAAACCTCATACCTTTTCATAACAATGACTAGGTATCACCGGGGCCTTACGGCCCCGACTCAACCTATGATTAGTGTCAAGTGTTACGTAATCTTTGGTATTGGACTCATGATTTTTAGCTTGATAAGTTCCGTAAAAATATTTAAAAATATCAATAATATGATTGTTATCCAGATGTTTCCATTGATATTTTCTGGTCTATGTCATCTAGGTATCACCGTTGATGATTTCCTAAAATTTTTCCTTCGTATTGTCGCTTTATTGATTCCCGAATAAATAAATGGTGATCATTGATTAAACGTGAACATTATTTGTCAAAGATGGAAGTCAAAGTATCATGTGACTTTAAGTGGATGATGTTGAGCGTTTTTATCTAACAATTTCAAAAACTTTAAAAATGTAATGCCATTCTAAAAAAAATTCATTTTTTATATTGTTTAATTAAATATTGTAGCTCATATTCTTGTTTAATTTTTTTTTTTTGCATAATCTTCCATTCATTTTTTTCGTTTCAAATTCATGTTTGAACATTTGTTTTTTACATTATAATGGATCAAAAGGTATAAACCGATAACGTTTTGTTGTTTTTGATACTCCAAGAAGTTCTCCAGTTTGTCTTTGTTATCAGAATATTTTGACTATTGATTAAGGACCCATAAGAATCCCTCAAGAATTGATTGGTCTTTCCTTTGTTGTCTAATGCATTCTTGTTCTTTTCCAGCATCACTGTCAGATCTCTTGATCCTTTACAGAGTTTAGTTACCTTGTTTTCAAGCAATGATTACCTTTTCTTATGTCTCTAGGCATCACCCTATCTATGTCCATGGTTATTTTATTTTATTTTATTTTCAATCTTTCATCATTGTATATTTTAATTTATCCATGGTTATTCAATATAAGTTTTATTAATTAAATTATGAATAATGCTAAAGTTCACATTTACATTTTCAACAATATTTTGGACCCCAATAAGCCTATTTAATTTGAAAGAGAAGATTCAACATGTTATTACTTGTTGCATTCTCAACCTCTGGTTTTGGTATCTGGTTACATGTTTATGGTTATCCAATATAAGGGTTCTTAATTTAACATATTTCAGATGTTTACTTGATTTTAAAGTCTAGTTTCTTCACTCATAGATAAGTACTCGGTACATAGGGCTAAGTAAAGAAATTGACTATGGTCAAGTAAACTGACAATCAAGATGTTCAACAACAATAAATGTACAAAATGTCTTTGGTTGTGAATGAAAATCATATGCCATGCCTTGACCGATGCTTAACCAAGTTAGTTTGACTCAATTGGACAAACATGGTAATGCAAAAATGAGATTTTCTATATCTATGAAATGAAATTGTACAATTTAAAGACATAATTTTCCAAGATATGAAATTCAAAAACGATGAAGCTGAAGTTCACAATGCCTTATCTAGTCTACAAATAATTTGATGTTTAGATTGCAAACAACGCCATATTGAAAAACTCACAAATGATGATTTTGAAGTTTTCTTAATTATTTGATGCTCTTGCACATGTTTATTCGGCTGCAACGTTGAAGGGAGACTGTTAAATGATGGATACCGAAACTCTCAAACATCTGCAACAAATAAATTCTTTGAAGTAAAATAAAAATATCTGCTCAGCAGAATATTAAAACTTTCTAAATCCTTCTGATATCTTAGATTATGGTAGAAATAGAATATTAAGAATAAATCTAGACTTACGTACATGCTAATATGAATATAACCTTGCAAGGATTTTCATGACATTTCTTGGTTGTCGACAATAAATGAAGACAATAATAAGAGAACCCCGAGGGTAAACTTCCAGAAGTACAACACTGAAATGTCTGGTGAGCTGGATATTGTGTATTATAATAAACTAAATGGAATTACCAATTCAAACTACCACTGGAATTAAACCTGTGCATCTTGCAACAACTAATCAATCCACTTTATGTCCAAACTACAAGTAAAAGTTAATTGATCAAGGTAGAGATCTCGTCATTGTAAGAATTCCTTAGAGAAGATTTTTGTTTCTGAGAAATCACAGTAAAAACTTGTGTAATGGACAACCTTAATAGCTTGCTACAATCCACACAACAAAACAAACCCAAATTAGATCGAATCAATACCCCAGATAACATTCAACCATATGAAGTTTCTACTCTATGCTAAATTTTTTTCAAATGGAAGTATATTAACACAGAAACAACCACAACATCTACCTAAAATGATCATCAGTTGCAAGCTCATCAATTTTCCATGTGAAAACATGTGGTCTTTGTATTTTCCATATTAAGCATGTGAAGAATATCATATAGATGTTGTATTCGAGTGTAGCACTTTCAGTACATGAATGTGACAAAGAATTACATATGTGATGGAGGTACTAAATTGTTATTTCTCCATACCCTTTATTAGAATTATAAGCTAGGACAACCAAAGCATCACAATAGGGGTACGATTGATAAAATCGTCATTCAACACATGCCTTTAGGTAGCATTTATGCCTGTTTAAGCAATTCGCTTTGTTGTAGTATTTTGACTAAGGTATCCCTCCAAGAGAACATCGTCTGAAATGTATTAAGAAGACTGTTAGCATACTTAGCACCCAAAATATATTAATATATGTGTATTATATATGGACCTGGTAATCTAAGTGAGGAAGAAAGAGATCAGGATATGGGGTTCATGTTGGCCTCACTATAAATGTGATGCGTTATTCAATTGTTGTGTCATTGTTGATGGTGGATTTTAGTTCATGGCTAGAATTGTAAAACCAATTTTAATGTGTTGACATCCTGCAAAGGGTAAAGTCATTTGATGCGTGATAAATACTTCTTCGCTTTATTTATTCAAAGCAATTCAATAAATACACAAAATTTACCCAGAATGGTGCATGTAGCAACAATCCCAAATATTCTGTGAGTTTTATCATTATTAATTAATGCACGGTTATCCTAATGTTTCATGTGTTGTTCTCAGCAGAACTCTCATTATTAGCATGACATAACGACTGGGTGTTTATTCTTAGCAGAGTAACATGAATCTCCAAGTGACAATTTTGAGACATGCACTAAATACCCATACATGCTAATCTCTGACAAAGATAAGATTCGATGCACTCTCAGCTTGATCGAATGCATTTGATTTCCTTAAGGAAAATCTAGACTGTCCAAATCAGTCTCAGAAATGATCACGGCCACGCAAGTTGGCCGCATGATTTAACCAGCCTAGACGAACCCTAACAGGAGCAGGCGATCACCGCAATGACCACCAGCGGGCCCGTTTATGCCCAGACCGGTCGAACACATGTTATGCCCCCAAACAGCCACCGAACGCCGGCCATGAAGTAGCATGGTCGAGTTGGTATGGAGTGGCTCGTGCTGTTTGTAGTGGCTTGTACGAGCAAGGTTGTCAAAGACAGTCTCAAAAGAAGTCGCGACCGTCCAACTTCGCCAGCCAAGTTGGATGGCTTGGATCGTCCCGCGATTGATTGGTGAAGTGCTTGTATGCACATTAGCGGGCCCACTCTTTATCTACCTGATTGGCTTTCTCACGACATAGCCTTAGAGCAATGAACGCTTGCTCGAAGTGTGGCTGACGTGATGCTTAAAGGGGTCGCGGAAATCCCACTAGTGTCTTAAATCGATAACAACCATCCAACTTCGCCAGCATGTTTGGATGGCTTTGATCACGCCTAGGACCATCAGCCATGTACAAATATGTTCCCCGTCAGCCCAACGTGGGCCCCGTATGGTTGGTCTCCCCAAAGGAGGAGCATAGCCTTCCAAACCGCTTGGCTAAAGTTGCACGCGCGTGACCGGCCCAAAACCCTAATTAGGGTTTGTGGCATGGTATATGTGTCGCAGATTGATCACGACCATCCATCTTCACCAACTCAGATAGATATAGACTATGGAGGTCCAGGGAGCATCAACGTGATCACTGCGAGCCCACCTGTGTATGTGACTGACCGGCCGAAGTGGAGCAGGACCATATGCCTCGAAACGCGTTCCCAAAAGGTGGCATACCGTGGCCCCCCTAAATTCCTTTGCGGCCTATGATTCTTGTCGCAAATTGATCACTGCCACTCACTTTTTCCAGACAAATTGAGTGGCCTAGATCGTACCTCCGCGAGACAGAATGGTATGGGCATGCACACCGGAAATCCATATACACGCATGCCCGGTCGGTCCCACCAAAAACATCGTCCATGCTTGATTTCGGTCAAGCTGAAAAGTGATGCTTGCGCACCTTTATAAAACCCTAAAAATCATCAACGGTCGCAAATATGTGCCGTAGATCATCTCGTCCGTAACTACTTGAATCTCTTTTTCCCAAACAAGTATTGTGCACACCAAAATTGTAAAAACCAAGTCAGAAATCTTCAATATCTTCTTTGTCTTCAAATATTCTTAGATCTTCAATAAACACCTGCACATAACTACTTGAATCTCTTGTGATCAATCACAAACAGAACGGAATCTGTTAACAATGGATTATCAGAAGATCGTCTTTAGATATAACAACAGTCTAAAGATCCCTGTCGAAACCTTGAACTAGTTTGAGTGAATCTTATATCAGAAGAGAAGATTCTCAAGCATAAACAAACTAGGTGCAATCAAAGTTCAACCACAGTTAGTCAATCAAATCAATACGAAAACCAAATATAAACCGCAATATCTAGTTTCCCACCAACGGGTCGCGCTAGAGCTTCTCAATCTCAAAGAAGACTTTAAATTGAGCGGCTGTAAGAGATTTCACCTAATTAGATTACTCTCCTCTCCGATAGGCGGCTTCACTAGTAACAAAGACGAAAGAGTAAGTCTAATGTTACGCAGGATTAGTTTGCTAGAAATGCAAACTCAAAGTATTTATAGACAAGGAAGTTTGGACACCAAGGAATTTCCAAAACCGAAAATATACTAAAGATATTTTTCCATATTAACCCAAATTATTTTTCATAATTTCTGTGAATGTACTGTCCAAAAATATGATCGAAATCTCCTTGGAAAATCTTTAATTATCAAATGCACATTACTAATTCTTATTTTCCATATATAATTAAAAACCCTTAATTAAAAAGATTCTTAACTTATTTAAATTTGATCTTGGGATTTACTTCCTTCTTAGCCGTTAAGGAATATCTTTGAATAATATAGAAAAAACATTAATGCATCGTGTTCAAAGTGTGACGACGTCTTACTCTTGTAAGTCTTTTCCATGCATGTTCACTTGAAACCGATTTACCACACTTCCAAACAAGTTTAGAATTGGTTCATCTGACTTTCAAGAACTATGTGATTGATCAAGTTCCACTCAATCACAACTCATGGGTTTACGGTTCTACCTCCATGTGAGTACTGTGCATAGTTACACTAGCTTACCAAAGATACGGCTGACTAGGAACTAGGATCGGTTCCCCACATATATTTGGTATCTAACTTGTATGCACTGCACATGTCCATAAAATAGGTCCCCCCCTTCCCAAAAATGTGTTGCACATGTTCATAGGATCGGTTCCTCTTTCTTCCATAAACCTTGATGCACCTCATACAAGGATCGGTTCCCCTTGTGATGCATTGCACCTATTACTAGGATCGGTTCCCCTATTCCCAGTAATAAGTTCAGACACTCACAACCCGATCATACCCCGGGTGATTACTTAAGATTGGTTTCACTAATAAAAGTCATACCAATACATAAGTCAGGCCTCATGTGAATAGTTTTACCAAGAACACAAACAAGTCATGAGCGGTTATACTAATCACACATATTGGTCGTTCATAAGATATGCAATGTAGAACAACCCCAATCACGCCTAGCGATTTCCTTTTCGGTTCACAACACATATCATGAACTTACTTCCTTATAACACATGTAAACATTGTTCCCTAGGATGAAATCCTCACCTCATACCCATACATAATCACAATAACATTCATACGATTATGTCGATGTCTTATATACAAAGTTTAATGGTTAAGCAAGAAACTTCATATTGTATTCCTTAATACTATGTCTATCTAGAGTGTTCATGCTTCGCAGTTTTATGTTTTCAATATGCACGACTTGAAAGATACGTTAGGGAATGAAACAGTTCAAGTCAAATATCACTAACCTCAAGTGGAAGGATGATGTTGTCGTTGTAGCTCCGCACTTCTTCACTTCTTCGAGTCTTCGCAATACTTGTAATATCTCACCCTAATACTTTCAAGATAACCTATACGAAGTTGACTCTAGTACATTTTAATCAAGCGACTCTTAAATGAGTTTTGCTTCAATAAAATATGACAACCAAACTTGACATACCAACGCTTGGTGGGTTCAACCGAGCAATGCTCTAACAATCTCCCCCTTTGTTAATTTTAGTGACAAAACTCTTACAATCATATGGATAAACAAATTACAAGAATTCATTACACATACGCTTGATTCCCGAATTCAACAGCACATAACCTGCATTAATTCAATCCTTAAATTGCCGCTGTTGACATTATAATAACAAAGCTTATACTTCCCCTAAAGGTGAGCTAGGTAGATTTTCAATCCTCACGTCTTTGTTATCCCAATAATATGATATGTTACCCCCCCTTAGTCTATGCTTTTCCTCATTCGTTAGATAAACGTTCAAGCACCATTGTCCTCTTCCCTAGTGACACCAATCAACCATAAATTGATACCAGCATCACTTGTTTACTCCATATATTTCTCACCCCTTTTGTCACAAAAATGACAAAGAAGCGAACAAATAAAGGACAACACGAAAAGGATCTTACAAATCTCAAAATAGACTTGCAACCTGTTGAGTCAAGCACGAGGGTTCCACATACTATTTTTGATAACCAATATCAAAACCGAAACTACAAGTAATTACGTTTTGATATGTTATCATGGAAATAATTGCCTGAAGCAATTTTCTCAACTAGTTTAGCAAACCAAAAATCAACTAAGCAACTTAGTTCCTTTTCTAAACCGATTGTATAAATACAACCGCTTCATTCGATAAGACCAAGACAAAGATAAACTCTATTTTTCTCATCAGGTTCTAATTATCCATATAACTTAGACCTTTAGATTTCAAACAAGCCAAATACTAGGTTAGTTAACTAGCATTTCCTTGTTTAGGCTTTCGGCTAGACTTGAATAACCGAAACCTCCACTTTGATAGGTCTAACTAAGATCAGAATTAACTTAGCTTATCTTATCTGGAATAGAATTGGACTAAACAACTCGTCCCGTCAATATATTATTCGTTAAGCCATAAATAATTCATACAAACTAGTAAATCAGCTTGCATAATTATTCACTTCAACCGGATACAATAGAAACAACACACATAAACCAAAGTTTCACTATTGCACCGAAATTTTGTAAGCTTAAACAATTGATACTACACAATAAAGCACAAATAACAATTGTTTTACTTAACTGGAAATAATTGAATTAACATAGACATTAAAGCACCGCAATTGCACCAAATTTTGTAAGTCTAAACTAATGATATCACACAACAAAGTAAGATAACAAAAGTTTTACTTAACCAAAAACAATTGAATCACACACACATCCATACATACATAATGGAATAAACACATCAATTGTACCAACAATTTCTTTTAATCAAAAGCAATATATATATCAAATAAAAATAGGCTTTTCTTAAAACAAGAAAACAATTAACTAACAATATTGTTACCTCAATTTCGCATCCAACTTCTCCAAATATGATTCCATCACTTTCTTCTTCCGGGAGAATTGATATCGAAATACCATTATGTTGTCATTCTCATGTCAAAAACAAAAGAATAACAACAACCAATCTTTACCAGAGAAAGGTTGAAAATCGGTTTTAACAATTGTAAGCAAAAGTTGAAAACCGTCGAAGCACATATGCTTTTATGTTAAACCAAAAACGATTCAACATATTGTGACTTTTTCACATATTGTTTCTACAGGAATCCCTCGTGATCCTTTCATAAATCCTACCAACTTGGGCTAGAACTTAATCCTGCTAAATCAAAAAGTCACTCAAACCATAAGGGTACACAACATATTATGAGATCGAATATCAAGGTAATAAAACCGAAATCAAACATCTCATACACATACATAGAAAATAAAGCATTAAAGTACCTGCTATGTAAATCAAAAACTATCACAAGAAAAATTATAAATCAAATAACTTTATTCATAATAGTTTTTATTCAATAGACTTATACAATCAATGAAAGAGATCAAAAATTGATGTCTATTTTTCTAGATTAAGTATTACAGCGTATAACTTAATCTCTAGTGGTGCTCTTATTGTTCACCAATGTTTCTTCAGTGTTCAAACTGTTAAAGCATGTCTCAAGAGACTTGTCTGCAACCATTTCTTGTTTCTAAAGATCTTCAACAATAACCTTGAGTTCAGAGAGAACTCCTCTTGCTTCTTCAAGTTGAAGTTTCAAACCTCCAAATTCACTTTTCATATCTTGAATTTTACCTTCTATTTCATCCCGATTTTGAACCAAGATACAGAGATTTCCTATGAGTTTTTCAAACTCATTTATAACATTACTCATACCAGCTGTTGAAAACACTTGGTAAACTCTGAATCATCGATAGCAAAAAGACATGATTCTTCTTGAACTCTAGCAGAGGTAGAATCAGGTTCGATTCTCGAGATAATATTCCTGATTTTTCGACATGGGACAAACCCTTGACAGTTTCTTACTATTCGTTCTTCCCTTCTATCACTCCTTGTAACACTGCGAGTTATAAGAGACATCATTCAATGTGAGATAATAAACCTAAGAAACCAATAGTTTTTCGAAAATATAAATCATGTTTTCGAACATCTCCTTTTACTGAAGAGGAGACCTAAAAGGTATTCCTTAAATATCCTTTATTACCGAAAATGGGAACTATCATTAACATGTGCCCTTATACTTTATGTGCTTTTCTCATCTATCGTAGGGCACAGATTGTGATGAGGGTGCACAAACCTGATACAACTAAGTTGTAACAGAATAAGCCTTCTCAAGCTTATATTGACTATCAAAAACATAGTTCATGTTTCTCTTAGGGAATTTCTGCCCAAAATATTTTCTCCCAAGATGATGATCTTTTCTTACTCTAGAGATATGATCATGTGGAGAAACTGTACCGATGTGAGAATTTTCAGAGTCTGATAGATCTCTCTCAATTCTTTCAATGAGATTTTCATAATATTTTCTCATTCTAAGGACTTCCTTATGATTCACATCAGTGTGATTATCTGAAACAATTATTGGGTATCCCTCATTATTTCTTTTGGCAGAGATTCTCTCTTTCCCTTCCTTCTGGAATTGTTCTTTATCAAAATAAGAGTTGTTTCGATATGGATGAGGAGGCATCTTCTTCCAGAATCTATTGTCAACTCTTTTCTCTGATTTTGAGTTGATCTTATAGGGTTGTGGCATAATCTGTCTTTCTACTGAGGAATGATCTTTCAGTTTTTTAAGACAAGAAACTTCATTCAAGATTTTTACCACTGTATGTTGAAGAAGTATAAGTTTCTTTTCAAGTGACTAAAAAGTGTATTCCTTAAGATCATTATCATGGAATCAGTTCAAAGTTTCCTTTGTACAATATTTCATTTGATCATCAGAAGATATAAAAGCTTGTTTCTCATCCTCTTCTGACTTGATGTAGTTCGATAAACTACCATCATATTGATCTGTTTCAGATGTGACTAATACAACAACATCATTTGTCAGAGTCATTGGACTTGTCTCTTTATCAAGAGAATTAACAAGAGCTTCTAATTTGACAGTAAGATTAATATTCTCTTCAGCCAGACTATCCAGTTGACTGTCTTTATTTCTGATCTCCTATTTAAGAAGATTTGACTATGTCTTTAAAATCATCAATTTAGAAGACAGATATTTTATAGGCTTTAATTGTTTTACCAACTCTTTATTAGCATCTTCTTTTTTATCAGAAAAAGACACAGATGTTTTCACAACTCTTGGATCATGAGTCAACGAAGTAGTAACATCTTCAACCTTTGAGTAGTCATACTCTTGCTTAACGTTAACTGAATTAGACATGGATTCAATTCTTATAGGGTGGATCGCACCAAACAAAGATTGTTAGATTTTTTCGTGTTTGCCTGCTCTGATACCATTTGAAAAGGCAAGGGTACCCCAAATATACCTCAAGTTATTAATTTTCCTTCCTATAAGTCCTTTCCCCGAAAGTGATTTTCTATGGACTGAGTCGAGACAATACAACAAATCGTCTATGGATACGAGATCGAGACAATACAACAACAAAGTGTGTTTACTTGATACAAAGGTTCGGACTTAACCAAACTCAATAGTATTCACGTATCAAGTAAATAGAAATTAACGTTTGTGCAATTTACTTTAATTATAATAAAACAATTATAATGCGAAAATATAAAGTAAATGACACAACAATATTTTGTTAACGAGGAAACCGCAAATGCAGAAAAACCCCGGGACCTAGTCCAGAATTGAATACTCTAAGGATTAAGCCGCTATACAAAATAAGATAACTTCGTATAGTTGAGACCAAGCAACTAAACCTATAGTTCACCTAGTTCCGTTTATATTCCCATGCCTCCAACCTGTAAACAAGTCACGTACTTGGACCAATTCCTTTGGTTCGTATTCTAAACAGTAAAGGAACAACAAATCTGTTTGGTATCAACTCTTTTCAACCAAGTAATATGAGTTGCACAAAGGTTCCCTTGTTTATCTTAACATATACTCCTTTGTCAGGTTCCAAGATCTATCTTATATTCAATCACCCAAAGGCAATCGTTACGATTAAGCCAATCAATACCTTTAATCACAAGGAATCGTATTGATGCCGATCTTCCTCAACTATTCTATCAAAATACCTAAAAGAATAAATCAATTATAGCCGGATCCTCTTTTTCCCAAACAATTATTATGCACACCAAAGATTGTAAAAACCAAGTCAGAAAACTTCAATATCTTCTTTGTCATCAAATCTTCTTAGATCTTCAATAAACACCTGCAAACAACTACTCGAATCTCTTGTGATCAATCACACACAGAACAGAGTCCGTTAACAATGGATTATCACAAGATCGTCTTTAGATCTAATAAAAGTCTAAAGATCCCTGTCGAAACCTTGAACTAGTTTGATTGAATCTTATATCAGAAAAGAATATTCTCAAGCATAAACAAACTAGGTGCAATCAAAGTTCAACCACCGTTAATCAATCAAATTAATACGAAAACTAAAGCTAAACCAAAATATCTAGTTTCCCACCAACGGGTCGCGCTAGAGCTTCTCAATCCCAAAGAAGACTTTAAATTGAGCGGTTGTAAGAGATTTTACCTAATTAGATTACTCTTCTCTCTGATAGGCGGTTTCACCAGTAACAAACACAAAAGAGTAAGTCTAATGTTACGCATGATTAGTTTGCTAGAAATGAAAACTCAAAGTATTTATAGACAAGGAAGTTTGGACACCAAGGAATTTCCAAAACCGAAAATATACTCAAGAAATTTTTCCATATTAACCCAAATTCGGTTTTCATAATTCTTGTGAATGCACTGTCCAAAAATATGATCGAAATCTCCTTGGAAAATTTTTAACTAGTAAATGCACATTACTAATTCTTATTTTCCATATATAATTAAAAACCATTAATTAAAAAGATTCTTATCTTTAAATTCGATCTTGGGATTTACTTTCTTCTTAGCCGTTAAGGAATATCTTTGAACAATATAGAATAAGCATTAATGCACCGTGTTCAAAGTGTGTCGACATCTTACTCTTGCAAGTCTTTTCCATGCTTGCTCACTTGAAACCGATTTTCCACACTTCCAAACAAGTTTAGAATTGGTTCATCTGACTTTCAAAAACTATGTGATTGATCAAGTACCACTCAATCACAACTCATGGGTTTACGGTTCTACCAAAACAAGTTTCCGTTCTACCTCCATATGAGTACTGTGCATAGTTACACTAGCTTACCAAAGATACGGCTGACTAGGTATTAGGATCGGTTCCCCACATATATTTGGTATCTAACTTGTATGCACTGCACATGTCCATGGGATCGGTTCCCCCTTCCCAAAAACGTGTTGCACATTTTCATAGGATCGGTTCCCCTTTCTTCCATAAACTTTGCTGCACCTCATACAAGGATCGGTTCCCATTGTGATGCACTGCACCTATTACTAGGATCAGTTCCCTTTCTCCTGGTAATAAGTTCATACACTCACAACCCGATCATACCCCATATGATTACTTAAGATCGGTTTCACTAATAAAAGTCATACCAATACATAAGTCAGGCCTTATGTGAATAGTTTTACCAAGAACACAAACAATTCATGAGCGGTTATACTAATCACACATATTGGTCGTTCATAAGATATGCAATGAAGAATAACCCCAATAACGCCTGACAATTTCCTTTTCGGTTCACAACATATATCATGAACTTACTTCCTTAGAACACATGTAAACATTGTTCCCTAGGATGAAATCCTCACCTCATACCCATACATAATCACAATAGCATTCATACAATCATGTCGATGTCTTATATACAAAGTTTAATGCTTAAGCAAGAAACTTCATATTGTATTCCTTAATACTATGTCTATCTAGAGTGTTCATGCTCTGCAGTTTTATGTTTTAAATATGCACGACTTGAAAGATACGTTAGGGAATGAAACAGTTCAAGTCAAATATCACTAACCTCAAGTGGAAGGATGATGTCGTCGTTGTAGCTCCGCACTTCTTCAAGTCTTCGCAATACTTTTAATGTCTCACCTAATACTTTCATGCTAACTTATAAAAAGTTTACTCTAGTACATTTAAATCAAGCGACTCTTAAATGAGTTTTGCTTCACTAAAATATGACAACCAAACTTGACATACCAATGCTTGGTGGGTTCAACGGAGTAATGCTCTAACAAGGGAAACTGCTACTTCTCCATCAGGATGAGGGGCTGGAGGAACAAGAGGAGGACAACCCCCTATTACCATTGTGGATTTGATGGAAAGGAAGGAAGTTCTTACTAGAGTCCAAACGGATATGGCCGCAACTCCTAAGGAGGTACTTACTTTTCTCAAAACTTTAACCCAACGATTGCCACAAGGGTCACGACAGTCCCTGGAGCCAACAAGGAACATGTTTAGTGCACCCGGAATAGGCACTTCAATAGTACATGCCCACATGGATAAAGAAGATCGTGACACTCCTGAACGCCCAAGAGAAAGGGACCAGCCATCCAACTTCATTACACGTGAGGACTTGGAGCGACTCCTCCAAAATCGGGAAAAAGGAAATCCAGCGGACATGCACCAGCATCAACGACCATACCCTTGGTATGTACAACGGATTCCCATACCAAGAGGATACACCTCTCCTCAGTTTCCCCTTTATTATGGTACTGGTAACGCTCGTGAACACATCTCCTGATTTTTGGAATCTGTTGTATCACTACAAAAAATTAACAAACAGAAGGATAAATTTGGTGATAAACACCTCCTGAATTAGTAGATTCAGGCCAATCTGTGCAAATATGCGCAGCCAACAAGGGTTTTGTTTCATTAATTTCTTAGCTTAAGCAAAACAGAGTTCTCTTACACTTTAAATACCCAATGATTAAACCCAATTCTACTCAATGGATAACGTACACGTGTCCTTAATCGAATGGACAGAATTAACTAAACAAGAGAACTACTAACTACACCCAGATAGTTGATGTAGGCAGACCAAGGTGGCAGCCCTTTACTATTGAGAATGCAACATTGCCTCCCCCTGAATAGCATCCTTGTCCTCAAGGATAAACCGCGGATAGTGAGCCTTGATGTTAGTAACTGCCTCCCAAGTAGCCTCATCTGGAGAAGAATTGGTCCATTGGATGAGCACCCGAGGAACTTGTTGTTTGCCTATGATCACAGTCCAGTGGTTCAACACCTTTTCTGGCAGCATGATGATGTCACCTGTAAGATCAACAACATGCAGTGTAGGTGAAGGAGTGAACCTGAGGCCAATGTGTTTCTTCAACTGAGAAACATGGAACACTGGGTGAATCCGTGAGTGAGATGGAAACTCCAACTTGTAAGCTACTCTGCCCACCCTTTGCAGTATTGTAAATGGACCATAGAACTTAGCTGAGAGTTTGAAGTTTTTCCTTAAGGCTACAGAAGCCTGTCTGTAGGGTTGGAGCCGCAAGTAAACCAAATCTCCCACTGCAAAGGACCTATCAACTCTAGAAGGTTCAGCATAAAGCTTTATTCTCTCTTGTTCCTTGTGAAGAGATTCTTTGAGCAAGTCCAGCATAGAAGCTCTGTCCTTCAAATAAGATTCTACTGCAGCTACAGAAGTGGTGGCAGTAGTGGGAAAGTCCATGTGAGGAGGAACATACCCATACAAAGCTTGGAATGGAGACATTTTTAACCCCCTGTGAAATCTAGTGTTATACCACCATTCAGATAGTGCGATCCATTGGCTCCAGTTGCTTGGTTTATGGCCAGTGAGGCATCTCAGGTAGTTCTCAAGACATGCATTCACCCTTTCAGTTTGCCCATCTGTTTGGGGGTGATAGGCAGTGCTGAGGTTCAAGGCAGTTCCCAAGGCCTGGAATAGATCCTTCCAAAAATTGCTTGTAAAAACCTTATCTCTGTCAGACACAATAGAAGATGGCAACCCATGCAGCTTGAATACAGTATTGAGAAATTCTTGAGCCACAGATGAAGATGTATAAGGGTGTTGCAGAGCTATGAAATGAGCATATTTGGTGAGCCTATCAACAATGACCAAGATGACACTCTTTCTATTGCTGACAGGAAGGCCATCAATAAAATCCAGAGTGATGTGTTGCCATGGCTGGTCAGGAATAGGCAGAGGTTGAAGTAAACCAGCAGCATTGGTTGTGTCACTTTTATTCCTTTGGCAAATGTCACAGTGGGACACCAAGAAAAATATATCTTTGAGCATGCCTGGCCAATAAAAGTGACTCTTGGCTCTAACATAAGTGGCATTCATGCCAGAATGACCTCCCACAGATGAAGCATGAAATGCATGTAAAGGTTTTTTCTGACATTACCTCCAGTGCCAATGTATAGTCTGTTCTTGTATCTGAGAATTCCCTCCCTGTAGGTAAAATGTGGCACACCAGCAGCATTAAGAAGTAACTGGGAAATGAGAGAGTTGGATACAGGGTCTTGTGTATAGATGTGGAGAACCTCTTGGACCCAAGATGGAGCAGAGATAGATAATTAATGACAAGCTGCTGAGTCATGAGATCTTTTAGAAAGAGCATCAGCAACCATATTGTCAGCTCCCCTTTTGTACTGTATTTCATAATCAAAACCAAGTAGCTTTACCATCCACTTTTGTTGTAGGGCAGTAGTGATCTTTTGTTGAAGAAAGTATTGGATACTCTGGTGGTCAGTCTTGATAATGAACTTGGTGCCCTGTAAATAATGCCTCCACCTTTGAACAGCTAGTACAATGGCAAGAAACTCCTTTTCATAAGTAGAAAGAGCTCTTGCTCTAGGACCCAATGGCTTGCTAAAGTAAGCTATAGGTTTGTCATCTTGGAGTAATACTGCACCAATGCATGACTCACTGGCATCACTTTCAACCACAAATGTTTTAGTGAAATCAGGGAGTGATAGGATAGGTGTGTGGCTCATTGCATGTTTCAGTTGCTCAAAGGAGGCTGTTGCAGTTGGAGTCCATATGAAAGCATCCTTCTTAAGCAAGTCAGTTAATGGTTTGCTGATGGAGCCATAGCCTTGCACAAATTTTCTGTAGTAGCCAGTGAGGCCCAGAAAACCTCTCAACTCCTTAATAGTTGTAGGTAAAGGCCAGGAGAGCATGCATGAAATCTTGTTAGGATCAACACATACTCCTTCAGGTGTAATAATGTGACCTAGATACTCCAAGGAGGACTGACCAAAGCTGCATTTGGACAGTTTTGCAAAAATTTGATGCTGTCTTAGCAAAGAGAAAACCATTCTGAGGTGTTCTAAGTGATCTGCCATGCTAGAACTGTAAATGAGTATGTCATCAAAGAAGACCAAGACAAATTTTCTCAAAAATGGTTGAAATATCTCATTCATTAAAGCTTGAAATGTGGCTGGTGCATTGGTGAGGCCAAAGGGCATCACTTTAAACTCATAGTGACCTTGGTGGGTTCTAAATGCTGTCTTGAAGATATCCAAGGCATTCACCCTGATATGGTGGTATCCAGCCCTAAGATCAATCTTGGAGAGGAATTGAAACCCCTTGAGTTCATCTAATAGTTCATAAACAATGGGAATGGGAAACTTATCCTTGATAGTGATGTTATTCAGTTTTCTATAGTCCACACAAAACCTCCAAGAGTTATCTTTTTTCTTGACCAAAAGGATAGGTGAGGCAAAGGGGCTATGACTTGGCTGAATGATTCCAGAATGAAGAATTTCTGTGACAATGTTTTCCACCACAGCCTTCTGAACATATGGGCATTTGTAAGCTCTTTGGTTAACATGCATGGAGTTGGGGTGTAAAGGAATTTTATGATCCAAGGTTCGTTTGGGTGGTAGTTGAGTGGGTTCTTGGAATATATCAGTGAATTCCTGTAATAATGGATGTAGTATTTCAGGATTTGGTGGTGAAGTAGTTGTGGAGATTGAGAAAAAATGACCCACTAAGCCATGAGAGATGTGAGAAATAAATATTTTAATGGCAGCTCCACTAGTCATAAATACTGAAGGTTTTGGAGAGCTCCCATGTAATGTGATCTTCTTATTATAGTATTTAAAAGAAATGCTGAGTGTAGAAAAATTAAAGAGCACATCACCTAGAGTCTTGAGCCAGTCGGCTCCAAGTACTATGTCACAACCTCATAGTGGCAGAATTCTGAGATCTTCGACAAAATTATGGCCCTGCATGCTCCATGAAAGTCCTGGGCAAATGCCAGTTATGGATATTGGTTTCGACATGAGTGTTATATGGTCGACTGAATAAGCTCACCAGCTTGCGGTTGTTCTCCTGTAAGTTATGATTGAGATCTGCAGCCAAGGATTCAAACCTGGTTGCAAGTTCGGTCGAAAGGATATCGAAATTTGATTGTAGACTCGTTTGAGAAGCCTTCAGCTTAGCTACCTCCTCTTCAACTGCTTTCAATGTCATCGTAAAAAAAAATTAATTGTGGATTCGAACGGCTCTGATGCCAATTGTTGTATCACTACAACAAATTAACAAACAGAAGGATAAATTTGGTAATAAATACCACCTCAATCTGTGCAAATATGCGCAGCCAACAAGGGTTTTGTTTCATTAATTTCTTAGCTTAAGCAAAACAGAGTTCTCTTACACTTTAAATACCCAATGATTAAACCTAATTCTACTCAATGGATAACGTACACGTGTCCTTAATCGAATGGACATAATTAACTAAACAAGAGAACTATTTACTACACCCAGATAGTTGATGTAGGCAGACCAAGGTGGCAGCCCTTTACTGTTGAGAATGCAACAGAATATTTATGGGAACACGAGTATAATCATGTTCTCCGTCTGAAAAAATTCTCAAAATCACTTACTGGAAGAGCGTATACCTAGTACAACAACATCGCACCTAACATCATATCCAATTGGAGTGAGATGGTCAGTGCCTTCTATAGGAAGTATTTCTTCGTGTCTGAGCAGATCACCTTTTCAGACTTGGGAAGAATCTTTAAACGGAGAAACGAACATCTGAACGACTTCGTTAAGAGGTTTAGGATTTAAGCGTTGGATTGTCATGATCTGAATGTCACCGAATGCCAGTTGGTGGAGTTATGCATTAACGGAATGGTTCCCATATACCGTGCTTTGTTGGAGAATATGGGATTTCAAACATTTTCTGAGCTCCATGAAGCCGCTAAGCGATCCTCCACAACGACACCAGCATTATTGGAAAGAACCATAATTATTCTAAATAAGATGCACGTGAGAGTCGAGGAAGCAGGCATCTCATCAAAAAGCAGTATAACACTGGTCCTTCTGTGAGCGTAGTGAGCAAAGGAGGAAATATAAAAGCTTCAGCAACAGAGCAGTAACCCAAGCGTGCAGATCCAACACAGATAACTTCATCTCGAAAGGGAACGGGCAAAACCCCTGTGCAAGAAGCTGGAGATACCATCCCAGACTTCCCGTTTCCTATGAATGAAGTAATAGAACTCTTAAAAGCATGGATTCAAGATAACGTGATCAAGCTACTTCCTATCAGACGTCCGCTGACCGAGAAAGAGATGGAAAATCCTAAATATTGTCGTTACCATAGGTTCGTCCATCACCCGAATAAAGATTGCAACAAATTGAAACATATTTTCAGAGAAAAGGTGGAGGCAGGAGAGCTCCAGTTAGGAAACGAAGGTGTTTATAGGGATCCTCTTCCTATTAGGAGATACATAATTTCCGGGGATTCTGTTCACAAGATTGTACAGTCTATGATGGAACATTTGTGTGAAATCTTGTATTTCTACAAGGTACATTGTCAAGAAATATTTGCAGCCCTCAACCGTATTGTGTCAGATAAGCGCTTATATCCAGAAAGGGAAGCAGCGAAAACTCAGTCTTTCCTGGAAGATGCAACTAGCAAGGGGAACTGGGGACTCTTGACCATCACTCTTTTGAATGATGTCGATTTCAACAACACATTAATTAATGCAGCCTTCGAATTCAATGCCATCACCTTCAAGACTCTGATAGCCGCAAAGATTTCAAAACAAGAAGTTATTCGCAGCCCAACCGTGATCAAGGGCTCAGAGGGATAATTCAGAGACGCCTATGGATGCATTGACCTCGAAGTTAAAATCATTGATGCTCTAACACAGGCTAAATTTTACATAGTAAAAGAGTATCTGAATTACGACATGGTATTGGGATGCCCGTGGATACACGACAACAAAGCAACATTGGGAGTGTGTCCTTTGCCGATTTTAATACCTGAGAGAATCTCCAATGAACGGTCAAATCCTGAAGAATATTTTTTGCGGTATCGACACCTTGCGAATGTGAAGCAACTTCCTGGAGAAATCCCGAACTCATACCTTAAAAGGTTCCAAGCCCAAGTAAGTCTCATTGAACAACCTTTTTTACAAACAGTAAAACCTCTTCCTGTTGAGGCTTAGGGACTTGTTTCGATCAACAACCTAACCGCCACTAAGAGATGTGAGTGGGGTTCCCTTCCTTTCAAGCATTTTTCCAAGAGCTTGGAAGTAGTCAGAGACAACGTGTCCCAGAATCAAGATGTTGTGCCAAGACCAAATCTGTTTGAAATTGGAGATTTGGTAACAAAGATGACCACATTTCAAGTTGGAAACGTGGTGGTGAAGATGACTACCCAATCTGATTTGCCAACAACGAAGGAAGATGAACCATATTTGGTAGCAGGTGTCATCCTAGGCGGCTATTGCAAGATCATTAACACCGACAAGCTTGAGGGTGTGACGATGCACTCACGATGGCTTAAGCCCTATAATACCTATAAAAAAACCCGCTATACTACCCCTTTTATCCAGTGTTCTCCGTAGTAGTTTCTCCAACAATTTCCCTTTAATGAAATGTTTGTAATTCCTCTAAAATGATTGCACTATTTGCATTCATAATTACTAGGGTTTCAATTTTCAATTAATCAAAGTACTATTCCCTTTTAGGAATTTCTTTACCTCTTAAAGCGTGACATAGAATTTTGAGTTAGCCCAAATCATCAGTACCCGCCATATTAAACCAGAAAAGAAAACCATAAAAGAAATATTTTATATCATCTGGAAAACGTTGGAGGAATAGAATGTGTACAGAGGAAAAAAGGGAAAATGCTTTGAGCAGTCTACTTCAACAAAGATCAGGCAGACCTCATGAGCATAGACAGGTTCGCGGTTTTTCATTATTCACAAGAGTAACGTGCAATCACATGAACCTGAGAAGACTCTGATATACCCATATTGTAAGATTTATGTCAAAGCAGTAAGAAACCATTATTTAAACATGCAAGAAAAAGGAGAACCTTGAACTCAGCCGCCACTGAGTATAAGGATAAAGTGTTCATAAACTACGAGAAAATACCTCAAAAAAAAAAGGGGGAAAAGAAAACAGGGAGATCCAGTCGTCAAGAGGATCAACCGCGCCTTCACCACCGTAAGAGCCTACTTAAAAATCTTCATGGTAGGATACTACTTCTTTCTACTTCGGGTCTTCCTCAACCTCTCTTTCAGATATCTCTGTATCAGCAACATCCTCCGCTTCAACGTCCTCAGTAGGAACGGCTTTCATATCTTCCTCAAGAGCCACTGCAACATTGGAGATCGTGCTGACAACCTTTGGGGGCTCGGGCTTGCTTGTATTAGAATTGAGGATTATCACACCATCATGGATCGTATAGTCATACTTATCTCCATTCATAGGTCGTTTATGCTCAATCCTTCGCCTTTTCAGTCGTGTATCGAATCTCTCAACTCTTGCGCTTACTAGTGGTTGTGATGCTTCATCATGCCTCAGTTTTTCCTCCATATCGATTGAATCCAGGAGAGCCTGAATACATTATTGAGCAATGCACAGATGTATAATGGACATGCCCTGTATAGCACGACCGGCCTCACGAAGCGGAAGATCGATTTTAGCCATCACCTCCTCGAACGCATCAGCCTCGGGCATGTTGACTTCAAAACTTCTTTCCGGAGAGGTTACAGAGTAGTCATCACCAGTAGCTTCCATGATGTACTGCAAGAAGGAGTTACAATTGCATCAACAAAAAATAATAATAAAATCATCAATCAATTAGGAGATTAATAAACATGAAGCAATACCTGAATAGAGAAGAAAACAATTCTACGATGGGTGTAAAAGTATCAGTGTCATCCTTATATTACACAAGCTAACATGATCCCAAGAAGAAAAGAAGTCTCCACTCGCAGTTTATAAAGGCTACGGATGCGGGATAACAATCATCGGATGCTTATCAATCCGAATATTTGAGGGCAGCTGCCATGCGATAGGAAGAGACGCGTCTCGCCCAAGGAACGACCCAGACTTCATCCTGGTAACATGCGCTGAAACCTTTCCCGTGAATTTCTTTTTATTTGTCACCATCTAATGCCTACCCCGCAATAGTGTAACCATTACGTGCTAGGAAGGGGACTTAATGTTGATGGTGGATTTTAGTTCAGGTCTAGAATTATAAAACCAATTTTAATGTGTTGACATCCTGCAAAGGGTAAAGCCATTTGATGAGTGATGAATACTTTTTCGCTTTATTTATTCGAAGCAATTCAATAAATACACAAAATTTACCCAGAATGGTGCATGTAGCAACAATAACAAATATTTTGTGAGTTTTAGCATTATTAATTAATACACGGTTAGCCTAATGTTTCCTGTGATGTTCTCAGCAGAACTCTAATTATTAGCATGACATGCGACTGAGTATTCACTCTCAGCAGAGTGACATGAATATCCAAGTGCCAATTTTGAGACATGCATGAAATACCCGTACATGCTACTCTCTGACAAAGAGAATTTCGAGTCGATGCACTCTCAGCTCGATCGAACGCATTTGATTTCCTTAAGGAAAATCTAGATTGTCTGAATCAGTCTCAGAAATGATTACGGCCACGCAAGTTGGCCGCATGATTTAACCAGCCTAGACGAACCCTAACAGGAGTAGGCGATCACCGCAATGACCACCAGCGATCCTTTTTATGTCCTGGCTGGTCGAACACATGCTATGCCCCTAAACAGCCACCGAACGCCAGCCCTGAAGTAGGATGACCGAGCTGGTATGGAGTGGCTCGTGCTGTTTGCAGTGGCTCGTACGAGCAAGGCTGTCAAAGACAGTCTCAAAAGAAGTCGCGACCGTCCAACTTCGCCAGCCAAGTTGGATGGCTTGAATTATCCCGAGATTGATTGGTGAAGTGCTAGTATGCACATTGGCGGGCCCACTCTTCACCTACCTGATCGGCTTTCTCACGACCTAGCCCTAGAGCAATGAACGCTTGCTCGAAGTGTGGCTAACGTGATGCTTGAAATCCCACTAGTGTCTTAAATCGATCACAACCATCCAACTTCGCCAGCATGTTTGGATGGCTTAGATCACGCCTAGGACCATCATACAGCTACAAATATGTTCACCGTCGGCCCAACGTGGTCCCCGCATGGTCGGTCTCTCTAAAGGAGGAGCATAGCCTGCCAAACCACTGGGCTAAATTTGCACGCGCATGACCGGCCCAAAACCCTAATTAGGGTTTGCGGCATGGTATATATGTCGCAGATTGATCACGACCATCCATCTTCACCATCTCTAATGAAAGGTGTAGATATAGACTAAGAAGGTCCAGGGAGCATCAACGTGATCACTGCGGGCCCACCTATGTGTGTGGCTGACCAGCCGAAGTGGAACAAGACCAGATGCCTTGAAAAGCGTGCCCTAAAGGTGGCGTGCCGTGGCCCCCCTAAAGTCCTTTGCGGCATATGATTCCTGTCGCAAATCGATCACGACCACTCACCTTTGACTGATAAATTAAGTGGCCTAGATCGTACCTCCGCGAGTCAGAATGGTATGGACATGTATACCGGCAAGACATCTACACGCACGCTCGGTCGGTCCCACCAAAAACATCGTCCATGCTTGATTTCGGTCAAGCTGAAGAGTGATGCTTGGGAACCTCTTTACAACCCTAAAAATCATCAACGGTCGCAAATATGTGTCGTAGATCATCTCGTACGTCCAACTTTGCCAGCTTGGTCAGGCAGCCTAGGCTAAGAGTTAAATGGCCAATGAGGTACCTTGGTGATCACCGCCCGTCATTCTACCACAAGGAGTGATCGTCCAAGGGATGGTCCTCCCATGAAGCCTCCAAATAATCACTCGAAGATGGTTGGGCATGTAGCTATTTTAAGACGCTTAATCCGCGACTTACTCCGTTAAGCTCTAAAATAACGATGCTTCATACATATTGATTGTATTCGATGCATTACATGCATAAATTATACACGATATTTCATGAATATTGATTTCCTAAATAACTCAGTTATTTAATCTAGCACCGTATGCTACTTATTGTGGGTCCAATGATCCACTCATTCGAGACATCAAGCATGTCACAAACTGGGGGATACTTAATGGGGTATTGGTATGGCGGTTTACAGCTTGCAGCGTGCAACGCGCCATCAAGAATGTGTCAGGGGGTATGGAAGGTTAAGATGATGAGGGAAGTGGGCTAAGACGTGATCGTGCAATCACCCACACGACCCCACTACTCCATCATTCAACTTCCTCAACTTCCTCCACTTCCTACGAGATGAGGGTTTGCGCTCAATGACTTGTATATATATGTCTTTTGCCTATTTCCAAAAAACACAGAAAAACACAGAAAAAACCAAGTATTGTCATCAGTATCCAGAAATCACCATTCTGATACAAGTCATAACATCCAACACCTTCTTAGCTTCCCTCCCTAAGATCAACCCCATCTCCTTCATTTTGTGACCGAAGCAAGTCTGGAACGACCATTTCTTGGTTTAGGCTAGAATTATACAGATTGATCTCTCGAATCAAAAGCACTCGGTGCAGTGCATTTGTTTAGGGTTTAGATTCATTTCTCATCCACACACCCAAAATTACCAAAACCAGCAGAAATAGTTTTTACACATAAACAGTCATGTACTTTGACCCCATCATTATTAGAAAAAAGGATGGGGTTGAATGCAAAATTATACAGAGTCTTAGGATTCTTCTTATTATTATTCTCAAATGGATGGATGAATGCAAAAAGGCTAGAACATAAAGATGTTACAGGAGTGGTAAGTTGGACCGATTAGTTGTTCTATAAAAATAAAATAAAAAAAGAGTGTGAATTATACACATATGGAAGGAGCGAGGATGCTGTGATTTGTAGACAAAAACATTTGTAAGTTCATTTCTATCGACACACGAATTAAAGGAAGTGTCATATTGGTAAATAGGGAAGCAAAACACACTGGTGATTGAGCAATAAATGCTTTACTAAGGGTCTCCATAATAATTTACAATGTGGAAGTACCCTGGCTCAACCCACTTCACTATTAACTTTGATATTCTATGTTTCATTAGCCTCTACAAATATCAAAGCATTCAAATCGTTCCCACAAACTCCCGATCAATCCTGGCCGCCAATTATCGCACCATACTGAAAGCCTAAACTATGCAAGAAAAGCAGATGTATTTTTGGATAGACAACAAATACTTAACTATGTCGTTAAGGTTACAATATTCTAAATAAAAATTCACTCCCAAGAAATTTAACAGAAATAGTTGTTGCATAAAATAGAAGGAATGGGTTGAAAATATCATGACTAATGTGTTAATGGAACTGCCATGATGTCAACTCATGTCATTGCGAAACTGGAATTATGGTTGCATCCTTCCGAAAATTAATAACAACAAAGGAAAATTTTCGTCGTTGTCCATTTTTCATGTAATTTATTGCAAGGAAAATTACTTGCAGTTTTATTTGAATGTGATTCCTAGGAAATAAAATAAACCTAGCGTCATTTTTGAAGATTTTCTTGTTCTTGCAAGTATGGCATTTTATTAAGTGGGTCAAAGATAACTAAAGTCGGACGGTGAACCTGACGTGATTCGAACACGCAGCCTTCTGACATGGAGTCAGACTCGCTACCATTGCACCACAGATTCATATTCATGTACATAAATCAGGGGTCATTTTGGATACCTAAAAGGTCCGGCCATTGGATCCGCGTAACTCAGATGGTTAAATGGCTTTTGTTTACAATGAAAACACATTATATATGGAACTGAGATGGAAAAATTCTGCGTATATGCCGTAACTTTGTATATATAGAATTGATAATAATGATTTACTGGCCTGGAACTGAGAATTCCTACTTTAACACTCCGCTTTTATGTTATGTGTACAACCTGACAGTTGCTTCCGTAATTGCCAGAGTTACAGACTAATAATTATTCTGTAAATAACAAAAACTGATTGAAACTAACCTGATACTACCAAAATACATAAGCACAGCAGGTTCTCACCTTAGGCTTCGGAAACCCTACGTTAAAGTCAACAATCCAAATGGACCAATGCCACCTTGAAAAATAACATACTTCCTACCGAAGAGATGCTAAGTGTTATTCCAAATGGCTCTCCCACAGCACCATGAGACTAATTTCATTGGACTCCACAACTATAACAAAATTGATACCAGACCTGCCAATGAATACATTTTAGTTCATTCGTTTCCCTGCATTTTAGTCTTTGTGAGATACAAAATATAGTTGTACTCATTTTACAATTTACATTGGATTGAATATATTTCGAAAATTGCAGAGGAAGAAGTCCAAGAGTGAGCAAAGCAAGATGTTGTAGTAGATAGAAGATTAAGGAAGCATTCAAGATGGGGGGCGTTGATAGATTTCCAATAATAATAATAATTTCATGACATTACTTGATTATGTTAAACAATTGCATATCTACATTATGAAAGCTGGGTAGTAACTAACACAAGATATAATAACTTGACTTAACATATTCTCAGGATGGATCAGAATAGTAGAGTAAATTAAGTAAAACATGCTTTTTTGAAAATGGTTGTACAACAGAATATCAAGTTTTAAGGTCGTGTTCATTATAGATACCACGTAACACACTCAAGTAGTAGAATTATAGAACTTGCATATGTTTAGCTTGTCGGTAACCATGCTTTTATAATCCAATGTCTAATGAATAATGTTTCATCACCTCAGTAATTTTAGCATCTGTTGTAAAATATGTCTGTCATAGACACCTTTTGGTTATAAATGGGTGATGCATGATAAATAGGAGTCATCACTCATCACTTTTGGTTTTTTACACCTTCAGTTCACTAAAAATATTATCAAAGACTTGGTTACCAAAAAATTAGCAAGGGTGTACTTCTATAGGCCTACATCTCGGCAGATACAGTGGATACCACCCTAATTTTAAGAAATACGATAGACAAAGTCTAGTTTTGAATTATATATTAAGAAATTCTTCCACTTTTTGATGCACAAAATGAACCCAATTTGAAGCAAAGTATAATCTCAAATATCCTGATACTCAGCCGAAAAAAAGACTGAAACGTAAATAAAAATGACAAATTTTGATTACTGATAGAAAGTTGTACCACTGATATCTGTAGTAAAAAATGTGAGGAAGAGTTTTTACTTGCTGGTTGTGATCTCCTTAGGCTACATAATGGATTTTTGAAAGGACCAAATCTCTGCTCAATTCAGAGTTCCCTATAGAGTGCAATGCAATATAGTATAGTTCATAACTATAGACGACATTGAACCAAAAACACATAAACACTCAAAAGTTTTATCTAATATACTAATAATAATGGGGCTAGTAAAGAATCCTTGCACCACCAAAAACAAAAGTATAATGACTTGATGCGAACTACAACCGAAATCTATCAGCGGTGAAAGAGCCGTATGAATCAATATGCAGAGATAATGGTGGGACAATTAAAATCATTTCCTTCTAATTTCAGTAATAGGATGGCGAGGTACAACAAAAATCCATGAACCCCGGATAAGGAAGCTACTTAATACTTTACATTTAGAATACCAAACACATATATTAGAAACATGACAATTTTAGATAGCTTTGATGAGTAACCTAACCAACCATTTATTGATATTAATTTAACCAAATAATACTTATATACCCCTAGCTTTTGCAAATTTGTGAAAAGAACTTTACCTATTTTAAGGAGTATGGCGAAATTTTATGATCCTTTCTAAGAAGCAACTCGAGATTTCAAGAGCCTGCATAAAAAGCTGAGATTCAACTAAATGAAGACATGGGATTATCATTTGTATGTTCGACTCTCCTTATCCCTCTTCATATGCAAGACCCAGTAAACTTAAGGTTTTATAATACACCTTCTATCAAAAAAATCATATGGAAAAAAAATAGTTCTCCTAAGTGAAACAATTATATATCTGGCCTGAAACAAAAGAGATAACTCAAATAAGTGATAAGAATTTATGTACATGTATTATATATATGTGTGTGAAAAATGAATGGCCAAAGAAAGGTCTACTAGAATGTACCACCAAGATGCCAATATAAGGCTGGAGAAACCAACTCCAAGCCTCTTTTCTATTTGATTTGCAGTGTGCTTTTTATAAAAGCAAGTTGATATAGAAGAGGAGAGATAATAATCATAAGTAGAATAAAATTTGAAAAACCCAAGAGCTTGATCTGTTTTTGAATCTGATCCTGTGATCCATACGAAAACGAAAAGCTTACAACATTCCTTTTAGTGATAACTTACCCATGGAAGACTGAATGCTAAAAACCTATTATAGAGGCAAAGAAGCGGCATATAAGCTGTAAATTTCATCTATAGAAACCTAAGCAAAGACTGGTAAATCCAACAATGTAAAATTAGCACTTGAAGTACAACAGCATCGCAAGACAACCAATACATAATAATATGTTTAACCATCAATATGTTTAATGTAAAATTGAGTGAATTTAAATCAACCGCACATACATTTCGTGAAATTATAGCCTGATCCAACTTCCAAGCATCGAATCCTGGAGGTAGCATGCAGTCTCTCTTGACACACAAACAAAAACCCATGTGAGTGAACCAATGTGAAAAACACATATATGATTCTGGCTATGACATTTAAGAATCATTGTTTAGTTGAACACTGTTAGCTGAACTATAAAATTACCCACATTCCTGATGGTACAAAATGTAGACATACATAGGCATCACTATCCGTATATTTGTAGACTACAAAAGGACTTGAATAAGTGCATAAAACTTGTCTGCATTGTTATGGTTTTCTACTAAACACAAACATAGACAATGATTCTTAAATGTCATAGGCAGAATCATAAACAATGGTTTTCTACTAAACACAAACATAAATAATAATTCTTAAACAATGATTCTTCAATATAAGTGTGATACATAATAAGATTTGGTACTGCAGAATGAACCATGTTAGAGTAGCAACACCAAATCATGGTACAACCATAGGGTTACGTCGTCGTCTGTGGGAATCGAACCCACGACCAAATGGTAACAAACCCATGTGTAGTTGCAGGAATCCCCATACTATACCCTTGTTAAGATTCTATAGAAATCTATTGGAAATCAATTAAACTTCAAGGATTTAAACGACACTTTACTATTCAAATCTCAGAAATGTATATAGAATTGGAAGAAATCAAGATTACAAATATTCTCTTGAAGTTTCTCTCTCCTCAAGACTCTTTCAACTCTCAAAAATACATCATCATTCTCTGGATCTATCGAGCCCTTTATATAGGGATTTACATAATGGATGACAACTAAGTTTTCCTCCTATTTTGGATCTATTCTGCGATCTCATCGTGATCGCTACAATGTTATCTATCGTAAGAATGATGACCATCGCATGATCAACATATTCTTATTTTATTTCTTCCATCGTCAGTTTCTTTTGGTTATTCTGTAACGCTCGTGAATTGTTGTTAAAGAATTGGCAGTGACGCTCGCAGAAACGTTGTTAATATCGCAGGAATAACGTTGTGGCGATATTCTGGTCCTACATCTTTCCTCTTCTCATGTCTTTTCTGCGAAGAAGAGAATATCATGAGAACTTAAAATGCCATAACTACTTATCTTTTCAAACTTCCCCGTTCTGACACGTTTCTATGTCCTTCGCTAGCTGTTTTCACGAATTCTTTCTTCCAATAAATTTTTGACACGTCTCCTCTAACCGCTGCGATCTGACCACCCACGTATTTTCTTTGCAATAATTGCCTTTACCTTCTTCGAGAAATTTCTTCTTCTATAAATACTCTTCTTGTTCCTTTCCTTTTTCTCTTTTACTTTCTTCTTCTTTCTCTCCATACCATCTCTGCAAATTTTACTGTTCTTCCGTGAATTGCGCTTCTGTTACTGCTGTGATTTCATTCTTCTTTTCAACCTTTTATTTCATTCCCATACTCAAAAATGGTTGCTGCTGGTACCAAAAACTTGAAGGCCTTTAATGAGATGCGCGAGAAACTCAAAATTAAAGGTTTTAACTTGTCTTTAATTCCAGATCAGGATTCTAGATCTGAACTTTCTCTTAAATTATTTACTGATGATCAATGTTCTCGCGAAAAAATCATAGTATCGCTAGGACAACTCGAAGCTGGTCTTCCCCTTCCTCTCTATGACCCAGAACTCCCATTATTCTACCAAATAATATCTGACGAGAGGTTCTCGCGAGCAATATATCAACTAGGTGGAGATTACATTAGGTTGCTACTTTAATATGCTTCTCGTGGTGCTGGCAAAGGATCGCGTTATTCTGAAGATGCTCAAAATCCTCTTTACAAACATATTCCAATTAACTCTGCAGATTATACTATAGAATACTTTTTCAAAAATTATAAGATACTCCCCATGAAGAGGGATAGCACCTTCTGGGGTGTTCGCCTGAAGAAACTCGCTCTAGAGGAAGCTCTCATGCTAGATATTGATTTTCACACGAAAACTAATCATGGCCCTTGCCATTCTAGCGATGACAAGTGGTTTATCTTTCCTTTGTGTCTCAAAGGTCCTTATATTTCTGGTTCTCGCGAACTTCCCACGAGTCTTGCAGAATATCAACCTTGGGTCTTTAATTGGCCTGAGAGAACTAAAGAGGTACTAATCTCTCTGAATTTTCATATTATTATTATTATTATTCATTATCTTCCTTGCGTTTTCATATTCTCGCTAATTATTTTGATCTTTCTCAGATTGAAAGAATGAAGCTCAGTTATCAAACTTTTAGGAAGCCTAACACTTTCTTGGCTCTGAAGTCTTTCACGGATGAAGTAAGAAATATCTCTTTAAAAATTTTAACAATATATTGTTGCCCCTATTTATTATCTTCATCTGTGCTCGCAGGAAATCTAAGAGTTAGAACCATTAATACCCACAAAAACCAAGGAGAAATCTTCAAAAGAGAAATCTGGGAAATCTTCAAAGGAGAAATCTACTGCTCCTTCTAGGGGAAAGCCTTCTGCCCCTCGCAATGAAGAATCTAGCGATCCTCCATTAAAGAGAAGGAAAACTCAACCTTCTTCTTCTTCTTCAATTCCTCAACTAATTCCAGAAAATCCAAGTGTTGATCTTGATAAGGATAATAATGACGAGGGTTTTGATGTTAGCCGTTTCCCTTCAATAAAAAATTCTTCTGATTCTGATTCTTCAATGACTCATTTATCCAGAATTTTTAGCGATATTTCCCACAACATAACTTGTAATGACGAGGATGAAGTTATTGACAAGACATCCCAAGCTCTCACTAAAGTTTGCGATGTCCTTATTCTGGTGGATAATGATTCTCTTCAAGGAATCTCAAGATCGCTGACTCCCAGTCTCTTGAATTCTATTGGTGCCTTGGTATGTTTTCATTTCTTCAGTTTGTTTATATATTTTATCCATCGGTAGATCTTAATTTATATTTTTCTTTCGCAGGTTGGAAGAGCTTCTTTTGTTGTTGCTTCTGATTTAGATAAAAGATGTGTCAGCTCTGAAGAGAAAGCTGTTAAACTTCGCCAAGATAAAGAGAAATTAGAATCTGAAGTTATTGAGCTTCGCAAGAAGAATAAACAGTTGGAGACTGAAGCTTCAGTTGATAAGCAAAAGATCTCTGATCTTGATAGAGCTAACCAACAACTATATGGTATGACTGATTTCCTTTCTCTCTTAATTCTTTTTACTCTATCACAGCTTATTCAAGCGATCACTTTTAACTTGCAGATATTTATGGTCTTACTGACGAGGCTATACTCTTTCAATCTTTCCCTGAACCTGTAGATGATCATACTCTTTTTGCATGTCTTAATAAATCTTTAAGTAATTTCTCAGATGATAAGATTAAATCCCTTTCCATAGATGAACTTAGATCCAAGCTTAATCTCTTAAAAATTGAACACATATTCAATTTAGGTTTGACTGACAAATATAGGCGCTTTTATCTTGATTCAAAGAAAGAAATAGATAGATTAATACAGAAAATTAGCGATCTCATTGACGAGAAAGATCTTGCTATCAAGAAGGGATCCAAGACCCTAGCAGATTTTCATAAAACTCTCCTTGACGTTCAAATGGACAGAGATAAACTTATCCGCGAGAATGAAGATCTTCTTGCGAGGGAGACTCAAGTTCGATCTCGTCTCCTTATTAATAGCGATGATGAGTTTGCTTGGGCTGCGAAGGTTCTTGACAATGCCAGGAATGACTTAGGTGTAAATGTTAGCCTTCAAGTTGAACAAGCGGCCTTAATTAGAGATATGATTTCTGAAAGAGAAGGTTGTTTGTTGTTCTTCTTCTCGCTATTTTCCTGTTTTTATTACTCTTCTTTACAAAATTTCTAACTTGTCGTCAAATATTCTCACAGGAGCTGAAAAAAGATATCTTGAAAGAATTGGGGAACTTGAAAATGAGAAGAATCAGCTCGCGAATACTCTTGCTTCTCGCAATAATAAATATTCACGATTGAAAGAGCAGTTTGACATTACCACCGCAAATTTAAATAGATCTCTCATTGTTGTTCGTAATGATTCCATTAAGTTGGTCTGCAATGATCATGGAATTTCTCCTTCTATATATCCTGATATTGCAAAGGAAATTCCCGCAGTACTCCCAAATCTTAACATCTCTGATAGTGAAGCTGAGGGTTCTGACGAGGATGAAAATGATAATGATAATGATGAAGGAGAAAAATCTGGTGGAGGAGAAGAATCTGATAAGAATGAAGATAGTGATGATAATGATGAAAGGGAGAACTCTGGCGATGAAGAGAAGTCTGATAAAGAGGATGGCGATGGATCTAGCTAGTTCTTATTTTTCCTTCTATCTTCCTTGTATATTTATTTTCTTCTTTCTGTAACATTGCTGTGATTTTCTCCAATTTTGTGAATTTCTTTTGCTTCTACCTGTATGAATTAGAAAACAGTTCTTTTTCTGCAAGTCAATCAATCAATATAATTATTATTCTTTAACTATCTGCGTGCATTTATTTATACAATTTTTATATGATAGATGAATAATAATTTCATCGTTCTCATGCATTCCCATACTTGCCTCTATTATTCATCTGCAATATAAAAAATTAATTAAAGATTAGATATTAGTGGTAAATAAAATTTGCCTTAATATTGGCAATCTTATTGCCGGCAATAACTGCGTGAAATCGCAATTCTCGTAACATCTGTGAGTATTATCGCAGTAATCTTGTGGTCTTATTACGCCTTCCTAATTAAAGGTCTTATTTTGCCATGCTCTTTCTTTCTGCGACAAAATCGCAGGACGTCTTTACATTTGCATGTATTGACCCATTGATCTTTCCTTATCTTTCTTCTTTGATTTTATTGCGACAATATGACAAGTCTAAGCTCTCTCGCGAGATCAAAGCCTCGTGACATTGTCGTCTTGCGATGAAATCGCAGGACGTCTTTACACATTCATGTAAAAACCCATTGATCTCATCTTAACTTTTGGCTTGTTGCCTCTGTATAATTTACGTCACGCGAAAATATGACAGGCCTAAATGTTCTTGCGATCATAAAGCCCCATGACATTGCCGTCTTAAGACACTTATCAGCTCCCTAATGGAGGGTGCCGCCTTTATCTTCCCCCTGGTTGCCCCTTCAAGGAGGGCACATCGGCCATACAAGACTAGCTCCTCCCATCCAGATTTACCAACAACCAGCTGTTTTCGCAGCCTCTTGTCCTTTATGCCTATATGGCTTATAGTTACAAGATTGCACCCTAAGTGGGGTTTTCTTTAGGCCAAGTGCATCGTAGCCAAGACTTACCAAGAATGGCAAGGAAGTTTCGTACGCCCTTGGCACCCTTGGCTCAACCGTGTACCTCGGCGCCTTGGTCATACTTTTCACTTCTTGGAAGAGATTCTCGGTCGTCCAACCAGGGTATAACCATATATAGTTGGAAATCCAAGATCTCTCTCCCGGATAGGTTTTCTTTAACCCCAACATCTGCATGACTCAGGATCCAGCAGCTTTATAACCTTACCCCTGAATCATGTCGAGAGATACCCCCTCTTATGATGCGCTATTAGGTCTTACATTTGCCTCTTACGAAATTTTATTCGCGAACTAGGGTGCACGCCATAAAGGTTTGTCCCATTCTTTAATCTCTGCGAAATTTTATTCGCGCTTCTCGCGAGTATTGTAACTCTGATAGAATTTCATAACTTTGATCTTCTTTCTTTTTGTAAAATTTTGCGATTCTTTCAAGCAGAATATTCTGTTCAATTACATATTTTTCAAACAAATCATTCATAGAGTTCTCTAAAGTTCATCATTTTACCTCTCTACTTACTATTTTCCGATTCTGCTTTTCTGCTACGTTTTACTGTTGTTTCTTTTTCTGCGAGACGCTCGCCATCAGCTTTCACATCCTCTTTCCGCTCTATTGTATCAATCATTAACTTTTCACATCTCTGTTGTTGTTTGATTTTGTACTTCCAATTGCTATTTTTTTCAGCTCTTTCTTCTCAAGACTTCATATCGATTGCATAACATTTCTTGCTTTCTCCCCAATCTCCTTTAATAACTCCTACACCTCTAGGATGAGGAAATTTGATACACTGGTGATAAGTGGATGCTACACCCAATATCCCATGTAACCAAGGTCGTCCTATCAAGGAATTGTAAGGTGATTCGATGTCCACAACGCAGAATAAGATTTTAGAAGATATTCCTTTTAACGGTATTTGCATTTCAATTTCCCCCTTTGGTTTGTTAGCTGTACCGTTAAATCCATAGATTTTATACGTTGATGGTATCAAATCTTCATCTTTTCCGCCCATGGTTCTATAGGTATGATAGAATAAGATATCAACTGAACTCCCGGTATCTATTAAGACTCTGTTTATGGCCCAAGAGTCTTCAAATTTACCATCATTTTCTTCATATTCTTCTTGCATTTGCTTTGGTTTTATCTCTAATCGTACCACCAATGGGTTGTCATGTTGCTCGCCAAGCTCTGGTATATCTTGCGCGGTGAAAGATAGAGTTTGTTTCTGCCATTCTTCTAATGGCGAAGCTCTCGCTATATTCATTATCTCTCTTCCATCCGTATTTCCGGCGAAGACTCTACTTAAAAAATTATCATGGAAATCTTCCACAGTTCTGAATGAATGCACAATGGAGTTACAAAACAAATTCTTTACTTTAGCCCCCACTTCTATCACGAATTTTTCTGCTCCTTTTACAGCATTCACTTTGCGAGTTTCTGGTGCTGGCGGTAATTGATGAGGTTGTGGATATCCTACTAGAAAGTGATTTAACTTCCCCTGATCAATCATCCTCAAAATTATCCTATTTACATTGCTACAATAATTTATTGAATGGCCATGAAAGTGGTGGTAAGGAAAAAATTCTTGACTTCGATTGCTTGGATGTGGTTCTTTTCCCATGTTCCATGGTGATGGTATATTTTCCATCAGAATGATTGCTTCTTAAATTTTTTCTATACTGGCATTAAGAGGGGGCATCTTAATTTCTTCCCATATTATCTTTTGATTTCCTTGCCCTCTAAAGTTATTCTGACTTTGTCCGCCATAATTCTTCTCCCTTTCATATTCTTCTTGATCTCAACTTCCCATCGCTACCAATTTTTGTTGGTTATCACTTACCACCTTCTCTTGTTGTGGCTGCGAGGTGCTCGCCACATTATTTATCATTTTAGGGATCAAACTTCCACTTGCCGCTAGCGAGCTAGTGTTCGCGATTGGATATGATTCCATCTCATTTTGTTTATCCTCCAAAGCAATGTACTCTTCCTGTAGTTCTCGCAGTTCAGTCATAGTGATTGTATTCTTGACTCTAAAAATTTGTATGTACAGTAGATTGGTCGTGAACATTGCATTGATAAAAGACAAGATAAGATATCTCTCGTCAACTCTTCCTGCCATCTCACTGCACATTGTATTCCATCTTATGGTTAAATGTTTCAGACTCTCTCCAACTCTCTGTTTTAACCCAAACACATCTTCAATACCCGGCCGCGATGAATTGTTGCTAATATATGCTCCTAAAAATGTAGCTTGTAAATGATCAAAAGAAGTTATGGTATTTTTTGGTAATCCCTCGAACCATTTCAACGCCTCGCCAGTTAAGATGGATGCAAAATATTTGCATAGCACAACATCATGATTCTCCCATTGTAGCATACATCTAACATAAGCTTTGACATGTTGAACAACACAAGTAGTTCCATCAAAAATGCTGGTAAATTGCATTTTGGAGGTATCCCTCTTAACTGTAATTCTTGAGTAAATAGAGTTCTCGCAGCTTCTTCAATAGCTTCATCAAGTTGCCTTCTACCTCCTTCTCTTCTATTGTTTATCATTCCTCTCATTTCTGCTAGTTCTCTCAATATTTGCTCATTCTCAGCTGAGTTTTGTTCCATTGGCCTCTTTAACGATGTTTCCCTTCTTCTGCGTTCTTGCCTTTCTTGTCTTGCGAGATTTTGTGTATCTTCTTCTTCATCACCATCTCGTCTTTCTCTGCGATTTTCTCTTTCATCTTCCTATTGATATCGTAACTGCCTATCTTCTTCTCTGCGGATTTCTTCATTTCTCCTCATTTCTCTTCGATGTCTCTCTATTCTCCTCTGTATCCTATCATACTCCTCCTGAATATTACCATTGTAGCGGATTTGCGTACGTCTCCTTTCTCGATTTTCATGATTATTTTGTCGCACCGCTTCTCGAAATACATGTTCTTCTACTTCTGCCCTTAATCTTTCCCTCTCGCTGGATAGACATGCTTGTTCAGCGTAATGACTCTCAATTTCTTCTTCAATCATTCTTTGATTCTCTCGCCCATGTAATATCCTCCTACCTTCTTCTGGATTTTCTTCTTTAATTTGGTTGTTTCTTCCCTCTGGATTTCTATTGTCACGCGGATTATAGCGATCTCCAATTATCTCTTCTTCTCTATTTTGCACTTCTCCTCGAGTATTTTCTCTAACATTTCTTATAGGGGAATTTTGCCTCGGTTCTTCTCTGAATGATCTTGAATTCGATCTAACAGTACTTCTTGATCTCCTTCTTTGTAACCTCAAATTCTCCATTCTTAGCTCATGATTTTGTCTTGTTAAATTCGCACGTTCTTCTGCCTCTAAGCTTATTTCTCCCTGTATTATTTGTCTCAAATCATCTATTATTTCACGTCCTTCATGAATTAATCCTCCAACCATTTCTTGATTTCTTTCTCCTTCTTCTTCATTTCTCAATTGTCGATTTTCAGCTTCTTCTATCGAATCCGACCTCCAAGTATGCACACTCACTCTATCATAATCTACATTCCTATCTTGTGTTTGTGTTTGTTGATTCGGTTGTTGAATTGAACTTTCTGCTTCATTTCTTATTCTATTTCTTCCTGATCTTATCCTTAAAGATTCTTCCAATTCACCTGTTCCCTCACCTGCAAGTCTTTTACTTCTTCTCACAGTTGTCGGTGGTTATAATGTATTTCTTATTCTTCTAGCCATTTCTTCAACCCTAACAATTTCTTCAAATTTTCAAGTTATAATTAGATATTTCTTAACTTGATTCTCCCAGTTTCTGGGCGCCAAAATGTAGTTGCAGGAATTCCTACACTACACCCTTGTTAAGATTCTATAGAAATCTATTGGAAATCAATTAAACTTCAAGGATTTAAACGATACTTTACTATTCAAATCTCAGAAATGTTTACAGAATTGGAAGAAATCAAGATTACAAATATTCTCTTGAAGTTTCTCTCTCCTCAAGACTCTTTCAACACTCAAAAATACATCATCATTATCTGGATCTATCGAGCCCTTTATATAGGGATTTACATAATGAATGACAGCTAAGTTTTCCTCCTATTTCGGATCTATTCTGCGATCTCATCGCGACCGCTACAATATTCTCTATCGTAAGAATGATGACCATCGCAGGATTAACATATTCTTCTTTTATTTCTTCCATCGTCAGTTTCTTTTGGTTATTCTGTAACGCTCGTGAAATATTGTTAAAGAATTGGCAGTGACGCTCGCAGAAACGTTGTTAATATCGCAGGAATAACGTTGTGGCGATATTCTGGTCCTACACCATGCACTATTCCAGATGAGCTAAGATGGCAAGTGGGAATACATGGAAACTGAATTAGCTCTGGTAGAGCGACGAGAGAATGATTTCTTAAGGACAACCATCAGTACAAAAAAAGTAATAATTAAAATCAAATTCAGGATGACCTGCTTTCATAGGTAGAGATAAAAAATATAGTTTTATGTGACAGATGGAAAATATCCATCGAAATGACCACAAACAGTGAGAATATCAACTCATTCATCGATGGTCCCAGACAGCCCCGAGCATCACCTCTGGTTAAACTTTGGTTGCTGAAATTTGAGAAAGACAAAGTTTTACTTTTCTTAGGAACACCTCTGGTCACTTATTTTCTTGATTGATCATCAACGCAGAGAATGGAATAATTATCAACTCTACAGACAAAAACTATCTGAAAAAATTGAAAATTTGATTTTAAATACCTGCAACTTATTGCTAGGTATAGAAAGACCTTCCCAACAACAAAAAAATGTTCTTATTGAGATAATAAGATGCTCTTTTTAAATTCCCACATCCTCGGCTAGAAGCCTAGAACATCCCATCACCCTAGAATTCTTCCTATTCAAGATTCAGCTCTCACCTGATCACCATAACCAAAGAATCATCAAGACAAAACCCTAATTTGAACCAAATAAACTATCAAATTGGTTATTTCCAAAAAACTTAGATTGCATGTGAAAGTAATAAACATAACTAAGTGGCTCTAGTGAATGTTGATAGTAAAATTACGTGAGCATGTTGATCCCGGCTCCTTTGTCTCACCTGGTCCAAATGATCCAATCTTATGATGATTTCGACCATTTAGTCTAACAACATTAGTGACTTGCCAACGTGAATGCAAACATATAATTATATACCCTGAGAATATGTCTAAAAATGGGAGTCTATCTCTAAGTATGTCATTCTAGTTGTTCCTATTGCACAACCTAAGCCAAATTCAGGATTTGATTCTTGCAACAATATTACTATGTATTTGGAGCAAATAGCAGTTTGAGGTCCAAAATCATATTATCAAATGCATTCTTGGTCACAATTACAAAGAATGCTATAATGATTGATAATAGGAGTTTCATCACGTATAGGGTATTTCCCATTAAAATCAAAACTACATTGCATCTGGTACTTGTTGTTTGAGGGTGAAAACTGTTTTTGTTGATTTTTGTAATTTTGGGTGTGTGGGTGAGAAACAAATATAAACCCTAAACAATGTATTGCACATGAGTACTTTTGATTCGAGAGATCAATCTGTACAATCCTGGCCTAAACCAAGAAATGGCCGTTCCAGGCTTGCTTCGGTCACAAAGTGAAGGATAAGGGTTGGTCTTAGAGAGGCAACCGAAGAAAGTGTTGAGACCAGAATAGTTGATTCTAGAAGTGTGGGCATTTCATGACTTGTATCAGAAAGTAGAACTGGTGAGCAGGATGGAAATCTACCAGGTGATTTCTAGATATTGTGTGTTGCCGACCAAAACTTGTTTTTTGGTGGAAATAGGTGAGACCTATTTATACAAGTCGTAATGAAACGTACCCTGGCCTCGTAAAAGTGGGAACGACTTGAGTAATGGAGGAGAATGGTAATGGGTAATGCCTGGAATTGATGTTTCCATAATGAAAGATACATTTCACCATTATTTCTTGCCATAATGAAAGATACGTTGCTATTGCTTTGCAAGTTAAGCTTGGGAAGCTTTCCGGCTCGGTGATGACCTTCGACGGTCAAGATTTTGTATCCTGAGAGGAAAATTATCCGTTGATTATTGCAACCTTCCGTTTGGCAGCCAGTGGCATGGAGACGTGGTCAACATGGCCTTGGCATGCTTTTAGGTGCGGCCAAGTTAGGATTTTGGCATAGTTTGGGCACAGAAAAAATTAGGGTTTGGCGCCGTGGCCAAAGAGTTGGCACCGTAGCCAAGTTGGTGCAGTTACCACAAGTTTGGTGGCGAACTTGTACGGCTGAGATCTGCATCTCATGAAGAAGGATGGCCATTGATTATGGCTACATCTTGTTGCATAGTGAAGTAGTGTCGTCATATGCTAATAGCATGCCGACGGCTGATAGGTGTAGAATACACCTAATTTACTATCTAGTAGTTTATGATTTCTTTGTTATTTTTCTTGTAAATTATGTATTTTACGTGTGTTTTCGAGCTATTAGGTACTCTGGAGTCGCACGGAGGAAAAGAAGAAGAAATCACCAAAATTGAGCAAAAAGGGCGTAATTGTCATTTCATAGGGCGAGCACTATTTGGAGCCCAGTCAATGTTAAGGGGCATCTCTGATTTGGAGGAGTGAAGACTTGGGTTTGGAATTGGATGAACAATTGGGCTTGGATTTGGAAAGAGGAGATGGAAGATTTGAGAAAGGCTTGGATTTGGAAATTGAGCTGCAAAAGGAAAGGGATTCTATTCCTTGGAAGATATGGAGAGCATTGAAGCCTATAAATAGAGAAGTTCTCTACTTTTCTATATACACTTCCATACACTTAGATACACTTTTGTGCACACTTCTACACACACAACACTTTTTCTTTTCTTTATTCTTTGTGTGAACTCTTAGCATGAGTAACTAATTTGATTGAGGATGAATTCCTAGTTCTTAACATATGATTTGAGGTTTTGTTTCAATTCTATCTTGACATTTTTCATATGATTATCGTTTATTTTTGCTATTAAGAGTGTTTATGATTGATTGATAAGTTGTTTAGGATGCATACTAAATTGATTTGTTAATTTAATCTAAAGCTAGTGAAAGTTAGGGAATACATAATAGTTTCTTGACTCTTTACTTAAGTAGAAAACACGAGACCTTGCGGAGGGATTCCGTGGAGCAATTGTGTGTGAAAACAACGCTAGAAAGTGGACCTAGCGAACCTATTCTAACTACTAGTACTAAACCTAAGTTCATAAATCTTAATGCGTTCGGGGAATTACATCTTGTAAGCGAACCTCAAGGTGGTTCTTTTGAATAGAATCTGATAACTAAGCGAACCTGTTACTCGGTGAAATAAGGAATTTTGGGGTTAGCTAAGCGAACCTTTATCCTACGGTTGGTGATAATCTATGACTAATAAAAAGTGGAAAAGAACATAACTTTAATCATTGTTTTGCAGCGAAGAAGGATTCCTTGATCTATTCTCTCTTATTGATTTCAATTTACACTTTTAATTGCTTTGTTTATTTTATTTACTTTCTTAATATTCTTAATCAATACTGATAGGTGTAGAATACACCTAATTTACTATCTAGTAGTTGATGCTTTCTTTGCTATTTTTCTTGTAAATTATGTATTTTACGAGTGTTTTTGAGTTATTAGGTACTCTGGAGTCGCACGGAGGAAAAGAAGAAGAAATTACCAAAATTGAGCAAAAAGGGCAGAATTGTCATTTAATAGGGAGAGCACTATTTGGCGCCACGTTAAGGTTAAGGGGCACTCATCTTTGGAGGAATACTAAATACAGTTCAGCTATGGTTAAGGGGTTATCAGCTAGGGAATCCCTTATCACTTATCCAAGGGTGTAACTATCACTGGGTGTAATTATCCAGCCCTAACTTTATAACCCTATATCGAATTTTTGTTTCTCATTCTCAATCATCTGAAGAAAATAAACGGCAGCTCATCTTTTGATCCGATTCGAGAGGACGACATTAAGAAATGGACTAGTGATTTCACTATGAAGAACTCAGAGGAGAAAATGGTGATGCCTTATGTCAGATTGGGGATTTGACTGAAAGATAGTCGATTGAATTCGAAATGGTTAATGGCGTTGTTGGTTGAAATACAAATAAGGTTTGGATGTGAATAAGAGATAGAAAAGAGAATCCGAGAATCGGTGGTGGAGTGAAGGAATTGAGGCTAGGGTTTGCTGTTGATGTTGATGGATTCGTGATGAAACGGGTTTGTGTTGGTGTTCATGGAGGCAACTGAGTTGAGAGGAGAAATTGGATATATGGGTTGTTGTTGAATTAAGATGGGTTTTGTGGTTTGACATGGGATTACTGAGATGGGTTTTTCGGAATTGAATTCAGGAAAATCAAGATGATGGAGATGGATTGTAAGTGGTGGTTGTCTGGGGTTGCTGTTGAGAATTTAAGAATGATGTAGGTCCTGGCAGTGAAGCTGTGAATGGGTTTTGAGGTTGAGCTATGAGGAATGGTGGAGAATTGCACTTGTGGTGTCTGAAATTGCAGGTGGAGCTAATGCATTTGTGGCTAGGTCAAGATGGTGACATGGTTTTGGAGCTGTGCTGTTTGAATGGGACAATGATTGATGTGTGAAATGAGGCAGATGGAGCAATATCATAAAAGTTTGATGCTGTTGGTGGTGAAATAAAATTGCAGTTAACTACAACAAATGGAGTTGAATGAATGGGATAAGTCAGAAAAACTCATGGAGAATGTATGAACTGCAGTATAGTTACAGGACATGGCAATGAGTTTGTGCACATGAATCAGGTGGAGGTTTTGGAGCTGTTAACCATGGCTCAATGGAACTGGTGGAATTACTGGTATGAGAATGGAACAAAATGGTGATGCTTGTGAGTGATAAGTTCACGGTGGTGGTGGATGCAATGAGGAGTAGAATGGGTATTGTGTTGCTGATGCCAAGAAGTGAAATAGAGAAGGCGATAATGGCGAGTGGTGGATGAAGTTCGTCTTGGAGACATTTGAGCTGCGGTTCAGATGGGTTACTCATGAGTTGGTTGGATATGACCTTGGTAGGAGTTGTTGCTCGAAATGGTGAAGTAGTGATGCTTGAGAAGCACTGTAAGTCTGTTATTGGTGTTTTGCTTATGAGGTGGTTTGATTAAATGGGCATGAAGAGCAGGGAAGGAGTTGCAGCTACAGAACTTGGTGTTGCAGTAAATAAGGAAATGATAACTGAATTGCAGCACAGCCATCATGGCTGAACATGGAGTGCAATGCTGGTATAGCACAACCATCATGGCTGGCACAGCTCATGCCTGTGCAATGGTCAAGACCAGTCAGCTGAGTTAGCTCACTGACTGGGTTCTGACTCAGTGATTCTCCTTGACCCGCTGACTAACAGTTGATTGACGGTTGACTCCTTTGACTGTTAGTATTAACGGTGGACTGACGGAATATACCTTGACCGGAGGAGAATTTTCAGGTAGCCGGCGGCGACGGATTCCAGCCTATTTCCGGCCAAAAACCCAGTTTTTCGGCGAGCAAAAGTTGCAGAATTTTGTGTGGATTTCTCTCATGGGATGTGAAGAGTTGGACTTGGAATTGAATGAAGAATTTGGTGGGAATATGGAAAGAGGAGATGGAAGATTTGAGAAAGGCTTGGATTTGGAAATTGAGCTACAAAAGGAAAGGGATTCTATTCCTTAGAAGATATGGAGAACATTGAAGCCTATAAATAGAGAAGAACTTCTACACATTGACATATAGATGCACTTAGATACACACATCTTTTACAATACTTTTGCACACTTTTACACACAATACTTTTCTCTTTGTGTGAACTCTTTAATTTGAGTAACTAATTTGATTGAGGATGAATTCCTAGTTCTTAACATGTTTTGAGTTTGTTTTAAATCTACTTTGAAGTTTTCACATGATTATCGTTTGTTTTTACTAATAGGAGTGATCTTAAAGACATTCATGATTGATTGATAGATTATCTAGGTGTACAACTAGATTGATTTGTTAGTTTAATCTAAAGCTAGTGTATGTTAGGGGATAAGTAATCGTTTCTTGACTCTTTACATAAGTAGCAAACACGAGACCTTGCGGAGGGATTCCGTGGAGCAATTGTGTGTAAAAACAACGTTAGCAAGTGGACCTTGATCTAAGAGTCTAACTACTAATATCAACCTAATAAATTAATAAATCTTAATGCGTTTAACTAAATTACATCTTGAGTGATCTACTACTAGGTGGTTTGGTGAATAGAATCCGGTAGTCGAGAACTTCCGTATCCGGTGATATAAGGGATTTTGGGGTTAGCACTGATCTAGCTGCTATACCTACGGTTGGTGATAATTTGTGACTAATAAGAAGTGGAAAAGAACATAACTTTAATCATTGTTTTGCAGCGAAGAAGGATTCCTTGATCTAATATCTCTTATTGATTTCCTTTTAATTGCTTTGTTTATTTTATTTACTTTCTCAAATTCTTAATCAATACCCCCCTTTGTGTGACAAATTTACAACTAGAATCTCGTGCTCCTCGTGGGATCGACCTTGACTACCCTATATTACTTGTTAATTAGGTAGTAAAGTACTAATTAATTTGTTGTGGTAACGACACGCATACAAATACCCCCCTTTGTGTGACGATTTTACAACTAGAATCTCGTGCTCCTCGTGGGATCGATCTTGACTACCCTATGTTACTTGTTAATTAGGTAGTAAAGTATTAATTAATTTGTTGTGGTTAAGACACGCATCAACGGCATAGCCATGGCATGTCGGCATGTAAGTAGCCACGTCATAGTGGTATTCCGGAGACATTGCGGAATGGCCAAAGCTAAAAATTGGCTTCGCAACCAAAATTAAGGTTTTGCGTTGTTTGGAAAGATTTTTTGCGTGTCCAAATCTTGGCGCCTTGGAAGAATTTGGTGTGGCAAAGTCTTGGCGCCGTTGGAAGAATTCTCTTTTGAAGAATTAGGGCTTGGCATGGCCAAGGCATCGTGGAAGAATTCCCCTTGGAAGAATTGGGGCTTGGAATGGCCAAGACGTCGTGGAAAAATTCCCCTTGGAATAATTGGGCGTGGACAAGGCGTCTTGGAAGAATTATCCTTGGAAGAACTGGGGCTTGGCATGGCCAAGGAGTCTTGGAATAATTCCCCTTGGAAGAATTGGGGTTTGGCATGGCCAAGGCGTCTTGGAAGAATTCTCCTTGGAATAATTAGGGGCCGATAAACAAAATGGGGCCAGCCTTATTCGGGATGCGTGTGGCGCATTTAGGGCGACTTGATTGGTCGATGGGAAGTGGGGTCGGCAAGCTAGGGCGTGGACACACTTCCAGTGCGCTGCAGCGGATTTAAAGCGACCCGACTGGTCGAGGGAAATAGGGCCGGTTTAGGATGGGGCATGGCCAATGGCAAGTGGCGCCATCTAGCCCAAGGCATGGCCACGCCTCCCTTTTCTGCTGCTGCTCCCTATTTTTTTCTGTTTCTGGGCAAGGATTTGCACCTGCTAATCCATGGAGGATTAATTACATAGTTTTCCTTGGCTTAATTTTGACGAGCAAGGTCTAGTATGCTGCGCAAGGTGCGAAACCCTAACTTCTGCAAGTTAGTAAGGTTGATTGAATTTTATGTGTTGATACAGAGTTCTTTTAAGTTCATTGCCAGAGAGCAGCATGCTTTTCTGATTGAATACCTTATGCAAAAGATCTTATTCTTAATACTTGGAGATTCGTGCTACTCTGCTGCGAGTGAACATGAATCGTCATGCCATATCAACATTAAGAGTTCAGTCGGAGAACATAGCATAGAAGGCATTCAGAAGAACTTATATTAAGTGAATATGAGCGAGACGCCGAAATTTACAGAACATCTGGGATTCGCCAGTTTGGATAAATTTCATGTAAGTATATTGATCAGCTCAATAAATTTTCCAGTGGAGAGGTTAGCACACGTGGCTCTGTTTCCTTGCAGAGTGACATCACATCAGATGCAAGGTTTTACGATTTTGACCCTAAGCTAAAAACCACCATCAATATTAAGTCCCCCTGCTTAGCCCGTAACAGTGGCGCTGTTGCGGGGTAAGCATGAGATGGTGACAAACAAGAAAAAAATCAAAGAGGGGCAAGACGTGAATATTTTTCCAGGGAAATTCAACTAACCTTTAGCGGAAGGCATGAGGAATCCGTGATATTTGTATTGACGACTTGGCGCATTTTCGGCTTGACTAGGGGTTGTTGGCGTAGAGTCATGCTTCCCGGAATATTGGCGCCAATTTGGGCCACAGGGTGGTGAAGATGACGCTTCCAGTCTGGGAATAGCGGATCCGCGGCTTTAAACGGTGGAGATTGCATTGTCTTGAATGGCGAAGATGGTGCTTCATTCTTGGCCGAGCGGAGATAATGCTGTGGAATGGCGAATAACGCGACTAGCTTGGAAAGGTTGATGGTGCGTTTAGTTCGTAATAGCGCTACTAGCTTTAGCGCGGACTTCTGGCACAGACCTGGTGCGGCTAACTTGGAGTAGCGGATAGCGCATCTAGCTAGGCATGGTGGTTGGCACAACTAGATTGGAGTGGAAGATAAACGTGGTTAGATTGGAAAGCTAATGGAGCGTTGGCTTTGGAAAGGCCAGTGGAGAGTTGGCTTCGGAAGGGCCAATGGAGTGCTGGCTTGAGAAGGCCGATGGAGTGTTGGCTTGCTTGGAAGGCCATCGCTGGCTTGGAGTAGCGGATGGACGCGGCTAGCTTGGAAATCCAATGGAGTGTTGGCTTTCTTGGAAGTCCGATGAAGCAGCTAGCTTGGAAATACAATTGAGCGTTTGCTTGCTTGGAAGGCCGACGAAGCGTTGGATTTCTTGGAATGCCGGTGGCGTAAATGGATTGGAGTGGAAAGATGGCACTGGTTAAGTCACAAAATGACTTGGATACCAAACCCTAATTACTCCGTAAAAAAAAATATCTAATCTAGCTGGTATTACGCATGCAAGGCCTTGATTCACGCTGGTAAAATATTTTCTGCTAAATATAAGAGGTGATCTTGAACCCTTTGCTCATACAGATCATCGTAAAATTCGCATCCACCATTATTTACAGGTACTGTCTCGTGTTTCTTCCCCTAGTTCCATTTTATCTTTCTCATCATGTAGATTTCTAGTGCAAACGTGATAAATTTTTTCCTTTTTTTTTGTATCATATAATGAGATCTCTCAGTGATGATCGTACCTCCTCCGAGAGAAATTCTGAACTCGATGAAACCCAGTTTTCTTCTCATGAGGAGATATTAGACATAATTGATTCTCTGTTCCGCCAGGCTGACGAGATTATCCAAGGCATGTCTCTCACCTATTTATGCAGAGTGCGGATATGTGTTCAGACTCTCTTGGATTCAGTGGACATGGAGGAAAAATGGAGGCACGATGAGGCATCCCAGTTCGTTAGGAGATCTCAGAGCAAGGAAGCTTCTCTACAACCCAGTGCTAGGGATGAACGATTCGCCTCTCGGTTAAAGCGGCGGAAGACTGAGTCCACGAAAATTTTAGATGGGAGTTAGTTTATTTACCATGTCCACAATGGTATTGTAATCCTTTACCTTGATACGGACGAACCGGGACATCCTCAGGAAGCTGCTGGAAAAGCTCATGAGGAGGATGCCGACACGGTTTACGAAACTGAAGTAGCTTCTGCAGTGGACACCGAAACCATTGTCAGGGTCATTGAAGTGACTGCTGAGGATGCCGTTGAGGCGGATGAGGATACAGAGGTAACATATGTTGGGGCCATTGGAGAAGCCACAGAAACATATATTGGGGCTGCTGTTGAAACAAACGCCGGACAGGATGCAGAGGCTGATACTGAGGTGGCTTCTGGATGTGATACCAGAGTTGCTGCTGCCGAGGTGGCATTTGGATGGAACCTTTGCTGCCAGAAAGGGTGCTGGGGAAAGTGTTTGAAAAATCTCTGATGAAGGCGTCATTGATCCAGGCATCCGCCATTAATAACCAATTTTTTCCACTTTTGTTATTTCTTCCCGACGTGTAGCCTCTTTTGACATTCCAACAGTTTACTTTCACTTTCTTGTTTTCATGGCGAAGTTAGGGATTTGCCAAGTAATATTCCTTTATTCGGTTTTATGGTTTCACATCTCTGAATGAATTAATAAAACCTTCATACTTCTTCGTTGTTACACATCCCGAAAACCAGAGGAGAGTTAGGTGAGATTTGAAGCGGAATATTTTTTGAAGAAGATATCTGTTCTGTTGCTGATGATCATCTTCCTTGCATATTCCTTTCTTTAGTATTTTTGAGTAGGTATGTTTTTCTTCTTTTGTGGTGGTTTGGTTTCTCTGTTTTTCAATCGCCGGGTAACGACTATGTGAGGGTTTGGGTTTACTCGGTATTTTTCCTTTAAGATGGTTTGGGAAACTTTTGAAGGAAGGATGTTCTTTTAATTGAAATTGAAAACTCTACTTATGAATGCAAGTGGTGCAACCATTTTTAGAGAAGTTACAAACATTGCGTGAAAAGGGGAAAATGCTGAAAGGATAACACTGGAGGTGAAGGTAGCACGGCGTTTTAGGTATTGAAGGGTTTGAGCCATCGCGAATGAATCGTTACACCTTACAAGTTTTCGGTATTGATTAGTTTGTAATAACCACCCAAGATAACATCGGTCACCAGATATGGCTCGTATTATTTTTCTTTGGGTGGACCGGGTCGAGCGGCTATCTTTACTGTTATATCTCCAACTTTAAATGAGGTCATCTTGACTACCACATCTCCAATTTAAAATGGGTTCGGGAGTTGGGTCACCACTTGATTTTTGATCTCGTCATCTTTGGCTGCGATGGCTTCCAAGTTTTTGACAAAGTATTTGAAAGGCCCAACGTCCCATTCACATCTCCTAATGACGCCCAGGTTGATATTCGGACCGAGTCCCCATGCCTGGCCGAGAGGCGAGGTGATTGGGTGTAGAAAGGGTTGTTAAACCAGGCTTACTTGTGCTCGGAATCTGCGGATGAATGTCGACGGGCTTTCTTCAGGCAACCGAGTTACGTTGGTAAGTTGTTGACACGACAACATGTAATCTTCAAAGTTGAATGGCTTGTTGGAAATTCTTTCGGGTATTTACATCGGTAGAGGGGATGTTCTTAGCTTTGCTTTGTTTCCGTGTACCCATGCGCTCCCTAAAATCATGTCATAATTTGAGAGTTCTTTGACAATATGGAATTTTCCATGTGTTAGGGTGTCTCCCACCTTGATTTCGAGGTTGATGTAGCCATATGCGTCTATCGCCTCTCCTCCCGAGTTTTTGACCACGGTTGGGGAATGGGTAGCCTCCTACTTAGAAACTCCCACAACTCTCAGAATTTTTATGGTGATGATGTTGAAGTCAGAGGTCACGTCAATTAATGTGTTGTCCAGCTCGGCATCCCTCAGATGAACTGTGGTCAGCAGTCCCCAGTTGTATTTTCCAGTACCGTTTCCCGAGAGAGTTTGGGGTTCCGACGTGGTTTTTTCAGTAGGAAAGAGTCGCTTTCCTGATATAACACGATTAAGGGTTGTGAAGATATCTTGACGATGTGTCTTGGAGAGGTAGAGAATTTTGCACACACGCTGCATCATGGATTGCACAGTCTCATGCACAGAGCCCCCAGAGACCATGCAATTTCTGAATGGGAGTGGATCTCTGTGAACTCCCTCATTGCCCAATTGAAGTTCCCCAGCTTTTATCTTTTCTTTAAAGATATGCTTTAGTTTGTTGCAGTCTCTGGTCAGATGGTAGAAAAATCCATGGTAGCGGAAATATTTGGGGTTTGCCATTTCCGCTTCGGTTGGGGCGTCTGCTAAGAGGGAGTCTAATAGCGTCGTCTTGGATCCATGATTCCAAGAGTTCAATCACTTCCTCAATTGGGAACGGGAAATCCAAGACGTTCTTTCCAGTTTCTTGATGTTGCATGGGAGCTTTAGCGGTAGTCTTCCGAGGCGGAGATGCATGTCGTTCTGGCACTGGGCGCTTGGATTATTGTTCTACTACTGGAGCTTTCCTTTTTCCTCCTTCGTCTACCATGCTCATAGAGGAGGGGCCGGCGTTGTATTTCTTATTGATGAGGCATATGTTTCCTCGAGTTTCGCGTGCGTCCTTGCCTCTGGTTGGCCTGGTTCTTTCTAACAATGATGGTGTTGTTGTGTCCAACCGTTTTGCAGCTTCATGAAGTTCAGAGAATGTTTGGAATCGCAGATTCTCTAGTAAGGCCTGGTAGATGAGAATCATGCCATTGATGCAAGAATCCACCAATTATTGTTCGGTCACGTTTGGGTCGTGACAATCTAGTTGTAGGATCATAATATCGCCACAGCAATACTCATGCGAGATTTATAGCGACAGTTCTGTGAGCTCTTCAACAACACACTGTGAGTGTCACTGAATGATTGAAAGAATGATGTAGCGGATGACGATAACAGAAACATGAGAAAAGCGTGATAATTCTGCGAAGCTTAAAAACATCTACAAGGGTTAACATTACAACTACTGAGAGAGTATCGCGAGTCAGATCCGAAATTAAAGGATAACTTAGCTGTCATCCACTATGTAATTTCCTATATAAAGAGCCGAACAAGTGAAAAGAGGAGAGAGATCGTTTTTTGGAGTACTGGAGAAAGTTTTGAGGAGAGAGAAAGTTCTTGTCAGCGATTGTATTCTTGATTTATTCCATTTCTTGTAACATTTCTGAGAATTGATCAATAAAGTGTTGTTTTTAATCTTCAAATATGTGTTGTTAATTGTGAATTCTTGTGAGGGGTGTAGTGTAGGAATTCCTGTAACTACATAATGGCGCTAGAAACAGGGAAGTTTCTAAGCAAAGATTGAAATTGTGATTTGTAAGAATTTGAAGAAATTGGAGAAGATTTTTACGTGATTTACAGTAATACATCAAAATTGAAGGAATGGCTAGAAGAAGAAATATATCAGAACAACCTACAACCGTAAGGAGGAGTAGAAGAATTGCAGGTGAAGGAACAAATAAAATAGGAGAATCTTCAAGATTAAGAACAAGGAATAATGGATAAAATCAAGTTCAACAGCCAAATCAGCAAACACCAATACAAGATAGAACTATGGATTATGACAGAGTAAGCGTGCATACTTGGCGATCAGATTCAATTGAATAAGCAGAAAATCGAAAATTAAGAAATGGAAGGAGAGAGGGAAGAGATCAAGAGGTGATTGAAGGATTAATTCATGGAGATGACGAAAATGAAGAAATAGAGGCTCTAAGACAAAGAATACAAGAGGAAAGGAGATTAGAGGCGGAAGAACGCGCAAATTTAACAAGATAAAATCACGAGTTAAGAATGGAGAATTTGAGATTACAAAGTAGGAGATCGATAAGTACTGCAAGTTCAAGATCATATAGAGAAGAAGCAAGGCGAAATTCCCCTCTGAGAAATGCTGGTGAAAACATTCGAGAGGAAATGCAAAATCCAAATGAAGAGCAGCTTTGTGGAGAAGAAGAGATTATTAATGATCGCTACATTCCCCGTGGTTAAACCGTGGATGATAGATGTGATAATAGAAATCAAGGAGGTGGAAATAACCAAGACGGTGGAGAAAATCAAGAAGAAGGTAGGAGAACATTACATGAGCGAGAAATTCAAAGAAACCGAAGAATAATTGAGGATGAAATTGAGAGACATTATATTGAACAAGCACGTCTAGCTTGCGAGAGAGAAAGATTGAGAGCAGAATAATCATGACAATCGAGAAAGGATACGCGCAAGAAATCGCAACAATGATAATATCAATGATGAATATAATAGAATAGAAAGAAGAATAGAAAGGCAGCGAAGAGAAACGATGAGAAATGAAGAAAATCGCAGAATAGAAAATGAAAGGCAGAATCATTTGCAAATTCAAGAAGGAGGTGAAGAAGAAAATCGCGGAAGAAGGCAGAGTGAAGATGCAGAAGAAGAAGCACAAAATCTCGAAAGGCGAGAAAGACATGAACGCAGAAGAAGGGAAGCTTCACTAAAAAGGCCAATGGAACAAAGTTCGACTGGGAATGAACATATCTTAAGAAAGTTAGCACAAATGAGGGGAATATTAAATAACAGAAGAGAGGGAGGAAGAAGACAACTTGATGAGGCCATTGAAGAAGCTGCGAAAACTCCATTTACCCAAGAAGTACAATTGGGAGGAATACCCCCAAAATGTAATTTGCCAACGTTAACCAGTATCTTTGATGGAACTACTTGTGCTATTCAACATGTCAAATCTTATGTTAGGTGTATGTTGCAGTGAAAAAACCATGATGCTGTAATGTGCAAATATTTTGCATCTAGCCTAACTGGCGAAGCTCTGAAATGGTTTGAAGGGTTACCCAAGAACACTATAACTTGTTTAAATCATCTACAAACCACATTCTTGATGTAGTTTTACAAGTGGTAAGAAAGGGTTTGATTCTCGGAATTGGGAAGTTGTTGATTTTAGATTTAAAAATAAAAACAAAGAAATATATATGAAGATTGTCACAATAACGAGAGACTGGGACTCAGGATTCCACCAATAAATTCATTCATGCGATTCATATATTTATTCTAGATAATTATAGCTCAAATAAAATATTGACTTTGTTTCTTTGCCAAGGTAGATTTTTGCAAAGCAATGACTGTAAATCTAAAGCATGGGATATCAAAAGACTTAACCTAAGTATAACCCATCAATTAAAATCACAACCATTCAATAAAAACCATAAAACAATTAATAATCCATGCAAAAAGTCATAAAATAATTAAATATAATTACCACATGCATGAAATACGGCTTCCTCCATCATCCCAGTGTTGGGATTTAGCTCCTCATATTATTCACGTGCTCAAAATAGTTGTTTATAGCTCAAATAGGTGAAAAACAAGAGAAAACTAATAAGGCAGGCAGTTTGCAACGCTGTAATGGCGTTACAAACAGCTGTTACAATGGGTGCTGAACTGCTCTAGAGAAAAGATGTATTAAACAACGATACTTATTTTGTGCTGCTAAAATAAGACTGCCTCTACGAGTCTGTTCTTCGTGTTCTTGAGAACGACACTTCTGAAGCGTCAGTTCTTCGTCTTCTTCACCTGCTGCTGCTATCTTCTCTGCAGCTTCGTTCCAAAGCCTCTGCAACCTCTAAAACCTCCCTAAACTCCAGATCAACTTTTATGGAACTCTCCCTTTCCTTTATATAGCCAACAGTAGTAAGAAATCACGATTAAATCTCCCCAAAATCTCTTCCTTTCTCTTCACGGCAAAGTTGCGGCAATTTCTTGTTTTAGAATTTATACGCGTTTCTGAGCTTTCCTTTTGATTCTAAACTCTTCCGTAGATAGATACAAATCCTTGGGAAGGTTTGTGACACTTTAATCTCTTTAAAATTTCCTAAAACAGGTCACACACGTGACTTTCCCTTTTTTGTTGTTGTGATAAAAATCCGCGATTGAGCCCAGTTTAATCGATTTCAATACCCATATTAGATTCCTAGACCCATGAGGAGTCTATACTATGAAAATCAGAGGTTTATTCCACCTCAAACTCCTCCAAATCACGCCCACCAAAACTGCCCATGAATATGCTTTACGTTTTTAGTTTCCCGCCAAAACAGAATTTGAACGTGAAGGGGAAAGGTTACCCCTTATCCAGTGGTCGCCCCTTAGCAAAATCTGGTGTCCCTTTAGCACTTGTCCTTTGGAGAAGCCTTTAGCAACTTTTCGAGTCGATTTCTGCACACATGTTTATTTCTCCAAAAACACCTACAAAGACATAAAATACCAAAATAAGTGCAAAATAGAGTACTAACATTACAAAAAATTGAGACTAATATAGACACATAAATGCGTCTATCAATTCTTGGGGGCATATATAAGTAACAATTCTTCGCGACCTGGCGTTGAAGATGTATTTGGGTTAAAACAGAGGGTTGGCGAGAGTTTGAAACATCTAACCATAAGATGGAAGACAATGTGTAGTGAAATGGCAGGAAGAGTGGATGAGAGATACCTCATTTTATCTTTCATTAATGTTATGTTCGCAACCAATCTGCTGTACATACAAATTTTCAGAATCAAAAATACAATCACCATGACAGAGCTGCGAGAGTTACAAGAAGAATACATTGCATAGGAGGAAAAACAAAACGAGATGGAGTCATATCCCATTGCGAACACCAGTTCAGGTGCAGCAAATGCAAGTTTACTTCCTAAGTTAATAAATACAGTAGCGAGCACTTCGCATGTGAAGCAAGAAAAAAATATGGATGGTGGTCAACATAAATTAGTAGCCATGGGAAGTAGAGATCAAGAAGAATTCGAAAGAGAAAGAAATTTTTTTAGTAGAAGTGTAAATAATAAAATTCAGAGGCTTGATCAACCACAAGAGACTTATGGTGGACAGAGGCAAAATTATTATAGAGTACAAGGAAGTCAGAAGATAATATGGGAAGAAATTATGATGCCACCTCTAAATGCTAGCATAGAGAAAATTTGGGAGGCTATAATTTTGATGGAGGACATACCCATACCCTAGAATATGGGAAAAGAACCACATCCAAATAATCGAAGTCTAGAATTTTGTTTTTATCATCATTTTCATGGTCACACAACAAATAACTGCTGGAATGTAAAAAGAATCATTTTGAGGATGATAGACCAGGGAAAATTAAACCATTTTCTAAGAGATCACCCACCGTCTCAGCAATTACCCCCAGCTCCAGAAATTCGCAGAGTGAATACAACAAAAGGAGGAGAAACATTTGTGATAGAAGTAGGAGAAAAAGCGAAGAATCTATCATGTAACTCCATCATACATTCATACAAAACTATAGAAGACTTCCACGATAATATTTTAAGCAGAGTCTTTGAGAGAGATGCATACGGAAGAGAGATAATGAACATTGTGAAAGCTTCGCCATTAGAAGAATGGCAAAAGCAGACTATTTCTTTCACTGCACAAGAAGTACCTGAGCCTGGCGAGATACATGACAACCCACTGGTAGTAAGATTAGAAATAAATCCAAAACAAATAGAAGAAGAAGATGAAGAAAATGAGGATGGTGAAACTGAAGATTCTTGGGCCATTAACAGAGTTCTGATTGACATGGGAAGCTCAGTGGATATCTTATTTTATCATACCTATAAAATCATGGGAGGAAGAGACGAAGATCTAATACCGTCAACTTATAAAATCTATAGTTTCAATGGTACTGCCAACAAGCCCAAAGGGGAAGTTACAATGCGCATTCGATTTAAGGGGATATCTTCTAAGATTCAATTCTGTGTGGTTGACTTTGAATCGACATACAATGCTCTGATTGGCCGACCTTGGCTACATGGGATTCTAGGTGTATCATCGACTTACCACCAGTGCATTAAATTTCCACATCCCAGCGGTGTTGGAGTAATCAAGGGAGATTGGGTTGAAGGAAAAAAATGTTATGAAATTGATATGGAATCCTGCGAGGAAAGGGTTGCGAAGAACATAAACTGGAAACATAACATCAAACAAACGCAAAGAATTGAAAGGTTGATGGTGGATACAGTAGAACGGCGAGAAAAAGGAATGATGCGAAGTCAACATGTGCTGAAAACAATAGACGGCGAGCGTCTCGCAGATAGAGAAAACGTAGCAAAGCGCAACAAAAAAGCAGAAGCAGAAAATAGTAAGTAGAAAAGGTAAAATTTCTAGATCGTGAAGTATGAAAAATGTATGAATAATTTGTTGAAGAGAATTTCACAAAAATATGTTTCGATGAAAAAGATGAAATTGAAAAATTATACAAGAGCTGAAATGAAAAAAGAGAAAATCAAATACTGAAGAAACGCGAATAAAATTTCGCAGAGACATTAGAATGGGACTAACCTTTATGGCGTACACCCTAGTTCGCGAACAAAAAATTCGCAAGAGGCAAATGTAAGACCTAAAGTACGTCATATAAGGGGGTATCTGTAAGCATGGCTCAGGGATAAGGTTATACCGCTGCTGGAACCTGAGTCATGAAGATGTTGGGGTTAAAGAAAACCTATCCAGGAGAGATACTTTGGATTTCCAACTATATATATATTAACAGTTGGACAACCGAAGGTCTCTCCTAAGGAGTGCAAAGTATGACCAAGGCGCCGAGGTACACGGTTGAGCCAAGGGTGCCCGGGGCATATGAAACTACCCTGGCCATTCTTGGCAAGTCTTGGCTATGATGCACTCGGCCCAAAGAAAACCCCACCTAGGGTGCAGTCTCGTAACTATAAGATATATAGGAAAAAAGGATAAGAGGCTGCGAAAATAATTGGTTGTTATCAGGACCGGATGGGAGGAGATAGTCTTGTATGACCGATGCACGCCTTCTTAATGGGGCAACTAGGGGTAAGATAAGGGAGGCACCCTCCATTAGGGAGCTGATAAGTGTCTTAAGACGTAAATGTCATGAGGCTTTATATTCGCAAGAATATTTAAGCTTGTCATATTTGTGCAACAATCATACAGAGGCAAAAAGACAAGAGAAAAAGATAAGATGAGGTCAATGGGTTTTTACATGAAAGTGTAAAGACGTCCTGCAATGAAATCGCAAGACGGCAATGTCATGGGGCTTTGTTCTCGCAAGAAAACTTAGTCCTGTCATATTTTCGCAACAAATTGACAAGATAAGGATAAGACAAGATCAATGGGTCTTTACATGCAAATATAAGGACGTCCTGCGATTTTGTCGCCAAAACAAAATGTGGCTAAATAAGACCTTTAACTAGGAAGGCAAAATAAGACCACAAGAGATCAAGATTGAATGACTGCGATATTTACGCAGAGATCATGAGAATAAGCAGATATGACTTGCGATATTTACGTAGATATTGAGGAAAAACTTACAAACAGATCTTATTCATAACTGATAAACTCAATCTTTCATATTGCAGATGAATAACAGAGGCAAGTATGGGAATGAATAGAATAATAAAATTATTATAAATCTTTATATGATAGATTTACGCAGATTATTAAAAAATTAGTAAGCATATTGATTAACCATATTGCAAAAAGGAATTATTTTCTAATATATGCAGATATATACACCAAAGAACATTAGAAGCTGGAGATATTCGCAACAATATTTTACAAGAAGAAAGAGATAAATGTACAAATATTACAAAAAGTTTAAAAAGTAAGACAAAATTATTTAGATCCATCATTGTCTTCACCAGATTTTTCTTCATCTTCAATTTCATCTTCATATTCTTCAGACTCTTCAGCTTCTCTATCGGAGATGACCAGGTCAGGAATATTCTTTGGAATTTCATTCGCGAGATAAAGGTAAGTAGAATTGTAGGACCAGAATATCGCTACAACACTATTCCTGCGATATTAATAACATTTTTGCGAGCGTCACTGTTAATACTTTAATAACGTTTCACGAGCGTCACTGAATACCAAAAAGACACTGACAATGGAAGAAATAAAAGAAGAATATGTTGATCTTGCGATGGTCATCATTCTTGCGATAGAGAATATGGTAGCAATTGCGATCCCATGTCAGAATAGATCCGAAATAGGAGGAAAACTTAGCTGTCATCCATTATGTAAATCCCTATATAAAGGGCACGATAGATCCAGAAAAGGATAATGTGTTTTTGATAGTTGAAAGGGTCTTAAGGAGAGAGAAACTTCAAGAGAATATTTGTAATCTTGATTTCTTCCAATTCTGTAAACATTTCTGAGATTTGAATAGTAAAGAAGGTTAATTGATTTCCAATAGATTTCTATAGAATCTTAACAAGGGTGTAGTGTGGGAATTCCTGCAACTACATTTTGGCGCCCAGAAATAGGGAGAATCAAATTAAGAAATCTCTAATTAAAGGAATTATTTGGGTTGAAGAAATGGCTAGAAGAAGAAGAAATATATCAAAACCACCGACAACTGTGAGGAAAAGTAAAAGACTTGCAGGAGAGGGAATAAGTGAATTGGAAAAATCTTTAAGGATGAGATCAGGAAGAAATAGAATAAGAAATGAAGCAGAAAGTTCAATTTAACAGCCAAATCGACAAACACAAACACGAGATAGGAATGTGGATTATGAAAGAGTGAGTGTGCATACTTGGAGGTTGGATTCTATAGAAGAGGTATAAAATCAACAATTGAGAAATAAAGAAGGAGGAGAAAGAAATCAAGAAATAGGTGGAGGATTAATTCATGTAGGACGTGAAAATGAAATAGCAAATGATTTGAGGCAAAGAATACAAGAAGAAAGGAGACTAAAGGAAGAGGAGCGTGCGAATTTAACAAGACAAAATCATGAGCTAATAATGGAGAATTTGAGGTTACAAAGAAGGAGGTCAAGAAGTACCGTTAGATCAAATTCACGATCATTTAGAGAAGAAGCAAGGCAAAATTCCAAAATGAGAAATGTTGGAGAAGAAGTGCAAAATTCAAATAGAGAACAACGTCATAGAGAAGAAGAGATAATTGGTGATCGCTATAATCCGCGTGACAATAGAAATCAAGAGGGAAGAAACAACCAAATTGAAGAAGAAAATTCAGAAGAAGGTAGGAGGATATTGCATGGGCAAGAGAATCAAAGAAATCAAAGAATGATTGAAGAAGAAATTGAGAGACATTACGCTGAACAAGCACGTCTAGCTCATGAGAGGGAAAGATTAAGGGCAGAAGTAGAAGAACATGAATTTCAAGAAGCCGTGCGACAAAATAATCATGAAAATCGAGAAAGAAGACGTACGCAAAATCGCTACAATGGTAATATTCAAGAGGAGTATGATAGGATACAGAGGAGAATAGAGAGACAGCGAAGAGAAATAAGGAGAAGTGAAGAAGTTCGCAGAGAAGAAGATGAAAGATAAAATCGCAGAGAAAGACGAGATGATGACGCAGAAGGAGATACACAAAATCTCGCAAGACAAGAAAGGCAAGAACGCAGGAGAAGGGAAATAGCATTAAAAAGGCCAATAGAACAAAACTCAGCTGAGAATGAGAAAATATTAAGAGAATTAGAAGAAATACGAGGAATGATGAACAATAGAAGAGAAGGAGGTAGAAGGCAACTTGATGAAGCTATTGAAGAAGCTGCGAGAACTCCATTTACTCAAGAAGTACAGTTAAGAGGAATACCTCCAAAATGCAATTTACCAGCATTAACCAGCATTTTTGATGGGACTACTTGTGTTGTTCAATACGTCAAAGCTTATGTTAGATGTATTCTACAGTGGGAGAATCATGATGCTGTGTTATGCAAATATTTTGCATCCAGCTTAACTGGCGAGGCGTTGAAATGGTTCGAGGGATTACCAAAAAATACCATAACTTTTTTTGATCATTTACAAGCTACATTTTTAGGAGCGTATATTAGCAACAATTCATCACGACCAGGTATTGAAGATGTGTTTGGGTTAAAACAAAGAGTTGGCGAGAGTCTGAAGCACTTAACCATAAGGTGGAAATAAATGTGCAGCGAGATGGCTGGAAGAGTAGATGAAATATACCTGATCTTATCCTTCATTAATGCAATGTTCGCGACTAATCTGTTGTACATTCAAATTTTCAGAGTCAAAAATACAATCACCATGACAGAATTGCGAGAGTTACAAGAAGAATACATTGCTTTGGAGGAGAAACAAAATGAGATGGAATCATACCCAATCGCGAACACCATCTCACTAGCAGCAAGTGGAAGTTTTCTCCCTAAAATGATAAGTAATATGGTGAGCACCTCGCAATCATAACAAGAGAAAGTAGTAATTGACAACCAACAAACACTACACCATTTGTAGTTGCAGAATAATCTACAACTACACCCTCAATAGAATTAGTAAAAACTCAAGAAGTTCTTGATGGTGAATGATAACTTTCTTATTAATTCTCTTAGTTGATTACATAGAATTATCAAAATGGAACTAGAATAGTTACAACTTTTTCTATTCTCTTTCCTAAGATAATTTCTTACACTCATTCAAAGAACCCCCCGAATTTTACATTTGAACTCCTATTTATAGTAAAACTTATACAGCTGTATATGAATTGCGAAGTATCGCAATTCATCCTCGCAAAATTATTTCATCCTCGCAAAACCTCATATTTCTCCGCGCTACTTCTATCATCGTATCATTTTATAACTCTTTTCTCCTTTATTTATTACGATACTCGTGAACTATTATCTTGCGATATTCAGTACCTACATCTTGCCTCTTCTCATGTCAATTCTACGAAGAAGAAATGATCGTGAGAACATAACCGTTACTTAGTCTTTTAGAATTTGGACACGTCTTTTGTAACCGTCCTTTTCTAGTTATTCCCTTATATAACTCCTTTATATTCTCTTCCTTTTCTTCTTCTTACTTCTGCAATTTTATCTTCTTCTCATACTCTCTATTATTGTTTTCTCTGCAATTTTTTCTTCTATTATATCTTCATGAGTTCTCCAAGGTAATTTCCTTCTATCTCCGCGCATTTCATTTGTTCTCCTCTTTAATTTCTGTATAATTTGTTATCTGATTTTGGTTTATTTCAGCAAAATAACTCCTCAGATGAAACCTCAACTAAAAAATTCAAGCCCTAATCCACGAAGAAGAAAATCTGAGAATCAAAAGGTAGTTAAAATACTTTTCCTTCTTTCCTGAACAATATATTGTTGCCTCAGTTTTTAATCTACATTTTGATTCGCAGGTTGGCGAAAAACCAAACCCTGGTAAGAGATCTCGAATAACTAAACCCACACCATTAATTCCGATTGATGATTTCCTTCATGAAGTTGATAAGGAATTTTCCTCTCCTCTTCGTGAAAATGCTTCTTCACACACTCCTGCCTCTAATCCATTACCTACCTTTCAATCTCCCATCAGTGTCAATTTATCAACACTTCTTCAAGATCAACCCTCGCAAAATATTTCTTCAACTTCTTCTCTTGAAAAACAACCCTCGCAAAATATTTCTTCAACTTCTTCTCTTGAAAAACCTATCTTGTCTCCAAATCCTTTGAGTGCTATTTCTCCAAACAACTTGCAGCTTGCTCTTATTCCTTCAAATTCTTCTCCTCTTCCTCAGGAAATTCGAGATGGAATTTATTCAACTTTCCGAATGTTATCTGAGGTTTTGACCAATACTGCGAAGTCTACTAATGTTCGTTCGCAATATGAATTTTGCGAAGTGCTAAATAATTTCGTCAATCCAGACATTTCTTCTTCACGTCGATCCTTGGAAAAAGAAATTGAATTTCTTCGCCAATCTTTGAAATCTTCTCAAGCAGAATGCGAGGATCTCCGTAAAGAAAATTATCATCTTCAAAATGATTCTCTCGACTGTGCGATTCTTCGCAAAAGAAATGATGAATTGAAAGGTATGATTACTATCTTCATATTTTCCCTTTTATTTACTTATATTCTTCATATGCTTGAAACATCCATTAAAACCCATTCCCCTTTATAGAATCCATCCAGAAATGTAGAAGATTGGTACTTCACAATGAATCAGATGCAACAGAATATCGAACCAAGCATGAAAGCCTCTCAAACCAATTCTCCCGTTTATCTAATCTTTACTCGTGTGCTCTTGACAACTCTGACGCTCTTTTTCAAGAAAATACTCAGCTAATATATGATCGAAATTTTTTGAATGATGACATATCTCAACTTTTTTCTTCCTTAACTAAAGCTAATTTGAGAATAGAAACCTTATTAGAAGAGAACAAAACCTTATCAGAAGAGAAATGTTCGTTTTTGAATACAATGATTGTTTCTTTGCAAGAATTAAAAACTCTTCAGAATAAATGTTGCGATCAAGAAAATCTTCTTTCTCTGTTGAAAGGTGAACTAGAGGAATTAAAGAAGTCTTCAGATGCTGAAAAAAATTCTTTTGTTATTGAGAAGAATTCCCTTATTAATAAGAATATAGTCTTGAGTACTAAGAAGAATCAACTTGAAGAAGATTATTCGTCATTAAAAAGTCTTAATGCCAAACTTGCGAAGGATAAAATTTTTCTTCTTTCTAAAGATCAAAAGCTTCAATCTCGACTTAAAGGATTAGTTGGTGATGGTTTTGATAATGCGATGAATCAGATGAAGAACTGTTGTCAATCTTTAGCTCAATCTCTTACTTCGCAAAGAGAAGGTAGTCATTAAAATTTGACTGCCTCTGGTATATCTTTAAATTTCGTTATACTCGCAAATTTTATCCTTTGAATTTTGTTTTATTCGCAGAATCTGAGAACAACCTTCGTAATGCGAAAGCTGGATTAGAAGCCTCCTGTTCCGAGCTTCGTAAGAAAAATGCTTTGCTTTCTACCCGCTTAATCAACTCTCGTGACCGTGCTACTCGGAGATTCAACTATCTTGCCTATTCCAAAGATATCGAAGATACCAACCATCAAAAATCTATACTTCGTGAAAGTCATCTGAAAGCTCAAGTCTTTACGAATAACATTCTCTTATCAAGAGCCTTGCCTCCTGTGAAAATTACTCCTCTGAAAATATCTGGTGATGAAGTTGCTCGTGAGCCTGATAGTGATTTTGATTATGAGAGTGATGATGAAGATCTTGATGACGAGAAAGAATCTATTCCTCAAGGAGATGTTCCTGTTGCATATTCTTCAAAGGATGATATCTCGCAAAAGTCGAAAGCTACTAATGACCCTACTCATATTAAAGATCCAGCACAGAGTGTTGATGAAGCATGATAACATTCTTTTTTCAATTTATCATTGACTCTCCTGTCCTCCTTTCTTTTGAATTCCTTCTCTTAGTTACTGTTGGTTTTCTTTTTGCGAACAATTCTGTTTTTTAAGAAGTACATCTGATATTTTGCGAAGATGATTTAACCTTTCTTAAGAAGTATATCTGATATTTTGCGAAGATAATTTAACCTTTCTTTAATTAAATGTTTTCCTTATTTTCCTCCATTTGATCATATGAAGAGAAATAATATATAACTCACAGATAAAGCTTAGTATCTCCTTTTCCCCCTATTATTTCTCTTTAAATGATTAAACATTGTTGGAAGTATTAGAATATCTGCCTCAATTTATCTTACGAAGTTTCAACTTGTTACGATTGTAAATAAGAAATCCTCCCTTTTAAGTATAAGAAATAAAATATATGAAATATCCTTAATAAGTATACTACATATACAATACCTTTGAAGAAGTATTAGAAGTACTAAATCCGTCAAATGAAGAGATATAAGAAGTATTAGAAATACTCGATCTACCAAATGAAGAGATATAAGAAGTATTAGAAGTACTCAATTCACCAAATGAAGAGATATAAGAAGTATTCAATCTGTGAATAATTAGGTAACATATGACGAAGTATAATGATTACTTAACCTTCACCAAATGAAATATCCGTTGAAGAAGTATAATAAATATGAGATATTCTTGAAGAATTATAAGAAGTATTCGACTTTTGGAGAAATATTCAATATATGGAGAAGTATAAGAAGTATGTAATTCTCGTAAACTTTTACGAATATGAACTTATCTGTATTTGATTGCTATCAAAATCGCATCTTTTGTTAAGTCTTCGTTAAAATTCTTCAATGATGTTGTCTTCTTTGATAGGACTTCTTGTAAAAATTCTTCAATGATATTGACAGAGCTGTCTTCTCTTCAAAACTTCATAATGTATATTCTTGTAAAATTTCTTCAATGATATCGACGAAGCTGTCTTCTTTTCAGATCTTCATAATGTATATACTTGTATAATTTCTTCAATGATGTTGATGTAATGAATTTCATTAATTTCTGTGGTCTTATCATGCCTTCCTAAGTAAAGGTCTTATTTTTCCACCTCTTTTGTAGTAAATTTTTATATTTGCGATAATATGACAAGCCTGAACATTCTTGCGAACATACAGCCTCGTGACATTATCGTCTTGCGATGAAATCGCAGGACGTTTTTACACTTTCATGTAATAACCCATTGATCTCATCTTAACTTCTTTGTTTCATTCTGCGAGTTCTTTTTTTTTTTTTTTTTTTTTTTTTTTTTTAGAATGCTCGCAGAACTTCATTTGTTGCACAAATATGACAAGCCTTTATGTTTTCGCAAACAAGAAGCCTCGTGACATTTGCGTCTTATAGCACGTATCAGCTCCCTAATGGAGGGTGCTGCCCTTTATCTTCCCCCTGGTTTCCCCTTCAAGGAAGCGTACATCGACCATACAAGGTTAGCTCTTCCCATCCGGTTCTGCCAACAACCATCTTTTGATCGCAACCTCTTATCCTTTTTGCCTATATGGCTTATAGTTACGAGGTTGCACCCTATGGGGTATCTTTGGGCCAAGTGCATCATTTGCCAAGACTTGTCAAAAATGGCAGATGTGGTTCAACCTCACCGGCACTCTTGACTCAACCGTGTACCTCGGCGCCTTGATCGTTTTCGCACTTCTTGGGAAAGACAGTATGCCTTAGTCGCCCAACCTAAATCCTCTTACACCGCATTTTATATTGCGTAATGTCGCTATATTAGGTGAGAATACAAGGTGTCTAACCCGGATAGGTACCCCATTATTGGGTTGTACCCCTAAAATTTTACCTTGTACTAAAGTCCCTTGGTGGTGTTCCGGTTACCCTTAGCCACGTTTATAGGTACCCCCTTAAATGATGTACTTTAGGACTTTTCCTCTTACGAAATATAGCTTCGCGAACTAGGGTGTACGCCACAAAGGTTTGCCTGTATAAAATTTTCTGCGGCTCTCTTTCTTTTTTGGAGGCTGATCACAGATTGCGGTCTTTTATTCGCAAATTAATGAAAGTTTAATCGCAATATAAATTTTGAAACTCGTAACTTTTCCCAATTTCCTGCGAGCAAACAATATTCGTAAAAATTTTCATGAGTTTTATGGATAATAACTTTTCAAATATAGTCTGTTCCAAGGTCTACCAAGCCTCAAACCCATGTCTCTCCCTTCTGGATCCATCAGCCGATAAGCTCCGCTTCCTACAACTTCTTTAATAACATATGGTCCATCCCATTTTGGTGCTAATTTTCCTCCATTTTCTTTTTGATATGGAGGTGTTTCTCGCATGACCAAATCACCTGGTTTATATTCACGTTCAATCACTCTCTTGTTGTATTCTCGAGGTAATCGTTCCTGATAAATCTTCATATGGTGCAACACCTTTTCTCTTTTTTCTTCCAAATCATCCAATTCACTTAATATTACTCCCGCACTTAAATTTCTTTCCCAAGCTTCTTTCTTTGTTGTCGGAATTACAACCTCTGTGGGTAATAATGCTTCTACTCCATATGTTAGACAATAAGGATACATTCCAGTTGCTTCTCTTCTAGTTGTATTGTATGCCCAAACTGCGCTAGGTACTTGCTCGCACCATCCTTTGAGATGTCCTTCTAATTAATTTTTGATTGTATCTGCGATTGTTTTATTTGTTGCTTCTGCCTGTCCATTAGCTTGTGGATATAACGGGGTTGACTTCCCACATTTTATCCTAAAAGAACTGACTAACATCTCTATGTTCTGCCCCTCAAATTGTTTTCCATTATCAGATACTAGTTGTGCTGGAACCCCGTACCTGCAAATGAGGTTCTCAAATATGAATGTAAAAACATATTTATCACGAATATGCTGTACTGCTTTACTTATGCGAGCTTCGTGAAATAATCTGTTGCAACTATCAAGTATCGCCTTTGTCCAGATCCAGGTATAAATGGTCCAACAATATCCAACCCCCATTTACCAAAAGGCCAGCAGCTTGTTGAAGAAGTTAATGTGGCCCCTGGTGCATGAATTCTTTTACCATGTCGTTGACATTCCTTGCATCTTCGTACGAACAATTTTGCGTTTGTATGCATATAAGGCCAGTAATATCCTTGTATCTTTGCTCTATATGCTAGAGATCTTCCCCCACTATGATTGCCAGCTTCTCCTCCATGTAACATCTTCAATATTTTTTCTCCTTCTTCGCGAGTTAAGCACCTGAGAGGTGGTCCATTGAAAGATTTTCTATATAAAATTCCTTCTCGGAACTCATAGTTTGTTGCACGAATCTTTAATTTATGTGCTTCTAGTCTGTTCTTGGATATTTCTCCTGTTGCGAGATATGCATGAATTTCTTTTCTCCAATCTGTGATGTTGTTTGATAACTCTCTTTCTACTTCCATCGCAACAACTTCCTCAATTTCTTTATTTTTTTCCACTAATGGGTGTTGAATTGTCTATATTTGGATATTTCTTGTATTTGGATTTGTCATCATGCTTGAAATAAATTCAAAAGCATCTGCGAGACGGTTATATTTTCTAGATATATGTCTCCATTTTAATTTTGGTATCTTCGCAGATAATTCCTCAACGAGTTTCTTGTATTTCTTCGAAGAAGATTCATTTGTGGTATATTCCCCTTTAATTTGACAAATCACTAACTGCGAATCACTTTTTATCCTTATACTTTCAAGCTTCTTTTCTATTGCGATCTTTAATGCATGCACTACAGCTTCGTACTCTGTTTCATTGTTCGTGGATGCAAATTCTAGTCTGAATGAAAATGCTGTTCTTTCTCCTTCTGGTGAAATAAACACGACTCCAATTCCATTTCCCTCACTATTGGATGATCCGTCCACTAGAATTTCCCATCTATCTGGTTCTGTTAATAAGTCTTTTGGATTTCCAAATTCTTCTTCAACATCCATCATTTCCTCTACTGCTTCATCTTCTTCCAAAGGAAATTCTGCCAAAAAATCTGCGACGACTTGTGATTTTTGCGATGACAATACTTCGTATTTTATCTTGTAATGGTTTACTTGTGCATTCCACCTTTCTATTCTTCCTAACCTTTTTGTGTTCTTCATGATTGATTCAATTGGGACTTTGGTTACCACTTTTATCACATGTGCTTGAAAGTATATTCGTAACTTGAATGATGCATAAACCAGGGCTAAGATTAACTTCTCCATTTTAGAATAATTCTTCTCTGCTGCATTAAAGGTTTTACTAATGTAGTAAATGGGCCTTTCTACTCATGCGTCTGCTCGCAACAGAACTGCACTTAGATCATATGGAGTTGTTGCGAGGTATACCAATAATTCTTCGTCTCTCTCTGGTTTCTGTAGTATAGATGTATTTGCGAGGTATTCTTTGATTCCTTGAAAAGCTTTTTCACATTCATCAGTCCACTTGAATTTTTCTCCCTTCTTAAGTATGTTGAAAAAATGCTTGCACTTATCTGACATTCGCGAAATAAATCTTCCAAGTGAAGCCAAGAGTCCATTTAGCTTTTGTACTTCTTTTACCGATGCAAGTGTTGGCATGTCACGAACTGCTTGGACCTTTTCTGGATCAACTTGTATTCCCTCCTTTGATACTATGTATCCCAAGAACTTTCCAGATGAAACCCCAATTATACATTTCTCAGGATTTAATTTGATGCTGAACTTTTTCATTTGCTCGAATATTTCCTTCAAATCTTGCACATGATCTTTAGATTCCTTGATTTTTATCAACATATCATCTACATATACCTCCAAAGTTTTATGTATCCACTTCGCGAACACTTTTTCAACCATACGTTGATATGTAGCGCCCGCATTCCGCAAACCAAATGGCATCTTCACATAACAATACAAACCCCTTGGAGCAAAAAAGGCAGTATGTTCTTGATCTTCTTCTGCGAGTGATATTTGATTATACCCTTTATATCCATCAAGTGAAGTGACTCTATCATGACCTGCAGCTGATTCCACCATTTGTGGTATATCTGGTAATGGAAAACTGTCTTTGGGACATGCCTTGTTTAGATCAGTGAAATCTATGCAAATTCTTATTCCTTTATTCTTTTTCGGAAAAATGACCATATTCGCAATCCATTTTGGATATTTTGCTTCCCTTATGATCCCTGCATCCAACATCTTTTGTAATTCTTCTTCTATCTGTACATGATAATTTTGTGATATCTTCCTTACTCTTTGTTTGAATGGTCTTACATTTTTATCTATGTTCAATCTATGACACGCCACTGATGGATCAATTCCTGGTATCTCATCTACACTTCCTGCGAAGATATCTTTATATTCTCGCAAAAGATCAATAGTTCTTTTTTCTTCTTCTTCATCCATCTTAGTTCCAATTCGCAAGAATAAAGGCTCCTATTTACTTCCGATATTTATTTCTTTAGTTGGTTCAGCTGCAACATAGCTTGGACTTTGCTCCCCCATAGGTGTTGGTTCTTTGATTATTTTTGCTGGTTCCCCTTCTTTTCTGGAATCTCATTTGGTATACCTCTCCCTTCCTTTGCTCTTATTGTATACACTCGGAATTCTTCTTCCTTTTTTGTTTCCTTCGCAAGTTTCCTACGAAGCTGTTTCTTTCTTGCTCTTCCTCCACATTGTGTTACTTCAATTTGATAACAAAATTTTGCACTATCAAGATCTCCTTTTATTTCTTGTATTCCATTTGGTGTAGAAATTTGATTCTCTGATGTAATTTTGAAGCAACAGCTTTGATCGCATGAATCCACGGCCTTCCTATCAGCATGTTATATGGAGATTCCATATCTATCACACACAAGATTACATGTGTTTCGATTTCTCCTAGTAATATTCGCAACGCGATTTCCCCTTTAGATTTTGTTGTAGATTTTCCTAATCCATGAATAAGATATTTTGAATTTGTGATTTCTTCATCTTTAATTCCCATCCCCTTAAGTGCATGATAGAATATGATATTAACAGAACTCCCTGTATCAACCAAAATTCGGTTTAATTTCCATTTTTCTACAGCTTTCTTATCTTCTAGCATGATCGGAATTGTGATCACCAATGGTGAAGTGTGGTTCAAGTCTTCATTTGGAATTTCTGCTGCTGAAAATGTGATTTTTCGCTTTTCCCATTCTTCTAAAGTTTTTATCTTTTCTTCCTCCATGATCTTTCTTCCTCTACAATCCCGCTTGTATATTTTTCCCTTCATATTACTATGAAATTCATCAATCATTGTCTTTGTGATCATATTACATTCTTCTTTTTTACAATCTCCATCTACTGACTTCATTTGATCTTCAAATTTTCCACAATTCCCTCAAATTTAGGCTACCACAATTCTCAAGTCCCTGTTTCTAGCGCCAATTATGTAGTTGCAGAATAATCTACAACTACACCCTCAATAGAATTAGTAAAAACTCAAGAAGTTCTTGATGGTGAATGATAACTTTCTTATTAATTCTCTTAGTTGATTACATAGAATTATCAAAATGGAACTAGAATAGTTACAACTTTTTCTATTCTCTTTCCTAAGATAATTTCTTACACTCATTCAAAGAACCCCCCGAATTTTACATTTGAACTCCTATTTATAGTAAAACTTATGCAGCTGTATATGAATTGCGAAGTATCGCAATTCATCATCGCAAAATTATTTCATCCTCGCAAAACCTCATATTTCTCCGCGCTACTTCTATCATCGTATCATTTTATAACTCTTTTCTCCTTTATTTATTACGATACTCGTGAACTATTATCTTGCGATATTCAGTACCTACACCATTTTTCCAAAACAACAACTAAAATTTGCAACATCTCTTATGCAGTTGCGAATTTGCAACTGATTTTGCAACTGCTCTTGATTTCGCAACTGCCTAAAGCAGTTGCGAATTTTGTAACTGTTCTTCAGCTGTTGCGAATTGCAACTGTTGAATATACCCGGCGTGCCAACCGCTTGTGTGTAGAGTAACACCGTCATCATTCTGTGAGATCAGTTTAAGTGCTGGGAACAGATTTTTTAACTTGGTTAAACCCATTTTTTCACCTTCACCTCACCCTACTTTCCACTGAGCGGAAATTCTCCCTCGCTTTTTACCTGTACGACTCACTCTCAGCCACAGAAATTCTCTAATTACTCCATGAAAACTCTCTCTTCCTCCATTATTTCCAGATCTGAAAACTTCTCTGAAGAATACCTCTCTCCCTACATTAAACAGAAGCTCTGCAAATGTGAGTCATTCAACTCAGAACCAACACAATACTTTGTTTATTTAGTTTATGGTTAGGTTAGTTTCATCTTTGCAGTTCTTATTAACTAATGGTTCCATCTTTGCAGTTGGAAGTAAATCTGCGAGATTTGGGTGTTTCTATTTCGATCTAGGTATAATTTCGTCTCTCTGATTCTCTTATGGTTTCGATTTCATAAATTTTAGGTTTCAATTTCATAAATTTAGGGTTTTAATTTTGTCAAATCTGCTAGTTTCCACTTCAATTTTTATGTCTATTTTTGTGAAATCTGGTTATGTATTAAGTTTAGTTTACTGTGAGATATGGGTGTTTGCTGATTTGACTCAGAGTTGATTTTATTTAGGGTTTTACTTCTCCAATTTACTTTTAGGGTTATTTGTGTGAAATCTGGCTGTGTATTAGATAGAGTTTACTATGAGATTTTGGTGTTTCCTGTTGTTAATTAGAAGATGGTGAAACCAGGAAAAATCCAAATAAAACTTCCTGCAGTATGCTTGCCAAAAAATTGAAACTTTAACTAATTTGTTAGAAGATAAATTTCAGTTCTTTTTTTTTGCTAAACAATAAGAATTTGATTGAACTCAAAAGTTAACCAAATAATACAAAAAGAAGTTCACTAGGGACTTATATCTCAGAACTGAAACAAATATTATTTTTTTAAGTCATTTTTATGGTTGTACAGGCTAGTAAAATCTAAAGTAAGACTTGTCAGGATTCTCCAGACCATCCAAAAATGTGGGTTTTGTTTAAAATACCAATTTTACTCCTTTTATTAAGTTCACTCCTTTATTAGCTAACCTGTAGCAGAGTAACTATGAATCATTTCCCAGCTTGTAATGTTTGATAAATTTCAGTTCCTTGTTATCAGTGTTTTAAAAAACGTTAGCTTCACGCTTTAATACGTGCTTTTTAATACTCATGCTTTGTGTGAGAATTTCTAGTGGTAATTGTGTTGTGTATATGAACATTAACTTGACCATAAACTTCGTTAGAGTACTATGCCTATCAATTAAGATTGTAAGGTTGGATAAGTTTTTCCTTTAATCAAAATTTTCAAATAAAGTTGGCACTTTTCTCATAGTCTAACAGGTCTGAAATGTGTAGTGTTTTCTTTCTTAAGAGATCCATTTTTACGCATACTCCACTTGATTGTTTTATTATGTTACAATAATATCAGACTCATGGCTTGGGTGGGCTCTTCATGAGGATGGCCTTTTTAAATGAGGCAGTGATTGAAAATAATTTCTGTTATATGTATTTCTTGATATGTTCCTTCTGTTTTTACTTGTCATCTGTAATTATCCATTTGAAATGGAAACTAAATTTTCACTGGGCTTTGCTTATTGTTCTGTTTCTTCTTAGTAACAGGTGCAACAACTGCAGTGAAAAACGAAGGAAAAGAAGAGGAAGGTGAATACTACATTTGGCTTGAGTGAGTAATTCCAAGTAGATGAGTTGTGAAGTAAAAGTATTTTGTGGCTTCTGTTGTCTTTTATGTGCCCTGTAAACCACCTTTTATGTTGTTTTTTTGGGAAATGGTGGATCATGGTGCTATATGCATGTAGTATATGAGATATGCATGTACAGACTTACGTAGTTATGTATGCGGTAGTTGTGAAATGTTGGTAGTAATATGTATAGGTATTCATGAAGTTGTGTTTGAATTAATATAGTCTCTTTGTGTAATATTTTAAAACCCTTTTCTTCTATGATCTTCTATTCTTTTGAATACTTTAGTCATGTCTAGCCAAGCTAGAAAAAGGATACATCATGGAAGTATGGTACTCATGTTGATGATCCAGTTATAAGAGGATAACACACCGCCTATGTATTATATTATAGATTTACAACTATCATTTATATATTTATCGAACCTTTTCTGGTAGCGGTTTACGCTTTGCTAGGGTAGCGTATCGCTTAGCGCTTTTTAAAACACTGACTGTTATGTATAACATAGTATAGTGTAGATGAGAATGGTGGATGTTGTATTGTTAGAAGATAAAATTCCAGTTCCATGTTATGTATAACATGGTATAGTGTCGCATGATGTGTTTGTTGTATTGTTAGAAGATAAATTTCAGTTCCATGTTATGTATAACATAGTATAGTGTAGCATGATGTGTTTGTTGTACCCATGTCAGAGAAGTTAAATTTCAGTTCCACGTTCTGTGTAACATAGTATAGTATATCATAGCATAGTATGATACTTTTTTGTTGTACCTACCTGAAATAGATATCTTTTTTAGGATCAGCGGTGTAGGGTAATGGAATGTGATAAGGGATGGATGAGTTGTGGTCTTAAATCTTCTCAATACATACAAGGTGTAGGGTTATTCATAGAGTTTGTGCATAAATATGGTGGAAATAGTACATTATTCTCATGCCCTTGTACACGTTGCAAGAATAGTAAAGGATTAGCGCCACTTAGTGAAATTTCATTTCATTTACTAAGACATGGTATTGATTTGACGTATACGGTGTGGCGTTTTCATGGGGAAAACTCAATAGAATCTGTGAGGGTAGGAGGTAGAGTTTCCACTGTAGGAGAAGATGTAGATGCGACTATAAGAAAAGATGTAGCTGAAAATGAAGGAGGAGATATAACTGAAAATGTAAGAAGAGATGTAGCTGAAAATGTAGGAGGAGATGTTGTTGATAATTTAGAAGGAGATGTAGCTGATAACTTAAGATATGTAGAAGGTGTAGATGAGAATGGTGGATTACGTAATAGTGTTCACTGTCATGCTGAAACCAGCCGCAGTAAGAAGCGTAAATATGCATATGACCGTGCTAGGGAACCGTTGTACAATTCATGTCTATCAGGAAAGACATCATTGTCTGCTGCTGTAAAACTAAATGACATTAAGACCCAGTATGGGTTTTCAGACAACTGTGTCACTGCACTTTTAGAAATGATGAAGGAGTTGCTTCCCGAAGAGAACACACTACCAGCTAAGTACCCCAAATTAAAAAAGATGATCCAAGAATTAGGAATGGATTATATGACTTATGATGCATGCATAAATGACTGCATTTTGTATTGGAAGGATAAAAGTGAAATGGTTAAGTGCCCTGTTTGTAATGAACCTAGGTATAAGAAAGTTTTCGATGAGGAGAGAAAACTTACCAAAGTCGCTCAAAAGACTTTAAGACACTTTCCATTAATTCCTAGGCTGCAGCGGCTTTACAGTGTGTCATGGATAGCAGAGTTAATGCTTTGGCACTTTAGAGCTCAGTAAGATATTAATGTTATGCGCCATCCTATTGACTCCTCAGCTTGGAGATGTGCTGATAGCTTTTCGCCAGAGTTTTCTAAGGAGCCACGTAATGTGACTCTTGGGATATCAACAGATGGTTTCAACCCAAATGGGTGTTTTGGTACTAACCACAGTTGTTGGCCGGTAGTTATCCAGCCATACAATCTCTCTCCTTCCTCGTGTATGAAGCGAGAGTTCTCGATATTGGTGTTGTTGATATCTGGACCAAGAGCACCAGGTAAAGATATAGATGTTTATTTAGAACCTCTGATAGAAGAGTTAATAAAGTTATGGAATGAAGGTGTGTTGACATATGATAGCTTTAGCAAAACTGAATTTGTAATGAGAGCAAGGTTGTTATGGGCTATACACGATTATCCGGCATTAGGTACTTTATCTGGATGTGTAACCCATGGGTACTTAGATTATCATCACTGCGGGGAAGGAACTCGTTCAGACTATCTTCCATTTAGTAGGAAAATATGTTATATGGGACACCGTAGATGGCTGCCATTAGGACACAAATTCCGAGATGATAAAACCAATTTTGATGGAGTTGTAGAGCATGGTACAGCACCATGGCCACTAGATGGCTTACAAATTCAACAGAAGGTAGATAATCTGAAGACTATACATGGTAAAGGAAAACAACCAGCAGAACTTAGCAAGAAACGTAAACGGAGAGCTATAGAGGACAATGAAGAAGATGTTGATGCAGAAGAAGAGGTTCAAGATCGGTCGTTGTTTTCGCGAAGGTCTATTCTTTATAATTTTCCAAACTGGGTTTCAAATGCCATTCGACATATTACAGATGTTATGCACACAGAGAAGAACATAAATGAGCATCTACTTAACACTATGATGGGAAACGGTAAGTCGAAAGACATTCCTGGTGCACGTCAAGATCTGGAAGCTATGGGAGTTAAAAGAAAATTATGGTTGAAAGTGGATAAGGTGATTGGTAAAACCATAATGCCAGATGGAGCTTTTACAATGTCAAGAAAGGAGAAAGATGCTTTTTATACAATTCTGAAGAAGTTAAGGGTGCCGAGCAGTTTCTCTTCCAACTTTCTCAACAACGTCAACATTAATCCTACAGAGCTAAGGAATTTCAAGTCGCACGATTACCATGTCATAATGCAATATTTGCTGCCATTATTGGTTCATATAGCTACTTCAATGCCAAAAGATCTGCGAGTTGCTCTTCTCCGTATCAGTACATTCTTCAGGATTCTATGTGCAAAGGTTATCAACAGAGAACATCTTATAAGAGCTAAAGCTAGTTTGGTGGAAGCCATTTGTGTTCTGGAAAAACATTTTCCTCCTTCTTTCTTTGTTATTAGAATCCATCTAATGGTGCATTTAGCCGATGAAGCTCTAATCTGCGGTCCTGTCAGATTTAGATGGATGTATCCCTTTGAGAGGTAACATTACACCTGTCCTTGTTTTTCAATGTATGAACTGTTAGTTATGCTGAGTTTTTAACTTTATATTACTGATCTTTGTAGGCTAATGAAAGGATTCAAGGGATTGGTGCGCAATAAAAGGTACATTGAGGGTTGCATTGCCAAAGGGTATACCACGCGAGAAGATAGATTATATTGCATGGAGGAGATGTCAGTAAATGGTGAAGGTACTCACAAACATACTCGACAAGCTTTTTTAGATGAAGACGATGAGTTCGCTGATGAGATGCCATTAAGTAAGCCTAAGAATATCACTTTGACTACAGTACAGTTTGAACAAGCTCGCAATTGGGTCCTATCTAAGTTTGTCGGAATAGAGGACTGGGAAAGGTAAAGCTTTTTAGTTTTAGGAAGTTGTTGTTTTGATTACTAAGTTTATCTGTGTAATATTTATTTGTTTTTTGACTGCAGGAAGTATGCTTCTTATGTTAACAGTCGCAAGGCTCATGGTCAAAGAAATCGTACATCGCAGCAACCATTGAAGAGTTTTTTGCTATGGTTACGCGACGAGGTAATCTGTTAGCTTTCAAATAGCCTTAAAGTAAAACAATAAATAGTTGAGAATTTACTTATGACAGAACAATGCTTTGATGTTGAGAATTTGTGCATTGCTTTACACTTGAGAGTTTGCTAATCATGTTGGTTAGGGTTCCATATTAAATAGATTGATAAAAAGTCATAATACAGATAACGCTTTTGAATTGAATATCCAATGAATGCAATTTTGTTTTTGATAATAATAAGATCATTTTTTTTTATTTCTTCTCACAGTAAATGTCATTACGATTATACACTGACTCGAACATTGTTGCTTATTGAAAACAGTTGTTAGAATCCAACGATGTGAATTCAATACTTTGGCGACTAGTGCAGGGTCCTCTCTTCAAGGCACAGTATTATAAGAGATACCAAGTTAATGGCTTTGCTTTTTGTGCACAAGATTCCGATGAGCGAACGGTAACACAGAACAGTGGTGTCTTGCTGAGAGCAATTACTAGACATAGAGCGAAGTCTACAGACAGAAATTACATCGAAGCTGAAGTTATCTATTATGGAGTCATTAAAAAGATTATCAGTTTAAACTATATGGAATTTGAAGAAACTGTTTTTTATTGTGATTGGGTCAAAGTTGAAGATAAGACTAATGGGTGCCAAGTTGATCCAAACTCATACTTGATAAAGGTTAACTTGTCTAATATGAAAAGCATTGACAGAGTGCAGGATGAACCATTTATCATGGCTTCAGAAGCAACCCAAGTGTTCTACTCAACGGATCTTTCACCTGAGGGATGGTCTGTGGTATTGCATTCACCGCAGGGGCTAACCTCATTAGTAGATAACACTGAGATACCCACTATTTATCAGTCCGTTCTTACTGAAAATGAGAGTTTAGAAAAACTTATATGTGTTGATTCTGTAGTTTCGAATGATATGACTGCCACGGAAGTTTATCTTGTTGTTTAATCATGTTGAAAAATCTGAATGCATCGTCTTTTTTGATAAGTTCTTATTGTTATGTTTATGTGGATTGTGACATGTTTTATGACAATAATGGGGTTAGCTTTGGTTAGTTTGCAGGTTATTATGGCAGAAGTTGAGGTGAATGAAAATGGACTTCCTGTTTCCGCTAACGCAACAAAACTTGGCCACTTGAAGGGTGCTCTGGTTCGTACCCATGTGCCTGTTTCGTTCAAAACCTGGAAGCACGTAAATCAGAAGTACAAAGATGATGTTTGGAATCAGCTAAAGGTACCACATTTACCCTGAATCTGAATTTGGTTGACAACAACATTAACTTGACTTGAGGGTGTTATAGATGTATTAATTAAGCTATCAACTTTGTCCTTCCAGGCAACATATGAGTTACCTGAGACTTCTAAGCCAACTATAGTGAAGTCGATGTCTGATCCTTGGAGGAGATTTAAGCATGAGTTAAGAGTGAACCACTATGACATATATCCTACTCACGAAGAAAGAATCAGAAATGTGCCTCATAATGTGAAAGAAGAGGACTGGATAACATTTTGTGTCAATGAAAATGATGAAAGAGTATCTGAACTAAGAGATGCTAATAAGAGGAAAAGACAATTGTATGACTACTCTCATTGCTCCGGTCGCAAACCTCACTGCTTGGTCAAAGCTGAACTGGTATGTTTAGTTCAGTGTTAACAATGCTTCAATCGGACTCTTACAGACAATAATGGTTGATCAATATTCACTGACTCATTATATTTGTGTTTTAGGAGAGCGTCAATCCTGGAGTAGAAGTCAGTACATCCGATGTGTGGGTTAAAGCTCGTACACAAGAGGGTGGGGGAATTTTACCTAATGCACAACCATACTTTGTAAGTCAGTTTATTTTTCTATTTTATATCATACTTTGTAAGTCAGCTTGTTTTTCCATTTATATAATTTCTGAAATTGGACATATATTTATCGTGATTTGTAACTTAAAAAATTTGTCGCTTGGAACCGTAGCCTGATCTTCAGAAGAATCAACAAAAGATCAAGGAGTTGCAAGATGCAGGTACTCCCCCAGCAAACACAGATGCATTGACTGAGGCATTTGGAAAGGATTCCAGGGGACGGGTGCGTGATGTTGGTCCTGTTTCTTGTACACAAGTTGATAGTTCTGCTCCTGCGCGTGCTAAAGTGTATGATTTGAAGTCTAAGGATGTAGTTTTGAAGCATAAGGTGGATGAACTAGGTGGTAAGATAGAGGTTGTAATCACCGGCTTAGGATCATTGTGTCACATTGTGAAGGATTTACAAGCTGCAATGCCATCATCATATGTTGCTTCGACTAGTTCACATGATCAGGCGTCTTCATCTGGTCATGGATTTGGTTCAGCTGGTCACTTAGATTTATCTCCTGAAACCTCACCTGTTAACTTTAGTTCACCTGGTCAACACTCATCTCCAGCTCCATCAGCAACAGGTGATATGCAACAATGTTCCTTGCTTAACATGGAGGGTCAAATTATCGCGACTGGTAAACTTTGTACCGGTGATTTTGGACTTGTATGCCATGGCTCGCCTGTACCACCTACTCTTGCAAAGGTTTCGCTTGATTGCATTCTCCTGCCAACTGAGCGCACTGTGAAAGCTAACAAATTAGTAAAGACTTTTCAAGATGTTGGAATTGGAGGATACATGGTTCATCCAAAGATGTGCATCAAATATGATTAGAAGGGTCAATCAACTTTTTTGGAGATATGCTATGCTTCATGGATATCTCAGCCATCGTATATCGTGCATACAAGCAACTAAAACTAATGGCTTTTATCTTTTTTTGATTATGTTCACACTTTTCTACTTAGGCTGAACATAGCGGTTATGTACCTATTATGCAGTTGTGCATAAGACTCTTTTGCGGTTGTGCATAGAAAGACTTTATGCAGTTGTGCATAAGTATTTAACTTCACCAGAAACAACTTTAATATGTGTGTATATATATATATATATATATAAATCTATTTTGCTTTGATACATTTATTTTTATTAAACTTCTGTACATGTGTTTGGTTTTGTTGTGTTATATGTGATTAGGTAGGTGACTTCAGCTAAGGACAATTGAATCACTAGAAGCCATCAGAGGGGAATATTAATCCCTGGTATGTACTTTTGTTTATACTTATGCTTTCATGTTTATGTGGGTGAATACTAACCTTCAGTATAATTTATTGCGAGGTAATGGTACTATTGCGGGGTGACAAGTGAACTGCATGGGGATTGGGATCAACTTGTTCCCCAGTGTGCATTATTCAGTTAAGTTCTCTTTTATACTCGTCAGTCCCTTTTTCTTCCAAAGTACATGTTTGTTTTAATCAATCTTATTATTCTCTTAACATTTTCATCCAAAACCATATTCAACTCTTTACTGACATCAGATTTTTGGTGGACATGCAGGTGTTAAAGGTTTTGATGGTATTGCTTGAAACATCACGGCTACATGTTCGTCTTTGTAAACTCAGTAAGTTGTGATTTCCTAGCATTGGCTGTTGTTTTATTCATTTGATGTTTAGTTCTCATAGAATCCATCTGAACACTCTTGTTTTGTTTCCAATGAATCTACCTAAGAAATTGATCTAGTTGCAGCAGACACACATGGAAAGGCATGCACCTCTAATAACAGTAAGATCCTGCATCTTATTTTGATGATCTTCTTTTATATAAGTTATTGCAGCATGGTCTCAATTATATCGCCTGTTGAATGGATTTTCAAATACTTTGCTTGTAGTCCACTTCTTCTATTCTGTTGATTTAGTTTGGTTGGCTTGATGTTGTATTGCTTCACATTATTTGGTTTGTATGTTGTGATCTAAGTTTCCTTTGAATATATCTGTAGCTGGTGGTCTGTAATTGTCTCTTGGCGACAGTTAAACCATGAAGAATAGAGTAGCAAGAGAGCTGTAATGGGGTTGGATAAGTTAAGTGGGTTGTCGGCATTAAGTTTCCCTTTATTAGTTTATTTGTTGTCTGATATATATTTTGGTTGCTGCTTCTGGACTTGATGTTACTGCTTGTGGACTTGATGACATCGATCTGGTTTGTATTCACAATTTCAAATCTCATTTATGCGTAGTTGCATAATACCATTGCATGATTTACTGTCAGCTTCATTTTTTAATCCTGGACCCCTTGCGATTCACTATTCATTTATCTCTGTTCTCTTGTTTAGTAATATCATCTCTTTATGCAGAACCAATAATGCGGTGAATGAGTGATTATATTCATACTCATGTCATTCATACCCCCTGCTGACAGGTATGTGTTACACTGAAATGTTCTTTAAGACACAGTACTGGAAACATAAAATTAGAACCTGTATACCACTTATAACACATCACAAAAAACCGAAAACAAAACTTCTACAACCTATGTTATATGAACCTAAAGTAGTAGTTAGTGTACGTCTTGGAGGTTCTAATTTTCCTCTATATGCTAGCTGATATCATCTCTGTCATTCTATAGAATCATCTTCTCATAATTTAGACACTAAACTTCATTCGGTATTGATTGTATGTTATTGGCCTGAATTTATTTTTGAAATGGAAGACTTTGTTGTTTAGTGCGATAACAATGTGTCTCTTAGTAGTATTTGGCCTGAATTTAGAAATTGAAGTTCATTGGGTATTTGATTGTATGTTATTGGCCTGAATATTCTGTTGAAATGGATGTCTTTGTTGTTACAGTGGGAACTCAATGTTCCTGAATTTTTCCTGAATATTATGTTATAATGGATGTATTTGTTGTTACAGTGGGAACTCAATGTGCCTGAATTTGTCCTGAATATTATGTTGAAATGGATGTCTTTGTTGTTACAGTGGGAACTCAATGTGCCTGAATTTGTCCTGAATATTATGTTGAAATGGATGTCTTTGTTGTTACAGTGGTAACTCAATGTGCCTGAATTTGGCCTGTATTTTGCCTGAAAATGTTACAGGGAACTCTTGACAAGGTCAACTACAAATTGACTTGACTTTTTTTTTTATGTTGCAAAAATTTAGCAACGGCAAAAATCAGTTGCTAAATTTAGAACCAGAATAATAAAACCTGGTCCGGCTAAGAATAGTCGTTTCTTTTTTTTTTTGGTTATAAATTTCGCAACTGCCATATAGCTGTTGCGAATTTTTAATTTCGCAATTGTTCGAAGTTGTTGCGACAATAATATAGCAACAGCAGTAAGCTGTTGCTAAATCAATTCGCAACAGCTGAAACCGTTGCAAAAGCACACAAAAAAACAGTTGGCTGAACCGAAAACCGTTGCGAAAAAAATTTCGCAATGGCTTATGAGCTGTTGCCAAATAAATGCAACACCACGTTTCGCAACGGCTAGCTACTGTTGCAACACCATTTTGCAACAGCTGTCAGCCGTTGCTAATCCCCAAAAATGGTGTAGTGAAAATTTGGTAGCGATGGGCAGTCGAGATCAAGAAGAATATGAAAGGGAGGAGAATTATTACAATCGCGATGGAAATAATAAGATTCAGAGACTTGATCAGCCGCAAGAAACTTATGGCGGAAAAAGGCAAAATAACTTTAGAGGGCAAGGAAATCAAAAGATAATATGGGAAGAAATTAAGATGCCACCACTTAATGCCAGCATAGAAAAAAATTGGGAGGCTATTATTCTAATGGAGAATATACCTTCGCCATGGAACATGGGGAAAGAACCACATCCAAGCAACCGAAGTCAAGAATTTTGTCCTTACCATCACTTTCATGGTCATTCAATAAATAATTGTAGGAATGTAAAGAGGATAATTTTGAAGATGATTGATCAGGGGAAGTTAAATCACTTTCTAGTAGGACATACACAACCTCATCAACTACCACCAGCACCAGAAACTCGCAGAGTGAATGCTGTAAAAGGAGCAGAAATATTCGTGATAGAAGTAGGGGCTAAAGCAAAGAATTTATTTTGTAACTCCATCGTGCATTCATTCAGAACCATAGAAGATTTCCAAGATAATGTTTTAAGTAGAGTCTTCGCGAGAAACACAGATGGAAGAGAGATAATGAATATAGCGAGAGCCTCGCCATTAGAAGAATGGCAGAAACAAACTCTATCTTTCACTGTGTAAGATATACCAGAGCTTGGCGAGCAGCATGACAGCCCATTGGTAGTACGATTAGAGATAAAACCAAAGCAAATGCAAGAGGAAGATGAAGAAAATAATGGTAAAATTGAAGACTCTTGGGCCATCAACAGAGTCTTAATAGATACCGGGAGCTCAGTTGATATCTTATTCTATCATACCTATAGAACCATGGGCGGAAGAGATGAAGATTTGATACCATCAACGTATAAAATCTATGGATTTAACGGTACAGCTAACAAACCAAAAGGGGAAATTGAAATGCAAATACCTTTAAAAGGAATATCTTCAAAAATCTTATTCTGTGTTATGGACATTGAATCACCTTACAATGCTTTGATAGGAAGACCTTGGTTACACGGGATATTGGGTGTAGCATCTACTTATCACCAATTTATCAAGTTTCCTCATCCCAAAGGTGTTGGAATTATTAAAGGAGATTGGGGAGAAAGCAAGAAATATTATGAAATCGATATGAAGTCTTGCGAAGAAAGAGCTGAAAAGAATAGCAATTGGAAGTACAAAATCAAACAACAACAGAGGTGTGAAAGATTAATGATTGATATAATAGAACGGAAAGAGGATGTGAAAGCTGATGGCAAACGTCTCGCAGAACAAGAAACAACAGTAAAACGTAGCAGAAAAGCAGAAAATAGTAAGTAGAGAGGTAAAATGATGAACTTTAGAGAATTCTATGAATGATTTGTTTGAAGAATATGTAATTGAACAGAATTTTATGCTTGAAAGAATCGCAAGATTTTACAAAAAGAAAGAAGATCAAAGTTATGAAATTCTATCAGAGTTACAATACTCGCGAGAAACGCGAATAAAATTTCGCAGAGATTAAAGAATGGGACAAACCTTTATGGCGTGCACCCTAGTTCGCGAATAAAATTTCGTAAGAGGCAAATGTAAGACCTACGAGCGCGTCATAAAAGGGGGTATATCTTGACATGATTCAGGGGTAAGGTTATACCGCTACTGGATCCTGAGTCATGCAGATGTTGGGGTTAAAGAAAACCTATCCGGGAGAGAGATCTTGGATTTCCAACTATATATGGTTATACCCTGGTTGGATGACCGAGAATCTCTTCCAAGAAGTGAAAAGTATGACCAAGGAGCCGAGGAACACGGTTGAGCCAAAGATGCCAAGGGCGTACGAAACTCCCTTGCCATTTTTGGTAAGTCTTGGCTACGATGCACTTGGCCTGAAGAAAACCCCACTTAGGGTGCAACCTTGTAACTATAATCCATATAGGCATAAAGGACAAGAGGCTGTTAAAACAGCTGGTTGTTGTTAAATCTGGATGGGAGGAGCTAGTCTTGTATGGCCGATGTTCCCTCCTTGAAGGGACAACCAGGAGGAAGATAAGGGAGGCACCCTCCATTAGGGAGCTGATAAGTGTCTTAAGACGGCAATGTCATGGGGCTTTATAATCGCAATAACATTTAGGCCTGTCATATTGTCGCTTAATGTAAATTATACAGAGGAAACAATCCAAAAGTTAAGATGATATCAATGGATTTTTACATGAAAATGTAAAGACGTCATGCGATTTCATCGCAAGACGGCAATGTCATGAGGCTTTAATCTCGCGAGAGAGCTTAGAATTGTCATATTGTCGCAATACAATCAAAGAAGAAATATAAGGCAAGACCAATGGGTCAATACATGCAAATGTAAAGACATCCTGCGATCTTGTCGCAGAAAGAAAGAGCGTGGAAAAATAAGACCTTTAATTAGGGAGGCGTAATAAGACCACAAGATTACTGCAATAATACTCGCAGATGTTATGATAATTGCGATTTCACGCAGTTATTGCTGACGATAGGATCGCCAATATTAAGGCATATTTTATTTACCACTAATATCTAGTCTATAATCAATTTTGTGTATTACAGATGAATAATAGAGGCAAGTATGGGAATGCATGAGAATGATGAAATTATTATTCATCTATCATATAAAAATTGCATAGATAAATGCACGCAGATAATTAAAGAATAATAATTATATTGATTGATTGACTTGCAAAAACAGAACTGTTTTCTATTTCATACAGGTAGAAGCAAAAGATATTCACAAAATTGGAGAAACTCATAGCAATGTTACAGAAAGAAGAAAATAAATATACAAGGAAGACAAAGGGAAAAAGAAGAACTAGCTAGATTCATCGCCATCCTCTTTATCAGACTTCCCTTCATCGCCATATTTCTCCCTTTCATCATTATCTTCATTCTTATCATAGTCTTCTCCTCCACCAGATTTTTCTCCTTCGTCATTATCGCTATCATTTTCATCCTCGTCAGAATCCTCAGCTTCACTATCACAGATGTTAAGGTTTGGGATTACTGCGGGAATTTCCTTTGCAAGGTCAGGATATATGGAAGGAGAAATTCCATGATCATTGCAGACTAATTTAACGGAATCATTACGAACAACAATGAGAGATCTATTGAAATTCGCGGTAGTAATGTCAAATTGCTCCTTCAATCGTGAATATTTTTTATTGCGAGCAACAAGGGAAATTTCAAGTTCCCCAATTCTTTCAAGATATGTTTTTTCAACTCCTACGAGAATATATGACAACAAGTTAGAAAATTTGTAAAAAAGATTAATAAAAACAGAAAATTAGCAAGAAGAAGAACAGCAAACAACCTTCTCTTTCAGAAATCATATCTCTAATTAAGGCCGCTTGTTCAACTTGAAGGATAATATTTACACCTAAGTCATTCCTGGCATTGTCAAGAACCTTCGCAGCCTAAGCAAACTCGTCATCGCTATTAATGAGGAGACAAGATCGAACTTGAGTCTCCCTCGCAAGAAGATCTTCATTCTCGCGTGTAAGTTTATCTCTGTCCATTTGAACTTCAAGGAGAGTTTTATGAAAGTCTGCTAGGGTCTTGGATCCCTTTTTAATGGCAAGATCTTTCTCGTCAATAAAATCGCTATTCTTCTGTCTTAATCTATCTATTTCTTTCTTTGAATCAAGATAAAAGCGCCTATATTTGTCAGTCAAACCTAAATTGAATCTGTGTTTAATTTTTAAGAGATCAAATTTGGATCTAAGTTCATCTATGGAAAGAGATTTAATCTTATCATCTGAGAAATTACGTAAGGAATTATTAAGACAGGCAAGAAGAGTATGATCATCTATAGGTTCAAGAAAAGTTTGAAAGAGTATAGCCTCGCCAGTAAGACCATAAATATCTGCAAGTTAAAAGTGGATGCTTGAATAAGCTGCGATAGAATAAAAAGAATTAAAAAAGAAAGGAAATTAGTCATACCATATAATTGTTGATTAGCTTTATCAAGATCAGAGATCTTTTGCTTATCAACCGAAGCTTCAGTCTCCAGCTATTTATTCTTCTTGCGAAGCTCAATAACTTCAGATTCTAATCTTTGTTTATCCTGGCGAAGTTTAGCAGCTTTTTCTTCAGAGCTGAAACATATTTTATCTAAATCAGAAGAAACAGCAAAAGAAGCTCTTCCAACATGCGAAAGAAGAATATAAATTGAGATCTAGCGATGAAGAAAATATATAAACAAACTGAAGAAATGAAAACTTACCAAAGCACCAAGAGAATTCAAAATACTAGGAGTTAGCGATCTTGAGATTCCTTGGAGAGAATCATCATCCACCAGAATAGGGGCATCGCAAACTTTAGCGAGAGCTTGGGATGTTTTATTAATAATTTCATCCTCGTCATTAGAAGTCATACTGTGGGAAATATCGCTAAAAATTCTAGACAAATGAGTCATTGAAGAATCATAATCAGAAGAATTTTTTATTGAGGGAAAACCGCTAACATTAAAACCCTCGTCATTATTATCTTTATCAAGGTCAGCACTTGAAATTTCTGTAATTGGTTGAGGAGTTGAAGAAGAAGTAGGTTGAGTTTTCCTTTTCTTTGATGGAGGATCGCTAGATTCTTCATTGCGAGGGGCAGAAGGCTTTCCCCTGGGAGGAGCAGTAGATTTATCCTTTGAATATTTCCCAGATTTCTTCTCTTTTAAAGGTTTCTCCTTGGTTTTTGCGGGTATTAATGGTTCTAACTCTTCGATTACCTGCGAGCACATATGAAGATAAGAAATAGGGGCAACAATATATTGTTAAAATTTATGAATAGATATTTCTTACTTCATCCGTGAAAGATTTCAGAGCCAAGAAAGTGTTGGGTTTCCTAAGAGCTTGATAGCTGAGTTTCATTCTATCAATCTGAGAAAAAATCAAAATAGTTAGCAAGAATATAAAGAAGACAGTAAATGATAATAATATAAAAAGTTGAGAGAATATACTTCTTTAGATCTCTCAGGCCAATTAAAGACCCATGGTTGATATTCTGCAAGACTCGCGGGAAGTTCGCGAGAACCAGAAATATAAGGACCTTCGAGACACAACGGAAAGATAAACCACTTATCATCGCTAGAATGGCGATGGCCATGGTTAGTATTCATATGAAAATCAATATCTAGCATGAGAGCTTCATCGACAGTGAGTTTCTTCAGCGAACACCCCAGCAGGTGTTATCCCTCTTCATATGGAGTATCTTGTAATTTCTGAAAAAGTTTTCTACAGTGTAATCTGCAGAGTTAATTGGAATATATTTGTAAAGAGGATTTTGAGCATATTCAGAATAGCGCGATCCTTTACCAGCACCACGAGAAGCATATTCAAGTAGCAACCTAATGCAATCTCCACCTAGTTGATATATTGCTCGCGAGAACCTCTCGTCAGATATTATTTGATAAAATAATGGAAGTTCTGGGTCATAGAGAGGAAGGGGAAGACCATCTTCAAGTTTTCCTAGCGATACTATGATTTTTTCGCGAGAACATTGATCATCAGTAAATAATTTAAGAGAAAGTTCGGATCTAGAATCTTGATCTGGAATTAAAGACAAGTTAAAACCTTTGATTTTGAGTTCTCGCGCATCTCATTAAAGGCTTTCAAGTTTTTGGTACCAGCTGCAACCATTTTTGAAGTATGGGAATGGAAAGGTTGAAAAGAAAAAAGAAATTACAGTAGCGCAATTCGCGGAAGAACAGTAAAGTTTGCAGAGAGGATATGGGGAGAAAGAAGGAGAAAGTAAAAGAGAAAAAGGAAAGGAATGAGAAGAGTATTTATAGAGGAAGAAGTTTCTCGAAGAAGATGAAGGCAATTAATGCAAAGAAGAGAAGTGGGTGGTCAGATCGCAACGGTTAGAGGAGACGTGTCAAAAGTTTATTGGAAGAAAGAATTCGTGAAAACAACTGGCGAAGGACATAGAAACGTGTCAGAATAGAGAAACCTGAAAAGATGAGCAGTTATGGAATTTAAAGTTCTCATGATCTTCTCTTCTTCATAGAAAAGACATGAGAAGAGGCAAGATGTAGGACCAGAATATCGCTACAACACTATTCCTGCGATATTAATAACATTTCTGCGAGCGTCACTGTTAATACTTTAACAACGCTTCACGAGTATCACAGAATACCAAAAATAAACTGACAATGGAAGAAATAAAAGAATAATATGTTGATCCTGCGATGGTCATCATTCTTGCGATAGATAATATGGTAGCGATTGCGATCCCATCGCAGAATAGATCTGAAATAGGAGGAAAACTTAGTTGTCATCCATTATGTAAATCCCTATATAAAGGGCACGATAGATCCATAAAAGGATGATGTGTTTTTGAGAGTTGAAAGTGTCTTAAGGAGAGAGAAACTTCAAGAGAATATTTGTAATCTTGATTTCTTCCAATTCTGTAAACATTTCTGAGATTTGAATAGTAAAGTGTTGTTTAAATCTTTGAAGGTTAATTGATTTCCAATAGATTTCTATAGAATCTTAACAAGGGTGTAGTGTGGGAATTCCTGCAACTACAAGAATGATGAATTTTATGGTCATCGAAGACCATCTTAATAGAATCATTGCGAACGCCAACAAGAATATTGCTGAAATTCGCCAAAGAAATATGAAGTTGCTTCTTGAATTTGGAACACTTCTCATTACGAGAAGACAGAAGTCTTGCGAGATTTCCCTTTTCTACTTCCAACTCTTTAACTCTTTGGCAAAAGTTTCCTTCAGATACTGCGAACAGATGACAACATATTAATGAAATAGTGAAGATACAACTACAAAATGGATTAGAGGAAAAATAAGGATAACAACCTTCTCTTTGCAAGATCATATCCTTAATCAGGGCAGAATGATCAGCTTGAAGACTAACATCTACGCCTAAATTATTTCTGGCATTGTCAAGAATTTTCGCTGCCCAAGAAAACTCATCATCATTACTAATGAGAAGGCTGTAGCGAACTTGGTTCTCCCTTTCGACAAAAGCTCTATTCTTGCAGATAATTCTATCTCTTTCAATTTGAATATCGAGAAGAGTTTTATGGAAATATGCTAAAGCTTGAGCACCATTTTTAGTAATGAGTTCTTTCTCGTCAATAAGATCACTATTCTTGCTTCTTAATCTATTAGTTTCCTCTTTTGAATCAATATAAAGGCGTTTAAATTTGTTGGTTAAACCCAAGTTGAATCTATGCTCGATTTTTAAGAGGTGAAGTTTGGATCTAAGTTCATCTATGGAAAGAGATTTAATTTCATCATTTAATTATTTTTTTTAAAGAATCATTAAGGCGATTGAGAAAAGTATCATTATCCATTGGATTTGGAAAAGAACGAAGGAATACAGCTTTATCAAAGAGGCCCGTAAATATCTGCGAAGAGGACTAACTAAATAAGAAAACACAAAGGAATACAGGGATAAAAGAAAAAGAGAAAAATTTCTTACCATAAAGTTGATCATTCGCAGTTTGGAGACTAACAACCTTATCTTGCGAAGCAGAGAGTTCAGTTTCTAATCGTTTGATCTTCTCATGAAGGCCAACAGATACAGATTCTAACTGCTCGCGAAGATTGACATATTCAGACTTTAATTTTTCATTATCTTTGCGAAGATTAGCGTTTTTCTTTGCGAGAACCGCATGCCTCTTTTCCAAGTCTGAGAAAATAGCAAAAGAAGCTTTCCCAGCCTGCTAAATAATACAACGAGCTTTAAGAGTTAATTATAAATTCAAAGTGAAAATAAAGAGAAGTAAAATGTAAGTATGGAAATTTACCAAGCTGTTAAGTGAATGCAAGAAATTTGGAGATATAGATCTTGATACCCCGCGAAGAGATTCATTATTCTCTAGGAGAGGGGCATCGCAGATGGCATCTATAGACTTGTAAGCATCAGTCAGAGGGGTATCTGTTTGTGGGAGAAAACTACTTCTGCAGGTTTAGGTAATTTTGGGTGTGTGTGGATGAGAAGTGAATTTAAACCTTCAACAAATGTGCTGCACGATGAGCACTTTTGATTCGAGAGGTAATCTGTACAATTCTGGCCTAAACCGAAGACACAGCCGTTCTAGATTTGTTTCGGTCACAGGTGAAGGATGTGAGGTTGATCTTAGAGAGGGAAGCGAAGAAGGTCTTGAGAGTATGAAGGTGAAGGCTATTTGATGACTTGTTAACAGAAGGTTGAGCAGGCTAGCAAATGTTGCAGGCAGGCTCTGGGTGTTGAATACGATGGTATTAACACTCGTATTTTCTGTGTTGTTGAAAATAGGTAGGAGAACCTATTTATACAAGTCGATAAGCCTTAATCACATCTCTCGTGGGAATGTGGAGGAAGTGGAGTTGTGTGTTAATGCCACACGGTTGCTTGCCCACTTCTCCTATCATCACTAACCGCCCATGTTTCCTCGACACGATCTTGTGATGGCGTGTTGCACGCTGCACGCTATAAACCGCCAGACCAATACCCCAGTTTGTATCCCCCCGTTGTGACGTGATTAACGTCTCGAGTGAGTCGTGGGACCCACATAAGGTAGCAAACGGTGCTAGGTAAAATAATCAAGTTATTTGTAGACGTATATTGTATTCATGCGGTGCATTAAATATGCTTAACATACTTGAAGCCTACACAACCTTGATGAAAAGATTGCAAGTTGAAGTGACTCAACTAGCTATGTTCAGGCGTTGTTCGGAGGTCGCATGAGCGGGACCCACCTTGGCCGGTTATGCCATGGGGAAGTGTGGAGGATGGCGATCACGGTGATACCTTGTTTGCCACCTAAATCCCTTCCTAGGCTATTCATCCAAGCATGCGAACTTGGACGGACGAGATTGATGGAGGAATAACCGTTGGATTAGGGTTTGGAAGGCTTGCGAGCTTCCTCTTTCACCCTAACGGTTTTATGCCTTGGGAGGCGTTCATGGAATGGCCGATTGTCCCTGCATGTAGGTGGGACACCACTCTACATGTCCACGCCAGCTGGAAGTCAATCGGAGCAATCTGGGTTGCCCGTTCTAGCCTGCGATGACGGATGGCCGATATTAGAAGGGATCTCGCATGATGACTTTGGGCACGAATTTCGAGATGGCTGGCCTGCAACCTACCATGGACGATTGGATAGCCGTGTATCCGGTCCCATGGTGAGTACACAGGCGTCGTCGGCTAGCAGTTGTGCTTCGAAATCGTTAATGCGCGCATGCCCAAAGTTGCTTGGTCGCAACCTGTAAGCAAACCCTAATTTTAGGGTTTGTGAGCCGCAGCTTCATGCTAGCGCATCTCGATGCCCATGGCTCCTATGGTGAAGACGTTTGCACCATTAGGAAGGTAGACCGGCGGTGAGCATGTGTGTGCACGCTACTCGGTCCCGCGCGTGATCTAGGCCGTCCAACCATGCCTGCGAAGTTGGACGGATGAGGTCTATTTTTGAGTTTGTTTTCAGCAGGTGAGACTAACATGGGTAGTCTTGCATGCGTTCAATGCGGCTAATATAACCCTCCGTCAGGTAGCCTACGGGTGTTTTCATGTTGAACACAAGGCTTTGAGTAGGGCATTAATTGTAATGCTGCAAACCTACAGAAAATCGGGATGGTTGCTACATGCTCCTCTCTGGGTAGGTTTTAATTCTCAGGGATGGTTGCACATTCTCCAATGAATTAATATGGTGAGAATATTCACCGTGTGAAGGCTTTATCCCTTGCAGGACGTCATCTTAGAATTTGTCTTTTACATTTTAGCCCTGAATAGAATTCCACCATCAACATTAAGTCCCCTGCCTAGCATGCAATGGTTACACTATTGTAAGGTAGGCATGAGATGGTGACAATTTTCATACAAAAATAACTAAAGTCAGAGTAAATACATGTTTACCGCGTGGGAGAAGGTATGTCATGTGTGTTAAATGCCTTGGAGCCGGTTGAGTTGATCCTTCCAATGGTAAAGCTTGGCTGGGGAAGTACAGCTTGGTGGGTCGATCCACCTTGGCCTTCCTCTTTCTGTGTGCCTTCTCATATGCATAGCAAGCATCGTGCATTCGATAAACATTGTTGATCACAATCCCGACTCAAAAGCCTCAGAAAGCGGCAAAAGTGGACTTCTTTTCTCCCGGGGATCTTGTTGGATCGTGAAGCATATAAAGAAGTTTTCCTGTATTCTTCTCATTAGGCGATCGTCTTCTTCAACATCTCAGGTATTGCTCCACACGTTGATTTCTTAATCGATTGGCGATAGTTGTGATTAGAATACTTTTTATGTGCCGCCGTAACTTATCTTCCTCTTTTTTTTTTTTTTTTTTTTTTTGCAGTACATCATGAAAAGAGTAGGTGATGATCACTATGCAGCTTCTTCAGGAAAAAGTTTTGAAGTTGATAAACCAGAAGCTAACGCACATGAGGAGGTGTACGCGTGTCGTTACCACTACAAATTAATTAATACTTTACTACCTAATTAACAAGTAATATAGGGTAGTCAAGGTCGATCCCACGAGGAGCAAGAGATTCTAGTTGTAAAATTGTCACACAAAAGGGGGGTATTGGTTGTAAAATTTATAAAGCAAAAGAAATAAACAAAGGAATTAAAATTGTAAGTTGAAATCAATGAGAGAGAATAGATCAAGGAATCCTTCTTCGCTGCAAAACAATGATTAAAGTTATGTTCTTTTCCACTTGTTATTAGTCATAGATTATCACCAACCGTAGGTATAGCAGCTAGATCAGTGCTAACCCCAAAATCCCTAATTTCACCGGATACGGAAGTTCTCGCCTACCGGATTCTATTCACCAAACCACCTAGTAGTAGATCACCCAAGATGTAATTTAGTTAAACGCATTAAGATTTATGAATTTATTAGGTTGATATTAGTAGTTAGACTCTTAGATCAAGGTCTACTTGCTAACGTTGTTTCCACACACAATTGCTCCACGGAATCCCTCCGCAAGGTCTTGTGTTTGCTACCTGTGTAAAGAGTCAAGAAACGATTACTTATCCCCCAACTTTCACTAGCTATAGAATAATTAACAAATCAATTTAGCGTGCACTCTAAACGACCTATCAATCAAACATAAACATTAATATTAGCAAAAACAATCGATAATCATATGAAAAACTTCAAAGTAGAATTGAAACAAAACTTAAATCAAATATTAAGAACTAGGAATTCATCCTCAATCAATAAGAAAATTAGCTACTCATAATTCGGAGTTCACACAATAATAATAATTAAGGAAGAAAGAAAAACTTATTGCAAAGATGATGGTTGCTCCTTCCTCCAATCCTTGTGCACTTTGACTCCTTCTCCAAAGTAGATGTGTGTGTTAAATGTTGTAGAGAACTCCTCTATTTATAGGCTTCAATACTCTCCATATCTTTGTAGGAAAAGATTCCTCATTCCATAAGAACACCACTTTCCCAAATTGAGCCATATTCCAAATTCTAGTCCAATTCTCCAAAACTTCCAAGTTTTCATCCAATTCCCACTTCTAAGTCTTCACACACATGAGAGAAGTCCATCCAAAATTCTGCATTTTTGCTCACCGGAAAACTGTGTTTTTGGTCGGAAGTTGGCCGGAATCCGGCACCGGAATGTCGCCGCCGTTCACCTGAAATTCTGTCGTCGGGAGAATATTCGACGGAATATTCCGTCAGTCCACCGTTAGTTGGTGGGTCAAGTCTGAGTCACCCGAGTTAGAACCCAGTCAGCGAGCTAACTCAGCTGACTGGTCTTGGTTGGCTATCTTATTCTGCCAAGTGCTATGCACGGCCAAGATGGTCGTGCACTGCAAACAACCATTGCAACTTCCCTGTAACTTCATGAACTGCAGCTTCCCTGCATCTCCTGCAATACTCCATGGCTTCACTGCTCCTGTACTTTCTCTAACACCATAACACAGCCACACCACCAGGTCATTGCAGTTTCATTACTCCAATTGCAACTCCTACATACCCCTAACAGCTTATGAAACATAGCCACAACACACTCCAGGTTTGTAGCTTATCACCATCGCCAGCTTTGAACCTACAACCACCCATGCCACCTGCAATTACCACAATGAGCAACAACTGTAACACTCTTAGTTCCATCCGCAGCACAATCTCTGCTCCCTGTTTCATCTCAGCTGTAGCACCATAACCACGACAGCTACAGCAGCACCATCGCCAAAACTGTAACTGCACAGGCTTAAAACATCCACAACTAACCACCAGCTATCTCAGTTGCAATCACTGAGCACACCCCTGCAATCCTTTCACCTTGAATTACACCTGAACTTCACAGCATCTTCCACCAATTTCACTTTCCTACCAGTTCAACAGCTTCTCATTGCAGAACCAACACAACATGCCTCCATAATCTCCCATGCCTAATTGCCAACTACCAATTCCAGCTGCTTCAACATCTCCTTAGCTTCACAGTAATATCCCCTGCAATTACATAATTCATCTCACGCACAGTACCACCTGCCAGAACCCAGCTAAGAATGCAGCACAATAAGCTCTTGCTCCCCTTACATTTCAGCTCACAGTCTCGCCATATCTCGCCTCAAGCATCTCCACTGCGAGTCTACCTAGCTGTAACTCCATCATGCTCGCAGCACAGCATCACTTGTTGCACAACATATACTCTCAACCTGCCATCACAGAACCATTACAGCACCAGCAAAACCAATCTATACCTTGCATCTTCAAGCACCAGATGTGCTTGCAATTGCCTCAACTCCAGTGCCTGTGCATTCCCTTGCAAGTTGCAACTTCACTCCGGTTCCATTCATCAGCATTCATTCCACCTCCATCTGAGGTACCTGAGCTACTGCCTTACTCTTCCTCTGAATCAACCATCTTCAGCCTTGTTGTCCTCTTAGTTGCAAGCACCCTCACCTGAAACTGTCGCTCCCAAGCTTGATAAACCACAGCAATGACAGTATCTGTGAACTTCCAACAACACCCAAACCTTGGAATTCCATCATTCAGCTAACATCGCTTCCAACTGCCGTTCTTCTCAGTTACATGGATTCACTTTCAGAAAATTGCACTCTCTCCGTGTTGTTAATTTGAACGCCACTTTCCACTTTCTGTGATCGACAACAATTCCTCCATTGTCTCAGCTCATCAATTTCTATTTTTCTTCCAATTTCTCGAACGTCACTGCAGCTTTTCTCTTCTCATTTTAGTGTACAATGATTGAGAAGCAAACTTCGATTTAGGTTTAGGAAATAGCTGTTGGGTTTGGATCCGGTATGAATGTGGGTCTATGGGTTTGGGTTTCAACATCCATGGACATAACCCATCCATTTTACCAATTGATAACGACACTATGTTTCTGGATAAGGGCTACCCAGTTTGGCAGCCCCTTAACTTGAACTGTCCTTTATTTAGCACTCCTCTGAAAGAGTTTCCCTTTAACCGTGGCTGGGCTCCTGATAGTGCTCGCCTGTGAAATGACAATTATGTCCTTTTTGCCCAAATTTGGTGATTTCTTCTTCTTTTCCTCCGTGCGACTCCAGAGTACCTAATAACTCAAAAACACGCGTAAATTACATAATTTACTAGAAAAATAGCAAAGAAAGCATAAACTACTAGATAGTAAATTAGGTGTATTCTACACCTATCAAATTCCCCCACACTTAGACTTTGCTAGTCCTCGAGCAAATCAAACCAAAACTTACAACTTCAAAGCGTTTCAGCGTCCCAAGCATCCTAAGAGTTATGAAGACATAGAGTTTCTGCATGCTAGTAATAAGAAATTAGAAATAATAAAGAACATATTCTCATTCTTAAATGTTGAGTGAGAAATAACCACCCCATAACGAGAGAACACGTGTTTGAGAAACGATCAATAAGCATTTCGCCTCGACTTCTGCCTCACTTAAAAGGGTTTTATGATAATTGCACTCAAAAAGACGGCTTTTTTATGGGTCTCACATATGTGCAGGTAGGAATGAAGAGAGAATTCCTGCAACACGTTGAATGGTGGGAAGAATATCTTCCGAAATTTTGAAAAACCCACATCTTTTAACATTTTGAAAAACCATTTTTTCTAATGATCTCTAAGAAAGGAAATCAACCACTTATATCGAGGATGAGATTACTTACTTACCTTCACATCCGATTGCCAATTATGATAACACCACTCTCACGGAATCCAATAGAAACGTCTTAAGTTCCTTGTTTTCATCTTCTTGGTCTTCGGCTTCAATTATTGATGATAAACACTTGAACTTCATAAATCCTTAACAATTTGTAACCTTTTTCCTCAAAATCCTTGTCGCTTGAAACTTCCTTATAGATTTTCCTTTCCCACGGCTTATTCAATAACAAAACAATAATAGATATTTCTCTTGTCTCATATATATCTTTTCTTTTCTTAATCTTTTTTTTTTTCTTTCTTTTCTTTCATTTTTTTTTTTTTTTTTTTTTTTTTTTTTTTTTTTTTTTTTTTTTTTTTTTTTTTAGACAAGAGAAACAAAACACAAAATAAACAAAACAAACATGGCCGTGGAAAAGTACTTACCGCTTGATTCTTCACAACTTGTATCGTCTCGAAATCATAAACTTCAATAATTTTCACCTTTTCTTTTCTTCGCTTTTGTAAATAAGTCTTAACACTTGGATATAGAATTACCTCATTGCATTCTAAGTCTTCAACTTGTATGTAAAATCTGCTCATTGTATGTTGCTTTACTTGGATATACAAAATTTTGCTCTTTTTCTTGTTCCATTGTTGCTTGCAAACCTTGAACCTTTTCAACTTTCCTTGTAGATTTTGATGTCGCTCCCTTGTTGTTGATGTGGTGTTTCTATGGACCCGTTGTTGTCGAGTGAGAGAATGGTGCTAACTGCAAATCGAACTACAAGAAGGTGGCTTTCATCTATAGACGTCACCCTCATGATTGACAAAAATTAGCACTCAAGAGATCAAAATAGTGCTGAAATTGGTGTGAAATTGGGTAGCTCACCATTCTACCCGGAATTAACGTACGGTGACACACACTCAAAAGAAGCTCTTTAGTAAAGGAAGAATTTTTGGTAGGTGCCTTGGTTGATATGAAAATGGGTAGTCTCCACTAATGATTGATCAGCAACTCTAATAACGCACTTCTCCCTGCACCAAATTTGCATCACCGGCATGATTAAATCCATTATTTAACACTCTAACAAGCAAGAAATCGAACGTAGTTCCCTAACACTTCCAAGTTCAATTATGTCGGTCAGAATTCTCTATGTAATCATACCTAGAAGTATGCTAGTGACTCTAAAATCTCTAAAAGTTGAAAGTTGTATGCAAAAAAAAAATTTTTTTTTTTTTTTTTGTTATGCAAAAATATATGCTTAGCCACTCCCCCACACTTAAACTTCACATTGTCCTCAATGTGTAAAACCGAAAGTTCTGAATTCTGACGTAACAGCAGATAAAACGCAAAAACTGTGCAAATTGGTAAGGAATTTGGAAAAACTCCATTTCACAAAAGTTGTTCACCTACGTGTTTTCTACACAGTGTCAAAATTTCATAGTGTTCTGATAAACGGTCTGACAGTTATGGTCTCTGGACTGAACTACGCGCAGTCTGAAATTTTCTGACGAAAAGGTATTCATCATAATTCTCTTCTAAGATAGATTATGGACTTAATGAAATTAAATATGGGGATGCAAATATGATATGAAAACAATAAAAAATAAATAAACAAAACAAAACAAAAATAAAAATAAAAGCAAAAGGATAAGAGATACAAAACCGGTGGGTTGCCTCCCACTTAGCGCTTGTTTTAAAGTCGACGGCCCGACATAGCTCATGCTTCACATTACTCCTTTAGAGGGAGAAAATCTTCAAATGGAAGTTCATCCACATTCACATAGGCGATGTTCTCATAGTATGGCTTCAATCTATGGCCGTTGACTTTGGAAACCGAGTTGTCTCTAAGACTAGTAATTTCAACTGCACCATAAGGAAAAACATTAGTAACAACATATGGTCCAATCCAACGGGACCTTAATTTTCCAGGAAATAGTTTAAGGCGAGAATGAAATAAAAGGACTTTTTGTCCCACAACGAAGCTTTTACGAGAAATCATCTTGTCGTGAAAAAGCTTGGTCTTTTCCTTATAAATCCGGGCACTCTCGTAAGCATCATTACGTATCTCCTCTAGCTCATTTAGTTGCAACTTTCTTTGTTTCCCCGCTTCATCATACTCCATGTTGAATTTCTTTATCGCCCAATAAGCCTTATGTTCAAGTTCAACCGGAAGATGACAAGCTTTGCCATAAACCAACCTATATGGAGACATGCCAATCGGTGTTTTGTACGCCGTTCTATACGCCCAAAGTGCATCATTGAGCTTAAAGCTCCAATCTTTCCTTGTTGTATTCACTGTTTTCTCAAGGATGGACTTGATTTCACGGTTTGAAATTTCAGCTTGTCCACTAGTTTGTGGATGGTAAGGCGTACCAATCTTGTGTGTTATGTTGTACTTCTTGAGGAGAGTGTGGAAAGACTTCTTGAAATGCGAGCCTCCATCGCTTATCACCACTCTTGGTGTGCCGTGCCTAGTAAATATGTTTTCTCTTACAAAATCACAAACAACTTGAGAATCATTAGTTTTGGTGGCTCTAGCCTCCACCCATTTAGAAACATAATCTACGGCAAGAAGTATATAAAAATTTCCATTAGAATTGACAAAAGGGCCCATAAAATCAATTCCCCACACATCAAAAATCTCTACGACGAGAATTGGTGTGAGTGGCATTTGATTTCGAGCACCTAGATTGCCCGTTCTTTGACATCTATCACACGATTTACAAAAAACATATGAATCTTCAAACAAGGTGGGCCAATAAAATCCACTTTCAAGAACCTTGAGAGCGGTACGTTTAGAACCAAAGTGGCCACCACATGCATAAGTATGACAAAAGGAGAGAATAGATTGAAATTCGGAGTTAGGTACGCACCTTCGTATGATTTGATCAACGCCATATTTCCATAAGTATGGTTCATCCCACACATATTGCTTCGCTAGCTTCTTAAGCTTCATCTTTTGGAAGTTAGACATTGTGCTAGGTACCTTTCTTGTCACCAAATAATTCACTATATCCGCATACCAAGGTGTTGATTCATCCAAGGAGAAAAGTTGTTCGTCCGGAAAGCGGTCTTGTAATGGAAGTTCTTCTTGAGACATAACAAGTCTACTAAGATGATCCGCAACGGTATTCTCCACACCTTTCTTATCTCGAATTTCTATGTCGAATTCTTGTAGTAATAGGATCCACCGGATTAGTCTTGGCTTAGCTTCTTTCTTCTTTATTAAGTATCTAAGTGCCGCATGATCGGAATACACAATAACCTTTGTACCCACCAAGTATGAGCGAAACTTTTCTAATGCAAACACAATAGCCAATAACTCCTTTTCCGTGGTAGAATAGTTGATTTGTGCATCATTAAGGGTCCTAGATGCATAATAGATAACATGGGACAACTTGTCCACTCTTTGACCCAAAACGGCTCCAACCGCATAATCACTAGCATCACACATTAGTTCAAATGGAAGATTCCAATCCGGTGACTTAATAATTGGCGCACTTGTCAACATTGCTTTCAATTTGTCAAAAGCATCCTTGCATTCCTTGTTGAAGTCAAAAGGTACCTCCTTTTGTAGTAACTTGCACATCGGCATGGAGATTTTAGAGAAATCCTTGATAAATCGCCTATAGAAACCTGCATGACCAAGAAAGGAACGAACTTCCCTCACCGAAGTGGGATATTGTAAGTTTCTTATTAAATCTATCTTTGACTTGTCCACTTCAAGCCCTTTGGAGGACACAATGTGACCAAGTACTATGCCATGGTTTACCATAAAATGACATTTCTCCCAATTAAGAACAAGGTTAGTGTCTATGCATCGTTTAAGAACTAGTTCAAGGTTGTCTAAACAAATATCAAAAGAATTTCCATAAACACTAAAGTCGTCCATAAATACCTCGATAATGCGCTCCACGTAATCCGAGAATATGCTTACCATACATCTTTGGAAAGTAGCCGGTGCATTGCAAAGACCAAACGGCATCCGTCTATACGCAAACGTTCCAAACGGACAAGTAAAAGTGGTCTTCTCTTGGTCCTCCGGTGCAATAACAAGTTGATTGTATCCCGAATAACCATCCAAGAAACAATAATAAGAATGCCCCGCTAACCGCTCCAACATTTGATCAATGAAAGGTAAAGGAAAGTGATCCTTTCGGGTTGCGGAATTAAGCTTTCTATAATCAATGCACACTCTCCAACCGGTTTGAACTCTTGTAGGAACAAGTTCATCGTCTTGATTTCGAACAACCGTAACACCGGACTTCTTTGGCACCACTTGTACCGGACTTACCCATTTGCTATCGGAAATTGGGTAGATCACCCCCGCACTTAACAATTTGAGTATCTCTTTCTTCACAACCTCCATCATGGGAGGATTAAGCCTACGTTGAGCATCACGTACCGGCTTCACGTTCTCTTCCATTAGAATCCTATGCATGCATATGGATGGACTAATGCCTTTGATATCCGCAATTGTCCAACCAATAGCCGTTTCGTGCTCTTTCAAGACTCTAAGCAAACGGTCTTCTTGTACCGGTGTGAGGTTCTTTGAAATAATCACCGGAATCTCATCTCCATCTCCCAAAAATGCATACTTTAAATGGTCCGGAAGTGGCTTCAACTCTAGCTTAGGCGCCTTCACAATAGATGGTACAAGTAATTCATCATTCATGGGTAAAGAGATATAGGAAACATTACCCTTAGCTTCTTTTAATGCCGTCAAGGCACCACATGTCTCCACCATTTCCGTGGAAATTTCAACATCCAAGTTAGACACGCCGTGGACGTCTAATTCAATGCTCTTTTGCAATACCACATCAAGTTCGTCCTCTGGATTCCATTCTACCATTTGTTGTGCTAATGAACCAACCACATCAATGGAGTAAGCGGAATGCACATCACTTGGGTAGCGCATGGCTTCAAATATGTTGAAGTGTATTACTTCCTTGTCGAATTCCATAGTGAGTGTACCCTTATCAACATCAATCTTCGTCTTTGCGGTCTTCATAAATGGCCTCCCAAGAAGTAGAGAAGTAGACGAACGATTCTCATTATTGTCCATATCCACCACAAAGAAATCCACCGGAAAAATTAACTCATTCACTTGCACGAGAACGTCTTCTACAAGCCCCTTTGGATAGATGTTAGACTTGTTTGCTAGTTGGATAATAACTCTTGTCTCTTTCAACGGTCCAAGATTCAAGGAGTCATAAATATCGGCCGACATCACACTAATGGAAGCTCCCAAATCAAGTAAAGCATGTTCAAACCTTTTCTTACCAATAGTAATTGGTACCGTGAAACCACCGGGATCCGTGCACTTTGTAGGCATCTTCTTCAAAAGCATAGCCGACGCACTCTCACCAACTTTAGTAATTTCATTATCAAGCAACCTATCCTTCTTTGTGCATAACTCCTTCATGAACTTAGCATACCTTGGCATTGTCCTTATGGCCTCTATGAAGGGGATGTTGATTTCTATCTTTTTGAAGATATCCATGAGTACCTTGTCTTGAGCTTCCTTCTTGGACTTAGCAAAACGACTAGGAAAAGGAGGTGGAGTAGTAAAAGTAGGAACCGGTTCCTTGGATTGGGCGGTTGGTGGTGAATTCTCCTTTGGTACGGCTTCGTCCTTGTCTTTGACTATCTCTTCAATAGCTTCTTCATGATGAGTTGGACTCTCCACTTGTCTTCCACTTCTTAAAGTAACCGCACTAACATTCTCCCTTGGATTCACAATTGGTTGCGAAGGGAGCTTTGTGGATGCTTGAGCTTTCATTAAGTTCATATCGGTCGCCAATTGTCCCATTTGAGTTTGCAAATCCTTGATTGCCGAATCGGTCTTTTGTTGGGTTTGTTGTAACATAGAAGTGAGACCTTGCATGCTTTGCATTATCACATTCAACTTGTCATTATTCGAAGAATCTTGCTCCTTGACTTGTTGTGGTTGGAATTGTTGTTGTTGAGGTTGGAAACGTGATTGTTGGAAACCACCTTGTTGCGCATATGGATTAGGAGCCGCCGCTTGCTTGTTTGCATAGCTAAAGTTGGGATGATCCTTCCAACCGGGATTGTAAGTATTCGAGTATGGATCGTACCTTGGCCTTTGATTTGGATATAAAGCATTTACTTGTTCGGTTTCATCATCCGGAATAATTACCGCGGCCAATCGTTTCACTACCCTCTCTATGTTGTTTAACCGTTGATCGGATTGTGGAGACGAGTCACTAACTTCATGCACCAACTTAACCATTGAATCACCTCTTGCATAGAATTGTTGCGAGTTTGCCGCCATACTTTCAATCAACTCGGTAGCTTCGGCCACCGTCTTGTTCACTAGTGCACCACCACCGGCGGCGTCAAGAAGATATCTATCATTGGTTTGAAGACCCTCATAGAAGTATTGGATTATCATGGCGTCACTAAATTGATGGTGTGGACAACTTGCCACCAATCTCTTGTATCGATCCCAACATTCATATAATGACTCTCCCACATGTTGCTTGATCCCACAAATCTCTTTGCGAATTTGAGTAGCCTTTGATGCGGGAAAATATCTCTCGAGGAAAATTTTCTTCATCCCATTCCATGTTGTGATACTTCCGGAAGGCAAATAGTATAACCATTCCTTAGCATTGCCCGCCAAAGAAAACGGAAAAGCTTTCAACATTGCTCCATCCGCATTAGTGTTCGGTGGAAGCATAGCCATGACTAAGGTATTGAAGTCCATAAGATGTTTGTTTGGGTCCTCATTCACCATGCCATGAAACTTTGGTAATTCTCTAATCAACCCCGTCTTGATCTCGAAAGTTGAGTTAGTTTGGATACACCATTGTTGTGTATCGAGCTTGTGAGAAGCTAGGTCCTTGAGTGTACGATCACCCATTGCCTCTTCTTCAATGTCCGAATCTGCGAATTCACTTGATGTAGAACGAGGAAGCGGAGTGTTAACCGCTTGAATGAAATCCTTTAGTTGAGTGACGGATCGAAGACGTATTCTAGTTGAACTCGGTCTTCCCCCTTGAAGCATTCACCAAAGATATAGTACCTACAGCAAGGTTCACAAAACTAAGTTAGATACGGTATAGAATCTAACAAAGCAAGAATAAAAACAACTAAAATCGCCCGTTGCTCCCCGGCAACGGCGCCAAAATTTGTACGCGTGTCGTTACCACTACAAATTAATTAATACTTTACTACCTAATTAACAAGTAATATAGGGTAGTCAAGGTCGATCCCACGAGGAGCAAGAGATTCTAGTTGTAAAATTGTCACACAAAAGGGGGGTATTGGTTGTAAAATTTATAAAGCAAAAGAAATAAACAAAGGAATTAAAATTGTAAGTTGAAATCAATGAGAGAGAATAGATCAAGGAATCCTTCTTCGCTGCAAAACAATGATTAAAGTTATGTTCTTTTCCACTTGTTATTAGTCATAGATTATCACCAACCGTAGGTATAGCAGCTAGATCAGTGCTAACCCCAAAATCCCTAATTTCACCGGATACGGAAGTTCTCGCCTACCGGATTCTATTCACCAAACCACCTAGTAGTAGATCACCCAAGATGTAATTTAGTTAAACGCATTAAGATTTATGAATTTATTAGGTTGATATTAGTAGTTAGACTCTTAGATCAAGGTCTACTTGCTAACGTTGTTTCCACACACAATTGCTCCACGGAATCCCTCCGCAAGGTCTTGTGTTTGCTACCTGTGTAAAGAGTCAAGAAACGATTACTTATCCCCCAACTTTCACTAGCTATAGAATAATTAACAAATCAATTTAGCGTGCACTCTAAACGACCTATCAATCAAACATAAACATTAATATTAGCAAAAACAATCGATAATCATATGAAAAACTTCAAAGTAGAATTGAAACAAAACTTAAATCAAATATTAAGAACTAGGAATTCATCCTCAATCAATAAGAAAATTAGCTACTCATAATTCGGAGTTCACACAATAATAATAATTAAGGAAGAAAGAAAAACTTATTGCAAAGATGATGGTTGCTCCTTCCTCCAATCCTTGTGCACTTTGACTCCTTCTCCAAAGTAGATGTGTGTGTTAAAAGTTGTAGAGAACTCCTCTATTTATAGGCTTCAATACTCTCCATATCTTTGTAGGAAAAGATTCCTCATTCCATAAGAACACCACTTTCCCAAATTGAGCCATATTCCAAATTCTAGTCCAATTCTCCAAAACTTCCAAGTTTTCATCCAATTCCCACTTCTAAGTCTTCACACACATGAGAGAAGTCCATCCAAAATTCTGCATTTTTGCTCACCGGAAAACTGTGTTTTTGGTCGGAAGTTGGCCGGAATCCGGCACCGGAATGTCGCCGCCGTTCACCTGAAATTCTGTCGTCGGGAGAATATTCGACGGAATATTCCGTCAGTCCACCGTTAGTTGGTGGGTCAAGTCTGAGTCACCCGAGTTAGAACCCAGTCAGTGAGCTAACTCACCGACCGGTCTTGGTTGGCTATCTTATTCTGCCAAGTGCTATGCACGGCCAAGATGGCCGTGCACTGCAACTGTCACTCAGCCATGATGGCTGTGTACTGCAAACAACCATTGCAACTTCCCTGTAACTTCATGAACTGCAGCTTCCCTGCATCTCCTGCAATACTCCATGGCTTCACTGCTCCTGTACTTTCTCTAACACCATAACACAGCCACACCACCAGGTCATTGCAGTTTCATTACTCCAATTGCAACTCCTACATACCCCTAACAGCTTATGAAACATAGCCACAACACACTCCAGTTTTGTAGCTTATCACCATCAGTGCCAGCTTTGAACCTACAACCACCCATGCCACCTGCAATTACCACAATGAGCAACAACTGTAACACTCTTAGTTCCATCCGCAGCACAATCTCTGCTCCCTGTTTCATCTCAGCTGTAGCACCATAACCACGACAGCTACAGCAGCACCATCGCCAAAACTGTAACTGCACAGGCTTAAAACATCCACAACTAACCACCAGCTATCTCAGTTGCAATCACTGAGCACACCCCTGCAATCCTTTCACCTTGAATTACACCTGAACTTCACAGCATCTTCCACCAATTTCACTTTCCTACCAGTTCAACAGCTTCTCATTGCAGAACCAACACAACATGCCTCCATAATCTCCCATGTCTAATTGCCAACTACCAATTCCAGCTGCTTCAACATCTCCTTAGCTTCACAGTAATATCCCCTGCAATTACATAATTCATCTCACGCACAGTACCACCTGCCAGAACCCAGCTAAGAATGCAGCACAATAAGCTCTTGTTCCCCTTACATTTCAGCTCACAGTCTCGCCATATCTCGCCTCAAGCATCTCCACTGCGAGTCTACCTAGCTGTAACTCCATCATGCTCGCAGAGACAAAGATCACTTGTTGCACAACATATACTCTCAACCTGCCATCACGTAACCATTACAGCACCAAGAAACCAATCTATACCTTGCATCTTCAAGCACCAGATGTGCTTGCAATTGCCTCAACCGGTGCTGTGCATTCCCTTGCAAGTTGCAACTTCACTCCGGTTCCATTCATCAAGCATTCATTCCACCTCCATCCGAGGTACCCGAGCTACGCCTTACTCTTCCTCTGAATCAACCATCTTGACCTTGTTGTCCTCTTAGTTGCAAGCACCCTCACCTGAAACTGTCGCTCCCAAGCTTGATAAACCACAGCAATGACAGTATCTGTGAACTTCCAACAACACCCAAACCTTGGAATTCCATCATTCAGCTAACATCGCTGCCAACTGCCGTTCTTCTCAGTTACATGGATTCACTTTCAGAAAATTGCACTCTCTCCGTGTTGTTAATTTGAACGCCACTTTCCACTTTCTGTGATCGACAGCAATTCCTCCATTGTCTCAGCTCATCAATTTCTATTTTTCTTCCAATTTCTCGAACGTCACTGCAGCTTTTCTCTTCTCATTTTAGTGTACAATGATTGAGAAGCAAACTTCGATTTAGGTTTAGGAAATAGCTGTTGGGTTTGGATCCGGGTATGAATGTGGGTCTATGGGTTTGGGTTTCAACATCCATGGACATAACCCATCCATTTTACCAATTGATAACGACACTATGTTTCTGGATAAGGGCTACCCAGTTTGGCAGCCCCTTAACTTGAACTGTCCTTTATTTAGCACTCCTCTGAAAGAGTTTCCCTTTAACCGTGGCTGGGCTCCTGATAGTGCTCGCCTGTGAAATGACAATTATGTCCTTTTTGCCCAAATTTGGTGATTTCTTCTTCTTTTCCTCCGTGCGACTCCAGAGTACCTAATAACTCAAAAACACGCGTAAATTACATAATTTACTAGAAAAATAGCAAAGAAAGCATAAACTACTAGATAGTAAATTAGGTGTATTCTACACCTATCAGGAGGTGATGGCTAAAATTGATTCGCCACTTCATGAAGTCGGCCATGCCGTACAGGGAATGTCTGTCTCGCATTTAACCATTGTCAGGGGGCGGCTTCATGCTCTTTCAGTTGCAATCGATATGTAGGAGAAACAAAGACATGAAGAAGCATCACGAGCGAAGTGGAAACGCGAGGCGTCACAAGCACCAGTAAGCTCGAGAGATGAAAGGTTTGCGGCTCGGTTGAAGAGATGGAGTGTTGAACACGAACGTCCTGCGGGTGATGGGAAGTGTGATTACCTAATACGTGGTGGTGTGATAATCCTTGACCCTGATATTCATGAGACTGAAAGTCCGAAAGTGATTGGCACGATTTCCAAGGTTGCAATGGATTTTGTAGAAGGTACAGAAGATACGCATGCTGAAGATGTTGAGGCAGTAGCTGATGTGCCCGAAGAAGAAGTTGAGGCGTCTCTGGAGAAAGCGACACAATATGTGGATCCCAACAGTAATGAAGACCCAACCAGCAATTTAGTTTCCCTGTTATTCTTCTTTGTAGTTTTTTTTTATACTTAGTGGCGGCTGAGTTTGAAGTTTTCTTCTTTGCTTGCTTGTCTTGAACAAAGTTTTATTCAATGTTGCTTTCAAAACATGCATATTTTTTCTGCTTGTGCCCCCTGACGTGAGTCTGGCTCTGTTGAAGTAGATCATGTAGGATACCTTCCTCCTCCCCTTTTTACATGTTTTATTCCTCCCATATTACCAGGCTGGTATGAAGATTTGGTATGAGGGTTTAGGTTTTTCTTTCTGGGTAATGGTGGTTTGAAGGTGAATCATAACTTTGTGTGATTTTATGAGAAATTATGAAAGGAATGAAATCTTGATTACTTGAAAAAATATTGAAACCCTATTAAGTATGAAGGCAAGCGGTGCCATCATTTTGAAGGAATTACAAATATTGTGAAAAGGAAAATTGTTGGAGGAATCCCCCCGGGGGGATTAGAGAGGTGATGTAGTGTCTTCAAGTGAGGTAGGGCTTGAGCCATCGTGAGTGAACAACCACACCTTCGAGTTTGTCTGCATTGATGATCTTGCAGTAACCGCCCAAGATAACATCTGCCACTAAGAATACTTCTTCTTCCTTTGCAGGCATATCAGGCTGGGCAGTTATTTTTACTGCCATGTTTCCAACTTTGAACGTGGTTACCTTTGCTACCATATCTCCGATTTGAAACGGATTTGGACTTGGTATAACAGCTTTCTTCTGACACGTGTCATTCTTGACTGCTTCCAAACTTTTGGTGAAGCGCTTAAAGGGGTCAGCACTCCATTCACATATCTTGGTGGTGGCCCGCCTGTCAGGTGAAACAGTCCCCTGTGGTCCAATAGGACAATCATCCACTACTTGCAAATAGGGTTGTTCAATGAGACTTACTTGGGCTCGGAATCTCTTGACGTAGGATGAAGGGATTTCACCAGGGAGTTGCGTTATGCTTGTGAGTTATTGGTATGGAGGCAACAAGCAGTCTTCGAGTTTCCAAGGTTTGTTGGAAATCATCGGAGCTGGCTTGTTGGAGATTCTTTCAGGTACTGATATTGGTAAGGAATGCGCCTTGTGTACCCACGGGGGACCCCAGAATCATGTTGTAATCCGGATGTTCCTTAATTATATGTAATCTGGCTTATGTTGGAGTGTTACCAATCTCGACATCAAGGTCAATGTATCCGTAGACATCCACAAACTCTCATGCTGGGCTCTTGATCACAGTCGGACCACGGGTAGCCTCCTTCTTTGAGATTTTCGCAGCTTGTAGGGTCTTGATAGTAACGATGTTGAATTCAGAAGCTGTATCGATTAATGTGTTATCGAACTTGACATCTTTCAAATGGGCGATGGTCAAAAGTCCCCAGTTTCCTTTATTGGCGCTATCTTTCAAGGAGGCCTGAGATGCTGGAACGACTTCTTTTTCTGGGTACAAGCGCCTGCCTGACACAATACGGTTGAGGGACATGAATATATCTTGACGTTGTACCTTGGAAAGGTACAAGATTTCACACAGGTGTTCCATCATGGATGGTGCAGTCTTGCGCACAGAGTCTCCAGAGATCATGCAACTTCAGACAGGAAGAGGGTCTCTGTGAACTCCTTCATTTCCCAATTGAAGCTCTCCTGCTGCTATCTTTTCCCTAAAGATTTCTTTCAACTTGTTGCAATCCTTAGTTGGGTGGTGGACAAACCTATGATAACGGCAGTACTTAGGGTCTGCCATGTCTTTCTCAGTTGGTGGACGTCTGATAGGAGGTAGCTTGATAGCATCATCCTGAATACATGCCTCCAAGAGTTCCATTACTTCATTTATCGGAAACGGGAAGCCTGTGTCTTCGGTGCTCTGCGCAGGATCTTTGCCTGTTCCCTTTCTAGGCGAAGTTTTATGCGTTTGAGCCGCACGCTTGGGTAGTTGTTATGCCGCCGCTGGAGATTTTCTCTTTCCGCCTTCGCTTACTACACTGACAGAAGGGCCAGTATTATATTGCTTGTTGATGAGGCACCTGTTTCCCCGATTATCTCGTGAATCATCGCTCCGAACGATCCTGGTTCTTTCCAATAATGCTGGGGCGGTAGTGGCTGAACGTTTGGCTGCTTCATGGAGCTCTGAGAACGTCTGGAATCCCAAGTTTTCCCGCAGGGCGCGATATATTGGTATCATTCCGTTGATGCATAATTCCACCAGATGTAGTTCTGTGACATTTGGTTCATGGCAGTCCAATGCTTGTGTTCTGAATCTTTTGACGAAATCATTTGGATGTTCGTTGTTCCGTTGGGAGATTCTCCCCAGGTCTGAGAAAGTAACTTGCTCAGATACAAAGAAGTACTTCTTGTAAAACGTGCTGACCATCTCACTCTAATTGGATATGCTGTCGGGTGCGATGTTGTTGTACCACGTATAGGCTCTCCCCGTAAGTGATTTGGAGAATTCCTTCAGGCGGAGAACGTGATTGTATTCGTGTTCTCCTAAGGATTCTAAAAATCGAGAGACGTGTTCACGAGCATTACTAGTACCATCGTAAAGGGTGAATTGAGGGGAGGTGTATCCCCTGGGAATAGAAATCAGCTGCACGTCTTGTGGATATGGAGGCTGGTGTCGATGCGCGTCCATCGGATTTTCTTTGCCACGATTTTGGAGGAGTCTCTCCAGATCTTCACGTGTAATAAAGTTGGATGATCGGCTTCTTTCCCTAAGACGCTCCTGGTCCCTTTCTCTTGCGTGGTCAGCAGCATAAAACTCTTCGTTCAGGTAGGCTTGCATAACTAAGGCACCTGATTCAGGTGTGCTGAACGTATTTCTTGTTGGCCCTTGGGGCTGTCTCGACTTTTGCGGTAAACGATCGGTTAATGTTTTAAGGAAGGTGAGTACCTCCTTCTGAGTGGTTTCCATGTCTGCCTGAGCTTTAGCGAGGGTTTCTTGTCTCTCCATCAAGTCCACCATGGTGATAGGAGGTTGTCCTCCTTTGGGTCCTCCAGATCCTCGTCCTGAAGGGGGAGTAGCAGTCGTTCGGGTGACGGACGGAGGTGTCATGCTTGAGGAAATGCCTGGATTTGCAGCCGCTCTAGCTCTTGTAATGGGAGGTGTCACACCTACTGGAATGTCCGCTCCTGCTCCGCTGGTACTGGTGGTACTGATGGTAGAAGACGCAACTCCACGGGACATGTTGGTTATACTGGTGGGTTGTATAGTGACACCAGTAATTGGGATATCAGCGCTAGAAGTGTTGTCGGCGCTACCTCCCTCGGGATTGGTTTCTAATCCAAATCTAAGATCCACCATTCTTGAAAATTGAAATGGTATTGAAGAGATCGACTTCACAATCGATAGATTAACCTCCCACTGTGGTCGCCAATTATTTTCGGGAGAAAACTACTTCTGCAGGTTTAGGTAATTTTGGGTGTGTGTGGATGATAAGTGAATTTAAACCTTCAACAAATGTGCTGCACGATGAGCACTTTTGATTCGAGAGGTAATCTGTACAATTCTGGCCTAAACCGAAGACATGGCCGTTCCAGATTTGTTTCGGTCACAGGTGAAGGATGTGAGGTTGATCTTAGGGAGGGAAGCGAAGAAGGTGTTGAGAGTATGAAGGTGAAGGCTATTTGATGACTTGTTAACAGAAGGTTGAGCAGGCTAGCAAATTTTGCAGGCAGGCTATGGGTGTTGAATATGATGGTATTAACACTCGTTTTTCTGTGTTGTTGGAAATAGGGAGGAGAACCTATTTATACAAGTCGATAAGCCTTCATCACGTCTCTCGTGGGAAAGTGGAGGAAGTGGAGTGATGGAGGAAGTGGAGTTGTGTGTTAGTGTCACACGGTTGCTTGCCCACTTCTCTTATCATCGCTAATCGCCCATGTTTCCCTGACACGATCTTGTGATGGCGTGTTGCACGCTGTAAACCGCCAGACCAATACCCTAGTTTGTATAACCCAGTTGTGACGTGATTAACGTCTCGAGTGAGTCTTGGGACCCACATAAGGTAGCAAACGGTGCTAGGTAAAATAATCAAGTTGTTTGTAGGCGCATATTGTATGCATGAGGTGCATTAAATATGTTTAACATACTTGAAGCCTACACAACCTTGATGAAAAGATTGTAAGTTGAAGTGACTCAACTAGCTATGTTCAGGCATTGTTCGGAGGTCGCATGAGAGGGACCCACCTTGGCCGGTTATGCCATGGGGAAGTGTGGAGGATGGAGATCACGGTGATACCTTGTTTGCCACCTAACTTCCTTCCTAGGCTATTCATCCAAGCATGCGAACTTGGACGGACGAGATTGATGGAGGAATAACCGTTGGATTAGGGTTTGGAAGGCTTGCGAGCTTCCTCTTTCACCCTAACGGTTTTATGCCTTGGGAGGCGTGCATAGAGTGGCCGATTGTCCCTGCATGTAGGTGGGATGCCACTCTACACGTCCACGCCAGCTGGAAGTCAATCGGAGCAATCTGGGTCGCCCATTCTATCCTGCGATGACGGATGGACGAGATTAGAAGGGATCTCGCATGCTGCCTTTGGGCACGAATTTTGAGATGGCTGGTCTGCAACCGACCGTGGCCGATTAGATGGCCGTGTAGCCGGTCCCATGGTGAGTACACAGGCGTCGTCGTCCAGCAGTTGTGCTTCGAAATCGTTAGTGCGCGCATGCCCAAAGTTGCTTGGTCGCAACCTGTAAGAAAACCCTAATTTTAGGGTTTGTGAGCCGCAGCTTCTTGCTAGCGCATCTCGACGCCCATGGCTCCTATGGTGAAGCTGTTTTCACCATTAGGAAGGTAGACCGGCGGTGAGCATGTGCGTGCGCGCTACTCGGTCCCGCGCATGATCTAGGCCGTCCAATCATGCCTGCGAAGTTGTACGGATGAGGTCTATATTTGAGTTTGTTTTCAGCAGGTGAGACTAACATGGGTAGTCTTGCATGCGTTCAACGGGGCTAATATAACCCACCGTCAGGTAGCCTCCGGGTGTTTGCATGTCGAACACAAGGCTTTGAGTAGGGCATTAATTGTAATGCTGCAAACCTACTGAAAATCGGGATGGTTGCTACATGCTCCGCTCTGGGTAGGTTTTAATTCTCAGGGATGGTTGCACATGCTCCAATGAATTAATATGGTGAGAATATTCACCGTATGAAGGCTTTATCCCTCGCAAGACGTCAGCTTAGAATTTGTCTTTTATAATTTTAGCCCTGAATAGAATTCCACCATCAACAGTATCACCAATTACTTGCATGGTATTAGAAAAAATGCCGGATAGATGAGCCATAGAAGACTCAGGATGAGAGGATTCCTTCGCAGAAAAGATATCAGCATCAGCATCATCATCGTCATTATCAGTATTGTCACTTGAACTTTCAATAGATTGAGGAGTTGAAGGAGAAGGAGATTGAGCTTTTCTTTTCTTTGAAGGAGGAGCACCAGACCTCTCTTTGCGAGAAGCATCATATTTCCCCTTGCGAGCAGCACCTTTGTCTTTTCCCATGGTTCTTACAACTTTAACAAGATCTAATTCTTCGATAACATTCAAACATGGATAAAGATAAGAAATAGAGGCAACAATATATTATTAAGAATCACAAAGGAATATTTCTTACTTCATCTGTGAGTAACTTAAGAGCTTATAAAGTACTGGGTTTCCTAAGCTTCTGGTACCTAGATTTTAGCCTGTTAATCTGGAAAAAATTGGAGTAGTCAGTGAGAGTATAAAAACATGAGGAAGATGATAATGATAATTTATGCAAAAAAATGAGAGAACATACCTCTTTATTCCTTTCAGGCCAGCTGAACACCCATGGCTGGTACTCTGCGAGATTTGCAGGTAAAACATGAGGACTGCAGATGTAAGGACCCTCTATAAATAGTGGGAAAATACACCACTTATCATCACTAGAATGGCGCGGACCTTGATTATTAACCGGATGGCAGTCAATATCCAACATGAGAATTTTATCTTCAGCAATGTCATCATTCTTTTGCAAGCGGACACCCCAACAAGTGTTATCTTTCCTCATGGGGATTATATCATAATTGGAACATCAACGAATTTATGATTCTTCGCTTTATCAGGATAAAGAGATTTCTTACCAGCACCGCGAGTAGCATACTCTAGCATCAGACGAATGCAATCCCCACTCAACTGATATCCGGAACGAGAGAATCTCGCATGAGAAAGTATTTCATAGAATAAAGGGAGCTCAGGATCATAAAGAGAAATGGGAATACCAGCTTCAAGCTGACCTAACGAGACTATAATCTTCTCGCGAGAACAAGGATGATCAGAAAATAATTTAATGGAAAGTTCGGCTTTATGGTTTTGATCAGGGATGGTAGATAAAGAAAAACCTTTGTCCTTAAGTTTTTTTTGTAGTTGCTCAAAAGCGATGAGATTTTTACGACTAGATGGAGCCATTATTAGTAAGTATGGGAATGAAGAAAAGAGTAGAACAACGGATGCGAAATTTACGGAAGAACAATGAATTTGCAGAGAGATTGCAGAGAGAAAGAAGAAGAAAAGTGAAGAGTGAAGAAGATATATATAGAAGGTAAAAATTCTTGAGAAGATAAGTGCAATTAATGCAAAGAAAAGACGTGAACGGTTGGAGCACAGCGGTTGAAAAGAACGTGTCAGAAGTTGAATGGATAAAAATACACATGTAATAAATCTGGCGAGGGTTGCAAATACGTGTCAGAACAAAAGAATGTGAATAGATAGACATCTGCGGCATTTCAGAAGATTTTAATTTCTCATGATCTTTTCCCATTCACAGAAAAGACATGATAAGAGGCAAGATGTAGGATCAGAATATCCCCACAACAATATTCCTACGAGATTTACAGCGACAGTTCTGCGAGCTCTTCAACAACACACTGCGAGTGTCACCGAATGATTGAAAGAATGACGTAGCGAATGACGATAACAGAAACATGAGAAAAGCGTGATAATGTTGCGAAGCTTAAAAACGTCTGCGAGGATTAACATTACAACTACTGCGAGAGTATCGCGAGTCAGATATGAAATTAAAGGATAACTTAGCTATCATCCACTATGTAATTTCCTATATAAAGAGCCGAACAAGTGAAAAGAGGATAGAGATCATTTTTTGGAGTACTGGAGAAAGTTTTGAGGAGAGAGAAAGTTCTTGTGAGCGATTGTATTCTTGATTTCTTCCATTTCTTGTAACATTTATGAGAATTAATCAATAAAGTATTGTTTTTAATCTTCAAATATGTGTTGATAATTGTGAATTCTTGTGAGGGGTGTAGTGTAGGGATTCCTGCAACTACACCAGTGTTTGAATCCTGAATCTTTTGACGAAGTCATTCGGATGTTCGTTGTTTCGTTGGAACATCCTTCCTACATATGAGAAGGTAATTTGCTCAGACACAAAGAATTATTTCTTGTAAAAGGCCGCAACCATGTCAAACCATTTGGGTATGCTTCCAGGCATAACGCTGTTATACCACGTGTATGCTCTTCCAGTAAATGATTTCGAAAATTCCCTCAAACGGAAAACGTGATTGTATTCGTGCTACCCCAGGGATTCCAAAAATTGAGAGACATGTTCACGCACATTACCGGTGCTATCGTACAAAGAGAATTGAGGGGAAGAGTACCCCCTTGGATAAGGAATTTTTAGTACTTCCGGAGGATACGAGGGTTGATGCTGATATATGTCCAGGGAATCGCTTTTGTCTCGGTTTCGGAGGAGTTGCTCCAAATCTTCTCGTGTGACAAAATTGGACGGTTGACTTATCTCCGCTGGAGCTCCTGGGTGAGTCTCTTCATCTACAAAGGTGCGTCATGTTGAGGTGTTGGCACTGAGGTTATTGGAGGCGTTCTTCATGGGCTATGGCTGGCGTGATTCTTGTGGTAGCCGCTCCGTTAGTGTCTTGAGAAAAACAAGTACCTCCTTCTGAGTCGAGGCCATGTCCGTTTGGGCTCTAGCGAGAACCTCTTGTCTTTCCATCAAATCAGCAATAGTAATATGGGATCGGATCCCTCTGGGTCCTCTAGTTTCTCGCCCTGACGGCGGAATAGCTGCGGCTCTGGTAACGTTTGGAAGTGTCACACTTGAGGGAATATTGGGAGCGGCGGCAGCGGCTCTGGCTCTGGTGATTGGAGGTGTAACACCTGATGGAGCGTTTTCTGCGGTAGAGGCTCTGGTATTAGTGATTGGAGGTGAAACACCTGATGGAACATTAACACCACTGGAAGGTCTTAGTGATTGGAGGTGTATTAACACCACTGGAAGGAACATTAACACCGGGAATAATTTCAGTGCCAATGTTCTCAGGGTTTGTTGCTGATCCGGACCTGATTTCTACCATCTTGAGATCGTGTTGAAGAACAGAATTGAAAATTGAAAATTGATATTGTAACCGAGAGATTAATCTCCCAATGTGGTCGCCAATTATTTGAGGGTGAAAACCGTTTCTGATGATTTTGGTAATTTTGGGTGTATGGGTGAGAAACAAATCTAAACCCTAAATAATGTACTGCACAGGAGTACTTTTGATTTGAGAGATCAATCTGTACAATCCTGGCCTAAACAAAGAAATGACCATTCCAGGCTTGCTTCAGTCACAAAGTGAAGGAAAATGGTTGGTCTTAGGGAGGGAAGAGAAGAAAGTGTTGAGACCATAATAGTTGATTCTGGAAGTGTGGGAGTTTTATGACTTGTATCAGAAAGTAGAACTGGTGAGTGGGATGGAATGCTACCAGGTGATTTTTAGATATTGTGTGTTACCGACCAAAACTTGTTTTTTGGTGGAAATAGGTGAGACCTATTTATACAAGTCGTAACGAAACATACCCTAGCCTCGTAAAAGTGGTAATGACTTGAGTAATGGAGGAGAATGGTAACGGGTAACTCCTGAAATTGATGTTTCCATATTGAAAGATATGTTTCACCATTATTTCTTGCTATTACTAACCGCCTCACTTTTATGATACTTTCTTGTAACGGGCGTATTGCACGACGCACGCTGTAAACCACCAGACCAATACCCTGATGAGCATCCCCCAGTTTGTGACATGTTTTGATGTCTCGAGTGTTTTTGTGTAGCGTGTTGATATTGCTTGGAAAGTTAATCTTGGGAATCTTGCCGGCTCGGTGGTGACTTTTGACGATCGAGATTTTGCATCCTGAGAGGAAAAGTATCCGTTGATTATTGCAACCTTCCGTTTGGCAGCCAGTGGCATGGAGACGTAGTCGACATGGCCTTAGCATGCTTTTAGGTGCGGCCAAGTTAGGATTTTGGCATAGTTTAGGCACGACCAAAATTAGGGTTTAGAGCCGTGGCCAAAGAGTTGGCACCGTAGCCAAGTTGGTGCAGTGACCAAAAGTTACCACAAGTTTGGTGGCGAACTTGTACGGCTGAGATCTGCATCTCATGAAGAAGGATTGCCATTGATTATGGCCACATCTTGTTGTATAGTGAAGTGGCATCGCCACATGCTAATGGCATGTGGTGGCGTAGCCATGGCATAGCGACATGCAAGTAGCTGCGGCATAGTGGTATGCCAGAGACGTTGTGGCATGGACAAAGTTAAAAATTGGCTCCGCAGCCAAAATTAGGGTTTGGTGTTGTTTGGAAAGATTTTTGGGTGGCCAAATCTTGGTGCCTTGGAAGTCTTGGTGCCATTGAAAGAATTAGGGTTTGGCGTGGACAAGGCGTCATGGAAGAATTCTCCTTGGAAGAATTGGGGCTTGGCATGGCCAATTCCCCTTGGAAGAATTGGGGCTTGGCGTGGACAAGGCGTCTTGGAAGAATTCCCTTTGAACAATTCTCCTAGGAAGAATTGTGGGTTAGCGTGGCCAAGGCGTCTTGGAAGAATTCTCCTTGGAAGAATTAGGGGCCGATAAACAAAATGGGGCTGGACTTACTTGGGATGCGTGTGGCGCATTTAGGGCGACCTGATTGTTCGACGGGAAGTGGGGCCGGCAAGCTAGGGCGTGGCCACATTTCCAGTGCGCTGCTACGGATTTAAAGCGACCCGATTGGTCGAGGGAAATAGGGCCAGTTTAGGATGGGTCGTGGGTAATGGCAAGTGGCGCTAGCTGGCTTAAGGCATGGCCACGCCTCCCTTTGTTGATGCAGCTCCTTATTTTCTCTGATTCTGGGCAAGGTTTTACACATGCTAATCCATAAAGGATTAATTACCTAGTTTTCCTAGGCTTAATTTTGACGAGCAAGGTCTAGTATGTTGCGCAAGGCGTGAAACCATAACTTCGGCAAGTTAGTAAGGTTGATTGAATTCTATGTATTGACACAGAGTTCTTTTAAGTTCATTGCCAGAAAGCAGAATGCTTTTCTGATTAAATACCTTATACAAAAGATCGTATTCTTGATACTTGGAGATTCGTGCTACTCTGTGTCGAGTAAACTCGAATCGTCATGCCATATCAATATTAAGAGTTTAGTCGTAGAATATAGCATAAAAGGCATTCAGAGGAACTTATATTAAGTGAATATGCGCGAGGCGCCAAAATTTACAGAACATCTGGGATTCGCCAGTCTGGATAAATTACATGTAAGGATATTGAGCGGCTCAAGAAATTTGCAAGTGGAGAGATTAGCACACGTGGCTTTGTTTCCTTGCAGAGTGACGTCACATTAGATGCGAGGTTTTACGATTTTGACCCTAAGCTAAAAAACACCATCAGCACTTGTATAGGGGTTTCAAAAATATAATTTAATCTTTTGGATTACCTAGGTTTATATGTTCAGCAATATGACATTCTTCTAAAGTCTTCTCTTGGTTCCACTAAACCACATAAGTACCTGTCTCAATTATACCTTGGAACTCCATGATTATATCTGGTGGAAAATTCGATACTTGAAGTACAACCTTTTGTCACATAAGACAGGCCTGTCACCATGAATATATGTGGTCTTGCGTCATCTTCATCCTCAAGTTCTTAATTAAAATCATACTATAATCTGTTGGCCTCTCTTTGCTCTTGGTGGTGTATTCAGCCTCTACAACCGTAAAGATCGATTTCCCTGCTTTTTAATCAGTTGGAACCATCTGCAAAAGTTAAAATAATAATAATATAGTAACCTGAATAACTGTGTATGTATGTAGTAATGCATGAAATAGCAATTAGAATAACAGTATAAGTATGTAGCAAGTAGTAACTAATATGGTTGGATCATTTGATCCGTAAGAATCCATTCAAAAAATAAGTTGAAAAAGCTGATAGTCAACATAGTTACGGAAACCAAAGATGTAGTTCATACATATGTCCATAATCTGGAAAATTGATGCTTATAATATTTTTTTTCACAACTTTCGATAATCCTAGCTAGTACAATGAGCATCGAATATGCACCATTTCAAGAAACTAAAATCTAAATTTGGCGAGCCCTACAAATTCAACTGGAAACTAAAACTCTAAGCAGCATCCTCTTAACTGGAAACTAGTACAATGAGCATCGAATATCCTATCATTATTGAAGTTGGCTTCGTTTATGAAAATTCTTAATAAGAGCAAGCACACACCCCGAATAGCACTCTAAGCAGCATCCTCTCAACTCTAGGACACAATAATCAAATAACAAAATCACATCATAAACACATAAGGTAAAATCTTGGGGTCTAATATTTATTCCACTCATACAAAACCAAGTCTAATAAAGTGAACATCAATCTTTTGATATACCCAAGAGATATATGTAATTGTAAGGCTGATCTGGGAGATGAAAGCGTGCAATTATTTCTGGAAATAAAGAAGAGGAATATTACTTGTTGGGTGGAGTGCCACCAAACTATAGGATGTAGTGTTTCTCCTACTCCCATTCTTTGAATGACAGTAATAAATACTCCTTAACTAAAACCCTGACAACATCTGCAATAAACATGAACGTGTCATTGGTACGGACAGCAAACAACAAATACTTGAAGCATATCAGGATCATTGAAATAGTCTACCTCTCATATTTATTGAAGTTTAGGTACCTCAAGATTAAAGTAGAGCTTGATAGCATTCGTAGACGATGATGTGCTCTCTAATCTTATTTCTGCCATTATCATGGAAAATCGAGAGCATTTTGTGTACATTGACAAAGCTGTTGTGAAGAATGCCGAGGATGAGTTTGCTATTGTGAATAGTGCTGAGGACTTTGCTACTTCATGTGATTCAATTGGAGTCAATGATGCTGGTGAAGTTTCAACTGGCAATGGGGATGATCTAGCTGCTGGTAGAGCAATGAGAGAATGATTTCTTAAGGCCAACAATCAGTACAAAAACAAGTAATAATCAAAATCAAATTCAGGATGGCCTGATTTCAGTGGTAGAGATATAAAATATAGTTTTATGAGACAGATGGAAAATAGCCATCGAAATTACCACAAACAATGAGAATATCAGCTCCTTCATAGATGGTCCCAGACAACCCCGAGCATCACCTCTGGTTAAACTTTGGTTACTGAAATTTGAGAAAGATAAAGTGTTACATTGCTTAGGAACACCTCTGGTCACTTATTTTCTTGATTGATCATCAATGCAAAGAATGGAAGAATTATCAACTCTACTGACAAAAACAATCTGAAAAAATTGAAAATTTGATTTTAAATGCCTGCAACTTATTGCTGGGTATAGAAAGATCTTTCCAGCAACAAAAAATGTTCTTATTGTGACAATAAGATGCTCTTTTTGAATTCCCACGTCCTCAGCTAGAACATCCCATCACCCTAGAATTCTTCATATTCAAGATTCAGATCTCACCTGATCACCATTACCTAAGAATCATCAAGACAAAACCCTAATTTGAACCAAATAAACAATCAAATTGGTTATTTCCAAAAAACTTAGATTGCATGTGAAAGTAATAAACAAAACTAAGTAGCTCTAGTGAATGTTGATAGTAAAATTACTCGAGCCTGTTGATCCCGGCTCCTTTGTCTCACCTGCTCCAAATGATCCAATCTTATGACGATTTCGACCATTTAGTCTAATGATATTAGTGACGTGCCAACGTGAATGAAAACATATAATTATATGCCCTGAGAATGTGTCTATAAATGGGAACTATCTCTAAGTATGCCAGTCTAGTTGTTCCTTTTGCACAACCTAAGCCAAATTCAGGATTTGATTCTTGCCACAATATTGCTACGTATTTGGAGCAAATAGCAGTTTGAAGTCCAAAATCATATTTATCAAATTCATTCCTGGTCACAAATACAAAGAATGCTACAATGATTGATAATAGGAGTTTCATCACGTGTATAGGGTATTCTCCATTAAAATCATAACTACATTGCATCTGGTACTTGTATAGGGGGTTTGGATTACCTGGGTTTATATGTTCATTAATATGACATTCTTATAAAGTCTTCTCTTGCTGCCACCAAACCATATAAGTACCTGTCTCAACTATACCTTGGAACTCCATGATTATATCTGGTTGCAACTTCGACACTTGAAGTACTACCTTTTGTCACATAAGACGGACCTGTCACCATGAATGTATGTGGTCATCCATCATCTTCATCCTCAAGTTCTTAATTAGAATCATATTATGATATGTTAGCCTCTCTTTGCGCATAGCGGTGTATTCAGTCTCGACAACCGTAAGGATCGATTTCCCTGCTTTTTAATCAGTTGGAACCATCTATGAAAGTTAAAAGAATAATAATATAGTAACCTGAATAACTGATATGTATGTAGCAATGCATGAAATAGCAATCAGAATAACAGTATAAGTATGTAGGAAGTAGTAACTAATATGTTTGGATCATCTGATCTGTAAGAATTTATTCAAAAAATAAGTTGAAAAAGCTGATAGTCAACAGAGTTACGGAAACCAAAGATGTAATTCATACATATATTCAAAATCTGGAAAATTGATTCTTACATTTTTTTCACAACTTTCGATAATCCTCGCTAGTACAATGAGCATCGAATATTCACCATTTCAAGAAACTAAAACCTAAATTTGGCGAGCCCTATAAATTCAGCTGGAGACTAAAAATAATTAAGCATTATTGAAGTTGGCTTCGTTTATGGAAATTCTCAATAAGAGCACTCACACACCCCAAAAATAGCACTCTAAGCAGCATCCTCTCAACTATAGGACACAATAATCAAATAACAAAATCACATCACAAACACATAAGGTAAAATCTTGGGGTCTAATATTTATTCTACTCATACAAAACCAACTCTAGTAAAGTGAACATCAATTTTATGATATACCCAAAAGATATATGTAATTCAAAGGCTGAGCTGGGAGATGAAAGAGTGCAATTCTTTCTGGAAATAAAGAAGAGAAATATTACTTGCTAGTCAGAGTGCCACCAAACTCTAGGATGTAGTGTTTCTCCTACTCCCAATCTTTGAACGACAGTAATAAATACTCCTTAACTAAAACCCTGACATCATCTGCAATAAACATGAATGTGTCATTGGTACAGACAGCAAACAACAAATACTTGAAGCATATCAGGATCATTGAAATAGTCTACCTCTCATATTCATTGAAGTTTAGGTACCCCAAGATTAAAGTAGAGCTTGATAGCATTTGTAGACGATGATGTGCTCCAATATTATTTCTGCTGAATAAGCGGGGGTCTAACAACCTCACCCAATATTTCGATTAGAAAACTGTATGGACTAACTCTAATATACTTTTAAGAGAATCAACTAGACAGTCATACTCAATCTTAATAAAAAGTATATCAAGGAGTTAATATCTTCTCTCGATTTGATTTATACTCAAGCAAATTGAAATCTGCGAGTCATTATCAAATACAAGAGATATATATGGTACCAAAAACCAATATCCAAGGATCAATCAACCAAAGGTTGGATTTCATAATTGATTGATACAACGCACAACCTGTGATATTTCAATTATATAACAAAATATAATGCGGAATAGAAATAACACAGACACTAGAAATTTTGTTAACGAGGAAACCGCAAATGAAGAAAAACCCCGGGACCTAGTCCAGATTGAACACCACACTATATTAAGCCACTACAGACACTAGCATACTACAAACTAACTTCGGTCTGGACTGTAGTTGAACCCTAATCAATATCACACTGATTCAAGGTACAGTTGTGCTCCTTACGTCTCTGATCTCAGCAGGATACTACGCACTTGATTCGCTTAGCTGATCTCACCCACACCCTAGAGTTGCTACGACCCAAAGTCGAAGACTTTAATAAACAAATCTGTATGACACAGAAAAGTCTACGATAATAGATAAATCTGTCTCCCACAGATAAACCTATGATTTTTGTTCCATATTTTGATAAAATCAAGGTGAACAGGAACTAATCAATAACCCGGGCTTATACTCCCGAAAAACAGCCTAGAATTATTAATCACCTCACAATAATCTAAATTGTATGGTAGAGAAACTAGCTATTGCGGAATCACAAACATGAGACGAAGATGTCTGTGATTTATTTTTTATCTTGCCCTATCGAAGATATAATCTCAAGACAATTATTCAATTGAACTCGTATGATAGAAAATGGCAAGATCATATCGCTCACCTACAAGAGAAGTAGTTTCGCCTGGCTTCACAATCCCAATGAAGTCTTTAAGTCGTTGACCGACAGGGTCTCGAGAAGAAACCTACGGTTAAAGGAGAATCGACTCTAGCAAACCAACTAGTATCACACAGGAGGTGTGGGGATTATTTTTTCCAGTTGCTAGACGCCTCCTTTATATAGTTTTCAAATCAGGGTTTGCAATCTAACTTACATTGATAACAAAGTATTCAATATCCACCATTAGATGAAAAACCTGATTTATCCAAGTTAATATCTTTCAACCGTTAGATCGGAACTTAGCTTGCCACACACAAATGACATGTATTCATTTAGGTTTGAGTAACCGTACCTAAATGTGTACAGTTGGTTGGTTCACAAATAGTTAACCAATGGTTAGCCATATGAGTACTTTCATATCAACCATATTCATCTTCTTCACAACTAGTTCAAATGACTCAAAAGAACTAGTTGAATAGTTGTTCAATTGCTTATATCTTTATACATAGACACAATTGAAACAAAATCGGTTTGATTCACTTGAATCAATTCATGAACAATATAGCCACGGTTTGCAAATATTGCATTCCTTATTGATTTATTGTTTAAGTTCATGAGCTAACCGATTTGAGAAATATAACCAGCTTGGGTACTGTACGGGTATGCGTACCTTAATTACAAGATTTGAGTTTACAAACTCAACAGAAATTTTTGGTTCGAAAACTTCCGCCAGTACGCGTACCTAACCTGTCTCCTTCACCAATACCGCATGCACACATATGCACGCACTTAGTTTCCGGTACATGGATTTATACACTAATGTGTGAACACACTATATATGCTTATATCCATAGATGGTTACATAATCTCAACTCTACATTTCAATCATTGAAACATTCTTCTATAATGTTATAATAGTCGTTAGACATAAGAATCGACTATCGTCATCAAAGCTATTTTCAAGATTGAAACGTCATCATGACTTTCGTCACGGGTATTTGAGAAAAAGATAGGCGAGTCAACTCGACTCGAAATAACAAATGTGTATGTATGAAAACCATCATACTTATACGAATGTTGTCTCAAGAGTAGGAGATAGATAGATTTTTGAGTGCTAGATAAGTTCAAGTCTCCACATAACTTTTTGGTCGGATAAAGTTCCACTGGTTCCTTGAGTAGTTCTTCATCTTCGTAAGATAATCGCCATGGAGTCTGGAGCTTAACTATACTTAACTATCCTAGACCTAGACTTAGTCATAAGTAAACTAGAAATTAAGACGTATAGGTTTGATCACTAATATTGACAAGTTCGACCGAGAAATGCTCTAACAATCTCCCCCTTTGTCAATTTTAGTGACAAAACTATCAATACATATGGATTACAAAATAGATAAAACTTTGTAGCTTCTCGTCCACATGCTTGATCTCCTTGGTGCTTCAACATTACTCGAAACTTCGTTTACAAGTACTCTCATGATTCCATAGATATTCAATTCAGCATCATAGTCGTTGAAGTCTCGTAGCCATAACAATGAGAAAACAAAAGCTCTCGATCATTGTTATACAGTGTCATAGTATTATTACACAGCATCAAAGTTCTTATATCACAACCTTGACAACAATACTATAGATATGTATCACTCCCCCTTAGTCAATACTTTCGTCTCAACACGAAAACCACTCCCCTTTATATAATGATACGAAAACCATATGTATTTGTAGTGTGAACTACATATTAATTCTCTCTATTTTTGTCAATAAAATTGGCAAAGGTACGAAAACGGGATCCTAATGAAATTTTCACGGAGGCGTTTCAAGACCAAAGAAAAGTACATATCAACTTTGTTTAGACGTAACCATAAATCCGAAGCTAAATCCATTCATCAAGGACCTTATAAAGATACAAGATAACCCCTAAAAATTCCACAGTCGCACTCTTCACAAAGATATGGAAATTATGCGCAAGTTCAAAAGAACTCTCCCCCATTTGATGTCATTCCCGAGAGAACAACAAGAGCGACCTTACTTTTACAAGAACAGAAGGATTTCTTTGGACACCAAAAACCACAAAAATGATTTTATATCCAAAATTATCAATTATACTAACCACAAGAAAACCCATGATTAATTCAATCGGAATACACAACCAAAATAACCACAACGAATCTATGATTACTCTAGTTGGAAATGCTTACATAAGAAGACTTATGGAGCTACACAGTATATACATAAAATATGGATCAGGGAAGATCAATATTGCGGCATAAGCAAGGATTCATCCTATTTTCTATCACTGTTTGCACAATGACATACAATAGACATAATCCTCGTAAACAAAAATTCATCCTATCTTCCATCAATTATTTACATTATGACATAATAGGTTCAATTTTTGTTTGTCAAAAGTTCATCGATCTTGTATCAATACTTGCATATCGACATATAAAAAAGATAACTTTTGACATCGTATGGGACAATAATAGTTCATGGATGCAAATACACATCCCATAACATATTGCAATATATAAAACCATACACATTAATACTGCAAAAATCATCTTCCAAATAATTTTAGAGTTTAAATAAATAAATATAAAAAACAAAGATGAAAATATTGGACATAGCTATGTGTAATCACAATAATGGCTATTCCAAACTATAGTTATTCTTCCTAAAACACAAGAATAAAATTCTCATAAGAAGACTTCCTAGACAAAATAACAAATTTACTAGAAACTTTTAAGCTTGTGATTCATATTATCAACTGCGTCTTCGGAGAAGATATCCTCATTGAAAAGTTCTTTAACATGTGACTTCATGAGACCAAGGTCAGTAGTAACCTTTTACAACTCACTTCTAACCACATCAAGATTCTTCATTGTATCAACAAGTTGCAGTTTTGCTTCCTCAAAGTATTTAAGAAAGTCATGAACCACTTCAGAAGAAACCATATCCTCATTCTCAACATCTTCGTGTGAGTAGGCATAGTAGCATGAGGCATTAGGTGCACCTTCTTCTACAAGAGTTCTTTTCTTCCTTCCTTTTGATTCAAAACCAAAACCTTTCTAAAGAAATCCCTTTGCAAAATCACCACGGAGAGATGAAGAAGAGGACATTCTTGATAACCCAGAAAATAGCCTGGAGTATGCGTACGTGACTTACGTAACTCAATAGTGCGGCTACTTATAGGTTTAAAGAAGGAAGTTTTATGGTTTCCTTAATTGATTCGTGCCAGTCACACGGGTAACCTGTACGAGCTCAATTTCGACCCAAGAGTAGAACAAGAGTCGTACGCACACGACTTTGCTGAAAAACTCTTGCAAAACGAGAAACATCATGCATGATGACTCCAAAAATCTATGTCTCATAAAAGAAGAAATTTTTAGAGTACATGAGTAGCACCTTGTTTAACCAAAAAAAAAAAACAAAAAAAATTGACAACAGCAAAACAAAACACTTGTGCAAGTATTTTTACAAGGATATTCAGGCTAAAGACGATAAGAAAATAGCCTGAGAATACCATTCTAACAAGTATACCTGAACATATCTCTTCACCATGATTTTTTGTGTGAGAGATTTCAACCTTGTGATTAAGTAGCACAAGTATGGGCTTTTAGTTCATCAAATGAATATTGTTTTTGGTTAAAAATCTTCCTTCTGTACTTTGGAGGAAGACTGTTATGATGTGAAAAGTCATCATAAAATTTATTATCATCATAATACGACGCATAGTAAGGATTTTTACCTGAAGAATGTTGTCTGGATGAACTACTCAGTTTGTTGATGATTTCCTTGTATCCCTCAATAATCAATTTTAGGCTGTCATACATCTGCTCATATCTGCATTCTTTACTTGATACATGATTCACATCATTATCTCCATTTATAACAGGAGAGAGAACATAAGTTCTTCTTAGACGATATTTTTCAAAAGGTCTATTATGATTTTGTGAATTTGAGGAACTCATTGAACTGACCTTCCTGGTAAGAAACATAGGATGCGTACTAAAACCAATTGTTTTATACATACGAATGTCAGTTACACCTTTAAGAATTAATTTTAAGGTGTGTTGAAGTTGAACCAAAGATTTGTTTTTCAACTTGGGTTTCCTCTTTTGCACTATATGCCCTTTTGAATCACAAAAAATGAACACTTTCTGATCACAAGAGTGATTAAAGGTTTCAGACCTAGCATCGTCTGGAGATTTTTTTCTTCCAACTGATGTGTGAATCTCCCACAAATTGGTTTGTGATGTAGGACATCCATATATTTTCATTGTGTCAACTATTATAGTTGATCCCTTCGTCTGTATCAACAATCATTGTTGATCCCTTGCGTTTGTCTTAGTTTACTTTCCTTGCAAGTCCTTTACTTTCCTAGTTTAGGTAAAATTCCCTTTTATTTCCTTTAGTCGGTTCTTGTAGAATCTATATAAAGGCTAAGCCTCTTGTTTAGAGGATACAATCTATTATCATTCAATTATCAATATTATTATTATTATCTTTATTATACCCTAAAGTCTTGATCCTAGAATCAGATTTTATTAAGTTTCTGACGGAACTTAAACTCTCTTCTCATCCCCAACAACTAGTTTGGTTTCACCTCTATCAATCCTGGTCTGTGATACATTAGTTGGTATCAGATACATAGTTTTTATGTTTTTATCTATAATCAGATCCTTAAACCCGCTTCCGCATAACTCAAAACCCTTTTACAACAAAAAAAAAACCTAGTTTTTCTTTTTTTCGCAAGAAAGTTTTATGCAATGGAACGAAAAGTATATTTTAAAGATCTTCCGCGGTTTAGACTCGAATTATTAACAAGTATTCGAGAATATAACGAGAAAATGTCTAATCTTCGTTATACGTACTATCCTGACGAAGAAAATGCATGGAAACTAAACCGACTTTTTCGTGCCAGAGAAGAGAAAACACAAATATTGAAGAAGCTAGACGAATTTCTTTTTGCTGCAGCTAAACGTGAAAAACATAGGATTGCGATTGCTGAAGCTAAACGTGAATGTTCCGCCAAAATTTCTATTAATATTTCACATAATAGTAAAGCTGTCCCAGAGAAATCATCGTCTTCTAATGCTTTTGTAGTTGTTTCGGCTACGTCAGCTAAAAGAAGGAGATGGAAGTTGTTGTTCTAGGGGGAAAAATGGTGTTTCTAAAAAAGAAGAAAAAACTCAAGTAGACAAAGCTCCGCTTGTTTATAAAGAGAATAATGATAAACCAATTACAAGAGCACAGTTTGAAGATTTTGTGGAATGTTTTAGGAAGTTCCATGAGGTCACGTTTGAACCAGTTCTTATAGTTTCTTCTCAAACAGATAAAAAAAATCTTGTTCCTATGCAAGAAGTAAAATAACTGGTCGAAGAGATTTCGCATGATTCACAGGAGTTTAATGATTCATTGTCAACTCAAGAGGTTTCTTCTTCATCCGTGACATAAATTGGTGAGGGAGAGATGAAAACTACTTCTCAAACAGACGAAGTAAATCATGCTCATAAGAAAGAAAATAAAGTAAGCTTGGTCCTTAAAGAATCACATGATTTATCTGAACTTAATGGTAATTCATCTGATCTTAGTTTAACTTCGATATTGATATGACTCTTCATTCTTTTGTTGATAATAATCAAGTTATTGATCCACTGCATACGCACCCTCCTAGTAAGGCTCAATTCGTTGGGATAACCAATGAGATTTTATTTGTGTCTCCTTATATTTCTATAGATGTGTTAGTATGTCGATCGCAAGAGGATATTACTATAGAAAATTATACTGATATACAACTTTTAGCCAAAAAGATACTTTGGGATTTTGATAACGTCAAGTTTGCAACATATCCAAGTGCGGATATTCACATTGAAGAAATGTTCGTGCGATGGTCTACACCAAAAGGTATTGGGTGAAGAAATACATATCTTTCACTTGTGGGTGAAGACATAGGATTCATAGGTTCGTTGTTTCCTATTAGTTTGCCTACAATTCTTCCTATTGGGTTTTATATTGAGTTTCATATTGAGTTAACTCCAGTGAATTATTTCGTAGTATATTCGACAAGTACAATAAATTATAAACCATTATCTCCTACTTCTGTCTTTGGGCTTGGTTACTTATCTCAAGAAGATATAACTACTAACTATTATGATGGAACAACTCGTGGTATAATTTTCCCAAACCCCGGAAGGAAAGCGATAGAAAAACATTTATAAGTTAATCGCATGTGAAAGTAATAAACAAAACCAAGTGGTTCTAGTGAACGTCGATAGTAAAATTGCTCGAGCCTGTTGATCCCGGCTCCTTTGTCTCACCTGCTCCGAATGATCTAATCTTATGATGATTTCGACCATTTAGTCTAACAACATTAGTGATGTGCCAACGTGAATGCAAACATAGAATTATATGCCCTGAGAATGTGTCTAAAAATGAGAGTCTATCTCTAAGTATGCCAGTCTAGTTATTCCTTTGCACAACCTAAGCCGAATTCAGGATTTGATTCTTGCCACAATATTGCTATGTATTTGGAGCAAATAGCAGTTTGAGGTCCAAAATCATATTTATCAAATTCATTCCTAGTCACAAATACAAAGAATGCTATAATGATTGATAATAGGAGTTTCATCATGTGTATAAGGTATTTTCCATTAAAATCAGAACTACATTGCATCTGGTACTTGTATAGGGGTTTCAAAAATAGAATTTAATCTTTTGGATTACCTGGGTTTATATTTTCAGCAATATGACATTCTTCTAAAGTTTTCTCTTGCTTCCACCAAACCACATAAGTACATGTCTCAACTATACCTTGGAACTCCATGATTATATCTGGTGGCAACTTCGATACTTGAAGTACAACCTTTTGTCACATAAGACAGTCCTGTCACCATGAATGTATGTGGTCATCCGTCATCATCATCCTCTCAACATCAGAGGGAAGATTTAGACAGAGTTTCCTCTGTTTCAGGGCGATTCCATGCCAAATTCAAGCCTATTTTTGGTCTTCTCCGGTGACAATCCTAACATTCATCTAGTTCTCAAGCAATATTTCATTCATCCCATGTAACAGCACAGTCACACACCCATAATCATCTGCTACGTGGTTCTTGAGATTTGCTGCAGAACCAACACAATCCCTTCCGATATAACCAGTTATATCTCTCCACAGCATCACCAACATCTATCATGTCTTGATTTCACAGACTGCAATTTTTCTTTTATTCCTGGATTCTCCGATTCAACAGAACAACCACCAACAGCTGCAAATCGCAATATTATCAGAACTGCTCAAATATTGATGTAATTTTATCCTCAGAACCATACCTATATCTGATTTCCTCAAATTCAGAAGCAAACCCCCCATTTCCGTCAGTCGCCATTAAAACCCTAACTTAAAAATTCATCCAACTTCATCAAATCGCAACAGAAAAAACCCATCATCATTCTTCACAGACTCAAACCCACCTTCGATTCAAGCAACAGTACTTACTTCAGATCCAATTTCTCAATTACTGCTTTGAACTCAACAATTCATCACCATCTCTTTCTTGATATTTGAGTTCTTATTGATTTCTAACAGACGATTATCTTCTTCACTGGATCTTCTTTCTCTGTTAATTCTTCAACAACGCCTTCAATCCGTCTCTCAATTTCTTGGAATTAATAGCAGCAATGGCTGCTTTTCTCACCTCTCTTTTCTCTTCTTTCTTTCAGATGCAAATAATGATTGAGAGGAAATAATGATTGAGAGATATTTCTCAATTTAGGGTTGGACGGATATTTACACCCAATGATAATTACACTCTCTGATAAATGATAAGGGATACCCTGGATGACAACCCCTTAACTGGTCTGTATTTAGCACTCCTTCAAATAGAGTCGCCCCTTAACCTTGACTGGGCTCCCGATAGTGTTTGCCTGTAAAATGACGGCTCTGCCCTTCTTGCTCAATTTTGGATTATTTCTTCTCCTTTTTGTCTGCATGACTCCAAAGTAGCTATAAAACTCAAAACACGCCTGAAATGCAAAATTTACAAGAAAAATAACAAAGAAAGCATAATCAATAGATAGTAAATCAAGGTGTATTCTACACCTATCAAATTCCCCCACACTTAGACTTTGCTAGTCCTCGAGCAAGCTAAACTAAAACAAATACATACAACTCCATTTCATCGAGAAAACGGTTAAACTTAGCATGTATAACAAGCCTTTAAACCCCTAGGTGTCCCTAATGGACGAGTTATAGTCTCGTGAGGGCTTACTAAAGATATACCCACAAAACCTACTCCAACTTCAAAGCGTTCCAGCGTCCCAAGTATCCAAAGAGCTATGAGGACATAGATTTTCCGCATGGTAGTAATAAGAAATTATAAATATTAAAGAACATATTCTCATTCTTAAATGTTGAGGGAGAAATAACCACACCATAATGAGAGAACGCGTGTTTTGAGAGCGACCAATAAGCATTTTGCCTCGAATTTTGCCTCACTTAAAAGGATTTTATGATAATTGCACTCAATAAGATGGATTTTTTATGGGTCTCACATGTGTGCAGGTAGGAATGGAGAAATAATTCCTGCTACATGTTTAATGGTGGGAAGGACAACTTCCGAAATATTTTAAAAACCCACATCTTTTAACATTTTGAAAAACCATTTTTCTGACGATCTATAAGAAAGGAAATCAACCACTATTATCAAGGATGAGATTACTTACTCACCTTCATATCCGATTGCAATGATGTTAATACCAGTCTCACAACATCCAATAGAAATGTATTCCGCTCTTCGTCTTCATCTTCTTGGTCTTCAGCTTCGGCTTCAACTATTGATGATAAACTCTTGAATTTCGTAGATCCTAGACAATTTGTAACCTTTTTCCTTAAAATCCTTGTCCCTTGAAACTTCCTTATAGATTTTCCTTCCTCATGGATTATAAAATAAATAAAAACAAAATAACAAATTTTTCATGTCTCATTTTTTTTTCCTTTTTTTTTTTCATTTTTTTTTAATGACAAGAAAAATAATACAAAACAAAGTGAAAATAAAACAAACCATGGCCGTGGGAAGAGTACTTTACCGCTTGATTCTTCACAACTTGTTTCGTCTCGAAATCATAAACTTTAATAATTCTCACCTTTTGATTTTCTTTGCTTTTGTAAATTAGTCTTCTACTTGGATATAAAATTCCGCTCCTTATATGTAAGTCTTCAACATGTATACAAAAATCCGCTCATTGTATGTTGCTTTACTTGGATTTGAAATTTGCTCTTTTCTTGTTCAATTTCTTGTAAACCTCAAACGTCTTCAACTTTCCTTGTAAATTTTGATGTCACTCCCTTGTTGTTGATGATGGTAATGTTTCTATGGACTCGTCGTTGTCGAGAGAATGGTGCTAACTACAAAACGAACTACAAGAAGGAGGCTTTCATCCATAGACGTCACCCTCATGATTAGAAAAATTAGCACTCAAGAGATCAAAAAGAGTGCTGAAAATTGGTGTGAAGTTGGGTAGCTCACCATTCTACCCGGAATTAACGTACGGTGACACACACTAAAAAAAAATCTTTTTTAGTCAGATGGAAGAATTTCTGGTCGGTGCCTCACATGATATAAATACGGGTAGTCTCCACTAATGATTCATCAGCAAATCTAATAATGCATTTCCCTCTGCACCTCATTTTCCACCGGCATGATTAAATCCATTATTTAACACTCTAACAAATAAGAAATCCGAACATAGTTCCCTAACACTTCCAAGTTCAGTTATGTCGGTCAGAATTCTCTATGTAAACATACCTAGAAGTATGCTAGTGACTCTAAAATATCTACAAGTTGGAGATTTTATGCAATTTTTTTTTTAAATATGCTTAGCCACTCCCCCGCACTTAAACCTTACATTATCCTCAAATCGTCCAAGTAAAGTTAAGGTGGGAAATCCTAATATGACATGAAACAAGAAAATTAAATAAACAAAAAATAAAAAGCAAAAGGATAAGGATAAGAAATACAAAACCTATGGGTTGCCTCCCATGAAGCGCTTGTTTTAAAGTCGACGGCCTGACATATCTCTTGTAAGATTTTATTAGCCCGTATCAATCTCTTTAACGGGAAAACATGACGCCACATCACTTGGGTATCTCATTGTCTCAAAGATATTGAAATGGATGACTGCACCATCAAACACTATATTCAAGATGCCATTTTGGACATCAATCTTCATTCCGGCGGTGCTTAAGAATGGCCTACCCAATAGCAAAGGTGTATACTAGGAAGAATTCTCATCATTCATGTCTAAGACATAGAAATCGGCCGGGAATACAAGCCCATTAACATGCACCAAGACATTCCCAACAATCCCTTTCGGGTAAATATTAGATCGATTAGCGAGTTCAAGGACTACCTCAGTCTCCTTAAGAGGACCAAGATTCAAAGAATCATAAATCAAGGAAGGCATAACATTAACCAATGCTCATAAATCTAGCAAAGCTCGAGAAAAACTTGTTTTACCAATTGTGAAAGGTATGGTGAAACTACCGGGGTCTTTCAATTTAGGTGGGAGTTTCTTGAGAATGAACGCCGAGGCATTCTCCTACACACTCATGACTTCATTACCTTACAACCTTTTCTTTTTCATGCACAACTCCTTTAAGAACTTCGCATAGCGAGGAATTTGACAAATAGCTTCAATGAGTGGAATATTGACTTGTACTATCTTAAGTATGTCACAAATATCCTTGTATTCCAACGATTTCTTCGACTTAGCAAATCGGCTAGGAAACGGGGGTGGAGTGGTGAAAGTAGGAACCGGTTCCTTGGAATTCTCCTTTGGTGTGGTTGGTGTTGAATCCTCCCTTGGTCCGGCTTCCTCCTTGTCTTTGACTAACTCTTCACTTGTCTCTTCATGATAACTTGGACTCTCAACTTTTCTTCCACTTCTCAAAGTAATCATATTAACACTTTCTCTTGGATTCACAAATGGTTGTGAAGGAATCTTTGTGGATATTTAAGCTTTCATTAAGTTCATATCGGTCGCCAGTTGTCTCATTTGAGTTTCCAAAGCCTTGATTGCCGAATCTGTCTTTTGTTGTTGTTGTTGAACCAAAGTTGTAATAGTTTGCATGCCTTGCATCAATGCATTGAACTTGTCATCAATTGAATAATCTTGCTCTTTTACTTGTTGTGGTTGGAAGCGTTGTTATTGGAAACCACCTTGTTGCTCGTATGGATTGGGAACCGCCACTTGCTTGTTTGCATAACTAAAGTTTGGATGATCCTTCCAACCGGTATTGTAAGTATTTGAGTACTGTTCATACCTTGGCCTTTGATTTGAAAACAAAGCATTCACTTGTTCGGCCTCGTCGTCCGGAATAATCACCGCAACAATTCGTTGCACTACCCTTTCTATGTTGTTTAACCGTTGATCCGATTGTGAAGACGCATCCATTTCACTAACCCTTCGGATATTGGAATCATGTCTTGTATAAAAATTTTGTGCATTTGCGGCCATTTTCTCAATCAAAGTAGTTGCTTGGGAAAGTGTCTTTTCAGTAAGTGAACTACCCGCAGCTGCATCAATCAAGCTTTGTTGTTCCGGAAGTAATCCTTTATAAAAATACTGAATGACGAGTGTTGGTGTTATGTTGTGGTGTGGGCATCTTGCTAACAACTTCTTGTACCGCTCCTAATACTCATGGAGTGATTCCCCCGAAATTTGTAAGACTCCACTAATCTCTTTGCGAACCACAGCCGCCTTGGAAGCTGGAAAATACTTCTCTAGGAATAGATTTTTCATCTCGGTCCATGTTGTAATGCTCCCTAAGGGTAGATAATACAACCATTCTTTGGCTAAGTCTTGTAAGGAGAATGGAAAGGCTTGTAACATAGCCATATCCCTATCTTCGTCTTTGGTACTTTGCCAAAGACTTGTCATCTTGTGTTGAAATAATTGAAGATCACAATTTGGATCTTCACCGGGAAGTCCCTTGAACTTCGGTAGATGGTGAATCAGACTCGACTTCATCACCACTGTGTTAGTTAGAGGAATACACAATGGTTGCGAATCTAAGCATGGAGACGTCAACTTTCTCAACTTCTTCTCCGCAGGTGGAGGTGGTGGTGGATTATTTGTACCGCCTACCATTGTTGATGTAGAAGGCTCTTCTTTCAAGTTCTGAGCTTCTTGTAGTATTCTTCCCTTGCGAGTTATAATCCCACAACGTTGATAATCCTACTGTTTAGGTGCCAGAGATCAAGTACCTGAAATAAGATTGTCAAAAACCAAGTTAGATACGATAATAGAATCTAACAAAAAAAAAAAACTAATATCGTCCGCTACTCCCCGGCAGCCGCGCCAAAATTTGATGCGTGTCGTAACCACAACAAATTAATTAATATTTTTCTACCTAATTAACAAGTAATATAGGGTAGTCAAGTTCGTTTCCACGAGGAGCAAGAGATTTTTAGTTGTTTAAGGGGGGTTGGTTTTAGATCCTGGCATATTTAGGGGCGACCCCAACGCAATTAGGGGCGACACAAAATACAAAATAGGTTGAAAATGCTTATATGCCGCTTCATAATTGGGAGTTTAATCCATAATCGGTAGTTTGGGGCAACTCTATATTCGGTAGTTATATGAACTATTTTTACTACCGATTATAGGCTCAACCAAATTAGAAAAATATATGATTTTTGCAAAATCTCATTTTTGGGCAACTCTATATTCCTTAGATATATGTGTTGGATATTTTCAAGATTGTTTGCCGCTATCCGGGGGGTCCGGGGGGCGTAGCCCCGTCTCGTGGAATTTTTTTCGGTTAATGAATTTGAAAACTTATTCGGTTTTCCAGAAATTTTCACAAAACATGTCTGTTCCCATAGGGTTTCTTCATGAGACACCATTGGTTGGATATTTGCAAAGAGAGCCAGGATAATCGGAAGTTAGTATAACTATCTTGACTACCGATTATGGTAGGATATTTGCAAAGATAGCCACTGTATAATCGGAAGTCATGATAACTCTTCCTTTATTACCGATTATAGGCTCAACCAAAATTCAAAAAAAAAAAAAAGGATTTTTGCAAAATCTGATTTTAGGGCTACTCTATATTCAGTAGTTATATGAACTATCATGACTACCGATTATGGTAGGATATTTGCAAAGAGAGACATTGTATAATCGGAAGTCATGATAACTCTTCATTTCTTTCCGATTATAGGCTCAACCAAAATTCCAAAAAAAAAAAAATTTGCAAAATCTGATTTTGGGGCTACTCTATATTCGGTAGTTATATGAACTATCACGACTACCGATTATGGTAGGATATTTGCAAAGAGAGCGACTATATAATCGAAAGTCATGATAACTCTTCCTTTCTTACCGATTATAGGCTCAACCAAAATTCCAAACAAAAGGATTTTTTGCAAAATCTGATTTTGGGGCTACTCTATATTCGGTAGTTATATGAACTATCATGACTACCGATTATGGATAGAGGATTTAATTTTGGGGATACTTTATATTCGGAAGTTAAAGAAACTAAATTTACTTCTGATTGTGGATTAACTTCCGATTATAAAATTATCTACCGATTATAAAGGGTAGTTTCGCCATTAAAAAAAATGCCCCGAAAGTTATCAACCGATTGTGAAATAACCTACCGATTATGACCTATTTTGTCGTTTTGTGTCGCCCCTAATTGTGTTGGGATCGCCCCTAAAAGTGCATGCTTTTAGATTTTAAAAGCAAAAGAAAGTAAATAAAGCGATTAAAAGTTTAAGTTGAAATCAATAAGAGAGATTAGATCAAGGAATCCTTCTTCGTTGCAAAACAATGAATCAAGTTATGTTCTTTTCCAATTTTTATTAGTCACAAATTATCACCAACCGTAGGATAGAGGTTCGCTTAGCTAACCCCAAAATTCCTTGATTCACTGAGTAACATGTCCGCTTAATTATCAGATTCTATTCAAAAGAACCACCTTGAGATTCGCTTACAAGATGTAATGAAAAAGCGGGGGTCTAACAACCTCACCCAATATTTCAATTAGCAATCTGTATGGACTAACTTTAATATACTTTTAAGAGAATCAACTAGACAGTCAGACTCAATCTTAATAAAAAGTATATCAAGGAGTTAATATCTCTATCTCTCGATTTGATCTTTACTCAAGCAAATAGAAATCTGCGAGTCTTTATCAAATAAAAGAGAGATATAAACTTGGATGGTACCAAATACTAATATCCAATGATCAATCAATTTCCAATCAACAACTAAAGGTTGGATTTCACAATTGATCGATACAACGCACAACCTGTGATATTTCAATTATATTACAAACAGACACCAGAAATTTTGTTAACGAGGAAACCTCAAATGTAGAAAAACCCCTGGACCTAGTCTAGATTGAATACCACACTGTATTAAGCCGCTACAGACACTAGCCTACTACAAACTAACTTCGGTATGGACTGTAGTTGAACCCTAATCAATATCACACTGATTCAAGGTACAATTGCGCTCCTTACATCTCTGATCCAAACATGATACTACGCACTTGATTCCCTTAGCTGATCTCACCCACAACCAAGAGTTCCTACGACCCAAAGTCGAAGACTTGAATAAGCAAATTTGTATCACACAGAAAAGTCTACGATAATAGATAAATCTGTCTCCCACAGATAAACCTACGAGTTTTGTTCTGTCTTTTGATAAAATCAAGGTGAACATGAACCAATTGATAAACCAGACTTATATTCTTAAAGAATAGCACAGTATTATCAATCACCTCACAAAAATCTAAATTGTATGGTAGCGAAACTAGATATTGCGGAATCACAAACGAAGAGACGAAGATGTTTGTGATTTCTTTTTATCTTTCCCTATCGGAGATATAATCTCAAGCCAATTATTCAATTGAACTCTTATGATATAAAATGGCAAGATCAGATCGCACAACTATAAGATAAGTAGTTTTGCCTGGCTTCACAATCCCAATAAAGTCTTTAAGTCGTTAATCGACAGGGTCTCGAGAAAAAACCTACGATTAAAGGAGAAACGACTCTAGCAAACCAACTAGTATCACACAGGAGGTGTGGGGATTAGTTTTTCCAGTTGCTAGATGTCTCCTTATATATTTTTCAAATTAGGGTTTGCAATCTAAGTTACCTTGGTAACAAAGCATTCAATATTCACTGTTAGATGAAAACTTGACTTATCCAAGTTAATATATTTTAATCGTTAGATCGAATCTTAGCTTGTAACACACACATGAAATGTATTTCATTTAGGTTTGAGTAACCATACCTAAACACGTACATTTGGTTGGTTCACAAATGGTTAGCCATATGAGTACTTTCATATCAACCATATTCATCTTCTCATAACTAGTTCAAATGACTCATAAGAACTAGTTCAAGAGTTGTTCAATTACAAGGAAATCTTATGTACTACACAAGACACAATTGAAGTAAAATCGGTTTGATTCACTTGAATCAATTCATGAAAAATATAGCCATAGTTTGCAAAGATTTTATTCCTTATTATTTTATTGTTTAAGTTCATGAACAACCGACTTGAGAAATAACCAGATTGGGTATGCATACGGGTATGCGTACCTTAGCTTTACCAGAATTGGGTTTGAAAACCCAGCAGAAATTTTCGGTAGGAAAACTTACGTGGGTACTTATACCTAAGGTGACTGGTTTGTAAGTTTGTAAACTCCAAACTACAACAGAAATTCTCGGTGCAAGAACCTCCGCCAGTATGCATACCCAACCTGTCTCATTTACCAATACTGCATGCACTTGGTTTCCAGTACATGGACTTATACACTAATGTGCGAACACACTATACATGATTATATTCATAGGTGGTTATGTAATCTCAACTTGACATTTCAATCGTTGAAACATTCTTCTATAATGTTAACAGTCGTTAGACATAAAGAATCGACTTTCTTCATCAAAGCTATTTTCAAGATTGAAACGTCATCATGATTTTCGTCATGGATAAAGATGAAATTGGTTAAAGAGAAAGCTTACCAACATATATTTCGAGAAAAATATAGGCGAGTAAACTTGGCTCGAAAGATCAAATGTGTATGTATGAAAACTATCATACTATACTACTGTGTCTTAAGAGTAGGAGATAAAGTAGACTTTTGAGTGCTATATAAGTTCAAGTCTCCACATACCTTTTTGGTCGGATGAAGTTCCACTAGTTCCTTGAGTAGTTCTTCATCTTCATAAGATAATCACCATGGAGTCTGGAGCTCAACTATACTTAATATCCTAGACCGAGACTTAGTCATAAGTAAATTATAAATCAAGACATATAGTTTTGATCAGTAATATTGACAAACATGCTTGAGATAGCAATGCATGCGAGTTCGACTGAGCAATGCTCAAACAATATCCCCCTTTGTCAATTTTAGTGACAAAAACTATCAATACATATAGATTACAAAATAAATAAAACTTTGTAGCTTCTCGTCCACATGCTTGATCTCCTTGGTGCTTCAACATTACTCGAAAACTTCATCTTTTCCAAGTACTCCCATGATTCCATAGATGTTCGATTCAGCATCATAGTTGTTGAAGTCCCGTAGCCATAACAATGAGAAAACAAAATCTCTCAATCATTGTTATACAGTGTCATAGTATTATTACACAACATCAAAGTTCTTATATCACAACTTCGACAACAATACTATGGTGATATGTATCACTCCCCCTTAGTCAATACTTTCGTCTCAACACGAAACCCCTCCCCCCCCCTACATAATTATCCGAAAACCATATGTATTTGTAGTGTGAACTACATATTAATTCTCCCCCTTTTTGTCAATAAAATTGGCAAAGGTACGAAAACGGGATCCTAATGAAATTTCCATGGAGATGCTTCAGGACCAAAAAAAAAGACATATCAACTTGTTTAGATGCAATCATAAAGCCGAAGCTAAATGCATTCATCAAGGAGTTTATTAGGATACAAGATAACACCTAAAAATTCCACAACTGCACTCCCCACAAATATATGGAAATTAAGCACAAGTTCAAAAAACTCCCCCATTTGATGTCATTCCCGGGAGAACAACAAGAGTGACCTAACTTTTACGAGAAAAGAAGGATTTTATTGGACACCAAAAACCATAAGAAATGATTTTCTATATCCAAAATTCTTAATTAAACTAACCACAAGAAAACTCATGATTAATTTAATTGGAATAACAACCAAATTAAACACAAAAGTGATCAATTTATTTGAACATGCTCGACATAAGAAAACTTATAGAGCTACAACTATGTTAACCATAAAGGAATGATTAACTCAATCGTTTTATGCTCAACACAAGAAAACCTTATGGAGCATTGCAATATACACATAAAATATGGATCAGGGAAAGATCAATATTGTGGCATAGACAAGGATTCATTCTATTTTCCATCACTATTTGCATAATGACATACAATAGACATAATCCTTGTAAACAAAAGATTTTAACATATCTTCCATCAATGAATTGACATAATAGGCTTAACTTTTGTTTGTCAAAATTTCATCGATCTTGTATCAATAATTGCATATCGACATATAAAAGAGATAACTTTTGACATCGTATGGGACAACAATAGTTCACAGACGCAAACACACATATCCCATAACATATTGCAATATATAAAATCATAAAGATTAATACTGCAAAAATCATCTCCCAAACTATTTTTAGAGTTTTTAAATAAATTAAAACAAAATCTAAAAAAACAAAAGATGAAAACATTGGACATAGCTATGTGTAATCGCAATAATGGCTATTCCAAACTCTAGTTATTTTTTATAAAACACAAGAATAAAATTCTCATAAGAAGACTTCCTAGACATAAAGAAGGCATCAGTTTTCTTTGATGATTTCATACCTTTGAAAAGGTCCATCAAAATAGGAGTCGCTAATATCCTTGATTTTCTTGACCGTAGAGACTCCATGTTCATGAGTTAGAATTTTAGTTTTATGGTCAACGATGCGAGCAAGATGCCTGGCTTTGACGCAATCAAGGATGACTTTCTTCTGGTTCCTGATCAAAATGTTTTGATTATCAAGGATTCTTGCTTGTCCATCAATGAGTTGATTTATCTGCAATTGAAAGTTAGCAAGCTCGTACTTAAATTCATTCTGAACTAGAATTAAATCCTTGATAGATTCTCCTATCCAAGAGTTATACTCTTTTTTCTCAAGCTTTTTCAGAATCAGATCTTGAGTTGAATCACATCCTTTGAAGTTTTCTTCCATCTCAATGTTTACTTCTTTTTGAGGTTCAACAGAGGTTCCCATAGACATATTTTTTTGGGGGGAATAGGATAAACACATATGCGGCATATATATGTTGACAAACAAGGAAAACACCCTAGAAACCTTAGATTTCCTTAGAGAAGACTTGGACGTGTGTGGACCTGAAGAATATATCAGACACAAGAAGTACTTAAAAAAAAATACAAATTTTTTCTCAAAATGTCTCTTTTAAGCAAGGCTCAATATCTAACAAGATAGAGCAAAAGAGTTACAGAGAAGTACTGAAAAACTTGATCTGAGAAACAGACATCAAACAAACTGAATGGTGATCGACTTAAGACTTGAGCATCTCATAGACAAAAATCCTTGTAACTATCAAGTTAGATACAAGGATGAGAATACCTATAGTTAGGTAGCATGATGAGATCTGATCTCATCATTAGTGTTCAGAGATGATTTGGGAATACCATCCGACATTTTGATTTTTGTATTTCTTTTCTCTCTTTGACTGTTTCCGACTCCATAGAAATTTGTTACAGTCTTTTGAGAGAATCCATTAAATGGAACCTTTTGATGACTAAGTCCAGGACCTCTGGAGATTGGTTCTAGAAGATTAACTGAGATAGGTTTCCACCTTCTAGACTTAGATTTACCAGTCTTATTCTCATGTACACTGGGAACCTATGTTTTTGAGTTATAGTTTGCACCATGAGGGAAAACACGATCCCTGTAAAGTTTTTGAGATGAATGATCATTAAAAAAATTTATGAGAAATCTGGTCTTCTATAGGAATGAAATCCATTGTTGACTCCATCATATGATTAACTCGATTGATGGTGAATAAAAGAAGATTTCGAAGATCGGAAACCTGTTTCTTCCTAGTATAATAATGTTTAGCAAGATGATTCCTTTTCCCACAGAATGAACAAGTTCGTGAAAGAGAATTGTTGAAAAATATCTGTTTCAAACCCATATCCCGTTTGGAAGCCTGCCTTTTATGTAAACAATTTTTAGTGGGTACTTCCTTTGGTGAGTTATTCTTCGTGTCATGTAACTTGCTTGGCACAGAAGAATTTCTCATTTTGACAGTGTTTTCCTTTGTCAAGAAGACAGACTATCTTTGGGCTAGGTGAAGAGATGCAACAATATTCTTTGTTTCAACACGAAGGTTATTCAAATTAGATGAATGTGTCTCAATTAAACGTTTTTCTCTAATTGTTCCTTCTTTAACAATATTCTCAATGATACTAATCTTCTCTTGCTGAATATTCTCTTGAGTGAGTTTTTTAATATTGTTTGAAAATGACTCAATAATTTTATAGAGTTCACGTTCTCGATCAAGAGACTTTTCAAATTCATCCAAGAGTTGAGCATGATTGTTGATATCAATCGTCTCAATAGGATTTTCTTATTTCTGGTGACATTCCTTTCTACTTCTGACATCTTGTCAATTGTCTCGTTTCTTTCTCGGGATTCAGAAAAATCATTAAAGGAGCTATCCTTTGAGGCAAAACCAAGACACTTGACATAGTTAAAAGTATTAGAATATGCGTAGAGCGAGATGCTACTTTGTCCACAAAATCAGATTGCTACAAACACATATTGATAAGGTCATTAAACGTGTTTGCCTGCTCTGATACCAATTGAAAAAGCGTGGGTCTAATAACCTCACCCAATATTTCGATTAGCAATTTGTATGGACTAACTTTAATATACTTTTAAGAGAATCAACTAGACAGTCAGACTCAATCTTAATAAAAAGTATATCAAGGAGTTAATATCTCTATCTCTCGATTTGATCTTTACTCAAGCAAATAGAAATCTGCGAGTCTTTATCAAATACAAGAGAGATATAAACTTGTATGGAACCAAAGACTAATATCCAATGATCAATCAATTTCCAATCAACAACCAAAGGTTGGATTTCACAATTGATCGATACAACGCACAACCTGTGACATTTTAATTATATAACAAAATATAATGCGGAATAAAAATAACACAAACACCAGAAATTTTGTTAACAAGAAAACTGCAAATGCAGAAAAACCCCGGGACCTAGTCTAGATTGAACACCACACTATATTAAGCCGCTACAGATACTAGCTTACTACAAACTAACTTCGGTATGGACTGTAGTTGAACCATAATCAATATCACACTGATTCAAGGTACAGTTGATCTCCTTGCATCTCTAATCCCAACAGGATATTATGCACTTGATTCCCTTAGCTGATCTCATCCACAACCAAGATTTGTTACGACCCAAAGTCGAAGACTTGAATAAACAAATATGTATCACATGGGAAAGTCTACGATAATATATAAATTTGTCTCCCACAGATAAACCTATGAGTTTTGATCCGTGTTTTGATAAAATCAAGGTGAACAAGAACCAATTGATAAACCAGACTTATATTCCCGAAGAACAGCTCAATATTAGCAATCACCTCACAATAATCTAAATCGCATGGTAGCGAAACTAGATATTACGGAATCACAAACAATGGGACGAAGATGTTTGTGATTTGTTTTTATCTTGCCATATCAGAGATATAATCTCAAGCCAATTATTCAATTGAACTCTTACGATAGAAAATGGCAAGATCAGATCGCACAACTACAAGAGAAGTAGTTTTGTATGGCTTCACAATCTCAATGAAGTCTTTAAGTCGTTAATCGACAGGGTCTCGAGAATAAACCTACGATTAAAGGAGAAACGACTCTAGAAAACCAACTAGTATCACACAGGAGGTGTGGGGATTAGTTTTTCCAGTTGCTAGATGTCTCCTTATATAGTTTTCAAATCAGGGTTTGCAATCTAAGTTACCTTGGTAACAAACCATTCAATATTCACCATTATATGAAAAACCTGACTTATTCAAGCTAATATCTTTCAACCGTTAGATCGAATCTTAGCTTGTCACACACACATGAAATGTATTTCATTTAGGTTTGAGTAACCGTACCTAAACATGTACATTTGGTTGGTTCACAAATGGTTGACCAATAGTTAGCCATATGAGTACTTTCATATCAACGGTATTCATCTTCTCATAACTAGTTCAAATGACTCATAAGAATTAGTTCAAGAGTTGTTCAATTGCAAGGAAATCTTATGTACTGCACAAGACACAACTGAAACAAAATCGGTTTTATTCACTTGAATCAATTCATGAAAAATATAGCCACGGTTTGTATAGATTGTATTCCTTATTGTTTTATTGTTTAAGTTCATGAACAACCGATTGAGAAATAACCAGCTTGGGTACGCATACGGGTATGCATACCTTAGCTTTATCGGAATTGGGTTTGAAAACCCAGCTGAAATTTTCGGTAGGAAAACTTTTGTGGGTACGCGTACCTAAGGTGACTGGTTTGTAAGTTCGTAAACTCCAAACTACAGCAGAAATTCTCGGTACAAGAACCTCCGCCAGTATGCGTACGGGTACACATCTCCTTCACCAATACCGCATGCACACATATGCACTCACTTGGTTTCCAGTACATGGACTTATACACTAATGTGCGAACACACTATATATGCTTATTTCCATAGGTGGTTACGTAATCTCAACTCTACATTTCAATCATTGAAACATTCTTCTATAATGTTAATAGTCGTTAGACATAAATAATCAACTATCTTCATCAAATCCATTTTCAAGATTGAAACGTCATCATGATTTTCGTCACGGATAAAGATGAAAGTGGTTAAAGCGAAAGATTACCAACATATATTTCAAGAAAAAGATAGGCGAGTAAACTTGGCTCGAAATATCAAATGTGTATGTATAAAAACTATCATATTGTACGACTGTGTCTCAAGAGTAGGAGATAGAGTAAACTTTTGTGTTCTAGATGAGTTTAAGTCTCCACATACCTTTTTGGTTGGATGAAGTTCCACTGGATCCTTGTGTAGTTATTCGTATTCATAAGATAATCTCCATGGAGTATGGAGCTCAACTATACTTACTATCCTAAACCGATACTTAGTCATAAGTAAACTAGATATCAAGACATATAGTTTTGATCACTAATATTGACAAACATGCTTGAGATAGCAACGCATGAAAGTTCGACCGAGTAATACTCTTAACATGTAATTCCCCCGAATGAATTAAGATTTATGAATTTAGTCTTAGTACTAGTAGTTAGACTTGGTTCGCTCGGTCCACTTTCTAGCGTTGTTTTCAAAAACAATTGATCCACGGAATCCCTCCGCAAGGTCTCGTGTTTTCTACTTATGTAAAGAGTCAAGAAACGATTACTTATCCCCTAAATTTCACTAGCTTTTGATCAAATTAACAAATCAATTTTGCGTGCACTCTAAACAATCTATCAATCAATCATAAACAATCATATTAGCAAAAACAAACGATAATTATATGAAAACTTCAAAGTAGATTTAAAACAAAAATCAAAACATGTTAAGAACTAGGAATTCATCCCCAATCAATAAGAAAATTAGCTACTCATAGTTTGGAGTTCACACAATAATAATAATTAAAGAAGAAAGAAAAACTTAATGAAAAGATGTTGGTTGCTCCTTCCTCCAATCCTTGTGCACTTGAACTCCTTCTCCAAAGTAGATGTGTGTAAAAAGTTGTTGAGAATTCCTTTATTTATAGGCTTCAATGCTCTCCAATCCTTGTAGGAAAAGAATTCCTTTCTCAAAATAACACCACTTTCCCAATTTGAACCTAATTCCAATTTCAAGTCCAATACTCCAAATCTTCCAAGTTTTCATCCAATTTCAAGTCCAAGTCTTCACACCCATGAGTCTAGAATACTCTTCACAAATTGGGTCGCCTAAGAAATCCTGGTGCAACCGGAATCTGCTAGAAACATCACCGCCGGCCACCTGAGTACTGTCGCCGTCGACAGAATATTCCGTCATTGTTCCGTTAAACGTCACTGTCAAACTAACTGTTTCCGTCGGTCAATGGGGTCAAACAAAGGGAAGTTAGACAATGAGTCAGTATCTTACTCGGTTAACTCGTCTTACTCAGCTGAGTCAAGCTTTTCTTCTAAATCCCTGAGTCGACTCATCAGAGGTAAGATTTAGACAGATTTTCCTCTGTTTCAGGGCGATTCTAGGCCAAATTCAAGCCTATTTTTGGTCTTCTCCCGTGACAATCCTAATATTCATCTAGTTCTCATGCAACATTTTATTCATCCCCTGTAAAAGCATAGTCACACACCCATAATCATCTGCTACGTGGTTCTTGAGATTTGCTGCAGCACCCACACAATACCTCCCGGTATAACCAGTTTCATATCTCCACAACATCACCAACATCTATCATGTCTTAATTTCACAGACTGCAATTCTTCTTTCATTCTTGGATTCTCCGATTCAACAGAACAACCACAAACAGCTGCAAATTGCAACATCATCAGAACTGCTCAAATCTCGCTAAAATTTCATCCTCAGAACCAAACCTATCTCTGATTTCCTCAAATTCAGAAGCAAACCCCCCATTTCCGTCAGTCGCCATTAAAACCCTAACTTCAAAATTCATCCAACTTCATCAAATCGTAACAGCAAAAACCCATCATCATTCTTAACAGAATCAAACCCACCTTCGATTCAAGCAACAGTACTTACTTCAGATCCAATTTCTCAATTACTTCTTTGAACTCAACAATTTATCACCATCTCTTTCTCGATCTTTAAGTTCTTCTTGATTTCTAACAGACGATTATCTTTTTCATTGGATCTTCTTTCTCTGTTAATTCTTCAATAGCGCCTTCAATCCGTCTCTCATTTTCTTGGAATTAATAGTAGCAGCGGCTGCTTTTCTCACCTCTCTTTTCTCTTATTTCTTTTAGATGCAAATAATGATTGAGAGATATTTCTCAATTTAGGGTTGGACGGATACTTACACCCAATGATAATTACACTCTCTGATAAATGATATGGGATACCCTGGATGACAACCCCTTAATCTTGACTTTCCTGTATTTAGCACTCCTTCAAATAGAGTCGCCCCTTAACCTTGACTGGGCTCCAGATAGTGTTTGCCTGTAAAATGATGGCTCTGCCATTTTTGCTCAATTTTGGATTATTTCTTCTCCTTTTTGTCCCCATGACTCCAAAGTAGCTATAAAACTCAAAACACGCATGAAATGTATAATTTACAAGAAAATAACAAAGAAAGCATAATCAATAGATAGTAAATCAAGGTGTATTCTACACCTATCAGTCACAAATACAAAGAATGTTACAATGATCGATAATATGAGTTTCATCACGTGTATAGGTTATTCTCCATTAAAATCAGAACTACATTGCATCTGGTACTTATATAGGGGTTTCAAAAATAGAATTTAATATTTTGGATTACCTGGGTTTATATGTTCAGCAATATGACATTCTTCTAAAGTCTTCTCTTGCTGCTAGCAAACCACATAAGTACCTGTCTCAACTATACCTTGGAACTCCATGATTATATCTAGTTGCAACTTCGACACTTGAAGTACAACCTATTATCACATAAGACAGGCCTGTCACCATGAATGTATGTGGTCATCCGTCATCGTCATCCTCAATTTCTTAATTTGAAACATATTATGATCTGTTGGCCTCTCTTTGTGCATAGTGGTGTATTCATCCTCAACAACCGTAAGGATCGATTTCCCTGCTTCTTAATCAATTGGAACCATCTACTAAAGTTAAAATAATAATAATATATCTACCTGAATAATTGTATATGTATGTAGTAATGAATGAAATAGCAATCGGAATAACAATATAAGTATGTAGCAAGTAAAAACTAATATGTTTGGATCATCTGATCCGTAAGAATCCATTCAAAAAATAAGTTGAAAAAGCTAATAGCCAACAGAGTTACGGAAAACAAAGTTGTAGTTCATACATATATTCACAATCGGGAAAATTGATGCTTACATATTTTTTTCACAACTTTCGATAATCCTAGCTAGTGCAATGAGCATCGAATATACACTATTTCAAGAAATTAAAACCTAAATTTGGCGAGCCCTACAAATTCAGCTGGAGAGTAAAACTAATTCATCATTATTGAAGTTAGCTTCGTTTATGGCAATTCTCAATAAGAGCAAGCACACACCCCAAAAATAGCACTCTAAGCAGCATCCTCTCAACTCTAGGAAACAATAATCAAATAACAAAATCACATCACAAACACATAAGGTAAAATCTTGGGGTCTAATATTTATTCCACTCATACAAAACCAAGTCTACTAAAGTGAACATCAATCTTATGATATACCCAAAAGATATATATAATTCAAAGGCTGATCTAGGAGATGAAAGCATGCAATTCTTTCTGGAAATAAATAAGAGGAATATTACTTGCTGGTTGGAGTGCCACCAAACTCTAGGATATAGTGTTTCTCCTACTCCCATTGTTTGAGCGACAGTAATAAATACTCCTTAACTAAAACTATGACAGCATCTGCTGAAAAAGCGGGGGTCTAATAACCTCACCCAATATTTCGATTAGCGATATGTATGGACAACTCTGAGTTGTTTTCTAGAGAATCAACTAGACTCAATCAATAAAAAAAAATCTCAAGGAGTTATTATCTCAATCTCTCAATTTGATTTACTCAAGCAAATATGATTCGCGAGTCTTAATCAAAGAGAGATAACTTGAATGGTACCAAAGACCAATATCCAAGTGTCAATCAATTTAAATCAATAACCAATAAGGGCGGATATTCTAATTGATTGAACAACGCACAACCTGTATTATTTTAATTATATATAAAAATATAATGCGGAAAAGAAATAACACAGACACCAGAATTTTGTTAACGAGGAAACCGCAAATGCAGAAAAACCCCGGGTGCTAGTCCAGATTAAACATACAATGTATTAAGCCGCTATAGACACTAGCTTACTCCAAATTAACTTCGGTCTGGACTGTAGTTGAACCCCAACCAATCTCACACTGATCCAAGGTACAGTTTTGCTCATGCGCATCTGATCCCAGTAGGATAATGAGCACTTGATTCCCTTAGCTGATCTCACCCATAACCAAGAGTTGCTACGACCCAAAGTCGAAGACTTTAGCAAACAAATCTGTCTCACACAGAAAAGTCTACAAGATAGATAAATTCGTCTCCTACGAATAAACCTATGAGTTTTGTTCCGTCTTTTGATAAATCAAGGTGAACAGGAACCAATCAATAAAACCATACTTATATTCCCGAAGAACAGCTCAGTTTTATCAATCACCTCTCAATAAACTTAATCGACACGGCGAAGAAGATTATTGAGGAATCACAAACGATGAGACGAAGATGCTTGTGATTACTTTTATATCTTTCCAATCGGAGATAGAAATCTCAAGCCAATTATTATAATTGTACTCGTACGATAGAAACAGCAAGATCATATCACATAACTACAAGAAAAGTAGTATCGGTCTGGCTTCACAATCCCAATGAAGTCTTTAAGTCGTTAACCTGGTTTTAGAAGAAGAAAACCAAAGGTTAAAGGAGAATCGACTCTAGCTTATCAAACTAATATCACACAGAATATGTGGGGAATAGGTTTCCCAGTTGCTAGAGTTCTCCCTTATATAGTCTTTCAAATCAGGGTTTGCAATCAATGTTAGCTTAGTAACAAAGCATTCAATATTCACCGTTAAATAAAAACCTGATTAGATACAAGCTAATATCTCTCAACCGTTAGATCGAAAACTTAGCTTTCCATACACACATGTACTTGACGATTTTGGGTTTGTGTAACCGTACCTAAACGTGTACAATAGTTGGTTCAATATTAGTCAACCAAATGGTTAGCCAAATGATAACTTTCATATCAACCATATTCTTCTTCACCATAACTAGTCCAAATGACTCAAATGAACTAGTTAGAGAGTTATTCAATTGCTATGAGATCTCATGTACTACACAAGAAACAATTGAAGCAAAAATGATGTGATTCACTCGAATCGATTCATGAACTATAAAGCCACGGTTTGCAATAGCATTCCTTAGATAATTTAGATAAGTTCACGAACATCGTTTTTAGACATAACCACTCAAGTTCGCGGACTCAAGTTAACCGGTTGGAGTTCACAAAGTCCAGCAGAAATTCTCGGGTTCGAGAACTTCCGTCAGTTCGCGGACTGAAACCGAGCCACAACTCCAGTAGAAATTCTCGTGTTCAGAACTACGCACGTTCGCGGACTGGGTTGACTTCTCAAGTTTTGGTTTCACTTGATCAGCAAAGTTCGCAAACTTCGGTTCAAGTGATAAAGACTTATACATATATGTGTTACCAAAACAATGTTTATATCCCCCAATGGTTATACTGTTTAAACTCTCATTTCAACCATTGAAACATTCTCAGAGGACGTTATATAGTTGTTATTCACAAACTATTTTTTGTCAGAGCGATTTCCAAAGTGATTGAAACATAACATGACGTTCGTCACTAGGTAAAGATGAACTTGGCTAAAGCGAAAGCTTTACCAACACATATTTTGAGAAATAGATAAGTGACATATCACATGTGTATATTCTTAGTCTATATAGTAATACGACTTTTGTCTCAAGATAGGAGATAGAGTAGATAGACTTTTGAGTGATAGATAAGTTCAAGTCTCCACATACCTTTTAGTCGATGAAGATCCACTGGTTCCTTGAGTAGTCCTTCGTCTTGTATGATGATTGCCATGGATTTCTTGAGCTCAACTACACTTTCTATCCTAGTTCGAGACCTTAGCTATAGTAGACTAGAAATCAAGACTTTATAGTTTTGATCACTAACATTTACAAACATTCTTGAGATAGTAACCCATGCGAGTTCGATCGAGCAATGCTCTAACATCTGCAATATACATGAATGTGTCATTGGTACGTATGGCAAACAATAAATACTTGAAGCTATCAGGATCATTGAAATAGTCTACCTCTCATATTCATTGAAGTTTAGGTACCTCAAGATTAAAGTAGATCTTGATAGCATTCGTAAACAATGATGTGTACTTCCCTGCAAAAGTAAGTTAAAAGTTCCTTAGATTTTTATACCAAGTTTTTCTTTAAAATGATAAATAAAAGGGAAAGTCAAACGCAGGCAACTACCTCACTGATTCTGCACAAAGGTCGAGTGAACCACAACTATTATTTAAGGGATTGGACTGGTTTCCTGATCCCTACTTTCGATTTCATTAACTGAACTAATCAAAATATATTTTACTAATCAATATATTCCTAACTGACATGGGAGTATGGGATCTGTGTAGGTTAGGTCTTAGAATCTTATCCGAGATGATTTTTAACAGAATTTTGATTGAATTTCAAAATTACCCACTTAATTCACTACTCTTTATTAATCCACTACTCTAACCCTAACCTCGCCACAACTACGAATTTAGCTAATTTATTAAATCCAATGAATTTGGTCGCATAACTAAAATACGAATTTAGCTAATTTATTTAAGAGCACTGAAAATTTATCTGCAAAACACAATAAAAGGGTTGGGGTTCATTGATTAGAAGATAAAAAGAGACAAATAATAGGGATAAAAGAAAAGCTTAAGGGTTTGTGAATTGAGAATTAAATTTAGTTATTTATACTTTTTCAGCAATATTCGATAGAATAGTAAAAAGAGATAAAATAAAATCTAGGGCATTACCAATTTGAAAGACGGAGAAATTTACTTCGACATGAATCAAATGGAAGAGGAGTTGATCTTACAGTTGGAATTACAGCTGCAGGTACAGTTGTGTGAGATTATTTGAAGGCTCGAAGTTCCTATCCGTCCACTGAATATCTCCATCCGGAGCTTCCCGACCGCCGGATGATGGTCTCCGTTCAACGGCGTCCGTCTGATAGCCCTAGCTATCATGTATATTAGCAACGCACTGGAACAATTGTATGAAGTTCGCTTCTACCATCAAGATGATTTGCACTCATGCCTTTCGTGAAGGCAACTCTGTAGCTGACTCGCTGGCTAAGCATGGTGCGACAATGGAGTCTCGTTGGTGGACAAACACGCCGATTTTCGCTAGACGAAAGATTTCGGTAGATAATTCGATTCTTCCGCTATACAGATTTCGTAATATGTAATTCTTTTTTGTTTTCTCCCTTTTCTTCTGTATGTTTTTGGAGGTAAGGCCTTGTCCCCCTCCTTCTTTTTTCTTGGTTTAATAAAATAGTTGTTTAGCAAAAAAAAAAAAAAAAAAAAAAGTTAACTGAATCATTAAAAAGTATATGAGGAACAGAGAGTATGGAATATCAATATCGCCTCAATGCACACGGCAATTTAGGCAGGAATGTACACAGTCATCATTCTCTAAAGAGAGACTCAATAACCAATACTAATGTCGCTAATGTAAAAGACACTATCAACGACTCTAATCAATCAATAAACGAAATTGAATTGGTCAGACACTTGGTAAGTTCCTGGTTATACCGACAGAGGTATGGACTTCTAATCCAACATTTCTTTCTTTGTCCAGTATGGTCCTGTTCTAGAGATGAAATCTTTTCAACACAACCATGTACTTCGTGCAATATAATTACTGTATCGACAATTTAAAAACCATGTATGGTCCATAGTAAAACTTAGAGAAAGGAAACCAGAATTCTTCATAGACTAACCAGTAGTCTGTACAGAGTAATAAATACAGAAGGATGCTATTTTCACTCTGTATACCTCAAATATAACTGATCGGCATCCAAGATGAAGTATTAAGATCTTCATAGTTGTTCCTTTCACTCTAACCTACATTCATAAGCAAGTTGCAGAACTGTACTTTTATTATTTGCTGCAGATGGTTTAGTATTGCTAATAGAGATAGACACCCTTTCACGGTACCTAGTTTTATTTTTGAACTACAGACAGAGAGGGATTCTTCACGGGTTATTAACAAACTAATTACTTGTATGTTAAAATACCTAATAAAATGGGATGTACATTATCTAATACACATAATAACAGGAGTAGCAATCATAAATCAACCTATTCAAATACTACAGAAGTTATTTCAATCCGTAAATCATGTTTTTTCTTCTTCCACTGAACAGCATATAAAGCCCAATGAACTGCTATTGAATTCAAAACTCCAATGACATTATCGAGATTCAAGAAGAAGTAAATAGCGAGTAATAACCAACAAAGAAAAAATAATAAAACACTAGCCATTATCCAAACAAGCTATAATTAAAATCGCTGACGCAAGTATAATATCTGTAATGCCATGAGAATAAAACACATGGCAGAAAACAGAAGAAGAGAACTGCAAACTTCAATGGGAATTTTTTTGGAAACGAGCAGGAGCACCGTAACCACCAAACTCTATTAAAATCTCACTATTATATATATATATATATATAGTTTCGGGAGAAAATACTCTGCTGTGGTTAAAAGTTGGATCAAGGTCAAATTCTATAGCTTCTGGCCCCACCAAGAATATTTCAACCAATAGGAAACTTTTGTTTTTTCACACCCCAAATATTTTTCCACGCCCACTTGGAACATAAACTAACGATCCTGATTTCTAGCATACGAAATCTTCGACCAATAGAAACTTGAAACCTAAACTAACGAACCCTTGATTTCTATCGTGTAAAATCTTTGACCAATGGAAATCATGGGTTTCTAGCGTATAATATCTTCTCCGCAAACCCTGATTTTCATTCTCACACTTTCTTCACCAATACCTGTTCAATTATTTCGCCTCCTCACCTCTTTTTGCCTGTTTATTTTGATATCGGGGTTTTTCTGTTCTTTTCTTAACTTTTCGTGATTTTATTTTGATGTCGAAGGTGAGCTATTTTCAGCAGTATCGTGTCTTATTTAACAGGGATTTCTAAGTACCAAGTTCTAATTTTGCAGGTGATAGTTAATCACTCTCCAAAAAAGTTTGGGGTTTATACCATATTTTGATTTTTGTTGTTACTGTTATTTTTCTTTCTTTGGTGTAGTTTGATTTTTTTTTCGGTTTTGATTTTGCAGGTCACCAAGACGATTAACACAATAACGCAGGTTTTTCTCTTGATAAAAAAATAATCATCAATCGGTAAACCCGAGCTTATTTGTTGTTTTCGTTTTTGATCCAAGATATTGCTTCTCACCCCCCGAATACTGATAATATATCGTCATATGATCTTTACACCATTTGTTGTACTTTGATACACACAAAGAGATTCGAATTGAACATCTCTAATCAAAAGAATTATTTAATTTTCTTTGATGTGTTTGATTGCAGCTTGTAAGCACATATCTAATCAGAAGAATTATGCATGCTCTCTTCCACTTCTTATAGTAAGGATCCCTTTCAATCAGTGATATTATTATTGCAGTATTTGTAAGTGGCATGTGAGTGTTTGGGTTTTTCTCTTTCACTGTAGGGTGGATACTAAATAAACGTGAAATTGGGACTATAGTGGATGGTAATTTCAAAACTGAAAATGATTATTGTATATGGAATTACATTGTTACTCTTTGTAGTTCCAAAAGAATTATATGTATACCTAATTATGTATATATGCACTTTAATTCTAATTATGATTCTCTCTTCTTTTTCTCTTTTCTTTGATTATTCAGAATAACTTCTTACTTTCATATTAGCCAACATATTGAATATACAATCCAGAAAATGACAAGGTTACTCAATGGAAGGATAGGATAGGGTTATATATGGGTTGATGGTGTCACTTGAAAACAATGGTTCATATAGGCATAGATGGCAACATAGAAGTGTTCATTAATAAAATGGCTACACAATTATTCACAGTGTAAAGAATAAAGTAGATTGGTTTTTCTTTTAGTGGTTTTGCAAGATGTTAATTACTTTCTTTTATTTTTCGTATGAAATAGCTTTGTTTGATCTTTTTTATGGAATTTTTTGAAGCTATTTATTTAAATTAATGTATTACTTCAAGATTTTTTTCAATGCAGTATGTGCATGGTAGTTGCCATTGTATCTAAAAATTAGGTATCTTATCCTATATCTTAAAACATGTGGTTAAATGAAACAATTGTGGATATTTTTGCGTTGTTAGAATACTTTTTATTTTAGCTGATGTACATGTGCAGGGAACTTCTATGATAATTCTCCGTACAAGGCAGTTTGTACGAGAAAGAGTGTTCCTAAGCCAGGTTTGTTGGACGACACATTTGATTATAATGGAAATGATGATGAGGAAATATCTCAAGAGACTTTTAGGCTGCTACAGATTATGCAAGATAGTATAGAGGATGGGGAAGAAGCAGGAAACATTTTTTCCCCAATGATATTAAAGGCTTCAGGGTGTTTGGTGACCAATATAATGAAGATTCGGAGCATGGCTCCTCAAAAGGCAGCGATAGTACCAATAATTCAAAAAAAAAGTTAATAATCGGGAGATTAATAACCAACATCAGACAGTAAACTCGAACACAAGAAGGAAGTGTCATTCAGTTAGGAGAGACTCTTGGTCAGGATTCTATCAGGTTGAAGAAGGCAGATAAGTTGCAAAAACGACGTTGTAGGAGCAGAATCTCGCAACAACAACGCTCTTGCAAGGATTTCTGCCACACATGGCAAGTGTCGCAAATAATTATAAGAAATGACGAAATATGTGAAGATTTTATCATTACTCGCAAGAATAAGGTGATAGTTCGCAATAAATGTAGCAAGAAGGAAGAATCCTGCGAGACATGGAGAGACTTGAGGGAAATGTAACAGAAACTTGAGAGAAATGAAGAAAGCTTGCGAAAGATATTACCGCAGAACTCATATCCGAAATTAAGGGAAATCTTAGCTGTAAATGAGCTGTCATCCACTATGTAATTACCTATATAAAGAAGAGAGCAGGAGAGAGAAAGGGGGAGATAATTTTAGGAAGAGAGAGAAAGATATTTTGTAGAGAGAGAAAGATATTTTGTAGAGAGAAAATGTATTTTCTTTATCATCTTCTTCCCCAAAACTAGATCTAGAATTCTTCCAAGAATTCCATTAATGGAGATTGTAAATGTAAATGGATGTAGCTACAAATTATCATAGTGAAGAACCGTGGATGTAGATCATATTGATCGAACCACGTAAAAAATCTTGGCGTCCATTTATAATTTTAGTATTTTTATCACCATTTTTATATATAGATCTAGAAATTGTTATCAAGATATGATAAGGGGTGTGTTGTAGATTTCATCGCAAAGACGGCAATGTCATAAGTCTTAAAGAGCAAGGAGAAAGATTAATCTCACAAGATGGCTTAGATTTATCATATTGTCGCAGAGATCAAAATAAATGATAAGACAAGATCAATGGATTATTACATGAAAATGTAAGAATGTCCTGCGATCTTGTCGCAGACAAGTGGCATAATAAGACCTTTAACTAGGAAGGCAAAATAAGACCACAAGAGAGGTTATACCTACAAGCGTATAACAGATTGCTAACGACTTTATATTAGTCTTATTTCATTTATCATATTGCAGATCAATAACAAGAGGCAATTATGGGAATGCATAGAATGGAAATTACAATTTGTCGCAGAAAATAGTCGCAAGAAAGAAAGAGAGAAGTACACAAGTTTTACAAAAAGAAGATCCAAAAGAGAAAATAAGACCACTAGAGAGAACGCAAGTAAACTTGCGAAGATGATTATATTGCAGGAATAAACGGTGGAGAAAATAACAATGAGATACAATGAGCCAGAAAAATGAGGCACAAGAGAATAAACTTGCGAAAATAAAGAGAAATGCCCACACTAGAGAAAAAGTCAAAGAAATGGAGAATGGAGGAAATTTAAAGCTACATCAATTTTACCGCGGAAAAATGAGATAAGTAACCCAAACATTAGCTATACATTACAATAAATAAGCATTCTCATCATACAAGCATCATACTCGCATCATAAAAGCATTGCATAAGCATTTCATGGCATAAGCATCGCATACACATTTCATAACATAATCATTACATAAATATTATATTCGCACAAGTATTTTACAAAATTTTACAGAGTAATACCGCGAAATTTCGCAGGACTATTCATAATTCGCAACACTATTCGCAGCACTATTCGCAAAACTATTCATAATTCGCAGTACTATTTGCGGCACTATTCAGAACTTCGCATAAATGTTCAAAAATTCGCAGAAATGTTCAGAAATTAGCAGGGTTATTCATAATCACGCAGACTCATTCATAAACTCGTAGATTCATCCAGAATTTCGCAGGAATTGTGATTATTTCGCAGAATGTGATTAATTTCTTAAAGTGATTACCACTTGAGGCAGAGGCAAGATAAGAATAGAGACGCAATTTAATCATTCAACATTTTCTCAAGGATTCTCCTTCATAGATAAAGAACAGAGGCAATTATGGATTACCAAGAAAATATTTTATGTTCTTTATCTTCTCGGCAAGAATCATTTCCAAAATGGGCAAGAATTCTCACCAAAAATGAAGAAATAATTTCGCATGAATAGAGGCAATATTTTTCATTCAAGAGCGGATACTTCATATATTTCGAGGATTGAGTACTTCTTATACTTCTTCAAGGATACTTCGCATACTTCAATCTTCATACTTCGTGTACTTCAAAAGATGATACTTCTAATTATTTCTCAAAGCTTCAGAACTTCGCAAAAGAATAGAGGCGAGTATATACTTTTTAAGTTTGGTATTCTTTCGCTAGTTCCTTCGTCAACAAAGATCAGAGACTACTACAACAACGAGTTTTTTCTTAAAGATTCCTCTTCAAGCAATATTCAAGAAAAAAGAGGCAAAATGTAGGAGCAGAATCTCGCAACAACAACGCTCTTGCAAGGATTTCTGCCACACATGGCAAGTGTCGCAAATAATTATAAGAAATGACGAAATATGTGAAGATTTTATCATTACTCGCAAGAATAAGGTGATAGTTCGCAAGAAATGTAGCAAGAAGGAAGAATCCTGCGAGACATGGAGAGACTTGGGGGAAATGTAACAGAAACTTGAGAGAAATGAAGAAAGCTTGCGAAAGATATTACCGCAGAACTCAGATCCGAAATTAAGGGAAAGCTTAGCTGTAAATGAGCTGTCATCCACTATGTAATTACCTATATAAAGAAGAGAGCAGGAGAGAGAAAGGGGGAGATAATTTTAGGAAGAGAGAGAAAGATATTTTTCAGAGAGAGAAAGATATTTTGTAGAGAGAAAATGTATTTTCTTTATCATCTTCTTCCCCAAAACTAGATCTAGAATTCTTACAAGAACTCCATTAATGGAGATTGTAAATGTAAATTGATGTAGCTACAAATTATCATAGTGAAGAACCGTGGATGTAGATCACATTGATCGAACCACGTAAAAAATCTTGGTGTCCATTTATAATTTTAGTATTTTTATCACCATTTTTATATTTAGATCTAGAAATTGTTATCAAGATATGATAAGGGGTGTGTTGTAGGTTTTCCTGCAATTACAAACGTGATGAAATAGCACAAATAGTTAGAATTTCTTAAATAGTACATCTCTTTTAGACCCGGTGATCTCGACCGAAAATGAGAATGATATGAAATTGACTTTAGGAATAGATCCAGCGAGAGAATTAGGTCTAGATTTTTTTATCAATTGCCTATTTTTTCTATTTTTTGCTTCAAATTTTGAATCCCTAAAAGTTCACTAGCATCACAACATATTTATTCACCACTGAATATCTAAGGGCACAAAACCTAGTTATTAAAAAATATAAGAAAAAAAAGAGGACGCCAAGATAGATTATTATCTTTACTAAGGTTCAGATTCAGTCTGACCAAAACTGTTATTTATTTTTCGTCCCCTACGTGGGATGCCTTCACTTGCGCATTGGGGAATGACAGCCCAATCAAAATATAGTGAACTGTAAGACTTAAGAATGACCTCTTTCTTACTTCCTTTGGATATAAGAGATCATACTTTGACACCTAAGATTCCGTAACGTGTTGAAACTTCTGACAAAGCATAATCGATTTTCTGGTTAAATACATTACAAGATGTCTTTCCGTACTTCCCACATTCACTTCTAGCTATTTTCGCACCTCTTAATCGACCCGAAACACAAACACGAATCCCATCTACTCCTTTTGGCATGACTGTGTTTCCAAGTCCACAACGATCAAATTTGCCTTCTTCTTTCGTATTTCTTAACCAAGGTCTTGCATCATTTGATCGCCCATGGGAGAATCTCCAGAAGTATCAGTGCATTCAATAGCTTCAAAGGAAGGTTTTTGCTTCCTTGCCTTCCTTATTGGTGTTGGTTTATCTTTTACGCGTTTCTTGAGCAAATCCTCGGCGATAAGTGGCCAATAGTCACCATCAAAGTATGACAAACGAGCTGCAGTTACCTTTTGTTCCCCATGAGGTGCAAACAAATAATCATATAAGTTAGTAACACTCGCCACAATGTTTTATTTCGCTGCTTTCCTAAGCATTTCTCCGTACCAGTCTCGCAGAGTTCCAAGCTTGGGGATTTTCTGTATTTCAGGATGACAATTGAATATGTAATTATTTGTTGGGGGGCAAGAACATATATAGCACCTATAGAACCCCTTTTTCCTGCAATAATCGAGATATCCCACTGTTAGCATTTATTGTCTGTATGGATCTGTTACTTGTTAGTAACACTATTCTATGTCAGTCATTACGTCACTTATTACAGCTGTATTAGAGTAGTGTTAAGTCGGTTTCATCTTTTATTCTTTTGCTGTAACTGTAAAGTCATTGTCTATATAAAGACACGATACTTCTCTTTGTGAAGTGAACATTATTCAATATCAATACATATTTCTTACATGGTATCAGATACCACAAAGGGAATTTTAACTTCTTTGTTTTGATCCTACCTGTTTTTACCCTAACTTCAACCATCACCATTAAACCTGCAACTCACCTGCTTCAACAATGGTGAGAACTACTCAAAATCAGGTTGCATCTACATCTACTTCCGTTGTTCATCATAACCTTCGATCAAATTCTTCATCATTATTTCCACCATTAACATCAGTTTCTTTACAATCTCAACCTTATTCCTCTCAACTACCACCACAGGCACCGCCATTAACTCACTCATCACCACCACCACAACCACAATCTGTATCTTCTCCTCAACCTAATCTACAACATACACCTATTACTTTTCCTCATCATACATCTGCACCGCAACTACGACACCAACACCACCAACAACAGCACCAACAACAACTTCCACCAATTCTTTTCCCTTCTTTATCTCAATCTTCCTCATAGTTTTACAATCCTTTTGACTTTCAGAGTCGATTTACAATTCCTTTTCAAAACATCTCAAAAATTGTTTCTGCAAAATTAGATGCATCAAATTTTCTTGTCTGGAAAGATCAAATGTCTTCTATTCTAATCTGTACTAATCTCTATGGATTTGTTGATGGATCTATACCACCAGAATTACCTACAATTTTGATCAACAACACCTATGTTCCAAATCCAATATATCTAGAATGGTTACAGATTGATAAATTTGTTGGATCATGCATAAATGCCACTGTTGACAAGTCTTTATCTTCTGAGTTACTTGGTAAAACTTCAGCAAGGGAGAAATGGTCACATTAAGCCAAGTTATTCAGTGAACAATTCTTTGATAGAAAATCCATTCTTCGATCTCAACTTCACTCAATCAAGAAAGGCTCCTCTACCATCAGTGAGTTTCTTCATTAACTCAAGACCATTGGAGATTCTCTTGCTGATATTGGAGAACCTGTTCAGGATGCAGATCTGGTAATATATGCACTAAAAGGTTTGGGAAAAGACTATATTCACTTTGTAGTAAATGTGCAAAATAGGGAACCGCCTCTTCCATTTTCTGAATTGCGATCCAGATTGCTTAGTCATGAGCAATTTCTAAAAGAGCAAGAATCTGAGTCTTATACTTCTTTGATTCCTGATCCAACTAACTCAACTTTCTATGTCAAAAAGTACAATCCTCAACACTTCCCTTTTAGAAAAACAAACCCTCATCATTTCCCTTCTTATGGTCCTTCAATGTCTTATACTTCAACACTTAATTCTGCTTTTCCTCAATTAAGTTTTAAGAAACCAGAGTTCACTTCTGCACAAAAACCTGTTCTAGATGATCAAACTTGTCAAATTTGTAGAAAAGATGGTCATCTTGATAATAGATGCAGATTTAGGTACACTCCTTCAAGGAATAGTGGACCTCCTTTATAGAAAGCTTTTCTTGGTATGGATTTGAATGCAGGAAGCAACAATGATACTACTCCATGATTTTCAAATGAGTTTGATTATAATTATCAAGTTGCTTCTCCTGCTTTTGAAGCTGGTGGTTATTGGGAACATAGTTCTACTGGTCCTATTTGGATACCTGATTCTGGTGCATCTAGTCATATGACAAATGACGCTTCCTTACTGGATCATTCTTCTACTTATACTGGCTCATAAAAGGTGATGATAGGAGATGGTAAGCTACTACCCATTTGTCTACAAGGTTCTTCATCTTTCTCTACTGATCAAACTGATTTTCATCTGCACAAAGTTTTATGTGTTCCTCACCTACAACATAATTTACTTTCTGTGGCTAAATTCACTTTGGATAATAATTTTGCTTTCATTTTTTATCCATGGGGATATGAAATAAAGTCACTCAAGAACAACCATATACTGGCTAAAGGGAAGGTTCAGAATGGTCTCTATCCTATTATGTCCAATTCTACACCAGTAAATGCTGCATTCTCTGCTGTTGTGGCTTCCTCAAATATTTGGCATTCTAGGTTGGGTCATCCTGCTCAGAAGATCTTACAAAAGCTTGCAAATGATGCTGATATAAATCTATCCAGTAAAGTAGTTAACTTAGTGTGTGGTTTTGGTCAGTTAGGTAAAAATAAATGTTTACCTTTTACTACTACTAGTTTTGTCTCTAGTACTCCTTTCTTGTTAGTTCATTGTGACATTTGGGGTCCTGCAGCAGTCCAATCTCATTTGGGGTACAAGTATTATATATTGTTTGTTGATGATTGCACAAAGTTTAGTTGGATACATCCTATGAAGAATAGAACTGATAGTCTCAGCTACTTCAAAATGTTCAAGTCTCTTGTTGAAAATTTGTTTGATGTAAAGATTAAGCATTTTCAATGTGATGGTGCTCTGGAATTAATAAAGGGTCCTTTTAGAGAGTTTATTGATTCCTCTGGTATTGCATTAAGAATTTCATGTCCTTATCTTCATCAACAAAATGGTTATGCTGAAAGAAAACATAGACGTATTACTGAAATGGGGAATACATTAACCTTTAATGCTTCTTTATCAAAAAAAAAAATGGTTTGATGCTTTCCTGACAGCTACATTCCTCATCAACAGATTGCCAAGTAAACTATTGCAGTACAAATCCCCTTATAAGGTGTTATATAAAGCTAAAACTGATTATTCTATCATAAGGGTATTTGGATGTCTTTGTTTTTCAAACTTGGTTCCTTACAGGAAGGACAAGCTTAGTCCAAAGTCTTCAGCATGTGTTTTCTTGGGATATAGTATTCTTCACAAAGGATATAGGTGCTTGGATTTAAAATCTCTCAAAGGTTATGTTATTACCAATGTAGTTTTTGATGAGACAAAATTTCCACTTGGTGATATCACTGCTACTCCTGTTGAGCATTATCCTCCAGCTGCTTCTATGCATGTTCAAGCTTCTCCTTCTCCATTGTCCCCTGGTCCATCTGATGCTTCATCTGCTTCAACATTCACTTCTTCACCTGCTGTTCATTCTACTCCATCTGCAGTATTACCTTCCACTGGAATGCAAAATATATCTAAATCAGGTATTCATGTTCCAAAACATCTCTCTAAAGATTTTGTAGCTAATACTCATTTTAAACATCCAGTTCCTACTGCTCTTCTTAGTATCACTGAACCTATATCTGAACCCAATTTTTTTAAAGAGGCCATGAAATATCCTGTCTGGGTTAAGGCTATACATACTGAGTATGGAGCTTTACAAGAAAATGATACTTGGAGACATGTTCCTTATCATCCCTCTATGAATGTTCTAGGATGTAAATGGGTGTTTAAAACCAAATTAAAAGCAGATGGTACACTTGAAAGACACAAAGCTAGGTTAGTAGCAAAAGTATATCATCAAGTAGATGGAATAGATTATGAGGAAACTTTTAGTCCTGTGGTAAAAGCTACAATAATCAGATGTGTTTTAAGTCTTGCTCTTTTTCAGCATCGGAGTATCAGACAATTAGATGTTAGTAATGCCTTTCTTCATGGCACTCTCAATGAGAAGGTCTACATGCAACAACCTCCTGGTTTTGTTGATCCAAACAACCTTACTCATGTATGTCTACTTCAAAAATCTCTCTATGGTCTTAAGCAAGCACCCAGGGCTTGGTTTGAAAAGTTTAGCATCTATTTACTTCACTATGGTTTCAAAAATTCTGCGTGTGATCCTTCTATGTTCACTTATCACAGTAATGGTGCAAGAATGATTCTGCTTGTCTATGTGGATGATATAATTTTGGTTGGCTCCTCTGAGTCTTTACTCTCCTCATTCATTACTTCTCTCAAGACTGCCTTTGCAATGAAAGATTTAGGTCCTCTGCATTACTTTCTAGGAATTGAAGCTACTTTTGATACTTCTTCTACAAGATTACTTCTTACTCAAAATAAATATTCACTGGACCTCTTAAAGAAGCATGATATGATGGGATACAAACCTTGTAGAACTCCAGTCTCTCATGGTCAAAGATCTTCTATTTCAGATGGTACTCCTCTACCTGATGCTACTGCTTATAGAAGATTAGTTGGTGGTCTTTAATATTTGACTCTTACTCGGCCTGACATCAGTTTTGATGTCAATTATGTCAGTTAATTCATGCATATTATCCCACTGATGTTCATTTCAATTAGTAAAACGAATTCTGCGCTACATTAAAGGTTCTTTGGGTTAAGGTATTACACTCAGGTCTGGAGATTGTAGTAAACTAGTGGATTATTGTGATAGTGATTGGGCAGGTGGCCCTGATACCCGCAAGTCTACTTCTGGGTATTATGTTTTTATTGGTGGTAATCTAGTTTCCTGGTGTTCGAAAAAGTAACAGACTATCTCTCGATCTTCTACGGAGGCAGAATATCGTGGACTGGCAAATGCTGCTGCAAAAATCTTATGGCTCTCCTATCTCTTTGAGGAACTCTCTGTCAGATTATCTCTTCCTTGTACTCTATATTGCGATAATATGGGAGCTGGAAGTCTTACAACAAATCCAATTTTTCATGCCAGAACCAAGCATATTGAAGTTGATTATCACATGATACGTGATCTGGTAAAATTTGGGTTCTTAAAAGTTTCTTATATTCATACATTGAACCAGATTGCTGACTTGTTTACTAAAGGCTTATCCAAGGACCAGTTTCATGCTCTTCGTGGAAAACTAATGCCTCCTGTGAAAGCTTAGTTTGAGGGGGGATGTTAGCATTTATTGTCCGCACAGATCTGTTAGTTGTTAGTAATACTATTCCACGTTAGTCATTACGTCACTTATTACAGCTGTATTAGAGTAGTGTTGAGTCGGTTTCATCTTTTCTTCTTTTGCTGTAACTGTAAAGTCATTGTTTATATAAAGACATGATACTACTCTTTGTAAAGTGAACATTATCCAATATCAATACACATTTCTTACACCCACCAATATCTGTTGATACACTATTTGACCAAAGATGGAGCGGAATGTTCTTTTTTTGTTCATCATTTGAAAAGATATGGCTTGGGCAATCAGAGAAGCACTTTGATAAATGGATTTGATCTTTACCGACTCAATCAAGTTATGAGCTCTATCAGACACAAAAGATTGCATCTTATCCACTTCATTCAAATAGGAGTTGAACCCGTAAGGAATTCTTCTGTTTCTCAGGACAATCTCTGCCATCATCTCTATTCCCTTGAGCAATTTTCCTACCTCACCCTATTCTACAAATTTGTCTACCAATTCCACCTCTTTACCCAAGAGGTTCCAACATTTGGTTCTTAACTGACCTAAGAGTTGTTCCCGAGAATCCTCAATCAAATGCTTCTTATACACACCATCCCTTAAAAAGAAAAAGGTAGCACCAAAGAACGGGAAGAATAAGATATTGTTTTTTCTTGTTCCCGCGAAACGAAGATCATTAGCCTGGCGAATGAAGTGTGTAGGTACAGAAAAATACTCTGCCACGTGTTCGAGGTAGGTTGAGCGAGACAATAAGGAGAATCTTCGAGAAAGATATTATTCACCACTCCCAAAGAGGTGTAAGAGAATAGTCAAATCAAGTGTCAGATCTGCCACGAGATAGCACTAACTTGCTCGAAAAGGCATCTAGTGAAGTAAATAAGGAGTGCGAGGTATGGATTGTTGCATAAGAAAAGAGGAGACCTGCGAAGTCTATTACGCGAAGTTCGACTTGTTGTCCAAGAAATAGTAAGATTCCCGAAGTATATTGAGCGAAGTGTGGATTGTTGTGCAAGAAATTGGACAGTTGTCCCCGACCAGAGTCGATCTTTAAAGCGTAAAGGAAGCATAAAGTTGTTCTGAGCGAAGTAAAAAGTGTATTTCCGAGGTAAATCGGGTTGTATTCCACTATGTAACTTTCCCCTATAAAAGGAGGACTTAACCTTCCTTGAAAGGGGTTGGATCTTTAAGGAAAGAGAGAGAGGACATTTGTGGGGGGGAAATCTGGTTCTCGAGAGTGTTCTTGAGTGGTTTGTAACTTAGATACTAAAAGAAGTTCAATAAACAAAGATCTGTTGATAAACTCGTACTTGCTTAACTTTGTGTTTGTCAAAATAGTAAGTGGGTGTAACTATGGATTTTCTGTAGTTACATTTTGGCGCCGAGAAACAGGGATCTCAAGTTGAGATTTCAGTCTCACTTGAGATAGTGTGAGAGATCTGTTGTTATAAATCATTAAGTGAGTTATTACTTCACAAGGATTGGAGAGCAGTGATCAGGAAAACATAGTAATATCGAAAAAAGGTAGATTTGAGATCTGCTTTTCGGAAGGTACACAAGACAGATCTGGTCAAAGCCGGTGAATCGGATAAAGAAAGTTTAGCAGGCTATCCATGGCAAGAGTACCGGAACGAGCACAACATATCATCGCATCAAGGAGGAGCTTGCGTCTAGCAGGAAGAGGAGGAGGAAGGATGGAGAGAGGAGAAACGTCAAGCAGAGGAGGAAGACAAGGTGCTTCCCAACAGGGAGAAGAGGATCGTTATCGGGAAGGATCGATCCATACCGCTAACACCGAAACGGAGGAGGAAGAAGAACTCATTCAAAGAAACGGAGAGGAGGACGCCGGTGAAGAAAATATGATATTAGAGCAGATCAGAGAGGTGCTGAGTTTAGAAAGAGAAAGAGCTCTAGTGGAGCAAAGAACCGTACTCATGAGGCAGAATGCGATCCTGATGCAACAAAACAACCAGCTCAATGAAGAAAGGACTGTTCATGATGTACGAAATGAAGCCGGTACGGGAGAAAACGTAACCCAGGGGGAAGGAATACCGCAAGATGAACAGGGAGGAGAAAGGGGAGAACGGAGGAGGATGCGTCGAAGGGAAAGCAGCGAAGAAAGGTTGTTGAGGAGAGCTTTGGAGGAAACTAGGTGGGAAGACCAAAGGCGGCGGTTTGAGGAAGAAAGAACTCGGGAGCATGAGAGGCTTCGGAAAGAGGAAAGGCAAAGAGAAGATGAAAGGATGCGAAGGGAGGAAAGATCTCGGGAGGAACAAAGACGTCGAGAACAACAATGGCAAGAGGAAGCGAGGAGATACGCGAAAGAGGAAGAAGAGAGACACTGAGAATAAAAAAGGGTACACGAGGAAGAATGAAGAGAAGATGATGGTGAGTGAGATAGAAGGAGGAGAAAGCGAAGGCGAGAAGAAGGGAGAGGCGAGGTCAATCAAACAGTCATGAACAAAATACAGGAGATGAAAGCATTACTCAACAATCCACGAAGAGGAGGAAGAGTGCGGCTGGCGGAGGAAATTGTGGAAGCTGACAAATCGTCATTCTCGCGCGAAGTACTGGAGGGAAGAATCCCAGGAAGGTGTTCACTGCCAACCTTCGGAAGTACCTTCGACGGAACAGGAAATGTTGTACAACATCTAAAACAGTACATCGTTTCACTAATGCAGTGGGCGAGGTACGAAACGGTACTGTGCCGGTATTTTCCAGATAGCTTAACCGGGGAAGCCTCAAAGTGGTTTGAAGGGTTAGCGGAAGGTTTAATTTCGTCGTTCAAAGATTTATAGAGAATATTCTTGACAACTTACATATGCAATAACATGTTAAGACCCGGGATAGAAACCTTGTTCAACTTGAGAAGGAATCCAGGTGAAAATCTGCGAAGTCTAATCACGAGATGGAGAATGGTATGCAGTGAACTAGCTAAGAGGGTAGATGAGAGAAATTGCATTATGGCCTTCGTTAACGCGTTAATACCAACCGACCTCTTGCACACACAACTTTTCGTAATTCGCAACACAATATCGATGAGTGAACTCCGAGAGTATCAGGAGGAGTACGTGGCATTGGAAGAAAAACAAAGGGAGGCTATTGAGGAATCTCCGATTCAATCCAAGGAAGGGAACTCGCGTCTTCTACCAAGACTAGCGAACGTAATAGAAGATAACATGAAATATGTGGACGCAGAACCGTTAGCAACAATCCCCGCGAAGTTGGTAGCATTTTCCAGTGGAGACCAAGAGTGGATAGATCAACATCCGAGGTATGTCGATCCCATACCTCGGAACTATGAGTCCCGAGGTGATAATCCGAGGAATTCGCGAAGATACAATCCAGGACAGCAATACGGAGGGAAGAGGCCACAGTTCGAAGACGTAGTATTACCTGAACTTAACACCACAGTCGAGAAGATATGGGAATCAATTGTTCTAACAAAAGAAATTCCTCCCCCGGAAAATTTTGGGATGGAACCCTTTTCAAGTGTGAGAAATAATGACTTTTGCAAGTATCATTGTTTTCACGGATACCTCACGGAAGATTGCAGAAACATCCGACGAATTATACTTCGTCTAATCGAAAAGGGGAAACTCAAGCATTTTTTGGCAAATTCAAAACCCTTACCACCACCGCCACCTCGGAAAGGTGATCAAAAACAAACAAAAGTATACAGAATCGAAATCGATAGAGGAACCCAAAGGTTAAATTGTAACTCCATTATTCATTCTGCGAAGAATATACGTAACTTTCATGATAATATGTTACAAAGGGTTCATAAGCGGGATTTTGAAGGAAATGAGATATACAACATTGCAAAGAAGGAGCCATTAGAAGAATGGCAGAAAAGAATTATTTTATTCTCGGCAGCAGACGCCCCAGAGGGAGGAACTTCGCACACAGATCCTTTGGTGATCACTCTGAACTTCGGAGAACATACAAAGTGGGAAGAAAGTTTTACGAGAAAAAAGAAAATATGGGCAATAGACAAGATCTTGGTGGACACGGGAAGTTCGGTGGATATACTCTTTTATCACACATTTAAAACGATGGGTTACCGAGATTTGGACCTGGTGCCGTCGACTTATAATATCTATGGGTTTAACGGAGTGGCATCAAAGCCGAGAGGGTAATTAGTCATGAAAATCTTCGCAAGGGAAATAGAAATCGAGGTAACGGTATGTGTGGAGGATGTGGAATCCCATTACAACACTCTGATTGGGCGGCCATGGATACATGGAATCAAGGGAATAGCATCCACTTACCACCAATCTATCCGATTTCCAATGCCAAGCAGAATCAGCGAAATAATGGGAGATCAGAAAGAAGTCAGAGAGTGCAACGACGAAGATGTGCATAACTATGACGAGAAGATAAGGCGAAGGAAAGAACAAAATAAGAGAGTGCAAGAAGCAAAGAGGGAAGGAGAATTAATGGTATATATGGTCAAAGCGAAATAAGGGTGGGCTATTCCAAGTGAAATTACGGAAGACAAGGATAAGCCTTTGTAGAAATTAAAGGAACCATCCCCACTTGGAGAACCGATCATGAACTTCGCAGCAGTAGAACCCACACAAGACGTAAACTTGGGTAGCGAAGATGAAGCGAAAACGGTGAGGATCGGGACAAGGATGGAGGCATGCGAGGAAGAAAGCCGGATAAAGCTACTAAGAGAGTACCTTGATATCTTTGCATGGGGCATGAACGAGATGCCTGGGATAGACCCCGAAGTCGCTTGTCACAGACTGGATCTGAACCTAGCAATCAAGCCAATAAGGAAACGAATACGAAAGATAGCAACTGCTTACCACGAGCAAATAGATCAAGAATTACAGAAAATGCTGGACTCGGGAATAATAAGACCCATGAAGTATCCAACGTGGATATCCAACATGGTGATTATATCAAAAAAGACTACAGGAATAAGAATATGCATAGATTTTAGTGACTTGAATACTGCCTCTCCGAAGGATAACTTCCCACTACCCAATATATCGCAGATGGTGGAGTCTGCATCCGGGTACAAGCGGCTAATGTTGATGGACGGTTATTGTGGATACAACCAGATACCGCTCGCGGAGGAAGACCAAGAGCACATGGCTTTCTTCGCCCCTAGAGGGTTGTATTGCTACACAAGAATGCCATTTGGCTTGAAGAATGCGGGGGCAACCTACCAACGGATGGTCGAGAAGATTTTCGCTAAATGGGTGCACAATAAACTGGAAGTCTACGTCGACGACATGCTGGTGAAAACTAAGGAGTCAGGGGATCATGTTGAGGATTTAAAAGAAATCTTCGAACAGATGAGGGCGTACAAAATAAAAATAAATCCTGCGAAGTGTATATTTGGCGTAGAATCAACGAAGTTTCTGGGGCATATCGTGTCCGAGAAGGGAATTGAAGTGGATCCAGCCAAGGTTCAAGCCATATTGGACATGCCATCGCCAGCAACGGTAAAAGACGTGCAAAAACTAAATGGGCAGTTGGCAGCTTTGGGTAGATTCATTTCTAAATCTTCGGATAGATGCAAACACTTCTTCGACATCTTAAAGAAGGAAGCAAAATTCTCGTGGACACAAGAATGTGAACAATCACTGCAAAATATAAAAGAATATCTCATTAACTTATCAATTCTCTAGAAGCCCGAACCATATGAAGAATTACTGATTTGTCTCGCAGCTACACCAAATGCAATAAGTTCAGTGTTGCTTCGGACAGATGAAAGCGTCGAAAAGCCTATCGTTTACGTCAGCAAAAACCTCAATGCTGCTGAAAAGAATTACCCAAAGATAGAAAAGTTAATTCTAGCGTTGGTGTACTCATCAGAGAAATTAAGAACCTATTTTCAGACTCACAAAATAAAGGTTCTAACCAGAATCCCAATAGAGTCAACTTTAAAGAATACGAGGAGAGTTGGGCGGGTTGAAAGATGGAATACCCGAATTGATCAATTCGGTTTAAAATAAGAAGTCCAGACTTCGACGAAGTCACACATAGTCGCAGAATTTCTGGCCGAGTTTCCAATAGAAGAAGATGAAGGAGTGGAAGAGATGTTAGATGTAGATGAGTAGCATCCGGATCCTAAAGATCTACTGAAAGAAAATCATCCAAGGAGATGGGAAATATTTGTGGACAGATCCTCCAACAGTGCTGGAGGAGGAATGGGAATAGTATTTACTTCGCCAAAAGGAGCGAGGACGGTATTTTGCTTTCGCCTGGAATATAAAGCTATTGATAACGAAACAGAATATGAGGCAGTCATACAAGCTCTAAGGCTATCCATCGAGATGAAGCTGGAAGAAATAAGAATAACCAGCGACTCTCAGTTGGTAGTTATGCAGATAGAAGGAAGGTACCAAGCGAGCGATGCCGTGATTAATCGATATTTGCAACTCGTGAAAGAGAATTCAAAGAAAATACCAAATATAATATGGATGCAAGTAAGAAGAGATAATAATAGACATGCGGATGCCTTAGCCTTCATCGCATCAATGATCGAGGATACCTCGTAGAAATATATCCGAATTGAAAGATTAATGCACCCCTCAGTAACTAACGAGTTGGAAGATGAAAAGTCCATAATGATTATAGAAGATAGCACACCTGACGAATTAGGAGAAGATGACTGGAGGATACCTATTCACAAGTACCTCGAAAATGGAGATTTACCTAGGGACAGATTTGAGGCACACAAAATCAAGGGGAGATCCACAAACTATGAGCTAAGAGAAGGAATTCTATATAGGAGATCATACCTAGGACCGCTATTGCGATGCTTGTCACAGGAAGAAAGAGTGCAGGTCATGAAGGTAATACATTACGGTGATGCTGGAAATCACAACGGAACCAGATCATTGGCCTATAAAACCAAAACGCAAGGATACTTCTGGCCGAGCATGCATAAAGATGCAAAAAATATAGCGACGAGGTGTGAGGCTTGTCAGAGATTCGGAAAACGTATACATGCACCCTCAACGAACCTGAATTCTGTGTTAAGTGTGTGGCCATTTTCCATGTGGGGAATAGACATCGTGGGACTGTTTGTTGCCGGAAGCTTGCAGCGAAAATACCTAATAGTGGCAACAGATTATTTCACGAAGTGGGTTGAAGCCAAACCTGTGAAGAATACACGAGACGGCGACATATACGATTTTATACTCGAACACATCATATGTAGATTTGGAATCCCTATGCAAATAGTCTCTGATAACGGGATGCAATTCGAGGGAGAAAACGTCAAGATGTTGCTTAGTACTTTTAAGATACAGTCTGCGAAGTCGACCCCGCTATACCCACAAAGTAATGGGCAAACGGAGGCAACAAACAAAACGATAGCGTCCACCTTAAAAAATAAGCTAGACGTGCATCTCCATAACTGGTGCGAAGAAGTTCCGAAGGTGTTGTGGTCATACAGAACCACCAGACGAGAAGCAACCGGAATGTCCCCTTTTTGTTTGGCATATGGAGTAGAGGCGGTTCTGCCTACTGAGATCATGTTTCCAACCACAAAACGAAAGGCCTGTAAAAAGGGCTTGAACTCGGACCTGATCTTAGCAAAGCTAGATGACTTGGAAGAGAACAGAGAGATTGATCTACAACACATGACGAACTATCACCGAAGACTATCTCGTGAGTACAACAAGAAGGTGAAAGAAAGAGGCTTCGTTCTAGGGGAGTTAGTTCTGCGGGAGATACCACCGTATCAAAAGGGACCTGGAGGAAAGCTGGAGCCTACGTGGTAAGGACCTTTCATCGTGAAAAGAAGAGTAGCGAACGGAGCTTATGAGCTCGCGGACTGTAAAGGAAAAGACACAGATAGTAACGGAGACGTGATATATGGAAAAGCAGAAAGGCAAGGTCGCAGACTAGACCATCCATGGAATCCAATTTACATCAAGAAGTATTATCCTTGAGAAGCCGGGACTCGTAAAGAATTTTTTTTCTAAAAAATATATATATATATATATATCATTTTGTTGACGACCAGAAAATGGAATGAAGCGTTTATTTTTCGTAATCAAAAGAGCAACAGAGACAAAGCAGAAAACAAGATGCAAATTCAAATATATATGAATGCAAGGGCCAAAAGTAAGACCTCATTAGGAGGCTGCGTAAGACCCACAAAATATACGTACAGAAGAATAGGCGATCGTAAGCCCTATAAAAAACCTCTACATAGGGAGGCTGAGACCTCTTGGTGTGCAACCTAGTTCGCACAAAGTGCAAGAGGCAAATGTAAGACGTAACGCGTGTCACGAGATAATCTCGGGATATGGCTAACAACCATCAGCTAGGGGCAAGAAGTAAGACCCATCCGCCGGGGGCCCCAATTGGGTAACCACTCGGTAAGGGGTGTAAGAACGAGCCAGTGAAGAAGAAGATGGCCTGGTGTAGTTCTTCCATTCGGTCCCAAAGCCACCTCAACTAGGGTGTGACTTTGTAACCAAGAGCCATATCAGCGAAAGGGCACGAGGTCATGAAATAACTAATACCTAAGCCCAAAAGCACGGGGGTACTCAGAGGGGAACGGACGGCACCCTCCTTTAGGGAGCTGAGTGACCACAACAGTCGGCAATATTACGGGGCTAGTACTCACGGAAGTAGGTAGTCCTGTGATATTGTTGCGTAATAATATATCAATGAGCGAGATAAGGTGAGGTTGATGGATCTTTACTTCGCAAGAGTAAAGAGCGCCTGAGACTTCGTCGAAAAGCCCTGACCAACGGGGTGGGGCATAATAAGACCTTAACTAGGAGGCAAAATAAGACCCCGAACTGATGAGAGAGATGTGAGGTAAAAAATGAGACCTGAGGCAAAACAAAAGGTAAGATACAAAGCAAAATAAGAGGCAAGCACATTACAAAGCTTGACCACACGAGTCACACAATTCTAAAAATTACTTCTTACGTTGCATAAGAAGTACTTGCAATTGAAATATTGCATATGATTATATTTACATTAATAGAATTTCTCTCTCTCTTCTTTCCCTCTACATTGTGTCTCCTTCTCCTTTTCTCTATTTTACAATACATCATCAGCATGCTTTACACTGAGCCCTAAAATTATTAAAGAACTAAAGGGAAGTCGGTGTGATAAATTTCTTCACACTATTTTTTTTTTCTCTAACCGACGGCTATTTTTTTTTTTTTTGCCTTGGTTTCACAAATAGTATGATATCAATTATGATTCTATTATTTTTCCACAGCATACTAACTCCTGGTTTTGTGTTTGTACGTACACAATACCTTGATCATGGTGTAAGCAATTTGTCCCACTATCGGCGCTCATAGCACTCCTCTTGGTGGATCGAAACAAAATCAATGATGTAAACTGTGTATCCACTCACGCCTCACAGTAAGCTACTATGTCATAAGGATCTAATCAATGATGATACTTATTTTATAACATCTAATCACTATTAATTAATCGATTCACTAACTATTTTCCTTGTATCAATTATTTATTTATTTTATTTTTATACATAGCGTAATTGATTATTTGTTGCAATAATTCTTCATTATCATCCTGTGTATTTGTGGATGATAATGAAGAATTATCATCCACAAAGCGTAATTGATTATCATCCTGTGTATTTGTGTATTTGTGTATTTGTTGCAATCAATTACATAGCGTAATTGATTATTTGTTGCAATATTCTACCGTAAAGGATTTTATCTATTTATTGCACCAACCATTGGTTAATCCTATCAGGATATGGGAGATTAACTTCACCGATTTTTTTTCCCTTTCTTTTGTTATTTTTTTTCTCTTTCTTTTTTTCATAGAGAAAGAAAAAAAAATTCAAATAGATGGTTTACGGTTTCTATACCTTTTAATGAAACCGTAATCACCAAAAATTGGTGTTTTATTTCTTCTCTAATTTTTCATAGAATAAAGAAGAAAGAATAAATCCATCGTAAGATGGTTCATAGTTTCTATTACTCTAATGAAACTATAATCACCAAACGTATTTCGTTTTTGTTCTTTATAGAAACCATTCTTTTACCACACAATGGATTTTTCATAGCAAACGACATTTTTTCCCAGTCGTCGATACGATTTTGGTATATCGCTTTACCAATCAGTATTAGTTTTCTCCATAAATTCTCTTTAATGAGATGTAAAATTGGCATTCAAAGAACTTTTAGCCAGTTTTGATTCGTGATTTCTATTCCTTCAAAGAAATCTTCATCAACCAGAAAACTAGATTTCTCTACAAAGAATAATGATTTCTTTATTTTTCTCAAAAGAATCATTTAAACCAATTGGAATTGGATTTTTCTAACAATCTCAGAAATAAGATATTGTTATTGTAGTTTAAAACCAATTGAAATTCCAATTTACCGGGGATTGCTACATTCTTGAGCGGTATTTTGATAATCTCCAAAATTCGGATTGTTCCGGTTGTAGTTGCAACATGGATGGACACAAAACACAAAAGGGTGCGCACCCGGTTTGTTAGCCTAAATCATTAATTAGTCCTTGTAGTGACTATATTGGTCTTGATATTATTTTCTTTGAATAAAATAAAGTGTCTATAATTTCATTCTTAGGTGAATGAATATCTCGTCGGCCTTATAGGTCATTAGACTTTTATGTTTTTCTTGCTCTAACCAACGAATCCATGGTTAATTTTAAATTTGTACGTCAAGTAGACTACAATTTTATTTATTTATTTGGACATTTTTTTGTGGCTTTTGAAGTCATTATCTACAGTCCAACTTGTGTTTTTAAAATCCAGATGTTATTAGGAGTATATGTCCTCGATTTAATCGGATAATACTCTACGATTTTTTTTTCGTATTTGAGATGATTATATTTCCGCCATAATCAGGGGGAGACTATACAATACCAGACGTTTCTCTTCCATTTTGATTAAATAAAAAATGGATGTCTACTAGGCGTGAAAATATCTCATCTATCTTTTATATAAGCTTATGCCGTTTGAAAAGTCAAACTTAATCACATCTAGCAAGCAAGTAGCATTTTTATATAGGCTACAAGTAGCTCCAACAGAGTCTATCATAATACGATTCACATTCACCAAATTTATTTATCCTCATTTGAATAGTAGGAGTTTATCGCGCTGGTACCAATAAATTTTGAATTTTTCAAAGTATGCATACACTGGAAATTATGTGAGATCGTGATAAGCTAATATGATTGTCGAATATTCATTTAAAGTAGCTACTGAAATACATGATGGTGGTTTTGAACCCCTCTGCAGAGAAATATCGACATATGTGACTGGTTGGCATACAATCCAAATTAGACTGGATTAAATTCTCGATTGACGCAATTTTGGATCCAAGATGTAACACCTAAAAATTGCCAAGCTGGTGTAGTCATAATGTGTTGTACGAGAAATATGTTCGTTGTAAAAACGATTTGAGAGTTCCATTTTTGCTCAGACCCTAGGATTGTTTAAATAAATTTTGTTCTTCGTGTATGATGTCTTTTGCGTGGTAGTCATTGAATGACTCATATTGCATGTGGTCAGGAACATATTCGAATTTGTAATCCTTGTAGGATTCAAATTATATTCAGACAGCTAGCTGACTCGATTATATCAGGTTGAACAATCCTTTATGTGTTTTTTTTTAAAAAAAAATTTTTTTGTAAAAGACCAAAAATAAAGATTAATTAGTTGATTATGTCAACTTCATAGGTCTCTTGAAGAGTCCATAAAAACACTAAAATCCACGCTTTAGCAGCATAAATTATATTTTCTTTTATTCTTAAATATGCAGTTAGAATTATGCTAGCTTTAACTCATTTTTGAGATAGACTAGAGTTATGATTTTGATGCTCGTTTTCTGTAATACTCGTTTTTGAGATAGACTAGAGTTATGATTCTGTAATTTATGGATGATTTTGAGTTAGCATCCATAAATTTTCAAAAGTTGTACTCTTTTTCCTCCGTTTCAGGTTTTGTCCCATGTGGTTTTCCTGACAAGGTTTTAGCGAGGCAACATGACATTTATTTTATTTTATTTCAAAATGTTGATATTTGTGATCTTTTTCCTTTGTCCGTATATTATTTTTTTCCCATTGGGTTTTTAATGGAAAGGTTTTAGTGATACAAATTATTTAATATGGTGGTCATTCAAGGAGGGGTATATCAAGTTTTGGTTATTTGGTGGATCCCACCATTAACTAGGTCATTTTGTTAGACCACAGTCTCCTATGAATTTGGATATTATTCTAATCCATATATGGTATGATCACAACTTTTGTTCACCTATGCAACTGTAACTAAATATTGGCACTTTGTTGAAGAAATTACATCAATTACTTCCGCAAATCATCTTTTATAAGCTAGCAATCCAAGAAGTAAGTCCTCGATGTATTTAAAGAAGCGTGAAGACTCGAGAACACTACCATTAAAAGACTAACACAAAAGAAGACTTCATCAACTGGCAGATTTCTCACTAAAGCATTGTTATCTCCACAATTCAAGAAATTCGTTTATTGAAATTGGGAAGTGTCGACTCGAAGATTTGGAAGCCAAGATTTAACTGAAATACTTATCAGGGGGAGCATCCTAGGAAAAGGTATTTTACTGGACTATCTAGTTGTATTCTTTTTCCTTCGTCAAGGTTTTATCCCACTGGGTTTTCCTTGTCAAGGTTTTAATGAGGCAACATATGCATGTCCAACTTTTTTCTAAGTTTTCTCATAACGGTACTTTTTTCCCTTCAATCAGGTTTTGTCCCTTTGGATTTTCCTGACAAGGTTTTAATGAGGCAATTACTTAGATACAGTGGTCATCTAGGGGGAGTGTTATAAACGGAAGTTTATTAGGTAGATGCCCACCTTAGTGGGACCCTATTACTTGGGCACCAAGTATGTAAACTCTATAAATAGAGTCCTAAACCTTTGTAAACTGACACACATTAATAGAATTTTTCTCTCTCTCTTCTTTCCTTCTACATTGTGTCTCCTTCTCATTTTCTCTATTTTACAATAGAACCAACTTGAATCTGACTTACGATTTACATCAAGTCTTACTGCAATAGGATTCCCTTTACGTCCCATATGTGCTTAGACTGTTCTTTTCCCTATTGATTTTCCAGTACAATATCTTCTTTGCTTCTCAAGGGAGTTTACGTATTTATTACTAGGGAATAACCCGTGCCTTGCAGCACGGGCTATTTCATACCGTCTCATTCTGGGGTACTTAGCTGTCGCCGAAGCCGCACAGTTCCGTGTTTTGTTCAATGAAGATTTATGTGTTCAATTTTTAGAAGGCATGGCGTATGGGTGATAACGGAGGTGTTTGTTGGTACATAATGATTAGTTAGAACCTCCACTATTGTTCATCAATCCAATTGACAAATCAATAACTTCAATTGACTGAAGTTCAAGGGACGAAAACTGAGAAGCTTGTTTTCATTTTAAATCGATTCGATACAATTTCAAGGGGGCAATGGAATTAAAGTTCAGGGGATTTTTGTTTTAGCTGTGGAGATACTCTTATTGAATAAGAGAAGTGTATGGTGTTATTAACCGAAGATATTTCCCTAGTCAAACTCTACATCTGCATATTAGATCACAACAATATGTTAGTTGGTACCATTGTAATCAAATAAATTATGTGCAAGTTTATTGATATTCACAACAATACCTGGAAGAGATGAGGTTGGTCCACCGAGCCTAGTATGGAGGTAATATGAGAAGATATTTTTGGCTGCTCTCCAAAAGCAACTGATTTGATTGGCCATTATGGTATTCTTCAATTTTAAACGAAACAAAAGGTTAATGAATCCCTGGCACAATGAAAGCCTCTTGTTGTACCTTGTATAATAGCCAGACGAATGAGTTTGTGATGGACATGCGATGTGGTGTGAAGGGGTATTTATACTTATTCGTCAATTAAGGTGATTTTAAACGTCGCAATTAAGCATAATGGGAGTTTCCAGGATTACATTTAAGATTAATATTTTCACATGTTGTTACATGAAAAATGATCATTAAATGATCATTTGAGAGCAGAATAGGGCGCACGTAATAAAATTGGAATTTTCTGAGAGTTACATTATTTGAGGTGCATTTCATGCGCCCAACTACAACTAAATTTAATGGGAGTGTTCTAGAGTTACGCCATATGAAACTGAATGACAGTTCAGAATTTCCAAGGGCGATATTTATTCTGAAAACCACCACGGTTGATATTCAAATTGGAACCCATTTGGTTTGCTCTTATAGTTTTTAGGTTACCCAGGATCACTAAACAGTAAACAACCTAGGTTCAGGGTCCGACAAACTTACACTAAACAGTCCCCAACTATTATACTTCAGCTGTGACCTGGTCCCACTTCACGTTTCTGGGAAGAACGACAGAAAGATATTGTTGTTCACGTAGGTGATGATGATATCATTGTCATTCAAGAGACTCTTCTTCCTGCGTGTAGCGACAATAGTGATGTTTTGTATCAGTTAGGCTGTAGAACATTCTCTGATCTATTTGTATTGCACTGTGAGGGAATCTCTAATATCGGTAAGTATGGATAGACACAGTGTTATCAAAAACCGAATCACATATTGTAAAATAATTACACCCTGCTAAAAACCGAATCACATATTTCCGGGTACCAACGCATTACCATTAGGATACCTTAATTATGCGTTGGGCTATTACACCCTGCTAAAACCTCAAAACAATTCAAGCACACCAACCTTTTCTAGTTCAGAACAATGAAACACAAAACCATTAACAACATGGTGACACTCATAACTAAATTTATTTGCACTTACAGACCTCAATACTTCTTGTACACCAGTCATTAGGCCTTCAACTTCACTTAGCAGTATTCTCACTGGAGAAATAATAAATCAATTCCTGAAATAAGTGGCCACAGGAATCAGAGAGGATAGATACTAAGAAAGAATATTTAACAATCGAAAAACATGCATACACACGACAGATGTACTTCAAAGATGACGAATCCAAATTTTGTTTTTCATAATAAGCCTTCCTTTCTAGTTTTCTATTCTTTCTCGAAAAAAATAATTGCGAATTTTGTAACAACTAATTGTTATTTAGCAAGAGAAAAAACTAATTCTACGATGGAGACGTATACCTTTGCTCATATGGATCCGTAGAAGAACGAAACTAAGCTAGACACGGAACACTTCAATAGTAAATAAATGGGGAATTTTTTTCTAGCCCAATTGAGAAAAAAGTTATTTCATAAACCCACCAATAAAATTGCATATATGTAGAACCCATAATTAATTTTAAAATTAATTATTTACTAAAATAACATTTTACCTAATTGAAAAATTAATTCTAATTGAAAAATAACAACAAAACCGTAGACTGTGGAGTTTTAATTCCCTAATAATAGGTAACTCCCTAATAAATTCCGATAATAACTCCCTAATAAATCTCCCTAAAAATATTAATGACCCCCTAAATATATGCGAGCTAACTTCCTAAAATAACTCCCTAAAACAAGTTTCTTGATTACGATTTTAAATTTTCGATAATTTTCACAAAATTTGATCGCCTGGAATTTATGAAAATTGGAATTTTCACCGTTAATGAAAATTCCAATTTTCACCTGGTAATTAGTGAAAATCCTAATTTTATGGTTCATGAAAATTCCACTTTTCACCTGGTAATTGGTAAAATTTTCAATTTTCAATTTTCATTTGCTGTCGGGTGAAATTTGTGAAATTTTTAATTTTCACCCATATTTAGTGTTAGGCGAGATTGAGAAAATTTCAATTTTCACCTTGTTTAGGGTCATGATCTATGAGTGAAAATCACAATTTTCGCATATACGATTAATGAAATTTTCAGATTTCACATATAATAATCAGGCAGAATTGGTGAAAATTATAATTTACGCTGGCTCACTTTCAGTATTCATCTAGCTAAATCACATGAGGTTTTGTTTAAAATTACCGTCCATTAATAGAGATGCATATGTTTCCCTAAAAAATATAAAACATGAAAGATTGAAGAAAAAAAGACGTGGCGTCCGATGTACTCGAAGAAACATTAACTAGACGATCGAGATAATGGGATCACCATCTGAGTACATAAATTAGAAGAAACAAGCATCTGTATGGGATGCATATCTAATTGTATACATGGACAAACGTAAATTTGTTTACACGCCAAGAGAGATTAATTTCTACCTACTTTCCGTTTGCTTGATTCAACTTGGCATCTCTTCGGCATGAATTTCATTAAAATATAGCTAAAGTTTCTTGATTTTGCGGGTTATACAAATACCAAAGATGAATTAAACGCTGCACAAGAGATTAGATTTTTGCCTTCAGAAAAAATAGAAGAAATTAATGACGATCCCATCATCTCGATATATGTTTGATGGTTGTTTCAAACAATGGTGATTAACCGAGTTTAAAGAGGAAAGAAGACAGAGAAGATAACTATAGTCACCGGGTCTTTAGGATCCTAATTTGTTCAATTAGTATGCTGAAAAATTGGATCTAAATACTGTCGTATGATAATATGACCCATTAATTGCGGTCCACAAATATTATTAATGAAATTCTTTTGAAAACCTTTTTTTGTTAATAAAAGAAATTAATGGATAAAGGTTAATTAAGTCATGATAAAAATGTAAAATTATAGATCAATCTAGATCTTCTTATTTTTAATGGTGGATCTTAAATTTTGGGCTACACATATATAACATCTTATTGATGGGTTTGTGGAAAAGAGAGGAACCAAACTCGGGCTTCTTAGAAATTTCCATGTAAATAAATATGACATGGAAAACTATAAATCGGTATCATCCACCATGAATCATGATAAACTTATACGTGATGTGAATGATATTAGTTGAGTACCTAAAATAAAGAGCTCCACTTGTGTCTGTGTATGATGTTGGTTGAGTACCAAAAATTACGATGTAGTGGCCACTTACAAAACAAAGTATAACCACAAAGAACACCACAATTTTCATACCACAAAATAAGGTTATAGGTAAAAAACGATAATAGTCAATAAAGTAACATTCAATTATCAATTATGGGCAATACAACAAATGTATAATTGGTTTAATCAACCATTTAATTTTTTAACCACAATTTATATACCACAATAAAGACTGTCAATTTCTGGCGACAGAATCTCCAACAAATGCCATGGAAATGGAGGGGGAGTCTGAAATATGAATGCAAAGATGTGCAATTTTGGCACGTTAAATTCAAAGATTGCAGAGCAAAAATCTCAATAGGGAAAAATGAACCGAATTGATAGCAAACAGAAAACATATTAGTCAAAATCTTGCATTAGGTCAATAACAACATCGGAAAAAAAATATCAAACGAAAGTCGCGTCTTACCTGGTTCGAAGCAGAGGTATTAAAAATGTCATCTTTGAGATGTAGTCTGAACCCTAATTCCTGAAAGCACCCAGTGAGAAAAATAAAGTCTTTCAGTTTTGTTTAATTAAATTAAAATGGGGCTCAAATGTAAAACATAACAACTGTCATGTGAACTGAAACACCTATTAAGATCTGAATCAAAGAATATTGGATCCAAGTTCGTCTATTCATTAACTAATGGCAATAATAGTAACAATATTAGTTTATGGAGCTCAATAGTAAAAGTATGATAGGAAGAAATGGTTCCTAAAAATGATTGTGCTACATGAGGCAAATCAAAACTTATACCCTTAAGTTGTTGATACTTCGCATTATGATCTTAGTTTCCACCAACATCAACCAACACATCAATATCTTTTGTTAGATTATAATTGATGCATCGGCTCGTAACTCTTGAAGTTGTGGTATGCATGTCACGTATGATGCGTATTCGAGATTTTTGAAGCTATACTTAGTAAACAAAACAAAAACAAATTAAAATTCCTAAAGAGGACGGATACGAGCATACACAAAATTCAGTAAACAATGATACATTAGGTAAAGCATTTAAAAAAAAAATACAAATAACCAAACTGAGAAGTTAGAGTTCGGCTGAAACCTTAAGAATCATACTGGAATAACATATCTAATTCGATTAGAAATCCTGACCATACAAACTTCATTAGAAACAACCTAATTACCAATCAAAGCAACATGAAAACATCAACATGAGGTGTGCTATTTTTTTTACCATGTTCAGAACATCATTTTTGCTGCATAGCTAATGTCCGGTAGTTGGTTAACCAAATCAACAAACCAAAAACATAGCACAAAGTGAAATTGACAGAGGAAAATTTTCATCAAACCCTATCGGATTAAGCTACCAAAAATTTAAAGATTACTGGAGATTAACTATGAAGCAAACATTATCAGATTAAGCAATCAAAAACACCCGAGTTAAATGACAAAACTAAAAATCCCTCATCAACATTAGGATTACAACGCAGTGAAAATTCAAAAATTGTGCAAAGTAGAAATTCTAAAAATCTACTCATGCAAATAAGAAACCCTCAAATTATTTTAGGGGAAAGACTGAATATGCAGAGAGGAGGAACATACGTGTTGATGGGGTTGAGTTGATGCTCAATCGAACTGGATCAGATAATTTGTACGGGAAAACCATATGAGATCTGCAAGTTTTTGGAAGGGTTTAAAGGCAAAAATCACCCGTTAGGTTCGTCAGCCGTTACTTATTGGAAGAGTGGGAAAGGGAAAGAGGAAATAAATACGTGCGTGGAAGAGTGTTGTATTTATGATGCCCTCGTGGCATATGAAGATGGATAAACGTTGGATCAAATCTAGAAAACTACACTGGGATGGGAGGGAAGATCACAGCCGGTAGTTGGAAACAACCAATGTATCCTGGCCGCTGGGTGACACATCGAACCCTCTTGTTGTATAAGCATAGATAAAGGAATGGAGTCTACTTACTTGTTGGAGTCCGGAATGGACTACACTTCCCCCACTTACTTCCCCCACTCCCTTCCCCCATTAGGTGTCATCGTTCTTAGCCCTTGATCCATGGATTGATAATAGCAGGAGGTCACATTATTATTGGATTTAACCAACATATGCGTGAAACATAACGGGGGAAAGGAGTGGGGAATGTATAATATTTTCGCTCTTCGCGCGAGTTCTCCTGCATCTGTCAGTAGAATCAATTCTCTGATGTGCAACAGATCTAAAATTACATGCCTAAAAATGAACAAAGCAAAAATCATGTATTAACTTTTGTTAAGTGGTCGGTTGTCAGCCAAGAAAAAATAATTTCACTTCCTTACTTAACTAAAATAAATGTAGTATGCAATAAGAAAGAGTTCGTATCCACAGAGAGGTTATTGTTGTTATTCAAATTTTAGTTTCTTAGTAACCAATGGGGGGTTTTTGATATTTCAAAGCAATAGAAATAAATTGAAAGCAATAAAGTATTAAAATAATCAATAAGGAGAAAATATTGGTCACGGGATAGTTTCATTCACAAACATATATTTTCATCAATGACTAGAATTGAAATTTTAATCTCTCATTTACTAAAAGTCCTAGGATACCTTGATCGCAAGAATATCCCGCTAATTCCATGATTTCATCACAACCACATTAAAAGATGCATATGCGAATTCTTCCTAGAAAGCAACCTAAACTATAAAACCACAATTAAGTTTAACTCCCTAAAAGCAATAAGTTCTAAGGAATAAGACTAATCAAGGCAATCAAAATGTGTAAAAGCACTAATTCGATTTAACCCAAGTTATGATTCATATGTGACTAGTAGGATATATCACTACAAGCACTACCCACAATTATGCTACTTAGAATCAGGGATAAATAACTTTTTCGTATTGAAAACCGTAATTTAGCTTTAGATATGAATGCAAATCGGATTGATTCCGGACTCAACCAAACAAACAATCAAATCATACAACAATATTAAAAATGAATCACAAACAATAAAATATTGAGACAAAACTAATTCATCGATTCAAATATTATTTGTGAACTCTACTTTATCCCATAACCAATAATAAGTATTTAGTTACTCATAGTTTTTTTGGGTTCATCATATTCATAATCATAATCAATAATAAAAATGAAATGAAAAAGATAAAAAATAAACGAAAGCAAACCTTAGTCGCTACTCTCCTCCAAAACTCCAGTAGAAAAAAATCCCCCCAAAAAGAATAGAAACTTTTCCTTTTATAGCTTTTCAACTTTCCAAATTAGGTCTTCGAAGCCCAAGGTCCAAATGCTCCAATAGTATGATTCCACCAAGCCCATAAGTGAGTAAAAACCCAAGTAAAAATATGTCCCAAAAAGAGTCACCGAAAAATCGCTTGGATTATGATGTGGTCGGGCCACATATATTTTGTATGTGGCCCCTCTTAATATTTTGACACGTACTCAAATTAAAAACCAACCCCCTCTAAATCCCCATAATTGTTTTACCTTTATGAGAAAAAATAGGAAGTTAAGATAAAAAATTCGGTAATGAAACTGTTTTAGAGAGAAAAAATCTAGGTGTCACTTTTTAAAAATGGGCCACATACTTGAATGATGTGGCCTGACCACATCGTAGTCGCACCGCCGAAAAATTGTGTTTCCTGCCGGAAGTTGACCGGAATCCGGCAACGGAACAAAACTCAGGTGACCGGCAAATTCCACCCGGTCACCGGTTATGGTCAAGGTTAGTTGCACAAGCCAAATCTGTGATGCATAATGATTGCAGTTCACTGTATCTCAGCCAACCCTGTTGGATATACATTCCTAGTCACTACCAATCATTCTAGCCACATCACCAATACTGTAACTTCCATCTCAGAACCCATTGCAGCTCAAATACATTTCCTACGACTCCATGAGCATCAATAACCATCTCTAAGTCCTGCAATTCCATATCTTCTGTAGCTTCATGACTCCATTTGAGCTGTAACTGCTGAATTAAATTATACATTGTAGCGACATCCAGCTGCTCTTTTACAGCGCCTACAATAAGTTTAACAACATAACTTCAATATCAGAACATCTCATTCCCATATCTGCCATCTCAGATCATTATCACAAATAACTCAATTTCATTTGCACCTCTAGCTTCCAACACCTGCAACAGCAAAAGCCAAACGCCCAAGACTTTCCCTGCAATGAAAAACATTCCAGCACTATAGTGCCAATTCCAGCATCGTCACCAACTCTGCCTGAGAACACCAACTGCATTTTCACCTGAACCAGCAGCATTCACAATTACCAGCTCCTCAAGTTGCTATCAATTCCATAACTCCCAGCCAGTGCCATATACCACCAAAACCAGTTGCGTCAACTGCAATAACTTCAGTCAAGCTGCAAAACCCATGAATCAATTTCACCATTGACAGATCACATCATAACTTCACCTACATTGTTTTGCTAGCAACAGTTCATTACCACCAACCTACAGCCATCTGAGTCACAAACCACTTTCCTTCAGCTGCACAACCATTCCATTGCATATGCACCTGCAACAGCACCAAAACAAATTCCACTTCTGCATCTTCATTCCAAGCTACAATAGCAACCTATACATACATCTATGTTCTCAGGCTTTCATAATTTAGCTTCATAACCAACAGTACCAGCTGCACCGCCACTCCCAACACCTGCAACTGAGTTAAATACTCCATCACTATCATCCATCCACCTTCAACTGCAAATTGGTATTCAATTACCAAGTCTCAAATCAACAACAAATCTACATTTAATCACCATTATCTCAACATCACCATCTTGATTATCTGCATCAACAACACATCCACTTCTGTAGCTGCATTTCTAAATTTAAACCCAACATTATGATACAGCCCGCAGAACCATTCCATTTCCTCCATCTGAAATGAACTGCATCCACATTGCAGTATACCTGCAATTTCTTACCAAGTTTCAGCTCCAAAATCTCACCAGACAACCACCAATGCTTCATGCCTTCACACAACTCCATCTCATTCAGCTGACCTGCAATCACTGCCATCACCTGTATTCCATACATCTCAGCTTTGCTCGTACTCAAGCCATTGCACCCTGATTAGCCACCAATTACATGGCCATTTTCTTTATTGCAATTTCCTGTTCCAGCTACCAACTTCCCTGCATTGCAATTCACAGCCATCTATTCTCATACTTGACCTCCATTGTCTGCCATTGCACAACATTCTAAATCACTGTAACCTTGAACTGGGTGAGAACCCATTCTTCTGAACCTTCTCAAAAATACAGGAACCATTCATTTTAGTCAACAACAAAGCCTCCGATTCTTCTACAGCAACACAGCATCTTCCAAAACCAATGCTTCTTGGTTCACCACAAAAACTTTCTCCTCCTTGAACTGCACCATTTGAGCTTCAATACAACATCAACAGCAGCACCATCTCAGCTGTAAAACCTAACATACATCTAGGTTTGCATACAGATGATGATCTATCTCAGAACCTGCAATGCACCTACATACTTCTGCTTTCCCATTCAACACAACACCTACAACAATTCAAATCAGAGAAGACTCAACACATCTCCAATTACATCAATATCTCCTCCCTGTACTTTAACAGAAACCCAATTCAAAACCCATTTGAGTTTCATCATTTTCTATCACCTTATCTTCTATAATTTGTTGATTTATTGCTTCAATTAACAGCCACAGAAACCCATCGTTCAATTTCATCTCTGATTCAAACACCAGAACGAGCTTCTCGATTTGCAATACTCAACTCCATTGAACAACCCCAACAAATCCATAGCAAACTGCATCTCCAAGCCAACAATTTATCCTCATGCTAACACCATACTCGAATTCAAAGCTAACCCATCCAGTATTTTCACAGCAGCATCAAAATCCTTTCATGAATCGAACCAGAATCATTCCCATCTTCATTCTTCATCACAGAATCAACTTCAAACGCTAATTTTTCACATGTTCTGATGCTCAAACAACTACATGAACAACGGCAGCCATTTTTCTTCCCTCTCTCGATTTCAGACCACATAATGAAAAGTGAAAATAAACACTTCTCTTAATTCTAGGGCTTCTGTAGGAATTGAGAATGGATATAGCCACCCAGGTGACAAAGATAAGGGGTACCAGCTCATATATTGCTTGTCGGTCCCAGGAAACCGACTGCCTATTCGCTTCTTTGCTCAACTGCAAGTTTCAGGCAACTGACAATTCATTATTCCTCCCCTTTGCTACGCATCCTATCCTGCTCCAAATATCGCATGTGAATTCCCTTTTTGTCTTTTCCGCTCCAAATGAATGGTTTCTCATTCTTTTGTTCCAAATGACTCGATTGCACCTAATCAACTCAAATTCACACATAAGATACATAATTTACAAAATAAATAGCAAAGAAAGCATAAATACTAGATAATAATTAAGGTGTTTATAACACCTATCAAATTCCCCCACACTTAGACTTTGCTAGTCCTCGAGCAAATTAAACCAAACTTATTCTAAAGGATACATACAACTCCGTGAGCGTTTACTAGAGCAATCCCCACAAACCTACACTTCCAACTTACAAGTTCTCCAAAATGATAGTATCCAACGCGCTAAGAAGACATAGAAATTCTGCACACTAGTCATAAGAAGTTAGACACATAAATGAACACAATCTCATCCTTAAAAGTTGAGAGAGAAGTAACCGTCCCTTATCAAAAGAAATTTGGGTTCGGAGTGATCAAAAGTCTCGACTCTGCCTCACAAGAAAGGGTTTTATGAATTTGCTCTCAATAATAAACAACTCTTTATGGGTCACACATGTGTCCAGGTAGGAATGAAGAGAGAATCCTGCGACACGTTGAATAGTAGGAAGGCAAACCCACATCTTTTATTCATTTTGAAAACCCTTTTTTCTGGCGATCTCTAAAAAAGGAAATCAACCACTTAACGAAGGTGGGAATATGCTTACTTACCTCGTTATCCGTTCGACGTGCAGTTAGCACCACTCTCACAGCATCCATAGAAACGTCTTCGGTCTTCAATTCTTGTCTTCATCTTTGTCTTCGGTCTTCAACTCTTGATGATGAAATCTTGAACTTCGTAGAATCTTGACAATGTAACTCTTTCCTTTAATTCTTGTTGCTTGAAACTTCATTATAGATATTTCTTCTTCCATTGCCTTTATTGAATGAATACAAAGCCAAAAACGAACTAAACAAACCAAAATATGATACAATGAATACTTTTTTTTTCTTTAATGCAAGAATAACAAAGTAAAAACGTGTTTCCAAGTAAAAATAAAATGAAAACAAATAAAAATAAAAACTAATGATGAACCTAATAAACTTTTCTCTTGTCTTTTTTTTTTTTTTTTTCATTTTTTTTTCTTTTGTTTAAGGGAACTAGCATAATGATAACCATGTCCCAAGTTTTTTTTTTTTTTTTTTTTTTTTTTGAGACAAGAGAAACTAAAATACAAATAAAGATAAAATAAAAATGCAAGTACAAATGCCATGGTGTGAGTACTTTACCGCTTGATTCTTCACAACTTGTATATCTCGATATCATAAACTTCTTGAATTCTCATCTTGATAATCTTCACTCTTGTACAACAGTCTTCAACTTGTAAAAATTCTGCTCCTTGTTTTGTTGCTATACTTGAATCTGAATTTTGCTCATTTTTGTACCGTTGCTTGCAAACCTAGAACGTCTTCAAATTTCCTTCAAATTTGTGATGCTCCGCTTGTTGATGATGATGGTGTTTCTATGGACCTGTTGGTGTAGAGAGAGATAAAGTGGATGGTGCTAACTGCGAACAAGATTACAAGTGGTATGTAAGTTAGCAATTCGATGTCACCATCATGATTGATAAAATAGCACTCAAGAGATCAAAATAGTGCTTCTATTGGTGGGAGGTTGGGTAGCTCACCATTCTACCCGGAGTTTACGTATAGTGACACACACTCTAAAAGCACAAATTTAGACAGGTACAAAGAAATGAAGGTCAGTGCCTCTCATGATGTAACATGGGTAGTCTCCACTATAGGGGACCACTACTCTACTACCGAATTCATTCTGCACCTTATTTGCTACTGGCATGGTTAAATCCAACTTTAACTCTCATACAAGTAAGAAACCCGATCATGTTCTCTGTCATCTCTAAGTTCATTCACTCTTATGAGAATCTCGATGTAATCTTAGCGACATGTATACTATGTGACTCTAAACTAACCACAAGTTGGAGTTTTCATTCACTAATTTACATAAAAGTTGAAAATTTTGAAAAAATTACAATGCAAATGCTTAACCACTCCCCCACACTTAAACTTTACATTGTCCTCAATGTAAATTGAGTCATCCAAAGTAAGTCAAGGTGGGAAATTACTTACATGATATGCGACAAGAAATCAGAAAAATTAAAAACAAGACAAGAAAAACTAAAAACAAGACAAGAAAAAAAATGAAAATAAGACAAGAGATACTCATCCTATGGGTTGCCTCCCATTTAGCGCTTGGTTTAAAGTCGTCATCCCGACTATCTCCTTGATTTCTATGACTCCTCCAGAGGGAGTGCATCCACAAAATTAGCTCATTCCACCACTTCGGAAGTGAAATTATCATAATATAGTTTCAACCGGTGCCCATTAACTTTAAGTTCCTTGCATGTAGCCATGCTACGAATTTCTACTGCACCATGAGAAAACACATTAGTAACAATGAAAGGTCTGATCCAACGTGACCTTAATTTACCCGGAAATAAATGCAAGCGAGAATTAAACAAAAGTATTTTCTGCCCAACACAAAATTGTTTTCTAGAAATCATAGTATCATGAAAGGCCTTTGTTTTCTCCTTATAAATGCAAGAGCTTTCAAATGCATCATTGCGAAGCTCTTCTAGCTCTTGGAGTTGTAGCTTCCTTTGATTTCCAGCCCCATCCATCTCCATATTGCATTGCTTAATAGCCCAAAATGCTTTATGCTCAATCTCCACGGGTAAGTGACAAGGTTTACCGTACACAAGCCTAAAGGGAGACATCCCAATAGGTGTCTTGTATGCGATTCTATAAGCCCACAAAGCATAATTTAGTCGCATGCTCCAATCTTTCCTTGTTGGATTCACCGTCTTCTCTAGTATGGATTTCACCTCCCGGTTAGAAACCTCGGCTTGTCCATTTTTTTGGGGATGATAAGGTGTTGAAATCTTGTGTGACACATTGTACTTCTTCAACAAGCTTTGCAAAATCCTGTGTTTGAAGTGAGAACCCCCGTCGCTAATTATGGCTCTTGGAATTCCAAACCTTGCAAAAATGTTAGCTTGCACAAAATCTGAAACAACCTTGGAATCATTAGTTGGGGTGGCCTTAGCTTCCACCCATTTAGAGACATAATCAACAACAAGTAAGATGTAAAAATTCCCATGAGAGTTGACAAAAGGACCCGTAAAATCAATACCCTGATAGGTGTTGTAAAACACCTAATTTTATATCTAGTGTTGTAAAACACCTAATTTTATATCTAGTATTTATGCTTTATTTGCTATTATCATTGGAAATTGCATATCTTATGTTTGGTTTTGAGATATCATGTGCGATAGAGTCTTTTGGAGCAAAAGAAGATGAAATCATGCATTTGGAGCGAAAAAGACAAAGAGGGAATTCACATGCGACATTTGGAACAAGAATATGCGTAATAAGAAAGTGAATAGGTTGTCGGTTCGGATAAAAATAAAGGAGGTGTTCCTACCGTCACCAAGTTAAATGAGATCTAGTAGGGCATCCCTTATCCAAGTCGAGTTAAGCCAAGGGGACAACACACTTTATCATAAGCTGTCTTCCTATATCAATTTCCTCTCTTACACACCCTAAAATTCTCCCCTTCCAGGGACCATGGATTTTCCCTCATTCATGTTGGTGGCTATTTTTTTACCAAGCACTAATGAACCGTAGCTATCACCCAAGATGTGTGTCGAAAAATTAGAGAACTTTGAGAAAGAAAAGAGAAGTGAGGATGGCGATTTTTCTTCACGTCCGAAAACCGCAAATCTTTAAAATCTAACCTCCCAATGAGGTGAACTTCCATATATCACACCTTCCAAATACAGTTCATTAGGAATTGCAATAGAAGGTTTACCATCCTTCTCGCAGGTTTTGGCAATGAAGACAGATCCGAAGAAGAATCACCAATGTTGATGATCCAAGAAATGCCAAGCTAGGAGAGAGCCCTATAAAAGGAGAGGAGGTTATGAGGAGGAATGAAATTGAGCAAACGTTGAGATTCAAATTCATATGAAGAAGATGTTAGAAACAAAAAAAGGTTTTTGATTCTGTTGTTGATGAGTTGAAATCTGGTGATGTAGAAGCTGGTGGAGAGAAACTAAGGAATTCAAGAATCAGAAGAATGGGTTTTGATGGAATTCAAGTTTGAGTTGGATCTGTGACGATTAGGGCTCGAACCTGTTATGAATTTGAAGCTCAACAGGATGAAATCGATGGGTCTCTATGACTGTTGCTGTTTGAAAACTAGGGTTGCTATTGAACTTGAAATCGAAGAACTGTGTTACTTAGGTTCGATTCAAGCTGGTTTGAATTAGTATTTTCACAGAACTTGAGGTTAGGGTTTTGTGTTGGTGCTTGAAATGAAGGAGAAGATGATTTGAATCGAAATTGAGGCAATTATGAAGAAAATGGAAGAACTAATTTCTGCAACTGAGCTGAGATGTGTAGGTTTTGCTGCAATGGTGACAGGGAAGATGGTGATGGAGCTGGTGTAGGTATTGAAGGTGCTGTAGAGAAAGAAGCAGACAATGAATGCTGCAGGCATGGATGGAATGGAGTGGGGTGCTTCTGCTTTTTGTTTATGCAGTGGCTGGTGAGGAAGTTGTGTTGACTGCTACCAATTACAGCTCCAGATGATGCAGTGAAGGCATTGGTGGAGATCATTGAAGGTGTTGTTGTCGCTAAAGACTGGTGGTGATGTTTTAAATGATAAAAGTTAGTTACAGAAACCAAGAGCAAGATATTATGTATGATTGTGTATATATGGAACATGAGATCAAGGTGGACAATCCTAAGAGTATGCAAAGTAGAATATGAATTACGTGCAACAGTTGGTGTTGTGAAGCTGAATTGAGGCTTTGGGAGAAGCTGCAACTGGTCGAGAGAAATGGGGCTGTTGATTTCTTAGGTTGCAGGTCTTAGCGCCGCAGACATGGAAAAATGGGTTGAACTTTAATGTTTAGCCTAGAAATCAGGTGAGCAGCAAGGAGTTGTTGTTAGCTAAGGGTGATTCAAGAGTTCGCTGGATGGGTAAATGGTTGCAGGTTGTAGCTGTAATTCAGGGAACGCATTGGTGGTTAGCAGAGATGCTAAATTATAGCAGGGTTGTTATTGTGCGCAAGTACTGCTGTTGGTAAGCAAGTGAGGGTGGAATTGGAAGAGCTGATGCTACAGCTGTGGTGTTGAGAAAGAGAACAACAAAGTTGGTTGATAGGTACTGTTGCCTATGGGTTGAAGAGCTATATTGTGTTAGCTACAGATGCAGCAGGGAATGATGAAGATCTAGATAAGACATTGAACCTGGTGATGTCAAGCAGAATGGGATCACAGTTGGAGTTTAAATGAACTGGAATGAGGTTGGTTGAGTTGAAACCAGCCGCAGTTGCAGAGGCGATGCTGCAATGAAATGAAGATGTATGTTAGGATGGAATTAGAGTTGGAGGTGGTGATGTTGCTTTGTGTTGCTAATGAGCACAAGATCAGCTAATGGTGTTGCAGCTGTGTTGAGTAAGTTGAATTGCAGGTTGAGAATCTACAAAGTAGATGATGCATTGATGTAGAATGGAGCTGAGACTATGGAGTTACAATTGGATCGGTTATGGTAATGGTTATAACTTGAGTTGCAGGTGTTATCCATTGTGACAGAAGTGCAAGAAACAATGTTGTGGCTGCAATGGTTTGCTGTTGGAGAATACTGGGAGAAACTAATGCTATTGTCGAGGGTTGGTGGTCATGTTCCAACTCAGCCCAATGTTTGAGCTTTGAACTGGAATTGCAGGTTGTGGTTTAAACTCAGGTTATGGAGCCGTGAGCTGTGGTGTTTGAGTATAGCAGTGACAGTACAGGTGCAGCAGTAGTTGAGGACTATGGTTGAAGCTGTAGCAAATGATGGAGTTTGCAAGGTAGAACTGATGCTAGTTGGATGTAATGTTGCTGCTAATAGGGAAGAGCTGAGGTTGCAGGCAAGTTTGGAACTGTGGTGCACAGCCATCATGGCTAGAGGTGATGCACAATGATCGTGCTGCAACAGCTCTTGCCTAGAAACTAACCAGCCGAGTTAGATAGTCAACTCGGCATGACTCGGTGCTTGACCCGAGTTGAATCGGTCGTCCCGAGTTGGATCGTTTGACTGGTAACCGGGCGGACTTTGCCGGTCACCTTAGATTTATTCCGGCGCCGGATTCCGGAAAAAAACACAGTTTTCCGACGAACAACTTTTGGGTCATATTTTCACATGGGTTTTTCACACACATGAGTTTAGTGGACTTCTTGGTATTGGACCGTGGGCTTTGAAGACCTAATATGAAAAGTTGGAAGGCTATAAAAAGAAAAGGTTTCTATTCTTTAGGGGTATCACGTATCTTTCTACTGGAGTTTTGGAGGAGGGAGATTCTACTAGGGTTTGCTTTCGTTTATTTTTCATGTTCTTCATTTTATTTTTGATAATAATTATGTTGAATCCAAAAACTATGAGTACCTAAATACCTTTTATTCGTTATGGGATAAAGTGGATTTCACAAATGATATTTGATTCAATGATGTAGTTTTGTCTCAATACTTTATTGTTTATGATTCATGGTTTATTTTGTTTTATGATTTGGTTGAGTTCGGAATCAATCCGATTTGCTTTCATATCTAGAGCTATATTAGGGTTTTCAATACGAAAACGTTGTTTATCCCTGATTCTAAGTAGCATAAATGTGGGTAGTGCTTGTAGTGATCTATCCTACTAGTCACATATGAATCATAACTTGGGTTAAATCGAATTAGTGATTTTACACATTTTGGTTGCCTTGATTAGTATTATTCCATAGAACTCATTTCTTTTAGGGAGTTAAATCTAATTGTGCTTTTACACTTTAGGGTTGCTTTCTAGGAAGAATTCACATATGCATCTTTTAATGTGGTTGTGATGAAATCAGGGAATTAGCGGGATACTCTTGCGATCAAGGTATCCTAGGACTTTTAGTAAATGAGAGATTAAATTTTCAATTCTAGTCATTGTTGATAATTTGAGTTTGTGAATGAAACTATCCCGTGACCAATACTTTCTCCTTATTGATTATTTTTATTATTACTTTGATTTCAATTCATTTTTATTGCTTTGATAAATCAAAACCCCCCATTTGGTTACTAGGAAACTGAAATTTTTTATAACAACAAAAGCCTCTCTGTGGATACGAACTCTTTCTTATCGCATTCTATTTTTATTTTAGGAAGTAAGAAAGCGAAATTATATTTGACCGGCTGACAACCGACCATACCCCATACATCAAAAACTTCAATAAATTCAATAAAAGTTTGTGGCATTTGATTTCGGGCACCTAGATTGCCTGTTCTTTGGCACCTATAACAAGTTGTACAAAATGTGTACGCATCCTTAAACAAGGTTGGCTTATAAAAACCGCTTTCAAGTACCTTGTGAGCGGTTCTCTTACTTCCAAAATGTCCTCCGCAAGCATAGGAGTGACAAAATGACAAGATATAATTAAACTCATATTTGGGAACACACCTTCTTATTATTTGGTCGCTGCCATGTTTCCATAAGTATGGATCATCCCATATATATTGGTTCCCTAACCTCTTAAGTTTGTCCCTCTCAGCACGAGACAAGTTCTTTGGGATTTGTTTAGTTACCAAGTAATTCACAATATCAGCATACCATGGTTCTCCAAAGGCAATTGAGAATAGTTGCTCATCCGGGAAACTTTCGCGCAGTGGGATAGCTTCCTTGTCCACAGCAAGACGTCTCAAGTGATCCGCAACGGTGTTCTCAATTCCTTTCTTATCTTTGATTTCAATATCAAACTCTTGCAAGAGTAAAATCCATCGTATGTGCCTCGGTTTCGCTTCTTTCTTCATTAGCAAGTACCTAAGAGCTGCATGGTCAGAAAAGACAACAACTTTTGTACCAATTAGATAAGAGCGAAATTTTTCCAATGCAAATACAATAGCTAACAACTCTTTTTCAGTGGTTGTGTAGTTTTTTTGGGATTCATTTAACATTCTAGAAGCATAATAAATAGCATGAGGTATCTTCCCCACACGCTGCCCAAGCAACGCACCAACCGCGTAGTCACTAGCATCACACATGAGCTCAAAAGGCTTGCTCCAATCTGATGGTTTAATGATAGGGGCTGAAATCAAAAGTTCTTTCAAACTATTAAATGCCGCCATACACTTTTCATCAAAGTTAAAAACCACATCTTTTTGTAATAAGTTGCAAAGTGGTGATGCTATCTTGGAAAAATCCTTGATAAATCTACAATGAAAACCTGCATGACCAAGAAAAGAACGTATCTCCCTCACCATAGTGGGAGGGGTTAGAGTACGAATAAGGTCTATCTTAGATTTATCAACTTCCAAGCCTATAGAAGATATTATATGGCCTAAAACTATTCCATGAGTTACCATGAAATGGAACTTCTCCCAATTTAGCACAAGGTTTGTTTCAATACATCGTTCAAGGATTAATGACAAGTTGTTCAAACAAAGGTCAAATGAATCACAAAAGACACTAAAGTCATCCATAAACACTTCAATGATGTTTTCAACATATTCGGAAAAGATACTTACCATACACCTTTGAAAGGTAGCTGGAGCATTGCACAAGCCAAAAGGCATCCTTCTATACGCAAAAGTGCCGAAAGGACAAGTGAAAGTGGTTTTCTCTTGATCCTCCGGTGCTGTCACAATCTGATTGTACCCTGAATATCCATCAAGGAAGCAATAATAAGCATGTCCAGCTAAACATTCGAGCATTTGATCAATAAAAGGCAATGGAAAATGATCCTTACTAGTGGTGGCATTCAATTTTCTATAATCTATACAAACCCTCCAACCGGTTTGCACACGAGTTGGGAAAAGTTTGTTTTTATCATTCTCTACCACCGTAACACCTGATTTCTTTGGTACAACTTGTACCGGGCTCACCCACTTGCTATCGGATACGGGGTAGATAACACCCACTTCCAAAAGCTTGAGTATCTCCTTTTTCACAACTTCCATCATGTGAGGGTTCAAACGACGTTGCGCTTCCCTTGTAGGCTTTGCATCGTCCTCCAAACAAATCTTATGCATACAAACGGCAGGGCTTATACCCTTGATATCGACAATTATCCATCATATGGCCGTCTTGTGCTTCCTTAGCACCCTTAGAAGTTTTTGCTCCTGTAATTCACTAAGCTCGTTAGAAACAATCACAAGTAACTCTTCATTGTCACCCAAGTACAAGTACTTTAAGTGACTTGGAAGAGGTTTCAATTCCAACTTTGGAGATTTAACAATAGAAGGTAAAAGCTTTTCATCACTGCATGGTAAAGAAATAAAAGAGATATTATGAGTTTCCGGACATCCTTGCAGTGAGTTAAGATCACCAAGGGCTTCTTTGACTTCATTACCACACTCTACACCATCATCCATGGATGTAGTTAAAATGGTTTTCAGAGCATCATCACCATTCAATTCAAACACTTGTTGTGCTAATGCATCCATAACATCAACGGAGAAACAAGAGTAGACATCACTAGGATAAAGCAACAGCTTGCCACCAATCTCTTGTATCGCTCCAAACATTCATACAAATATTCTCCCACATGTTGCTTTATCCCACATATCTCTTTGCGGATTTGAGTAGCCTTTGACGCAGGAAAATACCTCTCTAGAAAGAGTTTCTTCAACCCGTTCCATGTAATAGCACTTCTAGATGGCAAACAATACAACCAATCCTTAGCGATGTCCACCATAGAAAATGGAAAAACTTTCAACATTGCACCATCGGCATCAGTCTCCGCTGGAAGCATGGCCTTGACAATGGTATGAAACTCCATGAGATGCTTGTTTGGGTCTTCATTCACCATGCCATGGAACTTTGGTAACTCTCTAAGAAATCCCGGCTTGATCTCGAAAGTTGAGTTTGTTTGGATACACCATTATTATGCATCAAGCCTATGAGAAGCCAAGTCCTTGAGTGTACGATTTGCATCACCCATTGCTTCTTCTTATTCAACTAGTAGTTCTTCTACGAATGGAACCTCTTGTTCTTATTCTAGTTGTAACTCTTCTTCCACCTCTAATTCTTGATCTTCTGTTGTGTCTTGACTTGGTTGGAGTATTGTGCCTCTTCGAGTAGCTATCCCACACCTTGGATAGTTCCAATCTTTAGAAGCCAGGGATTAGGTACCTGAAAACAATTCTCGCAAACAGGTAAGAAACAAGACAAGAAACGAAAAACAAAGATAAAAGCAGAAATTATAAAAAGAAACTAAAAACTTAATAACAAGCCGTATGCCTCCCCGGCAACGGCGCCAAAATCTGGTCGGTTGTCAGTCGAGCAAAAATAATTTCACTTCCTTACTTAACTAAAATAAATGTAGTATGCAATAAGAAAGAGTTCGTATCCACAGAGGGGCTATTGTTGTTATTCAAATTTCAGTTTTTTAGTAACCAATGGGGGGTTTTTGATATTTCAAAGCAATAGAAATAAATTGAAAGCAATAAAGTATTAAAATAATCAATAAGGAGAAAATATTGGTCACGGGATAGTTTCATTCACAAACATATATTTTCATCAATGACTAGAATTGAAATTTTAATCTCTCATTTACTAAAAGTCCTAGGATACCTTGATCGCAAGAATATCCCGCTAATTCCATGATTTCATCACAACCACATTAAAAGATGCATATGCGAATTCTTCCTAGAAAGCAACCTAAACTGTAAAAGCACAATTAAGTTTAACTCCCTAAAAGAAATAAGTTCTAAGGAATAAGACTAATCAAGGCAATCAAAATGTGTAAAAGCAATAATTCGATTTAACCCAAGTTATGATTCATACGTGACTAGTAAGATATATCACTACAAGCACTACCCACAATTATGCTACTTAGAATCAGGGATAAACAACTTTTTCGTATTGAAAACCCTAATTTAGCTTTAGATATGAATGCAAATCGGATTGATTCCGGACTCAACCAAACAAACAATCAAATCATACAACAATATTAAAAATGAATCACAAACAATAAAATATTGAGACAAAACTAATTCATTGATTCAAATATTATTTATGAACTCTACTTTATCCCATAACCAATAATAAGTATTTAGTTACTCATAGTTTTTTTGGGTTCATCATAATCATAATCAATAATAAAAATGAAATGAAGAATATAAAAAATAAACGAAAGCAAACCCTAGTCGCTGCTCTGCTCTCCTCCAAAACTCCAGTAGAAAACAATCCCCCCAAAAAGAATAGAAACTTTTCCTTTTATAGCTTTTCAATTTTCCAAATTAGGTCTTCAAAACCCAAGGTCCAAATGCTCCAATAGTATGATTCCACCAAGCCCGTAAGTGAGTAAAAACCCAAGTAAAAATCTGTCCCAAAAAGAGTCACCGGAAAACTGTGTTTCCGGCTGGAAGTTGACCGGAACCCGGCAACGGAACAAAACTCAGTTGACCGGAAAATTCTACCCGATCACCGGTCATGGTCAAGTTTAGTTGCACAAGCCAAATCTGTGATGCATAATGATTGCAGTTTACTGTATCTCAGCCAACCCTGTTGGCTGTACATTCCTAATCACTACCAATCATTCTAGCCACATCACCAATACTGTAACTTCCATCTCAGAACCCATTGCAGCTCAAATACATTTCCTGCGACTCCATGAGCATCAATAACCATCTCCAAGTCCTGCAAATTACATATCCTTTGTAGCTTCATGACTCCATTTGAGTTGTAACTGCTGAATTGAATTATACCTTGCAGCGACATCCAGCTGCTCTTTTACAACGTCTACAATAAGTTTAACAACATAACTTCAATAGCGGAACATCTCATTCCCTTATCTGCCATCTCAGATTATTATCACCAATAACTCAATTTCATTTGCACCTCTAGCTTCCAACACCTACAATAGCAAAAGCCAAACACCCAAGACTTTCCCTGCAATGCAAAACATACCAGCACCATAGTGCCAATTCCAGCATCATCACCAACTCTACCTGAGAACACCAACTGCATTTTCACCTGAACCAACATCATTCACAATTACCAGCTCCTCAAATTGCTATCAATTCCATAACTCCCAGCTAGTGCCATAAACCACCAAAATCAGTTGCGTCAACTGCAATAACTTCAGTCGAGCTGCAAAACCCATGAATCAATTTCACCATTGACAGATCACATCATAACTTCTCCTACATTGTTTCGCTAGCAACAGTTCATTACCACCAACCTACAACATCTAAGTCACAAACCACTTGCCTTCAGCTGCACAACCATTCCATTGCATATGCACTTGCAACAGCACCAAAAAAAATTCCACTTCTGCATCTTCATTCCAAGCTACAATAGCAACCTAGACATACATCTATGTTCTCAGGCTTTCACAATTTAGCTTCATAACCAACAATACCAGCTGCACCGCCACTCCCAACACCTGCAACTGAGTTAAATACCCCATCACTATCATCCAGCCACCTTCAATTGCAAACTGGTATTCAATTACCAAGTCTCAAAGCAACAACAAATCTACATTTAATCACCATTCTCCAACATCACCATCTTACTTATCTGCATCAACAACACATCCACTTCTGTAGCTGCATTTCTAAATTTAAACCCAACATCATGACACAGCCCGCAGAACCATTCCATTTCCTCCATCTGAACTGAACTGCATCCACATTGCAGTATACCTGCAATTTCTTACCAAGTTTCAGCTCCAAAATCTTACCAGAAAACCACCAATGCTTCATGCCTTCACACAACTCCATCCCATTCAGCTGACCTGCAATCACAGCCATCACCTGTATTCCATACATCTTAGCTTTGCTCGTACTCAAGCCATTGCACCCTGATTAGCCACCAATTACATGGCCATTTTCTTTACTGCAATTTCCTGTTCCAGCTACCAACTTCCCTGCATTGCAATTCACATCCATCTATTCTCACACTTGAACTCCATTGTTTTCCATTGCACAACATTCTAAATCACTGTAACCTTGAACTGGGTGAGAACCCATTCTTCTGAACCTTCTCAAAAATACAGGAACCATTCATCTCAGTCAACAACAAAGCCTCTGATTCTTCTACAGCAACACAACATCTTCCAAAACCAATGCTTCTTGGTTCACCACCAAAACTTTCTCCTCCTTGAACTGCACAATTTGAGCTTCAATACAGCATCAACAACAGCACCATCTCAGCTGTAAAACCTAACATACATCTAGGTTTGCATACAGATGATGATCTATCCAGAACCTGCAATGCACCTACATAATTCTGCTTTCCCATTCAACACAACACCTACAACAATTCAACTCAGAGAAGACTCAACACATCTCCAATTACATCAATATCTCCTTCCTGTACATTAATAGAAACCCAATTCAAAACCCATTTGAGTTTCATCATTTTCTATCACCTTATCTTCTCTAATTTGTTGATTTATTGCTTCAATTAACAGCCACAGAAACCCATCGTTCAATTTCATCTCGGATTCAAACACCAGAACGAGCTTCTCGATCTGCAATACTCAACTCCATTGAACAACCCCAATAACTCCATCTCCAAGCCAACAATTTATCCTCATGCTAACACCATACTCGAATTCAAAGCTAACCCATCCAGTATTTTCACAGCAGCATCAAAATCCTTTCATGAATCGAACCAGAATCATTCCCATCTTCATTCTTCACCACAGAATCAACTTCAAACCCTAATTTTTCACATGTTCTGATGCTCAAACAACAACATGAACAACGGCAGCCATTTTTCTTCCCTCTCTCGATTTCAGACCACATAATGAAAAGTGAAAATAAACACTTCTCTTAATTCTAGGGCTTCTGTAGGAATTAAGAATGGATATAGCCACCCAGGTGACAAAGATAAGGGGTACCAGCTCATACATTGCTTGTCGGTCCCAGGGAACCGACTGCCTATTCGCTTCTTTGCTCAACTGCCAGTTTCAGGCAACTGACAATTCATTATTCCTCTCCTTTGCTGCACATCCTAGCCTGCTCCAAATATCGCATGTGAATTCCCTTTTTGTCTTTTCCGCTCCAAATGAATGGTTTCTCCTTCTTTTGTTCCAAATGACTCGATTGCACCTAATCAACTCAAATTCACACATAAGATACATAATTCATAAAATAAATAGCAAGGAAAGCATAAATACTAGATAATAATTAAGGTGTTTATAACACCTATCGTTAAGCTTTTTACAAAAATGACATTTTGAAATATAGATTCCAGCAAGCAAAAAATAAATAAATAACGGAAACAGAAACAGACTAACAAAATAAAATCTTTACTAGGAACAAGTGGAGATGCAAAATCTAATCATTTGATTTATAATACTTCTCACTAAATATTGTCTTACCGATGATTCGTAATGGGACCCTCTAACTGGGATGATGCATCCTAATAGCCACATATAGTTCATAATTGCTGAGGGTAACACATTGAGGCCTTAAAGTAAATAAAATCCGATAAGGTGGAGTACTCAAGAAAGTAGCAGCTGCCCAAAGAAAACCACCAAGAAGAATACCATGAGCATGACTATGACAAACAACAACATAATGTAAATGCCAAAAAAAATTGAACTACCCTCAATCACGGTATACATCCTAAACAATTAAGGGAGAAGAAGAGTCACATGCAAAATCTTGGTAACTAATAGGCTATCGAAGAAAAATTCTAATCGCAGGGCACTTTCAAACTGCCTATGAAAATTCAAACAAAGATGTGGATTCTTAGGATCATTGAGATTATTGAAGCTTAGTTCCTGGGATACTCTCAAAATTAGGGGCTGCAATCAAACCACTTTAACTAATTCTTAATTAGGGTTTCGGTGCTTTCAACACATGATTATCTCTTCATAGCATCTAAGATCAAATTTTGAGTTCATTCAGCTGAACTACCACAATATAAAATATGAGCATTACGTATCAAAAGTTAAGGTTGCAAGTAATAGCCATGAAATGAAATTCAAGTTGACATCTGAATGAAAGCAGTATTGAGAAATCACAGAATTGATATTCAAGATTGTAAAGAAACTAACAATTGAATCAAAGAAAGTATTATTGCTGAAAAGAATTCTTACAGAGACTGTCTGACTCGGACAAGGTTTTATATGAATCAAAAGAAGAACTAAAACAGACAAGGCTGTCAGTTATGCAGAACTGACAGTAGTATACAGGACTAAAGTTAATTAAGTTTGACTATCAAAACTAAACAGAAAGACTACTCTTATTAGCCCCCCTCAACCTGATAGTAAAGAAATGCTAATCAGGTTGGAAAAACAACAATACATTCAAAGAACTCAACTCAAAAAAGGAGTAAGACAATCACACATTCAAACTTTACAGAGAAGAAATATTAGAACACAATGAAGAAATACTTGAAACACTTGCAGAATTAGGAAGTGAAGAAGAGGCATCTGAATGACCAACAACAATGGAAAAAGTAATACCCAGCAGCTGATGAAGAAGGGAAGTAAACACAGGAGCACATAGTCCCTTTGTGAACAAATCTGCTAGTTGATTCTCAGAAGAAATATGCTTGACCAACAGAAAACCTTGCTCAATCAGCTCCCTTACTACATGATAATGTATTTTTATATGCTTGGCCCTGAAATGTGACATAAGATTAGCAGATAAGTAAATTTCACTTGTGTTGTCACAAAAAAGAGTAATTGGCTGCATAAGAAAAATGTGCAACTCAGAAAATAAAGATTCAAGCCATTCCAATTCTGAAGTTGCAACTAATAAACATTTATACTCAGCCTCTGCAGTAGATCTTGACACAATGGGATGCTTTTTGCTTGACCAAGAAATTAAAGAATTACCCATAAAGATTGCATACCCACAAGTAGATCTAGCTGTCTCAGGACAACTACCCCAATCTGAATCAGTGTAAGAAGTCAAATAAGCAATATACCCTTTTCTTAGTATTATACCATAACCCATTGTACCTTTCAAATATCTAAGAATTCTCTTGACCAATAACAAGTGAATATCAGTATGAAAATGCATGTATTGACTGACATAATTAACAACAAAGCAAATGTCAGGCCTAGTTAAACACAAATATTGCAACATTCCCACAATTGTTCTATATTCTGTAGCATTTGGTAATAAAACTCCTTCTTTCACAGAAACTCTTGGGCCTTTAGCAACTGGGGTTCTACAAGGATTACACTCCAACATATTATACCTAGTAAGTAATTCCAGTGTATACTTCTTTTGAGTTAACATAATAGCATCTGCTGATCTAACTGCCTCCAAGGCTAAGAAATAATGCAAATCACCCAACTCCTTCATGGCAAAATTAGCACTAACGAACTTAACTAAATCAGTAAGTAAGGCTTCGGAATTCCCAGTTAGAATAATATCATCAACATAAAGTAATAAAACCATCATATTGTTACCAGAAGTATAGAAAAATCAGACACAGTTCTCACAAAACCATAAGAAACCAAAGAATTACTGAACTTTTGAAACCAAGCCCTTGGATCTTGCTTCATGCCATAAAGACTTTTCTTTAAGTGACAAACTTTATGAGGAAACTCAGAATCCACAAACCCAGGAGGTTGTTGCATATAGACATCTTCAGTTAAATTTCCATGCAGAAATGCATTTGATACATCTAATTGCTTGATTAACCAACCTTTAGTGACTGCTAAAGTAAGAACAACTCTAACTGTAGTGGACTTGACTACTGGACTGAAAGTTTCACCATAATTAATTCCATCTTGTTGATTGTAACCAATATCCACTAGTCTAGATTTAAATCTATCAATTTTCCCATCTGATTTGTACTTTATTCTATAAACCCATTTGCAGCCTAATATGTTCATATGTGGTTCAGGATCAACCAAACTCCAAGTGTCATTATTCTTTAAGTCTGTGTTTTCTTCTTTCATATAATCTTGCCACTGAGGAATCTTAATAGCTGACTTGAAACTTTTTGGCTCAGTAGGAGTATCCAATAAAGAAGTAAAAGCAATATGAACTAGATGCTTAACAACATAATGCATTACATGATCAGGAAAATGCTTAGGTTTTGAAATACTTTTTTGTGATCTAGTAACAATTGATTTAGCTGGAATAGACTAATTTGAAGGCAAAGACAAAGGCATGACATTGGATTCAAAATTAGGTGGAGTAGAAATGGATGAAGAAGAAAAATAAGATTCAGATTCAGAAAAAGCAACATGTCTTGAAATATAAGTTTTTTTATTGATAGGATTATAACACTTGTATCCTTTGTGTAAAGAACTATAGCCAATAAAGATGCATTTTATTGACTTTGGAGAAAGTTTATCAACTCTATAAGTACCCAAAAAAAAGATAGCACACACAACCAATTTTTTTTAAGAAGGAGTAATCCGGAACAACATTGTAAAGCACTTCAAAAGGGGACTTGTTGTTGAGAATTGGTGTAGGAGTTCTATTGATAAGATAAGTTGCAGTTAAAAAAATATCATACCAAAAATCTTTTGGACAAGAAGCATTAAAAATAAGTGTGTTACCCATTTCAGTAATATGTCTGTGCTTTCTTTCAGCAAGACCATTTTGTTCTGGGGTTTTTGGACAAGATATTCTAAGATGAATGCCTCAAGAAAGTAAAAAAGCTTTAAAAACACCCTGTACTAGTTCACTAGCACCATCAGTTTGAAAAAAAACAATTTTTGTATGAAAGAAATTCTCAGTTAAATTTTTGAAATGCTGAAAACAGGACAAAGCCTCAGTTTTGAGTTGCATTGGATAAATCCAATGAAATCGGCTAAAATCATCTACAAACAAAATGTAGTATATGTGTCCTTCTAATGAGGTAACATGAGCAGGATCCCACTCATCATAATGAATAAGTTCAAGTGGAGAAGAAGCATGTGAAGATGAAAGTTGAAAGGTAACCTTTTGCTTTTAGCAAGCTGACAAGGATGACACAAAGTTTTTGAAATTGAAGAAAAGAGATTTATATTATTATGATTATGAAGTTGTTGTAAAATTTTAGCAGATGGATGACCAAGCCTATCATGCCATATATTTGGAGAAGCTACAACAGATGAAAAAGCAGAATGCAAGATAGCAGAAGAAATATGATATAAATTGTTAAACATTTTCCCATGATCTAGTAATGCATTAGTCCTCAAACATATTATTTCAAACCCATATGGATCAAAATTTATAGAACATACATTATCTCTTGTAAACCTAGCAACAGACAACAGATTATGTTTCATGGATGAAACATGTAGTACATCATCTAGTTTAAAACTTGTAGTTGGTGTATTAATTGTGCTACAACCAGTAAGAGAAATGGATAAAGTGTTACCATTTCCAAGTTGAACACTGTCCTTTCCTTTGTACTCAGAAGGATGATGAAGTAAATTTCTGTCACTAGTCATGTGAGTAGTTGCTCCACTATCTGAAATCCAAACTGCGCTAGATGAGGAAGGATCATCATTTAATGCTATATGAGGAACATTAAAGCTTGCAAAGGCCTGTGGAGAATTCCCAGAAGTATGCAGAACACCAGTGGAGTGACTTCCCTGAGCTTCAGAAGTTGCATAATGAGCTTGAGTAGGAATGTTTGAAGCACCAGAAGGTGGATGATACCTAAAAAAACACCTGGTGGCTAGATGTCCCTTCTTCTTACATATTTGACAGAACATTTGATTATAATCCATTCTTTTATTGCCATTAGAAATAGACCCATATTGAGATGAATTAGTAATATTTGAATTTGACCCATTCTGATAAGAACTGTTCTTGAAATTTCCTTCACTCTTCTTGTTATGATTATAAGAACTTGATCTATTTTTAGCATAAAAAGCAGTTTGATCATCAAATACATTGGTAGTACTCTGTTGTCTGTCAGCCAAGAATTGCTCATGAGATAGCACTTTAACTTTGATTTCACCAAAAGTATAAGGCTTCTCTCTATTTTGAGATGATATGACAAAAATATCATAGTCACTACCTAAACCATTCATAACAAACATCATAAGATCCTCATCACTGACCTTTTCACCAGTTGCTGCTAAAGAATCAGAGATTGATTTAATTTTCTGTAGATAAGTAACTATGGGTTGATTTCCCTTTCTATTTCCATGTAATTGTTTCCTTAACATATTCTTTCTTGCAAGATACTGTGTTCTAAAACTTGTTTCAAGAAAATCCCATATAGCTTTTGAAGTAGTAAGACCAAGTGATCGCTGTCGTATGCGTCAAAAATAATTTACACTTTCTTACTACTCAAAATATAAATATAGCAAGGGCAAGAAAGGATCGATCCCACAAAGAGGTCTAGGTTGTCTCGTTGTTTAGGTTTCCTATATAAAACACCGGGGGTTTTCTGATTTTTATGCAAGTAATAGTAAAATAAAAGCAAATAAAGAAATAAGCAAACAAATCAAATAGAAAAGATATTGGTTAAGGATTCATCTTCATTCACTAACATGTTTTCTTCACAATAAGTAGAATTGATATTTAATCTCAACTTTTATCAAAAGCCCTAGAATATCTTGATCGCAAGAATATCCCGCTAATCTCCTTTTGTCATCAACAAACACATTAAAAGATGCGAATATGAGTTCTATCTTAAAGAACAACCTAACGTGTAAAAGCACTAATCAAGTTTAATTCCCTAGATGCATTAAGTTCTATGAAATCAGGCCAATCAAAGCAATCGAACGTGGAAAGCGCACTAATTCAATTTAACAAAGGTTATGGTTCACATATGATCATAAGAATATATCACTACAAACTATAATCATATTTATGTTACTTGCAATCAGGAATCTATCACTTTTACGTATAACAAACCCTAATCTAGCAATAGAGATGAAAACAAACTCAACCGATTCGCGACTCGATCAAACAAGCATTCAAATCATATAACAATATTAATTGTGAATCATAAACGATAAAGTATGGAGACAAAACTAATTTATCATATCAAAAACCATATTATGTGAAATCCAATTATTCCATAACCAATAATAAACTTAAGTACTCATGTTAATGGAGTTCATAACAAGAAGAAAGAGAAACCCTAACATGTTTCTAAACCCTAGAACAAAAGTAGTGATAAGATAAAAAGATTAGATATATTCTCCGATTTAGAGAAAAAGTCTTCTCTTTTATATGTTTCTCAATTTCCAAAAAGGATACTCCTTCCAAAATTAGGTTTAGTCTTCAAAGTCTATCTCCAAGTTGGTCCACCAAGCCCATGTGTGAAAACCCGTGTAGAAATTATGTCCCAAAAAGCGTCGCCGGAAAACTGGGTTTTTGGCCGGAAGTTGACCTGAATCCTGACGGAAAAGGCGACGTCGGTCGCTTGAAAATCACCAGTCAAAAGAATATTCCGTTTTAGATTCTGTTATCCTTGACTGTTGACTAACGGTCTTTAACGGTTGACCGGGTCAAGGCCTGAATCACTTAGTCGAACCGAGTCACCTTGAGTCAAAGCTAACTCTACTGATCGGTTTAGCCAAGGTCTGTTGCAACGGCTCTGAGTAAGTGCAATCATTGCACTCAGCCATGATGGCCGAGTCTCCTGCACACTGCCACAAATCCAAATGCAAATCTTCACCCTGTCTTTCATTCTACAAGCAGCATAGCTCACTATCACAGCCATTGTAACCTTCCCTGTGTACTTTATCTTCTCAGTCATCACAAGCTCGCCAAACTTCTAGCACGACACCACCAAGACCCATTCACTGCTTCACCCACTACAACGCCACCAATTAATAGCTCCCGCTTCGCAATCACAAGCCAAGTGCCATCAATGCTTTTCAGACCAAATAAGCCCCATTCATTCCATTGCAGGTCAATATCTTCTTCTCCATCTTGGCTTCTCGCCATTCTCCATTTGCACCTCATTGCGCTTGCTTCCATATCAATGCTAATCAGAACTTTCAGCTCAGAGACCATTCTGCAGTTCCACCTTCTCCCATCATCTCAGCTCTTCCCCGGCTAACCAGTTGATACATCCAAAACCACCAATGCCGCAACACCCTGCAATGTACCACCAACCTGAACTGCCAGCTCCATTTATCAACATACTCCTCCATCTCTGAGTTCTTGTATCTCTTACTTGCAATACCATTCCAACTCCAGCTGCAACATCAGCACAATCAGTTCCAAACCCATTAATTACAACCACCAGTCTGTACACCATTCTCAGCTAATTGTAGCTACACCCATTATAAGCACCCATGGAAGTACAACCGAATTCCTTCAGATTCACCAGATTCCACCTTGCCCTGCACTTGATCTCGGCTTCATAGCACCACAAGCCCCTGTAATAATGCAGCACCACAGATTGAACCCACTTGCTCTCTTCTTAACAGCAACCACAAGACCCATTTATTCTCGGTTGAATTCGATTCACAGATCCATTTCAAACTTCATCATTCACACAACACATAACCCATTTGCTCATATTCAACCCCAACATCCTTCTCTGTGAATCAATCCCAAAACCCATTGTTTCTATGTTCTTCTCGAGTTCCTTATTACTCAAATCAGTCCAACACATACCAATCTTGCCAGCAATAACAGATCAAATCCGTCTCCTTCTCTTGATTCATCCAAAATTTCTTCTCAATTCATACAGGAAACCCCCAAATTGCAAACACAAACCCTAATTGTTCAAATGACTCTTCATTGAAGAACAATTGAACCCATTCGTGAGTAACCCAGCAAATTTCATACTCAACCCATGTCTATTCTCTTCCGTTGTCCCTCCATAATCGTCTTCCTCTCTGTTTCGATTTGACTCTGCTTTCGATTCACAACAGCAACCATTTATTTTGGAAAAATGATTGGGTTGAATAAGAGAAGATTTCTCTCAATTTAGGCTTAGAGGTGGGCTGGCTATTTGCACCCACGGTGCTTGGGTCTGGCCACCCCATTATAGCCCCTTAACATCAGCTGGGCTTGTTTGTAGTGCTTTTGTAGAACTGGTCGCCCCTTGACCTTGACTGGGATCCGGATAGTACTTGCAATGAAATGACGCTTTTGACCCTTCTTGCTCAAAACGGCTGGTTTCTTCTTCTTTTCCTCTGTGCGACTCCAGAGTACCTAATAACTCAAAAACACGCATAAAATACATAATTCACACGAAAAATAGCAAAGAAAGCATAAATACTAAATATAAAATAAGGTGTTTTAGACACCTATCAAATTCCCCCACACTTAGACTTTTCTAGTCCTCGAGCAAATCAAACAAAACCATTATAAAACATACATACAACTCCGTGACGTCGAGGCTACGGTTAATTTTAGCATAAATAACAAGCCTCTAAACCCCTAGGTGTCCCTAGTGGACGAGTTATAGTCTCGTGAAGGTTTACAAGAGGTCTACCTACAAAACCTATATTTCCAACTCCATCTAATCGTGACAAATCAATGAACGAATCCAAAATGACTACAGAAGGAGGTACCTTGTGCAAATTCAATTCATATATTAGTAAATAAACTCTAATTAGATAGTCGAACAAGCCACAATACTCGGAAACTAACAAACCACAATCACAATGAAAAGATTAAGAAGATGGATAAAGATGTAGATGTTGGCGAATGTTCACAAGTGATCGATGTTTCCCATATCTCATGAAGGTCACTTCCAAGATGAACCTATTCCTATTGGATTGAGCTACTTGGTTTGAATTCTACATCAACTCACTGGCATATACAAGGGAACCAGGAGTGACTTTATTCAACCAAAATAATACTTTCTTTTTCTTTTCACTTTTTTTTTCTTTTTTCTTTTTTCTTTAGACAACATGATTGGATCAAACTGGATCCAAGCGCATGATTCTTGTCAGCAGATTACACGATAGTTCCCTTGGATCCTGCATTCCACGCTTGTTTAGGCGACTGAGACAGGGAGAACACACACATATTGCTTTATCCAAGTGTCTTTTATTCCGTTTGGTCTAATTGGTCGGTCTCTTTTTTTTTTTTTTTTTCTTTTCATTCATTTTTTTTTAGTAACTCAATCACTCTATTTTATCCTAGCAGCAATAACACGTCGATGTTTAGTGACCCACCAAAGCACTTAGAGAACAATAGATAAATATGGAAAAATAAAAATAGAATGTGATATGGTGATATTCCGAGATATGGTAACAACTATCATGTTAATTTATGATTTCTGAGCTATGTTCGTCCCTTTTGGTTAATTGGTTCCTCAACTCCTGCTTTCAAAATTGTTCCATCCACTAATGGTGTCATTTTAAAGGCACAAGTTTCTAAATTTCGGAGTTAAAAAAGCACAAATTTTTTCTTGGTTTTACTATTTTTCTGATTTTTTTTTTTTTTACTAAAGGCATAAAACAAACTATACAAACATATAAATGCTCCCCCACACTTAAACTTCACATTGTCCTCAATGTGTAAAACCAAAAGTTCTGAATTCTGACGTAACAGAAGATAAAACGCAAAAACTGTGCAAATTGGTAAGGAATTTGGAAAAACTCCATTTCACAAAAGTTGTTCACCTACGTGTTTTCTACACAGTGTAAAAATTTTACAGTGTTATGATAAACGGTCTGACAGTTATGGTCTCTGGACTGAACTACGCGCAGTCTGAAATTTTCTGACAAAAAGGTATTCGTCATAATTCTCTTCTAAGATAGATTATGGAATTAATGAAATTAAACATGTGGATGCAAATATGAAAACAATAAAAAATAAATAAACAAAAATAAAAGAAAAAGAAAAAGGATAAGAGATACAAAACCGGTGGGTTGCCTCCCACTTAGCGCTTGTTTTAAAGTCGACGGCCCGACTTAGCTTCTTGAAAGATTCATTCCCCATATATTAGCAATCTGAAAATTTGGGGATCCATCCATAGCACCTGTTTTGCAAACACTAGCTTCACACAAATATTAGTAATATAAAATAGAAACGAATCTATGAACCGATAAAAGCTTCCCCCACACTTGGAAGTGCATAGAGAATATATGAGTCGGGTACTTCCATGGTGTCTTGTTCCAAAAGTTGTATAGTATGAGAATCAAGTATCTCTAATGGAGGATATCGAGAAACAAAATCATTCAACAATGTTCTCGAAGAACATATATTCAAACCAATAAGAGGTAAAGGAGAAGAAACAATAGGCAAAGGGTTAGACAAACCTACCACAATCTCTTAGATTACGGAATCCTTTTCATCCTTGAAAAATTCAAGTGAACTATTCACCTCTTGTATATCATGGTCCTCTATAAAACCTTGCAACCATTCTTCGTCCGTTTCTGCCGTAACCAAAATCTCGGCATAAACATCATCACTACACTCATTCACAAGTTCAATTGGGTCTTCCATAATATTGGTCATAATGGTCACATTCTCAACATACTCCTCTTCATAAGACTCAAACAATGTTGCAAAATTCTGAAAAACATTAATTTCATCATCCTCGTGTACCTTTTGAATAGGTGCTTGATCATTATAAAGATCAAGAGTTGAGTCAACTACATTAATGTCATCAAATATCTCCAAAGGTTGGTCTTTTTCAACACAATCATCATCGTCTTCATCTTCAGACTCACCATAATCAGAATCGTCGTCGGTTTCCCAACCTTTATCACGACGTCGTTTAAGTTCCATATGAATGGTCCTACTAATTTCATCGACAAGCTCTTCCGAGTATCCATCGTCTTCCAACATGTATAATTTCTGTGCAAGTTTCCGGACGTTCACACGCTTACCACCATTAGCTACAATATGTTCTCTTTCCCATGACTCTTCCCTTTGAATGGGTGAATGATCATAACTACGATCCGGAGTCAGGTAAGAAGGCATATTCCAGAAATTGGTTTGTGCGACATTCTCTCTATTACGGTCAAGTTGGTCTAGCCTTTGTTGCATATCTTGCAATCCATGCATAATCTGCATACAACTCGAATAAATCCAATTACAAGTAGAATTATCCCACCTAGGTGCTTGACTTACATACCCACTACAAGGTTGTTGTTGGTATGTATGAAAATCACCATAAGGTTCTCTAGGATATGCATCATAGCCAATAAATTGGTTATGATTGCCTTCCATAGATGGTGGGAAATTGTCATAGTGTTGAGGAGGTTGAAAGCCGTATCCATTGTTCCAATATGCTCCTTCCATAGAATTGGTACCTGAAATAAGATTCTTAAACTATGTCAAAACCAGAAAATAAGAAAAACTAAAAACAAAACAAAAATAAGAAACCAAAAACAAGTGACAACCGTTGCCTCCCCGGCAACGGCGCCAAAATTTGATCGTTGTCGTATGCGTCAAAAATAATTTACACTTTCTTACTACTCAAAATATAAATATAGAAAGGGCAAGAAAGGATCGATCCCACAGAGAGGTCTAGGTTGTCTCGTTGTTTCGGTTTCCTATATAAAACACCGGGGGTTTTCCGATTTTTATGCAAGTAATAGTAAAATAAAAGCAAATAAAGAAATAAGCAAACAAATCAAATAGAAAAGATATTGGTTAAGGATTCATCTTCATTCACTAACATATTATCTTCACAATAAGTAGAATTGATATTTAATCTCAACTTTTATCAAAAGCCCTAGAATATCTTGATCGCAAGAATATCCCGCTAATCTCCTTTTGTCATCAACAAACACATTAAAAGATGCAAATATGAGTTCTATCTTAAAGAACAACCTAACGTGTAAAAGCACTAATCAAGTTTAATTCCCTAGATGCATTAAGTTCTATGAAATCAGGCCAATCAAAGCAATCGAACGTGGAAAGCGCACTAATTCAATTTAACAAAGGTTATGGTTCACATATGATCATAAGAATATATCACTACAAACTATAATCATATTTATGTTACTTGCAATCAGGAATCTATCACTTTTACGTATAACAAACCCTAATCTAGCAATAGAGATGAAAACAAACTCAACCGATTCACGACTCGATCAAACAAGCATTCAAATCATATAACAATATTAATTGTGAATCATAAACGATAAAGTATGGAGACAAAACTAATTTATCATATCAAAAACCATATTATGTGAAATCCAATTATTCCATAACCAATAATAAACTTAAGTACTCATGTTAATGGAGTTCATAACAAGAAGAAAGAGAAACCCTAACATGTTTCTAAACCCTAGAACAAAAGTAGTGATAAGATAAAAAGATTAGATATATTCTCCGATTTAGAGAAAAAGTCTTCTCTTTTATATGTTTCTCAATTTCCAAAAAGGATACTCCTTCCAAAATTAGGTTTAGTCTTCAAAGTCTATCTCCAAGTTGGTCCACCAAGCCCATGTGTGAAAATCCGTGTAGAAATTATGTCCCAAAAAGCGTCGCCGAAAACTGGGTTTTTGGCGGAAGTTGACTTTGAATCCTACTTAGGAAAAGCGACGTCGGTCGCTTTGAAAATCACCAGATCAAAAGAATATTCCGTTTTAGATTCTGTTATCCTTGATCTGTTGACTAACGGTCTTTAACGGTTGACCGGTCAAGGCCTGAATCACTTAGTCGAACCGAGTCACCTGCTGAGTCAAAGCTAACTCGGCTGACTGGTTTAGCCAAGGTGTTGCAACGGCCTCGAGTAAGTGCAATCATTGCACTCGACCATGATGGCCGAGTCTCCATTACACCACAAATCCAAATGCAAATCTTCACCACGTCTTTCATTCTACAAGCAGCATAGCTCACTATCACAGCCATTGTAACCTTCCCTGTGTACTTTATCTTCTCAGTCATCACAAGCTCTGCCAAACTTCTAGCACAGACACCACCAAGACCCATTCACTGCTTCACCCACTACAACGCCACCAATTAATAGCTCCCATTCTGCAATCACAAGCCAAGTGCCATCAATGCTGTTACAGCCAAATAAGCCCCATTCATTCCATTGCAGGTCAATATCTTCTTCTCCATCTTGGCTTCTCGCCATTCTCCATTTGCACCTCATTGCAGTTGCTTCCATATCAATGCTACTGTAACTTTCAGCTCCGTAGACCATTCTGCAGTTCCACCTTCTCCCATCATCTGCAGCTCTTCCCTGGCTAACCAGTTGATACATCCAAAACCACCAATGCCGCAACACCCTGCAATGTACCACCAACCTGAACTGCCAGCTCCATTTATCAACATACTCCTCCATCTCTCGAGTTCTTGTATCTCTTACTTGCAATACCATTCCAACTCCAATACAACATCAAGCACAATCAGTTCCAAACCCATTAATTACAACCACCAGTCATACACCATTCTCAGCTAATTGTAGCTACACCCATTATAAGCACCCATGGAAGTACAACCGAATTCCTTCAGATTCACCTTTCCACCTTGCCTCGCACTTGATCTCGGCTTCATAGCACCACAAGCCCCTGTAATAATGCAGCACCACAGATTGAACCCACTTGCTCTCTTCTTAACAGCAACCACAAGACCCATTTATTCTCGGTTGAATTCGATTCACAGATCCATTTCAAACTTCATCATTCACACAACACATAACCCATTTGCTCATATTCAACCCCAACATCCTTCTCTGTGAATCAATCCCAAAACCCATTATTTCTATGTTCTTCTCGAGTTCCTTATTACTCAAATCAGTCCAACACATACCAATCTTGCCAGCAATAACAGATCAAATCCGTCTCCTTCTCTTGATTCATCCAAAATTTCTTCTCAATTCATACGGGAAACCCCCAAATTGCAAACACAAACCCTAATTGTTCAAATGACTCTTCATTGAAGAACAATTGAACCCATTCGTGAGTAACCCAGCAAATTTCATACTCAACCCATGTCTATTCTCTTCCGTTGTCCCTCCATAATCGTCTTCCCTCTCTGTTTCGATTTGACTCTGCTCAGTTCACAACAGCAACCATTTATTTTGGAAAAATGATTGGGTTGAATAAGAGAAGATTTCTCTCAATTTAGGCTTAGAGGTGGGCTGGCTATTTGCACCCACGGTGCTTGGGTCTGGCCACCCCATTATAGCCCCTTAACATCAGCTGGGCTTGTCTGTAGTGCTTTTGTAGAACTGGTCGCCCCTTGACCTTGACTGGGATCCGGATAGTACTTGCAATGAAATGACGCTTTTGACCCTTCTTGCTCAAAACGGCTGGTTTCTTCTTCTTTTCCTCTGTGCGACTCCAGAGTACCTAATAACTCAAAAACACGCATAAAATACATAATTCACACGAAAAATAGCAAAGAAAGCATAAATACTAAATATAAAATAAGGTGTTTTAGACACCTATTAAATTCCCCCACACTTAGACTTTGCTAGTCCTTGAGCAAATCAAACAAAACCATTATAAAACATACATACAACTCCGTGACGTCGAGGCTACGGTTAATTTTAGCATAAATAACAAGCCTCTAAACCCCTAGGTGTCCCTAGTGGACGAGTTATAGTCTCGTGAAGGTTTACAAGAGGTCTACCTTCAAAACCTATATTTCCAACTCCATCTAATTGTGACAAATCAATGAACGAATCCAAAATGACTACAGGAGGAGGTACCTTGTGCAAATTCAATTCATATATTAGTAAATAAACTCTAATTAGATAGTCGAACAAGCCACAATACTCGGAAACTAACAAACCACAATCACAATGAAAAGATTAAGAAGATGGATAAAGATGTAGATGTTGGCGAATGTTCACAAGTGATCGATGTTTCCCATATCTGTCTGAAGGTCACTTCCAAGATGAACCTATTCCTATTGGATTGAGCTACTTGGTTTGAATTCTACATCAACTCACTGGCATATACAAGGGAACCAGGAGTGACTTTATTCAACCAAAATAATACTTTCTTTTTCTTTTCACTTTTTTTTTTCTTTTTTCTTTTTTCTTTAGACAACATGATTGGATCAAACTGGATCCAAGCGCATGATTCTTGTCAGCAGATTACACGATAGTTCCCTTGGATCCTGCATTCCACGCTTGTTTAGGCGACTGAGACAGGGAGAACACACACATATTGCTTTATCCAAGTGTCTTTTATTCCGTTTGGTCTAATTGGTCGGTCTCTTTTTTTTTTTTTTTTTTTTTCATTCATTTTTTTTAGTAACTCAATCACTCTATTTTATCCTAGCAGCAATAACACGTCAATGTTTAGTGACCCACCAAAGCACTTAGAGAACAATAGATAAATATGGAAAAATAAAAATAGAATGTGATATGGTGATATTCCGAGATATGGTAACAACTATCATGTTAATTTATGATTTCTGAGCTATGTTCGTCCCTTTTGGTTAATTGGTTCCTCAACTCCTGCTTTCAAAATGGTTCCATCCACTAATGGTGTCATCTTAAAGGCACAAGTTTCTAGATTTCGGAGTTAAAAAAGCACAAATTTTTTCTTGGTTATACTATTTTTCTGATTTTTTTTTTTTTTTACTAAAGGCATAAAACAAACTAAAACAAACTATACAAACATATAAATGCTCCCCCACACTTAAACTTCACATTGTCCTCAATGTGTAAAACCGAAAGTTCTGAATTCTAACGTAACAGAAGATAAAACGCAAAAACTGTGCAAATTGGTAAGGAATTTGGAAAAACTCCATTTCACAAAAGTTGTTCACCTACGTGTTTTCTACACAGTGTAAAAATTTCACAGTGTTATGATAAACGGTCTGACAGTTATGGTCTCTGGACTGAACTACGCGCAGTCTGAAATTTTCTGACAAAAAGGTATTCGTCATAATTCTCTTCTAAGATAGATTATGGAATTAATGAAATTAAACATGTGGATGCAAATATGAAAACAATAAAAAATAAATAAACAAAAATAAAATAAAAAGAAAAAGGATAAGAGATACAAAACTGGTGGGTTGCCTCCCACTTAGCGCTTGTTTTAAAGTCGACGGCCCGACTTAGCTTCTTGAAAGATTCATTCCCCATATATTAGCAATCTGAAAATTTGGGGATCCATCCATAGCACCTGTTTTGCAAACACTAGCTTCACACAAATATTAGTAATATAAAATAGAAACGAATCTATGAACCGATAAAAGCTTCCCCCACACTTATTCTTGTCCACACTTGGAAGTGCATAGAGAATATATGAGTCGGGTACTTCCATGGTGTCTTGTTCCAAAAGTTGCATAGTATGAGAATCAAGTATCTCTAATGGAGGATATCGAGAAACAAAATCATTCAACAATGTTCTCGAAGAACATATATTCAAACCAATAAGAGGTAAAGGAGAAGAAACAATAGGCAAAGGGTTAGACAAACCTACCACAATCTCTTAGATTACAGAATCCTTTTCATCCTTGAAAAATTCAAGTGAACTATTCACCTCTTGTATATCATGGTCCTCTATAAAACCTTGCAACCATTCTTCGTCCGTTTCTGCCGTAACCAAAATCTCGGCATAAACATCATCACTACACTCATTCACAAGTTCAATTGGGTCTTCCATAATATTGGTCATAATGGTCACATTCTCAACATACTCCTCTTCATAAGACTCAAACAATGTTGCAAAATTCTGAAAAACATTAATTTCATCATCCTCGTGTACCTTTTGAATAGGTGCTTGATCATTATAAAGATCAAGAGTTGAGTCAACTACACTAATGTCATCAAATATCTCCAAAGGTTGGTCTTTTTCAACACAATCATCATCGTCTTCATCTTCAGACTCACCATAATCAGAATCGTCGTCGGTTTCCCAACCTTTATCACGACGTCGTTTAAGTTCCATATGAATGGTCCTACTAATTTCATCGACAAGCTCTTCCGAGTATCCATCGTCTTCCAACATGTATAATTTCTGCGCAAGTTTCCGGACGTTCACACGCTTACCACCATTAGCTACAATATGTTCTCTTTCCCATGACTCTTCCCTTTGAATGGGTGAATGATCATAACTACGATCCGGAGTCAGGTAAGAAGGCATATTCCAGAAATTGGTTAGTGCGACATTCTCTCTATTACGGTCAAGTTGGTCTAGCCTTTGTTGCATATCTTGCAATCCATGCATAATCTGCATACAACTCGAATAAATCCAATTAGAAGTAGAATTATCCCACCTAGGTGCTTGACTTACATACCCACTACAAGGTTGTTGTTGGTATGTATGAAAATCACCATAAGGTTCTCTAGGATATGCATCATAGCCAATAAATTGGTTATGATTGCCTTCCATAGATGGTGGGAATTGTCATAGTGTTGAGGAGGTTGAAAGCTGTATCCATTGTTCCAATATGCTCCTTCCATAGAATTGGTACCTGAAATAAGATTCTTAAACTATGTCAAAACCAGAAAATAAGAAAAACTAAAAACAAAACAAAAATAAGAAACCAAAAACAAGTGACAACCGTTGCCTCCCCGGCAACGGCGCCAAAATTTGATCGTTGTCGTATGCGTCAAAAATAATTTACACTTTCTTACTACTCAAAATATAAATATAGAAAGGGCAAGAAAGGATCGATCCCACAGAGAGGTCTAGGTTGTCTCGTTGTTTCGGTTTCCTATATAAAACACCGGGGGTTTTCCGATTTTTATGCAAGTAATAGTAAAATAAAAGCAAATAAAGAAATAAGCAAACAAATCAAATAGAAAAGATATTGGTTAAGGATTCATCTTCATTCACTAACATATTATCTTCACAATAAGTAGAATTGATATTTAATCTCAACTTTTATCAAAAGCCCTAGAATATCTTGATCGCAAGAATATCCCGCTAATCTCCTTTTTTCATCAACAAACACATTAAAAGATGCAAATATGAGTTCTATTTTAAAGAACAACCTAACGTGTAAAAGCACTAATCAAGTTTAATTCCCTAGATGCATTAAGTTCTATGAAATCAGGCCAATCAAAGCAATCGAACGTGGAAAGCGCACTAATTCAATTTAACAAAGGTTATGGTTCACATATGATCATAAGAATATATCACTACAAACTATAATCATATTTATGTTACTTGCAATCAGGAATCTATCACTTTTACGTATAACAAACCCTAATCTAGCAATAGAGATGAAAACAAACTCAACCGATTCGCGACTCGATCAAACAAGCATTCAAATCATATAACAATATTAATTGTGAATCATAAACGATAAAGTATGGAGACAAAACTAATTTATCATATCAAAAACCATATTATGTGAAATCCAATTATTCCATAACCAATAATAAACTTAAGTACTCATGTTAATGGAGTTCATAACAAGAAGAAAGAGAAACCCTAACATGTTTCTAAACCCTAGAACAAAAGTAGTGATAAGATAAAAAGATTAGATATATTCTCCGATTTAGAGAAAAAGTCTTCTCTTTTATATGTTTCTCAATTTCCAAAAAGGATACTCCTTCCAAAATTAGGTTTAGTCTTCAAAGTCTATCTCCAAGTTGGTCCACCAAGCCCATGTGTGAAAACCCGTGTAGAAATTATGTCCCAAAAAGCGTCGCCGGAAAACTGGGTTTTTGGCCGGAAGTTGACCTGAATCCTGCCGGAAAAGGCGACGTCGGTGGCCTGAAAATCACCAGTCAAAAGAATATTCCGTTTTAGATTCTGTTATCCTTGACTGTTGACTAACGGTCTTTAACGGTTGACCGGGTCAAGGCCTGAATCACTTAGTCAGAACCGAGTCAGCTGCTGAGTCAATGCTAACTCGGCTGACTGGTTTAGCCAAGGCTGTTGCAACGGCCTGAGTAAGTGCAATCATTGCACTCAGCCATGATGGCCGAGTCTCCTGCACACTGCCACAAATCCAAATGAAAATCTTCACCCTGTCTTTCATTCTACAAGCAGCATAGCTCACTATCACAGCCATTGTAACCTTCCCTGTGTACTTTATCTTCTCAGTCATCACAAGCTCTGCCAAACTTCTAGCACAGACACCACCAAGACCCATTCACTGCTCACCCACTACAACGCCACCAATTAATAGCTCCCGTTCTGCAATCACAAGCCAAGTGCCATCAATGCTGTTACAGCCAAATAATCCCCATTCATTCCATTGCAGGTCAATATCTTCTTCCCCATCTTGGCTTCTCACCATTCTCCATTTGCACCTCATTGCAGTTGCTTCCATATCAATGCTACTGTAACTTTCAGCTCCGTAGCCCATTCTGCAGTTCCATCTTCTCCCATCATCTGCAGCTCTTCCCTGGCTAACCAGTTGATACATCCAAAACCACCAATGCCGCAACACCCTGCAATGTACCACCAACCTGAACTGCCAGCTCCATTTATCAACATACTCCTCCATCTCTGAGTTCTTGTATCTCTTACTTGCAACACCATTCCAACTCCAGCTGCAACATTAGCATAATCAGTTCCAAACCCATTCATTACAACCACCAGTCTGTACACCATTCTCAGCTAATTGTAGCTACACCCATTATAAGCACCCATGGCAGTACAACCGAATTCCTTCAGATTCACCAGATTCCACCTTGTCCTGCACTTGATCTCGGCTTCATAGCACCACAAGCCCCTGTAATAATGCAGCACCACAGATTGAACCCACTTGCTCTCTTCTTAACAGCAACCACAAGACCCATTTATTCTCGGTTGAATTCGATTCACAGATCCATTTCAAACTTCATCATTCACATAACACATAACCCATTTGCTCATATTCAACCCCAACATCCTTCTCTGTGAATCAATCCCAAAACCCATTGTTTCTATGTTCTTCTCGAGTTCCTTATTACTCAAATCAGTCCAACATCTTGTCAGCAATAACAGATCAAATCCGTCTCCTTCTCTTGATTCATCCAAAATTTCTTCTCAATTCATACGGGAAACCCCCAAATTGCAAACACAAACCCTAATTGTTCAAATGACTCTTCATTGAAGAACAATTGAACCCATTCGTGAGTAACCCAGCAAATTTCATACTCAACCCATGTCTATTCTCTTCCGTTGTCCCTCCATAATCGTCTTCCCTCTCTGTTTCGATTTGACTCTGCTCAGTTCACAACAACAACCATTTATTTTGGAAAAATGATTGGGATGAATAAGAGAAGATTTCTCTCAATTTAGGCTTAGAGGTGGGCTGGCTAATTGCACCCACGGTGCTTGGGTCTGGCCACCCCATTATAGCCCCTTAACATCAGCTGGGCTTGTCTGTAGTGCTTTTGTAGAACTGGTCGCCCCTTGACCTTGACTGGGATCCGGATAGTACTTGCAATGAAATGACGCTTTTGACCCTTATTGCTCAAAACGGCTGGTTTCTTCTTCTTTTCCTCTGTGCGACTCCAGAGTACCTAATAACTCAAAAACACGCATAAAATACATAATTCACACGAAAAATAGCAAAGAAGGCATAAATACTAAATATAAAATAAGGTGTTTTAGACACCTATCACCAAGAACATCTCCACTAACATTAGAAGTAAAAGTAGCTTTAATACAAGTTGAAACAAACCTATCTAAGCGTCTCCAAGTAACCCATTCAGGATTTGCTATTTCTACACCATCTACTGTAAGATTTCTTGGGGGTTCAACTATTTCTCCACTAACATAGCCATATAAATCAGTTGAAAAAAAAACCCTTCAAATTGATCTCGTTAGAGGAGATAATTTGTACCATAAAGCTTCATAGACACAAAATTAGCAATATTTGTAAAAGGTAAAGGAGTACCATTGACAGCGGAAGACATTGTATTATTGGAGTGCTGGAAATTCTCAATACCAGATTGACGATTGAGGTGGAGATTGTTGTTATGAGAATTGCTGTTGATGTTGGTGTTGTTGTTGTTGTTGCTGTTCTGATTGTTATTGGTGTTGTTGTTGAGACGATTCTTGGCAAACGATTGAATTGAACCTTGAAATTGATTTCCAGATCGCAATGTTACCATACGAAACCTCAAGAATCAGAAGAAAAATTTGGGAGAAAACTTGTTTTAAGATATATTCCCAAAATTTAAATTGAAAGCTGAAATTTGTTTATGAAAGTTATTAAGCTTTGAAGATTGATAAGAATAGGATCTAAAACCTAACTGATACCATGAGAAATCACATAATTGATATTCAAGATTGTAAAGAAACTAACAATTGAATCAAAGAAAGTATTATTGCTGAAAAGAATTCTTACAGAGACTGTCTGACTCAGATAAGGTTTTATATGAATCAAAAAAAGAACTAAAACAGACAACGCTGTCAGTTATGCAGAACTGACAGTAGTATACAAGACTAAAGTCAATTAAGTTTGACTATCAAAACAAAATAGAAAGACTACTCTTATTAAGTATATGATGACAATGGAAACAATTTGGTTTACCGAAATGAAATGCAACTTAAAAAAGATCAACACGAAGTTGTTTACATGATCACTCCTTCATTGATGGAAAAACAGGTTATAGAAAACGGCATTGAGTACAAGATGCAGAATCTTCATTTGAAGCTTTCATTGAACAAAAGAAAAATGATGATCGATCGAGTGGCGTCTTTCTTCTCTTTAGGGTTCATCTCACGGTGGAAAGCTCTGAATTCCTTCAAAAGGCCTAATTTGGATCTAACTTAAGAGACCCATTTTTTGTCAAAATGGAAAAAGGCCCATGGTTAGACCTAATGTTAATTTTCTAACTTAAGATCTTTGTAGCTAGCAGCCTAACATTCACCGCCACCCTCTTTTCTCTTCCGTCTCGTTTTACCCAAAACAAAACCCTTAAAGCTGAACACATAAGTCCTAAGTGTGATTTTGAGGCAGTAGTTTAGTTTTGTAATGGCGGCTAAAGAAGAAAAAAGCAGTAAACGCAAAAGAAGTGGTGATTCTCAAAAGGAAGGAATCATTTCGAAGAAACCTAGTTTTGTTAAATCGAAAACATCTCGTGATGACGATGGATTAAAGAAGAAAACTTTTGATAAATCCTCAAAAGGTGGTAAGAAACCTCAATATGATAACAAATCAGATTATGCTGAAGAAAAGAAAGAACCTAAAACTAAAAGAGAAGCTCGTCTTCAAGCTAAGGTTAGTATTTTTATCTATTGTTTCTTATGAATAAGTTTATTTTCTGAATTGGTAAATGAAGCAGCTAAAAACAACAGATTGGGGTGAAACCAGAAATTTTAGGGTTTATGTTTGTTAAATTTACTGACAGGCGGGTGCTGGATTTATCCATTTATCATGTTTTTGGCTCTGCGAAAATGAATTGGACCTGTTTGATTACACAGTTATTGACCTCGAATTAAGGATAGGATTATCGGTTGTAAAATAAAGACCTAGCTGCAGCTACTGATCCACTTTACTGCTTCCCAAAAATCCAGTGTCTCAGCAAGATGTTGGTTAGATAACATTGATTGGTGGTTACCAATCAATATGTGGTTTTCATATGTCAGTTAATTGTTATTTAACTGCATCGAATTAGAATTTGTAACATGTTGATTCACATGATTGTTGACTAGCTGATTTGAGTCTGGTTTGTATGGGATAGCTTGGTGGCATCAACCACATCACTGGCATCCGTCTCTGCTGACCTTCCATGTGATGTATGTTTTCAAATTTATGGGATTAGAGTTGTCTAGAGGATTCGTTCCTGAATGGTATCCAGAGCATGGGATAAGCCATTTGGCTCTGATGTATGATAAGTGACAGAAGATTATTTGAGCTGCGTAAATCTTTTCCATCATTTGGTATATTAAATTGCTAGAAGATATGTTTCTTAGAGTATCTATCCTCTATGTCTTCCTTTTCACGTGAATTAGGTCAGCCACCTTTTTGATATTAGTTAAATTAACTTCTTGACTATACTTCTCGAAGATTACCTGGGCTTGTCGGCCAAGGCTATATAATCTAAGGGCAACATAGACCTGTTATTGCCTTAAACTTCCGTGGCCTAAACGGTTCCTCAGATTAGGGAATCCACCTTTAGATCCACAAAGTTATGATATATCCACCCCCGACTTGGTAAAAGAGTTTGACGTAAAAGAACTTTCATTTGTTTTTAAGGAACTGGCAGAGGCAAGGAAGAAGAAGAGAAAGAGACATTACACACTTGAACAAGTAAGTGTGAATTTGTATATGGAAGTTTATTGATTGAAATGGGATTGAATTGAACCTGAACATTCCAGATGCTCATTTTGGAATTTTATGTAAGGTTTAACTAAGAATTAATTGGTTTTTGTGTACTTTAGGAGCTCGCTTCACTATGGGAGAAAATGAGACGGCGAAATATTACAAAACAAGATCGATCTACGTATGGAATTAACTTTGTGACTTTAATATTCTGTGAGCTTTTACTATAATCCAATTGGTTAAAAGTGACTTATGAATCCTAATTGTTTTCTGGTTAAAAGTTTGGTGAGTCAAGCGCTGCAGAAGATGACAGGAACAATCCCTGAAATTGCTGGTTCCCATGTTTCTTCTCGTGTTTTGCAGGTACAGTGAATTCTTATTTATTTGTTTGATTCTATTGTGGGATTTCTGTGTGCATGATTTTGTACTAATTCTTTCTTTTGATCTCAGACTTGTGTTAAATTCTGTTCACAAGCTGAAAGAGATGCTGTCTTTGAGGAGCTCAAGCCACACCTCCTCACCCTTGCCTGCAACGTTTATGCAGTTCATTTGGTGAAGAAAATGTTAGATAATGGTAAGAGCGAGGCCGATAAAAGTGAGCCCAAGAAAAAAGGATAGTGCCAACAGCATTAACGACTATCATCCTTCATACTTGCTAGTCATTAGAGATTTTGGTATTCTGTGGACAGTATTGTCATTAACAGATTGTCTTTTTTTTTTTTTATAACTCTTCCCTTTACTTCTCTTTCCAGCTTCTAAAATACAGTTGGAAGGCTTCATCTCCTCTCTTCATGGGCATGTTGCCTCACTTCTTAGACATATGGTTGGATCTGCAGGTATGTATTCCATATTTCATGCAATCCATTGTTTTACTATGGCTTCATTTATGACTCTTTCAATATACTTGTCATTTAAGTTGTTTAGGTTGAGTTGACCTCCAATACATTCCATTTCAATTTGCTAGCTGCTACCTATATCCTTCCAATTGATTGAGTTGTTTTGTCATCAATTTGCTGTCTTGCAGTTATTGAACATGCATTCCATTTGGCTAATGCATCTCAGAAGCAAAGCCTATTGGTAGAATTATATTCTACTGAACTTCAGTTGTTCAAGGATTTGGTTTCAACGAAAGAGAGCAGGTAATTGTTGAAATACCTGGCGACATGCATCTTTGTTAGGATTTTGTGATACATCGTGATCCAGCTTTTTTGATTTATGATCCTCGCTCTTTCATCAGGTTGGTAGATATTATTCCGAAGCTTGGTCTACAAAAAGCTTCAGTTCAACGGCACATGGCCTCCGTAATTCAACCCATTCTGGAGAAAGGAATAGTTGACCACTCTATTATACACAGTGCATTACTGGAATACTTCAGCGTTGCTGATAAGGTCTTGATGAGCCTCGCTAACTAGATTTTGTTTCAGATTTATCAATTTCCTCTTAAGATGCATTTATCTGCTCCAAAATTTTTCTTTTTTCTGAACCATCCTGCTTTGTTCTTTTTTCTGAACCATGTTTCCTTAAAGACATCTGCTGCAGATGTGATCCAACAGTTGTCGGGCCCGCTTCTTGTTAGGATGATCCATACAAGGGCAGGATCAAAATTGGGGATCCTCTGTGTCAAGCATGGAAGTGCAAAGGTTCGTCTCCATTTGTGAGGGATTTTTTCTTTCATGTGTGTTCAGCATATACCACATCTGAGAATTTTTGTTTTGATTGTTACCTGAGCTATGAATATCTTGGTTTTAGGAAAGGAAAAAAATCATCAAAGGCATGAAGAGTCATGTTGGAAAAATAGCCTACGATCAATGTGGCAGTTTGGTAAGTATCTTCGGTGGGATTGTGCCATCTTAATGTTAAATCTTTTTTTCTCCTCCGTAGACCAAACAAGGAATGTCAGTAACTGATTTTCTGTGTTCCATGTTTCCTGTTAGCTTTTTGTCTGTATTCTCTGTGTCAGTTTTTTTTTTTTTGGACTGTCAAAAGTAAAACTGATCCTGTTGGTTATTGGCCATGAATTGTTACTAAATATTCCGCTTACATTGCTATTCGTAAGGTTCTTGCCTGCATCCTGTCCATGGTTGACGATACAAAGCTTATAAACAAGGTTATTTCCACCTCTGGAGTTTCCTTCTTCTTTTGCTGTTTTCTTACTGTATGTATATTATATTATATATGATTTGTAACCCTTGAAGCAGTTTGTTCAACCTTCCAACTTCCCTTTTGCAGATTATCATTCGTGAGCTGCAAACTATGTTAAGGGATCTCGCCTTAGATAAGGTAGTTTTTCAACTTGATCTGTTTGTCTGGCTAGTTTGTGATTAAAAATGTGACAGTTTTCATTAGGTTGATGGGCAATATAGTTTACAGTTTACGATATAATCTAGGATTCCCGTTAGAAAACAGCGAGGTGTACAAAGAAGCACGAAGTAACGATTTATATCATTTTTAATTAACCTGATTGATGCTATTTTCCGTCTCACAAGATTTATTGCTGTGAGTTTTATAAAAGCGTTTTTCTGTTGTGCGTTGCTATCCTGTTCGGTGTAAAAAAAGCAGTTGAACGTTTCGTAAAATTTAAATTAAAGTGAAAGCTGATTAAAAAAGCGATCAAATTGTGTTTAGTGATATATCATGTTCAACTATTGTTGTTGTATCAAATGACAAAAACAGACATATCTAATGAAAATAGTTTTTAAATTAAATTTACTAATTATTGTTAAAAAAATATTATTTTACTTAACCAATTTTTGTTATAGATATAATTATAAAAAAATCAAACTAAATATGTAATATTTGCTCTTATTTTTATTGTTGATAAGTTAAAAAAAAGTTCAACGAAGTAGTATATAAATGCTTCAAAAAAGTAGTATACAAAATAGTTTGGAAATAAAAAATAATAGTTTTTAAAGAATAAAATTTATGGAATAAATAACTGATGATATTTACATTTGAGGGTACTTTTTGTCATTTATAAAATAAAACAAGGATAGATAAGGAAAATAAAATACGAAATTGTGGTGGGGCCACAACTTATGCTTTTGGAGCTTTTAAAAGCTCCCCTCCCCAACTTTTAAAAGTTGAGGCATTTTGGAAGTGCTTTGCACAAAAAGCAGTTTGCAAAAACTTTATCAAACACTAAGACGAAAAATAAATACTATATATGTTTTGAAAGTGCTTTGGAAAGAAAAAAACATTAGCACTCAGCCTAAGTCAATGCCTAAAAGAAAATCGATGCCTCTGTTCTCTAGGGTTGTTCAGTTGGTTGATATTTCCTACTACGCAGCTTACCATCTTTTTTCTACCTTTCACCGCTTCTTTCTTTTCTGGATTGTGACAATTAGAGTGGAAGGCGTCCATTATTACAACTTCTTCATCCAAATTATCAGCGCTACTTAGGTCCTGAGGATTTGGCTTCTCTAAGTCTATCTATTCCTTCTCTAAGCAAAAAGGTAATCCGAAATCTCCTAAATTCATGTTAGTATTTGTTGAAGCAAGCATAGCAGCATACCATGAATTTTCGTTTTAATACCAGGAAGAGGCAGCAGAAGTTATCTCAGAACTGGAGAGTGGCAAATGTAGTGATAATGAGATGGATGCCACTTCAGATGATCCTGATAATAGTAAAAGCCTAGAGGAGGACGAGCAATTAGTTGGAGGGAAAAAGGATCCATCTGTTAGAAGAATCGAATTATTAGTAAACAGTGGCCTTGCTGAGGTTTGTACCTTTACTGTATTTCCTAGGCATCTAACCACCAGTTTCTTCAGTAGTTATGTGGTATCTTTATCGAATCCGTTGAAACTGTGAAGAGAGGTTTAGAGCCATTCTGTGGTAGTATCAGTCTGCATTTTTCTTTAAGACTGAGTTTTGCCATTTGATTTGTAGAGTTTAATCGACATATGTATTGATAATGCTGGGGAATTACTTCGATCAAATTTTGGAAAAGAAGTCATATATGAGGTACTTGTCCCAGTATCTTCTTATAATGTCATTTCTCTGTACTTCTAGAACATATTGTACTATATTTGTTGCTTTCTCGAGCAAGGAAAAAATGGACCAAAAATTTACAATTAAAATTTTCCTTGTTTACATGTGATGCAGGTGGCTACTGGTGGGGCCGATCAAGTCCTTCTACCAACTTTATCGGACAAATTGGAGACCTTGCATAAGGCCGTAGCAGCTCTCGCTGCTCTGGCTAAAGAACAGAAACCAGAAGAGGAGCATGTTCTTATAAATTTCCATTCCAGCAGGACTATTAGAAAGCTTATTTTGGACTGCCCAAGTTTTGCCTCCATAATATGGAAGACCGCCTTTAAAGGAAAATGTGAATTGTGGTCTCAAGGTCACAGGTAAAAAGCTGCATTCATATAAATTTGTTCACCGACTTCTTAAATTTGTGCAATATGCTAAAATATCAAAAAGAGCACCATCTGTTACCATGTATAGCACTGGTTGCTAAAAAGATGGTGCAACCAGTGAATAAAATGCCATATTCACTCCTGGTGAATAAGAGTGAATATGCTTATTCGTTTTCAATTAGAAATTCGTAGAGTTTAAACACTTCTATGTTGGTGCAGTTCTAAGGTTGTTTGTGCTTTCTTGGAGTCGACGAACCCTGATGTGCAAGATCTAGCTAAACCTGAGTTGCAGCCCTTGATAGATTCTGGAATCCTCAAGATGCCGGAAACGAAACTCACCAAGCAGTGAGAATGAAGAGGATAAGAGCTCTATAATTAGGCACAAGGGTGGAGTTTCATATAAAATCTCAAGAGCAGACAAGGGTATTCATATGTTATTTATTTACTTATTTTCTTTTTTGTTAGTTCAATTAAACAACATTTTTGTATTATCCCTTTTCCGAACGGAATTCTATCTATTATACTAGTTTTTTTGTATGTTAATGTCGGCAGCACTTTCCGTTTCTTATTATGTTTACTCCCGGGTGAAAAAAAGTCTGTAAGTTGATGACAGACAGCAGCATTCTTCTAATGCTGGCCGTCTCACACTGAACCTTGGTTCACGCCCAATTATTGAAAATGTGTGAACTAAAGTCTTTTTTCTTTGCTATTGGCCATTGGGGTAAAAAAGAAATAATTCTTTTTTTGAAGCATATTTTGGCTGGCGAATTTAGGGGCCAACCAGATTTAGGGGCCATTACTAAAAGACAAAAAGGTCACCCAAACGTAAAAAGTGGTCATCCCTTAACCGATTAAGCCGTATTGGCGAAATTACTCTTATACATTCGGAAGTTAAGGGCCAAAATTATCTACCGAATGTAGTGGGTTCAATCCTCGACGTGCCAAGGCTCGATGATGGTTCCATGGTGGTCAGTGCATATGGTTTGGAGTTTTTGGCCACTTTACATTCGGAGGTTATATCCTTAACTTATCTTCCGAATGTAAAAATTCAAAAAAATACAAATTATGAGTTTTTTCGAAAATCAGAATTTTGGGCCACTTTACATTCGGGAGTAGGAGTTTGATTTTGTAATTGTTACATTCGGAAGATAAGTAAAAGCTTTTACTTCCGAATGTGTGTTGGCTAACCTTCTACAATGACCCTTAGAACCGCCTAGAGCCATGGAGTGGTTGGTTTTGAGCCTGTCATATTCGGAGGATATGTCATTTGCATAAACCTCCGAATATAAGATGGCCCAAAAATCCGAATTTGGGAAAAATGAAGATTTTTCTCGTTTTGAACGTGCAATAATCGGAAGATATTTCATAAACCTAGACCTCCGAATATATGTTGGTTAACCCTCTACAATGACCCTTGGAACCGCCTAGAGCCATGGCGTGGTTGGTTTTGAACCTGTCATATTCGGAGGATAAGTCATTTGCATAAACCTCCGAATATACGCTGGCCCAAAAATCCGAATTTGGGAAAAATGAAGATTTTTCTCGTTTTGAACGTGCAATAATCAGACGATATTTCATAAACCTATACCTCCGAATGTGTGTCGGCTAACCCTCTACAATGACCCTTGGAACCGCCTAGAGCCATGTCGTGGTTGGTTTTGAACCTGTCATATTCGGAGGATAAGTCATTTGCATAAACCTCCGAATATACGATGACCCCAAAATTAGAATTTGAGAAAAATGAAGATTTTTCTGGTTTTGAACGTGCAATAATCGGACTATATTTCATAATCCTAAAATTTTCGAACTTTGGTACTACCATAATCGGTAGATAAAAATATATATTATCTACCGATTATGGAAGATGTTCTTGGATTTACACTAGCAGAAACATAATCGGTAGAAAACTATCTACTTTATCTACCAATTATGGATGATGTTCTTAAGAAACGATGATGTTTTGAACGTGCTCGAAAATTCGGTTACTCTGCCGGAAGTGGACTGATTAGAACAAAAAAAAAAAGGTTTTGAAGATCAAAAAAATCGTAACGAGAGAGCTACGCCCCCCCCGAACCCCCCGGACAATGGCAGCAATATCTCCTGAACCACTACATTCGGAAGATAATTTTGGCCCTTAACTTCCGAATATGTAAGGGTAGTTTCGCCAATACGGCTTAATCGGTTAAGGGATGACCCCTTTTTACGTTCGGGTAACCTTTTTTGTCTTTTAGTCTGGCCCCTAAATCCTTTTTCATGGCCCCTAAATTCGCCATGATATTTTGGGGTCAGTTGTTGTTTGCCTGTCCAAAAATAAAATAATTTAGGATTAAAAAAGGGGTTTTCGTTAATTGACAAGGTAGGGCAATTTATATATACAACTAGTGTCTTAACCTGCTACGCACGGGGCCAGTGGGATCGGATAATTTAATATGGCGGGGTTTCGCCCCGCACCCGTTGAGAAATGCATTAATATTTGGTTTGAAAAATTTGTGATGGTTTTATTTTTAAAGAGATAGGAAACTTTGATACCCATTAGGTGTCTTATTATTTGATGGCTTAAATTTTAGTATCAGAAATTTATGTTAATGTATTGGTTTTATGTCCAGATAATAAAATAATTGAAAATAAATTGACTCCATAAATAAATTAATTTTTATTTGTAATATACTTATTTATTTATGTAACCTGTGCCATGCACCGAGTATGATGGTGATTGTATTTCAGGGTGCGGTGGGGCTTCGCCCCACCCCGGTTCACAAATACATTATAAATTTCCAGAAATATCTTGATTAGTAATATTACTTTTAATGGATAAATTTTTTGATACCCTTTGATAATCGTATATGCATAGTTTACAAAGTTATTTTTATCGCCTATATTTCGTATATATAAAATCTTTATGCCACACCAATTAATGATTCACCTGCCGGTGTCATTGTAGTATAGTGGTAAGTCACTAAGTGATGATACCAGTGACATGAGTTTGATATTCGCCATCACCAAATTCTTTACCGATCAAAAAAAATAAATGATTCACCTAGTATGTAACCAGTGCTACACACCAGACCCGGGGGAGACTGCTGAGTTGGTGTGGCGGGGATTCTCCCCGCACCCGTGGGCGATATGCATGGGAACATCTTTAAATAGAAACTGCATTTTTTTATTCGAAATACCTAAACAATCAAAAAAATAATTGTACTTTTAGTGCGTGCTACACACCAGGCCCGGTGGAGACTGCTGATTTGGTGTGGTGGGGCTTCGCCCCGCACCCGTGGGCCATGTGCATGGGAACATCTTTAAATAGAATGTGCATTTTTTTATTCGAAATACCTAAACAATCAAAAATGTGATTGTACTTTTTGCATGTAAGCTTGTACTACTTTTTTTCTTCTTCTAATATATAACTTGTGCTACGCACCAGGTGCGATGGGGTGGGGGGCTTCGCCCCTCACCCGACTTATAAGGGTTCCATTTATCAAGACACCATCTGAACATTTGGTTAAACTTCTTCAGGTTAATTTCCTCAAATTGGGTGACGATGCTTTTCAACTCGCTTTCAACAAAGTCGGTCACTTCCATATAATGGCCATTCGAATTGAGACATTTTTGGCGCATATAAAAATAAGTTGCATATGCACCTACTAAAAGGAATATCCATCACCATCCCCAAAAAACACCTGTGTAGACTAATGCACAAATAAACCAACGTAATAATGATAAAATCCTCATATATCCATATGCACATTCTTGGTCCTGTGGCTCAAAACCTGTTATGCAGAAACAGGTAACTTATATTACAATATCAAACCATTAGAACAGTCTAACTTCAAGTTCGCTTACTTAATTATGAATAAGATTATTGAGGATGAAGATATGCTTACCAATATCCTATGTATTTGTTCAATGCATTGTTATCATGTCAGCCGGTAATGATACACCTGCAAATGAATCGGTGTGGTGTTCATAGTTAGTGCTAACACGATTGACAGGGAATTCCTGTTAAAATTGCATTTGTAAAATTAAGCACCCAAAGGTATGTATTACTCTGTTTGCTCAAAACATTAAGCACCTTAAGGTAGATATATATGTTGTTTTATGCTTGGGTACTTCAGATATCGTAGAGAATTAAAGAGTCCTTTCGTTTTCAACAAATTTTTAATTGTTAGAATGTGGGCATCCAACTCAAAACCAGTTGTCTAGGCGTTATGAATTATAAATGGCAGGATCTTAAATAACCCGGATAATGTGGGACTAAGACTAATAGTCTCAACATTAACTTTGAAAGGGACTAACGCCCTTGAAAATGACTTCAAAATGTTTACTACTAAGTGGGAATTATCATGCAAATGAGGCAAATGTAGGGAAACGATGGTTTCCTAAATTGGGTTAACTTCCATATATAATATAGGTTACCTAAATTGACCATGGTTTCCTAGTCAAAGTCGGTTTCCTAAACCAAGGAGGCTAATACTTGGGAACCAAGTTTGTGACTCCTATATAAGGAGGTCTAGGTTAAGTGTTTTAGTCATGGAATCCTCAATATAATTCTCTAAGTGATTTGAGGGATTCATCCCACCTATTGAGGTGGTTATGTGAGAGATCATTAATGGTGGAAGGAGTACATCATTATGGTGCTTATGGAATGCATATCGATGTTGAGAGATATGTCGTTATGGAGTATTCATATGGAGATGTTGGTAAGACATCTTGTCGAGGAGAAGATCATCTTGGTGGTGATGGATTAGATTATTGGTGTTGGGATGAAGGCGTCCATGGTAATCTTTGTCAGGGTATGCAGAGAAGATCGTCTAGTTATGGTAGATAATGTGGTAAACATTACCTCGTATGGGTGAAGACACTGCTTTGGATCTTATAGGGTGCTTGTGAGAGTTCTTGTGTTCGGTCACGATGTGGTGAGTCGATGGGTTGATTAGTCAATCTGTTGTGTAATATTCAGTGGTGATTTTATAATGAATAAAAAGGTCGTAGACGTTTGGTGGATGTACACAATATACACACATTGTGTATATTGTTGAACCACGTTAAATCTGTGCGTACTTTATTTCTTGTTGCTTTGTTTGTGGCTTGCATCTATGTGGTTCTCTTTCTCTTCTTCTTATTCTAGATTGTAGTAAGGTTTATGGACCAATCCGAGAGATCAAGTGTTTCTTGTTAGCTAATATGTTTCGCAAGATTTGCACGTAGATGGCTCTGAACCCTAACAACAAATTGATACACGATACACCATTATCTCAATCAAGTTATAATTTATTCATTATTTGTTTATATTATCTGTTACAGGAGCATAGTTTATATCCAAAGGCATTAACAATTCAAAAACTTTATCCTTTGATTAACGGTACATCTACAAAGGCAGCTAATTCAACAAATCATGATGTGTAAGGCTTCACAATTTGTCTCTCATTTATTCATTTTCAATAACTGAAGAGATATATATGAGAACTTTTCTGGAATATCCAAGGATGGATGAATGCAGTCAATTATGTCTCACTGGTTTACTTGATCTTTAGAAGGTGAAGGGTAAGATATTGGCATTTCTTGGCAGCATCACTGGTCAAGCAGTATACCAAAATTATACCTACCAAGAGAGTATGTATATACCAAGAGAAAGAAGATCAAACATATAGTTTTCGATAACTCTTAATAGTTGCTACTTTTCAACCAATAAATAGTATGTAGTATGTCCACGCTTCAAAATGTCTGATACATTCTGTAGTGAAATAAAATAACAAAATTTAGAAATGTATGTAATATTAGTTATAGATAATGTCAATTTATGCGGAAACTCTTTGTAACATCCTTTGTGTTACTTGCACAAACATTATTGGCAGAGACACCTACATACATGCATATAGTTGAAACTCGGATGCAGCACAATAATTGTATAATAAAACAATTTATCCACCCTTAACATAAAGAAGATTAGCGTAGATGTGATGCTATAAAGCATTGAAAATGATGATTGAAATCACCTCTTCCTCCCCACCATATTCATCTTCAAGTGTTCTCTTCATATTATCTTATTTCGTCACCCGTTTATCATCAAATTTAAACCTATAAACATCTTCCACCCTCTAAATTTGGATATTTATCCTAAAAGAATAAAAAATAATTTGATGTTATACCAAATAAAAATTGGCCACATGAAAATCTTGACAGAGAAGTATATTAGACAACATGGAAAATACCATAGACGATTCATCATTGACATGCGAATTTCCAGAATTTTTTTACTATGAACCAAAAGTGGCTAAGAAATTAATCTCCCGAATAGTCCAGGACCAAGTTTTCTCATCCTACGTCGAAACCGAAATACAAAAGTAAAATTATCCATGTGCGTAACAAAAACGGAAATAAACTATTTTTCAATGTAAAAAATTTAAAAAACTTCGAAGTGAATTAAATAAAAACTTTCAAAAGAAAATTAAATGATGCAATTGAGCTGCTATGGTTGAGAATAACTCGAATTTCATAGAATGTATCTTCTTTCACATCCGATAATAACTGCTCTAACAGAGCCTCTGTCTGATGATAATGCGGAAAACACAAAAACTAATTATCCATCATGAAAACCAATCATTGAAACCAAGCAACATTCTGCTAGGACATAAGATCTAAACAACCATTACAAAAAAAACATCTTTGTAAACAAATCCATGAATACCCTTACCAGTTACCGCAATGAAAATCAAAATTTACAATGGGAGATAATAATATAATTTGCTATCTACACATTCCAGAAAACACCAAAGGAAAAGTGTTATCTCGGTCAAGCCTCAATGTGAATCAGGATCTATGAATCCATTTTCTATTTTCTTGGATAAAAATAAAATACAGAGTGTAGAGCTGATGTAATCTGGTGCAACTATGTAATATACGAATCATTTGCTCAATACAAAGTTATAACATCGGTAAAGAAAAAATAGACAATACAAAACCAACGAAGAAAAATGCAAGTATACTGTTGTTGATGGTGGTTTTTGGCTTAGGGTTAAAATCATAAAACTATACAACTGACATGGTGTCACTATGACCATTAGCATATTTTTTGAATCAATCAGCATGCCTACGCAAGAATTATCGGGGTACCTTTTTTTTATGGGTCATGTTCCACGGCAGAACCCTTAACATTGACCGACATCATCTATGCCAAACCCTAATTCTCATGTTACCGCACCAAGGCATGCCAACCATGTCAGCCGCACCGCTGTGACAATGGCAAACCATGCCAGCCACATCTCCGAGCCAAGGCATGCCAGCCACATCTCTGCACCAAGGCATGCCAACCATGCCAGCCGCACCACCGTGCCAATGGCAAACCATGACAGCCACATCTCCGCGCCAAGGCATGCCAACCATGCCAGCTGCACCACTGTGCCAATGGCAAACCATGCCATCCACATCTCCGCGCCAAGCATGCCAACCATGCTAGCCGCACCATGCGCCAAGGCATTCCAACCATGTCAGCCGCACCAATTACAAACCATGCTAGCCGCACCATGTGCCAATGGCATGCCAAACCCTTGGCCCCACCATGCCAATCCAACCATAACTTTCCTTGGCCCAAACCATGCTAGCCGCACCATGCGCCAATGGTATGCCAAACCCTTGGCCCCACCATGCCAAGCCAACCGCACCTTGCCTTGGCCCCACCATGCCAAGCCGTCTGTGCCAAACCCTTGGCCCCACTATGCCAAGCCATCCGCGCCATTTTTCCTTGGTCCCCCATACCGGCCTTCCCTACGCGGCTACCAAAACGAAGGCGTGCGACGATCAATGACCACCCTTCCATCCTAGATGCAAATCCTAGCCGTCCAAGGTCGCCAAACAACGCATGGTAACCTTTGGCCCAAAATCCTAGTTTTGGCCACGCCAAACCGCGCCAAGGCATTCCATACCACATGTGCCAATGGCATGCCAACCGCCTTGCCGCACCATACCATGCCGACCTTCCCTATTGCGGCTACCAAAACGAAGGCGTGCGAGGATCAACGACCACTCTTCTATCCTAGATGCAAATCCTAGCCGTCCAAGGTTGCCAAACAACGCATGGTAACCTTTGGCCCAAAACCCTAGTTTTGGCCACGCCAAACCGCTCCAAGGCATGCCATGCCACATGTGCCAATGACATGCCAACCGCCTTGCCGCACCATACCATGCCGGCCTTCCCTATTGCGGCTACCAAAACTAAAGCGTGCGACGATCAACGACCACCCTTCCATCCTAGATGCAAATCCTAGTCGTCCAAGGTCACCAAACAACGCATGTTAACCTTTGGCCCAAAACCATAGTTTTGGCCACGCCAAGCCGCGCCAAGGCATGCCATGCCACATGTGCCAATGGCATGCCAACCGCCTTACCGTGCCATACCATACCGGCCTTCCCTATTGCAGCTACCAAAATGAAGGCCTGCAACAATCATCGACCACTTTTTCATCTAAGGTGCATATCTTAGCCGTCCAAGGTTACCACCCAACGCATGGAAACCTATGGCCCTAGTTTAGTTGCGCCTAAACAAAGCCAAAACCTTAACTTTTGGCCGCGCCTAAACTAGGCCATATTAAAGCCATATTGATCATACTTTCATGCCACTGGCTACCAAGCGAAGGGTTGCAATAATCAGCGGCTACCTTTTCTCTTAAGATACAAAATCTCGACCGTCGAAGGTCACCACCGAGCCGTCAAGTCTCCCAAGCTCAACTTGCCAGATAAGAACAACGTGCTACATGTTTTCCACGAAAACACTCGAGACATCAACGCATGTCACAAACCGGGGGATGCTCATTGGGTATTGGTTTGGAGGTTTACAGCATGCGGCGTACACTACGCACGTTATAAGAAAGTGTCATAAGGATGAGGCGGTTAGTAAATACAGGGAGTAATGGTGAAACGTTTTTTTTTATGAAACATCAATTCCAGGCGTTACCGGCTATTACCTATTTACTCACCCGTTTTCCATTTCTTAATGAGACCAGAGTACGTTTGACTTCGACTTGTATAAATAGGCATTACCTATTTTTACCGAACAAAAAAAAGTTCAGGTCAGGAACATACAACATTAAGAAAACATTTGCTAGCTCTTAAACTGTTAGCTTCCCACTTTCTGATACAAGTCATAAAACAACTACTCTTCCAGGCAGGCATCGAATAAGTCTTGAGCATCTTGTAAAAATTCAGGTCTCGTTGATCTCAAGGAAAAATAAAGTCTCAAAACACCAGTGAAATTCCGAAACAAAAGCAATTCACCTTGCGGGTCTTCTAACTTCTCTACAGCATCAATAAGATCCATAGTCTTGCGCACTTTATTAAATCCTTATTGAATTGAGCATCAAGGCCTACCCACCCACCCACCCCCCCCCCCCCCCCAAAAAAAATCTTCACACCCTTAGTAGGCCTACTTATATTCGGAGGAAAAACGCCTGGAGTTAAAGCTCGTGGGTCTGGAGAGGGCCAAAACAGTTCGGTATTGGCTATATTTAGATGTAAGCCCTTTTGAACCCCAAACTATTGAATTATCTTCAAAGCCTTTGCAACCATAAGATTATCTCCAATCAAGGTACCATCATCTAAGTACCAGGCTTGTAGTTTAAGCTCACATTGCGCGATAAATATTTTTAACCAAGGGGTGAAGTGTAAGAGCAAACAACAAAGGGCCCAATGGATCACCTTGTTGAACACCCTCGGAGGAGGCGAGAACATGATCCATGTAACATAAACGAGTAGGAGAAGCGTAACAAAATTCAACCCACCGAGAGATCGATGTGACCAATTTACGTACCTCAGAAAGCATGGAAGATCTGACAATGGGGTTAAAAGCATTCGAGAAATCTACCAGTAACATGGAAAGATTATCCGAATCCCCTTTATCCTCAATCATACGGTTAACAACATGTAGAATAGCCTCCCCACCACATTTAACACCTACTTCGAACTGATAGTCTCCTAAATACGCATTTACTTCCTTGCCAACAAAAGTTACAGCGCATTTGGAGACGAGCCTTCTCCATATTGTCCCCACGGAAATGGGGTGTAAGCCGCCACCCGTCTTAACCAAGGGAGTAAGAGGTGCACTCGCGATAAATTCCCCCAAACCAGCTGGACAAAAGACTGCAAGCCAAAGATTAACTACCTCCGTGATAGCTGCGAGTACCTCCTCCAAAATGGAAGCTGCGGAGCCACTGATGGAATATAAGAGATGTTGCTCCTTGAAGCCGTACCTACCGCAGGAAGTACCCGTAGGAAAACTTTTTAGGTGGCTCAAAACAAGATCAGTTGATGATGTCATAGCCTCCACGACAACAGAGCTGGTTGGAATATGAGGAGGAGCAGCAAAGGGATGCTTACTCCGTAATTCATTCAGAGTGCCATCATTATTAGGAGCTACTCCACTGGAAGTGAGAGTACGTATGGCTGCGGCATAAAGGCCATTCCTCAGTTTGTTCGACAGAGTCTTCTTCCTCTTGTCCCGTAGTTCTTGTACACTCATGTGTTCGTCCAGAACATTATGTATCAACCTCATACAACCATTAACATCTTCCCATTGATTCAAGGCCAAATTAATGGATCTGACTTACATCTTTTTCTTGGTAGAAGCCTTCTCTTCCTAAGTGCTTTGAGGGATATACATATGGAGAATACATACGGGAAAAAGAAAGAGCTGAATCCATGGTGTTAAATCCTTAGGCGAGGTAATTACTTTCTGAAGAACATTCTTGGAAGTGCGAGCAAAATGGAGCCTGCATTTGGTAGGAATACCCGAGACAGTTTGTAATGTTAGCTTGAAAAACTGTATTCAGTAAATTAAGTCTCACAGTAGGCAATAGAACCTCCTCCGGGTTATCTGCAACCACATTAGTGAAGGCACTGGAACTGTCTGGGGCCTCAACACCTACAACAGTATCAGGGGCTGAGACAATATCACTCTGATGCAGCTTGCATCTCCTTCCCCATGCATTGATATGCATACACTGAGAGCAAAGCCAGCTTCTCAAGTGATGCAATACAGAATCCCATACAATATACATAGCACCATTGCTCAACAATCTCTCTCGACATCTGTTCTTGCCTACTTCCCCCTTATAGTGCTGATTCTTCAAATGGCTAAACAGAGACCCTCTCAGTAGCCCTCTACCACCAACACCGTTCCTACACCTATCCAAGCCACGATATGGACATTGGAAAAGATCATCGCCTCCAGCAGGGTTTGGAGAACACAGAGAAATAGGAGTTACAGGTTTGGATTGAGTTACGAGAATTGTGGAAGCTGTACAGGGAACAGTTCCAAGCATTGGTAGAGAAAGGTCAAAAGCAAACCCTATATGAAGAAGCAGTATGTGAAAAACCCTAGGAAATTACACAAGATGCTGTTAAGGTCGGAAAGGGTATCGGTGTGCAGCTGAAAAAGAGGGGAAAGAATCGGAGGGACGAAAGCGATGAGCAGGGATTAACCATAATTGGTTTGATCAATTGAAAACACACAGACTGTGTGATCGCTTGGAAATCGCCGGAAATCGGCCCTCCGTGATGTTTAGGGTTTAAAAATCAAAAATTAAAATAATGATGTAATGCTTCAAAAATAAATAATAATGTTATATTCAAATCCCGTAAAATTCCCGACAAATTGCAACCCTTCGTATTCATGTTGAGTTTGGTTTAATTGGTAATTGATAAAACAATAACCATGTATGTTATAAAAATGCATAAATTTATATTGTTTCATTTAATTATTTGAACATATATTTTATAGAATAATTTTTGTATATATATTTGATTTTTCTTTTGTAAAAATAAATAAAAATAATTGATGTACGTAACATGAAAGTCATATATATTTTTGTCTCCAAGCATCATTCGAATTCCTTGAAAATAACTCAGAGAGTCTCCTAAAATCTACAGAGTCACAAAGAGTTTTTCAGAATCTCTTGTGTAAAAAGTCTCTCGATATCTTAACAAATCTTAATTGACCAACACCCTATAAGGGGAAATACAAATCACCAAGAAAAAAATAAAATAAAAAACAACAAACAAACAATGAAATTCAAAATCTGTAATATATTGCATACACTACCTATCGGGTACGATGGGAATTGACTCTCACATAGTGAGTAGAGCTTTCACCCCACATCTGGTGAAGAGGGGGTTACGACATCAATTATCATTTAATAAATTAACCGAAATTTTCGGTTATTAGTTAAAGTGTTGGAGTTTAAGAAATTGTCTTAAACAAATAAATTTAAAAATTCATATTTTTATTTTCATGTAATCTCTCAATTAATAAAAATAGATAAATACAACATGGATACTTGTAAGTCCAATTGCGGATTTCTGGAGAAAAATTGAATATATGAATTTATCATTCTTTATTTTCAGAATACTTTATTCACACTTCATTACGTACAATATCCAAACCCAAATATAGAAGAATTTATATATATGAATCTTCCTTCGAATTTAGATATGTATCATCGTCCTAAAAAGGGACTAAGAATCATCTTATTCTATTTTATTTCATAAAAATAAAAAAGGGAAATGGTTACCTTATTTAAGAAAAGAGTGTTGTAATCTTTTCTCAGTCATCAATAAAATACAATACCGTTTATTAAAGCTGATACATAATTTTTTAATATAATTAACACTTGAGAAAAAGCTAACTATATAATTTTGTGCGAAATCGGGTAGCAAAGTATTCGATATCCTAGAATGTTCTATATGTTTTCGTAGTTTTGGTAGAATAGAAGTCAGTAAGAAGAACTACTTATGTCTTCCAAATATACTGATGTACTGCAGTAAATAAAAAAATAAATTCAATGTGTCAATGAAAATAATATTAATGTGTTCAAGAAAAATATTTTCGTTCCTCTGTAATCTCTATATACACCCATTCTCTGTCGAAGATTTCTAACCTACACCACATTGTACTGCTTTGTTAGTCAATTTATTACGATTTTGAATTTCATTCTTCACCTAATTACCATTGTCATGGTATTCGACCAATGGAGGCACCTAGTCGAATTTTTCGATTTCTCTTAGATGGTATCTGCAATTGTTTTTGCCAGGAGTAGATCTTTTTTCTATAAGATGGTTTACGCATGTTTATATGTCCTAACGAATACTCAGGCCAATGTAGTCAATTTCGGATTTCAGTCCATCTGGGCTGGGACCGAGACACTGGTACAACTTTATCTCGGGGAGATTCTCTATGAAAATCTAGAAGTAACTACTAAAACTTCATTTTCGAATTTTATACCTATAATATGAATGTCTGTTAGAGCATTGCTCGGTTGAACGCACCAAGCGTTGGTATGTCAAGTTTGGTTGTCATATTTTAGTGAGCCAAAACTCATTTAAGAAGTCGCTTTATTTAAATGTACTGGAGTCAACTTCGTATAGGTTAGCTTGAAAGTATTAGGGTGAGACATTACAAGTATTGCAAAGACTTGAAGAAGTGCGAAGATACAACGAAAACATCATCCTTCTACTTGAGGTTAGTGATATTTAACTTGAACTGTTTTATTCCCTAACGTATCTTTCAAGTCGTGCATATTGAAAACATAAAACTGCGAAGCATGAACACTCTAGATAGACATAGTATTAAGGAATACAATATGAAGTTTCTTGCTTAACCATTAAATTTTGTATATAAGACATCAATATAATCGTATGAATGCTATTGTGATTATGTATGGGTATGAGGTGAGGATTTCATCATAGGGAACAATGTTTACATGTGTTCTAAGGAAGTAAGTTCATGATATGTGTTGTGAACCGAAAAGGAAATCGCCAGGCGTTATTTGGGGCTGTTCTTCATTGCATATCTTATGAATGACCAATATGTGTGATTCGTATAACCGCTCATGACTTGTTTGTGTTCTTGGTAAAATTATTCACATGAGGCCTGACTTATGTATTGGTATGACTTTTATTAGTGAAACCGATCTTAAGTAATCACCTGGGGTATGATCGGGTTGTGTATGTCTGAACTTATTACTAGGATAAGGGGAACCGATCCTAGTAAGAAGTGCAGTGCATCACAAGGGGAACCGATCCTTGTATGAGGTGCAACAAGGTTTATGGAAGAAAGGGGAACCGATCCTATGAACATGTGCAACACGTTTTTGGTAAGGGGGGACCGATCCTATGTACATGTGCAGTGCATACAAGTTAGATACCAAATATATGTGAGGAACCGATCCTAGTACCTAGTCAGCTGTATCTTTGGTAAGCTAGTATAACTATGCACAGTACTCACATGGAGGTAGAATTGAAACTTGTTTTGGTAGAACAGTAAACCCATGAGTTGTGATTGAGTGGTACTTGATCAATCACATAGTTCTTGAAAGTCAGATGAACCAATTCTAAACTTGTTTGGAAGCGTGGTAAATCGGTTTCAAGTGACCAAGTATGAAAAAAGACTTGCAAGAGTAAGATGTCGTCACTCTTTGAACAAGGTGCATTATTGCTTATTCTTTGTTGTTCAAAGATATTCCTTAAAGGCTAAGAAGGAAGTAAATCCCAAGATCGAATTAAATAAGTTAAAAATCTTTTTAATTAAGGGTTTTTAATTATATATGGAAAATAAGAATTAGTAATGTGCATTTACTAATTAGAGATTTTCCAAGGAGATTTCGATCATTATTTTTGGACAGTGCATTCACAGGAATTATGAAAACCGAATTTGGTGGAGTAATGAAAAATATCTTGAGAATATCTTCGGTTTTGGAAATTCCTTGGTGTCCAAACTGCCTTGTCTATAAATACTTTGAGTTTGCATTTCTAGCAAACTAATCCTGCGTGACATAGACTTCCTCTTTTCTCTTTGTGTTTGTGGGAGAAAACTACTTCTGCAGGTTTAGGTAATTTTGGGTGTGTGTGGATGAGAAGTGAATTTAAAACTTCAACAAATGTGCTGCACGATGAGCACTTTTGATTCGAGAGATAATCTGTACAATTCTGGCCTAAACCGAAGACACGGCCGTTCCAGATTTGTTTCGGTCACAGGTGAAGGATGTGAGGTTGATCTTAGGGAGAGAAGCGAAGAAGGTGTTGAGAGTATGAAAGTGAAGGCTATTTGATGACTTGTTAACAGAAGGTTGAGCATGCTAGAAAATGTTGCAGGCAGGCTCTGGGTGTTGAATACGATGGTATTAACACTTGGTTTTTTATGTGTTCTGGAAATAGGGAGGAGAACCTATTTATACAAGTCGATAAGACTTCATCACGTCTCTCGTGGGAAAGTGGAGGAAGTGGAGTGATGGAGGAAGTGTAGTTGTGTGTTAGTGTCACACGGTTGCTTGCCCACTTCTCCTATCATCGCTAACCGCCCATGTTTCCCTGATACGATCTTGTGATGGCGTGTTGCACGCTGCACGCTGTAAACCGCCGCACCAATACCCCGGTTGTATCCCCCAGTTGTGACGTGATTAACGTCTCGAGTGAGTCGTGGGACCCACATAAGGTAGCAAACGGTGCTAGGTAAAATAATCAAGTTGTTTGTAGGCGCATATTGTATGCATGCGGTGCATTAAATATGCTTAACATACGTGAAGCCTACACAACCTTGATGAAAAGATTGCAAGTTGAAGTGACTCAACTAGCTATGTTCAGGCGTTGTTAGGAGGTCGCATGAGCGGGACCCACCTTGGCCGGTTATGCCATGGGGAAGTGTGGAGGATGGTGATCACGGTGATACCTTGTTTTCCACCTAATTCCCTTCCTAGGATATTCATCCAAGCATGCGAACTTGGACGGACGAGATTGATGGAGGAATAACCGTTGGATTAGGGTTTGGAAGGCTTGCGAGCTTCCTCTTTCACCCTAACGGTTTATGCCTTGGGAGGCGTGCATGGATTGGCCGATTGGTCCTGCAGGAAGGCAGGACGCCAATCTACACGCCCATGTCAAGTTGAATCTCATTTGACCGATCTGGGTCGCCCGTTCTAGCCTGCGATGAAGGATGGTCGAGATTAGAAGTGTCCTTACATGCCACCTTTGGGCACACAAATCGAGATGCATGGAAGTCAGGGGAGCTGGATGATTGGTTCACCATGGAGGTGGGCCCACGGTAAGCATGTAGACACCGTCGGCCAGTAATTCCGCCTCCTGGTCGTTCGTACACACCCGCCCAAAGTTGCGTGGTCGCAACTTGTTGGCAAACCCTAATTTTAGGGTTTGCGGGCCCAACCTTCAAGCTAACGTTTCCCAACGTCCGTGACTCCCACAGGTGAGCCGATCATACCAGCAGGGAGGTGGGTTAGTGGCGAGCATGTGCATGCTTGGTTTGCGACCATAGGCGCGATCAAATCCATCCAAACACGCCTGCGATGATGGATGGACGAGATTAGAAGTGGCCTTGCATGCTACCTTTGGGACTGATTTTCGAGACGGCCGGATGCAACCAACCATGGCAAATTGGTTGGACGTGTAGCCCACGGTGAGCATGCAGGTGTTGCCGGCCAGTGGTCTCGCCTGTTGGTCGTTTCCGTGCGTTGGCCGTAAGTAGGGAGGTTGCGCCCTGTGGAAACCCTAATTCCTTCAAGTTGCGGGCTCGCAACTTGGAGTTAGCGTATTTGCACCTTCCACGGATCCCATGGGGAAACCAATCAGTCCATGAGGAAGGTAGGCTGGCGGTGAGCATGCGCGTGCGCGTTACTCGGTCCCGCGCGTGATCTAGGCCGTCCAACCAAGCCTGCGAAGTTGGACGGATGAGATATATTTTTGAGTTTGTTTTCAGCAGGTGAGACTAACATGGGTAGTCTTGCATGCGTTCAACGGGGCTAATATAACCCACCGTCAGGTATCCTACGGGTGTTTGCATGTCGAACACAAGGCTTTGAGTAGGGCATTAATTGTAATGCTGTAAACCTACAGAAAATCGGGATGGTTGCTACATGCTCCGCTCTGGGTAGGTTATAATTCTCAGGGATGGTTGCACATGCTCCAATGAATTATCATGGTGAGAAATATTCATCACCTGAAGGCTTTATCCTTTGCAGGACGTCATCTTACAAAAATTAGCTTTTTACAATTTTAGCCTTTAAATAGAAATCCACCATCAACACTTTGTTACCGGTGAATCCGCCTATCGAAGAGGAGAATAATCTAATTAGGTAAAATCTCTTATGGCCGCTCAATTTAAAGTCTTCTTTGGGATTGATAATCTCTAGCGCGACCCGTTGGTGGGAAACTAGATATTGCGGTTTATCTTTAGTTTTCGTATTGATTTGATTGACTAATGTTGGTTGAAATTTGATTGCACCTAGTTTGTTTATGCTTGAGAATCTTCTCTTCTGATATAAGATTCACTCAAAACATTTCAAGGTTTCGACATGGATCTTTAGACTGTTGTTATATCTAAAGACGATCTTGTGATAATCCATTGTTAACAGACTCCGTTTTGTGTGCGATTAATCACAAGAGATTCAAGTAGTTATGTGCAGGTGTTTACTAAAGATTTAATAAGATTTGAAGACAAAGAAGATATCGAAGATTTCTGACTTGGTTTTTATAATCTTTGGTGTGCACTGTTTGGGGAAAAGAGGATCCGACTATAATTGATTTATCCTTTTGGTTATTTTGATAGAATAGTTGAGGAATATCAGCATCAATATGATTCCTTGTGATTAAAGGTATTGATTGGATTAATCTTAATGATTACCTTTGGGTGATTGAATATAAGATAGATCTTGGAACATGCAAATGAGTTTATGTTAAGATAAATAAGGGAACCTTTGCGCAACTCATATCACTTGGTTGAAGAGAGTTGATACCAAACAGATTTGTCGTTCCTTTACTGTTTGGAATACGAACCAAAGGACTTGGTCCAAGTACGTGACTTGTTTATAGGTTGGAGGCGTGGGAATACAGAAGGAACTAGGTGAACTATAGGTTTAGTTGCTTGGTCTCAACTATACAAAGTTGTCTTATTTTGTATAGCGGCTTAATCCTGAGAGTATTCAATTCTGGACTAGGTCCCGGAATTTTTCAGCATTTGCGGTTTCCTCGTTAACAAAATCTTGTTGTGTCATTTACTTTATATTTCCGCATTATAATTGTTTTATTATAATTAAAGTAAATTGCATAAACGTTAATTCCTATTTACTTGATACGTGAATCCTACTGAGTTTGGTTAAGTCCGAACCTTTGTATCAAGTAAACACACTTTGTTGTTGTATTGTCTCGATCTAGTACCATAGACGATCACACAAAGTGTGAACCGATTTGTTGTATTATCTCGACTCAGTCCATAGACAATCACTTTCGGGGAAAGGACCTATAGGAAGGAAAAGTAATAGCTTGAGGTGTATTTGGGGTACCCTCGCCTTTTCAGTATCAATTTCTTCTTATTATCTTCAACTTCAAATTTTTTGTTTAAAAAATTTCCCATGTCAACCAATGGTTGGAGACCTGCTTTGATTTTTTTTTCTTTCGCTCTTGACTTGCCTGCATACATCAAACTCAACCATTTTCATATTGTATTCGATTTTTAAACAACATATTTTATATACCCGCACAAGTATTCAAATCAATGTTTTTACCTATGAGGTCTTTTTATGGTTTGCCCTCTTTTGCTACTTCTTCTTTTTCAGATTTATTTTCCTCTTCTTATGACTCTAGATCCTCTTCATATGATTCTCCTTTGACCTTCTTCTTCTGATCTGATTCTTCTGATTTTTTTTCTTCTTCTTCTATTATCTTCTTGTTTTTCACCTTTCGTTGTGGTCCTTCAATTGTATTCATGTTCTTCCTCTTTCTTGTTGTCTCTTCTTCAATTATCTTCTTGTTCTTCGCATTTCGTTTTGGTTCTTTAACTTGCTTAATCTCTTGCGTGACATCTTCATCTTCATTTTGATTCTTCTTTTTCTTCCTTGGTGATCTCCTCAACATTGCGTTTTCTCAACATGAGTTCGACAATTATTATAGTTAGCATTCATATTTTCATATTAGCAAATAATTTTTGGTATCAAATTAGGTTGTTGATCCCACTTATTTGAGTCAACATTTCAGTTATTTGGATCAACTACTGTTGTTGATCCCCTAAATTGGATCAACTTCTATTGTTGATCATATTTTTATTTGGACCCACTACTGTTGTTGATCCCCTAAATTGGATCAACTTCTACTGTTGGTCCTATTTTTATTTGGATGAACTACTGTTGTTGATACAAAAATATCTAAACCAACAAAATACTCCAGAAACACATTTTCACCCATTACTAATTGAACAAATTTGCATACAAGTTAGGTAAATAAACTGCATCTGAGCAAATTAATACTAAAGTTTGAAGAGAAAAATCAATTTTCACTACAATTCATTATCAACATAACTAGCATATACAACCTAGACAATTTCAAGATTTGAAATAAAATCAAAATCAAAACAACAATTTCTCATGTAAACATACTAGAAAAAATTCAAAATCACCAAATCATGCTTGTTTTAGTCACACACAAAATACTCAGATTTGACGAGAAATCATTTCCTCCCACAAAAATCCCAAGAACACTAACCAAAACTCAAAACTAACTAAACAAGACCAAAATTAAACCTAATCAGTAAATCGTAGTGTAAAAATTTGGCAAATACAAATATATAATCATTACATTAACAAAATCAAGACTAAAACATACACAAGCGATATCAAATTTTATACATGCATCAACTAAATCTAAAAGTAAAATCAAACGCTTTTTACCTGTTCAACTTTTTCAATCTTCAAATCGTTCAATTAGGTTTTTGAGGATGAAACGAAGGTAAAACTCGATTAGGTTTTGTGATGAAACCAAATTTATATGGTTGTTTTTCAGTTTTTTTTCTTCGGTTTTTTAGATCGTGGTCTGTTATCAGAGAGAGAAGAAACGAAGTTATCAGCAATGGCTAGTGGATTGATTCATAGTTCTAAGCAATGAAATTCATCATTTTCAGGTTCTTCAGTTATTCCAGATGCAGGTCTGTAATTGAAATCGATGGGAACGAGGGTGAGTGAGAGAAGACCGAGTAAGTGGGAGAAACTGAAATGAATTTTAATGTGTCGGATCCTGTATAAGGTGAAATATATAGGGGGGATTTTAGTAATCTGATAATTCCGATTCTTGGCTTCTAAAATGAGTAGGGATATATTTATTTTGGAGAAGGATATATTTATTAGGTGTCCAAAGTAGGGATATGTAAATAATGTACCCTCTTTTTTCTCGAAAAAGAGGCAAGCCTCCTTTTCAAGATCTGGATCGGTTCACACTTAAGTTTTCAACAATTGCTAGATGGGAATAAAACAAGGGCTTTTTACAGAAATAGGCCTGTTTTTTGGTGCTTTTCAAATCTAGGCCACTTTTTTTATTTATTGCTAGACTAGGCAAGTTTTGACCAAAATTGATGGATGGAAAGTTAGCACCGTTAGGTGCACTTAAAATGACAAGACAGTCCTTTGAATCGGTTATTTCGACCCAACCAGATGTGTTGACCCTGTATACATCATCACATAGTGCGTACGTGGCACTGCTTACGTGGTAAGCCCCACATGGCACTGCTTACGTGGCACTGCTTACGTGGCTCTTCTTATCTTCTTCTCCATAAATCATAAATGACCATCTCCTCAACCACATACTTCTGCCTCTCTTCATTTTCAGATCTGAAAAATGTGTGGTGGTATCAATGAGAAAGCAAGTACTTCAACTAGTATGCTAATGTGTTTAATGTGTGAAATGGAAGAAGATCATGAAACAAAAGCATGTCCATGGGTTTATTCAAGGTGCAAACATGTACCTTGTAATGGAGTAAGAGCTCTGCTGAGGTCTAAAATAGATGGAAGTAATGGAAGGTTGTTTTTGAAATGCTTGAATCCTACCTGCAACTACTTTGAGTGGTTTTCTCAAGCTTCTTCCCATTCTTCAGCACTTCCAATCAAGCTTCCATCAGATCATGGTTGTATTGCCTGTGGAGAAGACAATCACAGTGTTACAAGCTGTCCACTGAAGGTTCAAAAATGCTTCAAGGACAACTGCAACTCTCAATTGGAATTGAGAATTTGCAAAAATCAACACAATTTCAACATAGCATACCTTGTGTGCAAGAAGAAATCTTGTGATGCATTCAGATGGGCTTCAGATGCTCTTGTCATTGAAAGCAAAGAAAAAATGAAGGGTAAAGTGTATGAAATATGCAAGGAATTTAAGAAAAATCTGAAAATGTAGCCTACAATAATTTTATAATAAAATTTAACCCATTTCAGAACTTGCATTGTCTTACAAAAGCATCCATTCATCCATTCACAAAATATATAACCAAATTGAAACACAATAATCAACCATATTGTTCAGATCCAGTCACAGAACAAAAATAAAAGAGATAAACACAAACAGCATAAACCATAAAACTTTCATGTACTTCTTTGGTTTCTTCTTTCCCTTTGGATCTGCAACTGTGAATGTGACTTGGTTGTTGACAGATCCAACATGTTTGTTACTCTGATTGAAAGCTGGTTGAGAAGAAGCCTTTCTCTTTCTCCCTTGGCCTGATTTTGCAGCACCTTGTTTAGAAGATTCACAAACACATGCTTTGTAACTGTTGTTGTTCTTTATTCCATCCTGAGCAGTAGTAGATGCACCTGCAGAAGCACTAAAAATTGGTTTCTTTCTGTTGTACTGCCTTTTTGCTGGTTTAGGGACATAAGTAGATGATGTTGAGCCATCAACACAGGTTCTAGGTTTGTCTCCCTTTGGATTCTTTCCAACCTCTCCACCAGAACAAGTGATTGCATAGTGACCATAAACTCCACACTTCTTACACTTTCTCATCTTCTTCACTCTTCCAGGTTCATCCCATGAAGGAATCCTCTTCTTCCTTGGCCTTCCAGTTTTCCTTATGATAACAGGAGGATTAATGAACTCAACCAGTATATTCTTAAAGGTTGGTTAAGATGAGCAAACAAAGGAAGAAATAGAAGACATTGGTTAAGATGTGAAATAATCCTTAAAGGTTGTGTACTATATAAAGCATGTATGAAACCCTTAAAGAATCTTTGCTATTAATAAATATTTATTACATTAACAAACAATATCTTAATCTTTAAAGTAATGGTCTTACCCAGTCAATTTCAGCTGACAATGGTTCAAATTCTGGAGCATATGTCTTTTTATAGTATTCCACACTGTACACAGGGTCACAATAGCTACAACATGAAATCAAAAAATTATCAGTTTACAATCAAGCTTGAGCAAGGAAAAAATAAAAGGAACATAACAAATCAAAATATGAAATGAAAAGAGAGTGTGACTTACTCAGCCCAGTTTGGTCTCAATGGTGTTAAAGCACATACAGCATGTTGACAGGGAAATCCCCTCAGCTGCCACTGCAAACAACTACATGTCTTTTTGGGAGGATCCACAACAAATACATCATCATGAACACTCCTGACCTCATACACCCTTCCCCTTACTACACCAGTTAACTCAAACAAATGATTTAAGTCATGCATCTTTGTAATCAGCTTCATTGCCTTTGGAACTATCTCACCATCCTGTCAATTTTCACTTTCATTCCTCCTCTTGAAGAAAAGACCCATCACCAGTTTATTATACATTTGTGCAAGTGTAATGATAGGCTTATCTCTGAAGGGCTTGGCCATGTTGTTGAAATATTCTGAGAAATTGTTGTTGATGTGTTCACACTTGCTATCATTTGAGAAATGAGACCTAGACCAGGATTCAGGTTTTTGTTCTAGCAGATACAATGCAGCTGCTTCATCCTCAACAAACAATTTATCCATGTGTTGCTAAAAACAAACAAGACATAAATGGTATCAAACTCATGTTGGTAATACTTGAAATTACATTATACTGTTTTGAGAAATGAGCAAACCTGGTAGTGTCTCTTCTTGTAACATTTTGCAGCATTCCAAAAATGTACATGTAAGCTGTATGACTTGAAATACTTCTTGAAATTCTTCATCAAATGTCTGCCAAGTAGCAAAGTGTTAGTTAGTCATTCAACTTATATTATTAGGAAATATTGCAAAAGGAAATAGATTAATCTTTGGTACATGGATAACCTTACCTGAAACATAATCTGTGCTCATCCAAGCAGAAGTATGTGTCACAAGCTTCACTAATCCCCTTTTGCTTTCCTGATATAATGGTGAAATGCAAGTATTCACCCAATATAGCTTTCAAATCATGTAGAAATATCTTCCACTTCTCAATGGTTTCATTCCTACACACCATTATACCAATAGGAACTAAACCATTTTGACCATCCAGACCTGTTGCAACCAGTAACACACCACCATACTTCCCATACAAGTGGCAAGCATCCAATCCTATGATTTTCCTACATCCAGCCAAGAATCCTTCTATAGCAGGCTTGAAGCAGAGTGTCATTGACAAGAATGTGCAATCTTTGGTTCCATATGAGAAATTTGCTACACTTCCAGGCATTTTTTCCTGCAATTACAACAAATTAATGTTAATGCCATATAATTTGAAATATTAAGTCATGTTAATGCCATATAATTTGTAACATTAACAAACAAAAAATGTTACCTTCACCATTTCACAGAATGCAGGAATTTTCTTATACTGCTCCTCATAACTGCCATGAAGATTTTGCAACACAATATTTCTTGCTCTCCATGTTGTATGGTACTTAATGTTCACTTTCATTGTTTTGTTGAACTCATTTGCCAATGACTCAGGATCATGGATTTTGTTTTTGTTACCAACAGTCTCCAACCTTTTCATATACCAGTCAGCTACAAATTCTGAATTTGCACATCTGTTCTCTCCTTTAATATTTCCATTGCATGTGTGCTTCACATTCCAACTTCTCAAGGTATATGTAGTTCCTTCACCCTTCATAACTCTTCCATAAATGAACATAGGACACTTCTGCTTCTCATTATTAATGCACTTCACCCTAATCTTGTAGTTGTTTGAATCTCTGAACTTGACCTGATGTTTATGCTTCACACAGTAGGCTTTCAAATACTTTTTGAATGCTTTCTTGCTCACAAACTTGCTTCCCTTCACTAGGCTGTAAGGATCCACTTGTTCAAAAGTAATTCCCTCAGGGAACATCTCCTCATCTTCCTCATCCTTAAAATGCTGTGCATACTCTTTCTCAAATTGTGTGTTATCATGAGGCTGTGAACATTTAGGCTTTGAACAATTAGGCCCAGCAGTCTTGTTGGTTTCTGCTACTTTAAGTTGAAGCCCATCAGTCTTGTTGGTTTCTGATACATATTCCCAAAAACAAATGATTCAGTTAGATAACAAACAAACATAACAAACAAACCAAAAAACAAAAGACTACAAACAAAACAAAATGACAATTTACCTTCTTCTTCTCTGTCAGAGACCAAGTCCCCATAATGGTCCTCTACAAAACAAAACAAAACAAAACAATTGGAACAAATATACAATCAAACACAACAAAGTTTAAACAAAAATAAAAGCAATCACATACCTTCCTTGTCATTCTCAACCTCCACCTCCCCAAAATTTGGATCACCAGCATCATTATCAACATTATCACCATTACTTGCAGCATCATTATCAACATTATCACCATTACTTGCAGCATCATTATCAGTACCATCTGAAAGATACCCATTCTCAACTTTTTGAAGAAACTTATTGTAACTCTTGATATCTCTCTCTTCACTGTCATTTTCATTCATCTTTAGGACATCCTCATCATCAGGGTTACATTCATCTTCTTCTACATTTTTCAAGTGCATGACATACTCATCACTTTTCTTGTATTCTTGGGCAACAGCAAACAAATCTTCCACCACTTTTGCTTGTGTTGTAGCTTCAACCCAAAAGTCATGATTGAAAAATTCCTCATCATTAACTTATTCAGCTCCACTTGATTGTGTTTGTTCAGCTACACTAGGTTCCAAAACTGGATTATTCTCAGCTACACTTTCTTGAGATTGTTGAGCATCTTCATCATCAATATCTTTATCAGAAACATCTTCATCATCAGCTAAATCAATGTATATTGAAGTAGGATTCTTCTTCTTAATCCTAGGTATTCTTTAACTTCTTCTTACTGTCTTGCCATCCCTAAATTTCTTTGTTACTGTCTTGGGTGATGAACCACTACAACCAACTGGCTTCTTAGGTGGAGTCTCGAAACTGGCTTCTTAGGTGGAGTCTTAGAAACGGCTTCTTTGGTGGAGTCTTAAAAACTGGCTTCTTTGGAGTCACATTCTTTATGGGTGTCATCTGTGGTGGAGGAGCGGTGTGAATCTTGACATAAACCAGATACTTCTAGGATCTCACCATTCTCATCTACTTTGCATCACTTGCAAATACAATGTAATCCAACCATGTTCATCTTGAGTTGAATTTTCCCAGAAAAACCAAAACTCTGTATCATTAATGATATTTGATGGTTGGCATGGATCAACATACCATAGAAGGTCTAATGTCTCCCTACTGGTTAATCTCAACATAGGACTAATCCTAGACTTTAATTGATTTATACCCATACCTTCTCTGGACAAACCCCTAAACTCAAAACACATAGCAGGGTTAATCTGATCCTTTACCTTAATATCTCTGGTTGCAAAAATGTCTTGTTCAACCTCTGAGATAACCTCTTGAACCTTTTGCTTTCTACATTTAAGAACAAAAAAATATATATCAGAAAAAGATTGGAAAACCCATCTAAGAAAAATTATGGAAATCAATTCAATTAATCAAAATTGGCAGAACCCAATTTTGAAATTAACAAACCCTAGAAAATGGTCAGTAGAACTTGATTATCAGCAGAACAAATTCGAATTTCATAAAAATTATACAAACAGATAAAACCCTAGAAATCTAAACACCGACGAACCTAAATAAATCAACCTTACAAACAAAACCCATAATTTGTTCATCAATGAAACGTTAAAATCAACCATGAAACCTATAAAAACAGATTAGGGTTTTTTTGGTACCTCGATGTATTCTTCTTCTTGCGTCTCGTCATCTTCACCAGCAGGAAATCTTCAATTTGTTCTTCGAATCTCAACTAACAACACACTGTTTCACTAATTTATCTCTACTAAAACCCTCTCTGAAGAACCCTCTCTGAAGAACAAGAGAGAAGAAGAAACTGACTGAATCGATTTCTCTCTCTGTGTTCTCTTATTCCTTACACCTTCCCGCGCTGTCGATGATAACAATGAAAAACTATCATGGTCGTTGAATTAATCCTCGAGATATCGTGATAGTTAGATCGGGCTCTCAGATAGCAACACGTGGAGATCCTATCGAGGCAGGTGGACATCTTATCACATGTGACTGACACACAAGTGTGAAGGATATTTTGGTAATCTTACTACATCTGTGATATCTCCTCATATGATATTTTGGCGAGATATTGACAAGTCAACGCGATAAATTGACCGAGATAGTTAAATTGGATGGAAACTGTTTAACTTGCCTAGTCTAGCAAGAAATAAAAAAAGTGGCCTAAGAATGAAAGTGAGGGTTCAGACCAGGCCTAGTTCTGTATATATTCCATAAAACAATTTAGTCCAAAAACGCATCAAAAAGTATGGGCTAGTCCATCTCGAGTTAACTAGGTACAATTCAGTCCAAAAATTATTTAAAATATGAAAAATACACAAATAACCTTCCTGATATACAAAAATCCAAATATTTACAGTTTAGTCCAAAATGACTCATGATGATGTCAACAATTTTAAATAATATCTAAATGGAGTAATTTGCGTTACCTCCTCTGTAAAGATTGGTAATTTGCATTACCTACCCTACAAAAATAAAATTAGCAAAACCTCCTTTCGTCAACTATTCCATCCATTTCCCAGTTTACTGGGGATGGTGGTGGACATTGCACACGCTGTAGGTAATGATGTTGAGCCCAACATCAATAGAAACAGACGATAAACTAACAGTGCCAAGGTAGCCATTGTTGTCTTCATTTTTCTTTGTATGTTTATTTTTAGCTACAAGTAATGAAAAGTAGGAAATTTAGTTTTAAGAATAGTTTAGTGTACACCATCCTAGGAATTAGTCTTACTGGGATAAATTAGTATATACCATTTGGATCAAACTAATAATTGATCGATGGGAGGAACTTAATTCAGTAGCTGTACATGCACCCACCATCGATAAAAAAGGAAATGCACAATTCTGGAAGACTAAAATTTGAGTTTGCTTTGTGAAAACCACACATGTCTGGAATCTTTTGCCATCGTGTGTGTGTACAGTTAGTCAGTTACTAACCGAAACGAAAACTAAGTTACCAACTGATACCACATTTTCTTCTAGAAAACTGATGGTGGATAGGTATGTTCTCACACACTTTACACTTACAAGCAGAAACTTTATTTGTGAAACCCTTGATGTATAAAAGTTGTAGAATTAGTTGCTTATGTTGATACTGCCCACCTTCTGGTAAATTTTCTTATAGTATTCTTCTATTGTGATAAATTTCAAGGTTACTAAATGCCATCTTTCTAGGAACTAAACAGGTATTCCAGCGGCTTTGAAGTGTCAGGTGGCAGGTGGCAGCTCGTTGATTTATGAGTCTGTTAGAATACAAAACCAATTGGCAATGAGTGGAGAGGCTCATAGGATTATAAACCGCAGGATCTTAGAAACTCATACAATATGGGACTAATAGTCTCAGCACGCTCACACGTGGATAATTAAATCAGGTGACGTGGAGCAAAAGCGCGGTCAATGACTCGTCGCAAATACTCTGCTCTGATACCATGTTAGAATACGGGCATCCAACTCAAAACCAATTGGCAATGAGTGGATAGGCCCATAGGATTATAAACCGCAGGATCTTAGAAACCGATACAATGTGGGACTAATAGTCTCAACAAGTTCTACTTGAGGGAAATACAAGTTCATGTTTTTTTAACTGTCGATACGCGATTGCTAATAATGAAGCTAGCACCAATGCTTTTGTTTCTGTCTACTTGACTCTAGGATATCGCTAGGTTGCAGCTCAATCACATGAAATTCCTTTGGAGCTACACATGATCGAAGTTCAACGAGTTGGATGTATACATTTTACTTCACGCTCTTAAATCCATGTTGTATTTGTTGGTGTCATCATCTCACATGGATATTATGACATTATGTTAAAGATATGATTTTTTAAACCCATTACAACATCTAATATGTCGGACGAATGTACTAAACAATCCATTTTATTGTCAAACCAGGTTGAAGGCCACTGTTATTTCCTTAACCTATTTTATCACCCGTACAAAGATCCACAAGTTTTGTTAGATATCCTTTTCCAGTATTACACTAAATTTGATAAGTTTTGTTTTCAATAAAAAAAGTACTGCGTTTGTCATTAATGAAGATTCAAGTATGGTTAATGAAACGGGTCATTTTGGTTGAGGTTAACTTTTTCAAAATTAACAATGTATATGCAGATTCTTTTTTTTTATTAGCAAAAAAAAATAGATAGAGGACTACAAAGAACCAGCCATATGGTCCTTACATAAAGATGGCAGGAGCTAAATAGGGGTACAGAGCAAGTCATATGGCTGACATTTGTTTAGCCCATTGAGCTAAATCGTGAGCAACTCCATTTGCAACACGATTAACATATACAAAGGAGATACATTTAAACTTAGGAATTAGAGTTTTAACGTCTAGTAACAGGCAATGAGTTCTCTGATCTCCCATGAAGGTCTTCTTATTTATTTGCTCCAAGATTGATAAGGCGTCGCTCTCAACAATGATTTGATCAAGTCTCTTTTCCAAAGCCACCATCAAAGAATCTCTGATTGCACAAGTCTCTGCTTCTTCTGCAGAGAAACATACCAAGTAAATTGACTGAGCGTAAACAAATTTGTGGTATGAATCTCTAATTAGAATGAAACCCATTCCTCCGTTTGGGGTATTTGGGTTCCAAGCACCATCAGTATTTATCTTGGTCCAATCATTAGGTGGAGCCACTTAAGATGAAGCTGGCTGAGGAAAAGAGATTGCAAATATGCTCTGTAACGATGTGGTTTTAATAAAACTCAGCATCATTGACTTTGTTCTGGCTAGAAATGCAATTGGTTCTTCTGATTTCTCATTATGGACTAAATCATTCCGGTTTTTCCAGATGGACCACATCAAGCAGGAAATCAGTGGGAATATATCGGCTCTATCAGACACATATTTATAAGGATGGAGTTGAAGCTAAAATCTAACCCATTGGTGAAGAGTAAAATTTCGAAATTGAGTAGTTTGTACATTTCTAAGGCGCCTAGTAAGAAAATTGCAAGTTACTAGGGCATGCATAATTGTTTCAGATTTAAGCTTGCATCTTGGACAATTATAATCAGATATGTGGATGCGTTGGTGAAGAATTTCATTAATTGGAAGAGTTTTTTTCAAAGATTTCCATACAAATAGTTGAATTCTTGCAGGTAGTTTACATTTTCACACAACCATCCATAAAATCATAGTTAGATTTGTCTCCACTAACAATTATGGCAGAATAGGCAGATTTGGTATTGAAGTTACCATCCTTGGATGGTATCCACACCCTTCTATCTCTAGAGGGTACAATACTGAGAGGGATTTGTTCAATCTTCTCTTTCGAGAGTTGATCAAACACAACACTTAACTTTGTTGTATCCCAAGTTCTAGAATCATGATTTATCAAATCATTTACTCTTAAGGTTTTTTATTAGGACTAGTATTGATTTTTGGTGTGGCAGTCCCTTTTCCAGGGATCCAATTGTCACACAAAAGATCAATAAAGTTTCCTTCCCCAACCACCTATGATATAAAATGTTTAATCTTACTCATGTCACGGTGGAGGCACTTCCATGCCGAAGAGGCTTAATCATGGCAATTTGAATTAAGCACATCCAGGCTAGTGTAATATTTTGCTTTCAACACCTGGGCAAGGAGGGAGTTTGGGTTTTCCACCAGTATCCAAACACTTTTTTCCATCATGGTCAAGTTATTGGTCTCACTGATTCTAAACCCAAGTCCCCCTTCCTCTTTTGTCTTACAAATTTTCTCCAACGCAATCATGTGAAGTTTTCTCTTTTTTGATTCAGGGTCTTCGCCCCACCAATAACTGTTCAAATGAGAGTCAATTTTATGACAAATACTCTTGGGGATTAAGAATATTGCCATTTGATAAAGAGACATTGCTTGACCCACATGCTTAACCAGAGTGGTTCTTCCTGCTTGAGACATAAATTGGACCAACCAACTATTGATTCTCTTCTCAACAACATTTAGAAGAGGTAAGTGAGTCTGAGTTTTATACCTTAAAAAAGTAATTGGGGCACCTAAATACTTCTCCTGAAGGATGAGATTAGAGATGTTGAGGATTTTTGCGAGGATTCTAATATGCTTTGGATGAACCTTACTGCTAAAAATAGTCCGGAATTTTCAAAGTTTATTTGTTGGCTACTTGCATTACAATACTTTTGAAGATAGTCTTTTATAGAATGAAAATCAGGGATGGTAGCTCTAGTGAATAACAAGATATCATCTGCAAACAATATGTGGCTTGTGGGAGGAGTGGAACTAGCACATTTGATACCATGCACCAAGTCCGAATATCTAAATTTTTAATATTGGATGATAAAGCCTCGGTGGAAATGATATACAGATAGTGGGACATGTGATCTCCTTGTCTTAGCCCTCTTTCAAGATTAAAGTTTCCCACTGGACTGCCATTAAGAATGATAGAGTAAGAAACATATCTTAGGCAATTTATAATGAGTCTTATCCATTTTGGATTGAAACCCAACTTGGACATAGCTTTGGATAAGATAGACCATTCTAGTCTATCATACGCTTTAGACATGTCCAATTTAATTGCCGCATATCCCACCTTACCTTTATTTTTTTGCTTAATAGTATGAATAAGTTCATGAGCTAATATTACTTTATCAGCAATCTTTCTTTGTGGGACAAAAGCACTTTGATTAGGAGAAATCACTCTATCCATCAAAGGCTTCATCTTGTTAGAAATAGCTTTAGATATCACTGTATAAGCAAAATTACAAAGCCCAATAAGTCTAAATTGATCAACATAATTATCCATAGGGTTCTTAGGAACCAAGGCAATGTTAGTATGATTAAATTGAGTTAGAATATGCTCAGAATCAAAGAATTTCTTAAAAATTTGTATGACACTATCCCCCACCACATCTCAATAGGTTTAATAAAGTAACCCAGTGAACCCATCAGGTCTAGGAGACTTTTTTGCTCCCATTTGGAATGCAACTACTTTAATTTCCTCATCAGTTGTTGGTGACATTAGACCCTCATTTCCAAGATCAGTAACTTTAGGTTTCATACTCTCTATCACAATTCCTTGATCGGTAGTTTCCTAGGTGCTATAGATCTCTTGGAAGTAAGTGATGAATTCTTCTCCAATTGCTTCTCTAGTAGTCAACCAGGTGCCATTTCTTGCTTTAATCCAAGAAATATTATTCCCCTTTCTTCTGAACATAGTAGCATTGTGGAAATAAGGCATATTTTTATCACCTTCATTTAACCAGAGTTCTCTTGATTTTTCCTTCCATAAGATTTCCTCAAGAGAATACAAATAAGTTAGCTTATCAGTAAGCTCGGATATCTTTTTAGTATCTCTAGGTGAATTCGTTTGAGCGTCCGTAATTTGCTCTTTAGTTTCATAAAGAGAGTGATTAATGTTTCCAAAAGGAATTGTGTTCCACTTTTTTAAATCCTCCTTCACATGGTTCAATCTTTGTTTGAGTTAGAAGGCTTTAGAACCCCTCACACTCATTGACCAAGCTTTCTGGATGATTGCTTTACATGAATAATCTTTTACCCACATAGACATAAAATGGTAAGGCTTATGTAGGTCCTCTCTACCAGGATTGAGAGAAACTAAAATTGGTGAGTGATTGGAACTAATTTTTGGGAGGTGGAGTGTGTGAGTATGCGGGAAAGAATTCTCCCATACTCCATTAATAAAAGCACGGTCTATTCTTTCCATCACCAAATTTTTACCCTCTTGTTTATTAGTCCATGTAAAATCAGACATGTAAAAGGCATGTCCCGAAGATCCCATGCACTAATAAGGTTTTCTAATTATTTTGTGTCACTATCAGTAACAGGTCTCTTTCCCCATTTATCTTGTGTCAGTAGAATGTTGTTCAAATCACCCACTACAATTGTAGGGATAAGAGGATCGTAATTTTGGGCCATGAATTTTTCCCAAAAATCAGTCCTAATTTTTTTATTAGGCTCACCATACACAAAATGTAAGATGCACGTAGTGTTCGCTTTAAAAGAACTCGAAGAACACATTATAACGTTATGGCTGGAATGGATGATATTAAAGTCAAATTCATCCTTCCAGGCTAAATCCAATCCTCCTTTCCTACTAATAGATGGTATTATAGTAGAATTAAGGAATCCTGAAGAACGAATTTTTTTGAAGTGGTGTTAACATTACTCATAGTTTCACAGATAAACATGATATCAGGGGATTTAATTTTGATAATATCTGAAAATGCGTGGGTACAACAACCACACACAAAAATACGTTTAATAATCTGAGGGGACTTACTCCAATATACGTTCTAGAGAATTAACTAGATAGTCAGACTCAATATAGAGAAAAGTATATTAAAGTTTTTATATCTCTGTTTCACAATTTAATCATCAAATCAAATAGATAAAAATCCGCGAGCCTGATTATTATGTGAAACAACTTGAACGGTACCAAAGACCTATGTTCAAGTGTCAATCAATTTAAATCAACAACCAAAGGTTGGATTATCTAATTGATTGATCTTAACGCACAACCTGTGATATTTCAATTATATAACAAAATATAATGCGGAAAAGAAATAACACAAACACCAGAATTTTGTTAATGAGAAAAACCGCAAATGCATAAAAACCCCGGGACCTAGTCCAATTTGAACACCAGACTATATTAAGCCGTTACAGACACTAGCCTACTACCAATGAACTTCCGACTGGACTATAGTTGAACCGTAATCAATCTCACACAGATTCAAGGTACAGTTGCGTTCCTTACGTCTCTAATCCCAGCATGATACTACGCACTTGATTCCCTTAGCTGATCTCACCCACAACTAAGAGTTGATACGACTCAAAGTCGAAGACTTGATAAATAAATATGTCTTACATAGAAAAGTCTATAGAATGAATAAATCTGTCTCCCACAGAAATACCCAAGGTTTTTTGTTCCGTATTTTGATAAATCAAGGTGAACAGGAACCAACAGATAAACCGGACTTATATTCTCGAAGAACAACCTAGTATTATCAATCACCTCACAATAATCTAAACCGTCTGATGGCGAAACTAGATATTGTGGAAACACAAACGATGAGACGAAGGTGTTTGTGATTACTTTTTATCTTGCCTATCGAAGATTAAATCTCGAGAAAATCTTAGAGACGGTAGTAGTCAAACTATAAAATCGGGCAAGATCAGAACACACAACTACAAAGAAAATAGTTGGGTCTGGCTTCAATATCCAAATGAAGTCTTTGAAGTTGTTAACCAACAAGGTCTCGATAAAAACCTAGGGTTAAAGGAGAATCGACTCTAGTTGATGAAACTAGTAACACATAGGAGGTGTGGAGATTAGGTTTCCCAGTTGCTAGAGTTCTCCTTTATATAGTTTCAAATCAGGGTTTGCAATCCAAGTTACCTTGGTAACAAAGTATTCAATATTCACCGTTAGATGAAAAACCTGATTCAACCAAGCTAATATCTTTTAACCGTTAGATCGAACTTAGCTTGTTACACACAAATGAAATGTACCCTCATTTAGGTTTATGTAACCGTACACAAATGTGTACACCATGTTGGCTCAACAATAGTTAACCGAAGTTAGCCATATGATTACTCTCATATCAACCTTATTCATCTTAACCATAACTAGTTCAAATGACTCAAATAAAACTAGTAAAAGAGCTGTTCAATTGTTATATTCTCATAGAAGTATACAGGACACAATTGAAGAAAAGTCGGTTTGATTCACTCGAATCAGTTCATGAACATTATAGACACGGTTTGCAAAGATTGCATTCCTTATTTTATAAATGTTTAATTTCTTGTACAACCAATTTTAGAAAGCAACCAACTCAAGTATGCAAACGGGTATACATACTTAAGTAGCCGGACCGAGTTTGGTTACGCCAGTACGCGTAAGGGTGCGCATACCAATTCACACTTCCAAACTCCAGCAGAAATTCACGGACGCCCAGACATCCAACAACCTCCAGTTGCATACGGGTATGATAGACGCATTTATGTGCCTATATTAGTCTCAATTCTATGTAATGTTAATACTCGATTTTGTGTTTATTTTGGTATTTTATGTGTTTGTAGGTATTTTCGGGCAATAAACGTTTTTTTGGAGAAGTCGGCACGAAAAGTTGATAAAGGCACCCGGAGGACACCTACTATATGGACTCTCGGTTTGGATAAGGGGCACTTCAATTACTAAGGGGCACCTCACTGCTATTTGTACCCTAGATGTGCTATTTACACCCCACTGCTATGGGCACCCCAACAGAGGATATGGGGCTTTCCTTCTTCACCTTTCGAAAACAGATTTGGTGGGAAGATTATTTAGTCAGCTGCGTGTTTTCTTGGATCAACTCTGGAAGAGATTTATGTGGAATTCTTATTGGATATGAATGGTATTTGTCCGGTACATCAAAACAGGGGTGATAAGTGTTTAGCATGCGAGGAAAAGGGTAATCTCGATAAAACAGGGCCGGTGAGTACTCGGAGTTGTTTGTTGGATTTGGAGCGAGATTTACTGGGACTTTTTCATTCAATTGGATTGATACGGCCCTGTTTAGGTTAAACAACACTACTATGCATATTAGAATCAAATATAACAGGGAAGAAAAATACTCTGTGATACAGAGGATATCTCCGGATTTCTCGTGACTATTCTTTGGTAGTACGTGCAACAAGGTGAAGAAATTGTTTGTATCATAAGCAAAAATACCACTGAATGGGCCGAATCGACACTTGAATCATATTTCGGTCCGCATCCAAGCCCGCTAACCAGTCAACCAAAGCAGTCCACCCGCATGCACAGACCGGTCAATGGTCAAAGCCAGTCGATGGTCAAAATCGGTCAATTGTCAAAGTCAACATACAGTCAAGGTCAATGGTCAACGTCAACCGACGGTCAACTATCGAAGTCAGTCGCACCCCTAGCTAATTTTATGTCTTGCATCCAGCAACGCTGATAACTAATTCCCAGCCAAAATCTCTTTCGAATCGCCAAACCCGTCTCCAACCATGCTTCCAAATAGACCTCCATCCAGTCTGCCATCCAACCATGCTTGCCCCAACCTCCATCCAATCTCCGCCATCCATTATGCGAAATTAATAAGAGACATGAATGATCAGTTTTTCATGTAGAAATAAAGAAGAGGCATAAAGGGGCGCTTTCATGCGTAAATTATGGTGGGAGCATAAATGGGCGATTCGTTCGTAATTCAATAGAGGAGCATAAATGGTCAGTTACATTCAGAATTAAATATAGGAGCATAAATGGGCAGTTACATTCAGAATTCAATATAGGAGCATAAATGGGAAGTTACATTCAGAATTCAATATATGAGCATAAATGGGCAGTTAATGCGATTTATGTTGATATTGGAATTATACTTTTAACTGTATAAATAGGAAGAAGAAAAATGATAGAAGGGGTAGCCAAGATGAGAGAAAAGAGAGAATGTAAAGCAAAACTTGAATAAAATATTTCTCCCCAAGGGGATTCATCCGTGGACGTAGGCAACCATGCCGAACCACGTTAAACCTCTGTTTTTCTTTTGTTCTTCAAATCCCGAATCCAAAATACTATCCAAACTATCCATTCTTTGTGTTTCGTGCCCAAAAGTGATTTTGGGTGCAAACATTGGCGCCGACTAACGGTTTCGAGAAAAGAAGTCGTGTTCTCCCAATAAGCTAGCTGGAATCATGTTCGTGAAAGACGTCGTGTTTATATTCCTCAACTCGTTGCATCTATAACAGTTGAAATCACTTACATCAGAAGAAGATCTGGATGATATAGTTCCGAAGATAAAGATGGAAGTTCAAGAAAAAAAAAAGTTTTTTTTATTAATGCTTTAATAAATTTTATGTCAAAACTGATCATCAAGAGGATTTGTAACGTTCATCCTTGAAGACGGAACAAGAGGTTTTGTAACGTTCATCCTGGAGGGAGTCGAGGGACACACATGGAGAGATGAAACTATGGACCGAAGCTTTATAATCATGGAGAAGTAATCAACCGGGAGATATACAGTTCAACAAATTCATGTTCACAACAAACTGGAAAACTTTACGGATGTTGGCCAAGTCATGAAGATAGCTCTGGCCGACAACGCTAGTTCTGACAACCTACATCTATTGGTTTCTTCAAAATTGGCACGATATCAAATACAGACGGATTCACCGTAACCATGCGATGCTACTTATCTCCTCCATCTCAAACTGGTTTGCGTATCTTTAATCCTTTTAATTATTTTCAATATGCATATGATGAAAACATAAACTACAAAGCATATTGATGGTTTTTTTTTTTTTTTTAGATTTTTTTTGTCTCGATTTTACCTTAAATATTGGATCCATACTTTATGGTGATTTTAATAGTCAATAGTGATTTCTACTCTGCTAGCGCTACATAGCTTGGCCATTAGCGCTGCCGTTTCATATACCGAACAACTTATTACTCAAATTAGCTACATATTCCTTGCTGAGGACGGCATGGATTCAATCTCTACATAAAGCTCCATGAACTACATTTCTAGTTAATTATTTAAGTCATAATTTTGGCTAATATCCATGATATGCGAGTACAAGCAGGGATTCCAAAGGATTTGTAGTTGCAGTTTGTGATATTCCTAGCCAGAGGAAGATTTGAGATTTGCTAGTTGAGTTACTTTTGTCAAAGACGACAGCACAACTCAGGTTCATGACTACGACTAAACACAAGGTGAAACGAATGCCGTATCCAAAGTCATCACACATGAAGAGCCTTATGTAAGACTGTCTCATAGGATATCATCCTGATGTGATGTATAAACTACATTTAAAGCATTAGCACTTCCAATATTCCCCCACTGTGAGTCCTTTCCATTTTAATCGCACTATTTATTTCGCATATTGCACCTACCAAAATGTGTACAGTTAACATTTGTACGACCAACAAGGTGACAAGCAGGTGACGAGCCTTGGACACTCAGTTATTACAAAAATTATCACCACATTATATGCCCTTGTTCTTGCAGAGTGGCTTAAATTTCCAGGGAAAGATGGAATATTTTTTGTCTCTAGTTCTCTGGTCATCTCAATAACATCTTCTGCAACATTTCTATATTATGTGATTGGGATGCTAACATTTTTTGTGGAATGTAAAAAGATAACCAGTTAGCTCCAATCGGATTCCAACACGAACGGAAACATATATTGCTCAAGAACAGCAGCGACGGTTCGAGTCCTGAGTTCTGGCAGCATGATTAAAGCATGGATAAACTGGTTTGTAGCTATTGAACGGATATGGCCGCACTCAGCAACATTTCCAACTCTACTATTCGAGGAGCATATATCGCAGAAGAACGCACCTTTCCAGTCTTGCAGCGACCAAGACCCACGGAAGTTCGTATTATGAGTCAAGGGATCAGGAGATGGAAGTGAGCTGGTGGTATTTTCTATGAAGGTGGTATAGGTGGTGTATGTATCTGACATCAAAGTGAAGGTTCTGAAGATGATATGGTACTGTTGGTGGAGGTGAAGGTGGATGTTAATAGAAAGTGCAGGTGGTATGCGGATGGTAGTGATGGATATGCAGGTGGCGATGGAGATGCAAAAGATGATGCTGGTGAAGAGATGAATGCATGTGGTATGCAGGTGGTGGTGGTGGTGGTTGTTCAGCGAGCAGCTGAGGGAGTATGGGGATGATGATTTCCTGGCAGTCGAAGGTTATCCTTTTATAACTCATTGTTTCTTGTTTTGCAATCAAATTTTCCTGACCCAAGTTTCCTAATTCAATACAAACTCCCAAAACATCCCATATCCCAGCCATTCATCACATAAAACTAACGGCAACAACCTTACTTGTCAGCTGACTTCTCAGCAAGAAACTCTTTCCAAAATTGATATAAATCTGTACCGAGATCCCCTTTTCCCGTCGTGTCAAAAACGCCTCCTAACCATTGCGAACTAGCCCTCATACATAGCCATCGATCCATGGCTACATCAGCACATAACCAAGGCAGAACTGCAATGTTTCTCGGACACAATTCTTGCTCATTCAACTCGGACCGATCGAATTGGTACAGAAGTTGCAACATAGGAAAACCACCGGTTGGCTTTGCCAACCAAGAAAGAATGGGAAAAGGATTCACTGGAAATCAAGAAAATTCTGTCCAAACTTCTACTCCCTGTTGTTCTAAACGTCTTGGATTTAAACTGCCATACAAGCTATAATGAGCAGCAACAATAATGCCTCAGCAACTCAGTTTCACTCCCTTCATTCTCGGTTTAAAACTCATTCAAGCTTAACCCAGTCTTCCACCTAAATTCGTACCACTTCCTGGTTCATTTCAAACGTGAAATCATCTCCCAGCTCTTTGTAAACAAACACAAAACTCACGGCAGAACTTGGCACAAAAGCTTGCAGCATAACTGGTTCAGACCTTTTTACAAACAGCCTGAGTGCAGTTTGCTAGTGATGCACATATCAGCTGTTGTTGATTCTTAAAGTATTCCATCTCCTTCCCTACGACAATACACATTCCACACAAATTCGGCGATTACTTACAAGCATTCCCAAATCATCCAGGACCCTAAAGACTCATTAATCACAACATTCATCATCACATTTAACGGTAGAAACTGATTGTTTTCATGGTTAAACCTTCTCCAATTAGTTCATAACTGGTATTCAATCTTCAGCTCCATTTTGGCTTCGAGCACCCCTCTTAACCCTTCAGTAATTTACTCCACTGATCAAACTAATCAATGATTGTAAACTCATCTTGAACCATGTTTCCTTGTAAACAACAGAACCCAAATTCTCCCATCTTCCGTGTTGTGTTACTTCAGAAATGTCTCAAAAGAACCAAAGTCACGAGCCACTGAGATCATGGCTTTGCCTGTGCACTTGGATGCAGTGAGGATAACATGGTCGTGAGGAAGAAATCTGAACCGTGTAATAGTGAACTCGACCTAGTTTCTCTGGTGTCAGGTTAAGGGAACAGAGGATGGTACATTGAGCACAACCCATCTGACCTGAACTCGCCGGTGTGGAGGAGCAACAACAAGTTGGGAGAAAACTAAATTATGTAGTAACGCTGGACTCGATTTAAAAGGGAGAGGTGCTCCCTTAACGAACTTTAGTCTTCTTTAGAAATTTGATCGTTGTCGTATGTGTCAAAAATAAATTACTTTCTCACTACTCAAAATATATAATATAGCAAGGGCAAGAAATGATCGCTCTCACAGAGAGAACTAAGGTTGTCAATATATTTCGGTTTCCTACATAAAACAATGGGGGGATTTTCTGATTTTTATAAACTAAAATAAAATATAAAAGCAAAACAAAGAAATAAAGCAAGCAATTCAAATATGTGAAAGTATTGGTCAGGGATTTCGTTTTCATTAACTAACATGTTCTTGTCTTAATAACTAGAGTTGATATTTAATCTCTCATTATCAAACGCCCTAGGATACCTTGATCGCAAGAATATCCCGCTAATTTCCTCTTGTCACCAACAAACACATTAAAAGATGCGAATATGAATTTTATCTAAGGGAACAACCTAACGTGTAAAAGCACTCATCAAGTTCAATTCCATAGATGCATTAGGTTCTATGAAATCAGGTCAATCAAAGCAACCGAACATGTAAAAGCACTAATCCGATTTAACAAAGGTTATGGTCCACTTGTGACTACTAGAATGTATCACTACTAGCAATATTCACAATTATGCTACTTGCAATCAAAAATTTATCACTTTTGCGTATAATAAATTCTAATCTACCAATAAAGATGCAAGCAAACTCAATTGATTCGCGACTCGACTAAACAAGCATTCAAATCATGTAACAATATTAATGGTGAATCATAAACGATAATATTGAGACAAAACTAATATATCAAACAAGGATTCATGTTATGTGAAATCAACTTTATCCATAACCTAACCAAAAGAAAACTAGGTACTCATATTCATGGAGTTCATAACAAGAAGAAAAAGAAAAGCTTTCATAAAACCCTAGAACAAAAGTAGAAGCAAAGATAATAGAAGAGAAAATTTCTGTTTAGTCCAAAAACCCGACCCGGGTTTAGTGTGTAGTCCAACGGGATTAAACTTTTATCCTATAGTCCAAAAAGGTTTAAACATATGTAAAATTACTACCCTACCCTAATAAGTCACGCCTTCACTGTCTCCCCCACTTATTCCTTCTTCATTCTTCTCTGCAACTCCTTTGTTCATTCTTCTCGATCAAAAGTACCCTAATCCTTCATCCATTCTTCTCGATCAACAATACCCTAATTCTTTATTCACTCTTCTCGATCAACAGTACCCTAATCCTTCATTCATTCTTCTCGATCAACAATACCCTAATCTTCTTCAGCGTTACCGTAGAAAAACCCTAATCCGTTCCAGAAATTTTCAATCAGAATAAAATGGTTACCACAAGAGAAATTAAACGAACAATTAGAGAGGTAATTACAGAAGTATATCCTTCACCGGCAAAAACAAGAAAGAAAACTACCGTTGATTCACCAACAGCAAAAATCAGAGAAAAAACCGCTACAAATTCACCAAGAACAAGAAGCATGTCAAAATCTTTTGAATGTGTCACTCCTCCATCAACAAAATCGAGTGAAAATGACGGTACTCCTCCACAAGCAGCCGAAGTAATCCTAGAAAAAGGTAAAAATTCAAGTACATACTAATATGTACTATTTTTAGTCATACCTGTAAATAACTCTGCATGTGCAAATTTTTGAATGCATACCAGTCTGTAGTGTTACTTTTGGGTTACTTTTGTTGATACATCTGCTATAAAACCAGTATATAGTGTTGGTAGATTCGCATGTGGAAACAACTGATATAAAAACCTTTTATATTTTGATATTGTTGGACAATACATATCAATATGTGGGGATATTTGTTTGATGCTGTTTTTGGTTTACAACAACAAAAACCAAAATAAAAACAGCACTAGCTACTCCTACAACAAAAAGAAAAAGAAAAGCACCAGCGGCTACTACTAAAGCAATAGCAAAAAAGGCGACAAAGGATGATAATCTTTCACTGCAAGAGAAGGGGAAGAAAGCAGTTGTCCTGAGAGCTGCTACTCCTTCACCAAAAGAAAAGGGGAAAGCAAAACGGGGGAAGCAAATGTACCCTAAAAGAAGGTATGTAGTACAACTACATGTAACAAAAAAGCGTATTAATAATATGTATTCTTAATAACGAGAGGGCGCTGCCCCCTCGACCCCCGTAGTGATGCATTTGTTTTCGAGTATGTAGTGATGCATTGTTTGTTTTTTTAAGTACATGTAGTTATTTTAATGTTCACTTTCTACTGTATCAAAGCAGATACATATGCCATATGTGATGTTACATATCAATATGTAGAGGTAGATACTTACATTCTTGTAGTGGTATCTACCATTACATATTGATATGTACTGCTAATAATATGTAGTTACATAACAATATGTAGAGGTAGATACTTATATTCTTGTAGTGGTATATCTACCATTACATATTGATATGTACTGCTAATAATATATAGTTTCAAGTACATGGTAGCTATTGATATGTCGTGTAATGGTTTTTAGATTCTTGCTATTGTGTAGGTGGTAACAAGCGTAAGAGAGGAGCTGGAAAACCACGAAGTTTATACCGAGCCAGTTTCAGGGGATTGTAGAGGCTTGTGAAGATTATTAAGACCAAAGAAAATCTTAGGTTGAGTAAGTTGTAGCTGAATCTCATTTCTGAAGCATCATATGGGAACCTGTTCCTTATGTTCTGGTGCACTAAATTTGAGTTAGAACATTGGTTGAAGCTTGAAGATGCAATGACCAAAATGTTACGCTGTTACGTGAGAGGTCAAGATCCAAAGAAGCTTACATTTTGCTTTGTAAGGCATGGTTCACCGCATGAGCTGGTATCCACACCAGAAGAAATGGCAGTTATTTATGGGATGCCAAGAATTCCAAATAGGGAATATCAAAGCTTACACTTGTCAATAAAAAAATTGGATGGGGTGAAACAAAATTCTTCAAAAGGACTTTCGCTGCTGGGATGAAAGCTGGTGAAAAAGTGACTAGGCCAATAATTGTGAAGGCAATCTTGAAAATCCTTAAAAGATCACCGATTAATGTAAAAGAGAAGAAGTCTGATGAAGAGTCTCTGCAAAGAATGGGTGATGAATCAAATGAAGATTCTGAAGAATCTGAGGAAGACGAGGAAGATGCCGAAGATCTTGTTAGGCTTATCTGCCTATTTATGTGCACCTCATTATTTTTCGCTACAAGTGATGCAAATGCTTTGACTGAAAAAATATATTGGTTTCGTCCTTGATCTTGAGAAGGCCAAGAATATTTCATGGCCTGACCTCATTTATTGTCATTTAGAGCAAGAGCTGAATGAAAATGAGGAAACCATAGAACACACTAATGGTTGTGCTGTTTATTTATTGGTAAGATTTTCTCTACTATAAAAATATTTTGTTTTGTGTGTTTTCTACATTTTGATAGTATATCTAACACTTCATATCAAATACTTGCAGCCATGGTTTGCGGAGCATACCCATTTGGTGCAGCCCGGGAATATAGAGACAGAACCTAAAGGAATGTATGTGCCAAGAGTGGCTAGGTGGAATCATACAAAGATATGTACTGAGTTCCTAAAGGATATTGATCTTTCTGAGTATGAGATAAACTTGCAGTACATATTTTGCATCGTGTTACTTTGCTGTGCCAGTATGTAGTTATTAGCAGATCAATATGTGGGTACATATCAATATGTAGTTGTTAGCATATCAATATGTATCAATATATAGTTGTTAGCATATCAATATGTAGCTATTATCATTGAGTATGTAGTGATATCTAATATGTAGTTGCTTTTTACGTTCTTTGATTTGTGCCAGTTCCATGTTGATTTCAAAGACGAGATCACAAACCAAGATCAATACATATTGATAAGTACATGTAGTTATTTTTCCCAGTATGTAGTTATTTGCATTGAATATGTGGTGGTACATATCAATATGTAGTTATTTGGATATCAATATGTTGTGGTGATATTTGCATTGAATATGTGGCGATACATACCAATATGTCGTGCCAATATGTAGTGCTAGTATGTAGTTATTAGCATATTTGCATATGTAGTGCTTTTTACATCTTTGATTTGTACCAGTTCTGTGTTGAATTAATATGTAGTTGCTTTTTACATCTTTTATTTGTACCAGTATTGTGTTGATTTGAAAGACGAGATCACACACCATGAAAAAAAAAATCTTAATCGTATCTCAAGAAGGATTAAAGGGGAAGAAAATACTGAAACTTCCAGTGAAGAAGATGCCAATTCTGAATCAGAGGAAGATAAAGAAGAAGAAAATGCAAGTCCAGTAGAAGAATAGAAGAAAGAAGATGACTCAGTATTGGGGGGAGAGGATTGGAAGATAAGATACGATGATTTGAGGAGTACATTATTTTTCGGATTGGAAGATAAGATACGATGATTTGAGGAGTACAATATTTTCCAAATGGAGCGAAGTGAAGACAATGCAGCAAGAGGGCCCAACGGTTGACGCTTCAAAGCTTGTGCTGATGATGGAAGAAATTTACTTGAAAACTTTCCCTTTGCAGAGAGAAGCCACCATGAAGATTATGTTATCTTAGGATGTACACCTACTCAAAGCAACCCCAATGAAGGTTTGGATGTGGACACAACAGTTGACGTTGAAGTGCAAGTTTTTCCAAAGAACAAACAGATGTTAATGGCACCTCTGAAGTTGTTTTGTCAGCACCAAAAGATCAAACAGATGTTAATGCCACCTCTGAAGTTGTTTTGTCAGCACCGAAATATCAAACAGATGTTAATGCCACCTCTGCAGTATTGAAGTTCCATGATGTTGAAGTTCGGCGTTTTGAGGTTAGAGATGGGCTAAATCTAATTTGGAGCAAAATGTCAAAGAGATACAAGAGAAAAATAGTAGAGAAAACAGACAAGTAAGTAGCATATCTTACAATCTTGGATACCACTACATATTGATATATACTTTTACATATCAATATGTAGTGGTTTTTGTTGCTCAGTATGTAGCATATCTTACAATCCTGATACTACTACATATTGATATGTACTTTTGATATGTAATGGTTTTTGTTGCTCAGCATGTAGATTCTTACATTCTTGTACTGTGACATAGCAATATGTAATGGTAGATTCTTACATTATTGTAGTGGTATCTACCATTACATATTGTACTGTTGATATGTAGTGGTTTTTGTTGCTCAGTATGTAGATTCTTACATTCTTATAGTGGTAGCAAAAATACATATGTAAGTAGGTTTATGTTGACAATTTCAATTGCTTTTTGCAGGCTGATCAACTTGAAGTTAGACAGGTAGCAGCAAAGGAGTTTCTGACAACTATGCTAGAAAAAAAGGCTTCGGTTGTAGTTAATTTGCAGAAATCTGCAGAGTATAACGCTGAATTGGCGGCGGAAGAGTTTCATTTGATGGATGTACCTTTCTTTACTGAGATGTCGAGTTTGTAAACCATTGAAAATCTCTCTATGGGAGATTATATAGACATGGAAAACTCTGGCATTGGAATTTATGTCGAAGAGTATGATGAACTCCTTCCAGATGGTGGTGCTGATCAAAACCTTGGTCTTTTTGGAATTGACTTACAACAATGTTTTCATAATTTAATTGGAAGAGATTTGGAAAACGTATAATTTATCCCACACACAACTAAGCAACAAGAACCCATTGAACCGAAAGATGCAGGTAAAGTTACAGCTAAGCAACAAGGTACTTTGGAGGTTCCATCAGAAGCTATTGTGGAGGTTACATCACAAGATACTTTCGAAGTTCCATCGCAAGATGTTTTTGAGGTTCCATCACATGTACTGGATGCTTTGCATACTTAGTTTCAGATAAAAAGTGAATGTTAATCAGCAGCTATGTTGTGTTTTTACATATTGCTATTTTTTTTATGTTGGTAAAAATGCAGGAACCAATTACACCAATCCATAAACAAAAAAGTGTAGCAGTGATCAAAAAGACCGTCAAAGGGCACGAAAGGAAGAAGTTCACACCTACCAGACCCGTTACTCGTGCCCATTCTGCAAAAAAGAAAGATGATATTTACGAAAGTGGAAGTAAGTTCTCTCCATCATATAAAGAACCTAAGAAGCTTAAATCTTGAGCAACAGAAGCGATACCACTAAAGAAAAACAAGAAGCTTAAATTGCGCCGCAAATTCTTACGGAAACTGAATAAATCACTATTCTATAATGACATGAAGGATGAACAAAAGACTACCCTTTCCACATTCATCGATAATGCAAAATTGGTTAGGTGAGTTATTAATTGACACTATTATTTGGAACATCTGCATATATAAAAATTGATCCATATTTTTGATATTGGTATCCATAACTACTACATATCAATATGTATATGTACTTTTGATATGTATGTACTATTGATTTGTATATGTACTTTTGATATCATTGTTATAAAAAGGTATGGCCTTTGTCTCCATGATGACAAAAGCTATCAGACGGACGTCGTTTAATACAGACCTGATCTGAAGGTCGGAAAACTACGGATTGGAAAGTCATTAGATGGCTACGAAGGAGTCACCACTACGACGGACTCACAGTTTTTACCTTAAATACAATTACCGTAAATTTCCCAGTGTCGAAAACGTTAAATACCTTTCCAATTTTGTTTTTATTTACGCACTAAACATTCAATTCAAAGATCGATAACTAACATAAATCCTCTCCTTTTGTTTACCAAATATGCCATCAAATCATGATTTTTTCAACCTTAACAGTATAGGTTCAACAGCTCAGACGAAATATCGTTCGAGAGAGATGTGAAAAAAATGCTACACAGATTACCAAGGTATGATCACTTTTGTGCTAGGGGTATAGACACTTAATCAGTGTCTTTTCATAGTAGAGACATCAAACAGATTATATTTACAGGGAATCATTGCTAACATTATGCAGAGGATCATTATTATCCTCTTAGTTTATGTAAAGTAAGTAACAAATCTCAAAACTGTGTTTCCGTTTATAAGGTGTTTTTAATGAGAATCCTACTTTCTTCAAATACGAGACTCAATTATCAGTTACTTATATTCACTTTCGACTTTTGTTTTTAATCAGCGTTCCATCATTACAATAACTCTCTCTCGAATATTTCTTGACTCTGATTTTTTACAGGTTTTTTTCACAGGGATTAAAATCAGAAAGAAACCAAACGGGAGATTTGACAAACGAAAGTTCTCAACCAGGTATGAATTGGGTTTCTCTGATGTTCCGGAAAGGGATAAAGACTTCTTAATGATTCCCATTTTTCTGGGTTTTGCAAATTTTTGGGTTTATAGCTCCTTTGTAAAAGAAACCAAACGGGAGATTTGACAGACGGGAGTTATCAACCAGGTATGAATTGGGTTTCTCTGATGTTTCGGAAAAGGGATAAAGACTTCTTAATGATTCCCGTTTATCTGGCTTTTGCAAATTTTAGGGTTTATAACTCCTTTGTAACATCCATTAATCGATCGCATGGTTAAAGGATCGTTGTGCTGAAACCAATTCAAGGTCAGTTTTCCTCCTTTCCATGATTAATTATTTTTCTATTAATATTACTTCTCCTTAATTGATTTTCGTAATGATTTCATAAATTGAAATCTAGAGTTTCATCTCATGAAGGTTTTTTTTTTTTTTCTGGTTGAGTTTTCCATGAGAAAGAAAAGGGTTTGGGATAAAAATATATGTACCTGAAACTGTCCCAAATAAGGTTCTGTTGATATTTACATAATCAGGTAAATTCTTGCGATATCTAATTCTCGGGGTTCTATTATAGTTGAATGTGATTATAATTCTGTAATCTTGATGTGATTTGGTGTATTTGAAAACTATAGTCAGGTGACTTAAGAAAAATAAATGATTTTCTTGACTAATATTTTCGTTATTTCTATTTCGCAGGTAGAACCATGGTTTTCTCCCGCTGGTATTGCGTCTCTTGCTCCAACTATTATTGTAGGTATGAGATCTGTTAGATGCAGCTTGATTAATGTTAATTGCTTGGCTTTTAATATTTTGTTGGGATAGAATTATTGCTTTGTGGTGATATGGGTCTAACTGTAGAGATAATGAAGAGTGTCTTCTCCAAGAACTGTTCTGTTGGTTCATGAGGATCAATTTTATGGGAATTTTATGCATTGAAAATTGATGGTAGAAGTTCTGTGGTTTTGGTGTTTTCTGGTGATTACGTTTGTGTTGTTCAATTCCTAATTAGAAGTTCTGAATATATGTAGGCAAACCGTTTATGTCTTATATAGTTTCTTCTTCCAAGTCGATTGGTGGTAACACTGGTAAGGGTCATACTGATATTAATACCTTTGTTTATAGTTTATTGATGTGTAATTTACTCATTGTTTTATGTTTTATACCTCTCTGTTTAAATATGCAAAGGATATGGAAACGGTTAGCACTGAGGATATGGAATTGTTTTCTGTTTTACGCCTCTTAGTTTAATAATTGTGTCAACATCCAATCAATCATCGTTTAAGATGAGCGAAATTTACTGATGTTCTGCTCTCTTAAATAGAATGTAAGTAACACTCATAACTAAATTGGGTTAGTTTTCATACATCTAGTTCAGCATCAGTAGAAAATGTGGTTAGGTGTTTCAACACTAACCCAGTTTAAGTGCTTCCAACTGCGTTATGCGCAACGCCATTGTAAATATAAAGCCATATCGCTTAATGTAACATGTATACAACCTATATCGTCTTATGCTCCATCACAGCTGTACAAATCATACCTCCAATATAAGGTTGGGTAATTGTGATCAAAGGTGTTTGCAACATCTCAAGGCTATATAGCCCCACTTAATTCATTTATGTATTCTTTTAGTTCTTACACCAACTCAGCTGACAGGGAAAAGAAGAGCCAAGATGCATCAACAACAATGCAAAGCAATATGACTCAGTAAATATGATTCATTTATGTATTCTTTTAGTTCTTTCTTTTGTAATTTGATTAATTAATGTCAAGCATGTCTTGATTGTCTTCTTCTTCCTCTTACAAGCAACTATCAGTTGAAAAAAAAACACAATACCGGTGTTGGATTTGATTAGGGATAAACAGGAAGGGATATTATATCCTTTCATCTGTATCTTGGGTTTCCTGGGCTAACCATGTTTCTTAATACGGACGTCCACTTCTTCCTAACCTAATATATTTGTGTTTTTAAAGAACAATGTTCTGAAATCAGGTATGGATGTGTTTAACGTTAATAAGATTCTATTCATAGATAATCATGTTAGATAATTTTTTTACAGGTGGTTTAAAGTAATAATTCGGAGCGAGAGTAATTTGGGGTCGTCGATCTTGTGGCTCGAAGTAATAATATTTTTTTCTCCGTCGATTCCTTGCGTTTCGTTAGGTCCCCTATAAGGTATAACGCTCATTAGGCCGCGTTGTCACCTAACCCTCACTGCCTTTCCATGTTCGGTAACTATGAACAACTTCATTCATTGCTAGGTTTTGTTAATTCTATGGACTGGGTCATCACTGCTAGGCTGCTGGCTTAAGGTATTTATCTTTTTGATCATTGGAACTTCTGTAGATTAATTCTCACTTTTTGAGACCATGCCAGGTTTTGATATAATTTCCCAACTTCAGAATGCAAGCAATGCATTCCGAACATACATAAAAGAAGGGTTAGCTGAGGTATGCATAATTATTTTTGTGGTTATCTTTGTTTTCTGGCATTTCAAATAATATTGTTGTCCTAATTATCATCTTGCGGATGGAAAAGAATGCTGCTGCCGGAAGAACACTTTCAAGTGTACCAATATCAATGCCTCCTCCAGTTTCCTTAAATCTTTATTCTCCAACCTATATACCTCTATCACCATTATTAGTTGTGATTAGATTCAATTAAACGAAGCACTGGACAGAGGTAAGAGTTGTGATTAAATTCAATTCAATCCCAAACCTTAACTAATTCACTGATAACCTGAGACAATATTAGTTGACAGCTTATAAAATTACCGATTGCTTGCAGATTTCAACTGGTCAATCAACTTCCAATATTAATAGAAGTGTTGTGAAGGCGGTTTTCTCTCTGAGTTGTTGTCCTTGCAGAAATCATCCATCTTCCATCCAAATGGATTATAGACAATAATAACCTATACAAAATAGAACAACCAACGCCAAAGAGTTCTTAAAAGAATTGCAGTTTGTAGGTAAATGGGGCAACCCAAAATAAGATGGGATAAGGACTTGCAAAGATTTTCCCACGTGGGATAAATCCAGGTGGTGGACAATAACTAATGTTTAAAAGCGGGCAGTGAAATAAAATGACACATGTCATTGCTTCATAAACATAGTTACAATATAAACAACTATGAAACTGGCAGGAGCTTCAATATTTTGCCTGCTCAAACTTAGTTGCCGGTTTCCCAGAACTTCTATTTCATGTTGATTCTTCCAAGCTATCAAATGAAAATGCAACCAACTCCTCAACCCGAAGAAAATAAAGACGGATAATTAAATGAAATTTTCTTATAGGTAATTTTGATGCAATAGTCACACAATACAATTATCAAAATGCCATTAGAGAATATTCACCTCCACATAACCCATTGATGGTATTTTTGCATAATCGTTAGCTACATGCTGTGTCGTTGTTCCACTAACTGCATCATGATGCCGAGAAAGTGCCAAAGCAACTTCCAAAATGGTTTGTTCGTGAGGTTTATGTGTCCATCCATGGTGTTTATGGCTGAGATTTTATTATTTTGGACGGAAGTGATTATATGGCGGCCAAGGATAAAACTAATAGAACCTTCGTTTACCCTGACCAAGTTTCTCTTTAAAAAAAAAATCCTAATAATATTAGGTTTGCTAATTGAACCTTAGCAAAATTACAGTAGTGATTTGTGATCGTTGGATTGTTTTTCCAAGTAGCAGAATAACTAACACACTATAAAAAAATCATAGTGATCCAACTAATTAAACACGCTACTGAGACTCGACTAACTAACACACTATAATATGATACAACCAACTAAATATGTGGGCGTTATACCCGTCTTTAAATTTTTTCGGCGCTATTCCGCTATTATGGTCCAACTAATTAAACACGCTACTGTGACCCGACTAACTAGCACACTATAATATGACACGGCCAATTAAATATTGGGAACGTTCTGCTATGACCCGACTAACTAAATATGCTCCCGACTATTATAGGTAGGACCAACTAATCACTAATTTTAATATGGGCACTACATCTGCCTTTAAATTTTCTCCACTATCCGGCTACTATGGTCCAACTAATTAAATAAGATATTGTGACCCGACTAACTAACATAGTATAATATGACACGAACAACTAAATATTGGGACCGTTCTGCTATGACCCGACTAACTAAATATGCTCCCGACTATTATAGACAGGACCAACTAACACACTAATTTTAAATCCTTTAATTTTTCTCCACCTCCGGGGCCGTCACTATCCAGCTATTATGGTCCAACTAATTAAACACGCTACTGTGACCCAACTAACTAGCACACTATAATATGACACGCCTAACTAAATATTAGGATCGTTATGCTATGACCCGACTAACTAAATATGCTCCCGACTATTATAGACAGGACCAACTATCACATTAAATTTAATATTAGCACTACATCTTCCTTTAAATTTTCTCCACCGCCGAAGCCGTAGGCCCGACCCTATGCAATTACTATGGTCCAACTAATTAAACACGCTATTGTGACCTGGCAAACTAGCACACTATAATATGACATGACCAACTAAATATTGGGACAGTTCTTCTATGACCCTAATAACTAAATATGCTCCCGATTATTATAGACAAGACCAACTAACACACTAATTTTAATATGGGAACTACATCTACCTTTAAAATATCCCCACCGCCGGGGTCGTCCCTATCCAGCTACTATGGTCCAACTAATTAAACATGCTACTGTGACCCATCTAACTAGCACACTATAATATGACACGAACAACTAAATATTGAGACCGTTATGCTATGACCCGACTAACTAAATGTGCTCCCGACTATTCTAGACACGACCAACTATCGCACTAATTTTAATATTGCACTACATCTTCCTTTAAATTTTTTCCACCGTCGGGGCCCTATCCAGCTACTATGGTCTAACTAATTAGACACGCTACTGTGACCCGACTAACTAGCACACTATAATATGACACGACCAACTAAATGTTGGGACCGTTCTGCTATGACCCGACTAACTAAATATGCTATCGACTATTATAGACAGGACCAACTAATACATTGATTTTAATATTGGCACTACAGATGCGTTTAAATTTTCTCCACTGTCAGGGCCGTAGGCCCCGACCCTATCTGATTACTATGGTCCAACTAATTAAACACGCTACTATGACCCGATTAACTAGCACATTATAATGTTACACAACCAATGAAATATAGGGACCATCTGCTATGACCATAGACTAAAATTACATGAGAAGATACTGATCAACCGACTAAACAAATGAGCAATTAACAAAACTCTAAAAAGGTTGAGCCCTGGCCGAATATGAAAAATCGAGAAGAGGTTGTAAGTGAGTTCGGCGTGATACATAATGATGTTATCTTCTCACTACGCACAATCAAGCTCAAGCTTGGGTAAGTTGTTATCTTCTTTGCATATGGATCAAATCCGCTTGGGTAAGTTGCATATTTACTACAACATATGTTCATATTAAAATTATGTAGGGATAGGTACACTGATAGGTGTGTAAAAACACCTCTCTAAGTATCGATTGGTTATGCTTTCTTAGCTAGTTTTCTTGCGAAATTGTATTATTATCTTTCGTTTTATATTTTATGGGAATTTTGGAGCTTATTCCCAAAAAGAACAAAGAATCGTCCGATTTTCCAAAAAGAGAGATGAAATTATCATTGCATGGGAAATTACCGTGGTCAGTTGTATGGGCGTTAAGAATAACCAGCTGAAATCCATTGCGAATTACCGGAGGAGCTCTAACCATTATATTTTGGGCCTTAGCTCAACAGTTATTTACACCACAAATGAAGGTTGAATAGGCTTGAGTGCATCAGTGCTAATGGGTTTGAGAATGAAGGTTGAATGGGCTTGAGTGTATCAGTGCTAATGGGTTTGTATGGCCATTTGATGGGTTAAGAAGGTGGCTGTGATGAGATGGAAGTGTAGAATATGCCATGAACTGAGAAGTGGGAGACGGAACTCAACAGAGTATTGTCAGAGGTTATGGAGGCAGGTGATATGGTAATGCAAGTGTTGCCGATGGTTGTTGGACTGACTGAAAATACTCAAGCATGGTTGCAAATATGGAGCTGAGCTGCAGAGAGTTGGCGCTGAGAGTGATCGATGATGAAGTTCAGCATGATAATGCATGCAGCTGCATGGAGCTAATGAAGTTGAGAATAACCAGCGACGATTGAGTTTTGGTACAGAGAGCATGGACTTGCTGCTGGCGTGAGAGTGGTTATGAAGCTAAGAGTACAACCAGGGGAAGATTTTGGTTTGGTTTGGTTTTGAGTTTTGGTTTACAGGGAATAGGAATTTGCTATAGTGGTTGTTAACTAGGCTGTGTGATAGGGAAGAGATGGCAGTGACGCTATTACTGTGCTTTGGCAGGTGAAGGTCAATGCTGGCAGCAGTGAAGCTGTAGCCGATAGAAGTTGCCAGTGAAGGTGATGATGGTCGATAGAAAAATGGATGTTTGTCTGTAATTATATGAGCTCGAGAGTTCATGGAGCGATAGTTGCTTGCAGTGACAGAAGGAGATAGCCACTGATAGATTTATGGGATAATGGTGATCACTAGAGTGGCTGTCGATGGGATTTTTCCAAGATAGAATGCATGGGACGTTGTCGTGGTTGATAGAACTCAAGCTCGAGATGATGAACAGCTCAGAATGGTGCTGCTGTGGCTCGAGCTGGAAGTAAGGGCAGAGATGGTGGTATGAAAGTGATGGAATCTTGACGGTAAGGATATGGAGATGGTCCAGCTGTTTGTGTTGTTAACGGAAGAAGTCTGTGTTGTTAACGGAAGAAGTCTGGTCGAGATAGAAAAGAGATGATGTCATTGATTGATGTCGGAGATGGAGGAAAGTGATTATGAAGTCAGTACAGGCTTGGTATGGCCTGGTGAGTTTCTGTTACTGACATCGTATACATGCAGGGAGAATGGTGCAGTCGTGCTTGGTGATCGCAGAGAATGAGTTTACTGGCAAGAGGGACGTGAAGAAGCGAATGTTTCTATGGCTCACGGAGCTGGAGGTAGCTGTTCCAGTAATTGTGGTGGCTCGGTGATGATTAATAGAGTCTGAGGGTCGTGACAGAAGTCCAAGGAACAACAGACGAATGATGATGATGCTCGAGTTGAACAAAGTGAACGGAGATGGAGAATGATTTAGTTGTTGTGGGTTTCGAGCAAAACCAGGAAGATGGTTTGATTGATAGTGTTGTGAATGGTTGCTGCCATAGTTGATCGAGATAATATGGAAGGGAAGTAATGATGACGTTCATGAATAACGGTGGTGAACGGAACATGGTAGTGGCTGGAAATGGTACGAGTTGGAACTTGGCAGAAATTAAGTTTCTGTTATCAGTGCATTTGGACTGACAGGCCAAGGACTAAATGGGCTAGGCTTTGTTTGGGATTTAGACTTTGATGACCAGCCTTTGCCGTGGCTCACTTTGAGCAGCCTTGGACGTGACTTATTTTGGGATTTGGCAGGAGTCGAGAAGTGGCGCTGCTGCTGTGATGATGGACAGAGTTTGGCAAACCTAGTTTGACCGGGCATTATGCACGGGACATTTTTAAGGAGGTGCACTTTCCTATTTTTGTTAGGTTTTCTAGTTTTGAGGAGGTGCATTATCCTATTTTTGCTAGGTTTTCTAGTTTTCTTAAAGAGGAGGTTACAAAACTATATATATAGGGAACCCTAGGCACAATTTTAGGGATCATCTTCTTGACACATATCTTTTTTACCGTTTTTCTCCCCCTTAGGGGGAGAACTATCTCTTTTCTATTCTTTTTATATTGTAAGGATGAATTCTAAATTCTAATGTGAAGCTCAATTATTTTGCAAGTTTGTTTCAAGTTTTAAATTGATTCATTGTGGATTGTGTTTACCATATCGAAGGTTTATGATTGGTTCTTAGATTGGTTTGGGTGCGCAACTAGATTAGTTTATTAATCATTCTAATGCTAGTAGAGGGTTGAGTCGACCCGTAATTGTCTCTTATCTCCTACACAAGTAGAAATTGCAAGACCTTATGGAGGGATTCTGTGGAGCAATTACGAGTAAAGACAACACCATTAAGTGGACCGAGCGTATTGAGTTTTACTGCTGGGATCAAACCTAAATTCATAAATCTTATTGCGCTCTGGGAATTACATCTTGTAGTCGAGCGCTTCCGTGTCAAGGTGGTTCTTTTGAATAGAATCCGGTAGTCGAGCGCTTCTGTATCCGGTGATACATGGAGTTTTTGGGGATTGCTAAGCGTACCTTCTTTCCTACGGTTGGTGACAATTATTTCTAACAAGAGATAAACGGGCACAATGTTGAGTTAACGGTTAGTAACTGCGAATGATTTCTTCAATATATTTTTCTTTTTATCCTTCTTTTATATTTTCGCCGATTTAGATAACATAACAATTGCATTAATCTTCGTTGGAACGATCTCTTACTACCGCTATATTATATTTAATTAGTGGGAAATATCTTTTTATTTTGTTGAGTTAACGACGCTCACCATACACTACATATCTATATTTCATAAAACATAATTAGATATAATTATTCAAAGTACATCCATGTTTTCAGTTTAATGTCGAGTTCCCAGATAAGCTTAAAGGAGGAGCAGAAGATTCTGTTTACAAACCAATATTGGAGATGAATCAAAGTATCAAGAAGACTCTTGTACCAATGTGCCATCACAATCTTCATTGGACGTTACTTGAGTATGACTGTGAAAAAATGGTGTTCAACCACTACAATTCTTCTAAGGCTGAATGGGGAGCAATATGTTATCGAAACGCCACAATAATGGCAGATTACATGTACAAACCTATCAACATGTACGTGGTGGAGAAGAATAAAGAATCATTGAAGAATGTAATAGTCAATGAATGTGAAGTACCTCAACAAGGTGGATCACCAGACTGCCTACTATTTGTGATGCATTTTATGAAGATGAAGTCGAAAAGCAAATTTGTGGGAGTATCTTTGGGAGATGATAATGAACTGTAAGTGAAGATTCGTAACAAAAGGGTCGCGTTAGCATGCAAATTGCTGACAGCATCTCCACCAGAAATCAGTTGGAAAACTGATGCAATAGATCCTAATTGCTAAAAATAGTCTGACAGTACATATTAATATTTAGTTATTTTTCTTTTATTCTTGGTTACTGCAGTAGAAACAAAAATTGTCTACAACAACATACCTTAAATATAGCTTTTCCCTTTATTAGTGATTTTTAATTTGGACTTGGGTTAAGTTTAATGTAGTGATATTTCAATTGTGTTACTTGTGGTGTAGTCTAACTTATTAGTGATTTTGTATTGTTGATACGAGCGCCCCCTCGACCCCCTACATGGTGAATCAGCTGGGAAACCACAAAAAGCTTAAACTAATCTTATGGAGTGGTTTAAATTTGCTTTAAGTGGTACAAATGTGAGTATGTAGTGGAAGATGGTTACACCACAATCAGTACATATCAGTAAGTATTGATTGTATTCTTGTTACAATGTCAGTATGGTTACACTATAATCATTACATATCAGTATGTAGTGAAAAGATGCTTAATTAACAACATACATATTCTTGTTACAATGTCAGTATGGTTACACCACAATCATTACATACCAGTAACTACCGATTGTATTCTTATTACAATGTCAGTATGGTTACACTACAATCATTACATATTAGTATGTAGTGCAAGATGCTTAATTAACAACATATGGTTAATGATTAACTAACAACATATTTCATTATTCGACAGTTAATGACACTTAACGACATATTTCATTATTCGAAAAACAATAAAACTACATTTTGATAGACTTATAATGTTTTAAAAATCAAAAGATGTTCTAATAAACTACAAAAATAATAATTTCAGTACACTTGTAATGTATGTACTGTAAAAGAAACAGTTATTAACCAAATTCAGTTGGTACTGACGAATCAAAAGAAAACAGTAGAACAAAGGACTAGAGGAAAAAACTGGTGGAAAGAATGGCAACGTCGTTGGTATCACATTCTGTTGCACGTTCAAGCCTGTGATAAAAGAAAAAAGAGAAATCAAAACACTACTTACTTTTAAAATACATTGTACTGTATCATCCAACCCCAAGACATATCTTTACTATATACTGCTTGAAACACATACCTGAAACAAATCATTCTTCAGAAAGTTCATACTGGCGGATAAGAGTACATGTTGCTTTGTTGTGATGAGTCTTCAAATTATAGTTTGAACACTTGGCAGATTTTCTACTAGTCTCATATGTACTTTTAATACGCTTCCCCTTTCTCCTGCCTGGTGGAGCCCTAATTACTTCTGGTGGGAGAACGGTATCGTCTACATGATACTCATCAGGCCTGTGAGAAAATACAGTATCATAAGTACATATGAATATGTACACAGTATATTGTTCCTCAAAAATAATATCAAAATGTACTGATTAAAGACTCATACCTGTCGTGGTTAGGAACAGGTCTAATAGCTATTGAATATAGCTGACGAAAAGTGGTAACTTTGAAGTAATTGTCGACGTAATCAAGCATCCTTCCTCCAGATTTAGTAATAGCTGCAGTAGCGTGCGAGCATGGAAAACCATAAATGCGCTACCATTGGCAAGTACAAGTTTTTATCTCTAGATCTACCATATGAGACCTGCACACACAAAAAAACACCATATTATCTACTGAATATATACACAGTACATATTGATATGTTATCTTCAGTACACCTAAGATACTAGTTTGGTGGATATCACATCACACAGTACATGCTACTTAAAAAAGAAAAGAAAATAACTAAAATTCAGATGATAGAGATTAGGGGTAAATGCTAACCTTGGAGAATGCACTTCATAACGTTTAGCATTTGACTGGCTAACTTTCCAGGGACGACCAATTTGAATATGTAGTTCAAGCAAGGCTTGATACACGGGGGTTAGCAGTTCTAGGTTCATCAAGACACTTTGTTCACGACGTTCTGACATCAATTCCATCATACGTAGCCTACATGACAAGAGAATAACGAGTCTATTATGCTACATTATACGTAAATAAACAATAGCTTGTACTGTGACTAAGGAAACTGATACAAACCTAATCGAGTCAACGAACGCACACGCATGTAACTTTTTCTCACGGTTAATCCAATTATTGAACAATTCAACAACGCTTGAAGAAGTCTGACCATACCTACAACCGTTGAAGAACCCATTGGACCACTTTTCCTTTGGAATGTTGCGGCAGTAGTCAGCAACCCAAGGCCTTCCCAAATTAACCATTTCTTGAAGATCTTCCTCGTATGTTGCAGGAGAAAGAGCATATGTCTCCTTTCGAAAAGCATCAGTCACTTCTTTATACTTTTCATCAGACTTTGCGATAGGTAAGTTTTTGTCCAAGTGGAAGTAACAATAGCTTTGATGAGAATTAGGGAATACTTTGGGAATATATTTAACCAACCCTTCACCTCGGTCAGTCATAAAAGTGATTGGGCGATCATCATCCAAAGCATCCTTCAGATTTTTGAAAAACCATTCCCAGTTGTCATTAGTTTCACCAGATCTAATGCATATGCGAAGGGATAAAAACCTGCAAAAGGTATTATTTATGTTAAGCTACTGCTAAAATGAAACAACCAGTACATGTTGATATGTAGTCATTTTTCTGCTAAAAGGAAAATAATAACCAACTGCTATAAACAGTTGATGTTATTTTTTTGACACTACATATTGACATGTAGTATGGTTTATCTCATACTCAGTAAGGTCAATATGTAGTATGGTTTACCTCTTTCTTGATATGTGAAAAGTTGACACTAAATATTGACATGCAGTATGGTTTAAATCGTACTCAGTAAGGTAACTATGTAGTAGTATCCTCATTGTCAGTATTGTAGTAAAATGAGTGATCTAACTACAAGACACTACATGTAAAAAAAAAACGTATGAAATATATAAAAAAAACAGTTACCTTGATTTCCATTAAGACATGTTGCTGCCATGTGACCTCCTTTAAAAGTTCCAGTGAGAAATGTGCAATCACAAAATATCATCGGACGACATAGTTTATAGCCCTCTCTACAAGATCCAAAGCAAACAAAAAGTCTTTTGAATCTTTTTGTAGCATCATTGAAGTCGAAATCAATAAATGACCCAGGGTTTGTTTCCCTAACAACATTCACCCACCAAGCAAGATCAGTATAGGACTTGACATCATTACCAAAAATCTGTTCATGCGACAACTCAATTTCATGATATGCGTGGTGATACTAGATTTCGATCCCGCCAGCAACTTTAATATAATATATGATCTCTGCTGGCGTTATGCGAGGGTTGTGCCTAACATGCTCATGAATTAGATTGTTCATGAGTTTTCTCGTAACTTTTGGATTCTTCAACATATAACCCCCGTCACAGGTGTGCCTTCCCTCATATTTCTTTATCTTAAAAACATCAAGAGAACTACTAATGGCAGTTGCATGAAGCCTCCATGAACAACCATTCACGCTGCATACAGCGGTGAATCTTTTAAGGTCATTCTTCTTCTTAATTACCTCATATTCAGTTCTCATGCAGTATTTTTGGCATGCTAGACGCACATCATCAACACCACCATAGAATAATTTTTTTGGATCATCAAAAATCTTCTCCCAACCATCTGAAAAAAAACACATTTGGGACCTCTTTACCATCTTTCAAGTAGTTGTTTTTGGCACTAACAACTAAGTCTGCATTACAGTCAACTTCCACACGCCTAGAAGAACTAGATGCGCCAGCTGAAATTACATCCACCTGCAAATCAAAAAAAGCCGATTGCTTTGCAGAATGTAATGCAGCGATGCTCTGGAGTGTTACGTCGGCAAGAATAGGAACTAGCGCTTGATTCTGGAAATAGTTAACCAGAATAGTCGATGGAGTCAACCAGCTCCACATATTACAGATGCAAAATTTCAAATCCTCTAAATTTGAAAACGATGTAACCAAATATGCAAAATGGTATTGCTTATGGTATACATGAGAATAGCAGGAAAATCCGGTTCGGGAGCAACGTCAGACATGTTAACCCTGTAAAAAATGATCCAAAAATTAACTATTCTTAATATACATATTGATATCATACGTATTGATATGTACTAAGTCTAAAAAAAGAATCCTTGTATTGATATGTGTTGTATCAAAATGTACTGAATCTAAAAAAGTGTCTCTGTATTGATATGTGTTGTATCATTTCGATATGCATTGACATATTCTATGCATTACGTATTGACATGTACTGAGTCTCTGATTGGATATACGCTATACATATTAATAAGTATTTGCATCTACTGTAGGATGAAATGAAAGCATGCAATATGCAACACGTATTGGTATGTAACATGTGCAATAAATATCATATATTATACAACATATCAATATGTATCGTGCCTATGAATAAATATGTTCCATATATTTTGAGAATCATGATCATATCAACAAAAAGCATGCTAATGAACTGCAGCTATATCTATAATATAACACAAAATTACTACACGATCTGTCTAATGAAAACAACCTATATCAAAAAATACAAAAATCAGATTACAAAGAAACTAAAAACAGAACAGCAGCAAAAGAAAAAAGTGATTACAGTAACATACCTTGTTCGAATCTGAGATTAAGCTAATTCGAATTTGAGATACCTAATTAAAAAACACAAAAATCACAAAAAATTACTTAAAAAGTCAAACGGAAACTGAATTGAACAATGGAAATCATCGTAAAACTGAAATCATAAAAGAAAAATAACAATGTACATCATATACAATTATTCTGATAGAAATCAGATCAGAATAAACCTAATTATTCATCAAGATTTCAAGAACAGCAGCAGAGGAGGATGATTAAAAAGATAAATACCTTAGTTCGAAAGCTGAGATGAACCTAATTGAAAAACACTACCAGAAACTTAGATGAACCAAAACACAACAACAGAGAAAAGCGAGAGACTGGATCTGAGATGATTTTTTTTTCGAAAGAGCTGAGTTCGAATTTTTTGATACTGTTTATACAGTTGCATAAGGGTATGTTTGGTATATTGGAAAGTATGTTATGAGTGAACCGCACGTGGATGGACTAGGGGATAAAAGTTCTAGTCCAAAAACATGTTTTTGGACCGGTGGATAATTTTATTCTCGGGGTGGACTACACATTAACCGGTCCCTACATTTCTGGACTAAACAGTAATTCCTAGATAATAGAATAGATAGATGAGAGACCCTTTTATAGGCTTCATGTATCTCTGCTAATTGCTTCGACTGGTCACAACTCGACCATAAACTTGTCTTAACTCGGCCCACAACTCCAGTCCAGCCCATTAGGTCCGTTAACTGCTATGCCTATCAGTTTTATGGAACTGACAGTGCAAATTCTAGCTATAACTCATGCATCACAAGGCTCCTTCTCTGCATCGTTCCTAACATACATATATCCCCGGCAACAGCTTACTCCAACTTTAATCATTCAAACCTATTCATTCTATAACACAGTCTCAAGCCAAATCACTACCAGTGCCTTCACAATCATTAGCACAACAGTTGGGCATCACAAACCCAATCCAACACCAGTTCCAACTCTTCCTCAAGCCAATAATCCACACATTCAATTCCTGCACATTCTCAAAATCGCAGCCAACTGCGGGATCTTCTTAATCTTGTTACAAACAACAACATACCACATTTCTGCAACTATACACTCCTATCCAGCACCATCTTCTCAACTGCATTTACTGTGTCTTTATCTGCATCATTGCCTCATACTTAAACCTGCCAATCCTATCACTTGCAGCTCTAATAGAACACTTGCAGACCAGCCATCACCCTATAATCTCTGGCAGAACCCATGACCTGCAATGTCTTAACTGCAGCAGCTCCATAGTCCACCAGCTAACTCTTCTCAATTGCAACACTGCTCCCACTCTCTGCAAACCATTCCACCAATACCAATAATTAGCACATTAGTGCCCCCATCTGTTCTCAGTTTAAGCCATCTTCTGTTGCAATCACCAGTACCAACTTCCCTTCATTATAGCAGCTCAACTGTTCCAACAAAACTATTTGCATCTCCACCATGAGTTCAGTACCCCAACTGCTTCACTACCTCCTTGAGCCCACAACATCACTAGTATCAGTTCAAGAATGATTTCAGTCTCATCTGTGCTCGTAAAGCACCATCACCTCCTACTGCAGCAACATCTTAGTTCTTCTCCAAGCCACCTTGATGCCAAACTCCACTCACAACCACCATCTCTTTTTTAGCTCAACAGCAACGGCAACACAAACTCCATATCTCCCTGTTTAGACTCTCAGTCACTTCTTCTTGCTCTTCACAACATCACCATCAGTTCCATCTACTTTGCATCTTTCCCTTCAATACCATTCAGCTCATACCCATTATAGCTCCATCCTTGCAAAAGCCTACACCGCTTGTTCACCTATTTGCAGTTGCAGTTGCTCAAACCTTCCATTTAGCCAACTGAACGAAAACCCATTTAACTTCAGATAATCACTACCATGCTCTTCCCTGTAACTGTACCCAATAACTCCACCAGAACCACACCTGCAATTCCATTACCTACAACCTCACAAGCCTAGTATCACCAACACCTTCGATACCCAGATCCATCTACATTCAATATCTCAACTTCTCCCTATAACCATTATCACTGGTAAACACAACTTTAAGATCAAACACCACCTGCAGTTCAACTATGTAACCTGAGCTTAAAACCACCATCTTCTGTTTCCTCCATACATTGCCCATTTCAGTTTAATACCTGCCAGAACTCCACAAATTCCCATTTACTCACCATCATCCGACACCAAATTACAGCAGCAGCAGTTGCTCTTCCCAGGTTTCTCGATCGAACCAACAACACATATCACAGACTTATATCTTCTTCAGATTCTTCCTATTCTCGAGCCTCTCCTTTGCCAAATACAAATCTGATTCAAACCCTATACAAATTCGAACCAATTCACTGCCACCTTCCAATTTGAGTCAAACCCAACTTCCATTACTCTTTAATCTTCTCTAATTTCATGATTTATTGGTAAAACCCATGTCTAATCCGAGACCCCGGACTTCATCTCCCAATTTTTCTGGCAGCGAATTCTTCTTCCAACATCATCAACACATACCATATGTTATCAGCTGCCATTACCCATTCTCTCTGTGACTCTGTCGATCTCGATCATTAATGGCGCAGCCATTTTTCACTTTCTGTTTCGAAATATCTGGTGTAATGTTAAGAACCAATTTCTCTTGATTTTTAGGTTTATGGTAGGAAAAGAGATTGAACCAGGCACCCAGTTGCTGATAAGGGTCACCCAAATATGGCATGTCGGTTCCAAAAGACCGACAACCTTATTCTTTGTTCAACTCAAATATCAGTTACGGAAAACATATAGTTTATCATCTCCTTCTTGCGTAATCTTAGCCTGCTCCAAATATTGCTCGCCCGTGAATTGACCTTTTTGCTCTTTATGCTCCAAATGGTTGTTTTCTCCTTCTTTTGATCCAAATGATTCCAAAGTACCTAAATAACTCAAAAGAAAATATAAGATACAAATTATACAAGAAAACTCGCAAAGAAAGCATAAATAATAAATAAATAAATATGAAGGTGTTTTAGACACCTATCACAATTCACAAGAAGATTTCATTGGCAGTCCAGAATACTGATTCCCCTGGTGCTCCAGTAATTTATTGTTTTTGAGACTCTGCATACACAATGCTTCCATGCTTCAATGCTCAATGTCTACGAGCAATGAATTAAGCTCATGTTTACTTTCTTTCACGTTGCATGACTCCAAATTACCTACAAAATGCAAACAAGCATAATATCCAACTAATATAAGAAAAATAGCTAAGAAAATCATAAGAAAGTGATATTCAAATGATTTATTTTAGGATCTTATCAGCTAAGACGAGAGGACAACTTAAAAATATTTTCCATTTTGGTTGTTATCTATCGCAAGTAGAACCGAAAAATATTGATGAAGCTCTTAGTGATCCCTTTTAGGTGAATGCAATGGATGAAGATTAAATCAATTTCAAATACAAGATATATGGGAGCTCGTACCTTGTCCCTCCAATATCAATATTGTTGGTACCAGATGGATATTCAAGAACAAGTCTCATGAATTTGGCATCATTGTCAGAAACAAAGCCAGACTTGTCGCTCAGGAATATTCACAGATTAAAGGTATCGATTTTGACGAAACCTTTGCTCTTGTGGCACGCCTTGAGTTCGTTCGTTTGATATTATCCCATGCTTGTTTTCTCAAGATTAAGCTATTTCAAATGGACGTAAAATCCGTATTCTTAAACGTATGTTTAAAGGAAGAGGTTTATGTTGCCCAACCTTAAGTATTTGAAAGTCCAGACTTCCCAGATCATGTCTTCAATCTCAATAAAGCATTATATAGATTAAAACAAGCACCTCATGCTTGGTTCGAAAAACTAATTACTTCTCTTCTTAGGAATTTTTTTTCGAGAGGTGGAGCTGATAAAACATTGTTTACCAATTAAGTGGGAAAGATGTGGTAATTTTTCAAGTTTATGTAGATGATATCATCTATGGATCAACATCCGAGAAACCTGCTAACGATTTTCAAGTCTCTATTGGAAGGGAGTTTGAAATGAGCAATGTTGGTGAATTAAAATTCTTTATAGGATTACAGATTCAACAACATAAGGATGGAATTTACTTATCCCAAGAAAAATATGGTAAGGATCTTGTTACAAGGTTCAGTCTTGATAAGTCAACTCTAAAGCTGACTCCTAGGCCCGCCATTGGTAAACTACATCGAGATGAGAAAGGAGTCAATGTAGATCAAAAGCTTTATCTATCTATCATTGGAAGTCTTTTATATCTCACAGCTACTAGACCTAATATTGCTTTTATTGTTGGTTGTTGTGCTAGATTTCAGGCTAATCCAAAGGAATCTCATCTTGCAAATTCAAAAAGGATCATGCGATACATTCAACACACTATCGGGTATTGTTAGAGCATTGCTCGGTCGAAATAACATGCGTTTCTATCTCAAGCATGTTGGTCAATGTTAGTGATCAAAACTATAAGTCTTGATTTCCAGTCTATTATGGCTAAGGTCTCAGACTAGGATAGAAAGTGTAGTTGAGCTCAAGAACTCCATGGCAATCATCATACAAGACGAAGGACTACTCAAGGAACTGGTGGATCTTCATCGACTAAAAGGTATGTGGAGACTTGAACTTATCTATCAATCAAAAGTCTATTTATCTCTTATCTTGAGATAAAAGTCATTTTTCTATATAGACTTAGATTATTCACATTTGGTATTTCGAGCTGAGTTTACCTCGCCTATCTATTTCTCGAAATATGTATTGGTAAAGCTTTCGCTTTAGCCAAGTTCATCTTTACCTAGTGACGAAAGTCATGTTAAGTTTCAATCACTTTGAAAATTGCTCTGACAAAAAATGGTTTATGAATAACAACTATATAACGTCCTCTGAGAATGTTTCAATAATTGAAATGAGAGTTTAGACTATATAACCATTGGAGGATATAAGCATTATTGTGGAAACACATCTATGTATAAGTCCTTATTCCTTGAACCAAAGTTTCCGAACTTTGTTGATCAAGAGAACCGAAGAAGTGCTTGAGCTAAGTCCACGAACCCAGTCCGCGAACTGGCGGAAGTTCTCGACCTGAGAATTTCTGCTGGAGTTGGTGAACTCCATCCGCGAACCCAGTCCGCGAACTTGAGTAGGTTATGTCTCAAAACGATGTTTGTGAACTTATCTTTATAAACTAAGGAATGAAATTGCAAATCGTGGCTATATAGTTCATGAACCGATCCGAGTGAATCAAAAAGTTTTTGCTTCAATTGTGTCTTGTGTAGTACATGAGATTTCCTTGCAATTGAACAACTCTCTAAATAGTTCATTGAATCATTTGAACTAGTTATGGCGAAGAAGAATATGGTTGATATGAAAGTTATCATACGGCTAACCATTTGGTTAACTGTTGTTGAACTAACTAATGTACAAGTTTAGGTACGGTTACATAGCCTAGAAACATGCATTTCACGTGTGTATAACAAGCTATATTTTCGATCTAACGGTTGATAAATATTAGCTTGAATCTAATCAGGTTTTCATCTAACGGTGAATACTGAATGCTTTGTTACCAAGCTAACATTGATTGCAAACCTTGATTTGAAAGACTATATAAGGGAGAACTCTAGCAACTGGGAAACCTAATCCCCCACACATTCTGTGTGATATTAGTTGTGCTAAGCTAGAGTCGATTCTTCTTTAACCTTTGGTTTCTTCTTCTAAACCAAGTTAATGACTTAAAGACTTCATTGGGATTGTGAAGCCAGACCGATAATACTTTTCTTGTAGTTATGTGATCTGATCTTGTTGTTTCTATCGTACGAGTACAATTGTAATAATTGGCTTGAGATTTCTATCTCCGATATGAAAAATATAAAAGTAGTCACAAACATGTTCGTTTCATCATTTGTGATTCCACAATATCTTTTTTCTCTGCGTCGATTAAGATTATTGTGAGGTGATTAATAATACAGAGCTGTTTTTCGGGAATATAAGTCTGGTTCATCAATTAGTTCATGTTCACCTTGATTTATCAAAAGACGGAAGAAGAAAAAAACTCGTAGGTATATTCGTGGGAGACGGATTTATATATTACCGTAGACTTTTCTGTGTGATACAGATTTGTATATTAAAGTCTTAGACTTTGGGTCGTAGCAACTCTTAGTTGTGGGTGAGATCAGATAAGGGAATCAAGTATGTAGTATCCTACTAGGATCAGAGACGTAGGAGCATAACTGTACCTTGGATCAGTGTGAGATTGATTGGGGTTCAACTACAGTCCAGACCGAAGTTAGTTTGGAGTAGGCTAGTGTCTGTAATACAGTGTATGTTTAATCTGGACTAGGTCCCGGGGTTTTTCTACATTTGCGATTTCCTCATTAACAAAATTTTGGTATATGTGTTATTTATTTTCCTTATTATATTTGTTATATAATTGAAATAGTATAGGTTATGCGTTGTTCAATCAATTAGAATATCCGACCTTTTGGTTGTTGATTTAAATTGATTGACACTTAGATATTGGTCTTTGGTACCATCCAAGTTATCTCTCTTATATTTAAAGACCTTATCAGTCTGTGTTTGTAGCGATCTGACTCTATGGATAGAAGTGCTATCTCTATTAATGTACCACCATTCTTCGATGGCTCTAATTACTTATGGTGGAAAAAATTTATGCGAGCTTTTCTTCAAGCGCGTGATTTTTAATCACGGGTATATGTTGTTAATAGCTATGATCCTCCCGTTATGGTAGTTAGAGATGTAAACATTCCCAAGAATATTGGTGAATACAACCCTGGCGAGATACTTGCTGCAAGGAAAAATTCTGATAGTTTGAATGCCATCATACATGACATTACCCCAAGTCTTCAGCACCATGTGTCAAATTTCACAGTCTAAAGAAGCTTGGGATATCTTAGAAACCGTATTCGAAGATAATACCAGTCAGAAGGAAGATAGGCTTCAAAACCTTAATTCCGATTGGGAAAACCATCGTATGGCAGATGAACAAACATTTGATGAGTTTAATCACAAAGTGTCTGAAATTGTTAATGAATCTTTTGCATTGGGTAAGATTATTCCTGAAAAGGATATTGTGATGAAAATTCTCAGATTGCTGCCATCTAGATACGAGTCTAAGAAGCATGCCATCGTTGGGGGAAATAACATGGATAATCTCTCCAGAAATACGCTTGTTGGAAAGATTAAGATCTTTGATCATGAACATTCATCCAAATATAAGTATGTTGCGTTCAAAGCACTAAAGGACACTAAATTACTTGATAAAAGTAAAAATGTGTATATCTCTGAAGATGGTCACTCTGAGACAGATTCATCAGATGAAGATCTTGACAAATCAGTCTCGATGATCACAATAGTTTAGGAATCTTTTACTGAAGAGAAGTAAACGGTTCTCCAGAGATAAGCTTAAGATTTCAGTCAAACCTTATAATCGTGTTCCTCCTAAAAATAGAGATATTGATGAAACTGATAATGAGGACATACCTCGGTGCTTTAAGTGTAAGGGATTTGGTCATTTTGCAAACGTGTGCCCAAATCGTAGAAAATTCACTGGGAACAAAGGTCTTATGGCAACTCTTGATGAAATATCTGACAATTATGATTATAATGAAGACGAGAAATCAAGTGTTGCACTTCTTGGTGAAAATATTGATTTTGATAATTGTAGCAATACATACATCAATCTCGATATTCTTTCAGAAGATAATCCAACTATTCTGGAAGATAAAGTTGACCCATCCTTTGGAAACTCTGTTTGTAATGTTTCAGGTTCCACCATGTGTCTAGCTGATTGCACATCTCAAAAGCCTGATTTCTTTCCTAACTTGACGTGTTCTTACTGTTCTTTAAAGGGTCATGAACTTTCAAGGTGTTACAAGTACAAACACCAACAAAGGCACGTCAACAAACTTCAACGAAGAGCAAATCATTTAGCAAGGAAGCTTAAACTTGCTCAGAAGACCGCTGAGGTATGTAGGATTTTATCTTCGTCTAAGAAGTTAGTTTCCAAGGATATGACTAGACCATTTGAGAAGAAAGTAAGGTCAAGTCGTTTTGATAGACAAAAGTCTGTAGATTCCTCTTAAGAGGAAAATGGTGGAAAAATTATTGTTCACCACAACACAACTTGATTCTGTTGTTTTTGAAATTTTGTCTCATGTGCCTGATCAAAAGAGTCAATGATTGTGTATCCTCCAGGCTATAGGAAAAGTTTTTTTCTTCTCTTTTCTTAGATTTTCTTTCTTTTTGTCTATCAAACAAAAGAAAGGGTATTGTTGATAATTTTACTCTTCATAGGGTTGAAAGTTGGTCATTTGGAACCTGTTTAAAGGTTTCAAAACCCTACATTCATTTTTCATTCTCTGTAACCTCTTTTTATCTCAAGACTACTTGTTGAGCAAATTTTGATTTCCTCTCACAAACCCATACGTTTATGGATACTCCAAGCATGATGTCTTATGATGGAAGGATGTTAATTTGATAGTTAAGCCATTAATCATGAAGGAAAAAGAAAAATCTCCGCTAGCTCCGACATTGAAAAGAAAAAGAAGGAATGTGAGGAAGCCAAGAGCCGTTCCTTCAAATTCTCAGAAGTTTTCTGATGTTCTTGATGGGTTGAAGGAGATTCAACATTTTTGTATAAGACTCATGAGATTCTGAAGGACCTAGTTCGACAACATCATCCAAGAAGGTTTATTGATATAAATTTCTATCTTAATGAACCGTATGTTCCAATGGCTGTTGACGACAAGGAGTTCGGGGACGATAAAGAATTATTTAAAGGTCTTATTGCCTAGTGAATCTTCTATTTTTCTTGTGTTTTTAGAAGAATAACTAGAGTTTGGAATAGCTATTATTGTGATTACACATAGATATGTCCAACGTTTTCATCTTCATATTTTTAGGTTTACTGGTTTAAATTCTAAAATTGTTTGGAAGATGATTTTTGCAGTATTAATATTTATGATTTGATATATTGCAATATTGTTATGGGATATGTGTGTTTGTGTCTGTGAACTTGATTTTCCCATACCTTGTCAAAAGTAAAGTCATTCATGAGTTGATATGCATATATTGATAAAAGAATGAATTGACTTTTGACAAATACAAAAGTTAAGCCTATTATATCATTTTTATGGAAGATAGGTTAAAATCTTTTGTTTTCAAGGATTATGTCTATTATATGTCATTGTGTAAATGGTGATGGAAAATAGAATGAATCCTTGTGTATTCCGCAGTAATTGATCTTCCCTGATCCATATTTTTTACTGTGAGGCTCCCTAATGTGTCTTATGTTGAGCACTAAACAACCAAAGTTGATTATTTTTATGATTAGCTTAGTTGTTGTTCTGTAAGGTACTTTATGTCGAGCATATTGAACTAAATTAATCATCTTGTTTGGTTATTTAGTTATGACTTTGTAAGTTTTCTTATGTCGAGTATGTGTATTCCGGTAAGATTAATTATGGGTTCTCTTGTGATTAATCTAATTGAGTATTTTTAAGTCTCCATAAGTTTACTTGTGTTGAGCATATTTGGTTAAATTACCCATGGGTTCTCTTAGGTTAATTTAATTGGATATTTTTTTGATTCAAATTCATACTTGTATGTAATTTGTTATGTCCAAAGAAATCCTTCTTTTCTTTCGAAATTAAGGTCGCCCTTGTTGTTCCTTCAGGAATGACATATTATGGGGGGAGTTCTTAATTAAACTTGCGCTTCATTGCTAAATCCTTGTGGGGAGTGCGGCTGTGGAATATTATAGGGGCTATCTTGTATCTTTATAGACTCCTTGATGAATGCATTTAGCTTCGGCTTTATGATTGCATCTAAATAAGATGATATACGCTTACCTTTGGTCATGAAATGTCTTGTTTGGAAATTTCATTAGAATCCCGTTCTTGTACCTTTGCCAATTTTATTGACAAAAAGGGGGAGAATTAATATGTAGTTCACACTAAAAATACATATGGTTTTCGGATCATTATGTAAGGGGGAGTGGTTTCCATGTGAGATGGAGTATTGACTAGGGGGGGTGACATATCACCATAGTATTATTGTCAAAGTTGTTATGCAATTAGACTTTGACACTGTTGCTGATGGTGGATTTTAGTTCAGGGCTAGAATTGTAAAACCAATTTTAATGTGTTGACATCCTGCAAAGGGTAAAGCCATTTGATGAGTGATGAATACTTCTTCCATTTATTTATTCGAAGCAATTCAATAAATATACAAAATTTACCCAGAATGGTGCATGTAGCAAAAATCCCAAATATTCTGTGAGTTTTAGCATTATTAATTAATACACGGTTAGCCTAGTGTTTCCTATGCTGTTCTCATCAGAACTCTCATTATTAGCATGACATGACGACTAAGTTTTCACTCTTAGCAGAGTAACATGAATCTCCAACTGCCAATTTTGAGACATGCAAGAAATACCCGTACATGCTACTCTCTGACAAAGATAATTTCGATTCGATGCACTCTCATCTCGATCGAACGCATTTGAGTTCCTTACGAAAAATCTAGAATGTCTGAATCAGTCTCAGAAACGATCACGGACACGCAAGTTGGCCGCATGATTTAACCAGAATAGACGAACCCTAACAGGAGCAGGCGATCACCACAATAACCACCAGCGGGCCCGTTTATGCCCTGGCCGGTCGAACACATGTTATGCCCCCAAACAGCCACCGAACGCCAGCCCTGAAGTAGGATGGTCGAGCTAGTATGGAGTGGCTCGCGCTGTTTGTAGTGACTCGTATGAGCAAGGCTGTCAAAGATAGTCTCAAAATAAGTCGCGACCGTCCAACTTCTCCAGCCAAGTTGGACGGCTTGGATCATCCTGCGATTGATTGGTGAAGTGCTGGTATGCATATTGGCGGGAGCACTCTTTACCTACCTGATCGGCTTTCTCACGACCTAGCCCTATAGAAATGAACGCTTGCTTGAAGTGTGGCTGACGTGATGCTTAAAGGGGTCACGGAAATCCCACTAGTGTCTTAAATCGATCACAACCATCCAACTTCGCCAGCATGTTTGGATGGCTTAGATCACGCCTAGAACCATCAGATAGGTACAAATATGTTCACCGTCAGCCCAACATGGGCCCCGCACGGTCGGTCTCCCCAAAGGAGGAGCATAGCTTTCCAAACCGCTTGGATAAAGTTGCACGCGCGTGACCGGCCCAAAACCCTAATTAGGGTTTGCGGCATGGTATATGTGTCGCAGATTGATCACGGCCATCCATCTTCACCAGCTCGGATGGAGGGTGTAGATATAGCTAAGGAGGTCTAGGGAGCATCAACGTCATTATTGCTGGCCCACCTGTGTGTGTGACTGACCGTCCGAAGTGGAGCGGGACCAGATGCCTTGAAACACGTGCCACAAAGGTGGCATGCCGTGGCCCCCCTAAAGACCTTTGCAGCATGTAATTCCTGTCGCAAATCGATCACGGCTACTCACCTTTGCCTGAAAAATTGAATGGCTTAGATCGTATCTCCGCGAGACAGAATAGTATGGACATGTACACCGGAAAGCCGTCTACACGCATGCCCGGTCGGTCCCACCAAAAACATCGTCAATGCTTGAGTTCGGTCAAGCTGAAGAGTGATGCTTGCACACCTCTTTAAAACCCTAAAAATCATCAACGGTCGCAAATATGTGTCGTACATCATCTCGTCCGTCCAAATTTTCCAGCTTGGTCAGGAAGCCTCGGCTAACAGTTAAACGACCAATGAGGTACCTTTGTTATCACCTCCCGTCACTCTACCACAAAGAGTGATCGGCCAAGGGATGGCCCGCCGATGCGGTCTCCAAACGATCACTCGAAGATGGCTGGGCATGTAGCTATTTTAAGACGCTTAATCCGCGACTTACTCCGTTAAGTTCTAAAACAGCGATACTTCATACATATTGATTGTATTCGATGCATTACATGCATAAAGTATACACGATTTTTCATGAATATCGATCTCCTAAATAACTCAGTTATTTAATCTAGCATCGTATGCTAATTCATGTGGGTCCCGCGATCCACTCATTCGAGACATCAAGCATGTCACAAATTGGGGGATACTTACTGGGGTATTGGTCTGGCGGTTTACATCGTGCAGCGTGCAATGCGCCATCAAGAATGTGTTAGGAGGTATGGACGGTTAAGATGATAAGGGAAGTGGGCTAAGACGTGATCGTGCAATCACCCACACGACCCCACTACTCCATCACTCAACTTCCTCCACTTCCTACGAGATAAGGGTTTGCGCTCAATGACTTGTATAAATAGGTCCTTTGCCTATTTCCAAAAAACACAGAAAAAATCAAGTGTTGTCATCAGTATCCAGAAATCATCATTATGATACAAGTCATAACATCCAACACCTTCACGATCTCAACACCATCTTAGCTTTCCTCCCTAAGATCAACCCCATCTCCTTCATTTTGTGACCGAATCAAGTATGGAACGGCCATTTCTTGGTTTAGGCCAGAATTGTATAGATTGATCTCTCGAATCAAAAGCACTCAGTGTAGTGCATTTGTGTAGGGTTTGGATTCATTTCTCATCCACACACCCAAAATTACCAAAACCAGCAGAAATAGTTTTTACCCATATACAATTGGCGACCACAGTGGGAGATTAATCTCTCGGTTGCAATATCAATTTCCAAATTCCCAATTTTATTTTTCGATCCCGATTTCAAGATGGTAGAACTTAGGTCAGGAGCAACAATCAATTCTGATGGAACTAGCATTGATAACACTCTCGGTGTCGATTTCGGTAGAGCTATAGTGCAAAATGTGACTAATACATCTCGTGGAACCGTCTCCTCTACCACCAACACCAGCGGAGCAGGAGATATTCCATTAGGCGTGACACCTCCCATCACCAGAGCCATAGCAGCCAAAAATCCCGGCATTTCTTCATATGTAATGCCTCTAGTGTCACCAGGGCAACCACTACTCCTCCGTCAGGATGAGGGGCTGGAGGAACAAGAGGTGGACAACCCCCTATTACCATTGTGGATTTGATGGAAAGGCATGGATTTATTTTTAGATCCCAGCCGGATATGGCCAAAACTTAGAAGGAGATACTTAATTTTCTTAAACCTTTAACCGAACGATTGCCACAAGGGTCACGACAGTCCCTGGAGCCAACAAGGAACATGTTCAGTGCACCCAGAATAGGCACCTCAACGACGCGGGACTACATAGATGAAGAAGCTCGTGACACTCTTGAATGCCCAAGAGAAAGGGACCAGCCATACAACTTCATTACGCGTGAGGACCTGGAGCGATTCCTCCAAAACTGGGGCAAAGGAAATCCAGCGGACATGCACCAACATCAACCACCATACCCTCAGGATGTACAATAGATTCCCCTACCAAGAGGATACACCTCTCCTCAGTTTCCCATTTATGATGGTACTGGTAACGCTCGTGAACACATCTCCCGATTTTTGGAATCTTTAGGGGAACATGAGTATAATCATGTTCTCCATATGAAAAAATTCTCAAAGTCACTTATTGGAAGAGAGTACACCTGGTACAACAACATCGTACCTAACAACATATACAATTGGAGTGAGATGGTTAGTGCATTCTACAAGAAGTATTTCTTCGTGTCTGAGCAGATCACCTTTTCATACTTAAGAAGAATCTTTTAACGGAGTAACGAATATCCGAACGACTTCGTTAAGAGGTTTAGGATTCAAGCATTGGATTGTCATGATATGAATGTCACCGAACGTCAGTTGGTGGAGTTATGCATTAACGGAATGGTTCCCATATACCGTGCTTTGTTAGAAATCTGGGCTTTCAAACATTTTCTGAGCTCCATGAAGTCGCTAAGCGATCACCCACAACGGCACCAGCATTGTTGGAAAGAACCAGAATTATTCGAAACAAAGATGCACGTGAGATTCGAGGAAGCAGACGTCTCATCAACAAGAAGTATAACACTGGTCCTTCTATGAGCGTAGTGAGCGAAGGAGGAAAGAGGAAAGCTTCAGCAACAGAGAAGCAACCCAAGCGTGCAGCTCCAATGTAGACAACTTCATCTCGAAAGGGAGAAGGCAAAAACCCTGTGCAAGAAGCTGGAGATACCATCCAAAACTTCCCGTTTCCCATGAATGAAGTAATAAAATGCTTAGAAGCGTGGATTCAAGATAACGCGATCAATCTACCTCCTATCAGACATTCGTCGACCGAGGAAGAGATGGCAGATACTAAATATTGTCGTTACCATAGGTTCGCCCATCACCTGACTAAGGATTGCAACAAATTAAAACACATTTTCAGAGAAAAGTGGAGGCAGGAGAGCTCCAGTTAGGAAACAAACGTGTTCATATGGATCCTCTTCTTATTAGGACTTGCATGATCTCCGGGGATTCTGTTCACAAGACTGTACAATCTATGATGGAACATTTGTGTGAAATCTTGTATTTCTCCAAGGCACAACATCAAGACATATTTGCATCCCTCAACCGCATTGTATCAGGTAAGCGCTTATATCTAGAAAGGGAAGCAGCGAAAACTCAGTCTTTTCTGGAAGATGCAACTAGCAAGGGGAACTAGGGATTCTTTACCGTCACTCGTTTGAAGGATGTCGAGTTCGACAACACATTGATTGATGCAGCCTCCGAATTCAACATCATCACCGTTAAGACTCTGAGAGCCGCAAATATTTCAAAAAGGAAGCTATTCGCAGCCCAACCGTGATCAGGGGCTCAGAAGGAGAATTCAGAGACACCTATGAATGCATTGACCTTGAAGTTAAAATTGGTGATGATCTAACACAGGCTAAATTTTACATAGTAAAAGTGTATCCGAATTACGACATGGTGCTAGGATGCCAGTGGATACACGACAAAAAAGCAGCATTGGGGGTGTGTCCTTTGCCGATTTCAATACCTGAGAGAATCTCCAACGAACCGTCAAATCTTGAAGATTATTTGTTGTCGTATCGACACATTGCAAATGTGACGCAACTTCCTGGAGAACGCCCGAACTCATACCTTAAAAGGTTCTGAGCCCAAGTAAGTCTCATTGAACAACCTTTTTTACAAACAATAAAACCTCTTCATGTTGAGGCTCGGGGACTTGTTTCGATCAACAACCTAACCGCCACTAAGAGATGTGAGTGGGGTAGATATGAGTGGGGTGTCGGTCCTTTCAAGCTTTTTTCCAAGAGCTTGGAAGCAGTTAGAGACAACGTGTCCCAGAATCAAGATGTTGTGCCAATCCCAAATCTGTTTCAAATTGGAGATAAGGTAACAAAGATGAGCACATTTCAAGTTGGAAACGTGGTGGTGAAGATAACTACCCAATCTGATTTTCCAACAACGAAGGAAGATGAACCATATTTGGTAGTAGATGTTATCCTAGGCGGCTATTGCAAGATCATCAATGTTTGTAATTCCTCTAAAATGATTGCACTATTTTTATTCATAATTATTAGGGTTTCAAATTTCAATTAATCAAAGTACTATTCCTTTTTAGGAATTTCTTTACCTCTTAAAGCATGACACAGAATTCTGATTCATACCAAATCATCAGTACCCGCTAGATTAAACCAGAAAAGAAAACCCTAAAAGAAACATTTTATATCATTTGAAAAACGTTGGAGGAATAGAACATATACAGTGGAAAAGAGGGAAAATGCTTTGAGCAGTCTACTTCAACAAAGATCAGGCAGACCTCATGAGCACAGACAAGTTGGTAGTTTTTTCATTATTCACAAGAGTAATGTGCAATCACATGAACCTGAGAAGACTCTAATATACCCATATTGGAATATTTATGTCAAAGCAGTATGAAACCCTTATTTAAACAAACAAGAAAAAGGAGGACCTTGAACTCAGCCTCCACTGAGTATAAGGAGAAAGGATTCACAAACTACGAGAAAATACCTAAAAAAGGGGGGGGGGGGAAGAAAACAGGGAGATCTAGTCATCAAGGGGATCAACTGCACCTTCACTACCATAAGAGCCTACTTCAATATTGTCGTGATAGGATACTACTGCTTTCTCCTTCAGGTCTGCCTCAACATCTCTTTCGGATATCTCTGCATCATCAACGTCCTCCGCTTCAACGTCCTCAGTAGGAACGGCTTTCATATCTTCCTCAAGAGCCACTGCAACATTACAGATCATGTTGATAACCTTTCGGGGCTCGGGATCGTCCGTATCAGAATCGAGGATTATCACACCATCGTGGATCGTATAATCACACTTATCTCCATTCAGAGATCGTTTATGCTCAACCCTTCGCCTTTTCAGCCATGCAACGAATCTCCCAGCTCTTGCGCTTACTCGTGGTTGTGACGCTTCATCATGCCTCCATTTTTCCTCGATGTCAATTGAAACCAGGAGATCCTAAATACGTTCTCGAGCAATATGCAGATGCAGAATGGACATGCCCTATATAGCACGACCGGCCTCACGAAGTGGAAGATCGATTTTAGCCATCACCTTCTCGAACGCATTAGCCTCGGGCTTGTTGACTTCAAAACTTCTTTTCGGAGAGGTTACAGAGTTGTCATCACCAGCAGCTTCCATGATGTAATGCAAGAAGGAGTTACAATTGCATCAACAAAAAATAATAAAAAAATCATCAATCAATCAGGAGATTCATAAACATGGAGCAATACCTGGAATAGAGAAGAAAATAATTCTGCGATGGGAGGAAAATTCTCAGCGTCCTCCTTATATTGCACAAGATAACAGGATCCTAAGAAGAAAAGGAGTCTTCACTCTCCGTTTATAATGGCTACGGATGCGGGATAACAATCAACGGATGCTTATCAATCAAAATATTTGAGGGCAGCTGCCGTGCGATAGGAAGAGGCGCGTCTCACCCAAGGAACGAGCCGGACTTCATCCTTGTAACATGCTCTGAAACCTTTCCCGTGAATTTATTTTTATTTGTCACCATCTAATGCCTACCCCGCAATAGTGTAACCATTACATGCTAGGAAGGAGACTTAATGTTGATGGTGGATTTTATTTTAGGGCTAGAATTGTAAAACCAATTTTAATGTGTTGACATCCTGCAAAGGGTGAAGCCATTTGATGAGTGATGAATACTTCTTCGTTTTATTTTTTCGAAGCAATTTAATAAATAAACAAAATTTACCCAGAATGGTGCATGTAGCAACAATCCCAAATATTCTGAGTTTTAGCATTATTAATTAATGCACGGTTAGCCTAGTGTTTCCTGTGATGTTCTCAACAGAACTCTCATTATTAGCAAGACATGATGACTGAGTGTTCACTCTCAGCATAGTAACATGAATCTTCAAGTGCCAATTTTGAGACATGCACGAAATACCCGTACAGGCTACTCTCTGACAAAGAGAATTTCGAGTCGATGCACTCTCAGCTCGATCGAACGCATTTGATTTCCTTAAGGAAAATCTAGACTATCCGAATCAGTCTCAGAAATGATCACGGCCACGCAAGCTGGCCGCATGATTTAACCAGCCTAGCCGAACCCTAACAGGAACATGCAATCACCGCAATGACCACCAGCGGGCCCGTTTATGCCCTGACTGGTCGAACACATGATATGCCCCCAAATAGACACCGAACGCTAGCCCTGAAGTAGGATGGTCGAGCTGGTATGGAATGGCTCATGTTGTTTGTAGCGGATCGTACGAGAAAGTCTGTCAAAGACAGTCTCAAAATAAGTCGCCACCGTCCAACTTCGCCAGCCAAGTTGGACGGCTTGGATCGCCCTGCGATTGATTAGTGAAGTGCTGGTATGCATATGGGTATCTCTTCACCTACCTAATTGGCTTTCTCACGACCTATCCCTAGATCAATGAACGCTTGCTTGATGTATGACTGACGTGATGCTTAAAGGGGTCGCGGAAATCCCACTAGTACCAACCATCCAACTTCGCCAGCATGTTTGGATGGCTTAGATCATGCCTAGGACCATCAAACAAGTACATATATGTTCACCGACGGCCCAACGTGGTCCCCCATGGTCAGTCTGCATAAAGGATTAGCATAGCCTGCCAACCCGTTTGGCTAAAGTTGCACGCGCGTGACCGGCCCAAAACCCTAATTAAGGTTTGCGGCATGGTATATGTGTCGTAGATTAATCACGGCCATCCATCTTCACCAAATCGGATGGAGGGTGTAGATATAGACTAAGGAGATCCAGGGAGCATCAACATGATCACTGCGAGCCAACCTGTCTGTATGACTGACCGGCCGAAGTGGGGCAGGACCAGATGCCTCGAAACACATACCCAAAGGTGGCATGTCGTGGCCCCCCTAAAGTCCTTTGCAGCATATGATTCATGTCGCAAATCGATCACGGCCACTCACCTTTGCCAGACAAATTGAGTGGCCTAGATGGTACCTCCACGAGACAGAATGGTATGGACATGTACACCGGAAATCCGTCTACACGCATGCCCGGTCGGTCCCACCAAAAATATTGTCCATGCTTGATTTCGGTCAAGCTGGAGAGTGATGCTTGCGCACCTCTTTAAAACCCTAAAAATCATCAACGGTCGCAAATATGTGACGTAGATCATCTCGTCCATCCAACTTTTCCAGCTTGGTCAGGCAGCCTAGGCTAAGAGTTAAACGGCCAATGAGGTACCTTGGTGATCACCGCCTGTCACTCTACCACAAGGAGTGATCGGCCAAGTGATAGCCTTCCCATGCGGCCTCCAAACAATCACTCGAAGATGGTTGGGCATGCATCTATTTTAAGACGCTTAATCCGCGACTTACTCCGTTAAGCTCTAAAACAGCGATGCTTCATACATATTGATTGTATTCGATGCATTACATGCATAAAGTATACACGATATTTCATGAATATCGATTTCCTAAAGAACTCAGTTATTTAATCTAGCACCGTATGCTACTTCCTGTGGGTCCCACAATCCACTCATTCGAGATATCAAGCATGTCACAAACAGGGGGATACTTACTAGGGTATTGGTCTGGCGGTTTACAGCGTGCAAGGTGCAACGCGCCATCAAGAACGTGGCAGGAGCTATGTATGGTTAAGATGATGAGGGAAGTGGGCTAAGACGTGATCGTGCAATCACCCACACGACCCCACTACTCCATCACTAAACTTCCTCCACTTCATACGAGATGAGGGTTTGCGCTCAATGAGTTGTATAAATAGGTCCTTCGCCTATTTCCAAACAACATAGACAAACACAGAAAAAACTAACTATTATCATTAGTATCCAGAAATCACCATTCTGATACAAGTTATAACAACCAACACCTTTATGATCTCAACACCTTCTTAGCTTCCCTCCCTAAGATCAACCCCATCTCTTTAATTTTGAGACCGAGGCAAGTCTGGAACGACCATTTCTTGGTTTAGGCCAGAATTATACAGATTGATCTCTCGAATCAAAAGCACTCAGTGCAGTACATTTGTTTAGGGTTTCATTGTTTAGGGTTTAGATTCATTTTTCATCCACACGCCCAAAATTACCAAAACTAGCAGAAATATTTTTTACCCATAAACAATTGTGTAATAATACAATGACACTGTATATAAATGATTGAGAACTCTTGTTTTCTCGTTGTTATAGATATGGATTTTCAACTACGATGATGCTGAACTTATAACCTTTGGGATCATTTGAGAACTTGGAAGTGACGAAGATTTCGAGTAATGTTGAAGATTAGACATGTGGAATAGGAGCTACAAAGTTTATTTATATATTTTTTGTATTCCATATGTATAGATAGTTTTGTCACTAAAATAGACAAAGGGGGAGATTGTTAGAGCATTGATCGGTCGAACTCGCATGCGTTGCTATCTCAAGCATGTTTGTCAATGTTGGTGATCAAAACTATAAGTCTTGATTTCTAGTCTATTATAGATAAGGTCTCGGACTAGGATAGAAAGTGTAGTTGAGATCAAGAACTCCATGGAAATCATCATACAAGATGAATGACTACTCAAAGAACTGGTGGATCTTCATCGACTAAAAGGTAGTGGAGACTTGAGCTTATCTATCACTCAAAAGTCTATTTATCTCATATCTAGAGACAAAAGTCATTTTGCTATATAGACATAGATTATATACATTTGGTATTTCGAGCTGAGTTTACCTCTCCTATCTATTTCTCAAATATGTTTTGGTAAAGCTTTCACTTTATCCAAGTTCATCTTTACCTAGTGACGAAAGTCATGTTAAGTTTCAATCACTTTAAAATTGCTCTGACGCAAAATAGTTTGTGAATAACAAATATATAACGTCCTCTAAGAATGTTTCAATGATTGAAATAAGAGTTTAGAATATATAACCATTGGAGGATATAAGCATTGTTGTGTAAACACATATATGTATAAGACCTTATTCCTTGAACCAAAGTTTGCGAACTTTGTTGATCAAGAGAACCGTAGAAGTGCGTGAGATAAGTCCGCAAACTCAGTCCACGAGCCCAGTCCGTGAACTGCCGGAAGTTCTCGACCCGAGAATTTCTGCTAGAGTTTGTTCACTCCATCCGGGAACTTAAGTCCGCTAACTTGAGTAGGTTATGTCTAAAAACGATGTTTGTGAACTTATCTTCATAAACTAAGGAATTAAATTGCAAACCGTGACTATATAGTTCATGAACCGATTCGAGTGAATCAAATCAATTTTGCTTCAATTGTGTCTTGTGTAGTACATGAGATTTCCTTGCAATTGAACAACTCTCTAACTAGTTCATTTTAGTTATTTGAACTAGTTATGGTAAAAAAAAATATGGTTGATATGAAAGTTATCATACGGCTAACCATTTGGTTAACTATTGTTGAACCAACTAATGTTCAAGTTTGGGTACGGTTATACAAGCCTAGAAATGTGCATTTCATGTGTGTATAACAAGCTATGTTTTCGATCTAACGGTTGATAAATATTAGCTTGAATCTAATCAGGTTTTCATCTAACAGTGAATATTGAATGCTTTGTTACCAAGCTAACATTGATTGCAAACCCTGATTTGAAATACTATATAAGGGAGAAATCTAGCAACTGGGAAACCTAATCCCCACACATTCTGTGTGATACTAGTTGTGTTAAGCTAGAGTCGATTCTCCTTTAACCTTTGGTTTCTTCTTCTAAACCAGGTAAACGACTTAAAGACTTCATTGGGATTGTGAAGCCAGACCGATACTACTTTTCTTGTAGTTGTGTGACCTGATCTTGCTATTTCTATCATACGAGTACAATTGTAATAATTGGCTTGAGATTTCTATCTCCGATAGGCAAGATATAAAAGTAGTCACAAACATCTTCGTTTCATCGTTTGTGATTCCACAATATCTTTTTTCTCTGCGTCGATTAAGATTATTGTGAGGTGATTGATAATACTGAGCTGTTTTTTGGGAATATAAGTCTGGTTTATCAATTAGTTCCTGTTCACCTTGATTTATAACTCGTAGGTATATTCGTGGGAGACGGATTTATATATTACCGTAGACTTTTCTGTGTGATACAGATTTGTATATTAAAGTCTTCGAATTTGGGTCGTAGCAACTCTTAGTTGTGGGTGATATCATCTAAGGGAATCAAGTACGTAGTATCCTGCTAGGATCAGAGACGTATGAGCATAACTGTACCTTGGATCAGTGTGAGATTGATTGGGGTTCAACTAAAGTCCATATCGAAGTTGGTTTGGAGTAAGCTAGTGTCTGTAGCGGCTTAATACAGTGTATGTTTAATATGGACTAGCTCTCGGGGTTTTTTGCATTTGCGGTTTCCCCGTTAACAAAATTATGATGTCTGTGTTATTTATTTTCTGCATTATATTTGTTATATAATTGAAATAATACAGGTTGTGCGTTGTTCAATTAATTAGAATATCCGACCTTTTGGTTGTTGATTTAAATTGATTGACACTTGGATATTGGTATTTGGTACCATCCAAGTTATCACTCTTGTATTTAATCGAGACTCGTAGTTTACTTGAGTAGGATTTAAATCGAAAGATAGAGATATAAACTCTTTTATATACTTTTTTATTCATTGAGTATAATTGTCTAGTTGATTCTACAGAAAGTATATTGGAGTTTTTCCATACAGATTGCTAAGCGAAATATTGGGTGTGGTTGTTAGACCCCCGCTTTTTCAGGTATGGTCTATCTTATACTTTTGATACTAACACTGATCTTACTGCCTACTCAGGTGATGATTGGGTAGGATGTGTGGAAGACAAAAAGCGTACATCTGGGGGTTTCTACTATGTAGGATTGAATCTTGTGGCTTGGTGTAGCAAGAAACAAAACTCACAATCCCTTTCAACATGTGAAGCAGAATATATTGTTGCAGGTTCATGTTGTACTCAACTTCTATGGATGAAACAAATGCTTGCTGACTATGGAATTGACACTAGAATAATGAAGATCTTTTGTGATAACTCTAGCGCGATTCGCTGCACTGAGAATCCTGTTGAGCACTCAAGAAACTAAGCACATCGACATCATGTATCATTTTATTAGAGATATCTATGAAAATGGTATCATTATCTCCTATCGAGACTAAGTCGCATAGCTATATACACTTTTACATTATACACATTTGATATTTCGAGCTGAACATAACTCCCTTATATCTTTCTCGAAATATGTGTTGGAAAGCTTTTTGATTTAACTACGTTTATCATTATTTTTGGCGACTTTAGTTGGAAACAATTTATTTGTTGGAAACTAAATTATGAGTCAAAAGATGATCATGTGAAAATCGCCTTGTAACATCTTAAATGATTTGTGTGAGACAGTCATTTGATGTAGACTCGGAATGTTTCGTATTCATCATTCGATCACTTAAAAATTACTTATAAGCTAATAGTTTGTGTGTTACAGCTATTGTCATCTTCTAAGGATGTTTCAATGATTGAAATAAGATTTCAGAATAATTAAACCATTGTCTGGATATAGCACAATATGCATACCACTATGCAAACTGTTGTAATATGATTGAGGTCCGGGAACCAATTATGCATACCCGTATTCGAATGGTTTTAACTCTTACAGTTCGAGAACCAAGTTTGCATACCCTTTTTTAAATGGTTTCACCTGAGTTGGGTCCGGTACGACAGCATGCATACCCATTTGCGAACTGTCAGACATGACCAAAGTTCGAAACTCTAGTTTGCGTACCCGTTTTCAAACTGAGTTGGTTTAAGTTCTAAAATCAGTTAACTATGATTTAGTACTCATGAACAAATACATTTATAAATTAAGGAATGCAATCTTTGCAAACCGTGGCTAAAATGTTAATGAACTGATTCTTTTGTATTAATCCGATTTTGTTTCAATTGTGTCTTGTACACTTCTATGCGAATGTAAACAATTGAACAACTCTATGAGTAACACAATTAGATTCATTTGATCATTATTTGATCTAGAAGTGTTATATGAATGTGGTTAATACAAAAGTGTTCATATGGATAACTTCGATTAACTGTTATTGAGCCAACTCAATATACACATTTAGGTAAGGTTACCATATCTAAATGAAGGTATATTTCATTGCTTTGGTTTTAAGTAAACTTAGCTTGAATCTTAAATCACGATTTTATCTGACGGTGAATATTAATTGCTTTGTTTTAAATCTATCAAACCCTGATTTGAAGAATATTTATGGGAGAACTCTAGCAACTGGAAAACCTAATCCCCACACCTTATGTATGATACTAGTTGCGACTAGAGTCGATTCTCCTTTAACCTAGGTTTTTCCTAAAACCATTATAGCTTAACGACTTAAAGACTTCATTGGGATTTTGAATCCAGACCCAACTATTTTCTTTGTAGTTGTGTGTTCTGATCTTACTTGTTCTATCGCATTGAGTACTATCTTCTCTAAGATTTGCTTGAGATTTATCTCTGATAGGTAAGGTATAAAAAGTAATCACAAAGCTCTTTGTATCATTCTCTGTGATTCTTTAATAACTTGCTCTACTACCATATAGTTAAGTTGTTGTGAGGTGATTGATATTTCTAGGATGTTCTTCGGGAATATAAAACTGGATTATCAATTGGTTCATGTTCACCTTGATTTATCAAAAGACAGAACAAAACAGTGTGCGTATTTCTGTGGGAGACAAATTTATCTATCAGAGTAGATTTTTCTGTGGGAGACAGATTTGTTTATAAAATCTTTGACTTTGGGTCGAAGCAACCCTTAGTTGTGGGTGAGATCAACTAAGGGAATTAAGTGCGTAGAGTCCTGCTAGGATTTTAAGGCTTAAGGAACGCGATTGTACCTTAATCGGTGTGAGACTTGGTTATGGCTCAACTACATTCCAGTCTGAAGTTAACTTATAGTAGGCTAGTGTCTGTAGCGGCTTAATATAATGTGGTGTTCAATTCTGGACTAGGTCCCGGGGTTTTCTGCATTTACGGTTTCCTCGTTAACAAAACTTCTGGTGTCTGTGTTATTTTTTTTCCGCATTGTATTTGTTTCTGTAATTGAAATATCACAGGTTGTGCATAGTTCAATCAATGGTAAATCCAACCTTTGGTTGTTGATTGAAATTGATTGACACTTGAACATTAGTCTTTGGTACCGCTCAAGTTATTTCTCATAATAATCAGGCTCACGGATTCTATCTGTTTGATTTTCTTATTACATTGAGAAACAGAGATACAACTCTTGGATATATTTACTTGATTGAGTCTGACTGTCTAGTTGATTCCCTTGGAATTATATCGGAGTTAGTCCATACAGATTGCCTAACGAAATTTTGGGTGTGTTTGTTAAACCCCCGCTTTTTCAATATATATGTTTGAGAATAAGAGAAGGAACCCCTTGTTATGGAAACCCTATAAACCCTAAATAGGAAGAAGACAAGGACGTTCACGGACCGGTTATAGAGAGTTAATGGGTCAGAAAAGATCCAAAATAAGGAAATACACTTGGTTTTTCAGCAAGATGCACTGGTTACTAGGAGTCAAAGTATGACTTAACTTTCGCAATTGAAGAAAATAATATTAATTCAAGTGCATGATCCGAAGATAATATACAACAAACTTGAGCATCCCGCAAAAATTATCCTTGCAACTCCCAAGTTAATTACAAGAATAAGCATACCTAGAACTAGGTAGCAGAGTGAGATATAGTCTCACTACGAAGATTGAGCGAAGAGTTGTAAGTACCTTTTGAGTGTTTATGTTGTTGTTGATGGGGAATTGCTGGTTTTTCAGAAAGTGGATAGACGGTCGTGTGGACTGAGGCTCCTCAACCGAGCAAATTGCCTAACCTCGAACAAATGCACTGCACGGGAGTGCTTTGAGTTCGACAGATCAATCTGTAAGAATTCGTCATAAACCAAGAAATTTTCATTCCAGAGTTAATTCGGTCACAAAGAGGGAAGAGGGCTGATCTGTAGGAGGGAAGCTGAGAAGTGTGTGAGATCAATGGTGATCAAGGATTATGAATGTGTTGTAGGTTTCTGCAAATGAACTGTTTGGTTCGAATAAGTTTGAATGATGCTCAATTGGGAGAGATTGTTCAGATGAGAATTGGTGTGTAATTCTCGTATATCTGTTCTTGTTAATCATGAATTCAGAAAACTTATTTATATTGGTAGAACGTGAACACATTGATCTCTATTAAGTGTGATGATTGTTTGAGTGAAAGAATGGGAAAGTGGGATATCGTGGTTTAACCAGTTCCATGTCGTACGGAGACTGGATTGATCGTCCACCCACTACTTTGCTAACTTCCTCAACCTCTTGCACGACTTACCCATATTTATCATCGTGGATGAACACATGTGCCGTAGGACGCCAGACCAAAACCCTAATTAATATCCCCCCATGAGACGTGATTGATATCTCACGAATGTGGAGTCTTTAAGGCAGGCGTGTACTTGATCAGTCAGTCATTGACTTGATTAGATAATGAGTCTAAGTATTGTTCAGTCAAGCATGATTTACGAATGCTCTAGGATTTATGGATTGAACATGCCTGCTGGGATGCATAGTTCTCGAATGAATGATGTTGAATCAACATGATAGTCTGAGAAAATATTGCTTGTATGATGAATTATTGAATATTGATAGTTGAATCAATATTTGAGCATTTGAGCAAATATTATTATTGAATATTGATGGTTGAATCAATATTTGAGCATTTGAGCAAATATTGCTCATTCGATGAATTACTGAATATTAATAGTTGAATCAATATTCCTCATATGAGCAAATATTGCTCATTTTATGAATTATTGGTAGCATGACCATATAAAATATTAATTAAAAAATTGGTAGCTGGACCGATATTACATAATTAATCAAGATGTTGATTGATGGATTAACATAAATTTTTTAGTGTTTGAACTTGCTCAGAATTATGATTTGCAGAGCATTTAGTTCTAAACCCTAATTTTTCATCTATTTCTGATCAATTGATGATTTACTGAAAAATAAGTCACTGAGTGAAGAAGGAATGGCTACATGGGATGATGGCCGACCATGTAGCACCTAGGTGCTCGAGTAAGCATGCACCAAATTCCTTTGTTGACCAGTTGGTGAAAGGATGATCAAATGCTGGTTTAATCATTTATTAAAATGGTGCTCGTCTGAGCGTTAGGAAATAAAATCTAATTATGGAGAGATGAGGACCAGCCAAGGGGCCATGGGACCGGACCTTGGTGGTCGTGAGACCAGCTGGTGGTCGATTGAGAAAATTCCAAGTTGGTTGGAGAGAGTTTGGACCCAATATGAACTATTGCGAGCTAATTATGTCAAAATTATATGAAAGAGTGTGGGACCGGCTCCTTGCAAGCCTAAGGGACAACCTTGGTCGGTTAAGGTGGCATGCCCGTGTCACCATACTTCTAGTGTCTCAGTCCTGAGAGTTTTGGTATTTTCTGGTGCGCGTTTGAGCAATATTTTGGATTTTCAGAAGAGTTTGATCTTGACTGAAACTCTCAATTTTGATCGAATGAGCAAGTAGAACTTTGCTCGTGCGACCAATATTTTGAGAATATTAAAATAATAATATTTTAATATTTATCGTGAGTAGCCTAGTCGGTCATGTGACCATTTGACTTTTTGGCTTTTTCATGGTTTGAACAATATTTGAGAAAATATTGAAAAACTAGGGTTTTTGCTCAAACGTTGGAGTTTCATGAGATGAAGGAAATAATAATATGAGAAAATAAGGAATTGTAAGGTGTGGGACCGGTCACGGCTAGGGAATGGCCGGCCGACTAGGTGGCCAGGTCCCGTGACACCTTTCCCAATTTTTTTACTATTTTACATCATTTGAAGGAAAATATGGAGAAACTAAGAGTTTTGCTAAAACGATGGAGTTTTCTCAAATGGAGGAGTCTTCATGAGATGAGGAAAAATAACAAAATAATATAAAATAATGGAAAAAGATGCGGGACCGGCCAAGGAGGCATGAACGCCCGGTCAGTGGGCTCGGTACCCTTAGGCGTCTCTTTATTATTTATTGATATTATTTTTCTCCCTGTTTTGCACAGGTTTCCTCGTTTGTCCATATTTTCGAATACTCGTTCGTGTATTCGAGTGCTCGTGTGTGCATTATTGCTAAATACACTCGCACCATTTACTCGGGGATTACTCAGTGATGGCACAGATGCGCGATTGTTGAATATTTATTACTAATCCAAGAAATTCAGCTGAGAATCAGTCATGAAACAGAGCAATAAAATTAATTGAGTATCTATTATTAATCCATAAAATTCAGGGAACGGAGTAATGAGATAAAATGGTTATACATTACTAATCCATGTAATCCAGCTGAGGATCAGCCATGGAATGGAGTAATAAGATAGAATAGATTATTTTCTAGGAATTCAGTTGATGAATGACACGCTAGAATTAATCTATTTTCAGAATCGAGATATGAGATAATTGAAGCATCATATTCGTTCTGAGGGGTGTATAGTCAGGGAACAACGAGCAACATGACGTCCTGAAGGTGTTAAGCTCTCTAACAAACATTATGTCTATGAACCACCCAATCATTAAGAGATTCTATACACGGTCTCTCTACGTAGTTAGGAAACAACGAGCAACGTGACGTCCTGACGGCGTTAGGCTCTATACTAGCATGCAATTTGTCTAGGAGCCTCCCAATCATTTTGATTCTATGTAGAGGTGATAATGAAATGTGTAAAGCATCAAACTCTCAGTTGAGAGGCTTTCGAGAAACATATTCATCATAGCTATGTGAGGAATGTTCGCTCAGTCAGAGATTGTGAAATAGTTCATGGATCATAAAATATGAATCATCACATACATTCTTGAAGCCGGGTCAAAAACATGCAATATCATGATTTTATGATTTTTACCTTTGTCGAAAATCCACCATCAATAGTTGTATATTCCTTACTTTCCTTTGATTATATCTTATTCCAGAAGAATTAGACATAAACCTTTTTGAATATCCATCAGAAGGAATTTTCTATGGATTAAGTCTAGGACCTCTAGAGATTGGTTCCAAAGGATCAGAGTTGTGAGAATTCTATCTCCTAGACTTAGATCTCCCAGACTTACTCTCATAATCACTGGGAATGTATACATTTGTGATGTATGGATTTTCACCATAAAGAGTGACACGATTCCTATTGATATTTATAGATGAGTGACCATGGAAACCTCTTTTATGAGAGTCCTGGTTTTCTGCAGGAATGAAATCCATTGTAGATGTCGCTAGATGATTTACTCTGTCAATATTATAAATAAGTACATTTTGTATATCATAAATCTATTTCTTTCTAGCAAAACAATGTTGAAAATTGTGATTATTTTTCCCACAGAATGAATAGGTTTGTGGATAAGAAACTTTAGAAACATCTCGTTTCAATCTCATAGCCTTTTTGGAAATCTGTAAGTCATGTAACTGTTTCTTAGCAGGAATTTTCTTAGACGTAAATTTCTTCATGCTAGGTAATACCACATGAGTATTAGAGATAGGAACTGAATAAGACTTACTAAATAGAACAAAGTTTTCCTTTTTCAAGGAGTTGCACTGTTCCTGGGCTAGTAAAAGAGATGCAAAAAGTTTCTCTTTTTCAACACGATAGTTGTTCAATTCTGATGAATGAGTCTAGATTAAACTTTTTTCTATAATTAAATCTTCTTTCGCATTGTAGAGTAGTTTCTTGAACAAGATTTTCAATATTGTTAGAAAAAGACTCAACGATACTATAGAGTTCCCTTTCCCTATCAAGAGACTTCTCAAGTTCATCAGTGAGTTGAGCATATTTTTCTTCAAGAGATCTAATTTTAGAGACTTGAATATCAATAATATCAGCAGAATTTTTTAAAGTTCTGGTGAGCTCCATTTCAAATTCAGACATAGTGCCAACTATCACTTTGTTATCAGATTCAGATAGCAAACGTTTTCTACCTCGAAATTCGGAAGAATTAGCTAAGAAGTTATCCTTTGAGGTAAGCACAAGACATTTGGCATAATAAAAACTTTGGAGGACATCTCTATGTGCATAATCGCGAGATAAACTTCTGTCCACCGAAATTAGATTGCTACAAACACATACTTATGAGGTCTTAGCGTGTTTGCCCGCTCTAATACCAATTGAAAAAGCGGGGGTCTAACAACCACACCCAATATTTCATTCGGCAATATGTATGGAGTAACTCCAAGATAATCAACTAGATAGTCAGATTCAATCAAGGAAAGATATCCAAGAGTTATATCTCTTTCTCAAATCAATCAGCAAATCAACAAGATGGAATTCGTGAACTTATTGGTATGATAATAACTTGGACAATATCAAAAATCAATGTCCAAGAGTCAATTAATTTTTATCCAACAACCAAAGGTCAGATTTACCAATTGATTGAACTACGGAAAACATGTGATATTTCAATTTTGGGACAATCCCATATGCCTGTTTATATAGGCTTTTACTAATACCTAATTATTATTATTATTATTTATTTATTTATTTATTTTGAAGTCTTAAATGTCTCTCTAATTATTATTATTATTTTACTGTTGATAATATTATTACATGAAACTAGTTGGAAGCCTAACAAGCTAGGATCCAACGACATACTACTACATTAATTGAATAAGTTGTTGTGCTAGCCTACCAGCGAGCCTCATGGGTAACCTTGCCAAGGGGAGCCGAAGCGGGAGGGGGGGAGAGATTATGTCACAAGAGGGGCAAACTAACACTACCTTCCATGTTAATTCCTGCAATATTACGCCATTGGGGACTTGAACCTGGGACCTCCTGGAACGCATGAAACTTCGGGGAACGGGGATGACCAGCTGAGCTAGGGTCCATTCTTGTTATTATTATTATTATTATTATCTTTTGATGGGAAAAGTAAATATATTAAAACTAGAAAATATAGTACAAAAGGTTTACAATTTCGTTGTTATCAAAAACATTGGAACAAATGCTAGATTTCGGAATTTTTTTGTTGCAGTTTGGTAGACATATGCTAAAGACTTTTTATTCTTTCTTCCTTGGATAAGTAGTTCGCTGCTGAATTGTGCTACAAATTTATAAACTTTACCTGAGCTTGAGGAAGATATTTCAAAATTATCTTGGTTTCTCGCAAAGTGTTTTTTCTGTTGTCCAAGGGAAAATTGTGCTTGCCTTGTTGATATTGTCTACTAGGTCTTTGCAATCGGAGACTGTTGAAAAGCTTGACACGATATTTTCTTTTAACTAAGTAACAGCCTTTAACAAGGATTTTCGTTTCCGCATGAAAAGTCGAAAAAGCCTTCTCCGAACCCGCTGAGATGTGCATGAAAGACTCGTGGTCCGCTAAGTAAAGAATAAATAATTATCCCATTGAAAGGTCTTCTTTCTTAAAATAAGCATCTATAAAGATTATCCAATCTGTGATTAAGTCTGACCATTTATATCTTACCGAATTCGCCTTTTGGATGTTAATTCCTTTTTGAAATTTTTTTGTGGGGAAAGAGTGCAGAGATCTATCGATCTGGTAGATCGGTTTAATTGGATCTGGATTTATTTTCTTAAAAAATACCAAGCATCAAGCTTATTATTAATTGAAGTTTCAGTGACAATTACTTCTCTTATCTCTGAGGCCATTTCCATAAAAAAGTCTAAACCAGTGCAAGTCACAAATTAGTCATCTAGCTTATTATTAATCACATCGCAGATCCCACAAGAGAATATGAAATTATGAGATTCAAATTGCACCCTATTGACCAACCCCATTTCAAAATCATCATTGAAAAAACGGGGGTCTAATAACCTCACTCAATATTTTGTTTAGGAAATCTATATGGACAAACTCCAAAATAATTCCAAGAGAATCAACTGTACAGTCAGACTCAATCAATGGGTATATATCCAAGAGTTGTACCTTTATTTCACAATGTAATCAGCAAATCTAACAGATAGAAATCCGTGAGCCTGATTATTATGTGATACAACTTGAAAGGTGCCAAAGACCAATATTCAAGTGTCAATCAATTTATATCAACAACCAAATGTTGGATTATCTAATTGATTAAACTACGCATAACCTGTGATATTTCAATTATATAAACAAATATAACGCGGAAAAGAAATAACATATACACCAGAAATTTTGTTAACGAGGAAACCGCAAATGCAGAAAAACCCCGGGACCTAGTCCAGATTTGAACACCACATTATATTAATCCGCTACAGACACTAGCCTATTCCAAGTTAACTTCGGACTGGAATATAGTGGAGACTTAACTAATCTCACACTGATCAAGTTACAATCGTGTTCTTTATGCCTATGAATACCAATAGGACTCTACGCACTTGATTCCCTTAGCTGATCTCACCCACAACTAAGAGTTGCTACGACCCAAAGTCGAAGACTTGATAAATCAATCTGTCTCACACAGAAAAGTCTATTGAATAGATAAATCTGTCTCCCACAAAATACCTATGAGTTTTGTTCCGTCTTTTGATAAATCAAGGAGAACATGAACCAATTGATACACCGGACTTAAATTCCTGAAGAACATCCTAGTAATATCAATCAACTCACAATAATCTTAATCGTATGGTAGCGAAACAAGATATTTTGGAATCACAAACGATGAGACGAAGATATTTGTGACTACTTTTTATCTTGCCTATCGGAGACTAAATCTCGAGATAATCTTAGAGAAGATAGTACACAATACGATATAATACAGCAAGATCAAAACATGCAACTACAGACAAAATAATGGTTTTAGAAAAACCTAGGTTAAAGGAGAATCGACTCTAGTCGCAACTAGTATCACATAGGAGTTGCGGGGATTAGGTTTAACAGTTGCTAGAGTTCTCCCTTATATAGTCTTCAAATCAGGGTTTCCAATCATTGTTACCTTGGTAACAAAGAATTCAATATTCACTGTTAGATGAAAACCTGATTAGATTCAAGCTAATATCTTTCAACCGTTAGATCGAACTTAGCTTGTTACACACAAATGAAAAGTGACTTCATTTAGATATGGGTAATCGTAACTAAACGTGTACACCTTGTTGTATCAATAATAGTTAACCGAAGTTAGCCATATGAACACTTTCATATCAACCCTGTTCATCTTAACACAACTAGTTCAAATGAAACTAGTTATAGTGTTATTCAATTGTTTATATTCTTAAAGAAGTATACAAGACACAATTGAAACAAAATCGATTTTGATTCAATCGAATCAATTCATGAACATTATAGCCACAGTTTGCAAAAGATTGCATTCTTTATTATATAAATGTATTAGTTCATGAACAAACCGATTTTAAAACATAACCTACTCAAGTATACAAACGGGTACACATACCTAAGTGGCCGGACTTAGTTTGGGTTCGCCAGCATGCGAACGAGTACTCATACCTCCAAACTCAGTTGAATTCTCGGACTTGAACTTACGCCGGTATGCATACGGGTATGCATACTAAGTTCCCGAACTTTCAACTAACCAACATGTACGCGTAAGGGTATGCATACTATGGTTCCCGAACTTGGAATGACTTGCAAAAGTTAGCATACAAGTACGCATACTGCGCTATTTCCAATCATGGTTAATTTTTCTAAACTCCTATTTCAATCATTGGAGGATGAAAAAATGAGGAAAGAGAAAAACTGGTTTTTTCTCTAGGTTTTTTCTTGAGTTTTTTTTTCTTCTATTCACGTGATTTTTTATCTTCGATCAATTTAGGTTGTTTCAAGATGATTGAATCTATGCTTACTGATCCAAGCTCTTCTAATCTTAATCATGCTAACAAAAAATCATTTGATGATACTGTTAAGAGGCGTCAAACCCTAAATCCAACAACAATTGATATTTCAACTTTACCAAACCCTAGTCTTGTTGATGGTGAGCCTGCTTTAGAGATACCTACGGATTTCTTTCAAGAAGGGTGTAAACCTTTTCAACACAGTTTTATTGCTAGATTGGATCCTACGGGATTAAAAAAAAATTAAGTTAAAAAAACCCTCGAGGAACATTGAGAAATTTTTTGATGGGGGAGAAATCCGAAGGGGGCACGGGGGACAAATGATATGTTGACACATGTCTTTGATTCCCATGGATTTTGTTTCCAAAAATATAAAAGTGATGTATTTTTGGAGAGAAAATTTATTTTCTTAGTTGTTGTTGGTATTTTTGGAAACAGAATCATGGGAATCAAAGACATGTGTCAACATATCATTTGTCCCCCATGCCCCCTTCGGATTTCGCCCCCGTCAAAAAAAAATTCTCAGGAACAATGGAAACTTACGAGCTGTAAGTTTGTACCGATGACCAAGGGTTTCTTCATCATCATGTTATCTAATAAAGCTGATAAGGAGATGGTACGTTCAACAAAGTGGTATGTTAAACAACAACTTTTGAAACTGATTGATTGGTATCCAGGTTTCAATTCGGAGAAGCAAAGAACCTCCCATGCAGCTGTTTGGGTTCGTTTTCCTGGTCTCCCCATTGAGTTGTGGACTGAGAAATCTTTACTTTCAATGTGAAAAAGTCTGGGATCACCAATTGTGGTTGATCAAAGAACTTTAAATCTAGAATATGGTCACTTTGCATCTGTTTTGGTGGATATTGATTTCTCAAAACATATTCCCGAGCGCATAGCTGTAACTGCAGGTGGTAAGAAGTTTTGGCAATACAGAGATATCCTAAACCATCCTAAATTTTGTTTTGCTTGTAACATTATTGGGCATGTGGATGATGAATGCAAGAAGAATATGGGTATTGTGGAAGAAATGGCCGCAGCTACTCAGGAAGCATTGGTTGAACGAGAAAACAATAGGCATGAGCCTGGAATACAAAGTATAGATATTAACGTTCCTGTTCATGGTAATATGTTGAGTTATGGTGGTGCTTCCAGCTCTAAACAGGCTGATGAGGCACAAAATGATGCGTTGAGTGGTGAAAAGGATAATGGTGCATCTAAGAATGATAATATTTCAAGCACGGAACAAGTGGAGAAAGAGCTAGCTAGCTCTGAGTTGGAGTTTAGGGAAGCTCAGATGAAGGTCATTAAATGTAAGAATGCTATTGCAGCAAAAAAAGATCTTATGATAATATTTTCTAATATTCCGTCGGATTCCAGGCAAGGTACTATTTTTCAGTCCGGAGTAGTATCACCTAATAAATTTAATGTGCTCCGGGTTGAGGAAGGTTTAAATGAGACTGCAGGTGATGACGATGATGAAAGTGATTCAAGCCATTCGGATGTAGAAGTTAGCTACACAGGCATCCTTGGGTGTTTAAGGTACAATGCTATTGCAAAGATAAATAAGTTTACCTAAAAAGATCTTACTCAAGTCTTCGATTTATTCAATAAAGTCTATTCATTCAGACCGGATACAGAAGTAACGTCAACAAGTCCGATCCATTCAGCAGAATTTGGAAGTCCACAAGAAGATGTACAGACTTGTAAACTAGTTCCAATACCTTCCACGTGACAAAGCAAAATTCTATAACAAATTCCGTGGACGGAACAAGTGGAGAAAGAGCTAGCTAGCTCTGAGTTGGAGTTTAGGGAAGCTCAGATGAAGGTCATTAAATGTAAGAATGCTATTGCAGCAAAAAAAGATCTTACTGTTCGAAATAAATCTATTCATTCAGACCGTACAGAAGTAACGTCAGTGACAAACCCTAATGAAACACAGTCCGTGCAGAATTTGGAAGTGCAGCAAGTGTCCGTGACAAAGCAAAATTCTATAACAAATTCCGTGTCAAAGCAAAAAACTCAGTCTTTGACTAAGTCTGTATCCAAGCAAGATTCTAATATTCCGTCGGATTCCAGGCAAGGTACTATTTTTCAGTCCGGAGTAGTATCACCTAATAAATTTAATGTGCTCCGGGTTGAGGAAGGTTTAAATGAGACTGCAGGTGATGACGATGATGAAAGTGATTCAAGCCATTCGGATGTAGAAGTTAGCTACACAGGCATCCTTGGGTGTTTAAGGTACAAAGTGGGGCGAACTACCAATGGACAAGGGGACAGCGAAGGTAGAGGATCGATCAGGAAACAAGGAATCTATTTCGGTCTTTCATGTTAATAAGTTGGGTAATAAAGTGAAGCAAGGAAGATCTCCAACTGTTCGTAGGAATACTATAGATGAACATAACGCATTACTGCAACAACACAAGAATAGGGAGCAAACAGAACTTAACAATGTCCGTGAAGATCACAAGGAGAATAATGGGCTTTCTCACAAGCCCAATAACAATCAAGACAGTGTTGTTGGGTCTGTGGAGAGTGCTAAGAATTCTTTTCATTTAACTACAGAGGAGAATGAAGTTCTTTGTACAATAACAAAGTTCGATATTCAACAAAAAAAATTGAAGGACTTATCTTACCGAAAGGAGTATCTCAAGGAAACACAAGACCAATTAGAAAGAATGAAAACTCCGAAGATGAAAAATAAGAACAAAGATGGAGGTGGAAATAAAAAATCCATTTTTCTTTCTTTTGTTATTTTTTTTTTGTGTGCTTAGGAGCTTATTTTAGTTAGCTATTTTTTTGTTATTTTATCTCCCCTTTGGTTTATGGGGGTGGGGAGGCCTTGAGCCTCCCATTTTGTAATTCATGTAATTACGTTTTTTTGCTTAATAAACCTTTTTGACCTAGCAAAAAAAAACCTATTTCAATCATTGAAACATTATTAGAAGACGACAATATCTGTCTCACACAAACTATTAGCTTCAAAGCAATTTCAAGTGATCGTTAGATCAATACGGAATATTCGGAGTCTACATCAAATGACTGTTTCGCACAAATCATGTAAGATGTTATCAGGCGATTTTCACATGATCATCTTTTGACTTTCGTCAAGAATATAAGATGAACTTGGTTAAAGTGTAATCTTACCAACACATATTTCAAGATATATGTAAACAAGTTAAACTCAACTTGAAATATCAAATGTGTATAATCGAAGTCTATATAGCTATACGAATTTTGTCTCAAATAAGAGATAAAGTAGATAGACTTTTGAGTGATAGATGAGTTCAAGTCTCCACATACCTTTTGTTGATGAAGTTCCACAAGTTCCCCTTAGTAGTTCTTCGTCTTCAATCGATGAATGCGGTGAAGTATAAAGCTCAACTACACTTTTCATCATAATCCGAGACTTAGCTATAAGTAGACTAAAAATCAAGACTTATAGTTTTGACAACTAAACTTGACAAACAAGCTGAAGATAGCAATGTTTACGAGTTCGACCGAGGAGTGCTCTAACAATCTCCCCCTTTGTCAATTTTAGTGACAAAACTATCAATACATATGGATTAAAAAATAAATAAACTTTGTAGCTTCTCATCCAAATGCTTGATTGCATTGGTTCTTCAACATTACTCGAAATCTTCGTCACTTCCAAGTACTCCAGTGATTCTGAACGTGTTCAACTCATCATCATATGTGCTGAAGATCCGTAGCTATAACAATGAGAAAACAGTAACTCCCAATCATTGCTATACAGTGTCATAGTATTATTACACAGCACCAACGTCCAATTGCATAACAACTTTGACAACAATACTATGGTGATATGTATCACTCCCCCTTAGTCAATACTTCATCTCACAATGAAAACCACTCCCCCTTTCATAATAATCCGTAAACCATATGTATTTGTAGTGTGAACTACACAATAATTCTCCCCTTTTTTATCAATATAAATTGGCAAAGGTACGAAAATTAGCGGGATCATAATGATTTCTCATAGAGATACTTCGTGACTAAAATATAACATATCAAATTTGTTTCAATGATTTCACATAGTCGAAACTAAGTGTATTTATCAAGAAGTTTATAAAGACACAATAAAACTCCTACAATATTCCACATTCGCACTCCCCATAAAGGTTTAGCAATTAAGCACAAGTTTAATTAAGAACTCTCCCCCATATAATGTCATTCCCGAAAGAACAACAAGAGCGACCTTACTTTTACAAGAAAATAAGGATTTCTTTGGACATTAAAAAATTACATGAAATATGAATTTGTATCCAGAAAACTCAATTAAATTAACCACAAGAGAACCCATGATTAATTTAATCGAAAATGCTCAACTTAAGAGAACTTACAGAGCCGCACAGTACTTTTACACAGAAGTGGGTCAGGGAAAGATCAATACTGCGGAATATACAAAGATTCATTCTATTTTCATCAATATTTGCATAATGATACCATAGACTTAATCTTTGTTATCAAAAGTTCATTCAATTTTCCATCAATATTTGCATAAAGACAGATAATAGACTTAAATTTTGACATATATGGGACAATCATAGTTCACGGACGCAAACACTCGTATCCCATAATAATTTTTGCAATATATAAAACCAATAAAGATTAATACTGCAAAATCATCTTCCAAATAAACTTTATAATTTAAATAAATAAATCTAAATACATTACAAGATGAATAATCATTGGCAATAGCTATGTGTACTCACAATATTTGCTATTCCAAACCCTAGTTATCCTTCTTAAAACACAAGAATAAATTCTCATAAGAAGTTTCCTGGACAAAACGGAAAAAAAACAAGATATACGGAATTTAATCATTATCTTCATCATCGGAAACCATCCAAGAGGCTTGAACAATATCCATATCTTCCTTGATTTCGGGAAACTTAGTAGCAATCACACGTAATTGTTTTTGCACATATTTTACCTTGAGATTTATATTGCACGCACCCTTGTGAATTTGATGAAGAGGACTCAGGATCACAAGAACCGTCAAAGGAATCACATCTTTGTCTTTTGCAAGCATTCTCCTTCATACGTTTGAAAGTACAAGGACAAACAAGTTTGGGAGTTCCAATAGAGTTGCCAATAGGAGCAATAGAGTATGCTTGACAAATTTGCTCAATTAAGCAAGAAAAGCCTAACTTCTTATTGGATGACGTCATTGAGAGCATTTGAAGAATGATGAATCCATAAATATCAAGACTTCGAGAACCCAATTCAAGGAAATATACTAACTCCGCAAACTCATGACTTCACCGAGAGTTCTCAATTATGGAGGGACAAAGATTAGATATACCAAGTTTTCCAAAAGACATCAATGCAAGGCTACGATAATCAGTAGGAAATTTTCCCTCAATCCAATGAACACTCTTGCCACAAAGACCATTAGAAATGGTTTCATAAGATGGTCTTTCTTACCTTGGTCTAGGAAGGCGGAAATTACCCAAAGGAATTTTGGTAATCCTTGATATCAACTTTCTATTAACAAGAATCCTTTCTTTATTTATCATGGTCTTGAATTCCATGTCATCAAGATCAACATCATGGATGTTAGCATAAAATATTCTTGTGAGAGTGTCAAAGCCTTCACCAAGACCATTAAAGATGTTTCCAAGATAAAAAAAAATTCAAAGCAAACTGAATCTTATTTATGACCACTAACCAAATCCAATTTCTTTTCTAGAAGGAAACCACTATAACAAATCCTCTCAAAGATCTTACTACTAGAATCATTGATAAATCTAATTCTAATAGAATCTTGATTTTTAGGTATAATCATGCTAGAAGAAGATGAATCCAAGTTTTTTGAAACCTTCTTTGAAACCTTGAAATTCCCCATGAGATCTGAAAATGAGAGAACATGAAGAAGGAAAAACTTACTTGATATGATTTTTGAAGATTAATAAAACCCTGCCTCCCTTGTATCTCCAAAGATGTTTTAATGGAGATGACTCATGAACCCTAGAAAAGTTCACGTACACGGACAAAAGAGGGAAGAAGAAAGGTACGCGTACCACAACTCTTATATACCCGTTTATGAACAGCGACCCACATAAGGAAAGTGGGATTTTTGCATCGTTCAACCATCAAGGTTCGCACACTGTGAAAAGAATCAACATAATGCAGTAAAGAGATAGAAATTATTGGAATATAATTTCACCCAATATTGGAATATAATAAACATAGTGCAGTAAAGGGGGTCTAACAACCTTACCCAACATTTCGTTAGGCAATCTGTATGGAAAAACTCCAATATAATTCCAAGAGAATTAACTAGACAGTCAGAGTCAATCAATGGAAATATATCCAAGAGTTGTATCACTATTTCACATTGTAATCAGCAAATCAAACAAATAGAAACCCGTGAGCTTGATTATTATCTGAAACAACTTGAACGGTACCAAAGACCAATGTTCAAGTGTCAATCAATTTATATCAACAACCAAAAGTTGGATTATCTAATTGATTGAACTACGCACAACCTGTGATATTTCAATTATATAAACAAATATAATGCGGAAAAAAAATAACATAGACACCAGAAATTTTGTTAACGAGGAAACCGCAAATGCAGAAACCCTGGGACCTAGTCCATATTTGAACACCACACTGTATTAATACAGTACAGACACTAGCCTACTCCAAGCTAACTTCGGACTGGAATGTAGTTCAGCCCTAACCAATCTCACACTGATCAAGGTACGGTCGCGTTCCCTAGGCCTCTGAATCCCAGCAGGACTCTACGCGGTTGATTCCATTAGCTGATCTCACCCACAACTGAGAGTTGCTACGACCCAAAGTCGAAACTTGATAAACCAATCTGTCTCACACAGAAAAGTATATTGAATAGATAAATCTATCTCCCATAGAAATACCTATGATGTTTGTTCCGTATTTTGATAAATCAAGGTGGACAGGAACCAATAGATACACCGGACTTATATTCCTGAAGAACGACCTAGTAATATCACCTCACAATAATATTAATCGTATGGTAGCGAAACAAGATATTGTTAAATCACAGACGATGAGACGAGGATGTTTGTGACAAATTTTTATCTTGTCTATCGGAGATTAAATCTCGAGAAAATCTTACAGAAGATAGTACTCAATACGATAGAATACAGCAAGATCAGAACATGCAACTATAGAGAAAATAGATAGGTCTGGCTTCATAATCCCAATGAAGTCTTTAAGTCATTAACCTATAATGGTTTTAGAAAAACCTAGGTTAAAGGTGAATCAACTCTGGTCGCAACTAGTGTCACACATGAGATGTGGGGATTAGGTTTCCTAGTTGCTAGAGTTCTCCCTTATATAGTCTTCAAATCAGGGTTTGCAATCAATATTACAATGGTAACAAAGCATTCAATATTCACCGTTAGTTGAAAATCTGATTAGACACAAGCTAATATCTTTCAACTGTTAGATCAACATAGTGCAGTAAAGGGATAGAAATTATTGGAATATAATTTCACCAAATATTGGAATATAATTTCACCTAATATTGGAATATAATCAACAATATTGCACTATTAGAAGATGACAATATTTCAAGAAATATGTAAGCAAGTTAAACTCAGCTTGAAATAACAAATGTGTATAATCGAAGTCTATATATCTATACGAGTTTTGTCTCAAATAAGAGATAGAGTAAATAGACTTTTAAGTGATAGATGAGTTCAAGTCTCCACATACCTTTTGTTGATGAAGTTCCACAAGCTCCCCTTAGTAGTTCTTCGTCTCCAATCAACGAACGCCGCGAAGTCTAAAGCTCGACTACACTTTCTATTTTAATCCGAGACTTTGCTATAACTAGACGAGAAATCAAAAATTATAGTTTTGACAGCTAAACTTGACAAAAAAGCTTGAGATAGAAATGCTTGCGAGTTCGACCGAGCAGAGGTCTAACAAGCATTAATAGTGAAACACGAATTAGTCGAAATCTGATAATTGGATTAACAAAAGAAAATACCAAAATTAAAACCCTAATTTCACGGGGAAAAAAATGACAAGAAAAGAAAAGAATCCTCAGATTGACTCCCAGAGAATAAACCATAAGAAGACACCCAAAACTCTCATAGCTAAAATAAATAATAACTCTATATAACTCAAGATCATCTGAAAACTGGTTAGAGACACTCATGACTAGCTTTACCCAAAGACAAAACCATATTGAACTTTCAAAAGACCTCACAAATCAATTTATGTCTGATAGAGACAAAACTACCAATATTCTCAAGTTCAAGGAAATTTAAGATAATTAAAAGGATGATACACATCACCAACGTCAAGTTGCAACCAAGGTGATACCAGAAAGCCATCTAACTAGCTACAGCAAAAAGGAATTTTGAGTAGGTGCTTGAAAACATAAATCATGCTGAATACTAAAGATGCACAACACAACCTGATGAAAGGATGACTAAAATTCATAGTTTACAGGTGCAAAAAAGGCAATCAAATCAAAGAAAAGAACCAATAAATTAGGGTTAACCAGATTGTAAAGAACCTAAGATTAAATGGGATAAAAACAATGAGATTGCAAAATACCTAGGGTGAAATGGATTATCACGATCTCAAACTAAGGCATGACAAAACCTCACCCAACAATTAAAAGTCTTATTCAACTTGATAGACAAAATTCAGCAATTATCATATTATATAGACCTATGGTGAACTAAATCCACATAATTTCAAATTAAGTCAAAAAGATACATGACTCCATCAATTGAGTCTACCTAATCTGTTCTGAGAAGCAAGAAGGCATGTGATTGAACAAACTTCCGAAGACCGAATTAAATCTTCTACCTCCTTGAAATTAAATATTGAATCTCCTTAGCTTCACCTCATATCCATGGACTTGTGTAACAGGTTTCCATCAGAGCCTATGAATGGAGGAATTAGTCGCATGGCCTGATTAAAAATAGCAGAAGATGTATAAAGGTTGGAAAATCCCAAAAAAGAAACAAGAAAAAATTATATTTGAAGGATGAAAAAGTAAATTCATGAACATAAGGATGGTTTTTTAAATACCTAAAATAACTATTGCGCTAAACAAAAGAAGTACTAAACAAGGAAATATCTATAACTATTGAATATAGGATAGATATCCTACATCACTCGCGGAGTCATCTATTTGATAGACCTGCCACTTCGTGAACAAAATGAGATGCCATGCACTACTTGTAATCACATTATATAAGAGAACTTAGACTACTAAAAGAAGGGTCGGAAAATATATGAGAGAACAAGAGAGATCATTGTATCTATAGCTACCCTAACTCTTTTTGTTCTTGAGAAGATTTATCCATTAGCTTGTAAATTTCATAAACACATAATGAAACCATTTCATCTTATTGATACAAGTATTAACATCAAACCCCGTAAATCGTACGGTTCTTTTACTCTATCCACTTTTATTGTATTTGCTACTCACTCGGATTTATATTTACTTTCCAACCTTTAGTATTTTATGGTATAGTTGCAAGTTTTCTTGTTGTTACAAATATTGTTATTACATTTGTACCATGCATATTTAAGAGTTCAATGATGCAATTTAGTTTCTAAATTATAATTTCAAAATCTCTAATTCGGGAAATATCTTGTTTCCCCAAAAAAGAAACTCATTGCATGCTTATAAAGTCTTAATTATTGGAAAAACGTTTATAACGTGAAAACAACCTTCAAAAAACGCACTTACTTACTATTTGTCACATTATATAGAGGTCACGGTTACACTACATGGCCTCCATTTTTTTCTTCAAACCTTTGAAAAGTTGCAAACATCTAAAGGTAATTTCTTGTCTTCAAAATTCAAAGTTGGATAATATTCGCAGCTACGTTGACGTCCCACTCTATGTGGCTAACAAAAAAAAAATTGCCTCTAATAAAGCATTAAAATGGTCTTCAGTAAAAAAAAAAAAAAAATCTCTCCTCCCCTTTTCTCTCTGCAAAAATTCTCATAATTGATTTTTCCTAAATCTTCAGGAATTCCTCTTTGTATCTCAAATCTACCAGATTGAATCTGATTTCTCAGATCTTCTGATACAATTATTTGTATATTACTTTTAAATAAAATAATCGCTTTATAGAACGATATTAAGTTTCCTAATATGTATTTTTTTTGTCATGTAATGGTTTTGTATGGTATTTAGATTACTTCTTGAATATTCTCAAAGAATAATCTTCTTGAATACAATCGATTGCATCAATCATCTAAGATGTTTCATCCAGCGCAATCTACTTCGGCATAACATGATTTTACGTGTATGTGAAGAACAAGGGATACCGATATTAGTTTTGGTAACGATGTTTTGCGCAAATTACTCCCGATAGCGACATTTGAATCTTAATGAAGAAGAAGACAATTCAAAATGTCAGATTACTAAAAAATAGGATACTTAAAGAGTTATAGTAATTGGACTAAAAGGGAGGGGCGGTGGCATCATTTCAAAGAGGACATCAAATTTTGGTTACCAACACCAAACAAAATCCAATCTTTTTGCTTCAATTTGGAAAAAAAGTCGCGTGCCACATTGACACAAAGTCACCATATATAAAGTCCTCCCTCGCTTCGCTCGGCCTAATTATTTTAATAAAATCAAGAAGAAATCTTGTTCTTTTAAATAAAATAAAATAATGTACACATATACAAGAAACAAAAAAAAAAGTGATGAAACAGAAGAACGCGCGATTGTGGGATAGTAAAACTAATTGGGGGATATAAATTACTTCTCCCAACCAATAGTTTCTGCTAAGGGGTGTCTTGGGGGGCAAAAATACTAAAAAACCATTTCCTCAAAATAAAAATTAAAAAACTTAAAATTAAAAAATAAAATCATATCCCTATTTCCATCTTCACCTCTTATTAATCTTTTTTAGGGTTATGGGTTTGAAACCTAAATATTCGCCACTCCCTTTCAAATTCTAAATTTTCCCCACTTCCTTTCAAATTCTAAATTTTCCCCACTTCTTTTCAAATTCTCTACTCCTCCTCTGCCATCTTCTCACTTTGAAAACGGTTTTTTTTTACATTCGGAAGTGATGAAGACCATGCCGGTAGTAATGAAGGCCATGCCGAAAATGATGAAGACCGTGCCGGAAGTGATGAAGACCATACCGATAGTGATGAATACCATGCCGGAAGTGATGAAGACCATGCCGGTAGTGATGAATACCATGTAAGAAATATGTTTTTACATCGCCGGAAGTGATGAAGACCATGTCGGAAAATGGTGCCGGCATGCTTGGTATCTAACATTCAATGTCGTAACTAAGTGTCGGCATGCTCGATAGAAATGTATCAATGCCGGTGGTCAAGTAAAAAAAAATCTTCAAGTTTCTGGATACTTTACATCATGTGACGGCATATAAATTCAAGCAACATACCATGCTGGTAGCAGTACCAGCATGCTCGAGGTCGAACACAGTCGGGAGGGTCTATGACCCCGGACCCCCTGGGTAAAAAACAACTTTTGTACCGGCATAGTTTTTTGGTTGAATACTATGTCGGCTTGAATTTAAAAATGGGGGATAAGCTCGGTGCTGGCATGGACGTGGTATGAATACCATGTCGGTATCGCTACTTCCCGCATTGTAATCATACCACGTCCATGCCTCTCTTTTTTTAATATGAAAATGGGTTGCATTGATGAGTTTAATGAGCAGTTTTATCTGCTTGAATACAATTTTCAATTCTTAATGGGAAAGAACTAAACCAATCTGATTTTCCTAATAAATCAGAAGATAATTTTGCAGCCACATGTGCTGCATTATTGACTGCTCTTTTAACATAAGAGCATGACCATGAATCAAAATACTTAAGAGAGTGAATACAGTCTTCGATTAAATTATTATGAAACCAATGAACAGCTCCCCTTCTGCCATTGACTGCCTGCACGACGTTGTAACAGTCCCCTTCAAGTTGAATTTCTTTGAGTCCCAATTCTCTGGCCCAACTGATTACTTCCCATAACGCCAGAGCTTTTACCTGTTCTGTATCTACTGCTTTTGTGGGGATGCATCTAACTCCATGGCAAATACCTCCAAAACCACGCCAAATAAGTCAAATGCCAGATTTTCCAGAATCTTTAAAAAATGCAGCATCAAAATTAATCTTGAATTTTCCCATTTCTGGACATTTCCAAGATATAACTTCCTGTATAACAATATTAGTAACAGGTTGGTGAGAAGTTTTAAGGTTTAACCAATTGATATACTCCCTGTTTATTTTTTTTTGCAGTGTCTAGCACATTGACCTGCACATTATCAAAAACCAGAGAACATCTGGCCTTCCAGATTAACCATAACCCTGAAATAATCTTTTTTAAATTGACATTCAGATTAGCAGGATTCTGATTATCAGACAAGAAAGTACTTACAAGCCAATCATGAAGTACAATATTGTTCATATAAGTTGCTAAGACATGATCAGTTGTACTCCAGATATTTTTCGTGACACTACAGTCAATTAGAAGCTGATGCATACACTCAGTGGTGTTCTCACACAGAGGGCATATATTAGGACAAGAAGAGACATACTTACTAATTTTGTCTCTAGTAGGCAGACAATTTTGAATGCACTTCCATAAGAAATGCAAGATTCTAAGAGGAAGATTACTTTTCCAGAACTTTTTCCAATTCCAATTAGTGTGGGTATTGGTAGTAGTTGAGTTCTATATGGTTTTATAAGCAGACTTAACAGTAAAATTGCCATCATGAGTATGTTTCCACCTAAGTTTATCTCTGCCATTATATGGTATTCTTATCCTAGATATATTGTTGACTGTGTTATTATCAAATAAGTTACAGATCATGTTTCTATCCCACTGTTTAGTATCATGATTGATAAGCTGGCTAACCTTTACCATGTTGGCAGAGACAAAGGTGTTATCAACAACTTTACTAGTACCTGGCACCCAAATATCCTTCCAGATGTTAATTCTAAAACCATCACCTACTTCCCAACACACATTATCTTTAAGAATCTCCAGACCTTGTTGTATACCTCTCCAAATCCAAGAGCCTGAGCTATTGAGAGTGTCAGTTAAGGGGGTAATACCATAAAAATACTTACTTGCCAAAAGTTGGACCCAAAGAGCATCTGGAGAGTGTATCACCCTCCAAGCTAGCTTAGATAACAGATCTTGGTTCATTATAGCAGATTTTTTTATGCCTAATCCTCTCAAATCTTTGGAAATAACAACTTTTTTCCACTTCCTGAAGTACATACCTTTTTTCCCTTTCTTTTTGTTCCACCAAAACCTCATATGTATGGAATCCAGCTTGTCAGTCATATTTTGAGGCATAGGAAACACAGCCATTTGGTGGGAAGCAATTGTACCTAAGACAGATTCAATGAGAATAGTTCTTTCTGGTTGATTCAGAAATTGAGCTTTCCAGTTTTCCAGTCTACCATAAGTGTTATCAATTAGGCTAGAGAAATATTCCATCTTGTTTTGCTGAAGAAGGAGAGGAACACCCAAATACTTATCATTTAAAGCTAATTTCTTAATTTTCATAATATTAGCAGTATCATTTTTAACATGATTAGGAATCTTAGAGCTAACAGATAAACCAGACTTATTATAGTTGACAGCTTGGACAGTATATATACTGGAACTGCTCTATAATTTTACTGAGATTCCTAGCTTCCTTAGTATTTGCTTTTGAGAAAAGCAAACAATCATCTGCAAAAAATAAGTGTGATATAGAAGGAGAATTCTTATTAGCTTTCATTCCCTGAATATCACCATTGATTTCTGCATTTATAAGAGCTCTAGAAAAAGAGTCCATCACAATGATAAATAGGTAGGGAGACAAGGGATCTCCTTGCCTTAAACCCCTTTGAGGAATAAAGGTATCACCAGGAGAACCATTTAACAATATGGAAGTACTGACAGTAGAAAGACATTGGCTAATCATGCTGCAAAATTCATTACAAAAACCAAGTTTAGAGAGAATGTTAAGCAGGAAACTCCATTCAATTCTGTCAAAAGGTTTTGACATGTCCAGCTTAGTAGCCATCCAACCTTTTACAGCTCTGCAATGCTTCATTGAATCAATTAACTCATGAGCAATCACAATATTATCAGTAATAAGCCTACCATAAAGAAAAGCATATTGAAAAGGAGATATAATCTTATCAAGCAAATCTTTTAGTCTACAGTAAAACCTTTGTTTCAGAATATTATTGGGACCATATAAAATTATTCTTATATGGAGTTTATTCTTATATAAAGGTAAATTTTACAAAGATTAAGCCAAATTGGGACCAAATTTTTTTATTCATTTATGGAGTTTATTTCGTTATAGAGTATTCTTTTATAAAGGTTTTACTGTAGTAGATATTATTTTGAAATAATATTATAGGCCACATTACATAGACTAATAGGTCTAAAATCAGCAGCATTTTTGGGATTATTGATCTTAGGGATTAGACTAATGAAGTTGTGATTCAACTGTTTAAGCATATGTTTACTTCTAAATAAAGATTGGATCATTCTAACATTGTCATCACCAATAGTAGGCCACATTTCTTGATAAAATCCAGGTGGAAAACCATCTGGTCCTGGTGTTGTCCAAGGTTGCATACTAAAAACCACTATTTGTGTGACCATCCTGCAGAGGATGAGATTATTTTATAAGTGATGAATACTTCTTCGCTTTATTAATTCACCTAGAATGGAGCATGTAGCAACCATCCCCCGAATATTCTGTGAATTTTAGCATTATTGATTAATGCATTAAACGCCTTGTATTTCCTGTGATGTTCCTAGTAGAACTCTCATTGTTGGTGCGGCATGATGACTGATTGTTACTCGCAGCAGAGTAGCATGAATATCCAAGTACCAACAATGAGGCATGCACGAAATGCCCGTACAGGCTGTAAATTCTCGGTGTGTTATACTAGCCCGATTGAGCATATATCTCTTGGTGTGTTATACTAGCCCGATTGAGCATCTAGACTTTCCATAGCAGTCTCAGAAACAATCACGACCACGCAAGTTGGCCGCATGTTTTAACCAGCCTAGAAGAACCCTAACAGGAGCAGGCTATCACCACAATGACCATCAACGGGCCCGTTTATACCCTAATCGGTCGAACATATATCGCATCTCCCAAAAGCCACCAAATGCCAGCCTAAAGGAGATGGTCGTGAAGCATCTTGAAGGAAGCGTGAACGAGCAAGACTGCTAGCAGCGGTATTAAAATCAGCCACGACCGTCCAACTTCGCCGGCGCGATCGGACGGCGTGGATCATCCTATGGACGGTTGGACAAGCTTGTCCTGCATACCGGCGGCCCCCTTCATACTTACCTAACCGACCTTCTCACGAGCAAAGCCTTAGAGCGACAAACGTTTACTCAAAACAAGGCTGACGTGATGCTTTAAAGGGTTATGTGTCGCAGTTTGGTCACAACCATCCAACTTCACCGGCATGTTTAGATGGCTTAGATCAAACCTATGGCCATGGAACAGGTACCAACATGTTCACCGCCTGCCCAATGTGGGACCTACACGATTGTCCCCCCCAAGGGAGAAGCATAACATGCAAAACCGATCGGGTGAAGTTACATGGGCGTGAACTATACGAAACCCTAATTAGGGTTTTGCGACATGTTACATGTGTCAAAAATCGATCACGAGCGTCCATCTTCGCAAGCTTAGGTGGAGGGTGTAGATGTAGATTTAAAAGGTCTCGAGCATGTTAACATGATCACCATGGGCCCATCTACACGCATAACTGATCGACCAAGGACAACCATGGCGGAACGCCTTGAAACGCGGGCCTGAAGTAGCCATATCGCGCGGTTTCCATTTCCTTTGTGGCATTAGAGTTCTATCGCAAATCGATCTCGACCACTCAATTCGTCCGCAGATAAGGTATGGACGGCTACACCGTCATGCCGTCTACACGCTGCACGGATGGCCCTTCCAAAAACGTGTCCCAAGCTTGGATTCGACCAAGATGAAGAGTGATGCTTGCGCACCTCTTCATAAACCCTAATTTCACTAACGGTCGCAGATAAGCATCTCAAAGATCATCTCGTCCGTTCAACTTTACCTGCTTGGTTATAGAACCCTAGTCACGAGTTAATTGGTCAATGAGGCGTCATGATGATCACCATCCGCCACTCTATCACACCATGTGGTAGGCCAAGGGAGGGCTTGCTAGCGCAGCCTCCAAACCATCACATGAAGTAGGAAGGGTATAATGCTCAACAACGATGCTTCATATATGCCGAATACATTCGATGCATAACATGCATAGAATACACACGATACTTTACAAGTATCGACTTCTTAAATAACTTAGTTATTTAACTAGCATTACATGATACCTTCTGTGGGTCCCACGATCCACACACTCGAGACATCAATCATGTCACAAACTGGGGGATACATACTGGGGTATTGGTCTGGCGGTTTACAGCGTGCAACGCGCCATCACAAGAACGTGTCAGGAAGACATGGACGGTTAGCGATGATGGGAGAAGTGGGCAAGACCGATCGTGTAACACTAACACACAACTCCACTACTCCATCACTCCACTTCCTCCAATTCCCACGAGAGACGTGAATAAGGCTCAAGTGACTTGTATAAATAGGTTCTCCTCCCTATTTCCACAACAGACTAAAAACAACACAGAAACCAAGTGTTAATACACAACGTATTCAAACACCCAGAGCCTGCTTGAATTATTCGTAAGCCTGCTCACCTTTCTGTTACAAGTCATAAGCAAGCCTACACCTTCACAATCTCAACACCTTCTTCGCTTCCCTCCCTAAGATCAACCACATCTCCTTCACGTTGTGACCGAAACAAGTTTGGAATGGCCATTTCTTGGTTTAGGCCAGAATTGTATAGATTTATCTTTCGAAACAAAAGCACTCACCGCGCAGTGCATTTGTTTAGGGTTTAGATTCATTCCTCATCCACACACCCTAAATTACCAAATCCGGCAGGAATAGTTTTCACCCATAAATAATTGGCGACCACAGTGGGAGATTAATCTTTCGGTTGCAAGATCAATTTTCAATTTCATTTAAATCTGTTCAAATTGCAAGATGGTAGAACTTAGGTCAGGATTAGCGATCAATTCCGATGGAACCAGTGCCGACAGCACTCTGTGTGTTACTGTCCCTGTCAGTGGAGCTGCCGTGCAGAATGTGACCAATACATATCGTGGAGCCGTCTCCTCTACCACTAACACCAGCGGACCAGTGGATATTCCCGTAGGCATGACACCTCCTATCACCAGAGCCAGAGCAGCCGCGAATCCCGGCATTTCTTCAAGTGTAATGTCTCCGGTCGTCACCAGGGCAACCGTCACTCCTTCATCAGGACGAGGGGCTAGAGGAGCAAGAGGAGGACAACCCTATATCACCATGGTAGACTTGATGGAAAGACATGAAGTTCTTGCTAGAGCCCAAACAGATATGGCTGCGACCTAGAAAGAGGTACTTACTTTTCTCAAAACCCTAACCGAACGATTGCCGTAGGGGCCACGCCATCCCCTGGAACCAATGAGGAACGTGTTCGATGCACCCGGGGAAGGCATTTCAATGGCGCATACCCGCATGGACGAGGGAACTCGTGACACTCCTGAATGCCCAAGGGAAAAAGTCCAACCATCCAACTTTATTACGCGTGAGGACTTGGAGCGACTCCTCCGAAGCCAGGACAAAGGAAATATGGAGGAAATACACCAACACCAGTCTCCATACCCTCAAGATGTACAACGAATTCCTGTCCCAAGGGGCTATGTCTCTCCTCAATTCTCCCTTTATGACGGTACTAGTAATGCTCGTGAACATGTATCTCGATTTCTGGTATCTTTAGGAGAACACGAATACAATCATGTTCTCCGCCTGAAAAAGTTCTCGAAGACACTTACCGGAAGAGCATACACTTGGTATAACAGTCTCGCACCTAACAGTATATCCAATTGGAGTGAGATGGTCGACGCCTTCTACGGGAAGTATTTCTTCGTGTCAGAGCAGGTCACCTTTTCAGATTTGGGAAGAATTTTTTAACGGAATAATGAGCATCCGAACGACTTCGTCAAAAGGTTTAGGACTCAAGCGTTGGATTGTCATGATCTGAATGTCACCGAACGCCAGCTGGTGGAGCTATGCATCAGCGAAATGATTCCCATATACCGTGCTTTGTTAGAGAATCTGGGCTTCCAAACATTTTCGGAGCTTCATGAAGCCGCTAAGCGCTCTGCTACGACAACCCCAGCATTGTTGGAAAGAACAAAAATCGTTCAGAACGAAGATGCGCGTGAAAATCGAGGAAGCAGGCGCCTCATCAACAAGCAATATAATACAGTTCCTTCTGTGAGCGTGGTGAGTGAAGGAGGAAAGAGGAAAGCGTCGACAACAGAACAACCGCCCAAGCGTACAACATAAACACATACGAATCTGTCTCGAAAGAAAGCGGACAAAGCTCATGTACAAGAGTTCGGAGATGCGGTTCCAAACTTCCCCTTTCCCATGAGTGAAGTGATAGAACTCCCAAAATCATGGATTCAAGATGACGCGATCAAGATACCACCTATCAGACGCCCACCGACCGAAGACGAGATGACAAATCCCAAATACTGCCACTACCATAGGTTTTTCCATCACCCGACCAAAGATTGCAACAAGTTGAAGAAAATTTTCAGAGAAAAGGTGAAAGCATGAGAACTCCAGTTAGGAAACGAGGGCGTTCATAGGGATCCTCTTCCCATTAGAAGCTGCATGATCTCGGGAGATTCTGTTCGCAAGACTGTACAGACTATGATGGAGCGCTTGTGTGAAATATTATATCTCTCAAAAGGACAACGTCAAGACATGTTCACAGCCCTCAATCATGTTGTGTCAGGCAGGCGTTTGTATATGGAAAAGGAAACAGTCTCAAGGTCGCAGTCTTTCCTTGAGGACACGACCAGCAAAGGGGACTGGGGACTCCTGACCATCACTCGTTTGAAGGATGTCGAATTCGACAGCACGTTGATTGACGCAACCTCCGAATTCAACATCATCACTGTCAAGACTCTGAGGGCCGCAAGGATTTCAAAATAAGAAGCTACTCGCAGCCCAACCGTGATTAGGAGCTCAGAAGGAGAATTCAGAGACGCCTATGGATACATTGACCTCGAAGTGAAAATCGGTAATACTCTAACACATGCTAAATTTTACATAGTGAAAGAGTGTTCGAATTACGACATGATCTTGGGGCACCCGTGGATACACGACAACTAGGAGTGAGTCCTTTGACAATTTCAGTACCTGAAAGAATCTCCAACAAGCCGTCAAATCCCGGGGATTGTTTGTCGCCGTACCGACACCTTGCAAACATGACGCAACTTCCTGGAGAAAGCTCAAAGTCGTACCTTAAAGGGTTCCGAGCCCATGTAAGTCTCATCGAACAACCCTTTTTACAAACAGTAAAGCCTCTTCCCGCTGAGGCTCGGGGACTTGTTTCAATCAACAACCTAACCGCCACTAAGAGATGTGAGTGGGGTGCTAGTCCTTTCAAACGTTTTACTAAGAGCTTGGAAGCATTCAAAGACAACGTGTCCCAGAAACAAGATAATGTGCCAAGTCCAAATCCGTTTCAAATTGGGGATATGGTAGCAAAGAAGACCATGTTTCAAGTTGGAAACGTGGAAGTGAGGATGACTGGCCAATCTGATCCATCGGTGACAAAGGAGGATGAACCATACTTGGTAGTGGATGTCATCCTAGGCGGCTACTGCAAGATCATCAACGCTGACAAGCTTGAGGGTGTGACGATCCACTCACGGTGGCTTAAACCCTACAGTACCTAAAGACGTTGTGCTACTCTTCCTCTTCAGCGTTCTTCATAATGACCTCTCCAGCGTTCTTTGTGATGATTTCTCCAGCGTTCTTCGTGATGGTTCCTCCAGTGTTCCTCCAACAATTTCCCTTTTCTTGCTATTTTGTAATTCCTTCAAAAAATGATTGCAATACTTGCATTCATTAGGGTTCCAATTTCCCAATTAAAGTATTATTTTCTTTAGAAATTTTTACCCATGGGCATGACACAAAGACCCAGGTTCGACCTGAGTCATCATTACCCACCAGATTAAACCATCATTACCCACCAGAATAAACCAGAGAACCCTAAAAGGAAAACACTTCACACCTTTCGGGAAAGTTGGAGGAATAGAATGCATACAAAGGAAAAAAAAAAGAAAAGCATCTTAAACAGTTTTTCCCAGCCTATGTCAGAAGGCCGCAGACGAGCTTACGCCAGGAGGGTGCGGACTGGTCCGTGGCATTTCATTATGGCATTACTTCTCTTCTCACAAGGATCACGTACAATCATATGAAGGAACAATCACTATGATGCAGTCTTAATGAAGAATTTATTTCAAAAAGCTTGTCCAAACAAGTAAACAAAAATAAGATAAACCTTGAACTCAGCCGCCACTGAGTACAGGGAGAAAGGCGTTCACAAGGTCACAAAAAATACTAAGAAGAAAAGAGAATTAACAGGAAGATTCAGTCATCAAGAAGGTCAACACTGTCCTCTCCACCATTGAAGTCTGCCTCAACGTCATCACGTGCCGCTACTGCTTCTTCCTCCGGGTCTGCCTCAGCCTCCACTTCAGGTATTTCTGCAACCACGTTGTCCACGATGTCCCCAGTAGGGGAAGCTTCCATATCTTCCTCAAGAGTTGCTGCAACATTGGAGATCGTGCTGACGACTTTCGGGAGCTCGGGTTCGTCCGTATCAGAATCAAGAATGATCACACCATCGCGGATCGGATAATCATCCATATCTTCCCGTGGAGGCCATTCATGTTCAAATCTTCGCCTTTTCAGTCGCGCAGTAAATCTCTCAGCTCTTGCGCTTACCGGTGGTTGCGGCGCTTCTTCAAGCCTCCATTTTTCTTCCCTGTCGATTAAAGTCAGAAGACCACGAACGCGCTCTCGAGAAACACGAAGGTACAGAATTGGCATGCCTCGTATGGCGCGATCAGCTTCGAGAAGCGGAACGTCAATTCTAGCCATCACCTCCTCAAACAGAGCATCAGTCTCATGCATTGGGCCGCGTCAGCAAGTGGGGCCATTCAAGACCATGAAGCCGGTAGTGGTCAAAGCCACAAGACGGACATAAGGTCAATGTTTGAGAAGGATGGGACCCAAGTTTAATCAACATGCATAAAGATCCCGTATTCATTCACACATATTATAACACGATCTTTTTATACTCATGAGAGCCGTGTCTACGAAATTCAAGCCAAAAATGACTTCCTCAAGGAATGAAAGAAGTTTACCAAAAACTAGGTTTGGCGTCAAAAAAAAGGGGGATGACGGAGCACTTACCTGACGAGCGAACAATGGCGGCGGAAGTCCGGCGACGTACAGGCAGTGGCAGCAACGCGTCCAGCGACAACAACACGTCACATCAACACGTCCGGCAGCAACGCGTCCAGCGACAGCAACACGTCCGGCAGCAAGACGTCCAGCAATAGAGGGTCGTGAGCAGGGGGAGCAAAGCCGAGCACAAAAAAAAAACGTGAGAAAAGAAAGGGGGTCGGCCCCTTTTATAAACAAAATTTGGAAGAATCCCAATATGACAAGGATTCCTCTTTTGATTGGATTCCTTTTTTTTTTCAAACACCCAAGGAAGGAAACCGGTCCCACCCAGGACTCCATGCTTGCAACAACATGTTCACATGCGCGGTTAATAGCGGACGATCAAGGCTTTCCGGGTAAGCTCCCCTCATCTCGCCCTCTTATGTTATATATGTCACCATATCATGCCTACCCCACAATAGTGTAACCATTATATGCTAGGCAGAGGACTTAATGTTGATGGTGGATTTTAGTTCAGGGCTAAAATTGTAAAACCAATATTTGTGTGACCATTCTGCAAAGGATGAGATTATTTTATAAGTGATGAATACTTCTTCGCTTCATTAATTCACCTAGAATGGAGCATGTAGCAACCATCCCCCGAATATTCTGTGAATTTTAGCATTATTGATTAATGTATTAAACGCCTTGTATTTCCTGTGTTGTTCCTAGTAGAACTCTCATTGTTGGTGCGGCATGATGACTGATTGTTACTCGCAGCAGAGTAGCATGAATATCCAAGTACCAACAATGAGGCATGCACGAAATGCCCGTACAGGCTGTAAACTCTCGGTGTGTTATACTAGCCCGATTGAGCATCCAGACTGTCCATAGCAGTCTCAGAAACAATCACGACCACGCAAGTTGGCCGCATGTTTTAACCAGCCTAGACGAACCCTAGCAGGAGCAGGCTATCACCACAATGACCACCAGCGGGCCCGTTTATGCCCTGATCTTTCGAACATATATCGCATCTCCTAAAAGCCACCAAACGCCAGCCTAAAGGAGATGGTCGTGAAGCAGCTTCAAGGAAGCGTGAACGAGCAAGACTGCTAGCAGCGGTCTTAATATCAGCCACGGCCGTCCAACTTCACCGGCGTGATCGGACGGCGTGGATCATCCTATGGCCGGTCGGACAAGCTTGTCCTGCACACCGGCGGGCCCCCTTCATACTTACCTGACCGACCTTCTCACGAACAAAGCCTTAGAGAAACAAACGTTTACTCAAAACAAGGCTGACGTGATGCTTTAAAGGGTTATGTGTCGCAGTTTGGTCACAACCATCCAACTTCACCGGCATGTTTGGATGGCTTAGATCAAACCTATGGCCATGGGACAGGTACCAACATGTTCACCGCCTGCCCAATATGGGCCCTACACAATCGTCCTCCCCAAGGGAGAAGCATAACATGCAAAACCGATCAGGTGAAGTTACATGGGCGTGAACTATACGAAACCCTAATTAGGGTTTTGCGACATGTTACATGTGTCGCAAATCGATCACGAGCGTCCATCTTCGCAAGCTTAGATGGAGGGTGTAGATGTAGACTTAAAAGGTCCCAAGCATGTTAACATGATCATATGGGCCCATCTACACGCATGACTGATCGACCAAGGCCAACCATGGCTGAATGCCTTGAAACGCGCGCCTGAAGTAGCCATGTCGCGCGGTTTCCATTTCCTTTGTGGCATTAGAGTTCTATCGCAAATCGATCTCGACCACTCAACTTCGCCGGACGAATTGAGTGGCCTAGATCACACTTTCACGAGACAATGAGGTATGGGCGGATACAACGTCATGTCGTCTACACGTGTGCATGGACGGCCCTACCAAAAATGTGTCCCAAACTTGGATTCGACCAAGATGAAGAGTGATGCTTGCGCACCTCTTCATAAACCCTAATTTCTCTAACGGTCGCAGATAAGCGTCTCAAAGATCATCTCGTCCGTTCAACTTTACCTGCTTGGTTATAGAACCCTAGTCAGGAGTTAATTGGTCAATGAGGCGTCATGATGATCACCATCCGCCACTCTATCACACCATGTGGTAGGCCAAGGGAGGGCTTGCTAGCGCAGCCTCCAAACCATCACATGAAGTAGGCAGGGCATAATGCTCAACAACGATGCTTCATATATGCCGAATACATTCGATGCATAACATGCATAGAATACACACGATACTTTACAAGTATCGACTTCCTAAATAACCTAGTTATTTAACTAGCATTACATGCTACCTTCTATGGGTCCCACGATCCACACACTCGAGACATCAATCATGTCACAAACTGGGGGGATACATACTGAGGTATTGGTCTGGCGGTTTACAGCGTGCAGCATGCAACGCGCCATCACAAGAACGTGTCAGGAAGACATGGACGGTTAGTGATGATGGGAGAAGTGGGCAAGACCGATCGTGTAACACTAACACACAACTCCACAACTCCACTTCCCACGAGAGACGTGAATAAGGCTCAAGTGACTTGTATAAATAGGTTATCCGCCATATTTCCACAACACACAGAAACCAAGTGTTAATACACAACGTATTCAAACACCCAGAGCCTGCTTGCATTATTCGTAAGCATGCTCACCTTTCTGTTACAAGTCATAAGCAAGCCTACACATTCACAATCTCAACACCTTCTTCGCTTCCCTCCCTAAGATCAACCACATCTCCTTCACTTTGTGACCGAAACAAATTTGGAACGGCCATTTCTTGGTTTAGGCCAAAATTGTATAGATTGATCTCTCGAATCAAAAGCACTCACCGCGCAGTGCATTTGTTTAGGATTTAGATTCATTCCTCATCCACACACCCCAAATTACCAAATCCGGCAAGAATAGTTTTCACCCATAAAAAGTGATACATGGCACAATGTAGTCTAAATAGGAGCTAGCACTGGGTGGCATAGAAGTTCTGCTCATTTTGAAGAAATGATTCTTCAAGTTTGCAGCAATGTCATCCCTATCAGTAAGCCAAATACCCATATCATTCTGAATGCTATCAATCTAAGTTCTTTTCCTTCTAAAATTGGTTTTATTACCACGTCCATGCCGGCACCAAGCTTTTTCAGCTGCAAAAATGGTAGATTCAAAGTAAAAAAATCAAATTTTCAACCTTTTAGCAGCAATTCTCTCTTCATAATCATCCTCCATTTTCACCAAAAAAAGTTCCCTCTTTTTTTTCCCCTCCTACTCTCACCCCACTCACCCAAATACAAATAAAAATACACACTAATACTTAAGATTTTTCCTAATTATAATTAAACACTAAACCTGATTAGTGAGGGGTAGATTAGGAATTTTAAAAAAAATACTTAGATAAGGGGTGACCCTGATTTGATATTTGGATCCAGTTTTTGTCTTTTTCCTCCCAATTAGTTTTGACACCCCCAATTGGGCAATCAAACAGAAGTTAATCACCTTCTCTTCTAGCTTGTAAAACAGTTTGGAGGAAGTCGGTACTCGGTAGCCAATTCTTAATCACCTTCTTACACACAAACCTGTCTATTATTTTGAATCGGAGGGAGTACAATATAACACGGGGTACATTATTAACACAGGGAAGAATAGATTAATGCACTTGACAAATTCAATATCTTGTGCAAATCAGCTGAATGGCGGATTTACCTAAGCTCTTTGTTGTATTACATGTTAGCAGGACCAACACAGCCTTCTAGTTCAATGAAGCAGCAGGCTAATTGCTTTTTCCTCCAATAAACCTTTTCTGTTATCACTTTTGATTTTGTTGAGAGTAGATGAAGGATTCTGAAGAGATGGAAAAGCCAAAGGATCGAATGAACCATGAATGCACTGACACGCACACAGTTGGAAAAGGTGCCTGAAAGACACAAGGTGACTCATTTAGTTATTTGGAATATTGAAGCTTTCTGCGCCTGGATATTTCAAATCGCCCTCCTGTGCCCTCCAAAAGCCCAAATCTGCAAACAGGATATTATTATTTGCTAAAAATTGGAGGGGAAAAAAATCTGCTCTAATTCTGGCAAGGACAATTGATCCATCCACAAACAGGTTCTTATTTCTATTTCAAGGCATCATGGACTTCTTTTATTTAACTAGGATTTGACAATTCTCTAAAGTTGCTTCCAGACTTCCAAGGAACAATGAGGCATCCACTAAGAATATCATAAGACAAACTCGATTGAGTTATAACTATGGTTAGGTCAGGGGGGAAATTTGTTACGAAATCATTTAGTTATAACCACGGTTAGGTCAGGGGAAAATCTTACTTTAAGGTCTCTATCCCAACTTCCTGTACATAAAGCACTCCCATCAGCAGACAAACCTAAACAACTGATCCGTCCATTATGTGAGTTCTGTAATGATCCCAAGTTCAGAACCACCTGAGACGAGAAAAATAAGTAGTTAGCCAGCATACCTCCTGACTTGGTAATAACTGTTGTAAGTCATCTTGCCGGCAAAACCTCCCCTGTGAGTAGAAATTCAATTCCACAAAAGTAGTAGACTTATTGACTTACATGCAGACATCATCTGAGAGAGAAAAAAGGAAACCGGATATTTCATATATAAGTCAGGAGTAGTTTTGTAATCTACTGAAGCACTAATATGGTCAAACAGATTATACTTATGGTTGCCTTGATTGCTTGCCAATAAAATGTTTATTATGGTGTATGATACATCAAGCGAGGATTCAATTTTCACAATGGAAGACTTCTCGTCACAAACACTCTAACAACTTAATAAGGCAAAGGCATGTTCTTCGTGTTGAAACTTTAAAAAGGAGCACGTACCTTTGCCAATAAAGTATCCCATACATAACAATCACCATTTGAGTATCCGACAAACAAAAGTCTGCCTGATATTGAAAAGGCAATGGACGTCACTGCAGGTATACTATCATCATTGTGTTGCTGATGGTAGACCTGGAGCTCGTGTCCAGTCCTCACATCAAACAACCTGCATGTACCATCATCTGACCCAGTTCCAAACCGCTGCCCATCTGGGAAGAATTTTACAGTGTTCACATCTCCCTTATGGCCGTGATAGGTACGCACAGCTCGAGTACCTTTGCGACTATCCCATAAACGAGCAGTTGTGTCACATGAACCAGAAACAAATATACTTGGATCTGATGCGTTTATCGAGGCACTGAAAGAATTAAAGCAACAGATCAGTGTGGTCAGAAAAAAAAAATGCATAAACACAATGCTTTAAAATCTACAATTGTAACCGGAAAGCAGAGTTATTGAATAGAAATGTGCAATTCTATTGAATAACAACAAGTGCAACGTAAGACTGCCCCGCCACGACAAGATTTACTTGCACAGCTATGCAGATCACTGGATATAAAGACAAGAAGAGTCGTATAGCTAGAAAGTAGGAGACACTATTTCCTTGATAAGACGTACTATTACTCCAATGGTACCTCAATACATCAGAAGTGTGGCCTGAAGGAAATTCACCACCGAAAACAGAAACTCTCTGACCTGTAGTCACATCCCACAAAACGCATGTCTGATCTCCAGAGCTTGTTATTAGGTGAGCATCCTCATTAGGAACATATTGACATGAGGATACATAACCTTTGTGCCCACTAAGCATTTTCGATATAGGCAAATTTCCATCTTTGTCAACTGAAGAATTAAGATTGAAGGTGGAGCACAGGTTATCAAGGCCCCCACATGCCACGGACTGACCATTGGGAGAAAAGGCACACGTCATAACCCATGCACAGGGTAGTTTAATAGCATGTGTTTTCTGGCTCGTTAGAGCATTCCACACAATTAACCTTCCATCTTGAGATGCGCTGACAATTCTATTCTTTTCAGGAGTCCAATCTAATGAGTACACCTGCCAAAAGAAAAATGGAAAACAGAAGTTAGATTCTATCATTTCGAAATCAAAACATATAATTTTCAATGTACTTGATCAGAAGACTCGACAGCGTAGCGAAAATTATGAATGTGAAAGATATGATGTAGGACGCCAACAATACCCATTATCACCATTCTGAACAACTTCTGTAAGAAAACCTTAAGTCTGTTTACTTACGTAAGACGGAATGCTGTTCTTCATAAGATTCACAACCCTTTGAAGTGAGATTCTTCTACCATCAATCTTCTGATACCCAAGTTATATATGCAATGCCCTAGAAAAGGTTACAGGCTTACAGCTTAAGTTGACTAGATCACAGGGTAACTCTACAAATCTAGTCATCAGCAGAAGACTGTTCGAGATAACAAATACCAAAAAATATCGTAGGATACTTTTACTAAAAACAAAAGCAAGTGCACTAATTAACTTTACAGAATAAGTGTTCTTCCCTTATTCTTTGTTTTCACTTAATTGCGATTACTTCAGCCAAAAAAGCTGACACGTGTTTTTCCCTGAAACACGTACTTGCACGCAACTAGAGGAATGATGCTGGTGACTCGAGAACAGCAATTTATCAACGTTTTGGGTTAGTGATTCATTACAAGTTCTTTAATATCTCATGATGCTACAGCTAACTTTATGACCCGATACATAATTTCGATTTTTCTCTCTTCTCAATAACAATAGAGACACCTAGCTTAATCTATGTAATAAGAGTCAATGAAATCACTAAGAAGATAGACCAGGAGACATACATCGTATAAGATACTCGAAAGCACTTGAGTGTCTACTTGTACAAAATGCTAATGTTGGGTGCACTTGTACAAATACACAGTTCAACATATTTCCATTTATAAGTTTCTCAACAATTTCAGATCTCAATAATAGCTAAGAAAAGGCACATAATTACTAATAGAAAATTGTAGGACAGAAATGTTTGGCGTGCCAGTGTCTGGGTCACGCATGCATACCATTGTGGAAGAGTATATGTAATTGAGTTCACCTTCATACAAAAATAGAAAGAGAACAAATTTAAAGACAGAAAAAACCTACTTTTCCAGCATGACCTTGCAATGTTCTACAACAAACCAGATCCGTAGGACCAAGGCTAATTGGTGTTCTTCCGTGTGATTTAGCATGTCGAGCAACTACAAAAAAATCAAACAGATCTAACAAATTACAAACATTTTAAAACAAGTTTCAAATCAGGAGGAAAACAAAAATCAATTAAAACTATTACCATCAGTATCCAGTAGATGAAGTCGTGTTTGTTTTAATCGTTCTCGAAGTGCATCAACATTTTCTGTAGCAGCTACATGCTGCTCTTTCAACTCTTCAACAGACATTTGCACAAAGAAAAAAAAATGTAAATATAGATATCTCAAAATGATGGAGAGCATTTTATGTTTCTTTAGGAATGTTTTTAAACTAGGAATGTACTACAAAATAGGGACGTTTTTAGTTGTTTCCGCGTTTAGTTTAGGGTTTATTTCTGTAATGGTCATCTTTCTAGTATAAATAGGCTATTAGACTTAGTCATATGGGAGAGATATTTAGTTATTAGATTGGTCATCCACGTCAGATTGAGCAACCTCCTAAGTCCTATGCGATGGCCAATCTAGCAACGAAAAGCCTAACAATTCGGCGTTTAACGCCGAACAATAGGGTGTTTGATCTCACGCCGAATCAAACGGCGTTGGACCATAGTCAACTAAGTTGACGCGCCGCTCTGTTCGACGTTGAGAAAAATCGATACATACAGAGAAACTCGGCCTCTCCTCCATTACAGTTCTTCCCAAAAAAAAAAAATCCTCCCAAATATGTTTTTCAAGAGATCTTCATTTCTATAACTTTATTTTCTAATTCCTCCCGTGGGTTTGTGCTTCATCGAATTTGTGGTCGATTGAAAGTGGTTTGGCGCGATTCCATTCATGAAATAATCTGAGGTAAGAAATTTAAGTTTTAGGATTTTTGATGTGATTTAATTCAAATTGATGATTGATATTTGGTATTTAGATGATGTAGATGATATGTGTATGATTTAATATGATGATTTGTGATTTTTTTTAGGGATTTAATTTGATTATGTGTGATGAATAGAAAAGAAATTTTGATTTTTGTGATGAAAATGAATTATAATTTGTATGATAATTTGATTAGTTGTATATGAAAATGAATTTGTATGATAATTTGATTAGTTGTATGATGAAAATGAATTTGTATGATAATTTTATTAGTTATGAATTGAGTATGGATGAAAATGAATGATAATGATATTTTAGTTGTATGAGATGAATGATAATGATAATTAGTATGATTAAAATGAATTATAATGATAATTAGTATGGATGAAAATGAATGATAATGATATTTTTTTTCATATTTGTTATTGATTGTAGTTACGAGTATGGATGAATTGCTAGCCCGGTTGGATATAGTTTCGTCAAAAAATTGTGATAGACATGTTTGTCAAGATGTTACGAAAGAGTATCGCAGTGTAAGCTTTAGAGGTAGTTTCAAAGAAATCGAGAAGTATTATAAAATTGTAGTGAAAGATAATCCGATAGCAAAACAATTTTGTGATAATTGTGGCTTTTCCTCTGTTTTTGAGTTTGATTTCGCCAATGGGGATAGAGCCTTAGTTGAAGCCATAGCCGAGAGATGGTGGAAAAGTACTAGGAGCTTTCATTTTCGGGAGTTTGAGATTGGCCTCCTTCCCTTAGATTGGTACATGTTAACGGGAATTCCCACTGGTGACCCTAGTAAACGACCAGTAGTTATGCTGCATTTGGGTAGTAATCTAACATATCCAGCTTTGGATTATTTGTATTTTTCGGAGATCAATAATCATGGTATATGGGATTCCAAGACTAATACATTGTCCTTTTTTTTTTTTGCTGAATCACATTCTTTTTTATTTATTTATAATCTCAAATAGAAGAAAAAATTACAAAGTTCACAAAGAAAAAACAACCAAAAAACAGCTAAAAGAAAGCAATACAAAAAAGGAAACAAAGAAACTAAGAATCTATTTGAAAATGACTAAGAATTTGATTTTCATAGTCATTCTTCCATCTTGCACCAGTTACTCTTGCTCTCTGAAGATGGATAACTTTTTTAACCCTGAGTTTGAAACTATGTATATTTACTTCTCCTCTTTCAAATAAAAATTTGTTTCTTTGAAACCAAAGATCTTTGATGACAGAATAAGCACTTATTATCCAAATTTCTTCAATGATGGGACTGTATTGCTTTGTTGCTGAGAATATGTCAGAAAAAGAAGATGGCTGAAAAAACTGGAATATACTGACTAACCAGTTCCATATTTGAACACTAAAAGCACAGTACCACAGAGTGTGATCCATATAGTCTTGCTCTGATTTGCAAATACAACATCTAGAGGGCATATGATAACCTTGAGATCTTTTAACTTCATCATCCACATAAACTCCCTGTAATAGTTTCCAAATGTTACTAGCAATACTTGGATGTAAAGATTTTCTCCAGATGTAAGAAGACCATATCACATTATCCTCTTTATGTCTAATTTTGTCCATTGCAGCTGCATTATTGAAAATACCACTACTATGCAAGTTCCATATGGCTGAATCATGGCCACTATGAATCTGAGGCAAATTATTTAACTGAAAAACTTGTTGTAGTTGAGGATTTACACTCCATTCATTGTCAGAAATTAAGTCCTGGACTTTTAAATGCTTATTATTATGAACCAAATTTGAATAGCCAATTTCATGAATTAAGGGGGAAGAACCATACCAACTATCAAACCATACAGAAACCTTAGCTCCATTTCCAATTTTCCAGGTAATGTCTTCTTGCAAAGAGTTCCAAGCCCAACTTAATCCAGCTCTGATTGAAGATAACTTCCATCTAGAAAACCAAATGTCATATTTATTCTTGAACTTAGCTGTAAGAAATAATGCCCATTCCTCTGAAGAATATAAGAGTTTCCACATCATTTTCATAAGTAAAACTTTATTAATTACTTCTAGCCTTTTAATCCCCAAGCCACCTTCCTCATAAGGAACACAAATCATTTTCCAAGATAGTGTCTTGTATTTTCTAACTTCACCATCCCCTGACCATAAAAAATTTCTTATTAACTTCTCACAAATCTTAATAACAGAGGAAGGCCATTTATAAATTGTCATATTGTATATAGGATAACTACACAGAACTGACTTAACAAGAATCAAGCTATCATGAAAAGACAACAATTTCCCTTTCCAAGCTGCAAGCTTTCTTTGAATCATAAGAACTATTGGCCATACCATTTCAGTAGTCACTCTACCAGGAGTAAGAATAATACCAAGATACTTATCTGCAAATGAAGAAATATCCATGCCAACAATACTACTTATTTGAAGTTCTCTAGCTGAAGTAGTTCCATCAATGAAGCATTTGCTTTTAACTTTATTGATCAATTGACCAGAACTGTGCTGATAAATCTCCGAAAGTTTAAAAAGATTATGTAAAGTCTTCTTAGCTCCATTGCAGAAGACAAAAACATCATCAACAAAGAATAAATATGTTGGATAGATACCAATTCTAACAATCATTGGAGTTATTTGCCCTGTGTTAACCATTTTAGTGATGTTTCTACTTAAAACATCCTCCATCAAGATAAATAACAGAGGGAATAGAGGATCACCCTGCTTAAGTCCTCTATTCATTGAGAAAAAGCCACAATGCCCTCCATTCACCATAACAGATAATCTTGCATACTTAAACATAGTTAATAACCAATCACACCAAGAAGAAGAAAATCCATATTTATGAAGAACTTGTAAAAGGAAGGACTAACTTACAGAATCATATGCCTGAGATATATCCAGTTTAAAAGACACATTACCTCCTCTTCTCTTTTTTCTCATTTTATTTACCATCTCAAAAGCAAGAAGAATTTGTTCTTGGATACTTCCACCTTTAACATAAGCAGCTTGCTGAGGTGATATTAGCTTTTCCATTAATCCATTCATCCTTACAGAAATGATCTTTGTAAAAATTTAAAAAAAACATTACTCGGTCATATAGGTCTAAACTGACTTGCATTTTTAGCACCTGCACATTTAGGAATAAGAGTTAAAAAAATTTGAGTTAAGACCTTTAGGGATGAATCTCCTTCACCAACAAAACTGAATGGCAGCCTGTAAATCCATATGAATAATATCTCAGCAACTTTTATAAAAAGATCCAAAAAATCCATATGGACCAGGAGCATTATCTGAGTCCATTTCAAACACTATTTTTTTGATTTCTTCAAGAGTTGGAATGGAATCCAGCATAGCTTGATCTTCTTCTGTAATAACTGAAGGAATGACATCTATCAAATCTTCATCAATATCAACCTCTTGAGTCTCAAATTTCTTTTGAAAGTGACTAATTAAAGCCTCAGCAATTTGATTCTGATCACTTATAATATTCCCATTTGTGTCTTCTAACTCATTTATTGTGTTTTTTGCTTGTCTAATCTTCATTTTGGCATGAAAAAAGGCAGTATTTGCAGAACCATCCTTAACCCATTTATCTCTTGATTTGAGTTTCATAAGAATATTGGCTTGTACTTCTCTCTGAGAATGTTCATTTTGAGCTTTTACCAAATTGGCCAAAAGACTTTCATCCATAGGATTTTTATCAGATAATTCCATTACTTGTCTAACTTGTTCTTCAGCTTCCTTAATTTTAGTGTGAATGTTACCAAAAACACTCCAATTCCACTCACCTAAGAATTTTTCAAGCTTTTTTAACTTCTGCATAAATGTAAAGGCAGGATCTCCAATGACATTTTTAGACCAAACTTTTTGAACTTCAGTTAAGAAAGTAGGATGTTCAATCCACATTTTCTGAAACCTCCATGGAGCATTCTTTGGTTTTGGTATGCTAGCACAACCACCTAATAAAGGAGCATGATCTGAAGCAATTCTCAAACCTACTTTGTAACCCCAATCACCATAATTTTGTAACCATAAAGAATTGAACACCACTCTATCAAGAATGCATAAGATCCTCTTATTTCCTTGTTGGAAATTTGACCAAGTAAATTGTTGACCTGTACTTGGAGCTTGAATAAGATTACAATTATTAAGACAATACATAAAATCCATCATTGAATTTCTATTAGGAGTCTTACCACCAACTTTTTCTCCAGGAGAAATTATTGCATTAAAATCACCCAAAACAATCCATGGCTTGTTAAGTTGACTAATTATTTCCATTTCAGACCATAAAAAGTTCCTTTGATTCTTCTTGACATGAGCATGTACTCCAGAAACTAGTACATCTCCAATGCTTACAGTAACCATTTGACTCGACATTGAGACAACTTGAGGAGTAGCTAAAGATACATTCCAGAATAACTATATATTACCTTTTGTAGTTGAAGTTGAGTTATGAATCACCATACTCTACATACCTGGTAGATTTAGTTTACTGCAAAAAGATGCACTACAAGAAACTTTTGGTTCTGCAATCCAGATAAATGAATGATTAAATTGATTGACCATAGACCTTAGTTTATTATGAGCCCAAGGTCTTCTTAGGCCCCGAATATTCCAATATATTATCCACATTTTGGTGGTGGAGGAGGATTTTTGGTTCCTCCCTTACCATGAATTTTTCTGAGATTATGCTTCTTATTTACAACAGCTGGATTACCTCCCTTAAGAGTCCCTGGAGAAGTAACAGAAACTTCTGGAGAATTATGAGTACTTAAGGTAGTAGAATTAACTTTCTTTCCTACCACTTTAGACCATGAAGTAATCTTTAATGTCTCATCATGAACTGTACCTGTTTTACCATCCACAAATTTAATTTGAGAATTTTCAAAAACATCAGCTGGAGTGTTCTCATGAAAATCAGTATTATCTTGATTTTGATCATTTATAATTTCTTTAATGACATTTCTTGAATACCTTCAAGAGGACTGAATCTTCCAGAATTAGTATTCTTGATAACTTGCTCAATTGGAGTTGTAGGAGTAACATGAATAGTATGAATAACTGAATCAACAGTTTCACATTCTGACCTGTCACAGATATCAAATGGTTTAGTCATGATTTTAACAATAGTAGCAGAAGAAGATGCACTCATGTTGGTCACTGGAGTTGATTTAGGATGCTGTTGAGATGTTGAATAACTTTTAGTTTGATGTGGAGTACTATTATTTGCTGATTCATTTGCATTAGATTTTGCTTTCTCCACTTTGCATTCTGTGATGAAACGCCCCACCATTTTACAAGTACTGCAATACTTAGGACAATCAGGAATTGAAACCTCTTGAAAGAAACCCCCATATTTAGTTCCTATCCAAACTTTATTAGGAATTGAAGAAGCAAAATCCACTTCTACCAGGACATTAGCATAACATCCAACATCACACTTAGTTGTTGCTTCATCAATCTTAATTGGAGTACCTATTTCTTTACATATTTTGAAGAGAATGGACTCATCCCAGAATTCAAGACCTAAACTAGGAAATAGTACCCAAACAAAAGCTTTAGATGTTCTTTGATTAGCAGGTTTGAAATTATAAACCCAATTTCTAACTTTCAGTATCTGATCTGTAACTTCCCACACCTGAGCTTTGATGTAATTACGATCTATAACATTATCCAATTTGATGGTGAAAAAGCCTCTTCCTAATGGTATCAACTTACACTCACATGTTAACTTCCATTGATTTCTAAGAATTATAGCTACATCTATAAACTTGATTTTCTGTAAATTTAACCTACCAATCAACGAAAATCGCCATGGATCTAAACCTTTCTCAAATAGTTCATCTGGTAATTCAATCGAAGGAATTTTCATTCCTTCAACTCCAGAAGAATTAATAACCTCTGATGTATATTTAAATCCCATATTAGAATCAAAAACACCTGGATTAATGCCTAAAACCCTCAGAAGTCATGTTAAATGATTAAGAGATTACTACAATCACCTGAATTAATGCTTGGTTGTACGCGTGTCGTAACCACAACAAATTAATTAATATTTCACTACCTAATTAACAAGTAATATAGGGTAGTCAAGGTCGATCCCACGAGGAGCACGAGATTCTAGTTGTAAATTTGTCACACAAAGGGGGGTATTGATTAAGAATTTGAGAAAGTAAATAAAATAAACAAAGCAATTAAAAGGAAATCAATAAGAGAGATTAGATCAAGGAATCCTTCTTCGCTGCAAAACAATGATTAAAGTTATGTTCTTTTCCACTTTTTATTAGTCACAAATTATCACCAACCGTGGGTATAGCAGCTAGATCAGTTCTAACCCCAAAATCCCTTATATCACCGGATACGGAAGTTCTCGACTACCGGATTCTATTCACCAAACCACCTAGTAGTAGATCACTCAAGATGTAATTTAGTTAAACGCATTAAGATTTATGAATTTATTAGGTTGATATTAGTAGTTAAACTCTTAGATCAAGGTCCACTTGCTAACGTTGTTTTTACACACAATTTCTCCACGGAATCCCTCCGCAAGGTCTCGTGTTTGCTACTTATGTGAAAAGTCAAGAAACGATTACTTATCCCCTAACTTACACTAGCTTTAGATTAGACTAACAAATCAATCTAGTTGTACACCTAGATAATCTATCAATCAATCATGAATGTCTTTAAGATCACTCCTATTAGTAAAAACAAACGATAATCATGTGAAAACTTCAAAGTAGATTTAAAACAAACTCAAAACATGTTAAGAACTAGGAATTCAATCAATTCGGTTTCATTATCGAGCATCACCTCTTCAACATCTTCATCATCGGAATCGGGCCATTCACTAAAGTGATTTTCGTCGGTAAAAATTGTAAGATCTTCTTGTGAGGGTGTTATACCGTTTACAACAATAGGAAAGTCACACCCAATCTCCTCCTTTTGAATAGGTGAAGGATCCTTAGTATGATCCGGAGTTGAAATAACTTCCTTATTGTTGCAACTTTCATACACTTTTGCGGACTCATAATTTTCCCTAAGGAATTTTTTCCAAGCACTAAATGCATCTTCCTCAAGCTCTACCTTTTGAATAGGTGATTGATCATTATTAAGATCAAGGCTCGAGTAATCTACACTAGCGTCATCAAAAGTCTCCAAAGGTTGGTCCTTTTCAACACAATCATCTTCATTATCGGAATCACCATAATAAGAATCTTCATCGGTTTCATATCCTTTATCCCGACGTCGTTTAAGTTCCATATGAATGGTCTTACTAATTTCTGCGACAAGCTCTTCCGAGTCTCCATCATCTTCCAATTTGTATAACTTTTGTGCAAGTTTACGGACGTTAACACGCTTACCACCGTGTATAGAGTTTCTAGATTGTATATCCTTAAAAAGTGAAGGAAAAACACGATGAAGAGGAGTATATTCCCAACTCTCCGTCTGCACATTACTAGAAAACAATGTATTAGAAGCATAATTATCCGTCCATCCTTGTGATTGTCTACTTACATACCCGTCATAAGGTTGTTGATATGCATGAGAATATCCATAAGGTTCCGTAGGATTTTGATCATAGCCAAAAGATTGATTTTGATTATATCCTAAGGATGGTTGGAAATTGCCATGATGTTGAGTTTGAAAATCGTATTGATTGTTGAAATATGCTTGCTCTTGTCCACCATACATGGAAAACCGGTACCTGAAAAACAATTCAAAAAAAAACTAAGTTAGATACGATAAAGAATCCAACAAAGCAAGAATAAAGCAAAAAGTAAAAATAAAACAACTAAAATCATCCGATGCTCCCCGGCAACGGCGCCAAAATTTGTACGCGTGTCCTAACCACAACAAATTAATTAATATTTCACTACCTAATTAACAAGTAATATAGGGTAGTCAAGGTCGATCCCACGAGGAGCACGAGATTCTAGTTGTAAATTTGTCACACAAAGGGGGGTATTGATTAAGAATTTGAGAAAGTAAATAAAATAAACAAAGCAATTAAAAGGAAATCAATAAGAGAGATTAGATCAAGGAATCCTTCTTCGCTGCAAAACAATGATTAAAGTTATGTTCTTTTCCACTTCTTATTAGTCACAAATTATCACCAACCGTGGGTATAGCAGCTAGATCAGTGCTAACCCCAAAATCCCTTATATCACCGGATACGGAAGTTCTCGACTACCGGATTCTATTCACCAAACCACCTAGTAGTAGATCACTCAAGATGTAATTTAGTTAAACGCATTAAGATTTATGAATTTATTAGGTTGATATTAGTAGTTAAACTCTTAGATCAAGGTCCACTTGCTAACGTTGTTTTTACACACAATTTCTCCACGGAATCCCTCCGCAAGGTCTCGTGTTTGCTACTTATGTGAAAAGTCAAGAAACGATTACTTATCCCCTAACTTACACTAGCTTTAGATTAGACTAACAAATCAATCTAGTTGTACACCTAGATAATCTATCAATCAATCATGAATGTCTTTAAGATCACTCCTATTAGTAAAAACAAACGATAATCATGTGAAAACTTCAAAGTAGATTTAAAACAAACTCAAAACATGTTAAGAACTAGGAATTCATCCTCAATCAAATTAGTTACTCATATTAAAGAGTTCACACAAAGAGAAAAGTATTGTGTGTGTAAAAGTGTGCAAAAGTATTGTAAAAGATGTGTGTATCTAAGTGCATCTATGTGTATCTAAGTGTATGGAAGTGTAGAAGTTCTTCTCTATTTATAGGCTTCAATGTTCTCCATATCTTCTAAGGAATAGAATCCCTTTCCTTTTGTAGCTCAATTTCCAAATCCAAGCCTTTCTCAAATCTTTCATCTCCTCTTTCCAAATCCAAGCCGAATTCTTCATTCAATTCCAAGTCCAACTCTTCACATCCCATGAGAGAAATCCACACAAAATTCTGCAACTTTTGCTCGTCGGAAAACTGGGTTTTTGGCCGGAATCCGTCGCCGCCGGCCACCTGAAAATTCCTTCCGGTAAAGGTATATTACGTTCGTCAACCGTTATGACTAACGGTAAAAGGAGTCAAACTTAACGGTCAGAGGTTAGTCAACGGGTCAAATTACTGATTTTGCTCGGGTCAAACTCGCCTGACTAGGCTGAGTTGCCAGGCCAACTCAGTTGCAATAAGTTCCAGCCATCATGGCTGTGTATCTTATTTGTTGCACCACTCTGCATCATAACCAGCCATCATGGCTGTGCAATCCATTCCTGCAATTCCACCAGCAACACACAAAACCAAGCCATTCATCTCCAGCCATTCACGATTCCAATTGCCATCACCAACCCTGGCGGCAACAACTGCAGACCAAACAATTTCATCCTCGAATAAACTCGCTACAAACAATACAAATACCTCAAACCCAGTAGCTTCATAATACCCTTATTCTCAACAGCCTCAGATCCAAACCCATTTTAGATTCAACAATTCTGCAAACACCCACTGAGCATAAAACCACCTCAAGCAGCCACCAGTTGCTCTACCAATTCCTTCTCCTCAAATCAATACCAGAACCACCTTAAATCTTTAGTCCAGCTTACCACCACCTGCAAAGCCACAGCGAAAACACCATTGCATTCGACCATTCATACCACCAACCTTAGCTTCTGTAGCTTCCCTGCACAAATCCTAGCACATACATCTAAATTGAGTCATTCATTCATTCAAACCACAGGGCTTCAACAGCGTCAACTCCCATTTGCTCTGAATTGCTTCCTGATGCATACCACCAACAAACCACCATCATGTTTCACTCAATAAAATCAATTCCTTCATGATTCTCCTCCTCAGCAGCGTAAATTCCGAACCCAATTTCTATCTGAGTTCATCTCTCGAACCAATCAACAACACCACTGCTTTTAATTCCACAAACCCATCTCTCAAATTCCAGTTCTTCCGACAACAGGTTCTCTCGAACCCATATCCGATCTGTTCTTGCTTCACCAACACAAACCTGTTTGAATTCACCGTCAACTTCTCCTAAATCAGACCCATCTTGTATCAAATCTTCTCTCGATCTCTGCTAGCTCGATTCAATCCTCTTTCAATTTCTCAGACAACAGCAGCACAAGCACAACACAACCCTAATTTCTCCCATGTCCAATCGATCAGCTTCACGATCTCTGATTCACAACTCGATTTCTTGGTTTCGCAGAGTTTCAGACAAGAAGTGGTAGCAGCTGCTTCTTAATTTCAGCGTCGAAATAAAAGTTGGGGAAGAAGTGTCTTTTCAACTTAGGGTTAGGGTATAAAATGGGTTCGGACTCGGGCATGGATCCGGGTACGGGTGTGGGTTTCAACATTCATGGACATAACCCATCCATTTTACCAATTGATAACAACACTACGTTTCTGGATAGGGGCCACCCAGTTTGGCAGCCCCTTAACTTGAACTGTCCTTTCTTTAGCACTCCTCTGAGAGAGTTGCCCTTTAACCGTGACTGGGCTCCAGATAGTGTCCGCCCCTAAAATGACCTTTTTTGCCCTTTTAGCTTGAATGATTTCTTCTCCTTTTCCTCCGTGCGACTCCAGAGTACCTAATAACTCAAAAACGCACGTAAAATACATAATTTACTAGAAAAATAGCAAAGAAAACATAAACTCTTAGATAGTAAATTAGGTGTATTCTACACCTATCAAATTCCCCCACACTTAGACTTTGCTAGTCCTCGAGCAAATCAAAATAAAACTCACAACTTCAAAGCGTTCCAGCGTCCCAAGCATCCTAAGAGTTATGAAGACATAGAGTTTCTGCATGCTAGTAATAAGAAGTTACAAATACTAAAGAACATATTCTCATTCTTAAATGTTGAGTGAGAAATAACCACACCATAATGAGAGAACACGTGTTTGAGAAACGATCAATAAGCATTTCGCCTCGACTTCTGCCTCACTTAAAAGGGTTTTATGATAATTGCACTCAAAAATACGGCTTTTTTATGGGTCTCACATGTGTGCAGGTAGGAATGAAGAGAGAATTCCTGCAACACGTTGAATGGTGGGAAGGATAACTTCCGAAATTTTGAAAAACCCACATCTTTTAACATTTTGAAAAACTATTTTTCTAACGATCTCTAAGAAAGGAAATCAACCACTTATATCGAGGATGAGATTACTTACTTACCTTCACATCCGATTGCCAATTATGATAACACCACTCTCACGGAATCCAAAAGAAACGTCTTCCGCTCCTTGTCTTTATCTTCTTGGTCTTCGGCTTCAACTATTAGTGATAAATACTAGAACTTCATAAATCCTTGACAATTTGTAACTTTTTTCCTCAAAATCCTTGTCGCTTGAAACTTCCTTATAGATTTTCCTTCCCCACGGCTTATTCAATAACAAAACAATAATAGATATTTCTCTTGTCTCATATATATATATATATATATTTTTATTTTTTCTTTTTTTTTTTTTTTTTTTTTTTTTTTTTTTTTTTCATTTTTTTTTTTTTTTTTTTTTTTTTTTTTTAGACAAGAGAAACAAAACACAAAATAAACAAAACAAACATGGCCGTGGAAAAGTAATTTACCGCTTGATTCTTCACAACTTGTATCCCCTTGAAATCATAAACTTCAATAATTCTCACCTTTCGCTTTTCTTCGCTTTTGTAAATAAGTCTTAATACTTGGATATAGAATTACCTCATTGCATTTTAAGTCTTCAACATGTATGTAAAATCTGCTCATTGTATGTTGCTTTACTTGGATATAAAAATTTGCTCTTTTTCTTGTCCCATTGTTGCTTTCAAACCTTGAACCTTTTCAACTTTCCTTGTAGATTTTGATGTCGCTCCTTGTTGTTGATGATTATGGTGTTTCTATGGACCCGTTGTTGTCGAGCGATAGAATGGTGCTAACTGCAAATCGAACTACAAGAAGGTAGCTTTCATCTATAGACGTCACCCTCATGATTGACAAAAATTAGCACTCAAGAGATCAAAATAGTGCTGAAATTGGTGTGAAATTGGGTAGCTCACCATTCTACCCGGAATTAACGTACGGTGACACACACTCAAAAGAAGCTCTTTAGTAAAGGAAGAATTTTTGGTCGGTGCCTTGGTTGATATGAAAATGGGTAGTCTCCACTAATGATTGATCAGCAACTCTAATAACGCACTTCTCCCTGCACCAAATTTGCATCACCGGCATGATTAAATCCATTATTTAACACTCTAACAAGCAAGAAATCGAACGTAGTTCCCTAACACTTCCAAGTTCAATTATGTCGGTCAGAATTCTCTATGTAATCATACCTATAAGTATGCTAGTGACTCTAAAATCTCTAAAAGTTGAAAGTTTTATGCAAAAAAAATTCTTTTTTTTTTTTTTTATATGCAAAAATATATGCTTAGCCACTCCCCCACACTTAAACTTCACATTGTCCTCAATGTGTAAAACCGAAAGTTCTGAATTCTGACGTAACAGCAGATAAAACGCAAAAACTGTGAAAATTGGTAAGGAATTTGGAAAAACTCCATTTCACAGAAGTTGTTCACCTACGTGTTTTCTACAGAGTGTCAAAATTTCATAGTGTTCTGATAAACGGTCTGACAGTTATGGTCTCTGGACTGAACTACGCGCAGTCTGAAATTTTCTGACGAAAAGGTATTCATCATAATTCTCTTCTAAGATAGATTATGGACTTAATGAAATTAAATATGGGGATGCAAATATGATATGAAAACAATAAAAAATAAATAAACAAAACAAAACAAAAATAAAAGCAAAAGCAAAAGGATAAGAGATACAAAACCGGTGGGTTGCCTCCCACTTAGCGCTTGTTTTAAAGTCGACGGCCCGACATGGCTCTTGTAAGATTCATTCCCCATATATTAGCAATCGGAAAATTTGGGGATCCTCCCATAGTACCTGTTTTGCAAACAATAGCTTCATACAAATATTAGCACAAGAAAATAATAGTAAAGTTATAGCTCGATAGAAATTTCCCCCACACTTATTCTTGTCCACACTCGGAAGTGTATAAAGAACATAGAATTTGGGAACTTCCATGCATTCCTCTTGGCAAACCTGCATAGTGTTAGCATCAAGTGTTTCCAATGGTGGATATCTAGAAACAAAGTCATCCAAAAATACTTTTGAAGCACATACATTCAATCCAATAAGAGGTAAAGGAGAAGAATCAATATGCAAAGGGTTAGACAAACCTTGCACAATTTCTTGTATTATGGTATCCTCCTCATTCTTAAAAAATTCGAGTGAATTACTTACCTCTTGCATATCGTGGTCCTCTATCAAACTTTGCAACCATTCTTCATCATTTTCTACCTTAACCAAAGTCTCGGCATCATCATAATCATTAGCAAGTTCAATTGGGTCTTCCACAAATTCAATCAATTCGGTTTCATTATCGAGCATCACCTCTTCAACATCTTCATCATCGGAATCGGGCCATTCACTAAAGTGATTTTCGTCGGTAAAAATTGTAAGATCTTCTTGTGAGGGTGTTATACCGTTTACAACAATAGGAAAGTCACACCCAATCTCCTCCTTTTGAATAGGTGAAGGATCCTTAGTATGATCCGGAGTTGAAATAACTTCCTTATTGTTGCAACTTTCATACACTTTTGCGGACTCATAATTTTCCCTAAGGAATTTTTTCCAAGCACTAAATGCATCTTCCTCAAGCTCTACCTTTTGAATAGGTGATTGATCATTATTAAGATCAAGGCTCGAGTAATCTACACTAGCGTCATCAAAAGTCTCCAAAGGTTGGTCCTTTTCAACACAATCATCTTCATTATCGGAATCACCATAATAAGAATCTTCATCGGTTTCATATCCTTTATCCCGACGTCGTTTAAGTTCCATATGAATGGTCTTACTAATTTCTGCGACAAGCTCTTCCGAGTCTCCATCATCTTCCAATTTGTATAACTTTTGTGCAAGTTTACGGACGTTAACACGCTTACCACCGTGTATAGAGTTTCTAGATTGTATATCCTTAAAAAGTGAAGGAAAAACACGATGAAGAGGAGTATATTCCCAACTCTCCGTCTGCACATTACTAGAAAACAATGTATTAGAAGCATAATTATCCGTCCATCCTTGTGATTGTCTACTTACATACCCGTCATAAGGTTGTTGATATGCATGAGAATATCCATAAGGTTCCGTAGGATTTTGATCATAGCCAAAAGATTGATTTTGATTATATCCTAAGGATGGTTGGAAATTGCCATGATGTTGAGTTTGAAAATCGTATTGATTGTTGAAATATGCTTGCTCTTGTCCACCATACATGGAAAACCGGTACCTGAAAAACAATTCAAAAAAAACTAAGTTAGATACGATAAAGAATCCAACAAAGCAAGAATAAAGCAAAAAGTAAAAATAAAACAACTAAAATCATCCGATGCTCCCCGGCAACGGCGCCAAAATTTGTACGCGTGTCGTAACCACAACAAATTAATTAATATTTCACTACCTAATTAACAAGTAATATAGGGTAGTCAAGGTCGATCCCACGAGGAGCACGAGATTCTAGTTGTAAATTTGTCACACAAAGGGGGGTATTGATTAAGAATTTGAGAAAGTAAATAAAATAAACAAAGCAATTAAAAGGAAATCAATAAGAGAGATTAGATCAAGGAATCCTTCTTCGCTGCAAAACAATGATTAAAGTTATGTTCTTTTCCACTTCTTATTAGTCACAAATTATCACCAACCGTGGGTATAGCAGCTAGATCAGTGCTAACCCCAAAATCCCTTATATCACCGGGATACCGGAAGTTCTCGACTACCGGATTCTATTCACCAAACCACCTAGTAGTAGATCACTCAAGATGTAATTTAGTTAAACGCATTAAGATTTATGAATTTATTAGGTTGATATTAGTAGTTAAACTCTTAGATCAAGGTCCACTTGCTAACGTTGTTTTTACACACAATTTCTCCACGGAATCCCTCCGCAAGGTCTCGTGTTTGCTACTTATGTGAAAAGTCAAGAAACGATTACTTATCCCCTAACTTACACTAGCTTTAGATTAGACTAACAAATCAATCTAGTTGTACACCTAGATAATCTATCAATCAATCATGAATGTCTTTAAGATCACTCCTATTAGTAAAAACAAACGATAATCATGTGAAAACTTCAAAGTAGATTTAAAACAAACTCAAAACATGTTAAGAACTAGGAATTCATCCTCAATCAAATTAGTTACTCATATTAAAGAGTTCACACAAAGAGAAAAGTATTGTGTGTGTAAAAGTGTGCAAAAGTATTGTAAAAGATGTGTGTATCTAAGTGCATCTATGTGTATCTAAGTGTATGGAAGTGTAGAAGTTCTTCTCTATTTATAGGCTTCAATGTTCTCCATATCTTCTAAGGAATAGAATCCCTTTCCTTTTGTAGCTCAATTTCCAAATCCAAGCCTTTCTCAAATCTTTCATCTCCTCTTTCCAAATCCAAGCCGAATTCTTCATTCAATTCCAAGTCCAACTCTTCACATCCCATGAGAGAAATCCACACAAAATTCTGCAACTTTTGCTCGCCGGAAAACTGGGTTTTTGGCCGGAATCCGTCGCCGCCGGCCACCTGAAAATTCCTTCCGGTAAAGGTATATTACGTTCGTCAACCGTTATGACTAACGGTAAAAGGAGTCAAACTTAACGGTCAGAGGTTAGTCAACGGGTCAAATTACTGATTTTTCTCGGGTCAAACTCGCCTGACTAGGCTGAGTTGCCAGGCCAACTCAGTTGCAATAAGTTCCAGCCATCATGGCTGTGTATCTTATTTGTTACACCACTCTGCATCATAACCAGCCATCATGGCTGTGCAATCCATTCCTGCAATTCCACCAGCAACACACAAAACCAAGCCATTCATCTCCAGCCATTACAGTTCCAATTGCCATCACCAACCCTGGCAGCAACACTGCAGCCAAATAATTTCATCCTCGAATAAACTGCTACAAACAGCAGCAATACCTCAAACCCAGTAGCTTCATAATACCCTTATTCTCAACAGCCTCAGATCCAAACCCATTTCAGTTCAGGCAATTCTGCAAACACCCACTGAGCATAAAACCACCTCAAGCAGCCACCAGTTGCTCTACCAATTCCTTCTCCTCAAATCAATACCAGAACCACCTTAAATCTTTAGTCCAGCTTACCACCACCTGCAAAGCCACAAATAAAACACCATTGCATTCGACCATTCATACCACCAACCTTAGCTTCTGTAGCTTCCCTGCACAAATCCTAGCACATACATCTAAATTGAGTCATTCATTCATTCAAACCACAGGGCTTCAACAGCGTCAACTCCCATTTGCTCTGAATTGCTTCCTGATGCATACCACCAACAAACCACCATCCTGTTTCACTCAATAAAATCAATTCCTTCATGATTCTCCTCCTCAGCAGCGTAAATTCCGAACCCAATTTCTATCTGAGTTCATCTCTCGAACCAATCAACAGCACCACTGCTTTTAATTCCACAAACCCATCTCTCAAATTCCAGTTCTTCCGACAACAGCTTCTCTCGAACCCATATCCGATCTGTTCTTGCTTCACCAAGACAAACCTGTTTGAATTCACCGTCAACTTCTCCTAAATCAGACCCATCTTGTATCAAATCTTCTCTCGATCTCTGCTAGCTCGATTCAATCCTCTTTCAATTTCTCAGACAACAGCAGCACAAGCACAACACAACCCTAATTTCTCCCATGTCCAATCGATCAGCTTCACGATCTCTGATTCACAACTCGATTTCTTGGTTTCGCAGAGTTTCAGACAAGAAGTGGTAGCAATGCTTCTTAATTTCAAATATTAAATAAAAGTTGGGGAAGAAGTGTCTTTTCAACTTAGGGTTAGGGTATAAAATGGGTTCGGACTCGGGCATGGATCCGGGTACGGGTGTGGGTTTCAACATTCATGGACATAACCCATCCATTTTACCAATTGATAACAACACTACGTTTCTGGATAGGGGCCACCCAGTTTGGCAGCCCCTTAACTTGAACTGTCCTTTCTTTAGCACTCCTCTGAGAGAGTTGCCCTTTAACCGTGACTGGGCTCCAGATAGTGTCCGCCCCTAAAATGACCTTTTTTGCCCTTTTAGCTTGAATGATTTCTTCTCCTTTTCCTCCGTGCGACTCCAGAGTACCTAATAACTCAAAAACGCACGTAAAATACATAATTTACTAGAAAAATAGCAAAGAAAGCATAAACTCTTAGATTGTAAATTAGGTGTATTCTACACCTATCATTGGTATGCACTGAAATCAACAATCGATGAAGAAAAAATTTCCGAGTCAAGCACCGATTCCGTCGCCGAGTCCATCCAAAGAGACTCTTCTGAATTAATGCTTGGTAATTCTTAATACATTGTTCTTAATTTTCTTGAAAAACTACATTGAAAGTAGAAAATGCCAGAATAATATTGAATGTGCAGTGACATTGACACGAGCATTCTTTATGTGGTGTTTTTGGTCATTTTCTTCAATTTCAATGTAGTTTTTTATGTTTTAAATTATTTTAGAAGTAAGATTTCAATTTCAATGTACTTTTTAATTTCTTCAAAAAAACATTGTAACTTTATTTTGCAATGTAATGGAAGATTACAAATTCTCGAACGGCTACATTTACTTTGATAATTTTCCAAAGTTTGAAACAAAATACGATTGAAACAAATTGTCAAATTTGTAGAAATGGAATTCTGGAAAAAATAGCCATTGGTTTAAAAAAAGAGTCAAGCGCCGGATGGTGCGGCGTCTCAGCATAACTCCGAATGGAACAACGTTCACACCAGCGCCTAACAGTTCGGCGTTATTCTTTGGAATATTCGCATAACGACGAATAATCCATCATTTGTGCTACTTTTTGAGCGCCGCTCTGTTCGGCGTTTCAATCTCGCCGATAGTGAGACTGCGAGCAAATGCTAGGAGAGAGAAATAGCTAAATTGAGTGTTAACTTTTTTCTCACACTTTTTTCATGATTTGCAACACTTTTTGGCTAATCTAGCACTCCAAACTCTCCCATAGGACTTAGCCTTAGGTTTTCTTTAGGGAGAGACTTTGATTATATATTTTCTTAAGCTTTAAGCCTAGTTTGGTGTTGCTGTGAGTTTTACAAAAGTGCTTTTCTGTTGTGATATGATGTGCGTTACTGTGCTGTGCTTTAAAAGTAAAGTAGTCAGGCGTTTGGTAAATTATAATATGTAAAGTGTTGTGGAACCAACAAACTGTAAATTCTGTTTGGTAAATTATTATGTTGAAGTGCTTATGATGTGGCTAATGACGAAAATAGACATGGTTTAAAAATTCTTTTAAATTACATCTATTAATAATAATAAAAACATTATTTTGAATATTATTTAAATAAAGATAAAAAATTATAATAATTCTTATTCATATTTTAATCATTTAATAGTTTAATTTTAGTTTAATTTTTAATTTTTACCTTTATATACTATTACTATCATTGTTGGTGTAATTACTATTTTATAACAAAAAATAATAAAATTTGATTAGTGAAATAATTGTACATAAATAAATATTTAAGGGAGATTTTTTTTTTTTAATATAATAACAAGGTTAAAATAGAGAATCAATTAATTAAAATTGAATGGGTCCACAGCTTCTGCTTTTGCTGTTTTTAAAAGCTACTCCTGGGTAGCTTTTAAAAGTTGGCCTAAAACAGAAGTGCTTCTGGAGAAAAGCGCTTTGAAATACCAAACACTATTTTCCTAAAAAAATTGTTACAAGTTGGTTACAAAGTGCTTTTGTAGGAAAAAAAACAATCACAAACGGGGCTTTAATCTGTGGATTATAGAAGAGTAGTGGGTTTTTAACATAGACTCAATTATCTACGTTTTTATTGTTAGCACTCTTTTTGAACAAGCAAACAGTGGTGGAGGAAGTGCTTTCAATTGCAGGTAGATATATGACTATTGAGGGAGCAGAAGAACCGTATAGTACCTCGCTTTCAGGTAAATACATTCACAATGAGAACTTCCATGAGATGTTGGATGGTTGGGATTTGATGATTGTTCTGGTAATGAAGATAGGTGATCTTAAAGTCAAATCAGAACTTAGTTACATCATGTCGTGTTGCTGCCTAGCGGGGTGGGTTGTTAAGGTTAAGAACAGTCAATACCTGAAAGTTTTTGTAGAAAGCCTGATTGTGCCAAGTTTTGGTCTATATATGGAGCTGCATTGCAGTAACAAGCTGGCTTAGTTAATTGTTTTGAAAGAAACCATTAGAAAGACTACTTTGAACTACACCAGGGCAGCAAGTATTAACATATGGCAGAAAGGATTACAAGATCGTGAAGAGGGAGCAATCCCTAACTTCATGCTAATAGCCCAGGAGTTATGGAAGTGTATTAGTTTTGTATACTTTGCAATACACAAAGAGAAGGAACTGGAGGCTATTATTTTTGCATAAAAGATTGCTCTTGACCCGTTTTCTTACTTACAAACAATGAAGGTCTACAGTTTCATGCAGCAGTGGAAGTTATGGAATATCAGGACAAGCTTGGGTAAGTATGATGTGGTTATAGATTTTTCGTGAAGTATCGAAGGAAAGTACAGCCTAATGCAGTCAAAGCAATAGCATATTTCAACAACCTTATTGTATGCGAAACAATGGTCTAGGTTACTGTTTATTATCCTAGATGGTGTGTCACATTTTGGCTTATGTTTGTAACTACATCCTTAATTCCATTCATTCAAGTAATGCTCAATGGGGAGAAAGAGTTGCAAACTTGCATCACTAATTGGTGGGTTCAGATGACTGTTCTGAATGAAACTTTTGGTATGGTGAATGTGCAATATGCAAGCACATGAAATGCTAAACAAATGGGTCAGAAATTACAAGGAAAAGAAATGAGAATTTGGTTGGTTGCTTGGCAGGGTTTAACGGCTAGCTTGGAGACATTATTTTCTGAAACTGGAGATGGGGATCAAGTCGAGGTGTCGCTCAATATTAGTGTAATTTTTGTGTTCGATCGTGGGAAAGCAGCAAAGATATCTTATGATACGTTGGACACCATTTCTTGCTTATTGCGTCTTAGGATCTCTAAGGCTATGATTTTTGTTTTTGATCGTGGGAGGTCAGCTGGATATTACACAAGGGTACTGGAGTAGCTCGAGATAATTGTTCCCGCGATATTTTAGAAATTAAGAAGACTTGCTCGTCGGAGTCGAGCTTTCTTTCAAACTGGGATGATTGATGCATGAGCATTTTATGTTTCTTTAAGAATGTTTTTAAACTAGGAATGTCCTACAAAATAGGGACGTTTTTAGTTGTTTCCGCATTTAGTTTAGGGTCTCTTTCTGTAAGGGTCATCTTTCTAGTATAAATAGGCTATTAAGTTTTCTTTAGGGGGAGACTTTGATTATATATTTTCTTAAGCTTTAATCTGCGGATTATAGAAAAATAATGGGTTTTTAACCTAGACTCAGTTATCTACATTCTTATTGTTATCAATCCTATGTTCTATTCGATTATCTCTGCTCTATTTTCCCTAGTTTTCTATTTTAGTTCCTAGAACTGCATCACAAAATCTCAGACGATACAATTCAATCGTACTCCCATAGAGCCCCGTTAAAGCTTCGTTTCTAACTCAATTAAAACCCTAAATTTTCATATCTCAGTGTATATAACAAATGCGTAGTTTATTGAAGTTTTCTAGAATCGTAGTTTGAGAATTTCAAGAGAATGAAATGAATTGGGATTTGTAAGAGAAGAAATGGTTGAAGGGAGGGGTTTATGTGTGTGGGAAATGGAAAAAAGGCACAAATGCGGTGTGTATGACTTTATTGGGTCTTTTTGTTCGGAGTCTGGACTGTTTTTCTTTAAGATGCGGTGGACAGTGGACTAGACTCTGGACACTTATTAAACTTGGACCCACAAAAATGGCCACCACCCCTTTGGGCTAATTTGACGATTTTATTGTGGGGCCGGTATGATTCACATCAGAGGTTGTTTTTATTTTATTTTATTTTATTTTGAAGACACAATTGGGGATACCTTCACAAATTGGGGGATACTAAAAAAAACATTATGAAGTAATTGAAGCACCCCTTATCTAAGTGTGTTTGGGGATACTTCAAATAATATATTTTGATTAGATGAAAAAGAAGAAGGATTTTGGAAGATTTGTGTGATATGAGAAGGTGTTTAAATTGATTTTAATGACTCCTAATTGCAACCTTTTGTAGACAATCAAACTTTCATCTATGAAAAAACCCCAAACCAAATCCCAATTCAAACATTAAGTCAATCAAATATTGCATTTACAGAGCCACTTACGGTATTGTATTCATCCGAGAAAACAATACCGAAAGTACTTTCGATATTGTATTCATCCAACAAAATAATACCGAAAGTACTATCGATATTGTATTCATCCAACAAAACAATACCGAATGTTAACCTACTACCGAAATTCTAATTCGATTTTTTTTTTATTTAAATACAATTTCGACTTTTTTTTTATAACCTAGATGGTTTTCATTCAAATCATTTTGATTATCATAATTTGCGTCGCTACTCAAAATGATTGTTTTGATAACCTAAATCAAAAATCATTCATGAAGATTTGTGTATTTTTTTTTGGAAGGGTTAATCGGGGGATACTTTTTTTAATCGGGGGATAAGTGTCAGCATGGTTTTCCAATGATGCTGGCATGGTCGATGGAATGCCGGCATGGAAAAACCATGCCGGCAGCTACAGTAAAATATCCCCCAATTAATTGTTCTTTTTTTGATGGAGAAGAAAAGTGAATGGGGGATACTAAAAAAAAATAGGTTTTTGGTTTTTCTTTTTAATTTTTATTAGGGTAAGGATAATATGGTTATTTCACATCTATAAAAACCCAAAATACAACCCCATTTAACTTTGAGTATCCCCCAATTTGTGGAGGTATCCCCAACTGCGCCTTTTTTTCCTTTTCTTTTTTATGTAGTGACTAATATTAATTAATCAATGTAGTACAACAAATTTATAATTTCATTTTTGCCAAAAACATTAGTTCAAATGCTAGATTATTAGACTCTGTGGTTCATATTTTTTTGACATATGTTAAAGATTTCTGATCCTTGCTTCTTTTGCCATTACATCTGTTGTTGTGTTGTGGTTTCTGTTAATGCATCGAACATGGGCTTGTGGTAATTTCTCCAGAACCGAAATAGCTTCTTCGATAGTGTTCTCCGCTGTCCAACATATATCCGCTCATTTATATTTGATTGCTTCTTCTAACGTTTTGAAATCTGTAACTATTAAGACACTAGATAAAATGTTTTCTTCTAACCATTTTCCTGCTTTTAGCAGTGTTTTAGCTTCCGCGTGAAGAGACGAAGAAACCGAATCTGATCCTGCTGAAATGTGCATAAATTTCTCTTGATCTACCGAATAAAGAATAAACGCATATCCCATTGAAGAATAAACTCAGAGGTGTTGATGGTGGTGGTAGTCAGAAGAAACTCACCACTTGGCTAGTAATACTGGCTCGTGAAAGATGATCAAAAAGAAGGGGACGTAACGACTACCTAGTTAAAATCTTTAAATCAGTTATTACGAAACTCAGACACATATTGCAGTTACATTAAAATGGTACTCCCTTCTTCATAAAAGTTAAGTTATCTCGGTTCTCGGATTTTCAAATTTGCATAATATATAAAAGCATCAAGGTAAAAGATAGTCGGATCTAGCTTCATGAATCCCGAAAGTGAAGTCTTTTAGTCGTAAACCTAATAACGTTTCATAGAGGAAACTTAGGTCAATGGAGGACGTCTCTAGCTATCAACTAGGACACACAGTGTCAGGGATTGAATTTCCAAGTTGAAAGAGCATATTTATTTATAATTTTTCAAGACTAAGGGTTACTTAGAATTCAATCTAAGATAACTTGAGAATCAAGCAAATAATTTCTCTGTTTAGATGAATCTCTAATTAGGGTTTCAAGTAAGCATGTGAGAAGTTGTCCTGAAAACTACATAGAAGAATACACACAATGATCCGGTTACGAAACCGTGTCTAGTGACTGTTCGTTTTGGCAAATATGCCTTATGAACAATAAACAATTTGATGTTCATTTAAACACTTAAGAATTTAATCATGATACATATACACAAGTTTTTTAGTGATCAACGATGTCTTAGAGGTATTTAAGAGAGTCATACAATGATAAACAAATTTATAAAATAAGTCTTTGAGTGTCTGCTAAATTCTACTAAGACCGTTGGTGAAACGGTTCATGAACCGTAAGGCTAGTTCACGAGTCAGGGTGCTACGGTTCGTGAATCGATTTCGACAACCTTACTCAGCTCGAGAACTCAGTAACCGGGTTTGCCACCTGTTAGTCTTTCATACCAACATGAAAAATTCAATTCACCACGGTTCGTGAAACAGATTCGTGAACTGTCCTCAGCTGAACTTGCGTTCTGCGAACTGGTTCGCCAACCTTCCTTGTATTTGTGAAACTCAAATATCTATGATTTGCGTACTGGTTTGCCAACCTAACCTAACCAGAAATATCATAATTCTGAATTTCTCTCTTTTGATGTTTGAAACATTCCCAAAGAATCATATTATTGGGGTTGTAATGTCTATGGGTTTTGGGGGCTTCATTGGGTTCTAATATCCTAAATATGGAATAGGGGGGACCTAATCAATAGTAAAATTCAAATATATCATCTCCTATAAACATGTTATAATCTAACTTAAAAAAATAAGTGGGAATGTTATTTATGCCCCTACTATCCATGGGTCATGCACAAATACCCTTATGGGTCTTTACAAATACCCCTGATGGCATAATTGAAATTATGAATAGATAAATATTTTTCATAATCCCAGTTTTAACCTTTACATTTTATATTTCAGATTTTTCTTTATTTCTCACAAGAGAAAATTCGATGGATCTCACCACCACCTCCACCACCATCTTCATCTCCATCTTTGTTGCCTACACAAATAACGCCACCAACACCAATACCAGAACCAGAATCGTCTCCATCACCATCATCTTGTAAAGATTAATTTCAAAATCTTCTTCCTCAACTCATAATCTCAAAAAATGCTTTATCTTTCCTCCCACCACCATCTGCATCTCTTCAACCACCATCGGTATCTCAATCGTCGCCGCCATCACCATCTCAATCACCGCCGCTACACTTTATACATTTGGTTTTCAACAGATCTAGAAATCGAGATTTAGGTTTTCGACTTCAATCAAATCTCGAAATCACTGACCCTGCAATTTCAGTTCGAAATCACTGATTCAAGTCAATAATGCCTAATCGTAAGGTAAACCCTAGATCAATACTCTTCAATTTTGTTTTCAATCATCAATTGCGTACTTTAGCTTCATCAATCTGTAGATTATTAGTTTAATCCATTAGGGATGCTCAATCTTGCTTCAGAACATTGTTTAGTCGATTTATTTCGTTGATATCTTCGAATTTGTTAATTCAGGTGCGTATTTCTTTTCATCATAGTTATCTGTACTTTGTGAATTTACTCCTTCAATCGAATTTGTGAATTGAGATGCATATTTCTTTTCATAATCGTCAAGCATGGAAACATATTTCTGTAGTTGTAATTCTGATTACGAATTTTGTGTTAGGGAAAAACTGGTGGAAATAAATAAGGTCAGCAAGTATGGAGTTAGGATTCTGCAGTTAGATTGTCTTTTGTTCCTAAAAATTACCATTCAGTAGATTATTGGTTGCGGAATTCTAAATTATGACTTTGGGATTACCTGTGTATACAATTGATTCTGTAGAGTAAGAATTTGGGGTAAATTGTTTGTATACATTTGTTCCTTGTGATTTTGGCAGTCAGTTCAATGCATCTAGTTTGATCCTTCCTGCTTACCTTGACTGACTTAGTAAGATAATTATGAACCTTTGTTTGCAGTGTAATCTTTCGAACTTTTTTGTTATGTAACGTGTGAAACTGATGTTGATTGATGTTTAGAAGGGAGTTTAGCTTCTTATTACCTGCATTCTGAGATTGTAAAAATCCAGTCACTATATTTTTCTACCGCATAGTGTTTCTATATATGACATTGCCTTGAGTAATATGGGAAAAAGTAAATTTGATTTGGTGTACTGGGGCTCACTGTTTCCTTTCAGATTAACAAGCACACTCAAGCATGGCAGGATAGGTTTTGAATTTAGTATTTATTTTTTTAAGGAATTCAAGGTGGAGTGGCGCGAGTGTCCGTTGTTTGTTGTTTGTGGTTTGTGGGAGATGTTTGAACAGGTTTTATTGAATCATTGTAGGTCACATCTGTGTATGGTCGCCTACTATACGTGATTTAGTTTCAAGAATCTCATGTTTTAACTTTAAGCAATGAAATCCCACTGTGGTGTTCTTTTTGTTTGTTTTGGTCAAGGTACTTCCCAGACTTTAGAATAGGTTTCTGCAGTGATTCCCTAGCTTTGAAACATGATTGTGGGATTGATATGGTTTGTATGTCAGTAGATGTGTGTTATACTCACACTAGGTTCACTCATTTTTTGGAGGCAACTTGGACTAGTTGCTTTCATTTTGAAGACAACTTTGGGCTAGTTGCCTCTAAATATGGAGGAAACTTGGGCTAGTTGCTTTCACCTATCAAGACAACTTGACCAAGTTGCTTATAATATTTGGAGACAACTTGTGCTAGTTGCTTACAACTTTGAAGACAACTTGACCAAATTGCTTTCACTTTTGGAGGCAACTTGAGCTAGTTGATTCCAGATTGGAGGCAACTTGAGCTAGTTGATTCCAGTTCGGAAGCAACTGGGTTATGTTTTTGGGTCCATTTATTCACCTGAAATTATCTTATATATATATATATATATATATATATATATATCTTAGAGTATTTGTGACGAATTTGTGGTGCAATGGTAACACAGGGTTGTGTTGAGTTGCTGACGATGGTTATGTTGTTGGTGCTCATGCGTTAAAGTCAAGATAGTAGATGAATGGTTAGGAAGTTGAGAAGGAACTCAATATAAATCTAGGCATTGAAGTTGTTACTGCTTGTGTGTTGCTGATGGTGTTTGAGTAGTGGCATGGAAGTGACTGCAGTTATTGGCTCATGTTGCAAGTGTGCATAAACGGTTGTGGTCATGAAGCTATTACAGGTAGAGTTGCAGTAGCAGAGATGGATGGTGTGGTGTTGTATGATGGTTGTTTGAATTGTTGGTTGAACACTGATGGTGTGGCGAACATGTGGTGCAATGGTAGAACAACTGACTATATGTCAGAAGATGTGTGTTCGATTCACACTAGGTTCACTTATTTGTGTATATTTTTTTTTTTTAGAGACAACTTGTGCAAGTTGCCTCCATGTATGGAGACAACTTAGGCTAGTTCCTTTCACTTGTTGGAGACAACTTAGGCTAGTTGCTTTCACTTGTTGAAGACAACTTGAGCTAGGTGCCTCCTATATGGACACAACTTCAGCAAGTTGACTCCACATGGTGGTGGTGGTTGGCGGCGGCGATGGTGGTTGGCGACGGTGGTGGTAGTGGACAGTGGTGGTGTTCGTTAGCGGCGGCAGACAGTGGTGGTGGTTGGCGGTGGTGGTGGTCGGTGGTGGTGGTCGGTGGTGGTTGTCGTCGGTGGTGGTGGTTAGTGGTGGTGGTGGTCGGTGGTGGTGGTGGTCGTCGTCGGTGGTGGTGGGAGGTGGTGGACAGTGGTGGTGGTTGGTGGTGGACAGTGGTGGTGGGCATTAGAGATTTTTTTATTTATTTTTTAATAGTGGTGGTGGTGGTTTTGTATATTCACTATATAAAATAGGGTATTTTAGTAATGTATTAGGCTTAGGGGTATTTGTAAAGTTCATAATGGTATTTTGCAAGGGGTCTCATAATAGGGGTATATAGATAATATTCCCAAAAAAACACTTCTCTTCTTTCTCTTCTTGTTATTTTTTCTTTCATTAAAAAAAACTTAAATCTATAACTCTTCTTTCTCTCTTCTTCTTCTTTTTCGTCATCATCACATCATGATTTTCGATCGCATCGTGATGAAGATGTTGATCATAAAAAAAATCTATTATTTTTCTTCCTCTCTTCTTCTTCGTCTTCTCCATCGCGTAGAGATGATAAAAAAAAAAACCTAAGAAAATCCACCATTTATTTATTTCTTTTGATTGACTTAAAAATTCGATTCGATTAATTTGAGGAAAAAAAAACAGTTTCAGAAACTGTATAACGGATGGGAGTTCGCACTTTTCCAGCCGTGAATCTTGTATTACGGTTGGGAAAATACATGTTTCTCAACCGCGAAACCTGAACCTACCTGTACGGTTGGGAAAGTAAAAACTCCCAACCGTAAAAGATTGTCTACGGCTAGATTTTCCTAGGCATAAGCTATTCTAATTAATTTCGGTTAGGTTTTCCCCGCCGAAAATGCTTATTTTCGGCTAGGTTCCCCAGCCGTAACTTGAACTTTCGGCTTGGAAAGCCTAGCCGTAACTGCAAAAAACCCATGTTTTTTTCCGTTTTTTATCGGTATTGAATCAACCAAATTATTATTGGGAATCAAGTATAAGGTTAAATGAGTGTTTCAAAAAAATAATAATTTTTTTTTTTCAAAATCGTCTTCTGAATAAAAAAAAATTGTTGAAAGAAAAATAGGCGAATGATTAATCTTAATATATACACTAATCATTATTAGTTTAGTTAATCACCATAATTAACACTAATTAAATTGGGGGTACTTTGGGCATTATTAAAAATAATTGGATGAGGGGTTATAAAAAGTGCTACTAATGACCCAAAATATCCCCAAAAAACTCATACGGGGAACAACCCCAATAATAGGATTCTTCCCAAATGATAAAATCATTTGCAAGGGCAATTTTCAATTGATCCACAAATTAATTCTTGAAAAATAAATTGTTTTGAACTAATATTGTTAAGGACCTTTGAACATCTATGCTTGAATCATATTTCGAGATTTTAACAAGACAAGCTTGATTGGACATTTCTTCTTTGTAAATCTACTAGAAGTTATACGACATAGTCTCATAAGATAGAATGGTAAGATACTGACTAAAATATAATGGTTCAGTCTTCACATACCTGATTAATGAAGTTCTTTAAACGTCTTTGTCAATCTTCAGTCTTCGAGGGTAATGTCTGATACTCAACTACCAAATTCTATCCTAGTCTGAGACTTGACTTAGTAGACTAGTATATTATGAAATTATGATAAGGGAAAAAATTATGATTTCAAAACCATATGAAAAAACCCAACTCTCGTGGGAGAGACTAGTACCTTGGCCCTCAAGGAACCCATATCCATGATTTCTAGTATACGTCCCCGCGAGATACTGCTGGTCGTTATGCCACTAAGGGAAAAACATCGATCAACTACACCGAAAAACAGTTGTCATATGATATACGACGATGGATGTCTATGGGTTGCACTGGGGGGGGGGGGGTGGAAGTCTTCAATTATTTGCAACTCTTAAATACTAGTCGTAAAAACGGTTGTCGCTCCATTGTATACCACACTTTTTTCAATTGTGAATGTCTTTCGAAATTTCCTCTTAATGCCTTACACAAATCTTATCTGGGTCGTGAAAATAACTCTTGCACTACACTTGTTGGAGTTGTATGTGAATTCTTTAACAACAATGGTTAGAGATGTATGTGAATTCTTTGACAACTATGGTTAGAGTTGTATGTGGTTAGAGTTGTATGTGAACTCTTTGACACCTATGATTTGAGTTGTATATCATTTCCATGACAAATTTTGTTTTTGTAAGTCACTTCTTTGATAACTTTTCTTAGCAGTTGTGGTTATTTTTCATTTGTGAAAAAAAAAATGAAATTGGTCACAGCATTCAAAATATACCAACATTCATTAAAATGTGACAGCATTGATACACTTGAACCAGTTTTAGATCATTCACAACCTTGAATGATTCATTCAAAATATCTAGATGGGTACAATGATAAATTAAATAGAAAATCTAGTCATTAACCTAGATAAGCATTCAGGTAATTGACATTCCACCTGCAACTTAACAACTGCAGCAACATTCTTTCACCTCCTCGCAACCATCTGGAGCACTGCTTAGTCTTCACTTGGACAGCTGAATATCGTCTCCCACTAGTTGCACAAGCTAAACCAACACACCATCATCTTAGCACCACTTGCCACGAACAACTCCAGCCAACACCAGTTTGAGCATCAAAAATCATCACAAATCGAACCCAACATCTCAACAGAATGTGCAATATGTGATGATTTTTGTTCTCAACTGATGGCAATAGCGACCAGTACCTTCAACAATGTGCAATTTGTGGTTATGTATGATTTTGGAAAACTCGAAGGAATCTTCCACATGTATACACTCATCTTCAAAGCCATAAACAGTGAAGACCCTGTACATAGTTTAAGTAAGAACAATCCAGTGATTAAGTTGTTTTCAAATCAATATTGCAACTCCAAAACATCTGAGATCTAATATGTTGAAATCCAGTGATTTAAAAATTCCAATCGATATCAACATATTAAGCATGTATTATAGATGCTAAAAATACAAACCTGCAATCCTTTAGAATTGGAAGGCATAGTGCACACATATCAGTTGCAAACCATTCCAGTAAACTCTATTCTGTCACGCAGTACCAGAAATTTCCCATATTTCCATAAAAACTCCATAAAAAAAAACTATAAAGTTGTATTGTCTTCCGCAATAGCTAAAGGCAACCATATTGTCATATACAAGGGTACTTAAAATACGTTGGTACATGCCACGAACACAAGGTTCATATCATCACTAGCAGCGTTTACGTAATCCCTTAATCAAACCAACTTTGATGAGATATGTGAGAGACCTGAAACAAAATAAAATGTCAAAATCTAATAACCCATAACAATGGCATCAAAAGCATTTGTACCACATCTACTGAACTCACCAATTTTAGGAGAATTATGCGGTGAATGCCGACTTATTGGATTCACAATCGCACGCAAAAGTTTTTCCTGCTTTTCAGTGGCAGTTATATTTAATTTTTGTAGTATCCGCACTATAGTGGTCATTAACACAAGCACATTAGAAAATTAAGCTTGAACAATCAAAGAAAAGAAAATTAATACGTAATAATAACAATAAGAGAAGCATCTATATAAATCCATAAAACATGTTCTACTTACACATGATACCACAGAACCTCTTAAGAGTTCTTGGTATACGACAAAGAGGTATTGACTTCAAAAAAACACCCACTAAGGCTCTTCTTGAGTCTCAACAATCTTCCACTCACTAAGGTTCTACAAGACGTGCTGTAAGGAGTGTGAAGTGACGACCTTCGTCCTGAGCCACCTTAACAAAATCTGTGAAGAATTATTTCGGCATAGATTCTTGCTTACCAAAACCATCTATAATGGCCTACACGTCAAATAGAAATCAAAGTTCACTTCCAATCTGATTAAATAAACACTAGCAACAGTAGCAATTTGAATCATACCCAAGACAAATCAATCGCCCAGCTTTCAATGTGGACAAGACTGTGAACTATAGCTTGTATACTCTGTAGACTCCCAGCTTTGTCAAGCTTCGACATGAGACTAAGCCACACCAACTTTACATGCACATCAGTTTAATCAACTCACTGAGGCATTTCATCAAACACATAACTGATCTTAAAACTGAATTGCAAATGTTCTGAATATGCTTATGTTGGCGAGTCTCGCTAGTCGATCTGGGATATCTAAATCAAGAGATGATTATAGGGTTCCAAAATGGAACCTTAGAGCCATTGAGTAGCCACGGCATCTCCTAGTTTCGCTTTCTCCACAGCAAGCCCCATTCTTCTCAGCATCATTCACCATAGCAAGCACCATTCTTCTCAGCATCACTACCAGATTATAGCTTCACCAGTTATTCAATCCCTAGCAAATCAACCAGATATCACAGTTCACAGATCCACCTGCAACTCCATCAATAACAACAGATTCAGCAATTCAACACACCCATCTTGAATCAAATAAGTATAAACCCTAAATCTGAACCAATTTGAACAAACCCATCTCAGATTCAGTTTTTTCTCCATTGTCCACAGTTGAACAAACCACAAATATATTTGAATTTATTCGAACCCTAAATTTCTCCAGAAAAAAGTGAATTAATTGGAAAAACTAAGAAAAAACTTACATAGAATCAATCAATCATGCGATAAAATCAACAAAACCTTATTTCTCTCATTCTCTCAACAACAAAAAAAAAATCATCAGAAAACATGTTTTTAACAGAATGAGAGATTAGGGTTATACATCATAAGCAAAAGAAAAGAGATCAGGATTCTTCTAATCGTATGATAAGAAAATAATAAAGATGAAATCGATTTGTTTCTCTGAATTTTTTTTTGGTAGAGTTAGGGTTTTCTTAGAGGCGGAAGACGAGAGATGGAAAATGAGTGAAGGGAAGTGAGAAGGAAAAAAATTGATTTATGTAAGAGAAAATGGACGGCGTAGATACACTTTAGGATGCACATACAGATTGGAGAAATTAAGGGACGGTGTAGATTCGCTTTAAGATTCTCATACAGATTGAGAAGCTTGTGTGTTTCTTTTTGTGCTAGTTCAAACTCGTGTATTTGATTCTATTATCAACTTTCGATATGAAAAAAATCAAAAATATATATCAATAAATTTAAGATATTATTATCGACCTTCAGTTAAAAAAAAAAGTTCCGAAAAATATATGGGAATGAAGCAGAAAAAATAAGAAACTATGTTTTCTTTGTGCTTTCTCTTTGTGCTTTTGTGTTTTCTCTTTGTGCTTCCGGTTTGAATTTCGACTAGTCACATAGGTCATGAATAAATTTTGACTAGTAATACAGGTCATAAAGTTCAAATGTGGTATAACGGCGTACAAAATATGAACCAAGAAGCTTCAGGTGGGTTCTGACTTCTAACTTAGAAGGTTACATTATCGAAATCGATAAATATGAAGCTCATTGTCGATTCGAACTTCAAATATGATATAAAAACACACAAACTATGAACCAAGAAGCTCCGGGAGGGTTCGGACTTCAAACTTAGCAGGATACATCTTCAGAATCGATAAATATGAAGCCCAGTGTCGATTCGAACATCAAATGTGGTATAAAGACATACAAACTATGAACCAAGAATCTCCAGGAGGGTTCTGACTTCAAACTTAGCATGATACATCATCAGAATCGATAAATATGACGCTCAGTGTTGATTCGAACTTCAAATATGGTATAACGACATAAAAACTATGAACCAAGAAGCTCCATGAGGGTTCAGACTTCAAACTTAGTAGTATACATCGTCGGAATCGATAAATATGAAGCTCAATGTCGATTCGAACTTCAAATGTTGTATAATGACATACAAACTATGAACCAAGAAGCTCTGGGAGGCTTCTGATATCAAACTTAGCATGATATATCATCAGAATTGATAAATATGAAGCTCAAACTTCGTAAGAACGATGAATCCGACCATTCATAGGCAAAATTCCATGGAATATTCTATGAAACCTTAGACGAACCCTTTTCTGGCGAATAAGAGAAAGAAAGTAGCTCTGGCTGGGAGTTGACTACTAAAAGTCGAAAACTTCGTAAGAACGATGAATCCATCCATTTACATGTAAGATTCCTTCGGAATATTCCCTAAAACCTTTTACAAACCATATTCTGGAATATTGCAAGCATACCCTGGCTCCGAGATCGAAACATGGCCGTGAGTGGACTATTATTAGTCGGAAACTTCGTAAGAACGATGAATCCATCCATCTATAGGTAAGATTCCTTCGGAATATTCCCTGAAACCTTAAACAAACCATATTCTGGCATATTGTATGCATACCCTGGCTCCGAGATCGAAACATGGCCGGGAGTTGAGTACTATAAGTCGGAAACTCATAAGAACGATGAATCCGACCATTTACGGGTAAGATTACATGGAATATTCTCCAAGACCATAAACAAACACTTTTCTGGCATATTGTATGCATAGGATGGCTCCGAGATAGAAGCCTGGCCGTGAATGGACTACTCTAAGTCGGAAACTTCGTAAGAACAATGAATCCATCCATTTACATGTAAGATTCCTTCGGGATATTACATGAAACCTTTTACAAACCATATTCTGGCATATTGTACGCATACCTTGGCCCCGGGATCGAAACATGGCCGTGAGTGGACTACTATAAGTCGGAAACTTCGTAAGAATGATGAATCCATCCATTTACAGGTAAGATTCCTTCGGGATATTCTCTAAAACCTTGAACAAATTGTATTCTGGCATATTGTACGCATGCCCTGGCTCCAAGATCGAAATCTAGCCGCAAGTGGACTACTATAAGTCGGAAACTTCGTAAGAACGATGAATCTATCCATTTACAGGTAAGATTCCTTCAGAATATTCTCCAAAACCTTAAACAAACCCTATTCTGGCATATTGTATGCATAGCCTGGCTCCGAGATCGAATCATGGCCATGAGTGGACTACTATAAGTCAGAAACTTGGTAAGAACGATGAATCCATCTGTAGGATCAGAATATCGCCACAAAAATACTCTTGCAAAATTTATAAACGATATTTCTGCGAGCTCTTCAACAACACAATGCGAGCGTCGCAGAATAACTCAAAGAATAACTTAATGGATGACGGTAACGGAAACACAGGAAGAGTATGACGATGCTGTGAAGATTAGAGTATCTGCGAAAGAAGACATTACAATTACTGCGAGTATATCGTGAGTCGGATCCGAAATTAAAGGATAACTTAGCTGTCATCCACTATGTAATTTCCTATATAAAGAGTTGAACAAGTGTAAGGGATGAGGGGATCAATTTGGAGAGTGTTGAGAAAGTTTTGAGGAGAGAGAAAGTTTAAGAGAGCGGTTGTATTCTTGATTTCTTTCATTTCTTGTAATATTTCTGAGAATTAATCAATAAAAGTGTGTGGATGGGGAAAAACGATCTGCTGGTTTTTAAGGGATTGAGGAGACGACCGGACGGAGGAGGTTCCTCGAACCAAATGCTAATCCTCATACAGATACACCGCTGCAAAGGGGGTGCTTAGATTCGAGAGATCAATCTGTAGTACTCCGGCCTAAATCGAGACAACGACCGTTCCAGAGTAAATTCAGACACAAGAGAGGATGGGTTGATCTGTAGGAGGGAAGCTGAGAAATGTATGGAATCGATGGTGATTCAAGGATTGTGGATGTGTGAATTCTGAATATGATAAGTTCTGAATGATTGAAGTTAAACGATTGTGAAGAAATTGCTCAATTGATGAGTTTGATGATCTCGTGTTGTCGAAGAGACGTGAGATTCTTACTCTGAGTATTCTATGTATTCGTTCTGTTTTCGATTCTCTGCCTTTAATCTTGACTTAGGAACTTATTTATATTGCTGGAATTATAGACACCATGATCCCATGAAGTGTGACAGTTAATGGAATCAAGGAGTGGAGAGGTGGAAATCGTGTTCGAAACCGGTTGTCTAACGTGTAAAGACTCGGTTGACCTTCCACCCACTACCTCCTGAATTCCTTCAACTGATTTCACGACTTGCTCACATTCCATCGTGTGTTTGAACACACGTGCCGTAGACCGCCAGACCAAAACCCTAAGTGATATCCCCCAAGTGACACGATTGATCATCTCGTGGTTTGTTAGGACAATGAGTCCATGTAATCGTTGAGTCGAACAAGATGTTCTGAAACTCACGAATTGAACGTGTCATGAGACAGAGGTATAATTCTTACGATGAAGTGAGCAAGTATTGATCATTTGATGGACTGTTGAATATTGGTGGATTGTTGAACCAATATTCCTTAACTCGAGCAAATATTGATCATCTGAGCAAGTGTTGCTCTCGTGATGATTTGTTGAATATTTGACCGTCTGAGCATGTGTTGCTCATGAATGATTGGCAGTGTGCCAAGAATATTATTTAAAGTGCTGGTCGTTGAACCTAACATAATTAATAAAATTCATAACCATGAGGTCACCGTAGAATTATTAGTATTAATTCATGACCATGTGGTCGTCATAGAATTATTAAGGTTAGATTCTGGAAGCATGGTCCTTGAATTCAGAAACCCTAATTTGACTAATTGATGATCAATTCATGGTCAAAAGTTTTAACATGGGATGAATGAGGATCAGCTACATGAGACCGTGGATCAACCATGTAGTATCCATATGCTCACGTGAGCAAATATGATGAATTCACGAAGAGTTCATGATTTGTTGGTAAAAGAATGATTAAATGCTGGTTCAATCATTATTCAAAATGCTCGTCTGAGACTTAGGTGTGAAAACCTAATTAATTATGGGAGAGTGATGGACCGACCATATAGTCATGGAGCCGGCCATGGGTTGTCCTATGACCGTCTGATGGTCACTTCATGAAAAATCCAAAGTGTTTGGAAGTTTTGGACCTAATACGAGCAATTGTGCAGATTAGGTCAAAACTATGAAAGTCGATGGGATTGGCCTCCGTGAGCCGAGGAGCTAATCTTGGCCGGTCAAGATAATGTGCTCGTGTCCCTAAGGTGTCCGCGTCTCAGTCTTGAGAATTTTGATATTTTCTGGTGCACGTTTGAGCGACCATTTGAGAAAATATGACAAAATTAGAGTTTTTTGATAAAACCGTCAAAACTTCATCGGACGAGGGAAAATAATGAAAAGTGAGGGAATTATGAAGTGTGGACCGGTCACAGTGATCACGTGACCAACTGTTGGTCGCTTGAGCAACCCCCAAACCCTAATTAATGTCCTTTACTAGAATTGATGCAGAATTCTCATACGGACTCGGATTTTGATGGTCCTCCCGTTCATTCCATACGGAAAAGAATTTAATATCTCCCTACGAGGGAGGTTTTAGGTTTTGAGCACGTTCGGGAGATGAAAACAGCCTGAAAGTAAAATTCAGGAAAGATTTAAGGGGCCGGTCCCACGATAAAACGAAGGAGTTTTGTTAAAATCAAGGAGTTTCCATGAGACGAAGGAAACACCATGAGACGATGGAAAATATTTATAAAATAAGGTATTGTGAGACTGTGACGCCTGTGGTCAAATCACGGTCGGCCAATTATGACCACGGTCCCGTGGTGTCTCTTCCTTAGTTTTACATATTTTGATGATTTTATGAAGGATTCATGAATTTTGAGAAATTTGATAAATTTAGAGTGTTTTCATGAATTGAAGGAGTTTCCATGAGTTCATGGTCTTTGAAAAATATCAAAATAATAAAATTCGGCCGTGTGAGATCATGGAGGCGTGACCGACCGGTCATGGCCTAACCCCACGAATTTTAATATTTTTTGGGTATTTTTTGATGATTTGAAGGAATTTTGAGAAAAATACCATGAAATCAAGGAAAAATAACATAATTAATAATGAAATAAATAAAACAGGGCGTGTGGGACCGGCTAGGGCATGGTCGGCCGGCCAAGGCCCGGTCCCACGAGTTTTCATAATTTATTTTATTTTATTATTATTTTTGATGATTTAAATGAATTTTTTGAGAAAAAAAAACCATGAAATCAAGGAGTTTTTTCATGAAATTAGAGAAAAATAATAATAATAAAATAATAATAAGGATCGTGAGGTGTGGGCCGGCTTGGAACAAGGCATGGCCGGTCGGCCAATGGTCACGCCCCACACTCTCCTTAATTATTTTTTTGACGGACTCATAGAAGTACCACGAATCCGAAGAATTTCCTCAAGACGGAGATTTGATCAAACGAAAGAATTTTATCAAATCATGAAAAATAATAAAAGTGTATTAAAAATATAGAATTGGCGTGGAACTGACCATGACACGATGAGTTGATCGTGTGTCCGTTTCCCAGCGCCTTGGTCAAATATTTTTAATTATTTATTATTTTCTTCCCTATTTTGCATAGGTTCATCGTTTCGTCGTATTTTGAAATACTCGTTCGTGCGGTGATTGTTAAATGCATCATCGTTGAATACACTTGCACCATTTGAAACAGGGATTACTCAAAGGTAGCTCCGATGCCCGTTAATTATTTATTACCAATTCATGAAATTTGATGGAGAATAATTCATAAAACGAGTAATAAAATGGATATATGTTTACTGTTAATTCATAGGATCAGCAGAAGATTCGACTATGAACTCAGAACAATGAGGTGATCATTGCCATTCCATGGGATCGATGTTGATTCGACCATGGAATAAGAGAAATGATATTGCCATTCCATGGGATCGTCGTTGATTCAACCACGGAATCGGAGCAATCTTATTGCCATTCCGTGGGATCGTCATTGATTCGACCAAGGGATCAGAGCAATGTATTGCCATTCCGTGGGATCATCGTTGATTTGACCATGGAATCGGAGCAATCTTATTGCCATTCCATGGGATCGTCGTTGATTCGACCACGGAATCAGAGCAATGATATTGCCATTCCGTGGGATCGTTGTTGATTCGACCACGGAATCGGAGCAATCTTATTGCCATTCCGTGGGATCGTCGTTGATTCGACCACGGAATTGGAGCAATCTTATTGCTATTCCGTGGGATCGTCATTGATTCGACCACGGAATCAGAGCAATGAAGGGATAATTAACCTCATGGGTCTATGCCTAGCAGAATAAACTGACTACGATAGGAGCATTAATTATCCTGACATGACTTTCCGTTAAGCCATATCCTTTATATAGTCATGTTAAACTCGTTGTTTGTTCCTGAAGATGATATTGCCCCGTAGAGCCGTCCATCCCGTGATACTATATAGAAATGACTGAAAGTATTCAGTATTCATGATATTATGCCGTTGTCTAGACGTTGACTGCATATCTACATGTACTATGAGAGAAAGCACTCTCCGTTGAGAATTCGATGAGAGACTCGTGTCTCAATACTCACATGTGATTGCTGAACCGGCCGTACAATCATGAGTTTACGATTTTATCCTTTATTGAAAATCCACCATCTACATTAAGTCCCCTGCTTACTGAGGAAAGCTGTGTTCCTCAGTCAACATTAAATGGTGATTTTCAGGCCAAAAATTATACTAGTAATTGAACTTAGTCGTAAGTTGAAACATTACCGCATTTCGATCCACGACTTGATGAAGGCTTCATTGTCATGATTAGGGAGATATTTGGTGATCATAAATTGGTGTTGAACCGCTGATTTGGACGACGATCCCATGGTCGGTTTCGCGGGCCGGGCCCAAATAAGGAAATCCTAGTGAAATTAGGTTTTGGAAATAAAATCGTATAAAAGGAATTAATCCCTCTTTTTCTTCCCACGACCTGAGATACATCACCTCTCCATCGTGTTCACGCCAAAGAAAATAATTAATAAATCGCTTGCCGCCGACGAAAATTCCTACCACCCCAGTTTTTTTTTTTTTTTTTTTTTTGAATGTTGCTGATTCCATGAGTTGCTTCATGAATTTATCATATTATATATTCGTGTATATAATTAGTGATGGTTTTATGAAATAACCTTGTCTTTTGAAAACGTATGTTCGTTCGATCGTTAGTTTCGAAAACCAACTATAATCCCTGATCTAGGAGGGATTTTTTTAGTATATGAACCTAGGTCCAGTGATAAAACTTAGTGTATGAGATTTCATGTGCACCACGGTTTTATCATAAAAGGAGTGAATTCTCATGAAATCGTAATAATCCTTCGTTTTAAAGACAAATAACGATGACAAGAAGGAAAATATGTATGAAGAACTTGTGTCGCATGGTACAAATTTTGTTTATGAGTTTTCATGTAGATACAAAACCTTATCGTAGGTGTGGGGTGTGAGCTTTCACAATATTTTGAAATAAACCTTCGTTTTAAAGATAATAACAACGATACGAAGGAAAATAGTTTTTTTTTTTAAATAAAAATAAAAAATGTGCAGCCGTGACATATATTACGCAAAATATGATGATATATTTTATTGTTGTAAACTTCATATGTCATCTGCGTGAATATTCACATTATGAAGATTGCGCCCGTGGTTTTATGAAAAATCAGTTTCGGAGATTAATAAAGCTTCGTTCTTCATCGTAGGTTTTGAAGAATGAATAAACGTGTTAACTCTTACGGCATAGCTACTGTCGTTAGTAGAACTGTAAAGAGGTAAGATTTTAAAGTTACCTTTCGTTGATGCTGATTTATTTCACGGTAGTAATTCTTTGATTTCTTGATTCCAGAATATGTCGACCAACAACAACAGCAGCAACAAGTACGATTACTGGTATTCATCTTCTTCCTCTGGTTCTTCCGATGAGGATTCTGATGCTCCTGCAGCGAAAACACATGCTAAGGTTCCCTTGAGTGAGCAAAGGGTCTCTTTTGCTGAACTTAGGAAAAGGGGAGCTGAAGATAAAGAGAATGACGCTCGTCAATGTGAGAAAGACCGAATCCAGCGTAAGAGACAAAGAATCGAGGAAAAGCGTCAATCATTGGATGGAGCACCTTTCGATTCTGACGCTGATGATTCTGAGGAGGATCTTGTATGGGAACCACTTGAACGCTACATCAAAACTGATCGGTATAAAAGAGAGCATCGAAGGATAATGAAAGAAATTGAAGACGAGCTTGCAGTAGAGGATGATTGGGATTCGGATGATGAGGAATTCTTCTACGGTCGTCCGGATCCCACCAGTGATTCTGACGATTCTGAAGAAGAGGATTCTATGAAAGCTAGTGATGATGAAGATGACGGATCCGGCAACTCGGATGAATCTGAGTAGCTTTGCATTTGTCTTTCTCCTTCTTGAACGTTTGAGTGTTGTTTTTTTTTTAGTTGTTAAACGTCTTAGACTTTCTTCTGAGTGATGAATATTTGTTAATCTTTAATCTCCTCTAATCCATGAAATGGACCAATATTCGTGCATCTAAACTCGTCACGACTCGTTGATGCATCATGACACGCGGCCAAAAAATCTTTGACATGCTCAAGGCCACGTGGCTTATCCTTTGACTCGTGACGGTCAGTCCCCAGCATTTTCCGTGCATTCAGTATCGATTTTTGGGAGTCTAGGGTTTCAGTGAGACTCGTAACCGAATTGACCATTCGTGAATGACAACTATCTGTTTGACATATATATACATCTTCAAGTCCTCAACTTCTGTAATCCACGCAAATACTTCCTCCATTTCTGAGTTGATTTTGTTGTGTAGAAAAGCCCTGAACATATTCCTTTTTTGTCATGTCGAGTGATAGTATTCCTTCTCCTGATCTTCATTCGAAGAGACGTGAAGTATTAGCGTCAGTAAGTCATTTATCCCTTATTTTCCTTTTCATCCTTCGTTTGATCGAGATTGTTGATCATAAGCGTGTGATCTGCTGCAGGGTAGTCAGAAGGACGTTTCTTCTCACAATGCAAGGCCTAAGCGGACCATTAGAACTCCTGCCCGGTACGGATCGGCTCGTGTTGAGGATGAATCATATGTAAGTAACCCTATACTTTCGCGATTACACCGAATCAAGAGATTAATCACTCCCCTGTTCCATCGTAGGCGGACGTCCGTGTCGTGGTTGATGCTAGACGAAGAAGGAGCGGAAAATCTGTGACCGTGGTTGAAGTTGAGGAGAGCAGCAATCAGGCATGTGAAGATTCCGTAGAATCCGTGGAGACCGTGGATAATTTACATGCTCGTGAATACCCAAATGCTGGTCTCTCGTTTGAAGACCCAATGATTAGCACTTCTCCTGACAATGAGGCAGTTAGTGGATTTGTGATATCAAAATGTTATGCACCTCTGTACACCAAGATCTGGAAGAGATATGGTCACATTGCTACCACAGAGGTGTGGAAAGGCTTTCCTACAACTCTTCTGACTACAGTGGCTGGGATGTTTCCAATCATAGAGGAGATGAACCAGATGCGTTTGCGAGAAGCTGCTTCAATTCAATGTAAGTTGGCTTCGTCGTCGTCTTGAGATAATCAAGGTTCATAAGGCGGCAGAGGCTGCTGATGCGATTTCTATGAATGCCGTTTTACTTGACGAGGAGAGGATACTGCTTTGGAGTCGGCAAGGGTTGAGAAATCCGTGGAGGATTTGAAGGCAAATACGAAGGTTTTTCAGAAGAAGCTTGATGAAGCTTCTTTCATGGACTATCCGTTGTTGGATGGTTTGCTCTGAGTGAGAATTTGTGATTGTTGTCTTGAATAATTCTGAGTGTTTGACTAGATAAACACCTGATCGTGATTTAAATAGTTTTTGCTCATTTTTGAAAGTTTAATGAACAAATGAGCATTCGTATGCTCTTTGGAGGAATGAAATTACATTTTGAGGAATGCTTAAAAATGATGAATAGGTAGTTTGTTTTATGAATCAGGCATAGTAAGCTTTGAGCCATTTGCCATTGATGATATTTCCTTCCTTTCCCCCATCAACTTCCAGGATTTTATAGTATCCGCTAGATACTGCTTTGATGATGACATATGGTCCTTCCCATTTTCGAGAGAACTTGGGAGCGGACATGTCTTGTTGAATATGCTTTGCTGTCTTTAATACCAGATCTCCTACTTGGAATGTTCGAGGTCTTACCATTTTTTTGTAGGCTTTGGAGATCCTCTGTTTGTAAGCTTCCACGTATCTCTCCACTTTGGCTCTCCTTGACTCCAATATGTCTAGTTCAGCAATTCTTGATTTGGAGATTTCAGCTTCGTCCCATTGTACACCGCTGGATGCTGCAATCCTGGCCGAGGGGATTTTGATTTATGCTGGTAGTATGGCGTCAGCTCCATAGACAAGAGAATATGGCGAGGTAGCGATCGAGCTCCTTGGCGTAGTTCTGTAAGCCCACAGGGCCATGGGTAGTTGATCATGCCATGATCTAGGATTGTCATGGATTGTTCGACTGATAATTCTGATCAGAGTTTTGTTGGTACTTTCTTCTTGGCCGTTTCCTTGTGGGTAGTATGGTGTGGAGAAGATCTGTTTGATTCCATACTTATTGAGTAGCTTCTCAACATCTTGATTGGCGAAAGGAGTTCCATTATCTGTGATGATATGTTTAGGAACTCCAAATCTGCATATTATGTGTTCCTTGATAAAGGCAGCGATTGTGGATCTAGTGGTGCTTCGAAGAGGGATAGCTTCTACCCACTTAGTGAAGTACTCCGTTGCGGTGATGATGTATTCATGTTGCTTTGAAGATGCCGGATTGATCTTTACGATGATATCTAGTCCCCAGCTATAGAAAGGCCATGGACTATTCACCGAGTTTAATGGGAGACAAGGAGTATGAATGAGATTACCATGAGTCTGGCACTTATGACACCTCTGTACGTGTGTGGCTGCATCATCTTCCATGGTCGGCCAGTAGTATTTCTCGTGAATTTGAAGAAATAACTTCTTCTTTCCTTGATGTTCCCCTTCGTGCATTTCTTTCAGGATTGTAGGGATTTCGTGCCTGGCTAGGCATCTCAACAAGTTCCCACCAAAGCTTTTGCGGTATAAGATCCCATCGTGGTAAGCGAATCTCTTAGCTTTCTGAATGAGTTTGACTGCTTGTTTCTTTTCTGATGGTAGTTCATTATCCCGGAGGTATTTGATGTAAGACTCCCTCCAGTCCCCAGTGTGTTGGATTTTCAGAACTTCCAAATGGTGAAGGGGTGTCTGGCAGTTCTGACAGGATCCTTGTAAGGCCCTTGACTGATCTTCCATGGATGGACAGTAGTATCCCATCCTTTGAAGCTTTATGTAAAGTGTCACCACCAGTGTTTGTCCACAGACTTCCTCATGTATGCGCTTGAGTTGTTCCTCTGCTTCATCATTACCAAGACATCGTGATAGGGATCCATCTGGATTTCGATAATATAGTCCTCCATGCAGTAAGAAGTAGTTCTTCAATTCTTTGAGACTGACTTGTCCTTCAGAAATGGAACTGCTCAATTCATGGATGATGGGTGTTCGCCAGTCGTTGGCTGGAATGTCTTCGACCCGAGTGAGCCAAGTTGACGACACATCTCGTCTCTGCACAATGATTGTTTTCTCTGCTCCTTCAAATTGCAGCTTGGAGGCGAGAGTTGCTAGGCAGTCGGCGTGCCTGTTGTTGGTCCGTCCTGTATGGACGATCGTGGCGTCAACAAAACAAGTTAATAGTCGTTGAGCTTCGGTTCTGAATGGAGCTAACGTGATCTCTTTGAGAGAATATATTCTATTCATTTGGTTGACCAATAACTTTGAATATCCTCTTATCTCGAGATGCGTTTCTCCTGCTTGCTTAGCTAAGGATAGTCCCAGGAGGAAGGCTTCGTATTCTTCCGAGTTGTTGGTGCAGTGGAAATCCAATTTGAATGAATGTGAGAAAACTTCACCGGACGGAGACACCAGCACTATGCCCGCTCCTCCAGTTTCATTACTAGGGGTGGCAGATCCATCAAAGTATAAAAGCCATGTTTCTTCCTTGATAACTAAGACGTTTGGGAATTCACCGGGTACTTCCTCATGTAGCATCGTTGTATCTTCTCCTGGGAAAGCATCAAGCAGGTCTGCGACTGCTTGGACTTTGATAGCTTTAGGTGGAGTGCATGCTATGTCGAATTCTGACATCTGAAGTAGCCACTTCGCTGGTCTCCCAATCAATGCTGGCTTGGATAGCAAGAAATTTATGGGATCAGCTCTGGAGATGAGTACGACCTTGTTAGCAAGTAGATAATGTCTGAACTTCTGGATCACATGTACCAATGCTAGGCATGCCCTTTCAGCCCTCGGATATCGGAGTTGAGCGTCTCTCATTGTGCGGCTGAAGTAATAGACCGGCCGTTCAATACCTTCGTCATCTTCTTGAGCGAGGAGTGCTCCAATAGCGACATCACTGTAAGCAGTATAGAGAATTAGGGGTCGTCCCTGTACTGGAGACCTCATGACAGACGGTGATAATAATATCTGCTATATTTTATGAAAGGCTTCTTGTTGGACAGTTGTCCAGGTGAAGTTTGCTCCTTTCTTCAGCAGTGGCGTGAATGAAGCGATGAGTTGAGCTAATCCAGGGATGAAGCGTCGAATATAATTTACCTTTCCCATGAAACTCTATAATTCTTTCACGGTTCGTGGAGGATACATGGTAGTAATAGCCTTTGCTTTATCTGGATCGACTTCGATCCCTTCAGCCGTGACCAGGAATCCTAGAAATTTCCCAGAAGTGACACCGAACGCGCACTTCAGAGGATTCATTTTCAGCTTGTATTCTATGCATCTTTCAAACAACTGCTTTAGAATTCCATATGAGACGTTCGAGTCTTCGATTTTACCACCACGTCATCGACATAGTCCTCCACTTGCTTGTGCATCATGTCATGGAATATGGCGGTCATGGCTCGTTGATAAGTAGCGTCTGCATTTTTTAGTCCAAAGGGCATCACCGTGTAGTAAAAATTCCAGATAGGAGTACGGAATGCAGTCTTGTTGGCGTCATGTTCATACATCTTGATCTGGTTGTATCCGCTGTAGCCGTCCATGAATGAGAACATGCCATGACCGCTGGTTGCGTCGACGAGCATATCAATGTTGGGGAGCGGAAAATCGTCTTTCGGACAATATTTATTCAAGTTCCTGAAGTCGACACAACATCTGATTTGACCATTTTTCTTTTTGACAGGTACTACGTTTGCTAGCCATGTCGGGTGAATAATAGGCTTGATGAACCCTGCTACTCAACTTCTGGATATCCACCTTGATTTGTTCTTCGATTTCGTGCCTAAACTGTCTGGGCGGTTGTTTGACAGCTTTGGAACCGGGGATGACGTGTAGGTGATGTGTGATGAGTTTGTCGTCCAGACCTGGCATTTCCTCATACATCCAAGCAAAGACATATTGATATTCTTTTAGTAGTCTTATCAGCTCGGTCCGCTCTTCTGGTGATAGTGCCAAACTGATCAGGATTGGTCTTGGATCTTGCTCAGTCCCGATGTTGATAGTTTCGAGATCGTCAGTAGTGGAGTCAGTCCCGTCTTGTAGTTGTCGTGGAGCGTCTTGGACCTCTTCTTCAAGTGATATCTCACTTTGACATGATTCTTCAGGGTGGGGAGACCTTTTATCGTTATCCCCGATTAATTGCTAATCTTCCCGTCGGCGATAAGTGACTCTTCCCCCTGCGTCTCGATCAACTATGAAGTTTGATCCGGGAGTCGAAATTTGATCATTATTACGCTTAGTTGGTGTGGCGGATGTCTTGATATCTTTGGTAGTTGGAGACGAATCATCACCAGCCTTCTCAATAGTATTCCAGCTTGGGAACAACAAAATCAACAACTTTAGCTCGACGAGATTTCTTGCGAGGAGCATTAGTGTTCTCATCACCCTGCGAATAATAATCTAGATAAGAAACAGAGGCAACAATATTGTTATTAAGAAAACAAATGTTTCTTACTACCTTATGATTCGCAGGCTTCCTTTTCTTTTTAGCGAACTCTTGCTACGAATTTCCGGAAGAGTTGGGGTTTTGAATTACAAATTTGGTATTAGAAGTGATTCCGCTGAAAAGAAAACACAGTATGGGAATTACATAAAATCAAACAAAGACAGATCAAATAATTTTGATGAACATGATTTAGATAAACAAGATTGAGTTTTGATAGAAGAACATATACCTTGACGACTCCATGAAAGCAGTAGAAGAAGAATTTTTTGAAGGAAGAATGTTGCAGATGGAAAAAAGACGAAAATATGAAGAAGACAGAGAAGCAGAAGAAGAAGATTATTTATGTACCAGATTCTACCTTTTATAGACAAAAGGGATGGTGACTGGATAATAAAAATACCGGTAAAAAAGAGGAATATTCGACACGTGTAAGCAGTTATACTTAATTTACGGGGCTTTGTCGTGAAGAAAATATGGAAACATAGGAAGCTGCGGCATTTTGAAGAGAAGGAGATTCTCATAATCTTCTCCTCTTCGCATAGAAGACATGAGAAGAGGAAAGATGTAGGATCAGAATATCGCCACAACAATACTCTTGCGAAATTTATAAACGACATTTCTGCGAGCTCTTCAACAACACACTGCGAGCGTCGCAGAATAACTCAAAGAATGACGTAACAGATGACGGTAGCGGAAACACGGTAAGAGCATGACTATGCTGCGAAGATTAGAGTATCTGCGAAAGAAGACATTACAATTACTGCGAGTATATCGTGAGTCAGATCCGAAATTAAAGGATAACTTAGCTGTCATCCACTATGTAATTTCCTATATAAAGAGTTGAACAACTGTAAGGGAGGAGGGGATTAATTTGGAAAGTGTTGAGAAAGTTTTGAGGAGAGAGAAAGTTTAAGAGAGCGGCTGTATTCTTGATTTCTTCCATTTCTTGTAATATTTCTGAGAATTAATCAATAAAAGTGTTGTTCTTAATCTTCAAATATGTGTTGATTCTTATGAATTCTTATGAGGGATGTAGTGTAGGATTTCCTGCAACTACACCATCCATTTACAGGTAATATTCCTTCATAATATTCCCCGAAACCTTTAACAAACCCTATTTTGTCATATTGTATGCATACCCTGGATCCGAGATCGAAACTTGGACGTGAGTGGACTACTATAATTCGGAAACTTCGTAAGAACGATGAATCCATCCGTTTACAGGTAATATTCCTTCGGAATATTCCCTGAAACCTTAAACAAACCCTATTATGGCATATTGTATGCATACCATGGATCCGAGATCGAAACCTGGCCGTGAGTGGACTATTCTAAGTCGGAAACTTCGTAAGAATGACGAATCTAACCATTCAAAGGTAAGATTCCATGTAATTTTCTCCGAAACTTTAAAGAAATCCTTTTCTGGCGATTACGAGAAAGAAAGTGGCTCTGATCTCGTAACATGGCCGGGAGTTTACTACTATAAGTCGGAAACTTCGTAAGAACGATAAACCTAACCATTCACAGGTAAGATTCCATGAATATTATTTGAAACCTTAAACAAACCCTTTTCTTGTGAATTCAAAGAAAAAAGATGGCTCCGATCTCGAAACATGTCCTGGAGTTGACTACTATAAGTCGGAAACTTCGCAAGAACGATAAAGCTAACCATTCACAGGTAAGATTCCATGGATATTCTCTAAAACCTTAAACAAACCCTTTTGTGGTGAATTCGAAGAAAAAAAATGGCTCCGAGCTCGAAACCTGGCCGGGAGTTGACTACTATAAGTCAGAAACTTCGTGAGAACGATGAACCCAACCATTCATAGTTAAGATTCCATCGAAATATTCTCTGAAACCTTAAACAAACACTTTTCAAGCGAGATTTTTTTTGCAGAAGTGAATAAAATTTAGCAGAAGTGAGAAAAATTCAGCAAAAGTGTTTATACCTCTACGACAACTCTTATAAAGGTTGTCAATAGTGATGACAAAAAAAATTAGCAGAAGTGAGAAAAATTTAGCAGAAGTGAGAATTTTTTTGCAGAAGTGAATAAAATTTAGCAGAAGTGTATAAAATTTAGCAGAAGTGAGAAAAATTTAGCAAAAGTGTTTATACCTCTATGACAACTCTTATAAAGGTTGTCAATAGTGATGACAAAAAAATTTGGCAGAAGTAAGAAAAATTTAGCAGAAGTGAGATTTTTTTTGCTGAAGTGGGAAAATTTTAGCAAAAGTGAGAAAAATTTAGCTGAAGTGTTTATAACTCTATGATAACTCTTAAGGTGGGTTGTAGAAGGTCTATTTATCTTTTTCTTCTTATCTTTTCAATCTCCCATCATAACCATCCATTTACATCATAACCGTCCATTTTTTTTTCCTTAACATTTTTTTTCCTTATCACTTTTTTATAAAAGTAAATGTAAAATATAAGCAGACATGTAAATGTGGAAGGGTGATTGGAATCCTAGTCTTAGACAGAGGAGGTTCCGGTTCGATTCACCATAGCCTCATTTTTTTCCAAAGTCAATGTTTCGTTTTACAAACCTTGTAAAGGTTGTGAATATTGATCAGAAAAAAACACAAATCTACCAATATTGAGAAGCCGGAAGGATGGTTGATGACTTGTACTAACACGCAGTAGGCTTGGGTTCGAATCTCTCAAAGAACATTTTTCAAAATCATTGTTTTTTTAATATTCAACAACCCTTATGCGTGTTGTATACAGTTATTCACTACCTTTAAGATATGAGTTGTAAAGTCTAAAGGTGGTCACTTCTCTCTACAACCCTTTTGACATAAAAAGTTGTGGTTTTTAATTCCCGTCACTACTCTTTGGACCTCTTTGGTCCTAAGAGTTGTACGGTTTTTACTTTGACAACTTTTTCATTGGAGAAAGTTGTAAAACATGCTACCTTTTACAACTTTAAAATTACGAGTTGTCAATCTACAGTTGCAGATTACTATTTTTCCCCGTAGTGTGCCGTGATTCCTAGCGCACATCCTCGACGAGATACTGCTGGTCACGTAGGTTTTGTAGAGCATAAAACGTCCCCAGCAAACTTATAGACCAGAACAACCGCAATTCCAGATGTATTTGTGAGTCACAGCTGGTTGTGATGCTATGATTTCTAGTATACATCCTCGATGAGATACCGCTGGTCATGTATGCTTTGTAGATGCGTAAAAACGTCCCCGACGGACTTATGACCCAGAGCGAAGACATACGCCTTTCATGTAAGCATGACTCACCCTACTTGAGACTAAGGATTGATTCTTATTACATCATCGCGATATACACTGGTCATGTCTACTCTAGGCTTTGAATCGACTTAATGAGGCTTCCAAATAATTCGTAGGACATCCCCACGAGATATGCCGATTGTTATGCCTCTACAACCTTTCGACAGACTCCTAGAAAATCATTTTGAGATACAATAATCATGTCGTCCCCATAATACAGACACAATTTCCTCTTAGCACATCTCTACAAGATACGCTGGTCAAAGACAAGTGAGTCTAAGTCTCGCAGAGATATTATCAGACATGCAAGCCTTCCTCTCTCTCCCAAACATGTCCCAGCTGACTTCAGAGAGACTCAGTCGCATCGGCCAAGTCTGATACAGCCTCAGCCGCATTGGCCAAATCTCGGACAACCTCAGTCGCGTCGGCAAAATCTTAGATAGCCTCAGTCGCGCCAGCCAAATCTCAGATGGCCTTCCGAACAGAGTCATCTCGTTTGAAGAGTCAGGCATAAGACTCAAGAACAAGCCTCACTTAGGGCTCAAGACTATTTTTCAGCATCTCAAACACACTCACAACTAGTAAATTGGGCCTCAACTCTAAACGTATATCTAAAAACGTGGATAAGCTCTCTTGAGCACCATTTTCTAAACAAAGGGACCCACATGCAATAATACGGTCTCCACGTGACATACATAAATGGTCATGGAAAGAGGAATCTCAACCTCAGCTTCTCTCACACTCTGCACATGATTTATGAGGCATTCCATGTCTTTCTCTCAACACATCATCATAAAGGCTGACTAAACTTCACACAAATGGGGGGATATCAATTAGGGTTTTGGTCTGGCGGTTTACGACACGCGTGAGAAATACCTGACCCATTTCTCACCACAAAAGAAAGTAAAAGCGGAGGAATAAAGAGATAAACTCAGTCTATTTTATCTCTATCTATTCCTGAAGAGACGGGAAAAGTGCCACACACAACAAGTAATCCCTCTCTTCACCAACCCAAGATTAGAGAATTCGGCTATAAATAGGTCCTCTATTTCTCCAAGCTAACACACAACTTTCTCATAACCTCTCAGAGAAATAACTTGTTCTGTGATCTCTCTCTCTCTTCATCTGCCTCCCTCCTAAGACTGGCCCTAAACCTCCTTCCATGTAACTGAAGAAGCCTTTGAACGGCTATCGTCTGTGGTTTATGCAAAGATTATACGTGCTCGACCTCCCGTAACTCACTTTTAAATCCTAGAATCTCACTTTTAGACTCTCATCAATTTTAGGTAACTACTTTTTGGGGACCACGGTGGGAGGTTGTTCACTTAGTTATAGATCTCAATCATGGGAAATATTAGGAAGGAAGCTGATTCCACCAATACAAACACAAAAACATATTTTTCATTCAGTCTCTGTAACTTATGCTCTGACACGCTCTAGATGTTTATCTCTACCATCACTTTTCTCTCTCAGGAGAGTGTTTGACCCTAGTGAATAGGTTAGTGTGCCCCGGATCACTTGGATTTCTTTCTGCATAACAAAATGCCCCGAAGACCTATTTTCATGAAAATCTACTGTAATCCTTGAAAACATTGGGTAAGGACCGTGGAGAGATCCTGTAGACTCAACAAAATATTGAAAAATCTCATATCGATATCCAGACTTATCTGAAAACTCCTTCAGAGGCACCAGTAAGGATAGATCCAACAAATCTATATCGAGTACACGTTTCTTAAAGAAGGAGTATTAAAACTACTGAGAATAGCACTGATGGGATCCAGTTTGTCTGCAAACGACCTCACCGGAGAAGATGAAGGTCATTACAAATACGACAAAGCAAAGGAGAAACCATCTAGTCGACCTTATCACTCTCAAGGACCTCAAGAACCAGATGATGCTCTAAACTTGGAGATTCTGGCGAATATTTGCTCCAAAATTCGTTTAGGTCAAGGGCCCTCAACCTGATCACACGGGACTCGGGAAGTTTACTTCACTTCACTATTTTACTCATAACTCTTTCATTATGTATTCAACTAACCTCGTTCTTTTTCCATTGGATTCATATTTTTATCGCCTACAAGATAAAATTAGCAAACACTTGGAAAGGCTCCTAAAATTTCATGACCTAGTCAAAAGCGTTGCAGAGCCACATACGACCATAGACCGTCATATCAAGCCAAGTTACGGCTTGTTGCTCTTCCTTCTCCAAAGGGTCATGACCAGAACGCGACATAATATAATTAGGGACTAACTCTAAATCTAAGGATCATCCTTGTTCGAAGGCGCAGAGCTGCTAATTGATATCCTACCTCAACACTTGTCCCACCATAAAGAAGAGGAATTAGCCATAGCAATTGTATGACCAAGTCTCAATGAGCCTCAAGCTCAGTTGCACCAACGACTATCCCATTTGATGATGGGATCTCAGTTCACCCAAGATGGAAAAGAAGAATATATTTGTAGCTGAATCTATCAAGGGAAAAGAAATCCATAGTGATACTCATAAGGTCAACTAATCGAATAAATGCTCCACTACTCTACATACAACCACAACCAGCTATTATTACTGAAGTAAACGGGGGAAGGATCCGACACCGTATCTCCAGACTAGTCAGACGTGATGACCTAAGGAAAATATATGATGGACACTTACATTTATTTTAATACGATAGGTATCTATTACTCTCAAGTTCGGTTGACCATCTCGCAAAATAAAGATATATCTCAGCAGATAATTTGCAAAGGAAGTTCACATGAGTTCCTGTCAATACAAGTAACAGAGACAAAAAAATGACTTTGTCTCATCCCTGAAGACTCATTCTGGAGAAATACAGAGGTCATTCCCCGATGATCAAACATCTCCAGTAAATGAGAACCCATATTCATGCAACAAACTGGGAACTGACGAAGAACCGTGCATCATACATCTGTGTGATCAAAATGAGGCGGACCAAACATCCAACTCCTAAAGGACAAACTCTCACACCATTGACAAAGAGATTCCTGGTGCGCAATAAATTTTTAGAATTCAGAACGCTTCAAGTTAGATTTCTCACTAGAGGTGTATGAACGAGAATCAGTTATCCTGTCCGAGCCTCAAGTCTCATGGACGATCCTCAAAAATATAGCCTTCTCTTATGAAGAAACGCTTCAACCCTTGCGACCAAATCCCATGGGGACTGGAAATCAATCCCTAAAAATAGATTCCGGAACATCTTTGAACAATAAAAGATAAGAGTTAATGTTCGTGTTCAAAGTATGTTGACATCCTTTCCTTTTAAATCCTCTTTCATATTTAAAATCTTGGAATAGATTATACCACACTTCCAAACAAGTTTAGAATTGGTTCATCTGTATTCCAAGACAACTATGTGATTTATCAAATATCAAATCATATTCATGGGTTCAATCGGTTCTACCAATCACTAAGATCTGTTATACCTTAATATGAAACACTTGTGATCAGTCATACAAGTTACGAGGATCAGTTACATAAATTACCAGTTTTCGGTTACCATATACTCATGGTATTACTTGTGATCGGTCACACCAGTCACTAGGATAGGTTACACCAATTACCAGGATGGGTTACACCAATTACTAGGATCGGTTACACCAATTACAAGGATTGATTACACAACTCTTTTATGATCGGTCACACCAATTACTAGGATCGGTCACACTAATTACAAATATCGATCATACCATCTCAGGTGATTACTTAGGATCGGTTACACTAATTAATCAGAACTAGTCATACCAAATCATAAGTTAGGCATTGTGATTAGTTATACCAAGATACATAACAAGTTATGATCGGTTCTACCATCTCACACATATTGGTAATACAAATATATGCAATGAATAACAATACCAATAAGCCTAGTGATTTCCCTTTTGATTCAAAAATAAGTTCATGAATGTACTTCCTTTAAACAAATGTAAAACATTGTTTCCTAGGATGAAATCTTCACCTTTACCCATACACATAATCACAATAGCATTCATAAGATTATGTCGATGTCATATCTACGAAGTTCAAAAGATAAGCGTTATACTTCATAGTCTAATTCCTTAATACTATGATCATATGATCATGTCTCACTACTAGAGTAAAATATTCATTCACAGCTTCGCAGTTATGTTTTCAATATAACATGACTTGAAAGATATTTTAGGAATAAAATAGTTCAAGTCAATATTATCAACCTCAATAGGAAGGATGTCTCGTCTATGTAGCTCGTTACTTCTTCACGTTCTTCAGGTCTTCGAGTAATACTTATATGTTTCATATTCCTAGACTCTTAGATGAGTTTTGATTAACTAAAATATGACAACCAAACTTGACATACCAACTCTTGGTGGGTTCAACCGAGCTATGCTCACATAAAGGATCACGTACTACATCATCTAAAACGATGGTATCTCTTGTCAAATCCTTATCCTTTTGAATAGGTGAATAACAATTAAAATTATTAGGATCTGAACCAGAAATAATATTTTCATCATGAAGCTCAATAAATTCATGTTCACTATGCCTACATATCTCAGATTCTTCATCATAATAACTTGAAGATAGTAGAACCTCATCTAAATAAGTCGTTTACCAATTCTAACCTTGTCTTCTTGATTAGGTAAATAATTTTCCTCATTTTAAATGGTGGTATTGGAAACACCATATTGACAATTAAGATGGTTTTAGGGATTCTTCTAAAGAAGGTTTTGGTTCATAAGAAGTTCTCGGTTGCATCTCAGGTAAGTGGAGACACTCTTCTAGAGGAGAAATACTCATTGTTGCAGTTTGTTTATTCATTTCTAACTCAAACATATTTGCATTCTCAGTTAACTTCTTAAGTGACACTTCTAGATAAGGAATAGGAGTAGAAGGATCATTATAAGGACTAATTTTCAACTGTTTAATTAAATCATCCAAAAGCGAGGAACGTAACTAGTACTAAAATCTTCCATATTTTCTTGGTCATATGACCCGTGTGCATGCAGATAGTAATTGGGCTCACCATGGTATGAGTCATAACCTTCGAAAGATTGTTTCCCAACTACTATTCACACTATGGTCATAATACGAATACTGTCCACTTTGAAACTCAGTCGGATATTCATTGTATTGGCTATTATAATACCAGTTCGACATTCTAACTGCAAGGGAGTTCTACACGAGCACAAACAAGGCTGACTTGACCAAAACAAGCTTATAAATTTCTATCAAACAACAAGAATGATGGCTCCACTTAGATTATTTCTAGACCAGCTTCTATTCTTCCGAAAGGAAATTCGTTATAATTTCAGCAAACCTCTCTAGAACGATCTGAATTAAAGAAAGTTAAATTGAAGAAAGAGAAGCTCAAATGAGCTTGAATTCCCCTACCCCTCTGGCAATGTTTCCTCGGGTTACAAGGCGGCTCGCTCAACTTATAGTAATCATCACGAACTTCGATTTAGGATTAATAGAGCAACCAATATGTCTTTTGAACAACTTTCCTACTAAGCTCGTTACCCTATGGGTCTCATTCTAGTCAAAATTTTAAGGCTTAGGTTCATGTAGGTTACGTGTTCCTAAGGAGAGCAAGAAAGAAACGGTGATGAAATTCGAGTCCTTATCTTAATTTGTCCAGGCCTTGTCCTTTACTAGAAATTAAAATCGTATTCAGACCTCAACATATATGCTTTACAAAATCATCCAGTAGACCCGCTGACAGGGGATTCGCAGGTGGTATGAAAACTTACCTCCCATTCCATACAGGGGATGAACCATTGAAGTCGACTCAGTCAACCGACTCCAATGTCAGTGCACGAATCCGAGGGGCCGAGACAGTATCGTAACTGTCGTCCTTCCCTGTTGCAGTTTATATTCAAACTAACCCTTCCTTAGGGTTTTAAAAATAATAAAGTCCAATATCCCAAAAATAAAGTTCAAAAATTCCAAAAATAAAATATTACAACAATAAAATCCTAATTACAGTTTCAGGAAAAGAAAAAAAAGGAATAAAATCTTAGTGAAATAACAACACTATATACAAAATCTTCTTCTTCACTCCGTTTGGATTTCTATTTTCTTACCTTTTTTGGTATCTTTTTTTTCCATCACCTTCTCTTTCTTTTTTTCGCTCCGCTCCAAATCTGAAAGAAAACAGAAAATACCAAAACGGGTAAAAAAAGAAAAAAAACCTAAAAACAGGCCAACATCGGTGACGCCAGAAATTGATAGGTTTTGTACAGTGGTATATAGGATGTCCTTCACTCGGACTTAATGAGATTGGTTTTAAGAATTAATAAACGAAAATGATAAAAATAAAGAAGATATATATAAAAATTATGGTAGCAAGATGAAGAATTTATCGGGACTCAGGATTTCACTGTTTTTCATATTCATGCGGTTCATAAATTGATCTTAGGCAATTATATCTCAAACAAAAGAGATATCAACTCTAATTATTTGCCAAAGGTAGATTTCATAAAATATTAGTTGTATATTGCAAGCATGGCGCATCAAAATTACCTAGAACTAAGCATGCGTCATCAAACAAAGTCACAAGTAATTAATAGAAATCATAAATCAATAAAAATCGGTGCAAAAAGTAAATAAATAATTAATTAAATTACCACAGGGATGAAATCCAGCTTCCTACGTTGTCCTAGTATTGGGGTTCAGCTCCTCATGTTATAGACACTCTCAAAAGTTTCTTTTTCTTTTTAATTGCTCAAAAATTGCTTACAATGGTGAAAATGGAGAAAATAATAAAAGTAGTGAGTTTTCTCTCCAAAACTCTCCCCTCCCTCTCTGACTATCAAGTACTTTATTTATACCCAACAGACTCCAAAATCTCGACAATCAATTCGAAATAACCTTCTTTTACTCCTTGCCATTATGGGATTTTTTTTTTATCTTCTCACGCGTCAGCAAACACACGCCATCATATTGTTGCACGTCTCAGCTGGAGTTAAACACTCGCAAGCCACACGCATCTTCCAAAAATAGTACAGAAAATCCCGAGAAATTTTCTTCATCCCTATTTAATGAAACATGATATTCTCAATCAATTCCCATAATATATTCTCCCTTTTTTAATGAAAAATAAATCCAAAAATCGTTTTCAAAAGGAAGAAGAATGAGCGCCCCTATCCAAAAAACGGGAGCATATAATAACCAGGAGGTGCCATTATCCAATTCATGGGTGCCTTTAGTAATTTTCTCTGGGATGCATAATATCACTTTTCGAGCCAATTTTCCCGCAAGAGTTTATTTTTCCAAAAATACCTACACATACATAAAACACCATAATAAGGACAAAATCGAGCACTAACAATATAAAAAATTGAGAACAGTTCAGACATAAAAATATGTCTATCACTTGGGGAGTGCCCATGCCTCTCTTCTCGTACATATATAGTTATCTCCATGAGCTTCGACTGGATGAACTCAGAAATATACACATATATATATATAACATTACATATATAAAATTATTAGAACACTATTGGTGCATGTTACGATAATCCCAGGTGTTCTAATATTTTATCTTTGAAACTCAATCTCCTAGATGAATTGTTCACTAGCATAGATCCTGATAAGTATTTATTTAATGCTATGTTCCCAGCTGAACTCTTAATACTGAGCTGACATCCATGTTCATTCCCAGCTGAAAAACATGTGTTTCCCGAATAGTCTAATTAAGATATGCATAAAAGGTACCCGGTCAAGAGCATCGTAAGAAGTGCTAAACATGACCAGGTAGCCACCATGCTACTTGGAGGAGTAGCAAATTTAATGATTTTGTGCAAACGCGCAAAATTCAGTTAATATAATCAGTTTTTTGTAAATACACAAAATTCGACAATTTGACCTAATTCATTATGAACTCACAAAATTTAATTATTTTTTCCCTAAAAATGGAGCATCCACGATATTTCGAATCCTATTGGTCGATACTAAGCCTAAGCAAGGTAGGATTCAATGTATTTAGTGACCGGTGGGTACAAAACCCTAACAAATTCGAATAAGTAAATAAAATAAAAAACCATGACTGACTAGGTCAGTCACGGAAAAGGTTCAGCCGCGCCACTTGGTTGGTCAATCTAACATGGTTCGTGCATCCTATGGCCAACCGAGCATGCTCCATGTTGGCGACCTCACACTTCTCTTTTTAACCGACCAATCATATCGCTTGTAGCATATATGCTTTGCTTTCAGTAGCCGCCCAAAGTAAGCTAGTCGAGCTGCTTAGTTTTAATTAAAATTAAATTTTGGCCGCCCAAGTCAGTCGCAAAAAGACCGCGACCGCTCAAATTGTCCGGTCAAACTATCAAGCCTAGATCCTCCTACACTCAGCCAATTGGGTGTCATGGTGACTACCTGTCGCTCACTTATTGTCATGGTCAATCAGATAGCGCGTAGCCTACATGCTACGCTCCAAGTGGTTAGCCAAAGTAGGCTAATCGAGCTTGTTAATTTTATAAAGGAATGGATCATAACGGTCCAAGTCAGTCGCAAAGAAATCATGACCATCCAACTTGGCCGGTCAGTTTAGCTAGCTTAACTCCTTCTATACTCGACTGATAAAGCTCTGTGGTGACCACATGTCGCCTTGCTATTATTTTGGCCAATAGGAATGCTCCTAGACTATCAACATGCTTCATTCCTAGCAGTCGACTAATATAGGCTAGTTGAGTTGCTTCAAAAAACCTAATTAGGTCAAATATGTTGTCCATAAAAGTCGCGGATTCATCTCGACCACTCGACTTTGCTAGTTAATTTGACAGGTCTAGATTTATTTTTGCTCGACCAATGGGTGTAATGACTACTACCAGTCGTCCCTCTTCCCAACGGACCAATCACGTCGTCTATAGCTTACATGCGCAGCCACCAATGGTCGACCAGAGAGAGCCGATCCGGCTCCTTTAAAACAAATATCATCTGCGACAGATCAAGGTATTTTATGATAAATGATACGTCATATGTATCGGTTTACTTAAACCCTAATTTCACGATACATTATATGTATCGGTTTTTTCTTACAACCTTAATGATTTTTAATTGAGAACACCGCACCTCCGAGTGCTTCTCCTCATAAGCCACGAGAGACTTGGCTTTCCACCACCTACATGTAGCATAACTCACGTGTGATTGGTTCATTCCTTATATGCACGTTGATTAATCAATCACATCTTCTTATCCACCTTTCATAAATACTCTTCAGTCAAGATGATGTGTTAGAATAACCACATTCCTTACAACACAACTTGTCGACCTAATCATACGAGTCAGTCTAGTCATGCATGACAAGCTAGTCATGTAAGACGACCTCTTTCATATTTTTACTCGAGACATCAAAAATGTCACAAATGGGGGATGTTCATCAGGGTATTAGTCTGGCGACCTACAACATGTGGTGTGTGTAGTAGCAGGAAATCTCACACTACACCCCTCACAAGAATTCATAATAATCAACACATCTTTAAAAGATTAAGAAAAACACTTTTATTAATTGATTCACATAAATCTTACAAGAAATGGAAGAAAACAAGAACAAAATCGCTCTTTAAACTTTCTCTCTCCTATTGACTTGCTCAACACTCGAAAAGATCTCTCTCTCCTTATGCCTATTCAACTCTTTATATAGGGATTTATATAGTGGATGACATCTAAGCTGTCATTTAATTTCGGATATGACTTGCAATATTCTCGCAAGCTTGTTAGTGATACTTCCTAGCAAACCTCTATCGTTCGCAAGATTACCACACTTTCTTCATGTTTATACTATCGTCATCTATTACGTCACTTTCCTAACCATTTTGCGACACTTGTAATGAGTTGTTAAAATTTCGCAAGAGTGTTGTTGTTAACTTCGCAAGACGGTTTCTCATGCGATATTCTGATCCTACATCTTGCCTCTTCTCATATCTTCTCTCGAAGGGGAGAAGATCATGAGAATCTTGTTTCTTCAGAATGCCGCAACCTCCTATCTTTTCATATTCTTTTATTCTGACATGATTCTGCATTATTCTCCAAATTTACTACACGTATATCTTCTTCCATCCAGCTTCTGACACGTCCTTTTCAACCGTTGTATTTCAACCGTTCACGTCTAATCTTCGCATTAAATGCACTTATCTTCTCGAGAATTTCTCCTCTCTATATATATTCTTCCCATTCTTCTCTTCTCTTCTTTTTACTTTCTTCTCTGCTTCTCTGCAAGTTTACTGTTCTTTCGTAAATTCCGCTTCTGCTGCTGTAATTTTTCGTGGTTCTCCTTCTTTTGATTTTTACTTCCTTCTTTCATTCCCATACTAAAAATGCCTCCAGCCGGTCGTAAAAATGAAATTGTTTTCAAAGAAATTCAAAAGAAACTTCAAACCAGAGGTTTTGATTTATCTCCTATTCCTGGTCAAAGCCCTAAATCAGAGCTTTCTATCAATATTTTTTCTGATTATCCCTGCAGTCACCAGGAGGTCATAGTCTCACTAGGTCAGCTTCTCGCTAGCCCTACCATTCCCCTTTATGATCCTGAACTTCCCTTATTTTATGAAATCTTTTCTCATGCGAAATTCTCGTGAGCTATATATCAATTAAGTGGAGATTGCATTCGTCTCCTTCGTGGTGCTGGAAAGGGATCTCGTTATCCTGATGGAGCTAAAAATCCTAAGTTCAAAGACATTGCGATTGTTCCTGCGAACTATACCGTTGAAAACTTCTTTGCGAATTATGAGATAATTCCTATGAAGAAAGACAACACTTGATGGGGTGTCCGTTTAAGGAAAAATGATGATGTTGGTGATGACAAGATACTTATGCAAGATATTGATTGGCACCCTGGAAAGAATATATCCCCGCGTTACTCCAATGATGATAAGTGGTGTATCTATCCTTTAATCTTAAAAGGTCCATACATCTCTGGATCTCATGATTTACCTGCGAATCTCGCAGCATATCTACCCTGGGTGTTCAACTGGCCAGAGAGGGAAGAAGAGGTATATTTCTAAACTTTATTCGAGTTGTTATTCTTTTTATTCTCATGTATAATTTTGCTGATCATTCCAATATCTTCATGTATCTGCGAAATTATCAGGTCAAAAGGTTGAAACTGAGTTATAGCAAGACTGGAAAAATCAGTACTTTAGCATCTCATCAATCATTCACAGATGAAGTAAGAAATACTCTTTTATTATTCTTCGCAATATATTGTTGCCTCTATTTCTTATCTTCATCTGTGTGTGTAGGTTATTGCTGAAGTGGAAGAGCAACCTGTCAGAGTTGCGAAAACTAAAGGTAAAGGCAAGAGTTCTTCTCGCAAAGATAAATCTACTGCCCCTCCTTCAAAGAAATGAAAAGTACAATCTCCTTCTCCTGCAAACTCTCACCCTGATGAAAATTCCACTGATGATGATGAAGATTTTGATGATTCTTTTTCCCAAGAGAGTCCAGCATCTTCTCCAATACTATGCAGGGAATTGGTGATACTCCTTTTACCAATGCTTGCCACTCCATTGCAACTATCTGTGATGCCTCTCTCTTAGAGAACAACGAATCTCTTCGCGGGGTTTCAAGATCTATATCTCCCAATTTCTTACACTCGCTGAATAGCCTGGTAAATTTTCATATTTGTATTTTTCTTTTCTTTATTTTGCCTTGAATTCATAATTTATTCCTAAAATTCGCTGCATTATTTCGCAGGCAGGGAAAGCTTCTTATGTTGTTGTCTCAAATTTAGAGAAAAGGCGTGCGGCTCTCGCAACGAAGAATCTTAGACTTCTCAAGAAAAATGAAGAATTAGAGACTAAAGTTTCCGGTCTTCGCGAGAAGGATAAGCAAAATGAAAAATTAGAGACTAAAGCTACTGATCTTCGTGAGAAGATCAAATAATCGGAATCAGATAATTCTCTTCAGGCGAACAAAATATCTAGTCTTCAAAATGCCAAAAAGAAACTCTATGGTATGAGATTCTTCTTCTTTTCCCTTTATTTTATTTTCCCAAAATTTTCTCCTTATAGAATTCACCATTTCGCAGACGTCTATGGCCTTACTGATGAAGCTATTCTTCTTCATACATTTCCCAATCTCATGGATGATGATACCCTTCTTGAACATCTAAACACTTCTCTAAATAGTTTTTCAAATGATAAGATTGAATCTCTTCCCATAAATGAACTTAGATCCAAACTTCTCCTTTTAGAAATTGAACATAGATCTGTCTTGGATATGGCTAATAAATTTAGACAATTCTTTCACAACTCTAAAGAAGATATCCATAAGTTACAAGTCAAATATAATGATCTGATAGATGAAAATGATCGTATTTCTCTCTAAGGTGCTCAGACATTAGCGAAATTTCAAGAAATTCTTCTTGAGATTCAAATTGAAAGAGATGATCTCAAACATAGAAATGCTGCACTCTGCAAAAAAGATAAACAAATTCGCTCTCGCCTTCTCATAAATGATGATGATGAATTCGCTTGGGCTGCGAAAGTTCTAGATAATGCCATGAATAATTTAGGTGTAGATGTTAGTCTTCAAACTGAGCAAACGACCCTGATTAGAGATATGATTTCTAACAGAGAAGGTTATTAACTATTCTTCCTTATTTATTTATTTTTCATAAATTTCCATCAAGTTATTGATTTATTGCTGTATTTTCGCAGAAGCCGAAGAGAGATATCGCAATAGATTTGAAGAACTAGAGAATGACAAGGCAAAGCTCGCAAAGGATCTTTCTTCTCGCAATGAGAATTTTTCAAAACTGAAGGCTCAAATGAAGATCACTATTGTGAATTTTGGGAATGACGCAATTTCTTATCATAATGACACTATCAAAGCGGTCTGTGATGACAACCAGATTCCTCACTCCAAATATCCTTGTCTTTTAGACAACATACCGGAGAATGTACCTAACTTGGTCATCTCTGATAGTGAAGCTAATGAAGAAGAAGAATTTGAAGAGGATGGAAATGATGAATCTGATGAAGATAAGGAAAAAAGCTCTAGTGAAGAATCTGGCGAAGATAATGATGAATCAAGCTTGAAATAGATTTTGCTTCCTTGTAAACTTGTACATTCATTCTTTGGTCTTTTACTCTTGTAATCTATCACTGTGAATTTCTCTAATCTTTAATATAAGTTCTTTTTTGTTTCACCCTGCATGTGTTAGTAAAATTTTCTTTCTTGCAATATGATTAATCAAAATACGGTTGCGTAAATCTATCATATGGAAACAAATAACATCTAATTTATATTATGCATTCCCATACTTTCCTTTGTTATTTGTATTCAGATGATTGATTGAGCAAGCTGCCTCTGTTTAATAAAATAGTTTGCGATAAAATCGCAATTATCTTTGCAGAATCTCGCAGTCATAAATTGTTAGAAAATCACAATTATCTCTGTATAATCTCGCAATTATAAATTTTAAAATTACATTCTTTCTTATATTCTGATGTGGTCTTATTTTGCCTTCCTAAGTAAAGGTCTTATTTTGCCATCTTTTTCTTTTGCAACAAAATCGCAGGACATCTCTGCACTTTCATGTAGAAACCCATTGATCTTGCCTTAACCTTTTGTTATTTTGTATTTTTGTTGCGACAATATGACGGACCTAATTTTTCTTGCGAAACTAAAGCCCCATGATATTGTCGTCTTGCGACGAAATCGCAGCACGTCTCTACACTTGCATGTAGTGACCCCTTGATCTCGTCTTATCTTCTCTTTTGTATTATTGCCTCTTCAGGAATATTGCACAAATATGACAAGTCTTAATACTCCCGTGAGTAAAAAGTCTCATGAAATTTGCGTCTTAAGACACTTATCATCTCCCTAATGGAGGGTGACGCCCTTATCTTCCCTTGGTTTCCCTTTCAAGGAGACGTACATAGGCCATACAAGACTAGGTCCTCCCATTCAATCTTAACAACAACCAGTTGTGTTCACAGCCTCTTATCCCTTTTGCCTAAATGGCTTATGGTTACGAGACTGCATCCTAAATGGGTTTTCCTTCGGGCCGAGTGCATCATAGCCAAGACTTGCCAAGAATGGCCAGGGTAGGTTCATCCGTCCCGGGCACTCTTAGATCAACCGTGTACCTCGGCGCCTTGGTCATACTTTGCACCCCTTAGGAGAGTCCTTATTACCTTAGTCGCCTAACTCAAGTCATATGCTTAAGTTGAGAATCCAAGGTGCCTCTCCTGTATGGGCTTTCATTGACCCCAAATCTCCATGACTCAGGTTCCAGCAGCAGTATGACCTTATCGCTGAGTCATGTAACATATACCCCCTCATATGACGTACTTTAGGTCTTACATTTGCCTCTTGCGAAATTTTATTCGCGAACTAGGGTGTACGCCATAAAGGTTCGTCCCATTCTGGATCTTAAATGATAGTTTCTTGCGAAATTTTCGCATATTGTCCAGATTATTCTTTTGCATTTCATTTTTGTTGTAATTTCTCAATCTCATTTTTATCATTAAGAAAAATATATATTTGAAATTTTTGCAACAAATTAATTATACACCTTTTTTGTTTTTCTCAATATTTCTCTCACTTCTCAATTTGAACTTTTTACCTTTGCTGTTTTCTTCCTCTGTTCTTTGGTTTTTTTTCACTATAGTATTTTCTTCTGCGATATTTTCATCATTTGTTACTTTCAGCCAACTTTAATTTCGTAGCATTCCTTCTTTCGTTTGTTCTACTTAATCGACCATCAATCTCTCACTTCTTTGTTGATATTACCATTGTTGTGGTTTTGTTCACGTCTTCTTTCTCGATTATCATGATTGTTCTGACGTATTGCTTCTTGGAATTCTATTTCCTCCACTTCTGCTCTCAATCTCTCTCTCGTAGGCTAAACGTGCTTGTTCAGCATAATGTCTCTCAATTTCTTCTTCAATTATTTGCTCATTTCTGCGATTTTCTCTTCCATGTAATATTCTTCTTGATTTTCTTCATCACCTTGGTTATTTCGTTCCTGACGCTGCCTGTTTTATGGAATTTCGCCATGTGGAATGTATCGATCTTCAATCATTTCTCTATTTCCGCGACGTTTTTCATCTAGAATTTGCACCTCCTACCGAATATTTCCTTCAACATTTTCTACAAGTGAGTTTCGTCTTTCTTCCCTTCTGATTGATCTTGAACTTGATCTTGTAGTACTTCTTGATCTCCTATTTTGTTACCTCATGTTTTCCATTTTCAATTCATGGTTTTGTCATGTCAAATTTGCGCGTTCTTTCGCTTCTAACTTCATCTCTTCGTGTATTCTTTGTCTTAATGCCTCTATTGCGTCTAATACTCCAATTCTTTCATCTCCATGAATTATTCCTCCAATTGCTTCTTCAGCTCCTTCCTCCTGTATTTCACTTCTTAACTGTTGCTTCTCTTTTATTTCTTCCGCTGAATCCGATCGCCAAGTATGTACGCTCACTCTATCATAATCCAAAGTTCTGTTTTGTGCTGGTGTACGTTGAGTTGGTTGTTGAATTTGATTTTCTCCATCATTTCTTGTATTCATTCTTGATGATTCTCCAGCTTCGTTTCTTCTTTCTCCAGCAAGTCTCTTACTCCTTCTAACAGTTATTGGTTGTCTTGAAGTATTTTTTCTTCTAGCCATCTCTTCAATCTCAGTGAATTGTTGAAAATTATATGAAACTTTTCACCAACTACTCCAAATTCTTTCAAATCACAATTCTAATCTTCACACTAACAACAAGTAATTCTCCCTATTTGTAGCGCCAATATGTAGTAGCAGGAAATCCCACACTACACCCCTCACAAGAATTCATAATAATCAACACATCTTTAAAAGATTAAGAACAACACTTTTATTAATTGATTTACAGAAATATTACAAGAAATGGAAGAAAACAAGAACAAAATCGCTCTTTAAACTTTCTCTCTCCTAATGACTTGCTCAACACTCTAAAAAGATCTCTCTCTCTCCTTACGCCTATTCAACTCTTTATATAGGAATTTACATAGTGGATGACAACTAAGCTATCCTTTAATTTCGGATCTGACTTGCGATATTCTCGCAAGCTTGTTAGTGATACTTCCTCGCAAACTTCTATCTTTCGTAAGATTAACACACTTTCTTCATGTTTATACTATCGTCATCTATTACGTCACTTTCCTAACCATTTTGCGACACTTGTAATGAGTTGTTAAAATTTCGCAAGAGTGTTGTTGTTAGCTTCGCAAGACGGTTGCTCCTGTGATATTCTGATCCTACAATGTGCGACACACCCATTATGAGAAAGTTACAGGAAGAGCGGACAGCTAACAAGTAGAGGAAAAGTGGGTGCACAACTGTCCAGTCCTACCTTCGCAATGGGGACACGATTTTTATAACTTTCACACGATCCCCACTTCTTCACTACTCCATAACCTCCACTTCCTACGAGATCAGGGTGTTCACTATGACTTAATATAAAATATATTTTCAATCTATTAAATAGGAAAATCAAGACAATTATCTAGAAACATAGAGAACTTACATCTTACCATTTTTTACAAGAAAGTTTCATCTTCTGAGAGAATTCATAAACAGCCATACCTTGCAGAGTTCATCACTCTGATCTCAACACCTTCTATGGTTCCCTCCCTAAGATCAACCCTTCACCTTCATATTATGATGGAAGCAATAATTGAACGGCCATTTCTTGGTTAAGACCAGAATTGTACAGATTGATCTCTCGAATATAAAGTACTCATTGCGGTACATATTAATTTCGAAATAATATTCTCAAAAATATTAAAACAAAATATATAATTTCGAAAATCTCAAAAAGATGTTATACTATTTCGGTTTGGGATCTCAACTTGAGTATCAAGGAATATATTAGAACAGCTAAGAAATAAGATTTCAGCACATGCTCAAATTACGCATTATGTCGACATCTTGAACTTTCCTATTTTTCAAACCTAATTTCCAAATCACACAAACCCTAAAGTATACGTGATTTATAGAAATCAGTTTTTCCTATTGGGACTTGTTCTACCCTGACTCCTAAATCAAGTTAGGATCGGTTCTACCTTGAATCCCAATATGGGTAGGGGTTGGTTTTACCTTGACTCTCAACATAAGCTAGGATATGTTTTACCTTGATTACCTATATAGGTTAGGATCGGTCCAGCCTTAAGATCATCAATGAAAATCGGACCATCAATCATTTTGATACTACGAAACAAGTTTGTATGTCTACTTCCTTCAAGTCATCTAATTAAACATAGTTTTATAGGTATGAAATCAAACCTATGTTTACTACACATTCTAGGAACGAGTTACAAATATTATGTCGATGTCGCAATTACGAAGTTCAAAAGATAGGCATTATACTTCGTAATTCAATATACCAATATAAAGCATTTATGACTATTCATATATTGTTCATTGACACTTTTATCACAATATGGTGATTAAGTTCATTATATTAGAGTTTCATATATATAACTTCACATGTTATGTTTTCAATAAGAAACAACTTGAAAGCTTACGATATACTCCCTCCGTCCCACTATTAGTTGACCTAGTAGTACAATTTAGAAATGGTTTATCTCTCAAACTATACCACGAATATTTTTTTAAATTTTATATCATTGAAAAATATTTTAAAACACCTATGTAACGAATATAAACATGAGTATCAAATGATATAAAATCAACAATTAATGGGACAAAATCTAAAAATAAATAGGTCAACTAATAGTGGGACGGAGGGAGTAAAAAATATAAACAAGTCTAGTCATGTATTACTTACCTCCAAAGGAAGGTGATGTTATCGTCGATGTCTATACGTCTTCAGAATCTTCAAGTATTTAGAGTTAATACTTGTATGTATCAACATTTCTAGACTTCATATTCCAACCTAACGAAGTTGACTTTAGTAATCTAATCAAGCGACTTATGAATTTTGATATTAAATACGATAACCAACCTTGACATACAAACGTTTGGTGGGTTCAATCAAGCAATGATCAAACAAATGTCTTACCATCACAATGCTTCCTTCATTAATCAACATAGAAGAACATTACATCTGTTGGTAACGAACACACACAATGATGCAGTAGCATCTTTGATGAATCCGTAAGTAAGCAATATGCTGCTTCCCGGAGTAAGATTCACAAGCTTAAGATGAGGCTTCATCTTGTTCTATGATGTGTCTTAGAGCATGCATCATGCGAAAAGTGCGTGAAAATTAGAGGGTACCAAGTACACCACCAAATTTTTCGTTTGACAACATGTATGGACAAAACCTAATACAATCACAGGTAGGTAAAAAATTACCCTTGAATAAAGTTGTACGTAAAGTTTTTCTCTTTCACTTCCACAGTCAATATGTTTAGAATAAAAGACGGAGAACCTGGTTGTGTAGAAGAGTTCTTGGATGATTTCAAAAAACAATATCTAAGATCAATCTAGTCGTATATGATTTAAGAGGATCCGGATGCTAAGAAGTATGAAACTTGCAATTTATCTTTCAATATGCAAATTCAACAAGAACGACTCTTGTTTTTTTATATCAAGTAATAAGCACTTAAACTATCTAGATTGATTACGTACTACTTATGATATTGTTATTATAAAGATAAGACAATGTAATGCAGAAAAGGAAAAACATAAGACACCTGATTTTTTGTTAACGAGAAAAACTGCACCTGCATAAAAACCATGGGACCTCGTCCATCTTCGAACACCATGTTGTATTAAACAACTGCAGATACTAGCTCACTATCAGACTCAGACTGGAATGTATTTGAGACCGAATTAACCCTCTAAGCAATTATTTGTACCCAGAAATATTCTCAGGCACTAAACACGATGATTTTGGTGATGATGAGGAAAACAAGGTCAAAACATAAAACAAACAGGAATATCAGAGTCACGAATATTACGTGGTCAGGAAAATGTTTCCTACATCCACGGACCAATCCCCGTGGGGAGAAATATTATATTGATATATGGATTACAATAATTTCTGATCTTCTTTAGGTCTCCCCCCTTCTTCTACTAGGGCGTCCCTATTTATACAGCTGAATAATTAATTTCAAGATAAACTTAAATGGCATTAATCTCCCTGCAAACCTCCTGGAATTAATTGTGCATGAAACTGCCTGCATGCCTCCTTGAATTAACCCTGCGCGAAACTACTCGTTGATGCCTCCCTGTTTAATTCTGCATGAAACTGCTCATTCATGCCTCCATGTTAAATTTTACATAAAACTGATCATTCATGCCTTCCTGTTTAATTATGCATGCTGGCAGACTTGATTGATGATTGGCATGCATAATGGACTGGCAGTATGGATGGAGGCCGGGTGACAGCGCATCTGGCAACATGGCTTGAAACTGGTTAGCAGCACATCTGGCAGCATGGCTAAAAACTGGTTGGCAGTACGGAAGAGTACTTGGCTAGAAATTGGTTAGCAGTAATGCTGGAAAAAAGACTGAAAATTGGTTGGAGGTGCGACGTGCAACCTGACTTTGACAGTTGACCAACGGTTGACTTTGACTATTGACCGAGTGTTGACTTTGACCGTTGACCGGTCATTGTAATACTGGACAGGATGGTGGGCTGCTTCGGTTGACTGGTTAGTGGGCTTGGATGAGGGCCAAAAGATGATTCAAGTACCAATTTGGCCCATTATGTGTCATTTTTACTTATGGTACAAACATCGCCCCCTCTTAACCTCCAACTTGTTGGGGGTTAAGAAAATTTTGTTTTCCTTAGTCAATGAAAAACCTCGCCCCCAAGTGTGGATTATTGATGCTGAGGTGATTGGCAAACTTCCCTTGTTGTTTGTGGAGATCAAGACGCCCTCAAGAGTAAATTTCTGTTGTTGAAGCGAAAAGAAAACCGCCTTCGTTGATTGTGGAAATCGTAATCAAGTTGCCCCCAAGTGAGGCTATTATGTTTGGAAGATCAGCGGGGAACAATTGATTATGAACCATTGTTGTATGAAAAAGAAACATGACTGAAGGTTGATCTGGTCTGCAACGGAAGCGTGATGCTGGAGCGGAGTGTTGAAACTGAGTTGTAATTGTTGATGTAAAACTGAACTGTGGTAGTTGCATAGAACTTGACTAGTAACTTTTGTTTGGAAAAGATAAGCTATATTTGACGTCACTCGGCTGGAATCTGTGTGAGCTGTTATTGCAAACAAATTTGAATTTGCTGACTGCAATAATTTCTGACCAAACTAGGCAGTAGTAGCTGTTGGTATTAAGATGATATCAATTATGGACTGAGCCGTGGTAGTTGCGAGCGAAATGGTGTGACCTTTTAGTAGTTGAGATGGTAATAGATTTTGTGTATTGTTGGACCTCCAATGGTCTTGGCTGTGCTACTGGATGTGACAACGATCTTTATATGTCTTCAATAGTTATATTAATCAGGATAGCATCGATGTCGACTAGATCACAATAATTGCTGCAGAACTTGATTGCTGTGATTGATGTAAACTGGACTGCGATGGCCACAGAAAAAACTGTCCTCTGCAGTAATGAGAAAAACTGGGTGGTAACAGCTTTGAGCAAAGCTGGACTACAACAGCTGTGATCATCTTGTACTGTAGGAGTTGCGGTAGCTGTGATCATTTGGGTGGTAACAGCTTTGAGCAAAGATGGACTGCAGCAGCTTCGATCAGCTGGACTGTAGCAGAAACGAGCAAAGTTTCACTACAGCAGCTGCGATCATCTGGACTGCAGGAGTTGCGAACATAGCTAAACTACAGCAGCTTCGATCAGCTGAAATACAACAGCGACGAGCAAGACTACACTATAGATGCTGCGATCAGCTGGACTACAGAGGTTGCGAACATAGCTGAACCTGCAGCAGCTTCGATCAGATGGACTGCAAGAGATTCGAACATAGCTGGACTGCAGCAGCTTCGATTAGTTGGACTACAATAGCAACGAGCAAAGCTGCACTGCAGAAGCTGCGATCAGCTGGACTGCAGGAGCTGCGAACATAGTTGGACTGCAGCAACTTCGATTAGCTGGACTATAGAATCTGTGAACATAGCTGGACTACAGCAGCTTCGATCAGCTGGACTGCAATAGCAACGAGCACATCTGTACTACAGCAACTCCGGTCAGCTGGACTACAGGAGTTGCAAACATAGCTGGGTGTTCGCGTGTCGTTACCACTACAAATTAATTAATACTTTACTACCTAATTAACAAGTAATATAGGGTAGTCAAGGTCGATCCCACGAGGAGCAAGAGATTCTAGTTGTATAATTGTCACAAAAAGGGGGGTATTGGTTGTAAAATTTATAAAGCAAAAGTAATAAACAAAGTAATTAAAATTGTAAGTTGAAATCAATGAGAGAGAATAGATCAAGGAATCCTTCTTCGCTGCAAAACAATGATTAAAGTTATGTTCTTTTCCACTTGTTATTAGTCATAGATTATCACCAACCGTAGGTATAGCACTAGATCAGTGCTAACCCCAAAATCCCTAATTTCACCGGATAATGGAAGTTCTCGCCTACCGGATTCTATTCACCAAACCACCTAGTAGTAGATCACTCAAGATGTAATTTAGTTAAACGCATTAAGATTTATGAATTTATTAGGTTGATATTAGTAGTTAAACTCTTAGATCAAGGTCCACTTGCTAACGTTGTTTCCACACACAATTGCTCCACGGAATCCCTCCGCAAGGTCTTGTGTTTGCTACATGTGTAAAGAGTCAAGAAACGATTACTTATCCCCCAACTTTCACTAGCTATAGAATAATTAACAAATCAATTTAGCGTGCACTCTAAACGACCTATCAATCAATCATGAATGTCTTTAAGATCACTCCTATTAGTAAAAACAAACGATAATCATATGAAAAACTTCAAAGTAGAATTGAAACAAAACTCAAACCATATATTAAGAACTAGGAATTCATCCTCAATCAATAAGAAAATTAGCTACTCATAATTCGGAGTTCACACAATAATAATAATTAAGGAAGAAAGAAAAACTTATTGCAAAGATGATGGTTGCTCCTTCCTCCAATCCTTGTGCACTTTGACTCCTTCTCCAAAGTAGATGTGTGTGTCAAAAGTTGTAGAGAACTCTCTTATTTATAGGCTTCAATACTCTCCATATCTTGGTAGGAAAAGAATCCTCATTCCAAAAGAACACCACTTTCCCAATTTGAGCCATATTCCAAATTCTAGTCCAATTCTCCAAAGCTTCCAAGTTTTCATCCAATTCCCACTTCTAAGTCTTCACACACATGAGAGAAGTCCATCCAAAATTCTGCATTTTTGCTCACCGGAAAACTGGGTTTTTGGCCGGAAGTTGGCCGGAATCCGGCACTGGTCGCCGGAAATTATCGTCGCCGACCACCTGAAAGTCACTGTCGTCGATGGAATATTCTGTCACGATTCTGTTAGAGTTAACCGTTGTCCTAACGGTCATCGTTAGTCAACCGGGTCAAGGGGTGAGTCACTGAGTCAGACCGAGTCAGTTGTTGAGTCAGAATTAACTCGGCTGAGTGGGCTAAGTCTATGCCAGAGCTGTTGCAGTAGTGCAGTTATGGCCAAGATGGCCCTGAATTTTCTGTGCTTCTGTGACTTCCCCTGAGAATCACTATTTCACCACAAGAATCACCTGAACCCCCATTTTCCTGCAATGAAACTGCATACCAAAACTGCAACTCCAAAACCCATTCAGTCCACCTGCAACTTCAACTACTTTGCAACATTTCTTTACCGCTTCCCTGTAGGGAATTCTTTTGCTGCAATTATTCCACACACTATACTTCAGCATAACAACTTATACAATTCATTTTAACCTCCACAAAATGCAGCTGCAACCATTGTTTATCTCTTCCATTTACCACCAAGATCAGGGCATCAACACTAGAACTTAGCAGACTGCAACTTCATAACCATCTCAAGCATCCAACCCTGAAGCTATATGTACACCTGCAACTTCAGTTAGCTCACATTGCTACAATGCCTCCAATAGCTTCAAATCCCAATTCCAACAGCAGCAACCAAAAGTTTCATTCATAGCTCTGCAACACAATTCTTCATGCCACCTGAGCCACCATGAGCTCATCCAACCACACCTCACCAAATTGCATCACCAGTACCCTGCATCTTAGCAACATCTACACTCTTTCATCACTTCCAAGCATCCATTGCACAGCAACATCTCTTCTAGCTGCACTTGCAGACTATCCACCATAGCAGCAACACCCATCTGTAGCTGCTCTTGCATATTCAATTCAGCTCACTTCCAATTCATAGCAGCTCAGTCACTACCAGTACTCAGTATCACCAGTATAACAATCTGCTCCATAACAGCATATCCTGCTTGAGCTCAAACCTGAGCTGTAACCACCACTATCAGTGCCACAATCCAGCTGCAATTCTCATTTGAATTCTCTCAAGATTCAATCTCAGTACTCCAGTATCCCCCATAACAGTTCCATTGCCATGTCCTGCATCTCTCACAGACTGCAGCTGCAGCTACTTTGCTCACTTGAGCTCAAACACCATAATCCACCAAATTTCAGCACCAGCTCCATCACTGCAACAACATTTCAGTTCTTCTCCTTCAACTGATTTCCATCTCAGTCAAGCCACCAGTTCACAGTTGAATCAATTACACCTTCACTAACAGAACCCATTGCTTCAATTGCACCACCAACCTTAGCTTCTATTCACCCTAAAATCAATTTCGACCACCTCCATCTCAGATACACAGCAAGTAATTCTTCCATCTGCTTTTGTTTTCAAGTAAAGTCACAAACCCCCTTTCTGTTACTTCCATTCACAACCCTGTACTTTCAAACATCACCAGCTATACCAATTTCTCACAGGCTAAGCTCTCTGAGCTTCAATTTCTCGATCTAAGTTCTAGCTTCTGAAACTCAAACCAACAAAAGAAACCCATCACGTTCTTTACCTTGTTTTGCATCTCAACAGTGCCACCATCTTCATCGTTAGCTTTCAACCCAATTCTTCTCATCGAACTCGGCAACAGCAGCAACCCAATTGAAGAACCACTGTTGTTCTTCAATTCCTCCATCAATCTCCTCTTCTATTCATCAGAAATTCACCAGCAGGTTCAATCTCCTCAATCTTCTCCAATTTCTCTCGAGCTCACCAGTAGCCAAAGCTGCTTCTCTTTCTCACTTTCATGAACAAATGATTTGAGAGAGTATTGATTTTAGGTTTAGGTAATCATTGGGTTGGATTCGGGTCCGGGTCCGGATGGGTATGCGGGTTCGGGTCCGGGTATAGACCATGGGTACAAACCACCCCTTTAGATGTCTTATAACAAGTAGTCTTCTTTAGATAAGGGCTATCCAATTAGGTTGCCCCTTAACATTAACGTGGCTCCAGATAGCGTTCGTCCTATGAAATGACAATTTTGCCCTTTTTGTCCAAATTGAATGATTTCTTCTCCTTTTCCTCCGAGCGACTCCAGAGTACCTAATATCTCAAAAACACACGTAAAATACATAATTTACAAGAAAAATAGCAAAGAAAGCATAAACTCTTAGATAGTAAATTAGGTGTATTCTACACCTATCACTGGGCTGCAGCAGCTGCGATCAGCTGTAATGCACCAACGATGAGCAAAGTTGATCTGCAACAGCTTCGATCAGCTGGACTGCAGGAGCTGCGAACCTAGATGGACTGCAGTAGCTTAGACCAGCTGAAATGCAGCAACGACAAGCATATCCGGACTGCATCAGCTGTTGAGGGAGTAGACTCAAACAGTTCGATAAATCTGAGTGTAACAGTTATAAATAAAACCAGACTGCATCAGTGGCGTCCAACTGAGTACAGAATTGATGAGCAAAATTGGACTGCATCAGTGCATCTGGCAACATGGCTAGAAACTGGCTAGTAGCACATCTGACAGCATGGCTAAAAACTGGTTGGCAGTGCGGAAGAGTACTTGGCTGGAAATTGGTTAGCAGCACTGCTGGCAAAAAGACTGAAAATTGGCTAGAGGTGCGACGTGCAACCTGACTTTAATAGTTGACCAATGGTTGACTTTGACTGTTGACCGAGTGTTGACTTTGACCATTGATCGGTCATTGTAATACTGGGAAAGCTGGTGGGCTGCTTTGGTTGACTGGTTAGTGGGCTTCGATGAGGGCCAAAAGATGATTCAAGTACCAATTTGGCCCATTATGTGGCATTTTTACTTATGGTACAAACATCAATTCAGTTGCAGTCATGTTCCTTACGCGTCTTGAACCTCACAAGATTCCACGCACTTGATTTTCTTAGACAGCGTTGATCAGATTTTTTATAGTGGTAAGAAAGTGTGTTAGTCGAACTTACTAAGATTGATTCTTGACTTAAGTTCAACAAATAAAATATAAATATATAGAAGATGATAATAAGATTAAGAGAATCTGGGACTTAGGATTCCACCAAACTTCATAAACATGTGGTTCAAATATTAATTCTAGACAATTTTAACTCATACAATAAGATTAGTGACTCTAATTCTTTGCCAAAAGTGGATTTTAAAATATTAAATGTATAAGCATGGTGTATCAAAAGTACTTAAGACTAAGCATACATCACCGAACAAAATTATAACTAATTAAGAAAAATTATAAATCAATTTAATTTAATGCAAAAAATCATATGAAGAATTAATAACAACTACCACAATCATGAAATATGTCTTCCTCCGTTGTCCCAATGTTGGGGTCTAGCTCCCCATATTGAAAACACTCTGAAAATGGTTATTCATAGATCAAATGGTATTTACAAAGAAGAAAAAGAGAGAAAATAATGAAAACATGGAAACTACAACGTTTATAAGCGTTGCTGAAACCAGTATTACAAATGAATAGTTAAATAGATTGTCACAGGAGTGACAGTCGTTTCTGCAGTAAAAAGGAAACAATTATTAAACAACAGTCTCTTATCTTCCGTTCTTCATGTTCTTCTCCACAACAGCAAAATTTCTCTGCAACTCGATTTTCTCACTCTGTTTGCTCTCCAAACTCTTTGTATCCCTTCTATGATTCCCCAACACCATATATATACACAACAAAACCATCAAATCTCGCAGCAAACTCCCAAATCTTCTCACAGTGAATGCTTTAACTAGGGAATATTTTCTTTCCTTTGTTCATGTTTATGTGTCTGTAGCTGTTAATACTTACTCAATCACGCTTCAACTGGTTGTGCACACATCTTAGATTACGTTTAACACGCTGAAGACACATGCCAACCCTCCAATTATTGCACAGAGCTGAGAATACTTCAACCTCTGTATTATGATAAAACCAGTTGAACTTCCTTTTCTATCGAATATGACTTGCATACCTTCCCTGTTTTAATGAAACAGATACTCTCAATCAAATCCAACGAAAAAAATTTCATACAAACTTGTCCAAATCTCTTCTAGAAACGTGCATAGTCGAAACTATTCTGAAACTGAGTTTCCCGTCAAAATTTAGTAAGAATATGGAGTGTCGTTATCCGTGATATGTGTCCCTTTACCATTTGAGTGTCTCTATCCAAAATAGGGGTCCCTTGAGCATCTCATTGGGTGCCTTTAGTAATTTCTCTGGGTGCCTTTTAGTAATTTTCGAGACGATTTTCCCGATAATATTTATTTCCCCAAAATACCTACACACACATAAAACACCATAATAAGTACAAAATCGATCACTAACAATACAAAAAATTGAGAACAATTTAGACACAAAGACGTCCTTTATATCCTAAGAGTTGCTTCAACTTCAGTGAAGGCTTTTAATACCAATCTGCCTCTAACAAACACACTTATTTGATTTCCATTTTTATTTTTCAATATAGGTTTGGAGATTTGTTTGTTGTAGACAAAGTCCATCAAACATCACGAATCACGGAACACTGACAGTCAGTTAGCTGAAAAGCATGGATTACTAACCAATCTCAAGGACAATCTAAACAAATCAAAAAAAAGTTCAGATATCTATCTTGATGAATCAAAAAGTATGAGACGAAGAGAACTTTGTGATTCCTATCTACGGCTTGTTTCTAATATGAGATTATAAAAACCTCAAAAAATTAATAGAATAAGATCCGGATACACAAATTATCAGGTAAAAGATAGTTTTACCTGGCTTCACGAAAACCTAACTGAATTCTTCAAAGTCGTGACCTAATTACATTTGTCAGAGGAACCCTAGGTTATAGAGGACCACTTTAGCTTAGCAACTAAAGCATGAGAGTACCAGGGATTGACAAATCATTTTGCAAGAGTTTCTTTATTTATAGATTTTCAAGGTTCTATATAGCTTTGAATTTAAGTTAACTTGGGATTCAAGCAAACACATTCTAATTTTAAATGATTCTTGGTAGGATTCAAGTAAGCATGTGAGAAATCCGCCTTGAAATTACACAAAAGATTCTGAATTATGGTCTAGGGTTCGGGACCGAGCACAATGATGGTTTATAGTGGCTCAGTAGCCTTTGAACCTACGAGAACATAATGGTGTTCATTAACACTCAAGACTGAATCAATGATCCACAAATATAAAGTGATTGAGTGAATAAAGTTAGTCTTAGAAGTGTCTATGCGAATTTTCGCAGAGTCGAACATAAACATATAAAATAGTTCTTTTACTTCCATTGTACTGGAAATGGGTAGGTTTGCAAACCTATGAGACAGTTCAAGAAGTCAAGCCATAAGGGTTTACAAACCTTGGTCATTCGCTACAGTTAGGCCACAAGGGTTTGCAACCAGATTGCGAACCTGAAAAAGCGGGGGTCTAACAACCATACCCAATATTTTGTTTGGAAATCTGAATAGACAAACTCCAATATACTTTCAAGAGAATCAACTAGACAGACTGACTCAATCTAGATAAACGTATATCAAAGAGTTTTATATCTTTATTTCTCAATTCAATCCGCAATCATCAAATAGGTACTTGCGAGCCCGATTGAATATAAGAGAGATAATCTGAACGGTACCAAGGATCAATGTTCAAGGATCAATCAATTTCAATCAACAACCAAAGGTTGGATTTTCCCAATTGATCGACTCAACGCACAACCTATGATATTTCAATTATATAACAAAATATAATCCGGAAAATAAATAACACAGACACCAGAAGTTTTGTCAACGAGGAAACCACAAATACAGAAACCTAGTCCATCTTTGAACACCACAATGTATTAAGCCACTAAAGACACTAGCCTACTACCAATAAACTTCGGACTGGACTGTAATTGAACCCTAATCAATCTCACACTAATTCAAGGTATAGTCATGCTCCTTACGCCTCTAATTTCAGCATGATACTACGGACTTGATTCCCTTAGCTGATCTCACCCATAACTAAGAGTTGCTACGACCCAAAGTTGAAGACTTGATAAACAAATCTTTTTCGCACAGAAAATTCTAGTGGAATAGATAAATCTGTCTCCCACAGAAATACCTACGAGTTTTATTCCGTATTTTGATAAATCAAGGTACACAGGAACCAATTGATTAACCGGACTTATATTCCCGAAGAACATCCTAGTATTATCAATCACCTCACAATAATCTTAATTGTATGGTAGCGAAACAAGATATTGTGGAATCACAAACGATGAAACGAAGATGTTTGTGACTACTTTTATCTTCTCGAGCAAATCTTAGAGAAGATAATACTCAATACGATAGGAAAAATCAAGATCAGAACACGCAACTACAGAGAAAATATTTGGGTATGGCTTCACAATCCCAATGAAGTCTTTAATTTGTTAACCTATAGGGTTTCATGAAAAACCTAAGGTTAAAGGAGAATCGACTCTAGTCACAACTAGTATCATACATGAGGCGTGGGGATTAGGTTTCCCAGTTGTTAGAGTTCTCCTTTATATAGTTTTCAAATCAGGGTTTGCAATCTAAGTTACCTTGGAAACAAAGCATTAAATATTCACCGTTAGATGAAAACCTGATTGAATACAAGCTAATATCATTCAACCGTTAGATCAAGATTAGTTTGTTATACACAAATGAAATGTACCCTCGTTACATTTATGTAACCGTACCTAAACGTGTACACCATGTTAGTTAAACAATAGTTAACCGAGGTTAGCTATATGAACACTCTCATACCAAACTTATTCATCTTAACCATAACTAGTTCAAATGACTCAAAGGAAACTAGTTAAAGAGTTGTTCAATTGCTATATTCTCATAGAAGTATACAAGAACACAATTGAAGCAAAATCGGTTTGATTCACTCGAATCAATTCATGAACATTATAGCCACGGTTTGAAAAGAATGCATTCCTTAATATATAAATAGTTTATCAATAAATACAATTAGAATTTAATCAATAGGAAAACGCGCAACAGGCTGCGCCGATATATAAATGTATTTGTTCATGTTACAACCGATTTTAGAACTTTAACTATTCAAGTATGCAAACAGGTACGCTAGGGCCGGTTATGAAGGGGAGCAAGGTGTGCTCCCGCACAAGGCATCCCTATTTTTATGCGGTGTTCATTATTGGGCCCAACTGAGTCACTATCTTTTTCAATTGTGCTGGAATGTTCCCAACTTCCTAATAATTTTTACCATAATTTCTTCTTAAATTGTCCGACACAAATTATTTTGCTTTGATGCTATTCAGTAAATTTTATTTATGCGTGAAAAATTATTATTTTTTGGATAAAAAGGCGTTCCAATCTCTTTCGCACAAGGTCGTCGAAACTTCAGAGACGGGCCTGAGGTACGCATACTTGAAATAGCGGGACCAGGTTAGCTTTTTGCCAGTATATTAACGGGTACGCATACCTCCAAACCCTGAAGAAATTTCCGGTCACAAACCTACGCCAGTATGCGTACGGGTACGCGCACTTAGGTTCCCGGACTTCTCCAACCAACAAGTACGCATACAGGTATGCATACTATGGTTCCCGGACATGGATCACACATATGCAAGAGTGCACAACATGTTTATAATCTAATGTTGGTTAAGTGTTCTAAACTCTTATTCAATCATTGAAACATTCTTAGAGGATGACAATAACGGTTTTCACACACTATTAGCATCAAAGCAATTTTCAAGTTATTGAAATAATCATAACGAAACATTCCACGTCTACACGAAATGATTGTATCACACAAACCATGCAAGATGTTACTCGGCGATTTTCACATGATCATCTATTGACTCTCGTCAAGAATATAAGATGAACTTGGTTAAAGCGAAAGCTTACCATAACATATTTCGAGAAATATGTAAGCTAGTGAAACTCAACTCGAAATCTCAAATGTGTATAATCCAAAACTATAGTAATACGACTTTGTCTCAATATAGGAGATATAGTAGAAATAGACTTTCCAAGTGATAGATGAGTTTTAGTCTCCACATACCTTTTGTTGATAAAGTTCCACAAGCTCTCCTTAGTAGTTCTTCATCTTCAATTGATGAATGCCGTGAACTCTAATGATCAACTACGCAATCTATCCTAGTCCGAGACATTATAAGGAGACTAAAAATCAAGACTTATAGTTTTGATCACTAACATTTACAACCAAGCTCGAGATAGCAACGCTTGCGAGTTTGACCAAGCAGTGCTCTAACAATCCCCCCTTTGTCAATTTTAGTGACAAAATTATCAATACATATGAATTACAAAATAAATAAACTTTGTAGCTTCCCATCCAAATGCTTGATCTCCTTGATTCTTCAACATTACTCGAAATTTTCATCACTTCCAAGTACTTCAATGATTCGTGTTCAAATCAGCATCATCGTTGTTGAAGATCCGTAGCTATAACAATGAGAAAATAGTTTCTCTCAATCATTGTTATACAGTCGCATAGTATCATTATACAACATCAATGTCCAATTGTATCACAACTTTGACAACAATACTATGGTGATATGTATCACTCCCCCTTAGTCAATAATTCATCTCAATATGAAAACCACTCCCCCTTACATAATGATCCGTAAAACATATGTATTTGTAGTGTGAAATACACATTAATTCTCCCTTTTTTGTCAATATAAATTGGCAAAGATACTTAAACTAGTGGGATCCTCATGAAATTTTCATAGAGATACTTCATGACCAAAATAGAATAACATACCAACTTGTTTAGATACCATCAAATAGCCGAAACTAAATGCATTCATTAATGAGTTTATAAAGATACAAGATAACCCCTACAATATTCCACAGCCGCACTCCCCACAAAGATATGGCAACTAAGAACAAGTTCAATTAAGAACTCTTCCCCATAAAATGTCATTCCCGAAAGAACAACAAGAGCAACCTTACTTTTACAAGAAAAGAAGGATTTCTTTGGACATTAACAAATCACATGAAACATGAATTTGTATCCAAAAATCTCAATTAAATTAACCACAAAGAAAATGATCAATTCAATTGGCCATGCTCAGCATAAGAGAACTTATGGAGTAACACAGTACATACACAAAGATGTGGATCAGGGAAAGACCAATACTGCAGAATAATCAAAGATTTTAACTATTTTTCATCACTATTTGCACAATGACATATAATAGACTTAATATTTGAAAACAAAAGCTCATCCTTTCTTCCATGAATATTCGCATAAAGACATAAAAGGCTTAACTTTTGTAGTCAAAAGTTCATTCTATTTTTTATCAATATATTCATATCGATATATAATAGAGTTAACTTTTGAACAAATTCATATGTACTTCTTATGGATTTCCATATTTAGCAATTTAATTGAAAGATAAAATCATTCAAGGCTAAAATACCATACACGTTATTGCAACCATAACAGTTTTAACAAAAGAAGTTTTAACAGGCAAATCAAGTAACATAATCACTAGAGAAGAGGTCAATCACTCCTCCCATAATAATCCCTAGCAATTTCATAAAACTTCTCAATTAGATCTGGATGTTCAGCTTCAACATAATCCAACTGCTCTCTCATGCACTCCACTTCATGTTAAAGACGAACAAGTTCATAGTTTTCCGTTGCAGAAGTACTTGCTGGGGCACTGGTTGAAAATTACTTCATATTTTCGATGCTTGCCTTACTCAGAACTTTTGGACCACCAAGATCAGATCCAAAAGGAAGGATGCCAAAGTGACTACAAATCCTTGAAATGAGACAAGGAAATCCTGGAGTTTTCCTTGAAGTCTGTTTCACACTTATCATCTAGTTAACAATAAGTCCACAAAAATCAATGTATCTCTCTTCAACAATATCACAGACCAATTCAGAAAGAGATATGGTCCATAGCATATTGTCAACAGTGCTTGACATCATGTTGGCCATAATCAGTTTCTCAACAACTTTGAGAAACAACTCAGCAACATGAACATCAATCTTGCCATCTCTCTAAGAGACATCACTATTAAAGAGACGATTTGACATCACTTGCGGAATAAATCTTTCATTCCCATGAGGAGGAAATCGAATACTAACAACATGAGTTATATTTAATAGGTAACCAATAATATGACGATCCACAGTGAAAATTGTACCTCCCACAATAGTCTTGAACATGCAATTAGCTGGGTCTGTATCATGAAAGTTTGCATAAAAATGTGCAGTCATATCAATACGAGCAGTTCCTAATGGTTTGTGAATGATGCCCCAAGAATGATTTTTGAAAAAATCAGTTAACCTTTGTACCTCAATTTCTGACTCATTTTAGTATATTTCAAAAATTGGTTGTTTGTTCTTATACTCCAAATAGAGGACACGAGCAGCAGGGTTAACAAACCTAGTATGGATATTGGGATCATAAAACAAATTATCCACTGCTTGACCACTTGAACTCCCAGCATGACTAGTTATACACACATGTACTGCACGTTTGTAGGCTTGTGAAAACTGTACCCAAACTTGTACATTAGTTGGTTGAACACTAGTTAACCAAATGGTTAGCCCAATGATAACTTTCATATCAACCATATTCTTCTTCACCATAACTAGTCCAAATGACTCAAATGAATTAGTTAGAGAGTTGTTCAACTGCTTAGATCTTTATGTACTACACAAGACACAATTGAAGCAAAAACGATGTGATTCACTCGAATCGATTCATGAACTATAAAGCCACTATTTGAAATAGCATTCCTTAGTTTATTAAGATAAGTTCACAAGCATAGTTTTAGACATAACCTACTTGAAAAAGCGAGGGTCTAACAACCACACCCAATATTTCGATTAGCAGTCTATATGGACAACTCCGAGTTGTTTTCTAGAGAATCAACTAGACAGTTAGACTCAATCAATAGAAAATACTCAAGGAGTTATTATCTCAATCTCTCAATTTGATTTACTCAAGCAAATACAATTCGCGAGTCTTAATCAAAGAGAGATAACTTGGATGGTACCAAAGACAAATATCCAAGTGTCAATCAATTTAAATCAACAACCAAAAAGGTCGGATATTCTAACTGATTGAACAACGCACAACCTATATTATTTTAATTATATAACGAAATATAATGCGGAAAAGAAATAACACAGACACCAGAATTTTGTTAACGAGGAAACCGTAAATGCAGAAAAACCGCGGGACCTAGTCCATATTAAACATACACTGTATTAAGCCACTACAGACACTAGCCTACTCCAAATTAACTACGGTCTGGACTGTAGTTGAACCCCAACCAATCTCACACTGATCCAAGCTACAATTATGCTCCTACGCCTCTGATCCCAGCAGGATACTGCGCACTTGATTCCCTTAGCGGATCTCACTCATAAACAAGAGTTGCTACGACCCAAAGTCGAAGACTTTAATAAACAAATCTGTCTCACACAGAAAAGTCTACAAGTAATAGATAAATTCGTCTCCCACGAATAAACCTACAAATTTTTTTCCGTCTTATGATAAATCAAGGTGAACAGGAACCAATAAATAAAACCAGACTTATATTCCCGAAGAACAGCTTAGTTTTATCAATCACCTCACAATAAAGTTAATCGACGCAATGAAGAAGATTATTGAAGAATCAAAAACAATGAGACGAAGATGTTTATGATTACTTTTATATCTTGCCTATCGGAGATAGAAATCTCAAGCCAATTATTAAAATTGTACTCGTACGATAGAAACAACAAGATCAGATCACACAACAACAAGAAAAGTAGTATTGGTCTGGCTTCACAATCCCAATAAAGTCTTTAAGTCGTTAACCTAGTTTTAGAAGAAGAAAACCAAAGGTTAAAGGAGAATCGAGTCTAGATTAGCAAACTAGTATCACACAGAATGTGTGGGGATTAGGTTTCCCAGTTGCTATAGTTCTCCCTTATATAGTATTTCAAATCAGGGTTTGCAATCAATGTTAGCTTACTAACAAAGCATTCAATATTCACCGTTAGATGAAAAACTGATTAGATACAAGCTAATATCTCTCAACCGTTATATTGAAAACGTAGCTTGCCATACACACATGTACTTGACATTTTTGGGTTTGTGTAACCGTACCCAAACGTGTACAATGGTTGGTTCAATATTAGTCAACCAAATGGTTAGCCAAATGATAACTTTCATATCAACCATGTAGGATCAGAATATTGCAAGAAGGACATATTTGCGAAGTTTATCCAACAACACTTTGCGAGCGTCGCAGAATGATTTGAAGAGTGACGTAACAGATGACGATGGCAGAAAAATGAGAAGTGTGACGACTCTGCGATGATTAGAGTGTTTGTGAAGATAAACAATGGAACTTTTGCGAGAATATCGCAAGTCAGATCCGAAATTAAAGGATAGATTAGCAGTCATCCACTATGTAATTCCCTATATAAAGATTTGAACATGCGTAAGGAAAGGGAGATCTTTTTCGAGTGTTGAGCAAGTCATTAGAAGAGAGAAAGTCCAGAGATGTTGTAAATTCTTTAGCTTCATTTCATTTTTATCTTGTAAAAGTGGTGAGATTAATCAATAAAATTTATGATTGTTGATCTAAAAATGATTTGATTGTATGAATTCTTGTGAGGGGTGTAGTGTGGGATTTCCTGCTACTACATATTGGCGCTAGAAACAGGGAATTCCTTATTTCTAGTGTGAAGATTAATATTGTGATTTGAAAGAATTTGGAGTAGTTGGTGAAAAGTTTCATATAATTTTCAACAAATCATTAAGATTAAAGAGATGGCTAGAAGAAGAAATGCTTCAAGACAACCAACAACTGTGAGAAGGAGTAAGAGACTTGTTAGAGAAAGAAGAAACAAAACTGGATAACCATCAAGAATGAATACAAGAAATAATGGAGAAAATCAAATCCAACAACCAATTCAGCATACACCAGCGCAAAACATAGCTATGGATTATGATAGAGCAAGTGTACATACATGGCAGTCAAATTCAGCAGACGAAACGGAGGAAGAACGACAATTGAGACATGATAGACGAGTAGAGGAGGATCAAGAAGCGGTTGGAGGTATAATTCATGGAAATGAAGATATTGGAGCATTAGAAGCATTGAGACAAAGAATATATGAAGAAAGAAGAATAGAAGCAGAAAAACGTGTTAATTTGACAAGGCAAAATCATGAGTTGAGAATGAAGAATATGTGACTAAAAAATAGAAGGTCAAGAAGCACTACAAGATAAAGTTCAAGATCAATCAGAAAGGAAGAAAGACAAAACTCACTTGTGGAAAATGTTGATGGAAATATTCGGCAGGAGGTGCAAAATCCAGATGAAGAACGTCGCGAAAATAGAGAAATGATTGAAGATCGATACATTTCACATGGCGAAATTCCCCAAAATAGGCAGCGTCAAGAACGAAATAATCAAGGTGATGAAGAAAATCAAGAAGAAGGAAGAAGAATATTACATGGGAGAGAAAATCGCAAAAATGAACAAATAATTGAAGAAGAAATCGAGAGACATTATGCTGAACAAGCACGCTTTTCCTGCGAGAGAGAGAGAGATTAAGAGCAGAAATGGAGGAAAGAGAACGCCAAGAAATAATATGTCAGAACAATCATGACAATCGAGAAAGAAGATGCGAGCAAAACCGCAATAATGGTAATATCAATAAAGAATATGATAGAATACAAAGGAGAATCGAAAGACAACAAAGAGAGTTGATAAGGAGTGGACAAAATCGCAGAAGAGAGAATGAGAGATATAATGGTATGAGAATTCATGAAGGAAATGAAAGAGAAGATCGCAGAGAGAGACAAGAAGAAAATGATGGAGAAGAAAATCAAAATCTCGCAACACAAAATATGCAAGAACGCGGGAGAAGATAAGCAGAATTAAAGAGACCAATGGGATCAGCATCCGGGGTAAATGAACAAATCTTAAGAGAACTGGAAAAAATGAGAGGAATGTTGAATAATAGGAGAGAAGGAGGCAGAAGGAAATTAGATGAGGCCATTGAAGAATCTGCGAAAACTCCATTCACACAAGAAGTACAATTAAGAGGAATACCCCCAAAATGCAATGTGCCTGCGTTAACTAGCATTTTTAACGGAACGACATGTACAATTTAACACATCAAGGCGTATGTGAGGTGTATGCTATAGTAGGAAAATCATGATGCTGTGATGTGAAAGTATTTCACATCTAGTTTAACAGGAGAGGCACTGAAATGGTTCGAGGGTTTGCCCAAGAACACGATAACATCTTTTAACCATTTGCAAACTACGTTCTTAAGGGCATACATAAGTAACAACTCTTCGCGACCCGGCATTGAAGATGTGTTTGGATTAAAGCAGAGAATTGGAGAGAGTTTGAAGCATCTAACCATAAGGTGGAAGACAATGTGCAGTGAGATACCTGGACGTGTGGATGAGAGATATCTTATTTTATCCTTCATTAATGCAATGTTTGCAACCAATCTGCTATACATTCAAATTTTCAGAATCAAGAATACAATCACAATGGCTGAATTACGGGAGCTGCAGGAGGAGTACATTGCTCTTGAAGAAAAACAGAATGAAATGGAATCATATCCTATTGTGAATACAAGCTCAGCAGTAGCAAATGCGAGTTTGCTACCAAAAATGATAAACACAGTTGCGAGCACTTCGCAGGTCCAATAAGAAAATAAGAATGATAATCAACAGAAGTTGGTTGCTATGGGAAGCAGGGATCAAAAAGAATTCGAAAGAGAAAAAAAATTTATAGTCGAGGTGGAAACAATAAAATTCAAAGACTTGATCAGCCACAAGAAACGTATGGAGGACAAAGACAAAACTATCAGAGAGGATCAGGAAGTCAAAAAATGATATGGGAGGATATCAAGATGCCGCCTTTGAATACTAGTGTGGAAAAAATTTGGGAAGCAATAATTTTAATGGAGAATATACCAACACCCTGGAACATGGGAAAAGAACCGCTTCCAAATAACAGGAGCCCAGAATTTTGCTCTTATCATCACTTTCATGGACATTCTACAAATGACTGTAGAAACATAAAGATAATCATTCTCAGGATGATAGACCAGGAAAGCTAAATCATTTTCTAATAGGGCACCCTCAATCTCAACTCTTACCACCACCGCCAGAAATTCGCAGAGTAAATGCAACAAAAGGAGGAGAAATATTTGTTATATAAGTCGAAGCGAAGGAAAAAAATCTATTTTGTAACTCTATTATACATTCATACAAAACAATCGAAGATTTCCATGACAATGTTCTAAGCAGAGTTTTCGCAAGAGATGCTGATTAGAAGAGTGGAAAAAGCAGACTATTTCTTTCACTGCACAAGAAGTACCTGAACCTGGCGAAATGCATGACAATCCATTGGTGGTGAGACTAGAGATAAACCCAAAACAAAGAGAAGATGAATATGAAGATAATGAGGCCGAAGATTCATGGGCAATTAATAAAGTTTTAATTGATACAAGGAGTTCTGTAGATATCATGTTTTATCATACTTACAAGACAATGGGAGGCAGAGATGAGGATCTAATACCTTCAACCTATAAAACCTATGATTTTAATGGCACTGCCAATAAACCTGTAGGACCAGAATATCGCCATGATATTACTCTTGCGAGGTTAACAACACTTCTGCGAATATCATCTTGAGTTCTTAAAAAATACTTCACGAGTGTCACAGAATGATTTGAAGAATGACGTAATAACTGACGAATGAAGAAACACGGGAAGAGTGTGATTATCCTGCGATAGTTACAACGCTTGCGAGAATGGACATTATAACTACTGCGATAATTTCGCGAGTCAGATCCGAAATTAAAGGACAGATTAGCTATCACCCACTATGTAACTATCCTATATAAAGAGACCCATTAGATTCAGAGAGAGGATGATGTATTTTTTGAGTGTTGAGAAGGTCTTGAGGAGAGAGAAAATTCAAGAGAGCGGTTGTATTCTTGATTTCTTCCATTTCTTGTAAACATTTCTGGGAATCAAATAATAAAGTGTTGTTTTTAATTTTCAAATATGTCTTAATTACAGTAACTTCTTATCAAGGGTGTAGTGTAGGATTTCCTGCAACTATATTTTGGCGCTAGAAACAGGGATGAATTGATGATTGTTTGAAGAAAAAATAAAAATTGACATTGTGATTGGAAGGAATTTGGAAAAATTATTGAAAGATCTTACGCAAGATTCAACAGATTACTAAGATTAATGGCTAGAAGAAGAAAAAGCACATCAGAACCACCAACAACTGTAAGGAGGAGTAAAAGACTTGCAGGTGGAGAAACAAATGAAATGAGAGAATCTTCAAGGATAAGAACAAGAAGAAATAAAACAAGGAATGAAGAATAAAATCAAATTCAACACCCGAATCAACAAACACCAATACAAGATAAAGCTGTGGATTACGACAGAGTGAGTGTGCATACTTGGAGATCAGATTTGATGGAAGAGGTAGAAGATCGACACTTAAGAAATGAAAGAAGAGAAGAAAGAAACCGAGAAGTAAATGGAGGATTAATACATGGAGATGATAGAAATGAAATAGTACAGGTTTTAAGACAAAGAATACAAGAAGAAAGGAGGTTAGAGGCGGAAGAACGTGCGAATCTAACAAGGAAAAATCACGAGTTAAGAATGGAGAATTTGAGATTACAAAGTAGGAGATCAAGAAGTATTGCTAGATCAAGTTCAAGATCATTTAGAGAAGAACCAAGGAAAAATTCCCCTATGAGAAATGATGGAGAAAATATCCGAGAGGAAATGCAAAATACAAATAAAGAACAACATCACGGAGAAGAAGAGATGATTGATGATCGCTACGTTCCACACGGTGAAACTGTGAATGATAGACATGATAATAGAAATCAAGAGCGTGTAAATAACCAAGATGGTGAAGAAAATCGAGAAGAAGGTAGAAGAATATTACATGGGCGAGAACTCCAAAGAAATCAATGAATCATTGAGGAGGAAATTGAGAGACATTATGCTGAACAAGCACGTCTAGCTTGCGAAAGAGAAATATTAAGAGCAGAAGTTGAAGAATAAGAGTTTCAAGAAGCAATACGGCAGAATAATCATGACAATCGAGAAAGGAGACGCACACAAAATCTCCATAGCAATAATATCAATGAGGAGTATGACAGAATACAAAGGACAATAAAAAGACAGCGAAGAGAAACGATGAGGAATGAAGAAACTCGCAGAGAAGAAATTGGAAGGAATAATCAGTTGCGAATTCAATAAGGAGGTGAAGAGGAAAATCGTAGGAGAAGACAGAATGAAGATGCTGAAGAAGAAGCACAAAATCTCGCAGGACAAGAAAGACACGAGCGCAGAAGGAGAGAAGCTGCACTGAAAAGACTAATTGAACAAAACTCAGCTGGAAATGAACAAATTTTAAGAGAGTTAGCAGAAATGAGGGGAATGTTGAATAACATAAGAGAAGGAGGCAGAAGGAAACTTGATGAAGCCATTGAAGAAGTTGCGAGAACTCCATTCACTCAAGAAGTACAATTAGGAGGAATCCCTCCAAAATGCAATTTACCAGCATTAACCAGTATCTTCGATGGGACTACTTGTGCTGTTCAACATGTTAAGGCTTATGTTAGGTGTATGCTACAATGGGAAAACCATGATGCTGTGTTATGCAAATACTTTGCATCTAGTTTAACTGGCGAGGCGTTAAAATGGTTCGAAGGCTTACCTAAAAAGTACACTAACTTCTTTCGATCATTTGCAAGCTACATTTTTGGGAGCATATATAAGCAACAATTCTTCACGGCCCGGTATTGAAGATATTTTTGGGTTCAAACAAAGGATTGGCAAGAGTCTGAAACACCTAACCATAAGATGGAAGACAATGTGCAGTGAAATGGCAGGAAGAGTGGATGAGAGATACCTTATTTTATCTTTCATTAATGCAATGTTCGCAACCAATCGGTTGTACATACAAATTTTCAGAATCAAAAATACCATCACAATGACTGAGCTGCGAGAGCTACAAGAAGAATACATTGCTTTAGAGGAAAAACAAAATGAGATGGAATCTTATCCAGTCGCAAACACCAGCTCAATAACGGCAAACGGGAGTTTACTTCCTAAAATGATTAACAATGTGGCGAGCACCTCGCAGCCATTGCAAGAGAAAGTGGTTATTGAAAACCAGTAGAAATTAGTAGCCATGGGAAGCCGAGATCAAGAGGAGTATGAAAGAGAAAGGAATTATTACAATCGCGGTGGAAATAATAAAATTCAAAGACTTGATCAGCCGCAAGAAACTTATGGCGGTCAGAGGCAAAATAATTTTAGAGGACAAGGGAATCAAAGAGTAATATGGGAAGAAATTAAGATGCCACCCCTGAATGCTAGCATAGAAAAAATTTGGGAGGCTATTATTCTGATGGAAAATATACCATCCCCCTGGAATATGGGAAAAGAGCCACATCAAAATAATCGAAGTCAAGAATTTTGTCCTTATCATCATTTTCATGGACATTCAATAAACGATTGCAGAAATGTGAAAAGAATAATTTTGAGGATGATTGATCAGGGAAAGTTAAATCATTTTCTAATAGGACATCCGCAATCTCAGCAGTTACCACCAACACTAGATATTCGCAGAGTAAATACTGTAAAAGGAGCAGAAACATTTGTGATAGAGGTTGGAGCCAAGGCGAAGAATTTGTTTTGTAATTCCATCTTACATTCATACAAAACTATTGAGGATTTCCACGACAATTTTCTAAACAGAGTCTTCGCGAGAGACGCAGATGGAAGAGAGATGATGAATATTGCGAGAGTCACGCCATTAGAGGAGTGGCAAAAGCAAACTATTTCCTTCACTGCACAAGAAGTACCAGAGCCTGGCGAGATGCAAGACAACCCACTTGTGGTAAGGTTAGAAATAAATCAAAAACAAATAGAAGAAGAAAATGAAGAAAATAATGATGATGAAACTGAGGACTCCTGGGCCATTAACAGAGTTCTAATAGATAATGGAAGTTCAGTTGATATCTTATTTTATCATACTTACAGAACCATGGGTGGAAAAGACGAGGATCTGATACCATCAACCTATAAGATCTATGGTTTCAACGGCACTGCCAACAAGCCCAAAGGGGAAATTACAATGCGAATTCCATTAAAGGGGTTATCTTCTAAGATTCTATTCTGCGTTGTGGATATTGAATCACCTTATAATGCTCTGATTGGCCGACCTTGGCTACATGGGATATTAGGTGTGGCGTCAACCTTTCACCAATGTATTAAATTTCTTCATCCTAATGGTGTTGGAATAATAAAGGGAGACTGGGCTGATGGGAAGAAATGCTATGAAATTGATATGGAATCTTGCGAGGAAAGGGCAGCAAAGAACAGAAACTAGAAACGAAACATCAAGCAAAAACAAAGAGGTGATAAGCTGATGGATGATACAATAGAGCGGCAAGAGGAGGGAATACTGTGAAATCAACATGAGTTGCAAACTGTAAATGGCGAGTATCTCGCATATGGAGAGAAAACAACAAAACGCAACAAAAGGGGAGAAGCATAAGGTAGTAAATAGAAAGGTAAAATGAAGAAATTTAAGAAGTTTATGAATGATTTGTTGAAGAAAATATTTCAAAAAGATATTTTGTTTGAATGAAAAAAATGAAATTGAAAAATTATACAAGAGCTGAAATGCAAATATAGAGAAGATCAAAGAAAATAAATTTCATCAAAATTGTAATATGCGCAAGAAACGCGAATAAAATTTCGCAGAGACATAAGAATGGGACGAACCTATATGGTGTACACCCTAGTTCGCGTATACAATTTCGCAAGAGGCAAATGTAAGACCTAAAGTGCGTCATATAAGGGGGTATCTCTTTGCGTGACCCATGGATAAGGTTATACCGCTGCTGGAACCTGAGTCATGAAGATGTTGGGGTTAGAGAAAACCTATCCGGGGGAGGTACTTTGGATTTCCAACTATATAAGGTTATACCCTGGTTGGACGACCGAGGGTCTCTTCTAAGGAGTGCAGAGTATGACCAAGGCGCCGAGGTACACGGTTGAGCCAAGGGTGCCCGGGGCGTACGAAACTACCCTGGCCATCTTTGGCAAGTCTTGGCTATGATGCACTCGGCCCCAAGAAAACCCCACTTAGGGTGCAGTCTCGTAACTATAAGCTATATAGGCATAAAGGATAAGAGGCTGCGAAAACAACTGGTTGTTGTTAAGACCGGATGGGAGGATCTAGTATTGTATGGCCGATGTGCCCTCCTTGAAGGGGCAACCAGGGGAGAGTAAGGGCGGCACCCTCCATTAGGGAGATGATAAGTGTCTTAAGATGGAAATGTCATGGGGCTTTATGTTTGCAAGAACATTTAGGCCTATCATATAACCGCGTGACAAATACAGAGGCAACAAGCCATAAGAAAAAGTTAAGATGCGATCAATGGGTTTTTACATGCAAGTGTAAAGACGTCCTGCGATTTCATCGCAAGACGACAATGTCATGGGGATTTTTTCTCGCAAGAAACTTAGGCTTGTCATATTGTCGCAGACATTTGAAAACATATGGATAAGGAAAGATCAATGGGTTTTTACATGCGAATGTAAGGACGTCCTGCGATTTTGTCGCAGAAAGAAACGTGGCAAAATAAGACCTTTAATTAGGAAGGCAAACTAAGACCACAAGAGATTAACACATGACTGCGAGATTATGGTTGCGATATTTGCATGATTTTATTAAGAATCTAATATGCTCAATCTTTTATATTGCAGACGAATAATAGAGGCAAGTATGGGAATGAACAAAACGATAATATTGTTATTCATCTTTATATAACAGATTTACGCACAGATAGCTAAAAATGTATAAATATATTACTTAACCATATTGCACAAAAAAAATTATCTTTTAATATATGCAGGAAGAGATAAGAAGAAGTTCATACACTAGAGAACATTAGAAGCTGGAGAAATTCGCAGCAAGTGTACTACAAAGAGAAAAGGATAAGTGTACAGATATTACAGGGAAGAATATAAGAAATCTAATTAGATCCATCATTGTCTTCGCCGGATTTCTTTTCTTCATCTCCACCACCTTCATCATGACCTTCATCTTCTTCAGAATCTTCAGCTTCACTCTCAGAAATGACAAGATCAGGGACATTTTGTAGAACTTCATGCAAAATGTCAGGATACTCAGAATAAAGAATTTGATGATCATTGCAGACTAATTTAATGGAGTCATTGCGAACACCAACAAGAGTGTTACTAAAATTCCTTCTCATAATTTCTAACTGTTCCTTCAGTATTGGATACTTTCGTTGCGAGAAGCTAGAGTTTTTGCGAGCACTCCCTGCTAGAGTTTTTGCGAGCACTCCCTGCTAGAGTTTTTGCGAGCACTCCCTTATTATCTTCAAGTTCTTTAACTCTGACATAGTATCTCTTTTCAACTCCTGCGAGTACAGAATAGCAAATCAGAAATTTAGTAGCAAACTATAAAAGACAAAAGACCAATGAGAATGAATAATTAGCATCCTTCTCCTTCAGAAATCATGTCTCTAATTAAGGATGCTTGTTCAGTATGAAGACTAACATCTACACCTAGATTATTTCTGGCATTATCAAGAACTTTCGCAGCCCAAGAAAATTCTTCATCATTGCTAATAAGAAGACAAGAGCGAATTTGGTTCTCTCTCGCAAGAAGATCTTTATTTTCGCCGATAAGTTTATCCCTCTCAATTTTAACATCAGTGATGATTTTATGGAAATATGCTAGGGCTTGAGCACCATTTTTAGCAATAAGATCTTTCTCATCAATAAGATCACTATTCTTACTTCTCAATCTATTAGTTTCTTCTTTCGAATCAAGATAAAGACGCTTAAACTTATTGGTTAAACCCAAGTTGAATCTGTGCTCAATTTTTAAGAGATGAAGTTTGGATTTAAGTTCATCTATGGAAAGGGATCTAATTTGATCATCTGAGAAACTACTTAAAGAGCTATTAAGACGAGCAAGAAGGGTATCCTCATCTACAGGTTCAAGGAAAGATCGGAGGAATGTAGCCTCATTAGTAAGGTCATAAATATCTGCAAAAATGGTTACTTGAATGAGCCAAAATAAGGCAAAAAAATTAAAAGAAAAGAAGGAAAAGTTTAGACCATAGAGTTGCTGATTATCCTTTTCAAGATCAGAAATCTTTTGTTTATCACTCGAAGCATCAATTTCTAATTGCTTATTATTCTTGCGAAGCTCAGCAACCTCAGCTTCTAATTCTCCTTTACTCTTGCGAAGATCAATAGATTCAGATTCCAACTGTTCCTTTTGCTTGCAAAGATCTGCAGATTTAAACTTTAAATTCTCAATTTTGTTGCGAAGGTCAGCACGTCTTTTCTCCAAATCTGAGGCAGCAATAAAAGAAGCTATTCCAGCCTGCGAAGAAATGTAAAAATTGCTAAGACAGATATAGTTCGAAATCTAAGGTATAAGGAAGAGGAAAAGAAGTGAAAACATACCAGAATGCCGAGTAAATTCAAAAGACTGTGAGTCATCGATCTCGAGATTTCCTGAAAAGAATCATTGTCAACCAATAGGGTAGCATCGCAGACCTTTGCGAGAGCTTGAGATACTTCATTAACAGCTTCATCTCCATAATCATTTGAAATACCATGCGTGACATCGCCAAAAATCTTAGATAATTGGGTCATAGGAGATTCAGGAGAAGAGGAATCCTTCATAGGAGAGATGTCATTATTATCTTCATCTTTACCATCATCAGCATCATCGTTACTCGGATTTTCTTCGTTAGATTGAGGAGTTGAAGAGGAAGAAAGTTGGGTTTTTGCTCTCTTTAAGGGAGGAGCACCAGATTCCTCTCTGCGAGGAGCAGTAGAATTCTCTTTGAGAGGGTCAGTAGATTTACCCTTGCGACTAACTGTGGATTTCTCTTTAGTTCTCGCAGGTTTCACAGGCTCTCTTTCTTCGATTTCCTGCGAACACAGATAAAGATAAGAAACAGAGGAAATGATTGTAGGTACTGAATATCGCAAGATAATAGTTCACGAGTATCGTAATAAATAAAGGAGAAAAGATTTATAAAATGATACGATGATAGAAGAAGCGTGGAGAAATATGAAGTTTTGCGAGGATGGAGTAATTTTGCGAGTATAAGTTGCGATACTTCGCAACTCACGTACAGATGTATAAATTTTACTATAAATAGAAGTTCAAATGTGAAATTCAGAGAGGTTCTTTTAGTGAGTGTTAGAAAATATCTTAGGAAAGAGAATAGAGAAAATTGTAACTATTCTAATTCCATTTAGATACTTCTTTGTAATCAATTGAGAACATTAATAAGAAAATTGTCATTCATCATCAAGAACTTCTTGAGTTTTTACTAATTCTATTGAGGGTGTAGTTGTAGGTTATTCTGCAACTACATAATTGGCGCTAGAAACAGGGATTTGAAGAATTCTTGTACCAGAAAAATGACAAGAAGAAGAAACATATCAGAACCATTAACTGAAGTAAGAAGAAGTGTAAGACTAGCAGGAGGAGAAGCAAATATAACAGGAGAACCTAGTAGGATAAGGAGTAATCGAAGAAATCAAGCTCAACAAAAAGGAGATCATGATCAAGTGAGTATACACACTTGGAGAACTGATACACTAGAAGAAGAAGATAGAGAACCACAAATCAGAGAAAATGGGAGGTTGATGGGAGGAACAATTCTTGAAAGAGAAAGGGAGATGTTAGAAACATTGAGACAAGGAATCCAAAAAGAACGAATGATCGAAGCTGAAGAACGTGCCAAGTTAACAAGACAAAATCAAGAATTGAGGATGGAAAATGAGATGCTACAAAGAAGGAAATCTCAAAGTGTTGCAAGATCAAATGTTAGAACAGAAAGAGAAGGGCAAAATTCACCGATAATCAATAATGAAAATAATATACAAGAACAAACGCAGAATCAAGGTGAAAGAAACCAAGAGAATCGTTTCATTTTAATACCAAACCACGAACAAAATATGGAGAATTTACGAACAAGACCAAATCCTAGAGAAAACAATCAGAATCGAGAGGAAGAACAACAACTTATGGAAGAAACTGAGAGACAACAAGCAGTACATCAAAACAATCACGAGAATGGAGTAAGAAGATATGAAGAGGCTCGTAACAAACAAAATGTTGAGTATGAAAGAATTAAGAGAAGAATTGTAAATCAAAAAACAGAAATGGAGAGGAATGAACCAAATTCTCGAATCAGAGTACAAGCAAATCAAGAAGAAATAAATCACAGAAGAAGGAGAAATGAAGAAGAAGAAATTCCTGATATTCGCACGAGAAGAATGAGAAGAATAGAAAGGGAAGAACAACAATTCCAAGATGCTCTGCAATTGAACAATTATGATAATTTGAAAAGAAGATATTTGCAAAATTATGCAAATGAAAATATTAATGAAGAATATGATAGAATGCGAAGGATCGCAAGGGAGGAAGTGCAAGAACGTAGAAGAAAAGAAGCTGCATTAAAAAGACCAGTGGATGAGAATTCTGAGGCAAATGCACGAATCTTTCGAGAATTAGCAGAAATGAGAGGGATGATAAACAATATAAGAGGAGGAGATAGAAGGCAATTAGATGAAGCAATAGAAGAAGCTGCGAGGACTCCATTTGCTAAGAGAAGTACAATTGGGAGGAATTCCACCAAAATGCAATTTACCCACACTTACCAGTATCTTTGATGGGACTTCATGTGCTATTCAGCACATTAAAGCATACATAAGATGCATGTTACAATGGGAGAATCATGATGCTGTGTTATGCAAGTATTTCGCATCAAGTTTAACTAGGGAAGCTTTAAAGTGGTTCGAAGGACTCCCTAAGAACACTATTACGTCATTCAGTCATTTGCAAGCAACTTTCCTTGGAGCATATATCACAAATCATTCTTCACAGCTTGGTATTGAAGATGTATTTGGTTTAAAACAAAGAGTAGGTGAAAGTTTGAAACATTTGGTAAGACGATGGAAGACTATGTGTAGTGATATGGCAGGGCGCGTGGATGAGAGATACTTGATTCTTTCCTTCATAAATGCGATGTTCGCAACTGAACAATTATATGTTCAAATCTTCAGAAGAAAGAATTCCATAATGATGACAGAGTTACGAGAATTGCAAGAAGAGTACATTACACTAGAGGAAAAACAAAACAGTATGGAATCATATCCAGTAACAAACACTAGCAATCAAGATGGAGGAGCAAATTTACTTCCCAAAATAATCAATGTAGTAGCAGGTACTTCGCAAACATCCTCACAAACTTCTTTTCAAATTTCAGAAGAGAAGAAAATCAATGATAACCAGCCAAAAATGGTAGCAATGGGTAGTAGAGATCAAGAAGAGTATGATAGAGAGAAGAATTTCTATAATCGAATAGGAAATAACCAAATTCCAAGACTAGATCAACAACAAGAAAATTATGGGGGACAAAGGCAAAATTCTTTGGACAAGGGAACCAAAGACAAAATTATAACAACGGTCAAGGAGGTCAAAGAATGGTAAGGGAAGAGATAAAGTTTCCACCTTTGAATACAAGTGTAGAAAAGATATGGCAAGCAATTATCCTGGTAGAGAATATACCAACTCCATGGAACATGGGAAAGGAACCACCAATGGGTCCAAGAAGTCATGAATTTTGTTCATATCATCATTTTCATGGACATTCTACAAATAATTGCCATAATATCAAGAGGATAATCTTCCGAATGATTGATCAAGGAAAACTAAATCAATTTTTGCTTAAGCAGGCACAGTCGCAACCATTACCACAGGCTCCAACCATAACTCGCAGGGAGAACACAACAAAAGAAAAAGGAGAAGAAATCCTACATATAGAAGTGGGGTCAAAAGCAAAGAATGTTTTCTGTAATTCCATTGTTCATTCATATAAAACCATAGAGGATTTTCATGATAATGTGTTAAGCAGAGTATATGCGAGGGATGGTGAAGGAAAGGAAGTAATGAACATCGCAAAAATTTCATGACTTGAAGATTGGCAGAAACGTGAAATTTCTTTTGAAGCCAGTGAAATTCCAAAAGGTTGTGAAGCACATGATAATCCATTGGTAGTAAGATTAGCAATTTACATGAATATGGAGGAAGAATCAATTGGTCTTAATAGGATTTTGATTGATACGGGAAGTTCTGTCAATATCCTCTTCTATTCTGCTTACAGAACTATGGGGGGAAAAGATGCAGATTTAATACCTTCTACTTACAGAATTTATGGTTTTAATGGAACTGCCAACAAGCCCAAAGGGAAAGTGAGCATGCGAATTCCATTAAGTGGAATGCGAACTGAAATTCTTTTCTATGTTGTTGATGTCGAATCACCATATAATGATTTGATAGGAAGACCATGGCTTCATGGAATTCTAGGCGTAGATTCTACTCTACATCAGTGCATAAAGTTTCCTCATATGAAGGGTATTGGAATTATCAAGGGCGATTGGGCTGAGGGAAAGAAATGTTACGAGACATAAGTAGAAGTTTGCGAAGGAAAAACTGTTGAGAAGGAAAATTGGAGAAAAAGAGCAAAGGTTGTGAAAAGAAGTGAAAATTTAATGGCAGAGGATTAAGGAAAAAGAGAATGAAATTACAATGATATAAGAAGGTAATCAGTATGTTTTCTCTTGGAAATGAGGTATGTGGCAAAACAAAATTCTTATTTCGTGATAAATTTTACGAATATTGTTTGCTCGCAGGAAATTGGGAAAAGTTACGAATTTCAGAATTAATATTCCGATTAAAATTTCATTAATTTGCGAATAAAAGACCGCAATCTGTGATCAGCCTCCAAAAAAGAAAGAGAGCCGCAGAAAATTTTATACATGCAAACCTTTGTGGCGTACACCCAAGATCGCGAAGCTATATTTAAGTAAGAGGCAAAGTCCTAAAGTACGTCATTTAAGGGGGTACCTATAACGTGGCTAAGGGTAACCGGAACACCACCAAGGGACCTTAGTACATGGTAAAAATTTAGGGGTACAACCCAATAATGGGGTACCTATCCGGGTTAGACACCTTGGATTCTCACCTAATCTAGCGACATTACGCAATATAAAATGAGGTGTAAGAAGATTTAGGTTGGGCGACTAAGGCATACTGTATTTCCCAAGAAGTGCAGAAAACGATCAAGGCGCCGAGGTACACGGTTGAGTCAAGAGTGCCGGGTGAGGTTGAACCACATCTGCCATTTTTGACAAGTCTTGGCAAATGATGCACTTGGCCCAAAGATACCCCATAGGGTGCAACCTCGTAACTATAAGCCCTATAGGCAAAAAGGATAAGAGGTTGCGATCAAAAGCTGGTGTGTTGGCGAACCGAATGGGAAGAGCTAACCTTGTATGGTCGATGTACGCTTCCTTGAAGGGGAAACCAGGGGGAAGATAAAGGGCAGCACCCTCCATTAGGGAGCTGATACGTGCTATAAGACGCAAATGTCACGAGGCTTCTTGTTTGCGAAAACATAAAGGCTTGTCATATTTGTGCAACAAATGAAGTTCTGCGAGCCTTCTAACAAAAAAAAAAAAAAAAAAAAAGATAAAGAAAGAAAGAAAAGAATAAAGAACTCACAGAATCAAAGAAGTTAAGATGAGATCAATGGGTCACTACATGAAAGTGTAGAGACGTCCTGCGATTTCATCGCAAGACGGCAATGTCATGGGGCTTTACGTTCGCAAGAATATTTAGGCCTGTCATATTGTCGCAACAATTCCTGAAGAGGCTAAAATTCTATACAAAAAAAAAAAGATAAGGCAAGATCAATGGGTTTTTGCATGAAAGTGTAAGAACGTCCTGCAATTTTGTCGCTACAAAAGAGGTGGCAAAATAAGACCTTTACTTAGGAAGGCATGATAAGACCACAGAAATTAATGAAATTCATTGCATCAACATCATTGAAGAAATTATACAAGAATATACATTATGAAGATCTGAAGAGAAGACATCTCTGTCAATATCATTGAAGAACTTTTACAAGAAGTCCTATCAAAGAATATAACATCATTGAAGAATTTTCACGAAGACTTAACAAAAGATGGGATTTTGATAGTAATCAAATACAGATAAGTTCATACTCGTAAAATGTTACGAGAATTAAATACTTCTTATACTTCTCCATATATTGAATATTTTTCTACAAATTCAATATTATTTATACTTCTTCAAGAGTATATCATATTTATTATACTTCTTCAACGGATATCTAAATTTTGCGAAGGTTAAGTACTTATTATACTTCTTCATACAATTCTTATACTTCTTCATATATTGGAAAATTCTTCATGAATTGGATACTGATAATACTTCTTCAAAGATATGTTATACTTCTTATACTTCTTAAGGATATTTCATATTTCGTATACTTCATACTTCTTATACTTCTTAAGGATATTCCATATTTCGTATACTTCATACTTCTTATACTTCAAGGGGAGATTTGTTATTTACCTCGCAACATTCCGCAAAAGGCAAAAGGCTCATATTTCTTATACTTCAAAGGGAGGACTTTTTATTCATAATCACAATCAGACAAAACTTCGTAAGATAAATTGAGAAGGATATTCTAATACTTCCAGCAAGAGTTGATCATCTGAAGAGCAATAATAAGGGGAAAAGGAATACTAAGCTAAGTCTTTAAGATATATTATTTCTCTCCACATGATCAAGTTATGCGAATAAGGGAAACAAACATCAAATAAATATTAATTCAAATTAAGTTTTGAAAAAGAGATTATTGGATTGATTCAAAGTGCAATCAAGAAGAAAATGTTATATTAAAAAGAAACAGAACAGACATACAAAAAAGAGAGAAGTTATAAAACAGATATACAAAAAAGAGTGAAGTTATTTTTCAGGCGATCTATTCCCATCAAAATGATCTTCTTCTTCAACTTCACTATAATTTTCAACTTCACTTTCAGAGATTTCCAGATATGGAGTATCTTCAGGAATTTCTTCAGAAAAGAGCGTATGGTACTTCTTGAGAGGAATTTCATTATCTTCGCAAATCTTGCGAGTCATCTTAGATCGAAAACGTTTGACATATAAACTATGGTTATGCTTGGAAATTAGAAGCTGAGATCTCAAGTCAGAAATTTTCTTATTACGATTAGCAAGGAGAGTTTCCAGATCGTTATTCATCTTCGCATAATTTTCTGCAACAAGGAGAGAAATTAAGGAATTGGTTAGCAAATTACGAAGGAAAAGTAACCAAAATAATTACCATCGCAAAGAATTTACCTTCTAGTTGCTTCTTATCATTACGAAGAGAAGAATTTTCAAGCTTTAATTGATTATTCTCCTCAAGAAGGGAAGAATTATCAATTGCGATGCTCGCAGATTGTGAATTATCTTCGTGACGAGATATTAATTCTGCGTTATCAATATTTAGATCTTCTACTTTCTGACGGAGACTTGAATTTTCAACCTCTAACTTCTTACAACGATTCAAAGTTTTCTTCTCAGCAATAGAATGACGTCTTTCCCAATCATAAGTAGCTGCACAACTAACTCTTCCAACCTAAACAGGAAAAAAGGGGTTAGAAATTAACAAAATAAGGGAAATAAACAAGGAATAGAGAAGAAACTTACCATGCTACCTAAAGCATATAATGAAGCAGGAGAGACGAATCTTGAAATTCCCTTGAGGGAGTTATTATCAATTACAGTAGGAACTTTACAAGCCTTCGCAATAAGTTTGCGAGCATTCGCTGTAGGAGAATTTCCTAATCCACGAGAAGAATGGAGGAAAGCCTCAGAGATGCTAACCATTCTTTGAGGCAAAAGTTTCAGGATACTATAATCTTCATTTCCACCTTCATCAACATCATTATCATCATATCCTTTATCAGAAAGGGTATCGGAATTAGAACTAAAATCCTTCTCAGGAAATTTATCATCTTCATCACCAAGATCTTCCTCAATGTTCTCATTAGAAGAAATTACATTGGAATGAGATTTGGTTGAGAATATCTTCTTTTTCCTCCTCTCATAAACAACATCTTGAAGTTTTCTTTTTCCTTTGCGAAGAGCATCATCTTGACTACCAGAAGTTTTGGAAACCTTCGCAGAACGAAGAGTTTGTTGTCTTGCAGTAAGCCTTTTAGAAGAAGTAGAACTTTTATTTTCACTCGCAGCAATCTCAGGAAGAAGTGGAACATGTAAATTCAAATAAGGATAAGAAACAGAGGCAACAATATATTGTTTAGAAAAATACAAGAGTGTTTCTTACCTCATTTGAAATTAAAGGGTAACAAAAAGATAAGGATATGGAAGTACATACATTTCTAAAAACCCAAGGTTGATAATAACGGTTACGAAGGTTCGCAGGAAGTTCTACTATCCCAGTAATATAAGAACCTGATAATATTAAAGGGTACTTATACCAATCTTCATCATTAGAACGACGAGTTGTCTTATTATTTCCTGAAGCATAATCAATATCGTGCATGAGAAGATCATCTGCTGCGATATTAGCTTTACGATGAAGACGAACACCCCAACGATTATCTTCTTTCCTCGCAGGAATTAGTGTGTAATTTTTGAAGAAACCCTCAACTGTATAATTCGCATCAACAATTTCTATATTTTCAAATCTAGGTTTCCTAAGATCAACTGAATACAAAGATTTCCCAAAAGCGGCACGATTTGCGAATTCAACTAAGAGGCGAATACAATCACCAGTCAATTGGTAAATGGCACAAGAAAAATTGGGGTGGGAAATAATTTCGTAGAATAAAGGAAAGTTAACATCATAAAGAGGAAGAGGAAGACCTGCGAGGATTTGACCTCGTGAGATTAAAATTTTCTGATCATCCCAAACATAGTTGGTAAAGAGCTTCACACAGAGAGAAGATTTATTATCATAACCTTCAATCTCAGAGAGAATAAGGTCTCTATCAGCAAGTTCCGCATTAATTTGTTCAATAGTTTTCTTCTTTGGTGCCATTGAATAAAAGAGGGAAAATAGAAAGAGAAAGAAGTTGAAAGAGATTGCAGAGGCAGAAGTGGTGAAGAAGATGAATAAGAGAATAAAAAGCAAAAACAAAGGATAATATTTATAAGAGAGTTTGATGAAGATAAAACTCATTAATACGAGTAAGCGTGAACGGTTGAAAAGAAAGGTTACGAAGAAACGTGTCAAAAAGATAAGGGAAAAGTAAAAAGACGTGTTGCGAACTTAATAGGTGGTAACAACTATACTACATTTATGAGAATAGGGATTCTCATGACATTTCTTCTTCGTAGAATCGACATGAGAAGAGGCAAGATGTAGGTACTGAATATCGCAAGATAATAGTTCACGAGTATCGTAATAAATAAAGGAGAAAAGAGTTATAAAATGATACGATGATAGAAGAAGCGTGGAGAAATATGAAGTTTTGCGAGGATGGAGTAATTTTGCGAGTATAAGTTGCGATACTTCGCAACTCACGTACAGCTATATAAATTTTACTATAAATAGAAGTTCAAATGTGAAATTCAGAGAGGTTCTTTTAGTGAGTGTTAGAAAATATCTTAGGAAAGAGAATAGAGAAAATTGTAACTATTCTAATTCCATTTAGATACTTCTTTGTAATCAATTGAGAACATTAATAAGAAAATTGTCATTCATCATCAAGAACTTCTTGAGTTTTTACTAATTCTATTGAGGGTGTAGTTGTAGGTTATTCTGCAACTACAACGATATATTGCAAAAAGTTATAAAGAAATATTTCCTACTTCATCTGTGAGAGATTTGAGAGCTAAGTAAGTAGAAGGTTTCCCTAGCTTATCATAGATGGCTTTCAACCTTTCAATCTGATAAAAAGGAAATAGTCAGCGAGAATCTAAAGACATGAAGAAAATAATAATGGTAATTTATTATACAAAGGATTAAGACAACATACTTATTTATTTCTCTCAGGCCAGTTGAATACCCACAGTTGGAAATCTGCGAGATTCGCAGGTAGAACATGGGTACCAGAAATATATGAACCTTCTAAAAGTAAAGGGAAGATATACCATTTGTCATCGCTAGAATGACGCGGACCTTGATTAGTACTAATATGCCAATCGATATCCAGCATAAGAATTTTATCTTTCGCGACATCATCTTTCTTTTGCAAGCGAACACCCCAACAGGTGATATCCATTTTCATGGGGATTATGTCATAGTTTATGAAGAAATTATCTACAGTATATATTGCAGGAATAATTGGAACATCCTTGAATTTAGGATTCTTCGCAGTATCAGGGTAGCGAGATTTTTTATCAGCACCGTGAGTAGCATACTCCACCAGCAGACGGATGCAATCCTCACCTAGTTGATATATGGCTCGCGATAATTTTGGATGAGAAAGTGTCTCATAGAACAAAGGAAGTTCAGGATCGTAAAGAGGAATGGATCGACCAGCTTCAAGTTGACCTAGCGAGACTATAACTTTCTCGCGAGAACATTGATGATCAAATATAATTTGATAGATAGTTCGGATTTAGGGCTCTGATCTGGAATTGTAGACAAAGTAAAACCTTTATTTTTAAGCTTTTCTCGCATCTCACCAAAAGAAACCAAATTTTTATGACCAGGAGCAACCATTTTTGAGTATGGGAATGAAGGAAAAGATTGAAGAACGAGAAATAAATCACAGCAGTAACAGATGCACAATTTACGGATGAACAGTAAAATTACAGAGAGATTGCAGAGAGAAGAAAGAAGAAGTAAAAAGAGGGAAAGAAAAGAATGAAAGAAGTATTTATAGAAGAAGAAAGTTCTTAAGAAGATGAATGCAATTAATGCAAAGAAAGGACGTGAACGGTCAGATCGCAACGGTTGAAAAGGACGTGTCAAAAATTGAATGGAAGAAGAAGTATGTGAAAACAACTGGCGAAGAATACAGAAACGTGTCAAAGCAGAAGAGTGCAAAAAGATAAACATCTGCGGCATTATAAAAGATTCAATTCTCATGATCTTTCCTCCTTCGCAGAAAAGACACGAGAAGAGGCAAGATGTAGGACCAGAATATCGCCATGATATTACTCTTGTGAGGTTAAAAACACTTCTGCGAACATCATCGCGAGTTCTTCAACAATACTTCACGAGTCTTACAGAATGATTTGAAGAATGACGTAATAACTGACGAATGAAGAAACACGGGAAGAGTGTGATTATCTTGCGATGGTTACAACGCTTGTGAGAATGGACATTATAACTACTGCGATAATTTCGCGAGTCAGATCCGAAATTAAAGGACAGATTAGCTGTCACCCACTATGTAACTATCCTATATAAAGAGACCCAGTAGATTCAGAGAGAGGATGATGTATTTTTTGAGTGTTGAGAAAGTCTTGAGGAGAGAGAAAATTCAAGAGAGCGGTTGTATTCTTGATTTCTTCCATTTCTTGTAAACATTTCTGGGAATCAAATAATAAAGTGTTGTTTTTAATCTTCAGATATGTCTTAATTACAGTAAGTTCTTATCAATGGTGTAGTGTAGGATTTCCTGCAACTACAAAACCTACATGGGAGATCACAATGCGAATTACATTAAAGGGGATATCTTCCAAGATTCTATTCTGTATTTTCGATGTAGAGTCGCCTTACAATGCCTTAATTGGTCGACCTTGGATACATGGGATTTTAGGTGTAGCATCAACTTTCCACCAGTGCATTAAGTTTCCACCTCCTAGTGGCATTGGAGTAATAAAGGGAGATTGGGTTGAAGGAAATAAGTGCTATTAAATTGATGTAGAATCTTGCGAAGAAAGAGCTGCGACGAAGGGGAATTGGAAGTATAACATCAAAGAAATACAAAGAAGTGAGAGATTGATGGTCGATTAAGTAGAACAAAGAAAAGAAGGAATGTTGCGAAGTCAGAACTTGCTGAAAACAACAAGCGGAGAAAATCTCACAGAAGGTGAGAAAGTAATTAACAATCTCGTAGAGGCAGAGAACAGTAAAGGTAAAAAATTCAAACTGTGAAATGAAAGAAATATTGAGAAAAGAAAAAGAGATGTATGATTGATTTGTTGCAAAAATTTCAAAAAATGTATTTTACTTAATGATAAAAATGAGATTGAGAAATTACAACAGAGCTGAAATGCAAAGAACAATCCTTAGAATGGGACGAACCTTTATGGCGTACACCCTAGTTCGCGAATAAAATTTCGCAAGAGGCAAATGTAAGACCTAAAGTATTCATAGAAGGGGGTATCTGTTGCATGACTCAGCGATAAGGTTACACCGCTGCTGGAACATGAGTCATGGAGATTTGGGGGTCAATGAAAGCCCATCCAGGAGAGATAATAAGAGCTCTCCTAAGGGGTGTAGAGTATGACCTAGGCGCCGAGGTACACGGTTGAGCCAAGAGTGCCCGGGGCGTATGAAATATCCTGGCCATTCTTGGCAAGTCTTGGCTATGATGCACTCGGCCTGAAGAAAACCCCACTTAGGGTGCAGTCTCGTAACCATAAGCCATATAGGAAAAAGGGACAAGAGGCTGCGAACATAACCGGTTATTGTTAGGACTGGATGGGAGGATCTAGTCTTGTATGGCAGAAGTACGTCTCCTTGAAAGGGAAACCAGGGGGAAGATAAGGGCAGCACCCTCCATTAGGGAGCTAATAAGTGTCTTAAGTTGCAAATGTCATGAGGCTTTTTATTCACGGAAGTATTAAGACTTGTCATATTTGTGCAACAATATTGAAGAGAAAATAATACAAAAGAGAAGTTAAGACGGGATCAATATGTTTCTACATGAAAGTGTAGAAACGTCCTGCGATTTCGTCGCAAGACGGCAATGTCATGGGGCTTTAATTTCGCAAGAAAATTTAGGGATGTCATATTGTCGCAACAAAAATTACATAAGAACAAAATGTTAAGGCAAGATTAATGGGTTTCTACATAAAAGTGTAGAGATATCCTGCGATTTTGTCGCAAAAAAAAAAAGATGGCAAAATAAGACCTTTACTTAGGAAGGCAAAATAAGACCACATCAGAATACAAGAAAGAATGCAACTTTACAATTTATAATTGCGAGATTATGCAGAGATAATTGCGTTTTTATCGCAAATTATTTTATTAAACAGAGGCAGCTTGCTCAATCACTCATATGAATACAAATAACAGAGGCAAGTATGGGAATGCATAGAATAAATTAAATGTTATTTGTTTTCACATGATAGATTTACGCATAAAAAGTTAATTATATTTTGGATAGTCATATTGCAAGAGAGAAAAATTTTCTAACACATGCAGGAAAGAACAAAAGAAATAGAACTTGTATTGAAGACTGGAGAAATTTGCAGTGATAGATTATAAGTATACAAGAACTAAAGATCAAAGAGCAAATATGCAAGTTTTACAAAAAATTGAACAAGAAAGCACAAGGAAGCGAAAATCATTTTTTGCTTGATTTGTCATTATCATCATCAAGTTCTTCACCAGAATTTTCTTCTCCGTCAGACTCTTCATCAGACTTCTCCTCTTCATTTTCTTCAGATTCTGTTTCTTCATCATCTTCACTATCAGATATGACCAAATTAGGAACATCCTCTGGAACTTTGTCAAAGAGACAAGGATACTTGGAGTGAGGAATCTTGTTGTCATCACATATCTCCTTGATGGTGTCATTGCGGAAAGAAATTGCATCATTCCCAAAATTCGCAATAGTGATCTTCATTTGAGCCTTCAACCTTGAACATTTATCATTGCGAGAAGATAAATATTTTGTGAGCTTCGCTTTTTCATTCTCGAGTTCTTCAATTCTCTTGCGATATCTGTCTTCAGCTTCTGCGAAAATATAACAATAAATCAGCAACTTGATGGTAGTTTATGAGGAACAAACAATTAAATAAAGGAAGAAAGGTTAACAACCTTCTATGTTAGAAATCATATCCCTAATCAAGGCCGCTTGTTCAACATGAAGACTAACGTCTACACCTAGATTATTTCTGGCGTTATCTAGAACTCTCGTAACCCAAACAAATTCATCATCATCATTTATGAGAAGGCGGGAGCGAGTTTGATTCTCTCTTTCGCATAGCACATCATTTCTATGTTTGAGATCATCTCTTTCAATCTGGACCTAAAGAAGGGTCTCTTGGAATTTCGCTAAAGTTTGAGCACCTTGGAGAGAAATACGATCTTTTTCATCTATGAGGTTACTATTCTTGGATCTTAAACTATTGATTTCTTCTTTGGAATTATGAAATAAACGTTTAAACTTGTTAGCCATAGTCAAGGCGGATCTATGGTCAACTTCTAAGAAGCGAAGTTTAGATCTAAGTTCATCTATAGGAAGAGATTCAATCTTATTATTTGAAAAACTATTTAGAGAGGTATTTAGGTATTCAAGAAGAGTATCATCATCCATAAGATTGGGAAATGTATGAAGAAGAATAGCCTCATCAGAAAGACTATAAACGTCTGCGAAATGATGAACCATATAAGAAAAGATAATGAGAAAGCAAAATGAAGTAAAGGGAAGAAAAAGTTTTATACCATAGAGTTTCTTATTGGCATTTTGAAGACCAGAAATTTTATTCCTTTGAATAGAAGTCTCACATTCCAACTGGTTATTCTTTTCACGGAGATTAGTAGTCTCAGATTCCAATTGGTTGTTCTTCTCGCGAAGACTAACAGTTTCAGCCTCCAATTTCTCATTCTTCTTGCGAAATTCAAGATACTTCTTTTCAAAGGCCGCACGCCTCTTTTCCAAATCTGTAGTAACAGCATAAGAAGCTTTCCCAGCCTGCGAAATAATGCAGCGAATTTTTAGAATAAATTAAGAACTCAAGACAAAAATAGAAAGAAGATAAATATAAGTATGAAAATTTACCAAACTATTGAGTGAATGTAAGAAACTGGGAGTTATAGATCTTTAAACCCCGCGAAGAGATTCATTATCCTCTAAGATGGGAGCATTGCAAATAGCAGCTATGGACTGGCAGGCATTGGTAAGAGAAGTGTCACCAATTCCTTGCCAAGAATTAGAAAAAATACTGGACAATTGAGCCATAGAAGACTCAGGTTGTGAAGCTTCCTTCGCAGAAGAAACATCATCATCATCATCATCGCTATGATCACTGGAATTTTTGCTAGATTGGACTTTTTGTTTCTTTGAAGGAGGGGCAACAGATTTATCTTTGCGAGAAATATTCTTGCCTTTACCCCTAGTCTTCGCAGCTTTAACAGGTTCTTCCACTTCAACGATAACCTACACACATATAAAGATAAGAAATAGAGGTAACAATATATTGTGAAGAATCATAAAAGAATATTTCTTACTTCATATGTGAATGATCGAAGAGCTGATAAAGTGCTGGCTTTCCTAGTCTTCCTATTGCTCGGTTTCAACCTTTCAACCTGATAATTTCACAGATACATGAAAACATTGGAGTGGTCAGCAAAATTATACACAAGAATAAAAAGAACAACAATTCAAGCAAGAAAAATGTGGAAATATAGCTCTGCTTCTCTTTCAGGCCATGTAAATACCCAAGGTTGGTATGCTGCGAGATTCGCAGGTAAAACAATAGATCCGGAGATGTATGGACCCTTTAGGATTAAAGGGAAGATACACCACTTATCATCATTGGAATAATGCGGGGATATATTTTTGCCAGGATGCCAATCAATGTCTTGCATAACTATCTTGTCATCAGCAACATCATCCTTCTTCTTTAAATGAATGCCCCATCAAGTACTATATTTCTTCATTAGAATTATCTCATAATTCGCAAAGAAATTTTCTACGGTATAGTTCGCAGGAACAATCGCAACATCAGCGAACCTAGGATTTTTAACTTCAGCAGGATAAAGAGATCCCTTGCCAGCACCACGATTGAAAAACTCAAGCATTAGATGAATGCAATCCCCACTTAATTGATATACAGCTCGCGAGAATTTCATATGAGAAAGTATTTCATAAAATAAGGGAATTTCAGGATCATAAAGGGGAATGGGAAGGCCAGCGAGAAGCTGACCTAGCGAGACTATGATCTTTTCATGATTGCAAGGATGATCAGAAAATAGATTAATAGAAAGCTCAGATTTAGGGTTTTGACCAGGAATGGAAGATAAATCAAAACCTCTGGTTTTAAGTTTCTTATGAATTTCTTCAAAGGAAATATCATTCTTACGACCAGCTGGAGGCATTTTTAGTATGGGAATGAAGAAGAAAATAAAAATCAAGAGAAGAAGAATCACGAAAAATTTACAGTAGCAAAAGAGAAATTTGCGGAAGAATAGTAAAATTGCAGAGAAGAAAAAAAGAAAGTAAAAAGAAGAGAAGAGAAGAGAAGAATAAAGAGGATATATATATAGAGAGTAAAAATTCTCGAGAGGATAAGTGCGAAGAGTGGACGTGAGCGGTTAAAAAGTAGCGGTTGAAAAAGACGTGTCAAGAGATGGATGGAAGAAAAGATACGTGTAACAAAGTTCACGCAAGATGAAGAATCGTGTCAGTACAGAAGAATGTGGAAAGATTAACGGTTGTGGCATTTTGAAGAACGGTTTCGCATGGAATTCTCTCCTTCGTAGAGAAGACATGAGAAGAGGTAAGATGTAGGATCAGAATATCGCAAGAAGGACACATTTGCAAAGTTTAGCCAACAACACTTTGCGAGCATCGCAGAATGATTTGAAGAGTGACGTAACAGATGACGATGGCAGAAAAATGAGAAAAGCGTGATAACTCTGCGATGATTAGAGTGTTTGCGAAGATCAACAATATAACTTTTGCAAGAAAATCGCAAGTCAGATCCGAAATTAAAGGACATATTAGCTGTCATCCACTATGCAATTCCCTATATAAAGAGTTGAACAGGCATAAGGAAAGGGAGATATTTTTTGAGTGTTGAGCAAGTCATTAGGAGAGACAAAGTCCAGAGCAGTTGTTAATTATTTAGCTTCATTTCCTTTTTATCTTGTAAAAGTGGTGAGATTAATCAACTCTGCGATGATTAGAGTGTTTGCGAAGATCAACAATAGAACTTTTGCGAGAATATCGCAAGTCAGATCCGAAATTAAAGGACAGATTAGTTGTCATCCACTATGTAATTCCCTATATAAAGAGTTGAACATGCATAAGGAAAGGGAGATATTTTTCGAATGTTGAGCAAGTCATTAGGAGAGAGATATTCCAGAGCAGTTGTTAATTCTTTAGCTTCATTTTCTTTTTATCTTGTAAAAGTGGTGAGATTAATCAATAAAATGTATGATTGTTGATCTAAAAATGATTTGATTGTATGAATTCTTGTGAGGGGTGTAGTGTGGGATTTCCTTCTACTACAAACCATATTCTTCTTCACCATAACTAGTCCAAATGACTCAAATGAACTAGTTAGAGAGTTATTCAATTTTTATGAGATCTCATGTACTACACAAGACACAATTGAATAAAAAAAGATGTGATTCACTCAAATCATTTCAAACTATAAAGCCACGGTTTGCAAAAGTATTCCTTAGTAATTTAAGATAAGTTCACGAACAACGTTTTCAGACATAACCTCTTGAGTTCGCGGACTCAAGCTAACCGCTTGACGTTAATAAACTCCAGCAGAATTTCTCGGGATGAGAACTTCCGTCAGTTCGCGGACTGCACATGACCTTCAACTTCAACAGATATTCTCGGGTTCGAGAACTTACGCCAGTTCGCGGACTGGGTTCGCGGAATGAGTTGCTGCTCACGTTCCGGTTCCACTTGATCAACAAAGTTCGCAAACTTCGGTTCAAGTGTTAAGGACTTATACATATATGTGTTGCCACAACAATGTTTATATCCCACAATGGTTATATAGTCTAAACTCTCATTTCAATCATTGAAACATTCTCAAAGGACGTTATATATTTGTTATTCACAAACTATTTTTCGTCAGAGTGATTTCCAAAGTGATTGAAACATAACATGACTTTCGTCACTGGGAAAAGATGAACTTGGCTAGAGCGAAAGCTTTACCAACACCCATTTCGAGAAATAGATAAGCGAGATATACTCTGCTTGAAATGTCACATGTGCATATTCTTAGTTTATATAGTAAAACGACTTTTGTCTCAAGATAGGAGATAGAGTAGATAGACTTTTGAGTGATTGATAAGTTCAAGTCTCCACATACCGTTTAGTCGATGAAAATCCACTGGTTCCTTGAGTAGTCCTTCGTCTTGTATGATGATCGCCATGGAGTTCTTGAGCACAACTACACTTTCTATCCTAGTGCGAGACCTTAGGTATTATAGACTAGAAATCAAGACTTTATAGTTTTGATCACTAAGGTTGACAAACATGCTTGAGATAACAACGCATGCGAATTTGACCGAGCAGTGCTCTAACAATCTCCCCATTTGTCAATTTTAGTGGCAAAACTATTAACACATATGGAATACAAAAATTATATAAATAAACTTTGTAGCTCCTATTCCACATGCCTAATTGTGGATGGGAAAAAATGATTTGATGGTTTTTGCGGAATTGATGACGACTGTGCGGAGGAGATTCCTTGAACAGAGTGAAATGTTCAACCTCACACAGATGCACCACTATGAAGGGGGTGCTTTAAGTTCGAGAGACCAATTTGTAGTACTCCGGCCTAAACCAAGACAATGGCCGTTGTAGGACCAGAATATCGCTACAATACTTCTCTGATAGATTAACAACACTTCTCAGCGAGCATTACCACAAGCTTTTAACAACACTTGGTGAATGTTACAAAAGCAGTCAAAAGAGTGACGTAATAGCTGACGATTGAAGAGAACATGAGAAGAGCATGTTTGTCCCGCGATGGATACAAAGCTTGCGAGAATGAATATTGTAACTATCGCGGTACAATCGCAGAACAGATCCAAGATAAGAGGAAAACTTAGCTGTCATCCATTATGTAACTACCCTATAAATAGAGACCCAATATGTCCAGAAAAGGATGATGTATTTTTGAGAGTTAAGAAAGTCTTGAGGAGAGAGAAACTTCAAGAGAATAGTTATAATCTTGAATTCTTCCATTTCTGTAAACATTCCTAAGAACAAAATAATAAAGTGTCATTTTTAATCTTCAATTATGTGTTGATTATAGAAAAATCTTAACAAGGGTGTAGTGTGGGATTTCCTGCAACTACATTTTGGCCCCCGAAACAGGGATTGAATTAGCAAAATCATAGAAAAAGGTGAAGAAGAAGATTAGAATTGTTCAAGATTAGGAAAATCATAAAACAAATCAGTGATATATTTGAAGGAAGGATGATTATAATCAAAGAGGATTGTAGAAAATTGGAGTGTGGTATGGTAACAAGAACAATGATTGATAGATTTTATGAAAATATTAAGGGGAAGATACACAAACGGGATTATGAAGGAAGGAAAATTATGACGGTGGAAAAAATATCACCATTGAAAGATTGGGAAAAGCAGGAGATCACATTTACAGCAGCAGAAATACCAGAAGAAAATCTAAGTCATACATCTCCATTGGTAATCACAGTATCCACTATACCAATGAGAAAGGAGGAATCAATAAAATCTGTAGAAGAATGGGCTATGAATAGAACTCTAGTGGATGCAGGAAGTTCGGTAGATATAATATTTTATCATACTTTTAAGAAAATGGGATATAAGGATGAAGAAATGTCTTATTCAACATATCATGTTCATGGCTTTGGAAAATCTTTAACAAAACCTAAAGGCGAAATAGTGGTACGAATTCCAATAGGGGAGATTGAAACACAAATAACGTTATGTGTGGTAGACGTGGAATCACCGTATAACATGATATTAGGAAGACCATGGATATACGCAATCAAGGATGTAGCATCAACATTGGATCAATGCATCAAATTTCCTATACCCAGTGGAATTGGAGAAATTAGAGGAGACACATATTTTGCGAAATTGTGTTACCAAATAGAAGTAAGAAATTATGAAGAATGTCCAAAGTTGCGAAAGGCTCGTAGGAAATTGGCGAGAGAAAAAAAAAAGGAAGAAGAATTTAAAGTTTACGTGATAAGGGCAAAAGAAGGAAAAGGAATACCCAGCGAAATCTCGCGAGAAGGAGATGAACTCGTGAGAGTTATGAAAACACCAACACCAATGGGAGAACCTGAAGCCAGTTATGTTGCAGCAGAACCAACAAAGGAAGTAAATATTGGGAGTGAAGAAGAGCCAAAAATACTGAAAATTGGGACTAGAATGGAGGCAGATGGGGAATAAAGAACTATAAATCTCTTGCGAGAATATAAAGATATCTTCGCGTGGAGCATGGATGAGATTCCAGGGATAGATCTGTCAATAGCATGTCATAAATTAGAAATCAACAAAAACATAAGACCATTTAAGCAAAGAATAAGGAAAATCGCAACAACATATCATTCTCAAATAAAAGAAGAATTACAGAAGATGCTCGACGCTGGAATTATAAGGCAAGCAAAATATCCAGAGTGGATTGCAAATATGGTGGTGGTCCCAAAGAAGAACAAGGGGATAAGAATTTGCATAGATTTCACTGATTTAAACAAAGCTTGTCCTAAAGATAGTTTTCTGTTACCAGATATCCCACAGATGGTTGAATCAGCAGCGGGAAATGCAAGAATATCATCGTTGGATGGATATAAAGGATATAATCAAATCCCTCTCGCTGAATAAGATCAAGAACATACCGCATTTTTTGCTTCAAGAGGATTATATTGCTATACAAAGATGCCATTTGGCTTACAAAATGCTGGTGCAACGTATCAAAGAATGGTGGAGAAGGTGTTTGCAAAGTGGATCCACAAAACATTAGAAGTGTATGTAGATGATATGCTGATTAAAAGCAAAGAAGCTGAGAATCATGTACAAGATCTGAAGGAGATTTTTGATAAGATGCGACAATTTAATATTAAAGTGAATTCCGATAAGTATACTTTTGGAGTAACTTCAGGGAATTTTTTGGGGTATATTGTATCAAAAGAAGGAATACAAGTTGATCCGGAAAAATTACATGCAATTCGCGATATGCCAACGCCTGCGACTGTAAAAGATGTGCAAAAATTGAATGGACTCTTAGCCTCGCTAGGAAGATTCATCTCGCGATCTTCAGACAAGTGCAAACATTTTTTCGATATACTCAAGAAGGGAACAAAATTCAAGTGGACAGCTGAATGTGAAAAGGCTTTTCAAGGAATAAAAGAACATTTAATGAACATAACTATCTTATAGAAAGCTGAACCGGGAGAAGAACTATTGATTTATCTCGCAACAACCACATATGCGCTAAGTCTTTGTTTCTTGTCATGAGTAGATGCAGGGGTAGAAAAACCAATTTATTACATCAGCAAAACGTTCAATTCTTCAGAGAGAAATTATTCAAAGATTGAGAAACTAATTCTAGCATTGGTGCATGCAACTTTTAAGCTTCGCATCTACTTTCAAGCACATAAGGTCAAAGTGTTAACAAAAGTGCCAATTGAGTCAGTAATGAAAAATTCAAAAAGATCAGGAAGAGTTGAGAGATGGAATGCACAAGTAGGACACTTTGATATTCAATATGAAGTTTTATCCTCGCCAAAATCACAAATTATCGCAGACTGCTTAGCTGAGTTTCCTTTAGAAGATGGTGAAGCTGTGGAAGAGATGATGGATGTAGAAGAGGAACATGGAGATACAAAAGAACTATTAACAGAACCTGACAGATGGGAGATATTGGTGGATGGATCATCAAATGGAGAAGGAAATGGGATTGGAGTTGCTTTTATTTCACCAGAAGGAGAGAAAACAACTTTTTCATTTAGATTGGAATTTCCATCCACTAATAATGAGACAGAATATGAGGCCGTGATCCATGCTTTAAAATTTGCGGTAGAAATGAAGTTGGAAATGCTAGAATCACCAGCGATTCATAGTAGGTTATTCGGCAGATAAAAGGAGAATACACAACAAATGAACCATCTTTCAGAAAGTATAAAAGGTTAGTCGAAGAATTATTTGCGAGAATTCCAAAAATAAAATGGAGACACATATCAAGGAAAGATAATAGGCTCGCATATGCTTTTGCTTTCATATCCAGTATGATGACAAATCCAGATGCGAGGTGCATAAAAATTCAAACACTTTTATTACCAGCGATAAACAAGGAAGAATAAGAGGAAGATGTGATGATGGTAGAAATTGGCGAAGAAGAATTAAAGAGCAACATTACAGATTGGCGAGCAGATCTTCATGCATACTTGGCAAGAGGAGAAATCCCAAGAAATCGACTGGAGGCACATAAATTAAAAAGTAGGGCAACCAATTATGAATTAAGAGATGGAGTATTATATCGCAGATCTTTTAGTGGACCATCGCTAAGATGTTTGACGAGGGAAGAAGGACAAAAAATATTGAAGATGTTGCATAGTGGTGATGCTGGAAATCATAGTGGAGGAAGATCTTTGGAATATAGAACAAAAATGCAAGGCTATTACTGGCCATATATGCATGAAGATGCAAAACAACTTTCAAGGCGTTGCGAAGATTGCCAGCGATATGGAAAGAAGATACATGCACCAGGAGCACCATTATCATCTTCAACAAGTGTATGGCCTTTTGGGAAATGGGGTTTAGATATTATGGGACCATTTTTGCCTGGTTCTGGACAAAGAATATATCTAATCATAGAAACAGATTATTTCACAAAATGGGGAGAAGTAAAGGCAGTACAACATATCCGCGATAAAGATATTTTTACATTCATATTTGAGAATATAATTTGTAGATTTGGGATTCCACCACAGTTGGTGTCTGATAATGGAAAGCAATTTGAAGGGGAGAATATAGAACTACTCCTCAATGCATTTAAGATAAAATGTGGAAAATCTACTCCTTTATACCCACAAGAAAATGGTCAAGCTGAAGCAACTAATAAGACAATCGCAGACATCCTAAAAAATAAGCTATAAGGGTATCACAGAGCATGGTGTGAGCAAGTGCATAATGCAATATGGGCTTACAATACAACTAGACGAGAAGCTACTGGAATGTCACCTTTTAGTTTGACATATGGAGTTGAAGCTGTGTTGCCAACAAAAGTAGCTATTCCTACAACAAAAAGAGAGGCTTGGGAAAGAAAACTAAGTGCTGGAATGATTTTAAATAAATTAGACGAATTAGAAGAAAAAAGAGAAAAGACTTTACAACATATGGAAAATTACCAGCGAAGATTAGCTCGCGAGTACAACAAACGCATTAAGAAACGTGAGTTTCAACCTGGTGATTTAATGCTGCGAGAAACACCAAGTTATCAGCGAGAGAATGGTGGAAAGTTGGCGAGAAAATGGGATGGACCGTACATCATTAAAGAGATAGTTGGAACTGGGGCATACAAACTAATGGACCCTGAAGGGAGAGATGTTGGTCAAAGACTTGACAGACCATGGAATAGACTATTTCTGAAAAAGTATTATCAATGACAACTTCTGCAAGATAAGAGATACTGGTACATTGAATGATGAAACAAATAATAATTTTTTCTCTCTCTACTACAACTAAGAAATTCTTCTGATAACAAAGCAAAACAAGATCTGCGAGCATAATCACAAGAAAGGCGAATAAATTTCGCAAAGATTAATAGAATGGGACGAACCTTTATGGCGTGCACCCTAGTTCGCGAATAAAGTTTCGCAAGAGGCAAATGTAAGACCTAATAGTGTGTCATATAAGGGGGTATCTCTTTACATGACTCAGCTTTACATGAATCAGGGATAAGGTTATACCGCTGCTGGAACCTGAGTCATGAAGATGTTGGGGTTAAAGAAAACCTACCCAGGAGATGGATCTTGGATTTGTAACTATATAAGGTTATACCCTGGTTAGACGACTAAGAACCTCTTCTAAGGAGTGCAGAGTATGACCAAGGCGCCGAGATACACGGTTGAGTCAAGGGTGCCCAGGGCGTACGAAACTACCCTGGCCATCCTTGGCGAGTCTTGGCTATGATGCACTCGGCCCGAAGAAAACCTCACTTAGGATTTGTAACTATAAGACATATAGGCATAAAGGATAAGAGATTGCGAAAACAACTGGTTTTTGGAAAATCTGGATGAGAGGAGCTAGTTTTGTATGGTCAATGTGCCCTCCTTGAAGGGGCAGCCAGGGGGAATATAAGGGCGGAGTGTCTTAAGACGGCAATGTCATGGGGCTTTATAATCGCAAGAAAATTTAGGCATGTCATATTGTCGCGTGACGTAAATTATACAGAGGCAACAAGCCAAAATAGATATGTTTAGATGAGATTAATAGGTTTTTACATGAAAATGTAAGGACGTCCTGCGATTTCATCGCAAGATGGCAATGGCAATGTCATAGGACCTGTCACATTGTCGCAGAAAATTCGAAGAAACAAGGATAAGGCAAGATCAATGGGTTTTTACATACAAGCGTAAAGACGTCCTGCGATTTTGTCACGGAAAGAAAAGTTTGGAAAAATAAGACCTTTAACTAGGAAGGCAAAATAAGACCAACAGAATAATATTAAACATTAACTATTTCAGAATGCAGGAAATATTTGTTCCTCGCAGAAGAATATATAAGAAGGCAACTTTCTTCGGAATTTTTCAGAATATCGCAAGAATTCATTACATCGCCGATATATTCCTACTTTCGCAAGAAGATATAGGAAATAATTCAACATTTCAAGAAAGTTAATGAAGGGCAAGTAGGGGAATGAATAAATAAGATCTCATTATCTTCCTTGAGAATATTCAAAGTAAACAAAAATTAAAGGTTGAATTCTAAAAATTGCAAAAATTACATTGCTCGTAACAAAGAAGGTAGTCAAAGAAAATAAGAATGAAATTCAAGCTTCAGCGATGGTCTCGCCAGACTCAGGATTTTTACTGTTATTATCAACATCACCAGCATTTTTCTCATTACAAATTTCTCCTTCTCCGGGAGAACTTTTTTCTTCTTTTTCTGGTTTATCTTTTTCAACATTTTCTTCAACGGATACATCTTCTAACTCCTTATCCATGGGAAGAGGGATTTCATCATCATCAACTTTTAGATGAGGAACAGATACAAGAGGGAGAGAATGGGATATCAGAATATCATTCACAAGAACTTCAGCACTAAGGTGAACCTTGCGAAGGAAACCTCTGTCACGATTTCTAATTTCTATATTTTTGAAGTACTCGAGATAATCAAGTCTTCTATCTGCCTTATCGAGAACTTCTACAAGATCAGAAGTGAGAATCTTGTTTTCTTTGCGAACTTTATCCAATTTATCAGTAAGTTCAGCGATGGTGGAATGAAGATTTCTTTCAGATTCTGCGAGCAACAAAAATGATTAAATATTATTCAGACAAAGATCTCGCAAGAAACATAACGTAAAATTTGACAGAAAGATCAACAAATGAGGCAGTCAATTGACTACCTTCTTTTTGAGAGGTTAAGTTTTGGATTAATGTAAAGAAACAGTTCTCCCATTGATTCATAGCGTCATCAAATTTATCGCCAACCATACCCTTCAGACGAGATTTCATGTTTTCTTCTTTGGAGTGTAGATACGAATTTCCCTTTGCTAATAAAGAATGATATTTCTTTATTTGGGAGTACTGGTCTTGAAGCTCGCTGGCCTTTAAACTAAGAGTTAATCTACCCTTAATAAGTTTATCCTTCTCAGCGGCAGATGATTCAGTTACTTCCTTGAGTTCATCTTTAAGGGAGCGAAGAGATCGCTCTTGATTATCACATATTCTTTGTAGATTACTCAATTGCTGTGAAGAAATCGCCATCAAGCTTGAAAATCTATATTTCTCTTGGGATAAAGTTCTATTTTCATCTGATAAAGATTCTATCGCTGATAGGTGTGATAAACACCTAATTTTATATCTAGTATTTATGTTTTTTTGCGAGTTTTCATGTAAATTATGTATCTTATGTGTGAGTTTGAGTCTATTAGGTGCTCTGGAGTCACACGGAGGAAAAGAAGAAGAAACCAGCCGTTTAGAGCGAAAAAGGGCAGAAAGGTTATTTCACTGGCGAACACTATCTGGATCTCAGTCAAGGTTAAGGGGTGACTCTATTTGGAGGAACACTATTGGGAGCCTGGCACAGGTTAAGAGCCAACCAGTCCGGGGTGTTCTTTGTCTAAGACTATGGATGCATTTATCCATAACCACTTATACCATAATTCAGTCGAGAGAAGACATTTTCTCTCTTTATTTTGAATCTGAGAAAGCCGGAAGAAGAGCAGCACCTGCTGCTGTTGGATCTGAATCGAGAGCTCGATGTTGTCTGTGATGATGGATTTCGGGTTAAGATGGTCTTAATGGACGTGATTATGGCAGTGCAGTCAAGAAGCTGATTGAGGTTGATTGAGAATTAGTAGCTGTTGTTGGTTGTGTTTCTTAATCAGTTCAAGGTTAGGGTTGTGATTGGTGGAATCAGAGTTGAGAAAATCAGTGGCAAAATCGAGATGGGTTCGATTTGAGAAAGCACTGAACAAGGTATTTACGCTGTTTCGATGGAAGATGAAATTGCAGGGAAAAATAAATGAAGTTAATGTGTTTTTTTTGAGTTCTATTGCATTGAAATGATGGGTTTGTATCAATTTGGAACTGTATGCTACAGGGAAGGAGATGGAATGGTTTTGTAAACTAACAGTAGCTCATATGGGTATCAGCAGCAAAACGCATTTGAGATGTTTGTTTAAAGTCCTGAACGAGAGATCTTGGCAGTGCACGAGAAGACAATGGCTCTGGTTATGTTGTGTGAAGTGGAGTGAAGGTGTTCGTGCATTGGCCAGTCTGGTATGGTTGAATATATGAAATTGCAGTGGAAGGGTAGCTGGTCAGATGGCATCTTCTATGTTGTCTCTCAGTGGATAAATTTCAAGTATGGGCAGAGATTAAATGTGAATCAAATCATACTTGGGGTTTCATCTGTGGTCTAAATTTTAGGGGTTTGTTTACCAATTGAAAATGGGAGATTTGTCTCAACGAATCGAGCAGGAGAAGGAAGTGAAGATGCAGATGGCTATGGAGAATTGGTGGAGATAACGGTTATGAGTTGTTGCTTCTCAATTGAAGCTATTGCTGTGCACATTGGGTGATTTTCAAGGGTTGTTGAGATTGGAAGAGTGATCGAAGCAATGATGCAGATGCTAGTGAATGGCAGAACTGGGTATTGGAGCTCAAAGAAGCAGGTAATGGTGTTGTGTTGCATTGAGCTGGTGAGCCAGTGTTGCAGGTGGAATCAGTGGTGGTTTGTAACTGGATTAAGAAGATGCAAATAATTTGAGTTGAATTGAGCTGATAAATGTGAAGTATGCAGAAGTGGATGGATGTTTAGGAGTGAAACTGAGGTGCTGCTATGGAGCTGGTTGATGCAGTGGATGGAGTTGCAGCTGAGAACTACAAGAGCTTGAGATGCAAGAAATGAAAATGAAGTTGGTGACTGCAGTTAATTAGCATTGTAGTAGGTGAAGAACAGTTACAGAGTCTTTGGTGGTATGAGTTTGCGGTGGAAGTTTGTTGGTCTTTGGAATGTTGGATGTAGTAGTGAGTATGAGGCAGAGGAGATCAAGTTCAAGTGGTGTTGGCATATGAATTGGTGGAATGGAATGCTCAGCCATCATGGCTGAGAGCAATGCAAGTGGACTGTGCAAATGGCCTTGGCCAACTCCAACTCAGACCAGTCAGCCGAGTTAGTTAGCTGACTCGGTCTAACTCAGTGACTCACCTTGACCCTGTTGACTAATGTCGATAATTAGGTCAACGGTTAAGTTTAACGGCGCCGTGACAGAATATTTCGTCGACGGAGAAGAATCTTTGGTCGCCGGCGGCGACTTTTCTCACAGGATTTCGGCCAACTTCCGGCCAAAAACCCAGTTTTCCGGCGACGAGTTTTGGGACATATTTTCTACACGGGTTTTCACACATGGGCTTGGTGGACTACTTGGAGATGGACTTTGAGAAGACTAGACCTAATTTTGGAAGGAGTATCCTTTATGGAAATTGAGAAACATATAAAAGAGAAGACTTTTCTCTAAAAAAGATATCTTTTTACATTAGAAATATCCTCTACTACTTTTTTCTAGGGTTTGCAATATGATAGAATTTCTTCTTCTTCTTGTTATGAACTCCTTGAATATGAGTGCTTAATTTTATTATTGGTTATGGAATAGTTGGATTTCACATAATATGGTTTTTGATATGATAAATTAGTTTTGTCTCCACATTTTATCGATTATGATTCACAATTTATAGTGTTATATGATTTGAATGCTTGTTTGATCGAGTCGCGAATCGGTTGAGTTGTTTTCATCTCTATTGCTAGTTTAGGGTTTATTATACGTAAAAGTGATACTCCTTGAATGCAAGTAGCATAAATATGATTATGGTTTGTAGTGATATATTCTTATGATCGTATGTGAATTATAACCTTTGTTAAATTGAATTAGTGCGCTTTCCACGTTCGATTGCTTTGATTGGCCTGATTTCATAGAATTTAATGCATCTAGGGAATTAAACTTAATTAGTGCTTTTACACGTTAGGTTGTTCTTTAAGATAGAACTCATATTCGCATCTTTTAATGTGTTTGTTGATGACAAAAGGAGATTAGCGGGATATTCTTGCGATCAAGATATTCTAGGGCTTTTGATAAAAGTTGAGATTAAATATCAATTCTAATTATTGTGAAGAAAACATATTTGTGAATGAAGATGAATCCTTAACCAATATTCTCACTACCTTGATTTATTTACTTTTCTTTGTTTGCTTTTATTTTACTTTTAGTATATTAAAAATCATAAAACCCCCGGTATTTTATATAGGAAACCAAAACAACGAGACAACCTAGACCTCTCTGTGGGATCGATCCTTTCTTGCCCTTGCTATATTTATATTTTGAGTAGTAAGAAAGTGTAATTATATTTGTGTCGCCTGACAACCGATCAAATTTTGGCGCCGTTGCCGGGGAGGCAACGGTTGTCACTTGTTTTTGGTTTCTTATTTTTGTTTTGTTTTTAGTTTTTCTTATTTTCTGGTTTTTAACCTTGGTTTGGGAATCGTATTTCAGGTACCAATTCTATGGAAGGAGCATATTGGAACAATGGATACGGCTTTCAACCTCCTCAACACTATGACAATTTCCCACCACCTATGGAATGCAATCAAAACCAATTTATTGGCTATGATGCATATCCTAGAGAGCCTTATGGTGATTTTCATACATACCAACAACAACCTTGTAGTGGGTATGTAAGTCAAGCACCTAGGTGGGATAATTCTACTTCTAATTGGCTTTATTCGAGTTGTATGCAGATTATGCATGGATTGCAAGATATGCAACAAAGGCTAGACCAACTTGACCGTAATAGAGAGAATGTCGCACAAACCAATTTCTGGAATATGCCTTCTTACCCGACTCCGGATCATAGTTATGATCATTCACCCATTCAAAGGGAAGAGTCATGGGAAATAGAAAATATTGTAGCTAATGGTGGTAAGCGTGTGAACGTCCGGAAACTTGCGCAGAAATTATACAAGTTGGAAGACGATGGATACTTGGAAGAGCTTGTCGATGAAATCAGTAGGACCATTCATATGGAACTTAAATGACGTCGTGATAAAGGTTGGGAAACCGACGACGATTCTGATTATGGTGAGTCTGAAGATGAAGACGATGATGATTGTGTTGAAAAGGACCAACCTTTGGAGATATTTAATGACGTTAGTGTATTTGACTCAACTCTTGATCTTCATAATGATCAAGCACCTATTCAAAAGGTACATGAGGATGATGAAACTAATGTTTTTCAGAATTTTGCAACATGGTTTGAGTCTTATGAAGAGGAGTATGTTGAGAATGTGACCGTTATGGCCAATATTATGGAAGACCCAATTGAACTTGTGAATGTTTGTCGATATTCCCCATCTTCTTCCTTGATTTACAAACTCGAATCTTCTCTGCTTGACTTCAAATCCACTACATAAACTTGATATTAAAGACAAACCCATCTACTAAACGTCATCAACATCCTCTCGATTCAAACCCATCTCTTGATTCTCATCTGCTCAAACATTCATCCCCATCTTCTGAGTACAACAACAGTCTCATGAAACCCTAACTTACATCTTCGTTTTGGATTCGAACTCATCTCAGATTTACCTCTAAATTTTCGATCATAGCAGCGTCGATTTTATTTTTCTTCTCTCAATTCCAACAGCAGCAGTCGCTGCGTATTTCTCTCAATTTCAGGCAGCAGGGGTAATGATAATGATGAGAACAAAATTACATCTTCTCTGAATTTTAGGTCATGTGTTGGAAAAGGGATTCATATTGACACCACACTTTAGTGGTTAAGGGGTAACCAACTCACACATGGCATGTCAGTCCCAGATAACCGACATCCTAGTTCTTTGTTCGACTGTCAGTTATGGGAAACTGACAGTTCATTCTCCACCTCTTCCTTGCGCAACCTAGTCTGCTCCAAGTATGACTCGTCTGGGAATCAAAATTTTTGGCCTTTTATGTTCCAAATAGACGTTTTCTCCATCTTTTGCTCCGAATAACTCCAAAGCACCTGATATCTCAAAACTAAACATAAGGGATGCAATTCCCAATGATAATAGCAAAGAAAACATAAATACTAGATATAAATTAAGGTGTTTACAACACCTATCAGTCGGCCAAGTGGTTTTTCCAAATGTCAGATCTAGACATAACATGCGCATCACCAAGGGCTATCAAAAGACAAGTCATTGCTGATTTGCTGGCAGCGTTTCCTGGAGAAGGCACTACTGCACTATACGAGGATCTTCTCGAATAATTTACAAAGATCTCTGTTGTCGAAGGAGAGGCGTGGCTACTTTATTTCGATGGCTCCGCCACTCCTAGAAATAACACTGGAGGGGCAGGCGTGGTCCTAGTATCCCCAACTGGTGAATTTTTCTCGCATTCCTTCAAGTTACACTTTCAATGCACCAACAACTTAGCAGAGTATGAATCCCTTCTCATAGGACTGTCAATAGCCAAACAAGCAGGGGCCAGAGGTGACTCTAATCTACTAGTTAATCAGATGAATGGAGTGTATGCATTGAAGGAGGTAGCGCTGGCCCCGTACAGATCATAGGCGCATAAATTATTAAACTACTTTACTGATGCAACCATAACCCATGTTAGTCGCAACAACAACAAACATACCGATTGTTTAGCCACACTGGCATCCAAATTGCAGTTCGAGGGTTTAGAAGAGACCCTGACGGTAAAGAGGAGAACGGTGGAATTAATATGGCTTTCACAACGCAAAGACACTGGGACCTATGATTGGCGAACTCCAATCATTCAAGAACTCAGCAGATCGTTTTCTCAAGGAAAGGCCAATCTCAAAACCCTGCAGAACTTCTTCATGCTTTGTGGTATGTTGTATCATCTAAACCCAGATGGTTCCCTATCAAGATGTCTCGGAGATGAAGAAGTGCAGCTGCAGCTTAACCAACATCACGATGAGATTTGTAGAAAAATGTTGGTAGTAACGCTCTACCGTCATCTTCAAAGCCTGGGTTATTATTGGAGAGAAATGGAAACTCAATCTCGTTTACTCCGAAAGTATTGCTCTAATTGTCAAGTGCTGCAACATCAATTAGAGGTTTTCAGCTTAAGTCATGCTGGGGACTGGAGATAACTGTATATTAGCTATCTCCGTGATGGAGTAACTCCTGCAAATCAGAAGGATGCTGTCAAGATGAAACAAAAGGCGAAGCGATTTGTATTTCATGAAGGGATCCTGTATCACAATTTTTTTGGAGGGGATCTTTTACGGTGCCTGGCCGAGGTGGATATTCCAATCATGTTGAAGGAAATGCATGAAGGGGAACATCAAGGGAAGAGGAAGCTATTTTTTTTAGATATACGAGAAGTACTATTGGCCGACCATGGAAGATGATGCAGCTGCATTTGTTCAAAGCTTCCACAAATATCAAATTCATGGGAACCTAGTCTACACACCTTCTACTCCTTTACACTCAATAAGTATCCCATGGCCATTTTATAGCTGGGGACTTGACATTATTGGAAAGATCAATCCACCGTCATCGAAACAAAACGATTATATCATAACCGCGACAGAATATTTCACCAAATAGGTTGAGGCTATTCCTATACGAGGGACTACAGGAGCAACGATTACGTCTTTCATCAAAGAGCACATCATTTGTCGTTTTGGTGTGCCTAAACAAATTATCACTGATAACGGCACCCCCTTTGCCAACAAACATGTACGAGAGTTACTTGAAGAATATGGGATTAAACAGGTCTTCTCCACCATTTATTATCCTCAAGGAAATGGACAGTCTGAAAGCACCAACAAAATATTAATTCGGATTCTCAGTCGAACAGTACACGACAACCCCAAAAAATGGCACAAGTAGCTACCGATGGCGCTGTGGGCGTATCAGACGACACCTAGAAGTTCCATTGGGGTTTCTCCATATTCACTTGTTTACGGTGCAGACGCAATCCTCCCAGCAGAAATCATGATTCTACCATCCAGGATTGCAGCAGCAAGTGGGGTCCACTGGAACGAGGCTGAAGCATCTAACTCAAGAATTGCTGAGTTAGACACTCTGGATTTCAGAAGAAGCAAGGCAGAGGAACGTTCTCAGGTGTACAGAAATAAGATCTCTAGGGCGTATGACAAGACTGTGAAGCCACGTGTTTTTAAAGTAGGAGATTTGGTCTTGAAGACAGCCAAGCACATTCAGCAAGACATGTCTACACCAAAGTCTCTCAGAAATGGGAAGGTCCCTACGTGATTACCAAGGCTTACAATACCGGCTACTACAAAATCATTAAGGTGGATGGAGGTATGTTAGAAGCAATCATTAACGAAAAATAGCTCAAGGCATACCATGCTTGATCATTGTCCCGCTATTGTCCCATGACATGATAATGCAGGAATTTTCATTACACGTTTGAATTGTCAATTTATTCAGAAAAAAATGTTAATAAAAAAAAAACTTCCTCCATCTACTAGAAACCAATGCAAGCAAGAATGTTCAAAAGGAAAATTAACAATAAGGAAGTGTGGCTTAGAAGAGGCCGTCTAGCAGATTATAGTTCCTTGAAAGCATCATGTTCAACCAAGTTTGGTGTCTCTCTGTCCTATCCTTGAAGTTTTGAACTGCCTGCTCCACCTTCTTTGATTCCGCATCCAGAGCCTTCTCCTAATCCAAGATAGCTTTCGCAGCAGGAACAACAAATACGAGGATACCAGATCGATCAACCTTGATGATGTCAAGACGCTTCCGCAACCAACTCACGTTGAACTCCATGGATTTGCAGGTAAATACCATGTTCTCCCATTTTTCGAGGTTTGATTCAGCAATGTTGCGGATAGAAATATTCTCCATCTCAGCAATCATGGGAAGAAGGAAGTTTACCGTGGTGAACAAAGCAGATGAACAGTGCCGAACTACATTCCTGGTTGCGATGTGGCCATACTTTCTCCATACCTTCATATACAAAGGCACAAACTCCTTCCGCACTAATAAACCACTGACATCTCGGTAGCTAGAAGATATGCATTTCATGTGGATATTGAATGAAAGAACCACATTGGGGTATTCATAAGATGAGATACCCAGATCAACATCTTCAAGGTCCACAGGGGTAGGCGTGTTTGAGTTTGAAGGAAGAGGACCAGTTAAGTCGTCATCGTCGTTAACCGTCACGCACGTTCCAGTGGGGTATCTCTACAAAAAAGAGAGGATTATTCGCCTGATCATGAAGAACAAGCAACCGTTCGTAAGAGGAAAGGAAAAAAGAGACGAACCGGTATGATGTTCTTAACTCGAATAACACGAGAAGGGGATCCATCATGAGGCTCAGACGCAGGTCGTACATATTTAATAGAAGACCCTGGATGGTATGAAGAAGACGATCCATTGTTGTTTGACATAATGAGGAAATGAAGTTTCTGCAAGAAAACCTTATCGTAAAATTATATTAAAAAAATGGTTCAAAATCTCTACATATACATATATGCTGAGGAAACCCTAAAGGAAGACTAAAGCGGTTGCGGCGAAGCCCACCCGATATATGAGGATTCAACACCGACCAAGTCGTGCTTTCTTTCGAACCCTAATCAAGGATTAAAGAAGCCGCTGGATATGAGCGATTTGACCAGCAATGTATAAGCACCCACGCTGGAGGAATCCCAGTAGAATGAGAATTCCATTCCTAGCTCAAATGCCTAAGGGAGTAATACGGTCCCACCAAGGCCCATGGTCACTCCCGCATGCTCACATGGCGAATTGCCAGTGATCGCTCAGAATTCCTCCAGGTAGACTTCCTTTATACTGTCTTCTTACGTTGTATATGTCACCATCTAATGCCTACCCCACAATAATGCAACCATTATGTGCTAAGAAGGGGACTCAATGTTGATGGTGGATTTTAGTTCAGGGCTAAAATTATAAAAGCCAAATTTTATACGCTGACATCCTGGAGAGGATAAGGCTATTTGATAAGTGATGAATACTTCTTCGCTTTATTAATTCACCCAGAATGGATCATGTAGCAACAATCCCAAATATCCTATGAATTAAATACACAAAATTCATCCAAGATGGAGCATGTAGCAACAATCCCAAATACCCTGTGAATTTCTAGCATTATTAATTAATGCATGAATTGCCTTGTATTTCCTTTGTTGTTCTCAACAAGACTCTCATTATTGGTGCGGCATGATGACTGATTGTTACTTTCAGCAGAGTAACATGAATATCCAAGTGTCAATAATAAGGCATGCACGAAATACTCGTGCAGGCTATATCTCTCGGTGTGTTATATTAGCCCAATTGAGCATATTTAATTCCCTAAGGGAAATCTGGACTGTCCGTGTCAGTCTCAAAAAATATCACGGACACGCAAGTTGGCCGCATGATTTAACCAGCCTAGGCGAACCCTGGCAGGAGATTGCTATCACCATAATGACCACCAGCGGGTCCATTTTTGCCCTAGCCGGTCGAACATCGTGCTTCACTTCCCACCATGCCAAAATGCCAACCCTAAAGTAGGTGGTCGTGCAGCTTTTGGAAGATGCTCGAGTGAGCAAGACTACTTAAGACAGTCTCAAAACGATCGTGACCGTCCAACTTCACTAGCCTGATTGGACGGCTTAGATCGTACCATGAAAGATAAAGGCGGCGCCAACACACACAATGGCGGGCCCACTCTATCCCTGTCCGATCGGCTTTCTCACGAGCAAGCCGTGGAGCAATAAACGTTTGCTCAAAACATGGCTGGCGTGGAATTACATTAGTGTCTTAAAATTGATCACAACCATCCAACTTCACAAGCATGGTTGGATGGCTTATATCACACCTAAGACCGTGGAACAAGTACACACATGCTCACCTCCGGCCCAATGTGGGCCCCACACGATCGTCCTCCTCAAGGGAGGAGCATAACTTGCAAAAAACTATTGGTTGAAGTTACATACGCACGACCGATCCAAAACCCTAATTAGGGTTTACGATATGTTACATGTGTCGCTAATCGATCACGAGCGTCCATCTTCGCAAGCTTGGATGGAAGGTGTATATATAGACTTAAAAGGTCATGAGCATGTCAACATGATCACCGTGGGCCCATATACATGCATGACCGATCGGCCTAGGCCAAGCATGACCGGACGCCTCGATTTGTGCGCCTTAAAGGTGGCATTCCGCTCCCATTTAAGAATCCTTTGCGGCACAGGATTCCTGTCAAAAGCCGATCTCAGCCACTCCTTTTTCTGGTCAAATCGAGTGGCTTAGATCGCACCTTCGCGAGCTAAGCCAGCATGGATGTGTACAATGATGGCCCGCCTCCATGCATGACCAATCGGTCCCAACAAAAACGTCCCCCATGCTTGGTTTCGGTCAAGATGAAGAGCGATGCTTGTGCATCTCTTCAAAACCTTAAAACTCCATCAATGGTCGTTGATGAACGTCATAGATCATCTCGTCCGTCCAACTCTACCAGCTTGGTTGTATAACCCAGACTAGGAGTTAAGTAGCTAATAAAGTGTTGTGGTGATTACCATCCGTCACTCTACCACATGAAGTGATCGGCCAAGGGAGGGCTTTCCTATGCAGCCTCCAATCGATCATTCGAAGATGGCTAGACATGCATCTGTTTTAAGATGCTTAATCCGTGACTTACTCTGTTAAGATTTAAAACAGCGATGCTTTATGTATATTGAACATATTCGATGCATCACATGCACAAAATAAACACGATATTTCTTGAATATCGATTTCCTAAATAACTCAGTTATTTAACCTAGCACCATATGCTAATTATTGTGGGTCCCATGATCCACACTTGAGACATCAAACATGTCACAAACTGGAGATACTTACTGGGGTATTGGTCTGGTGGTTTACAGCGTGCAACGCGCCATCACAAGAACCTGTCAGGAAAGCATGGACGGTTAGCGATGATGGGAGAAGTGGGCTAGGACGTGATCGTGCAATTACCCACACGACCTACTACTCCATCACTCAACTTCCTCCACTTCCTACGAGACGAGGGTTTGTGCTCTATGACTTGTATAAATACGTCATTTGCCTAATTTCCAAACAACATAGACCAACACAGAAAACCAATTGTTGTCATTTGTATCCAGAATACACCATAGCTGATTGCTTACATTATTGCAAGCCAGTTGGATATTCTGATACAAGTCATAAACAACCAACACCTTCACAATCTCAATACCTTCTTCGCTTCCCTCCCTAAGATCAACCCCATCTCCTTCACTTTGTGACCTAAGCAAGTCTGGAATGGCCATTTCTTGGTTTAGGCCAGAATTGTATAGATTGATCTCTCGAATCAAAAGCACTCCCGTGCAGTGCATTTTTTTAGGGTTTAGATTCATTTCTCATCCACACATCCAAAATTACCAAAACCAGCAGAAATAGTTTTTACCCATAAATAATAGGATCAGCTGTGGATTCGACCATGAACTCGGAATAATAAAACATGCATTACCATTCCATGGGATCATGGATTCGACCATAAAATCGGAATAATAAAATTATCTATTACCATTCCATGAGATTCGTGAAATCAGAGTAATGAGATAATACGGTTATTTATTTCCATTCTATGAGATCAAACTTTGAATTCGATCATAGAATCGGAACAATTGTTATTGCCATTCCATGGGACCAGGCCGTGGATTCGACCATGGAATAAGAGCAATTGTTATTGAGAACTCTTGTTTTCTCGTTGTTATAGCTATGGATTTTCAACAACGATGATGCTAAACTTACAACCTTTGGTATCATTGGACTACTTGGAAGTGACGAAGATTTCGAGTAATGTTGAAGATTAGACATGTGGAATTGGAGCTACAAAGTTTATTTATATATTTTTTGTATTCCATATGTATTAATAGTTTTGCCACTAAAATTGACAAAGGGGGATATTATTAGAGCATTGCTCGGTCGAACTCGCATGCCTTGCTATCTCAAGCATGTTTGTCAATGTTAGTGATCAAAACTATAAAGTCTTGATTTCTAGTCTACTATAGCTAAGGTCTCGGACTAGGATAGAAAGTGTAGTTGAGTTCAATAACTCCATAGCGATCATCATACAAGACGAAGGACTACTCAAGGAACCAGTGGATCTTCATCGACTAAAAGGTATGTGGAGATTTGAACTTATATATCACTCAAAAGTCTATCTACTCTATCTCCTATCTTGAGACAAAAGTCTTATTACTATATAGACTAAGATTATACACATGTGATATTTTGAGCTGAGTATATCTCGCTTATCTATTTCTCGAAATATGTGTTGGTAAAGCTTTCTCTTTACCAAGTTCATCTTTACCTAGTGACGAAAGTCATGTTATGTTTCAATCATTTTGGGAATCACTCTGACGAAAAATAGTTTGTGAATAACAGCTATATAACGCCCTCTGAGAATTTTTCAATGGTTGAAATGAGAGTTTAGACAATATAACCATTGGAGGATATAAGCATTGTTGTGGAAACACTTATATGTATAGGTCCTTATTGCTTGAACCGAAGTTTGCAAACTTTTTTGATCAAATAAAACCGGAGCAGTACGTGAACTTAAGTCCGCGAACTAGTGTAGTTCTTGAACCCGAGAATTTTTACTGGATTTTATGAACTCCATCCGGGAACTTAAGTCCGCGAACCCAGTCCGCGAACCCAGTCCGCGAACTTGAGTAGGTTATGTCTAAAAACGATGTTTGTGAACTTATCTTAATAAACTAAGGAATGTTATTGCAAACCGTGGCTTTATAGTTCATGAATCGATTCGAGTGAATCACATCGTTTTTTCTTCAATTGTGTCTTGTGTAGTACATAAAGATCCAAGCAATTGAAAAACTCTCTAACTAGTTCATTTAAGTCATTTGGACTAGTTATGGTGAAGAAGAATATGGTTGATAATGAAAGTTATCATATGGATAACCTTTTGGTGAACTATTGTTGAACCAACTAATGTACAAGTTTGGGTACGATTACACAAGCCTAGAAACGTGCATTACATGTGTGTGTAACAAGCTATGATTTCGATCTAACGGTTGATAAATATTAGCTTGAATCTATTCAGGTTTTCATCTAATGGTAAATATTGAATGCTTTGTTAGTAAGCTAACATTGATTGCAAACCCTGATTTGAACACTATATAAGGGAGAACTCTAGCAACTGGAAAACCGAAATCCCACACATTCTGTGTGATACTAGTTGTGCTAAGCTAGATTCGATTCTCCTTTAACATTTAGTTTTCTTCTTCTAAAACTAGGTTAACGACTTAAAGACTTCATTGGGATTGTGAAGCCAGTCCGATACTACTTTTACTGTAGTTGTGTGATCTGATATTGCTGTTTCTATCGTACGAGTACAATTGTAATAATTGTCTTGAGATTTCTATCTCCAATAGGCAAGATATAAAAGTAATCACAAACACTTCGTCTCATCGTTTGTGATTCCACAATATCTTTTCTCGCTGCGTCGATTAATACTATTATGAGGTAATTGATAAAGCTGAGCTGTTCTTCGGGAATATAAGTCTGGTTTTATCAATTGGTTCATGTTTACCTTGATTTATCAAAAGACGGAACAAAAACTTGTTGGTATATTCGTGGGAAACGGATTTATCTATTACTGTAGACTTTTCTGTGTGATACAGATTTGTTCATTAAAGTATTCGACTTTGGGTCGTAGCAACTCTTGGTTGTGGGTGAGATCAGCTAAGGGAATCAAGTACGTAGTATCGTGCTGGGATCAGAGACGTAGGAGCATGACTGTACTTTGGATCAGTGTGAGATTGATTGGGGTTCAACTACAGTCCAGACCGAAGTTAGTTTGGAGTAGGATAGTGTCTGTAGCGGCTTAATACAATGTATATTTAATCTGGACTAGGTCCCAGGGTTTTTATGCATTTGCGGTTTCCTCGTTAACAAAATTCTGGTGCCTGTGTTATTTCTTTTCCGCATTATATTTTGTTATATAATTGAAATAATACAGGTTGTACGTTGTTCAATCAATTAGAATATCCGACCTATTTGGTTGTCGATTTAAATTAATTGACACTTGGAAATTGGTCTTTGGTACCATCCAAGTTATCTCTCTTTGATAAATACTCGCAGATTTCTATTTGCTTGAGTATAGATCAAATTGAGAGATTGAGATAATAACTACTTGAGATATTTCTATCTAGATTGAGTCTGACTGTCTAGTTGATTCTCTAGAAAGTAACCCGGAGTTTGTCCATACAGATTGCTAATCGAAATATTAGGTGTGGTTGTTAGACCCCCGTTTATTTTACAAAACTTATACTCAAATACAAACTCGGCTTACCTTTAGGTAGCAAAAACAAGCTTCCATTGAAACTAACATCAAGCTACACATCTACCATTACCACCTGTAAATACTAAGAGTAATACTACTTCTCCATTTCAACATTAGCATATAAAATTCAGATGAACTTCATAAATCAACTATGAATACAAGTCTAGCTTACCTACAAGTGCAGTAGCTGAAACATCCAGAATGCTTCAACTAAAACAACACCCAAACTTCAACTACAACTCCCATTTGATTACACTTCACTTCTAACTGTAATTCAACCTCGTCATAAACAAACCCATGATAATTATCTTAACGTTGAGTTCTGAAAAGACGAGGGTACCCAAATAAACCACAATCTTTTATTTTGATCACAACCTATACAAGACCCACTGTGTATAAACCTCTTGGAGAAACAATCACTCAAGGAATATTTCAACACAATGTCCACTTGAAATAGGGTTAGTCCGGACTGGCCTAACACGTGAATTGTTATATCAGATAAGTGGAGAAATCCAATACACTTTGTGTGATTGTCTATGGATATTAATCGAGACAATACAACGACAAAGTGTTCACTTGATAACCGAAACCTTATAAGATAAATATCAAGTGCCGAATTAACGTACAAGTGTATTTACTTCAAAGTGTATTGTTAACGAGGAAACCGCAAATGCAGAAAAACCCAGGATCTAGTCCAGTTTTGAATACTCAATTGAATTAAGACGCTACAAAAAGTAAACCTGCAACTTCATGTAGACAATACTAAGTAAACTAAAATCCTAGTTACTCAGCTTCAACAATATTCTTGATATGATAATATCTAGCAGAACCAAAGTTCTCAATAGATATTTAATACCCAATATCCTAGCAGAACTGACGTTCTCTTTAGGAGTAGATCTAATATATCTTCTTAATGATTCACAACAATTTCTTCTTCAAATCTTCGAAATCTTCAATCTTCGATTTAATCTTCAATCTTCGATTTAATCTTCAAAGTAACAATCTTCAAAAATACAAACTTGATTCTTTATTGATTTGTCGCATAGAATGGAGTCTGTTAACAATGGCAAATCAATGAATCCATCTTACGGATCTAGAAAGACTTAGATCCGTAGAAACGTTGATCTTTGATCTAGTTTGAGTGAGCCTTATATCATAAGAGAAGGTTCTCAAGAATAAACAAACTAGGTGCAATCAAATATTCAACCACCATTAGTTAATCAAATTATCAGAGATTATACGATTAAGCGGAAGCGGATATCGGTTCGTACCTGATAGGTGTAGAATACACCTAATTTACTATCTAGTAGTTTATGCTTTCTTTGCTATTTTTCTAGTAAATTATGTATTTTACGCGTGTTTTTGAGTTATTAGGTACTCTGGAGTCGCACGGAGGAAAAGAAGAAGAAATCACCAAATTTGGGCAAAAAGGACATAATTGTCATTTCACAGGCGAGCACTATCGGGGAGCCCAGTCAAGGTTAAGGGGAAGCTTTTGGAGGAGCACTAAATATAGTCTAGCTGTGGTTAAGGGGTGCCATCTGGGTGTCCCTTATCATTATGAGTAGGTGTAAATATCCTATGGGGTTGCTAATTAATGGGGTGTCTGAATCTGACCCATATACCCACACCCGTACCCGGATCCATGCCCGAGTCCGAACCCGCTTTATAACCCTAAACTCTATCTTCTCAATCATTGTTCGCACTGAAAGAGATGAAAAACTAAAAAAAAAAACGAGAGCAGCCATTGCTGCTTGTTGTTTGTCCGAGAGATTGAGCTGTTTGAATCAAGAAGATGGTAACGAACAGGAAGTGGAGTCTGCGTCAAAATCAACGAGAGAAGATGATGCTCGGATGCTCGAGAGAAGATGAATCGGAGATGGGTTTCGTCGGTCAGATGAAGCGATTTGGGGTTTTGGTGCTATAGGTGAATTCAGAAAATGGATTGGATACATGGGTTTGAATCAATTGGGTTTGAAACGAGATTGAGTGGGTTTAGTTCCGATTTGATTCAGGGAGCAAGAAATGATGATTCGGGTACTGTTGGTCTAAGCTAGAGTGATGGGTGTATTTGAGAGATTATGGTGGTTGTTTGGTGGAGTTAGTTGATTACAAATGATGTATGGAATCAATGATGCTGTAATTGGTGTTGTAGAGTTTAAGTGATAGTTGGGTTCAATGTTTGCGGTGGTGTTTGCGGATGAATAGAAGAACATGCAGATCTGAAATGGGAATGAGAAGTTGGTAGGAAACATGAGGTTGCTTGTTGGTTGCATTGTAGAATTGAAATGAGGCAAAAATTACAGTTGATTGTACAGGTGGTGAACTAGGAGGATACAGAGAGAATGATGATTTTGACAAGAAGGAAGTTAAGCTGAGTACTTTCAGAAAGAGGATTGACTTGATTTGAGAAGCTGCATTTGCAAACTCAAACAATTGCGAATGAATGAGATGCTGATGTATGCCTAGGAATAATTAAGGGGAATGAATGACATGAAGTGATCGGCCATCATGTGATGGCACACGGCCATGATGGTCGTGGACCCCTATTGCATAGCAGTTGGCTTGGCAAGTCGGCCTAGTCAAGCGAGTTTGACCCGAGCTGACTCATTAATGTAACTTGACCCGGTGACTAACGGGGACTTTGTTAAGTCAATGGTTGACTTTAACGGAGTTATGACGGAATATTCCGTCAAATATTCTCCCGACGACAGAATTTCAGGTGAACGGCGGCGACATTCCGGCCAACTTCCGGCCAAAAACACAGTTTTCCGGTGAGCAAAAATGCAGAATTTTGGATGGACTTCTCTCATGTGTGTGAAGACTTAGAAGTGGGAATTGGATGAAAACTTGGAAGTTTTGGAGAATTGGACTAGAATTTGGAATATGGCTCAATTTGGGAAAGTGGTGTTCTTATGGAATGAGGAATCTTTTCCTACAAAGACATGGAGAGTATTGAAGCCTATAAATAGAGGAGTTCTCTACAAGTTTTTACACACACATCTACTTTGGAGAAGGAGTTAAAGTGCACAAGGATTGGAGGAAGGAGCAACCATCATCTTTGCAATAAGTTTTTCTTTCTTCCTTAATTATTATTATTGTGTGAACTCCGAATTATGAGTAGCTAATTTTCTTATTGATTGAGGATGAATTCCTAGTTCTTAATATTTGATTTGAGTTTTGTTTCAATTCTACTTTGAAGTTTTTCATATGATTATCGATTGTTTTTGCTAATGTTAATGTTTATGTTTGATTGATAGGTCGTTTGGGTGGCCAACTAAATTGATTTGTTAATTAAGCTAAAGCTAGTAAAAGTTAGGGGATAAGTAATCGTTTCTTGACTATTTACATAAGTAGAAAGCACAAGACCTTGCGGAGGGATTCCGTGGAGCAATTGTGTGTAAAAACAACGTTAGCAAGTGGACCTTGATCTAAGAGTTTAACTACTAATATCAACCTAATAAATTCATGAATCTTAATGCGTTTAACTAAATTACATCTTGGGTGATCTACTACTAGGTGGTTTGGTGAATAGAATCCGGTAGGCGAGAACTTCCGTATCCGGTGAAATTAGGGATTTTGGGGTTAGCACTGATCTAGCTGCTATACCTACGGTTGGTGATAATCTATGACTAATAACAAGTGGGAAAGAACATAACTTTAATCATTGTTTTGCAGCGAAGAAGGATTCCTTGATCTAATCTCTCTTATTGATTTCAACTTATACTTTTAATTGCTTTGTTTATTTTATTTACTTTCTCAAATTCTTTTTAATACCCCCCTTTGTGTGACAATTTTACAACTAGAATCTCGTGCTCCTCGTGGGATCGACCTTGACTACCCTATATTACTTGTTAATTAGGTAGTAAAGTATTAATTAATTTGTTGTGGTTACGACACGCATACAAATTTTGCGCGCCGTTCTTGGGGAGCAACGGGCGATTTTAGTTGTTTTTATTCTTGCTTTGTTAGATTCTATACCGTATCTAACTTAGTTTTGTGAACCTTGCTGTAGGTACTATATCTTTGGTGAATGCTTCAAGGGGGAAGACCGAGTTCAACTAGAATACGTCTTCGATCCGTCACTCAACTAAAGGATTTCATTCAAGCGGTTAACACTCCGCTTCCTCGTTCTACATCAAGTGAATTCGCAGATTCGGACATTGAAGAAGAGGCAATGGGTGATCGTACACTCAAGGACCTAGCTTCTCACAAGCTCGATACACAACAATGGTGTATCCAAACTAACTCAACTTTCGAGATCAAGACGGGGTTGATTAGAGAATTACCAAAGTTTCATGGCATGGTGAATGAGGACCCAAACAAACATCTTATGGACTTCAATACCTTAGTCATGGCTATGCTTCCACCGAACACTAATGCGGATGGAGCAATGTTGAAAGCTTTTCCGTTTTCTTTGGCGGGCAATGCTAAGGAATGGTTATACTATTTGCCTTCCGGAAGTATCACAACATGGAATGGGATGAAGAAAATTTTCCTCGAGAGATATTTTCCCGCATCAAAGGCTACTCAAATTCGCAAAGAGATTTGTGGGATCAAGCAACATGTGGGAGAGTCATTATATGAATGTTGGGATCGATACAAGAGATTGGTGGCAAGTTGTCCACACCATCAATTTAGTGACGCCATGATAATCCAATACTTCTATGAGGGTCTTCAAACCAATGATAGATATCTTCTTGACGCCGCGGTGGTGGTGCACTAGTGAACAAGACGGTGGCGAAGCTACCGAGTTGATTGAAAGTATGGCGGCAAACTCGCAACAATTCTATGCAAGAGGTGATTCAATGGTTAAGTTGGTGCATGAGGTTAGTGACTCGTCTTCACAATCCGATCAACGGTTAAACAACATAGAGAGGGTAGTGCAACGATTGGCGCTGATAATTATTCCGGATGATGAAACCGAACAAGCAAATGCTTTATATCCAAATCCAAGGCCAAGGTACGATCCATATTCCAATACTTACAATCCCGGTTGGAAGGATCATCCCAACTTTAGCTATGCAAACAAGCAAGCGGCGGCTCCTAATCCATATGCGCAACAAGGTGGTTTCCAACAATCACGTTTCCAACATCAACAACAACAATTTCAACCACAACAAGTCAAGGAGCAAGATTCTTCGAATAATGACAAGTTGAATGTGATAATGCAAAGCATGCAAGGTCTCACTTCTATGTTACAACAAACCCAACAAAAGACCGATTCGGCAATCAAGGATTTGCAAACTCAAATGGGACAATTGGCGACCGATATGAACTTAATGAAAGCTCAAGCATCCACAAAGCTCCCTTCACAACCAATTGTGAATCCAAGGGAGAATGTTAGTGCGGTTACTTTAAGAAGTGGAAGACAATTGGAGAGTCCAACTCATCATGAAGAAGCTATTGAAGAGATAGTCAAAGACAAGGACGAAGCCGTACCAAAGGAGAATTCACCACCAACCGCCCAATCCAAGGAACCGGTTCCTACTTTTACTACTCCACCTCCTTTTCCTAGTCGTTTTGCTAAGTCCAAGAAGGAAGCTCAAGACAAGGTACTCATGGATATCTTCAAAAAGATAGAAATCAACATCCCCTTCATAGAGGCCATAAGGACAATGCCAAGGTATGCTAAGTTCATGAAGGAGTTATGCACAAAGAAGGATAGGTTGCTTGATAATGAAATTACTAAAGTTGGCGAGAGTGCGTCGGCTATGCTTTTGAAGAAGATGCCTACAAAGTGCACGGATCCCGGTGGTTTCACGGTACCAATTACTATTGGTAAGAAAAGGTTTGAACATGCTTTACTTGATTTGGGAGCTTCCATTAGTGTGATGTCGGCCGATATTTATGACTCCTTGAATCTTGGACCGTTGAAAGAGACAAGAGTTATTATCCAACTAGCAAACAAGTCTAACATCTATCCAAAGGGGCTTGTAGAAGACGTTCTCGTGCAAGTGAATGAGTTAATTTTTCCGGTGGATTTCTTTGTGGTGGATATGGACAATAATGAGAATCGTTCGTCTACTTCTCTACTTCTTGGGAGGCCATTTATGAAGACCGCAAAGACGAAGATTGATGTTGATAAGGGTACACTCACTATGGAATTCGACAAGGAAGTAATACACTTCAACATATTTGAAGCCATGCGCTACCCAAGTGATGTGCATTCCGCTTACTCCATTGATGTGGTTGGTTCATTAGCACAACAAATGGTAGAATGGAATCGAGAGGACGAACTTGATGTGGTATTGCAAAAGAGCATTGAATTAGACGTCCACGGCGTGTCTAACTTGGATGTTGAAATTTCCACGGAAATGGTGGAGACATGTGGTGCCTTGACGGCATTAAAAGAAGCTAAGGGTAATGTTTCCTATATCTCTTTACCCATGAATGATGAATTACTTGTACCATCTATTGTGAAGGCGCCTAAGCTAGAGTTGAAGCCACTTCCGGACCATTTAAAGTATGCATTTTTTGGGAGATGGAGATGAGCTTCCGGTGATTATTTCAAAGAACCTCACACCGGTACAAGAAGACCGTTTGCTTAGAGTCTTGAAAGAGCACGAAACGGCTATTGGTTGGACAATTGCGGATATCAAAGGCATTAGTCCATCCATATGCATGCATAGGATTCTAATGGAAGAGAACGTGAAGCCGGTACGTGATGCTCAACGTAGGCTTAATCCTCCCATGATGGAGGTTGTGAAGAAAGAGATACTCAAATTGCTAAGTGCGGGGGTGATCTACCCAATTTCCGATAGCAAATGGGTAAGTCCGGTACAAGTGGTGCCAAAGAAGTCCGGTGTTACTGTTGTTCGAAATCAAGACGATGAACTTGTTCCTACAAGAGTTCAAACCGGTTGGAGAGTGTGCATTGATTATAGAAAGCTTAATTCCGCAACCCGAAAGGATCACTTTCCTTTACCTTTCATTGATCAAATGTTGGAGCGGTTAGCGGGGCATTCTTATTATTGTTTCTTGGATGGTTATTCGGGATACAATCAACTTGTTATTGCACCGGAGGACCAAGAGAAGACCACTTTTACTTGTCCGTTTGGAACGTTTGCGTATAGACGGATGCCGTTTGGTCTTTGCAATGCACCGGCTACTTTCCAAAGATGTATGGTAAGCATATTCTCGGATTACGTGGAGCGCATTATCGAGGTATTTATGGACGACTTTAGTGTTTATGGAAATTCTTTTGATATTTGTTTAGACAACCTTGAACTAGTTCTTAAACGATGCATAGACACTAACCTTGTTCTTAATTGGGAGAAATGTCATTTTATGGTAAACCATGGCATAGTACTTGGTCACATTGTGTCCTCCAAAGGGCTTGAAGTGGACAAGTCAAAGATAGATTTAATAAGAAACTTACAATATCCCACTTCGGTGAGGGAAGTTCGTTCCTTTCTTGGTCATGCAGGTTTCTATAGGCGATTTATCAAGGATTTCTCTAAAATCTCCATGCCTATGTGCAAGTTACTACAAAAGGAGGTACCTTTTGACTTCAACAAGGAATGCAAGGATGCTTTTGACAAATTGAAAGCAATGTTGACAAGTGCACCAATTATCAAGTCACCGGATTGGAATCTTCCATTTGAACTAATGTGTGATGCTAGTGATTATGCGGTTGGAGCCGTTTTGGGTCAAAGAGTGGACAAGTTGTCCCATGTTATCTATTATGCATCTAGGACCCTTAATGATGCACAAATCAACTATTCTACCACGGAAAAGGAGTTATTGGCTATTGTGTTTGCATTAGAAAAGTTTCGCTCATACTTGGTGGGTACAAAGGTTATTGTGTATTCCGATCATGCGGCACTTAGATACTTAATAAAGAAGAAAGAAGCTAAGCCAAGACTAATCCGGTGGATCCTATTACTACAAGAATTCGACATAGAAATTCGAGATAAGAAAGGTGTGGAGAATACCGTTGCGGATCATCTTAGTAGACTTGTTATGTCTCAAGAAGAACTTCCATTACAAGACCGCTTTCCGGACGAACAACTTTTCTCCTTGGAAGAATCAACACCTTGGTATGCGGATATAGTGAATTATTTGGTGACAAGAAAGGTACCTAGCACAATGTCTAACTTCCAAAAGATGAAGCTTAAGAAGCTAGCGAAGCAATATGTGTGGGATGAACCATACTTATGGAAATATGGCGTTGATCAAATCATACGAAGGTGCGTACCTAACTCCGAATTTCAATCTATTCTCTCCTTTTGTCATACTTATGCATGTGGTGGCCACTTTGGTTCTAAACGTACCGCTCTCAAGGTTCTTGAAAGTGGATTTTATTGGCCCACCTTGTTTGAAGATTCATATGTTTTTTGTAAATCGTGTGATAGATGTCAAAGAACGGGCAATCTAGGTGCTCGAAATCAAATGCCACTCACACCAATTCTCGTCGTAGAGATTTTTGATGTGTGGGGAATTGATTTTATGGGCCCTTTTGTCAATTCTAATGGAAATTTTTATATACTTCTTGCCGTAGATTATGTTTCTAAATGGGTGGAGGCTAGAGCCACCAAAACTAATGATTCTCAAGTTGTTTGTGATTTTGTAAGAGAAAACATATTTACTAGGCACGGCACACCAAGAGTGGTGATAAGCGATGGAGGCTCGCATTTCAAGAAGTCTTTCCACGCTCTCCTCAAGAAGTACAACATAACACACAAGATTGGTACGCCTTACCATCCACAAACTAGTGGACAAGCTGAAATTTCAAACCGTGAAATCAAGTCCATCCTTGAGAAAACGGTGAATACAACAAGGAAAGATTGGAGCTTTAAGCTCAATGATGCACTTTGGGCGTATAGAACGGCGTACAAAACACCGATTGGCATGTCTCCATATAGGTTGGTTTATGGCAAAGCTTGTCATCTTCCGGTTGAACTTGAACATAAGGCTTATTGGGCGATAAAGAAATTCAACATGGAGTATGATGAAGCGGGGAAACAAAGAAAGTTGCAACTAAATGAGCTAGAGGAGATACGTAATGATGCTTACGAGAGTGCCCGGATTTATAAGGAAAAGACCAAGCTTTTTCATGACAAGATGATTTCTCGGAAAAGTTTTGTTGTGGGGCAAAAAGTCCTTTTATTTCATTCTCGCCTTAAACTATTTCCTGGAAAATTAAGGTCCCGTTGGATTGGACCATATGTTGTTACTAATGTTTTTCCTTATGGTGCAGTTGAAATTACTAGTTTTAGAGACAACTCGGTTTCCAAAGTCAACGGCCATAGATTGAAGCCATACTATGAGAACATCGCCTATGTGAATGTGGATGAACTTCCATTTGAAGATTTTCTCCCTCTAGAGGAGTAATGTGAAGTAAGAGCTATGTCGGGCCGTCGACTTTAAAACAAGCGCTAAGTGGGAGGCAACCCACCGGTTTTGTATCTCTTATCCTTTTGCTTTTATTTTTATTTTTGTTTTGTTTTGTTTATTTATTTTTTATTGTTTTCATATCATATTTTCATCCCCATATTTAATTTCATTAAGTCCATAATCTATCTTAGAAGAGACTTATGATGAATACCTTTTCGTCAGAAAATTTCAGACTGCGCGTAGTTCAGTCCAGAGACCATAACTGTCAGACCGTTTATCAGAACACTATGAAATTTTGACACTGTGTAGAAAACACGTAGGTGAACAACTTTTGTGAAATGGAGTTTTTCCAAATTCCTTACCAATTTGCACAGTTTTTGCGTTTTATCTGCTGTTACGTCAGAATTCAGAACTTTCGGTTTTACACATTGAGGACAATGTGAGGTTTAAGTGTGGGGGAGTGGCTAAGCATATATTTTTGCATAACAAAAAAAAAAAAAAAAATTTTTTTTTTTGCATAAAACTTTCAACTTTTAGAGATTTTAGAGTCACTAGCATACTTCTAGGTATGATTACATAGAGAATTCTGACCGACATAATTGAACTTGGAAGTGTTAGGGAACTACGTTCGATTTCTTGCTTGTTAGAGTGTTAAATAATGGATTTAATCATGCCGGTGATGCAAATTTGGTGCAGGGAGAAGTGCGTTATTAGAGTTGCTGATCAATCATTAGTGGAGACTACCCATTTTCATATCAACCAAGGCACCGACCAAAAATTCTTCCTTTACTAAAGAGCTTCTTTTGAGTGTGTGTCACCGTACGTTAATTCCGGGTAGAATGGTGAGCTACCCAATTTCACACCAATTTCAGCACTATTTTGATCTCTTGAGTGCTAATTTTTGTCAATCATGAGGGTGACGTCTATAGATGAAAGCCACCTTCTTGTAGTTCGATTTGCAGTTAGCACCATTCTCTCACTCGACAACAACGGGTCCATAGAAACACCACATCAACAACAAGGGAGCGACATCAAAATCTACAAGGAAAGTTGAAAAGGTTCAAGGTTTGCAAGCAACAATGGAACAAGAAAAGAGCAAATTTCAAATCTAAGTAAAGCAACATACAATGAGCAGATTTTACATACATGTTGAAGACTTAAAATGCAATGAGGTAATTCTATATCCAAGTGTTAAGACTTATGTACAAAAGCGAAGAAAAGAAAAGGTGAAAATTATTGAAGTTTATGATTTCGAGACGATACAAGTTGTGAAGAATCAAGCGGTAAAGTACTTTTCCACGGCCATGTTTGTTTTGTTTATTTTGTGTTGTGTTTCTCTTGTCTAAAAAAAAAAAAAAAAAAAAAAAAAATTAAAAAAAAAAAAAAAAAAAAAAAAAAGAAAAAAAAAAAAAAAAAAAAAAAAAAAAAAAAAAAAGAAAAGAAAAGATATATATGAGACAAGAGAAATATCTATTATTGTTTTGTTATTGAATAAGCCGTGGGAAGGAAAATCTATAAGGAAGTTTCAAGCGACAAGGATTTTGAGGAAAAAGGTTACAAATTGTTAAGGATTTATGAAGTTCAAGTGTTTATCATCAATAGTTGAAGCCGAAGATCAAGAAGATGAAAACAAGGAACGGAAGACGTTTCTATTGGATTCCGTGAGAGTGGTGTTATCATAATTGGCAATCGGATGTGAAGGTAAGTAAGTAATCTCATCCTCGATATAAGTGGTTGATTTCCTTTCTTAGAGATCATTAGAAAAAATGGTTTTTCAAAATGTTAAAAGATGTGGGTTTTTCAAAATTTCGGAAGTTATCCTTCCTACCATTCAACGTGTTGCAGGAATTCTCTCTTCATTCCTACCTGCACACATGTGATACCCATAAAAAAGCCTTCTTTTTGAGTGCAATTATCATAAAACCCTTTTTGGTGAGGTAGAAGTCGAGGCGAAATGCTTATTGGTCGTTTCTCAAACACGTGTTCTCTCGTTATGGGGTGGTTATTTCTCACTCAACATTTAAGAATGAGAATATGTTCTTTAGTATTTCTAACTTCTTATTACTAGCATGCAAAAACTCTATGTCCTCATAGCTCTTAGGATGCTTGGGACGCTGGAACGCTTTGAAGTTGTAAGTTTTGGTTTGATTTGCTCGAGGACTAGCAAAGTCTAAGTGTGGGGGAATTTGATAGGTGTAGAATACACCTAATTTACTATCTAGTAGTTTATGCTTTCTTTGCTATTTTTCTAGTAAATTATGTATTTTACGCGTGTTTTTGAGTTATTAGGTACTCTGGAGTCGCACGGAGGAAAAGAAGAAGAAATCACCAAATTTGGGAAAAAAGGACATAATTGTCATTTCACAAAGAGCACTATCGGGGAGCCCAGTCAAGGTTAAGGGAAGCTTTTGGAGGAGCACTAAATATAGTCTAGTTGTGGTTAAGGGGTGCCATCTGGGTGTCCCTTATCATTATGAGTAGGTGTAAATATCCTATGGGGTTGCTAATTAATGGGGTGTCTGAATCTGACCCATATACCCACACCCGCATCCATCCATGCCCGAGTCCGAACCCGCTTTATAACCCTAAACTCTATCTTCTCAATCATTGTTCGCACCGAAAGAGATGAAAAACTAAAAAAAAACGAGAGCGACCATTGCTTTGCTGTTGTTTGTCCGAGAGATTGAGCTGTTGAATCAAGAAGATGGTAACGAACAGGAAGTGGAGTCGTCGTCAAAATCAATGCAGAGAAGATGATGCTCGGATGCTCGAGAGAAGATGAATCGGAGATGGGTTCGTCGGTCGATGAAGCGATTTGGGGTTTTGGTGCTATAGGTGAATTGATAAAATGGATTGGATACATGGGTTTGAATCAATTGGGTTTGAAACGAGATTGAGTGGGTTTAGTTCCGATTTGATTCAGGGAGCAAGAAATGATGATTCGGGTACTGTTGGTCTAAGCTAGAGTGATGGGTGTATTTGAGAGATTATGGTGGTTGTTTGGATGGGTTTGTGGCTATGATCTACAAATGATGTTTATGGAATCAATGATTGTGTTGGTACCGGTGTTGTAGAGATTAAGTGATAGTTGGGTTCTAATTCAAATGGAGTGATCTTTGTGGTGTTTGGCGAGGAATAGAAGAACATGGGTTTGCAGATCTGAAATGGGAATGAGAAGTTGGTAGATTTTGAAACATGAGGTTTGTTGATTGTACTTAGAGGAATGGTGGTTGCATTGTAGAATTGAAATGAGGCAAAAATTACAATAGTGGCAGGTGGTGAACTAGGAGGATAACTCAAGTGCAATAGCGAAGGAATGGAACAATGCGAATATGAGATGCAGGAATAATTACGAGATCATGGTGATGGCATGAGCCATGATGGTGGACCCTATTGCAAGCGAGTTGGCATTTGGCAACTCAAACCTAGTCAGGCGAGTTTGACCCGAGCTGACTCGGTCTAATCATAACCCGGTGACTAAACTAACGGATTATTGTTAAGTCAATGGTTGACTTTAACGGAGTTATGACGGAATATTCCGTCGAATATTCTCCCGACGACGAAATTTCAAATTGAACGGCGACAACATTCCGGTGACGGATTCCGGACAACTTCCGACCAAAAACACAAGTTTTCCAGGTGAGCAAAAATGCAGAATTTTGGATGGACTTCTCTCATGTGTGTGAAGACTTAGAAGTGGGAATTGGATGAAAACTTGGAAGTTTTGGAGAATTGGACTAGAATTTGGAATATGGCTCAATTTGGGAAAGTGGTGTTCTTATGGAATGAGGAATCTTTTCCTACAAAGACATGGAGAGTATTGAAGCCTATAAATAGAGGAGTTCTCTACAACTTTTTACACACATCTACTTTGGAGAAGGAGTTAAAGTGCACAAGGATTGGAGGAAGGAGCAACCATCATCTTTGCAATAAGTTTTTCTTTCTTCCTTAATTATTATTATTGTGTGAACTCCGAATTATGAGTAGCTAATTTTCTTATTGATTGAGGATGAATTCCTAGTTCTTAATATTTGATTTGAGTTTTGTTTCAATTCTACTTTGAAGTTTTTCATATGATTATCGATTGTTTTTGCTAATGTTAATGTTTATGTTTGATTGATAGGTCGTTTGGGTGGCCAACTAAATTGATTTGTTAATTAAGCTAAAGCTAGTAAAAGTTAGGGGATAAGTAATCGTTTCTTGACTATTTACATAAGTAGAAAGCACAAGACCTTGCGGAGGGATTCCGTGGAGCAATTGTGTGTAAAAACAACGTTAGCAAGTGGACCTTGATCTAAGAGTTTAACTACTAATATCAACCTAATAAATTCATGAATCTTAATGCGTTTAACTAAATTACATCTTGGGTGATCTACTACTAGGTGGTTTGGTGAATAGAATCCGTAGGCGAGAACTTCAGTATCCGGTGAAATTAGGGATTTTGGGGTTAGCAGTCTAGCTGCTATACCTACGGTTGGTGATAATCTATGACTAATAACAAGTGGGAAAGAACATAACTTTAATCATTGTTTTGCAGCGAAGAAGGATTCCTTGATCTAATCTCTCATTGATTTCATTTCCTTTTAATTGCTTTGTTTATTTTATTTACTTTCTCAAATTCTTTTTAATACCCCCCTTTGTGTGACAATTTTACAACTAGAATCTCGTGCTCCTCGTGGGATCGACCTTGACTACCCTATATTACTTGTTAATTAGGTAGTAAAGTATTAATTAATTTGTTGTGGTTACGACACGCATACAGTACCTTGAACTTGAGATCCATTAGCAAGAATAAGCAGTAGAAACAACAACAACAACAAAAACAACAAACTTGATTCACAAGATAAAACTTAAAACCTTTTCTCCTAATGATAACTCTCTTTAGGGTTAGATTTGCCACTTTTCTTATGGTAAACTTATGTGTTATATTGGTGGAATCACGTAACCCTTTACACATATGCTAGAGATGTTTATATAGGTTCCAAACCCTAAGGAATATGGAACCCTACTGGGCTTGCCACATACAATATGGGCGACCATATTAGGATCCAACCCGAATATCTAACATCTCCCACTCGCACATAGTGTGTATGGATTGTACCAGAAGAAATAAAAGTTCATATTAGTAAATAGCCCGTGTGACCATCGAGGTACCTGCATTTTGGGAGCTCTATACTAGCATCTCAATATGAGTCAGCATAGAGACATCAACCCTTTAAAAAATATTTGTATCTCGTAGTATCCTAGGTCCATCAAAATCTCATTGGTCTAGACTACTCTGATCCCTCATAGAGCTAGTCTAACCCTCATACTAGCTTATTGTAAATACATTCACACTTGTGTTGCAACTTCAGCAAGGCAACCCAAGTTGTCGACTATGAATATAAAACATTCATGAGTTTGATGAACTTCCTTTCGCCCTATTTCCATAAAGTTTCAGAATCAACTGCTTTCCCAGATATGTACTCTTTAAGCCGGATCGTCCATGGCCACAGAACACATACTAAAGTAGCAATCATCGAATCTTTACTTAATAACAAAGTCAAAAGTCGTAAGGTTACCTGTATATAATCTAATTATCATACGGACTCACATGGTGAGAAAAGCAATGAATTATTTTCGCACCCCCATAGTGGTCGCAAGCACGCATAATATGAAAATGCGCCAGAGTGGAGTTTTACTTGACTAAACAAGTATATGTCACAAACTCTTACACTCTACAAATATTGACTTAGTCACAACTCTTGCGCCTAATCCGAAATTTTTAACTGCTCGCTTTCAACAAGCGTCGTGAAAGAGATTTCTTATTTGGCTATCCTTTAAGGTATGATGAACAGTAGGTACATTCATCATCGATCTTCACTATAAAGATATCATCTTGGTATTGCCAAGGAGATGCATCATCTCATCTTTGCTCGCTCTCCTTAGCGCCAAAAGGTGACTGCTTATGTGAGTAAGCCAGTCCATACCAGGTGACATATCAATCAAGTTTTGACATAATGCATTCTCTATGCACCAATGTCAGCGTGTATATCCATGCCCATAAGTAAATAATCAATCATAATAATGAACCATTATCAAATTGTATTGTTTAGTAATAAATATCCATAAAGCATATGCATCTACGATCATCATGTCTTAGAAAAATAAATAAATAGATAAAGAGACATCCATTACCACATACGTAAACCTAACGCCCTAACATGAGACATGAAAACATCTCTTGGTATAGGTTTAGTAAGGGGATCAACTATCATCAATTTTGTAGACATGTACTTCAAAACTATTTCTTTCTTCGCAAGAGCAGCTCTAATAAAACAACACCTCCTATCAATGTGCTTAGTCTTTCCATGGTACTTTGGGTATTTTGCATAAGCAATCATTGATGTGCTATCAGTGTGAATTTTTACCGCATAAGTAGCGTGAGTGACAAATTCAAAACTATCAAAGAACCTCCTTAACCAATTAGATTCTTGTACTGCAGCTTGACAAGCTACAAACTCAGATCCCATTGATGACATAGCGACAATTTATTGTTTCTTACTACTCCATGTGATGGCCCCGCCATTTAGCAAGAAAGCATACCCTGATGTGTATTTTTACTCTCCCATTTCGCCATTCCATTTAGCATCACAATAACCACTGAGACGTAGATCTGAACCCTTGTAGCATAGCATGAGGTCGCTCATCCCTTTGAGATACCTTAGTATCCTCTTGACCGCTTGCCAGTGCTCAAAACCAGGATTCGTCTGGTACCGACTAACTAATCCAATGGCATAGCATATGTCAGGACGAGTACACATCATAGCATACATCAGTCTCCTGATTGCGTTGGAATAAGGTACCCGCGACATCCTGTCTTTCTCTTCAGGGTATTAGGGCACATCTCAAGGCTTAAGTTCTGACCTTTAGCAACTGGTGTATCTATGGGCTTGCAATCTTTCATGTGAAATCGTTCAAGAACCCTTTTAATGTATGTCTCTTGCGACATACCCAAAAGTCTCTTTGAAATATTAATCCCGAGCACATAGATTGCTTCTCCCATGTCCTTCATCTCAAAAGTTGAGGACAACCACTCTTTTGTGGAGACAACATTTTCCATGTTACTTCTAACTATAAAGATATCATCAACATATAAGGACAAGATAAGGAAACCTTTATCAGACCATTTAACGTACACACAATGGTTTTCCTCTATCATCGTAAACCCATTGGAAATAATGGCTCGATCAAATTTTAAATACCATTGTCTAGATGATTGTTTTAGGCCATTAATAGATTTTTGGAGCTTGCAAACTTTGCGCTCTTGAACTTTAATCACGAAACCCTCTGGTTGCTCAATGTAAATTTCCTCATCTAGTTCTCCATTGAGAAATGCAGTTTTAACGTCCATTTGATGAAGTTCTGAATCCATATGTGCGACAATAGCTAGCATAAGGCGTATCGAGGCAATTCTCACCACAGGGGAGAAATTTTCCTCGTAGTCAACACCCTCCTGTTGGGTGTAACCTTTCGCCACAAGGCAAGCCCTATATCTTTCATCTAAACCATCCACATTGCGTTTGACTTTGAAAACCCATTTGTTTCCAATATCCTTGCGCCATTCTGGGAGGTCAATGTATTGGCACACACCATTTATCCTCATTGATTCTATCTCTTCTTCCTGTGCAATAATCCATTTTCCCTTTTAGGAGATGACATAGCCTCTTTGAAATTCTTAGGCTCTGCGTCATCATGTGAACAAACCATGAAACTTTTCCCTTCAATCTGAAAATGACGACGAGGGACTTTTCCACGTTCACTTCTCCGAGATTGAGGATCCTGATTTAATGGAGCCAATCTATTATCAGGGGGAACACTCCCATTTTCCATAGGAGAATGAGGAATTTCTTCATTATTCTCAACTAGACGAATTGGGGTGTCTTCCATTGACTCTTCCACCTCAAAGAGGATAAGATCTCCCCTTACCTCGTTCCTTCTAGGAAAATCCTATTATAGGAAATCTGCATCACGTGACTGAATCTCAGTTACACTTTCATCAGGATGCTCACCAATGAACATATGGCCTTTTGAGTGATCAGAATATCTAATAAAGATACACTTTTTTGCTCGAGGGCCCAGCTTCCCATACCGATTAGAACTGTTGTTTACATAAGCAGTTGAACCCCATGGTTGCAAATTACCCAATTCAGGTTTTCTGTCGGTCCATAATTCATATGGGGTGGAAGGTACTGACTTTGAAGGCACACGATTAAGGACATAGGCAACAGTCAGTAACGCATCTCCCCAAAAGGAAATAGGAAGATGAGCTTGTGCCATCATTGACCTAACCATGTCTAACAAAGTACGATTCCTTCTCTCTGCTACATCATTTTGTTGCGGAGAACCAGGAATAGTCAATTGTCTCAGGATCCCTTTTTTATCACAATACCCTTTGAATAGGTCAGATAGATACTCGTATACATGGTCAGTTCTGAGAGCCTTAATTCTCTTATTTAGTTGATTTTCCACTTCGCATACATAGCGTCTAAAGCAGTCCAATGCTTCTGACTTGTGGGAAATCAAGTAAATATGACCATATCGCGTAAAGTCATCTATGAAAGTGATGAAATAAGAGGCTCCATATCTTTCCTTAACGTTCATTGGGCCACATATATCAGAATGAATTAATTGCAAAGGCTCAGAGGCCCTTTTGGCTGTCCCAAACGGTTTTCTAATGGCTTTACCTGCAAGACAATGTTCACAGGTATGCAAGGAGACTTTAGTGATGGGGCCTAAAAGACCTTCTCTAGCTAGCCTAGTCATCCTTTCTTGCCCTATATGACCTAATCTAGCATGCCAAATTACAGAATCATTATTAACATCTGAGGAAGACGCAACTAATGAAATAGATTTATTAGCATCATAAGAACTAGAATTGTCAATATCCAAAACCATAAAGCCATCCGACATAAAACCAAAACCATAAAACTCAGTTGCCAAGCAAATCTTAACAGAATTACCCTCAAAAATAAAACTAAAGCCTAGTTGCAACATATTATTAACTGAAACTAAATTTCGTCAAATATCTGGAGCATAAAATACATCATGGAGGATTATCGTGCGCCCTTGTCGCATATTTAGCATATAGGTACCGATGCCAAATACTTCTATGCTAGTTGTGTTCCCCATATAAACTCTCATGCTCCCAGCAGGAACTCGATGATAATCTAGGAACCCATCTAGGTCCCTCGCTACATGGTCGGTTGCTCCTGAATCTACAACCCACAAATGAGGAGAATGAGCAACTAATGCTTGACTAGAAACAAAACATTCATAGCGAGGAATAAGTTCAGAAATTACCTTCTTTGGCTCAGTGTATTCATGAGCAAAGTGTCATCTCTTATCATAGTTAAAGAATTTCATCTCTGCTTTATCTTTCTTACCAGCACACTTGCCTCTTTTGCGTTTAGGAGCGTTGGTAGTGGATGGCCCAGATCCATCACAAGGATTCTTATCAAAAGAACCCTTACCCCTCTTGCGCTTAAACCTATTGGTCTTATGAGAAGCAGATTCAACAACGAAAACAAAACTGTCAGTCTTAGCAGCTTCCAAGCGCTCGACTTCTAGTTCCACACGACGAGAAATATCCTCAAAAGTGCGGACATTATCATTATGTGTCATGTTTTGCTTCATCTGCTCCCAAGAGTTAGGTAACGAACGAATAACAACTTGTACATGTTGTTCATCTGTCAAGTGATGACCTGCACCCTCAAGTTCGCATATCATCGACGACATTGTCCTCAAATGTTGTTTCATTGTAACATTCGGCTTCTTTTGACAAGTGTCAAACTTCATAGTTAAAGCGTGCAACTTAGCCACAGAGGTAACTCCAAATTTCTGCCTGACTGCCTCTAGCATGTCATGAGAAAACTGGTGGTTCTCAAACTATCAAATGAGATCATTGTGCATTGAGCTCAGGATCATATGACGAGCACTGTGATCCTTCTTAATCCATTCCTGGTAAGCCTCGAGGTTGCGATGGTGTTGAACCGTCGTACCCTCCTCAGGCCGAGGCATCACATGCTGAGTTATTTCCTGCAGCCCATCATCATTCAAGAGAAAAACGATCTTTCGGCGCCAGATGTTATAATTGTCGCCATCAAGTTTTTCACCCTTGTTCAAATCAGCAATGATGTTCTTGGAAGCCATTTAGTCTAACATAGCATGTGAAAAATAAGAAAAGGATATTAAACTTATGACACTATACACATATCCAAAAAAATAACTTTGCAACATTAATCTAAATGAATAGCAAAACAACATTACAAGTCGCAAGATCGAAAAATCGTTAAACTCCTAATCATCTCTCGTGCCACAAGTAATATTTTCTACATCTATTTAATATATGCGCAAGTTAATGGTTTTTGGGAATTAAACAAACTCAACCAAACAACCTCCCACTCAATTGTTTTAACATGTTATTCAATCAAACATGATATCAAACCAAGATGATTATATAATCAATCAACATGTAATCTAGACATACAAATCAGTAATATGTTTAAAGAAATTAGACAATTACAACATAAACCATTCACATGTTATCATGGATAAAGCGATTAACCATAGAATTTCAAAGAAACTCTATCATGTGAATCTAATTAGGTTCTGAAAATAGTTTTATTGAATTCGGAGCATCTAAAATCCTTAGGGTACCAAAATTGGAGTTGATCCGACAACCACAAGATAGAGAAAAAGTAAAAAAATGAATAACCCGGTCGGAACCGCGAACCTAACCGATGGTCATGACAGCGAACCGCCTGAACCGAACCATCGACCTCGACCGCGAGCAGACCCGCCGGTCTGGACTGGACCGCGAGCTGAACCGGGTTGACTCACCGATCTGACTCGGTTGACTCGCCGATTTGACTCGGTTACTGTTCATCGTCTTCTCCAAATTCCAGCAGCGTACAGACGAGCATGACCAACTTTGGGAGATAATATCTCACTCATATGAGCTCCAATTCAAGCAAATAATATGTCAAAAGAAATCCCTCAGAGAGCACTATCTATCTATATTAATTTTAATTAACATGGATCGACATATATATATCAAAACAATCATCAAACCACTGCTCACAAACATGATATAAAACTAGGGTTTTTGTTATATCTCTCAAACCACACGTTCAAATGATACAAAACTTTTCAAGAGATCATTTTAACCAATAATGAACATACCCAATTAAATATTTCAAACCAAAACACCCTTATCAAGATCTGAAATATTTATAATCCATTAATGGTTTCTAACCCAAAAAACAACAAGAACCCTAATCATGATACTATCATGTTATCAACAACTTTCAAGCAACCAAAGCAAGTTATATCAAGCACGAAAATGAAGCAAACCAATAGGTCATGATACCAATATCAGAGATTATACGATTAAGCAGAAGCGAGTATCGGTTCGTACCTTGAACTTGAGCTCCGATTAGCAAGAACAAGCAGCAGCAACAACAACGTTTCAACTCGACGATCAGCAGGTACTACAATCTCCAAAGATGAGCACAAACTTGATTCACAGGCTAAGAACTTAAAACCTTTTCTCCTAATGATAACTCTATGTAGGGTTAGAGTTACCACTTTTCTTATGGTAAACATATGTGTTATATTGGTGGAATCACGTAACCCTTTACACATATGCTAGAGATGTTTATATAGGTTCCAAACTCTAAGGAATATGGAACCCTACCGGGCTTGCCACATACAATATGGGCGACCATATTCGGATCCAACCCGAATATCTAACACAAATCAATACGAAAACTAAAGATAAACCGCAACATCAAGTTTCCCACCAACGGATAGCGCTAGAGCTTCTCAATCCCAAAGAAGACTTTAAATTGAGCGGCCGTAAGAGATTTCACCTAACTATATTACTCTCCACTACGATAGGCAGCTTCACCAGTAACAAAGACAAAAAAGGAAGTCTATGTCACGTAGGATTAGTTTGCTAGAAATGCAAACTCAAAGTATTTATAGACAAGGAAGTTTGGACACCAAGGAATTTCCAAAACCGAAAATATTCTCAAGATATTTTTTATTACTCCACCAAATTGGGTTTTCATAATTCCTGTGAATGCACTGTCCAAAAATAATGATCGAAATCTCCTTGGAAAATCTCTAATTAGTAAATGCACATTACTAATTCTTACTTTCCATATATAATTAAAAACCCTTAATTAAAAAGACTCTTATGGTGGGTTTGTTTGCAGTATTCACCGTTTCCAGGAATTTATAATTCCATGGGATTACAAATTTTGGGATTCATGTAAATTCTTTGTGTGTTTGGTAACTCAATTAAAATTCTAGGATTTATAGAGTTTTCTTGTATTAAAGTCGTTGTACCGTTTGGCATTACCCTAGAATTTTAAAATTGCATATATATGGGATTTAGAGTTTAAAAAAAGTGGGTCCATAAATCCCTTAATAAGTTTCCCAGCAAATCTTAGGGGGAGGAGTCGGACTCCATATGGAGGATTTGCTGGAAAACTGAATCCCATAGGAAATATGATTCTAAAGATTCGGGCAACCAAACATACAGAGGGAAACATAATTCTACCAAATCCCCTGGACCCATAAATTCTACCTTTAAAATTCTACATCCAAACCCACCATTAACTTATTTAATTCGATCTTGGGATTTACTTCCTTCTTAGCCTTTAAGGAATATCTTTGAACAATAAAGAATAAGCATTAATGCACCGTGTTCAAAGAGTGACGACATCTTACTCTTGCAAGTCCTTTTTCATACTTGCTCACTTGAAACCGATTTACCACGTTTCTAACAAGTTTAGAATTGGTTCATCTGACTTTCAAGAACTATGTGATTGATCAAGTACCACTCAATCACAACTCATGGGTTTATGGTTCTACCAAAACAAGTTTCGGTTCTACCTCCATGTGAGTATTGTGAATAGTTACACTAGCTTACCAAAGATACGGCTGACTGGGTACTAGGATCGGTTCCCCATATTTGGTATCTAACTTGTATGCAATGCACATGTCCATAGGATCGGTTCCCCCTTCCCAAAAACGTGTTGCACATGTTCATAGGATCGGTTCCCCTTTCTTCCATAAACCTTGCAGAACCTCATAAAAGGATCGGTTCCCCTTGTGATGCACTGCACCTCTTACTAGGATCGGTTCCCTTTATCCCAGTAATAGGTTCATACATACACAACCCGATCATAACCCAGGTGATTACTTAAGATCGGTTTCACTAATAAAAGTCATACAAATACATTAGTCAGGCCTCATGTAAATAGTTTTACCAAGAACACAAACAAGTCATGAGTGGTTATACTAATCACACATATTGGTCGTTCATAAGATATGCAATGAAGAACAACCCCAATAACGCCTGGCGATTTCCTTTTCGGTTCACAACACATATCATGAACTTACTTCCTTAGAACACATGTAAACATTGTTCCCTGGGATGAAATCTTTACCTAGTACCCATACATAATCACAATAACATTCATACGATTATGTCGATGTCTTATATACAAAGTTTAATGGTTAAGCAAGAAACTTCATATTGTATTCCTTAATACCATGTCTATCTAGAGTGTTCATGCTTTGCGGTTTTATGTTTTCAATATAAAAGATTTGAAAGACACAAGATAGAAATGGAACAAGTTAATTCGTAGTTACTAACCTCAAGCTGAAGGATAATGTCTTAGTTGTCTTCAATCCATCTTCAGATCTTTGTGAGTAAGTGGAGCACAATACTACTATCATTTTTAGTCTATCCTAACGAAGTTAACTATAGTTTACAAATTAGGCGACTCGAGTTTTGGCATTAAATATGACAACCATTCTTGACATACCAACGCTTGGTGGGTTCAACCGAGCAGTGCTCTAACAATCTCTGCCTTTGTAAATTTAGTGACAAAACCCTATTACATATGGAGATAAAAGAATTACAAACATAACTCATTCTACATACGCTAAATTCCCATTTCAATGGCACAAAAACTTGGAGGTATTCAAAAATAAATGCCAATGTTGACATTATAATAACAAAGCTCATACTCCCCCTAAAGGTGAGATAGGCAGATTCTCATTCCGCGCGTCTTTGTTATACCATTCATATGATATGTTACCCCCCCCCCCCCCTTAGTCTATGCTTTTCCTCTTTCGTTAGATAAACGTTCAAGCACCATTGTCCTCTTTCCTAGTGACACCAATCAACATAAAATTGATACCATCATCACTTGTTTACTCCATATATTTCTCTCCCTTTTTGTCACCAAAATGACAAAGAAATGAAAAAAATAAAGGACAACACGAAAAGGATCTTACAAATCTCAAAATAGACTTGCAACCTGTTGAGTTGATCGCTGTCGTATGCGTAAAAAATAATTTACACTTTCTTACTACTCAAAATATAAATATAGCAAGGGAAAAAAGGATCCATCCCACATAGAGGTCTAGGTTGTCAATATATTTTCGGTTCCTTATATAAAACACCGGGCATTTTCTGGTTTTTAACAAAGTAAAATAAACTTAAAGTAAATAAAGAAAAGTAAACAAATCAAGGATGAGAAAATATTGGTCACATATTTCATCTTCATTCACAAATATGTTTCCTACACAATAATTAGAATTGATATTTTAATCTCAACTTTTATCAAAAGCCCTAGAATACCTTGATCGCAAGAATATCCCTCTAATCTCCTTTTGTCATCAACAAACACATTAAAAGATGCGAGTATGAGTTCTATCTAAAAGAACAACCTAACGTGTAAAAGCACTAATCAAGTTTAATTCCCTAGATGCATTAAGTTCTATGAACTCATGCCGATCAAAGCAATTGAACGTGGAAAGCACACTAATTCAATTTAACAAAGGTTACGATTCACATATGATTATAAGAATATATCACTACAAACTATAATCATATTTATGCTACTTGTATTCAAGGATTATCACTTTTACGTATAATAAACCCTAAACTAGCAATGGATATGATTAGAAGTTCTACCAATTTGCAACTTGACGAAACTAACAATCAATCATACATGCGATATTTCTGGCGAATCATAATCGATAAAGTATAGAGACAAAACTAATCTATTGAACAAAACCCATGCTTGGAAATCCAACTTATTCCTTAACCAATAATAAAACTCTAGCTCATGTTCATGGAGTTCATAACAAGAATAAAGAGAAATTCTATCATGTTTTCTAAACCCTAGAAACAAAAGTAGAGATATATGATTTTTTTTAAGATAGGTTTAGAGAAAAAGTTCTATTTATATGCCTCTCCCAAAAGGATACTCAAAAGTAGGTCAAGTCTTCTCAAAACCCATCTCAAATTCGTCCACCAATCCCATGAGTGAAAATAAGTCTCTGGAAAATTTGGGTCCAAAACCGGGTCGTCGGATTGCTGACGTCATCACCGGAATACGGCTATCGGCGCCGGAATCCGGCCGACAGAGAACTTTTTCTGGCCGTCTTTGTCATCGTAAACTGTCACCAGCAAGTATGTACTTCCAGCAACTCATCTTTCCTTCTTTTCATTTCAAACATTCACAAAAATCATCCAAACCAATTCTTTATCTCTTGCGAAAATGCGCCCAAAAGCGTGACGCGTAGCTCATATGTGTCGCGGCCAACTCTTGTATCCAACACATACCCCCTTCGAGATTCATTGAATCTTTACGATCGATACTTTAACCTCTTAAATCCGGCATCCCGATCTAGTACCAACGGTGCACCAATTCTGTTCCGTTTCCGCACAGTTGCTGCAATTTCAAAACTATCTCAGGACATACTTTCAGTTCATTGCCACACTGTAGCAACTCTAGCCTTCCATTCCATCTCAATACACAATCACCAGCTCTAACTTCTTGCAATTCAGCTTCAGCTGCATCATGTTTGGAAGCAACCCAGTTCATGTGCCACCAGCTTAGCTTCAGTTATAGCCATCAAGCACACCAGATTCACCCAAGGAAATCACCAGCTGCTAGCTAACTCAGCCATACCTTTTTGCATTTCAAATCAACAGCAGCAGCTTAGATTCATTTTTTGTTTTGTTCTCGAGCACACATCCATCAATAGCTCCTTCCTATACACAACACCATAACCTTAACTCATCCTGTAATCTTCTAGTATTCACCAGCACCACTGAGAGATCACCTGCAATTCACAAAACTACAGCTCCCAACACAGTGCCATAGCTATTGCATTTCTTTGCTCCTCACTGCAATTTCTTGCACACAGCCTCAGCTCCAGAGCATCTCATTGTATCTACTCCACTAAATGCACTCCATTACAATTCTGTTCATGCCTGCACCAACAACGAACTGCAGCATCTCCTCTCCTAGTACTGCTCTTCCAATTATAGCTGCACCAAACTTGTTCCATTTCCTTTAAGCACAACCACAACCATTCTGCAGCATCCTGCAATTGCAACCTTTCCATCTGACATGCACTGCTAACAGCTTCTCCATTCAATACCAGCACCTACAACTCTGCATTGCGACATTAGCTCACCAACTCCTCCATAGATTCATTTCTAATTATTCTCAGTTGTTCACAGTACCACCAGCAGCTTTTAAGTCTACCCTTCCATATCAGTTCAACCACCTTCGCAATTCTGTAGATTCAATCACCAGTACCAGCTGCCATAACCAGCTTCTTTACTGAATTGCACTAATAACCTATTGCATCTCGAAATATCCAGTATCTTCCCTGCCTCACTACATCCCTGTAATTCCTTGAACTGCACCTTCAGCCGTAGCGACCACCAACAATGCATCTATCTGAGTCTTATCATTTCAGCTTCCCTATAAACCATAGCAGCAACCATCCCTGAATTGCACACACACAACACCACATCAGCTACAACAAGCACCAGCCATCTCAAGTGTCAGAACTCCAATCACAAACCAATGCTCTTACTGCCATTAAGTTATAGAACCCTTGAATCATCACCATCCCTGAATCCCAGACTTTGACCAATAATTCCACCAACACATATCCTGTATCATTCCTTGGCAGCAAGCTTAATTCCCATATCAGCTCCATTCAAATCAACAGCAATTCCTAGTTCAAACATTCATAGACATCAGAACTAAAAACCCATTTTACCTGAATTCCATCTTCTACGATTTCAGAGGCAGTAGCACCACCTTCATCATCTTGTTCTTTTGCAACTGCAACATCACTACAAACCCAAATTCGTTAGAACCCAACAACAACAAATTCAGTCAAAATCCATCGACTATCTTTGTTGCATCAAATAGTCCTGCGATTTCATTCTTCAATTTCAACCCTAAATCCATCACCATCAACAACTTCAATTTAGTCTCGGAGTTCATCATCAAACCCTAATTTTCATTTCGGATGATTTCACAGTATCACCAAAACCAACGGCAGCACCCATCATCTTCTCTTTCTACGATCTCTCGACTAGCTTCTCGGACAACAACATCGGCAATTTCAGGGCTTTCTAAAATTCAGGGAAGTATGAATAAGAGACATACCTCTCAATTTTAGGGTTATGAGGTGGGTTGGATTGAGACACCCAGCATAAAAACCACCCCAGATGGGTACCCTTTAGTTTCTTCTTTGGTGCTTTTAGCACTTGTCTTTAACCACAAACCTGACTACCCCTTAGCATGGGCTGGCCTATCTTTAGTGCTCCTCTAAAATAGTTGCCCCTTAACATTAACTCGACTCTCAATAGTGCTTGCTTGTAAAATGGCAGCTCTGACTTTCTTGCTCAATTTTGGATAATTTCTTATTGTTTTCGTTCGTGTGACTCCAGAGTACCTAATAGCTCAAAAACACACATAAGATACATAATTCACACGAAAACTCGCAAAGAAAGCATAAATACTAGATATAAAATTAGGTGTTTATCACACCTATCATGAGTCAAGCACGAGGGTTACACATACCATTTTTGATAATCAATATCAAAACCGAAACTACAAAGTAATTTTGTTTTGATATGTTATCATGGAAATAATTGCCCGAAGCAATTTTCCGAACTAGTTTAGCAAACCAAAATTCAACTAAGCAACTTAGTTCCTTTGCTAAACCGATTGTAAATACAACCGCTTCATTTAATAAGACTAAAACAAAGATAAACTCCATTTTTCTCATCAGGTTCTAATTATCCATATAACTTAGACCTTTATATTTCAAACAAGCCAAATACTAGGTTAGTTAACTAGCATTTCCTTGCTTAGGCATTCAGATAGACTTGAATAACCGAAACCTCCACTTTGATACGTCTAACTAAGATCAGAATTAGCTTAGTTTATCTTATCCGGAATTGAATTGGACTAAACAACTCATCATGTCAATATATTCATTCATTAAGCCATAAATAATTTATACAAACCAATAAATCAACTTGTATAATTAATCACCTCAACCAGAAGCAATTGAAAGAACATATATCATTAAAGTTCCACTATTGCACCGAAATTTCGTAAGCCTAAATAATTGATACTACACAATAAATCAAAACAACAATTGTTTTACTTAACCGGAACCAATTGAATCACACATACATCCACACATACATAATGGAATAAACACATCAATTGTACCAACAATTTCTTTTAAGCAAAAGCAATATATATATATATATATATATATATATATATATATATCAAATAAACATACGCTTTTCTTAAAACAGGAAAACAATTAACTAATAAGATTGTTACCTCAATTTCGCATCCAACTTGATCTCCTCATTATTTTTCTCATCCTTTCGCAAAGACAAGATAACAGCAAACAGAACCTTTACCAGAGAAAGGTTGAAAAAGGTTTAACTATTACATGCCATGTAGTAGCAGGAAATACCACACTACACCCCTCACAAGAATTCATACAATCAAATCATTTTTTGATCAACAATCATAAACTTTATTGATTAATCTTACAACTTTTACAACATGAAGTTAAATAATTAACAACCTCTTTGGAATTTATCTCTCCTAATGACTTGCTCAACACTCGAAAAAGATCTCTCTCTTCCTTACGCTTGTTCAACCCTTTATATAGAGAATTACATAGTGGATGACAGCTAACCTGTCCTTTATTTTAGGATCTGACTTGCGATATTCTCGCAAGAGTTCTACTGTCAAATCTTCGCAAATACTCTAATCATCGCAGAATCATCACACTTTTCTCATGTTTCTGCTACCGTCACCTGTTGCGTCATTCTTCAAATTATTCTGCGACGCTCGCAATGTGTTGATAACTAAACTTCGCAGGTGTGTCCTTCTTGCGATATTCTGATCCTACATCTTGCCTCTTCTCATGTCTTCTTTGCGAAGGGGAGAATGTCATGAGAAATTATTTTCCAAAATTCCACAACTGTTCATCTTCTCCTTCTTCATCTTTTTCCTACCGACAAGGTCCCGTGAATTAAGCATAACTGTTTACACGTGTTAAATATTCTCATAATCACAGGCACGTTTAGCATTAACCGATCATCTTCTTTTGTTTATTTAAAGAGACATCTGGAAGAAAGATAATTTCCTTCTTTTGTTTCGTCTTCGTCATCTTCATCTTCATATCCTCTGCAAATCTTCATCATCTATAATTTTACTTCTCTTTATCAAATTCATCTTCCTGCTACTGTTCTTCTATGCTTTCATGGAATCTCTAAGGTTAGTTTTCCTTCTTTTGCCGAAACTGATTTTGTTTTACTGAATTCATCTTGTTTGTTCTTTGTGTAATTCCCATATTGTTTCTGTTTAAGCAAAAGCGCTTCCAGTACCAAATTTACAGTTCAAAACCCTAATGCTCCCAAAGGATCGCATCCCAAGGTTCTTGCGAAAAAGAGAAAGTCTGCGAATGACAAGGAGTAAGAAACATGGATCTTTTTAATAACAATATTGTTTCCTCTGTTTCTTATCTGAGTTGTGATTCGCAGGGTGATGGGGAAGCCACTAAACCTCCCAAGAAATCTCGCCAAGCTAAAACTGTTGATGTTTCTGTTTCTTTTTCCAAACTTGGTCTTTCAACCTTTTCTTCGCAAACTGAACCTCCACTTCTTGTTTGCGAAATATCACAATAAGCTCTGATATTTTAACTAATCCTTCTATGGATGAAATACCTATTGCATAACCTGTTGCGAATGAAATCTCTTCCTCCCCTGCAACCAATACTTCTCAAGTTCATTCCACCATAATCTCAACCCTTGATCTTCCTCACATATTACCCTCAAATGACATCTCTTTACCAAAAGATGACGATTATCAACTTTCTACTGTTGATACTTCTTCATCTGAGTCTCTCCCTTTCTTCAAAGAAACTGCAGACGGAATGGCTCTTGCCTTAAAGGTCTTATCTGATCTTTTAGTTGACGCCAAGAAATCATCTATGGATCCTGTCAAATCTGGTGTGTGCGAAATTTTAGGTAAATATCTTGGTTCCGATAGGACAGCTTCGTAAACATCCTTAGAGAAGGAAGTTGAAGTCTTGAAGGAGAATCTTCGCCTTGAAAATGAGAAGTTTCAAAATGCTTCTTTGGACTGCGAATTTCTTCGCAAGAAAAATAATGAATTAAAAGGTATGAATTTCTTTTCTTCGTTCTTAACTTCCCTCTGAACAAATTTGTTCTTTTCATGCTATTCATTCTTAAAGGCTTTTTTCGCTTGTTAAGCTTTAAACCAGAAACAAATGATGGAGAGATTTCAGTTTGAATCTGCCGCTGAAGAAATTCGCGTTGATGGAGATATTTGGATGGATCAATATAACCGATTAGATAATCTTCATACATATTCTGTTGATCAAATAGATAATCTTACCAAAGAGAATACTCAATTAGTTCAAGAGCAAAACTCATTAAGCAGTGAAATATCTCGTCTCTCTTATTCTTTGACTAAAGCTAACTTAGAGATGGAAACTTTATCAGATGAAATAGAGCTCTTTCTCAGGAAAAGCGAACCTTTTTAAATATGGTGGCGATCGCTTCGCAGAAATTAAGTGTTCTTCAAAAAGTGTGTGATAATCAAGAACAATCTCTTCGTTCGCTGAAAAATGAACTTAAAGAAGTAACTGAATCATCTATTGCTGAGAAAAATACACTCATTCAATGTAGAATAACTTTATGTGTAAAGGCCAATCAGCTTCAAGAACAATATTCCAAATTAGAAGAATCGCACTCTTTACTTGCGAAGGAAAACACTTTTCTCATTTATAAAGAAAAGAAATTAAAATCTCGTCTGAAAGGTCTAGTTGGAGATAAATTTGATGATGACATGAATCATTGGGAGAATACTTGCTTGGCACTAATTCAAAATCTAATATATCAAAAGGAAGGTAGTCATTTTGACTACTCAGACATCTTTCTTTTGTTAAACTTATTCGCAATATTTCCCTTGCGAGGTGTTCGCCTGAATAATTTTTTTTTGTACCTTTCGCAGAATCTGAAAGAAAGCTCCAGTCTTCCATTTTTACTTTGGATTCTAAACTTTCCAAGGTTCGCAAAGAAAATGGTTTGCTTGCTGCTCATCTTGCCAGTTCTCGCGTTCGAGCGAAAATAAAGTATGATTATCTTGAATATTTCAAAAACATGGAGATTAGAAACCGTGACAGAGATTTCCTTCGCCAAGCTTATCTCAGTGCTGAAGTTCTTGTGAATGAGGTTCTGCTGTCCAAATCTCTTTCTCCTGTATCACTCGAACCTCTGGAAGTAGATGAAGATGAAATTCCTCGTGCTGGTGACATTGACTTTGATTATGAAAGTGGTGAAGAAAGCGCTTCCCAGGAAATTTTAGAAGAAGAAAAAGAAATCCCTACTAAAGAAGGAGATGCTGGTGATGAAGCAATTGCTGGTGATGAGCCAAATGAAGAAGAAACCAGAGTCGGCCAAGATAAGGAAAACACTAGCAAAGATGATAAAGTTGGTGGAGATGATAAGGTTGGCGAAGAAGATAAAGCTGGTGAAGAAGATATTGAAGTCTGAGTTCTAGTTTTATTTTCTTGAATTACTCTTTCTCCTCTTGCGAATAATGTACTTTGGACCTCTTTTAGAATCAATTTTTCTTTTGGTATTTTAAGAACTTGCGAGAAAGATAATGACATCTTATTTATTAATTTCCATACTTTCCTCTCATTATCTTTCTTGTGATATATGATCTGCATGAAAAATGATTAGTAATTTATAAAAAGAATTTATTTTATTATGTGGTCTTATTTTGCCTTCCTAGGTAAAGGTCTTATTTTACCATCTTTTGTATTACGACAAAATCGCAGGACGTTTCTACACTTTCATGTGGAAACCCATTGATCTTGCCTTAACTTTTTATTCTTTTGTATTTTTGCTGCGACAATATGACATGTCTAAATTTTCTTGCGAAATTAAAGCCCCATGACATTGCCGTCTTGCGAAGAAATCCCAGGACGTCTTTAAACTTGCATGTGATGACCCCTTGATCTCGTCTCATCTTCTCTTTTGTATTATTGCCTCTTTAGGAATGTTGCACAAATATGACAAATCTTAATACTCTCGTGAGTAAAAATTCTCATGACATTTGCGTCTTAAGACACTTATCAGCTCCCTAATGGAGGGTGCCGCCCTTATCTTCCCCCTGGTTGCCCTTTCAAGGAGATGTACATCGGCCATACAAGACTAGATCCTCCCATCCATTCTTAACAACAACCAGTTGTGTTCGCAGCCTCTTATCCCTTTTGCCTATATGGCATACAGTTAAGATACTGCACCCTAAGTGGGGTTTTATTTGGGCCAAGTACATCATATCCAAGACTTATCAAGAATGGCCAAGGTAGTTTCATACGCCTCTGGCACTCTTGGCTCAACCGTGTACCTCAGCGCCTTGGTCATACTCTGCACCCCTTAGGAGAGCTCTTATTACCTTAGTCGCCCAACTCAAGTCATATGCTCAAGTTGAGAATCCAAGGTGTCTCTCCTGGATGGGCTTTCATTGACCCCAAATCTCCATGACTCAGGTCCCAGCAGCGGTGTAACCTTATCGCTGATCCATGCAACAAATACCCCCTTCTATGACGTACTTTAGGTCTTACATTTGCCTCTTGCGAAATTTTATTCACGAACTAGGGTGTACGCCATAAAGGTGTGTCCCATTCTGGATCTTAAATGATCATTTCTTGCGAAATTTTCGCACATTCTTATTTTAATTTGATCTTGAATAATCTCGCAGTAAATTTTTTTTTTTTCATAATTTTTTTTTTGTTAATACTTACTTTGTTGCATCATACATCATTTCATCAACTAGGGATTCTCAAAGTTCCTCACGGGTAATATCTCTTTAAATATAATCTATTCCATGGTCTACCAAGTCTTTGACCAATATCTTTACCCTCTGGATCCATCAATTTGTATGCCCCTGTTCCAATTATCTCTTTTATAATGTAAGGTCCATCCCATTTTCTCGCTAATTTTTCACCACCTTCTCGCTGATAATTTGGCGTCTCGCGAAGAACCAAATCACCTGGCTAAAATTCACGTGGTTTGACACGCTTATTGTATTCTCGTGCTAATCTCCGTTTATAATTCTCCATATGTTGTAAAGTTTTTTCTCTTCTCTTCTAATTCATCCAGTTTTCTTAGGATCATTCCATCACTAAGATTCTTCTCCCGTGCCTCTTTTTTTGTCGTGGGTATAACAACTTTTGTTGGTAACACTGCCTCAAACCCATATGTTAGACAGAAAGGTGACATTCCCGTTGCTTCTCGTCTAGTTGTGTTGTAAGCCCATAATGCATTATGTACTTGTTCGCACCATGCCCTGTGGTGTCCCTCTAATTTCTTCTTCATTATATCTACGATTATCTTATTGGTTGCTTATGCCTGACATTGGCCTGTAGATAAAGAGGTGTTGATTTTCTGCATTTGATTTTAAAGGCATTAAGTAACATTTCTATGTTCTGTCCTTCAAATTTCTTTCCATTATCAGATACCAATTGTGCAGGAATTCCAAATCTGCAAATTATGTTTTAAAATATGAATGTAAAAATATCTTTGTCACGAATATGCTGTACGGCCTTTACTTCTCCCCACTTTGTGAAATAATCTGTAACGATGATCAAATATCTTCTTTGTCCAGAACCGGGTACAAATGGTCCCACGATATCCAATCCCCATTTTCCAAAAGGCCACACACTGGTTGAGGATGATAAGGGTGCTCCAGGTTCATGTATTCTCTTTCCATGTCGCTGGTAATCTTCGCAACGCCTTGATACTTTTTTTGCATCTTCATGCATATATAGACAATAATAACCTTATGTTTTTGCTCTATATGCCAAAGATCTTCCTCTGTTGTGGTTGCCAACATCTCCACTATGCAGCATTTTTAACACTTTATCTCCTTCTTCCCGTGTCAAACATCTAAGTGATGGTCCATTAAATGATTCTCTATACAATATCCCATCTCTTAATTCATAATTTATTGCAGGACTCTTTAATTTGTGTGCCTCCAATCTGTTTCTTGGTATTTCCCCTCTTGCTAAATATGCATGAAGTTCTGTTCCCCAATCTGCGACATTGTCTTTTGGCCCTTCTTCACCACCTTCTACTATCATTACATCTAATTCTTCTTCCTCTTCTTTATTGATTGATGGCGATAAAAATGTCTGTATCTTTATGCATCTCACAGTTGGATCTGTCATCATGCTTGAAGTGAAAGCATAAGCATCTGCGAGCCTATTATATCCTTCCTTGATATATGCCTCCATTTTATTTTTGGGATTTTCGTTGACAATTCTTCAACAAGTTTCTTGTATTTCTTCAAGGATGGTTCATTTGTTGTGTATTCTCCTTTTATCTGGCGAATGACTAACTGCAAATCACTGGTAATTCTAGCATTTTCTAATTTCATTTCTATTGCGAATTTTAGGGCATGTACCACATCTTCATATTCTGTTTCATTATTAGTGGATGCGAACTCCAACCTAAATGAAAAATCCATCTTTGTTCCCTCTAGTGAAATCAAGATAATTCCAAATCCATTACATTCCCTATTTGAGGATCCATCCACCAATATCTCCCATCTATGTGGTTCTGTTAACAAGTCTTTTAGATCTCCTTTTTCTTCTTCTACATCCATCATCTCCTCAACAACTTCATCATCTTCTAAAGGAAATTCTGCTAAAAAGTCTGCAACAACCTGCGACTTTGGTGAAGATAACACTTCATATTTAATTTCGAAATGTCCTACTTGCGCATTCTATCTCTCTACTCTGCCTGATCTTTTTGAGTTTTTTATTACTGATTCAATTGGTACCTTTATTAACACTTTAACTTAATGTGCCTGAAAATATATGCGGAGCTTAAAGGTCGCATAAACCAATGCTAGAATTAGCTTTACAATCTTAGAATAATTTCTTTCTCCGGCATTGAACGTCTTGCTGATGTAGTAAATTGGTTTTTCAACTCCTGCATTTACTCACAATAACACAACACTTAATGCATGCAAAGTTGTCGCAAGATAGATTAGTATCTCTTCTCCCGGTTCTGCCTTTTGTAAAATAGATGTATTCGCCAGGTATTCTTTTATTCCTTGAAAAGCTTTCTCACATTCATCTGTCCATCTGAATTTTGTTCCCTTTTTAGTGTGTTGAAGAAATGTTTACATTTATCATATGATCACGAGATGAACCTTCCCAGCGAAGCTAAGAGTCCATTTAACTTTTGCACATCTTTTATTGTTGCTGGTGTTGGAATATCGCGAATTGCTTGCACTTTTTCTGGATCAACTTGTATTCCTTCCTTGGATACAATGTATCCTAAAAATAATTCTGACGCAACTCCAAAAATGCATTTTTCTGGATTCACCTTGATGTTAAAATGCCGCATCTGTTCAAAAATCTCCTTCAGATCTTGTACATGGTTTTTAGATTCTTTACTTTTTATCAACATGTCATCTACTTACACCTCTAATGTTTTGTGTATCCACTTTGCGAATACCTTCTCTACCATCCTTTGATATGTTGCTCCTACGTTTTGCAAACCAAATGACATTTTTGTTTAACAATATAACCCTCTTGGAGCGAAAAAAGCAGTATGTTCTTGATCTTCTTCGGCGAGAGGAATTTGGTTGTATCCTTTATACCTATCTAGAGAAGATATTATATCATTTCCGGCTGCTGATTCGACCATTTAAGGTATATCTGGTAAAGTAAAGCTATCTTTAGGACAAGCTTTGTTTAGATCAGTAAAGTCTATGCAAATTCTTATCCCATTATTTTTCTTTGGAACCACAACCATATTTGCTATCCACTCTGGGTATATTGCTTGTCTTATAATTCCGGCATCAAGCATTTTCTACAGTTCCTCTTCTATTTTGGGATGGTAAGTTGTTGCGATTTTTCTTATCCTTTGTTTAAATGGTCTTGCGTCTTTGTTGATCTCCAATTTATGACATGCAACTGATGGATCTATTCCAGGCATTTCATCCATGTTCCATGCGAAAATATCTTTATATTCTCGCAAGAGATTAACGGTTCTTTTTTCCTCATCTGTATCCATCTTAGTTCCAATTTTCAACATTTTAGGTTCTTCTTCAGTTCAAATATTTACTTCTTTTGTTGGTTCTGCTGCAGTGTAACTTGCTTCAGGTTCTCCCATTGGTGTTGGTTCTTTTATAATTTTCGCTGGTTTATCTCCTTCCTGCGAAATTTCGTTGGGTATTCCTTTCCCTTCTTCACCCGTCCTTCATAATTTTTTACTTCAATTTGATAACATAGTTTCGTACCTTCAATATCTCCCCTAATTTCGCAAATCCCATTTGGCATAGGAAACTTGATGCACCGATGTAATGTTGATGCTACAGCTTTGATTGTGCGTATCCATGATCTTCCCAACAACATGTTATATGGTGACCCCATATCCACCACACATAGTGTTATTTGTGTTTCAATTTCTCCTAGCGAAATTCTCACTGTTATTTCTCCTTTTGGTTTAGTTGTGGACTTGCCGAAACCATGAATATGATATGTTGGATGATACATTTCTTCATATTTGTATCCCATTCCTTTGTATGCATGAAAAAATATTACATCCACTAAGCTTCCCATATCTACCAAAGTTCTATTCACCGCCCATTCTTCCATAGATTTTGCTGATTTCTCCTTTTATTTTCGTATAGTTGTTACTGTGATTACCAAAGGAGATGTGTGGTTCAAATTTTCTTCTGGTATCTCTGCCGCTGTGAATGTAATTTTCTGTTTTTCCCAATCCTTCAATAGAGATATTTTTCTACCGTCATAATCTTCTTTCCTTAAAAATCTCGTTTATGTATCCTCCCTCTAATGTTTTCATGGAATTCATTGACCATCGTTTTTGTGATTACATTAAACTCCAATCTTCTTTTATTCTCATTGATCTTAACCATATTTTCTCCAATTAAGACTTTGGACTCCATTTAGAAATGGGTTTTGCTGAAACAGCTTTGTTCTTCCTATTATTTCTTCCTGATATCCCAAATGAATCTCTTGAGGAAACATTAGGGTAACTGAAATGTTGAAAACTCTGAGAGTTAGCCTTTCTTCAATTTGGAATATCATATATAGTCTTTACAAATTTATCTCTTCTTTTGTAGTTTGAGCGATTCTGAGAAAACTTCGTAGAAGCCTGATAAGCAAACTTTGAACTATCATTACAATAATTCTTTTGTTCATTTTTAGGATAATCATGTCCTGATTTAACATTGTTGAGTTCAATCAATTTTGCGGAAACACGTGCATCTATGGATTTTTTATTCCTTTTACGGAATCTGCATCCTCTTTACAAGTGTCCTTTATTTCCACAATAAGAGCAATGCTTAGTAACATACGAACCATGGGGTTTAGTGTTACCTTGATCTAGAATTTCTTCGATTGGAGTTTGACAGAATTTTCGTTTTCCATCTTTTGCTGAAGATGAAGGTGCTACAGATTTTTATTTTAGGGAAGAGCAATCTTTTGTGGCAACTTTTGAAGCAATTTCTTCAGCAGAGTCTTTAGGCTGTACAAACTTTGTCTCATGTTTAGCATTCAAAGTTTGTTTACCTTTGTATCCCAATCCTCGAGTGTCACGTGGAACTCTAGTTGACTTCAACATTGAGTCAAGTTGTTTTGTGCTACTATCGAACTTTTTTAAGTCCACTTTTAGACTCATATTCTCTTTTTCCGATATTTTTATTTTTTCGAGAGCATTATATAAATCAACCTTAAATTTATCAATTTGAACTTTATAATCAAGAGAAATTTCAGATTCGGTAGAATTACTTACCTTAGTGTTCTTTAGTTTCTCCAACTCTGTGTATAGTTTCCTTTCTCAATCATGACTTTCTTCGATTTGCTCTCTATAACTTCTCATGGCTCCAATATAATCTACCTCGTTGCTGATAATTTCTATATCCTCAAACATATCATCAAGTTCCTTTTTAAATCTTTCATTCTCTTCACGATGATTACAGTCGAGTCCCTTTGGCTCTGGAGCTTCTCGATTATCACCTTTTTGTTTTATGTATTCATCCGAGACTTCAAGATAAGTCTTACCATTGCTTACACGTTCTATATCCTTATATAGAATATCAAGTTCTCTTATAAGATTTTTATTCTCTTTGCAGAGTATATCACATTCAAGTGTCTTTGATTCTAAAGTTATTTCAGAATCCTTTTCGATAGTTGCTTGAAAAGATTTTTTCTCTTGATCCTTGGAACAATTACATCTATCAAAATTATTTTGTTCTTTATTCTATACACACTTTTGTGTTTTTTGAGAAGAATTTTTTTTCTTTTGTTTTAATAACTTTCTAAATTCTTGTGCAGTCGTATCAACACTGCAATTCTCAGTTTTTGTATCTGAAGAATAAGTCTTAGTTACAGCTTTAAGAGTAATACCCACTTCATTCTTGAATTGATTTTCAAGGTCAAAGATCTTTAATTTACCAACTAGAGCGCTTCAAGATAGTATGGAAAGATCATTAGCTTCCATGATGGCATGCTTTTTAGATTCATATCTTGGTGGTAAAGACCTTAGAATTTTACACACAATATCCTTATCTGAAATAGTTTTTCCTAAAGAATAAGAGGCATTCACTATTTCAGACAGTTTTTCATCAAACTCATCAAAGGTATCATCTTCATCCATACGAAGATTTTATCATTTAGAAGATAAGGTTATAAGCCTAGCTTCTTTTTCAGAGTCATTCCCTTCAAATACGATATTAAAAATATCCCAAACCTCCTTTGATGTTTTACACTTTGTTACATAATGATGGAGGTCTCGAGTTACATCATGTATAATGGCATTTAATCCATAAGAATTTTTCTTCGAAAGCAATTTTTCTTCATTACTGAATTCTTACAATTCCTTTAGTCTAAACTCAGTGGTTGAGTTGTCGACTAGTAATTTTGGGTGTACATACCCGTCAATAACTAAAACCCAAGTGTTAAAGTCGTGAGCTTGAAGAAAAGACTGCATAGCCATTTTCCACCGTAGATAGTCTGAGCCATCAAACCCTGGAGGTACGTTAACCGAATCAATTATCATTTGATTCACAAATTTATAGGTTGGATCACACCAAACACAGATTGTTAGATCTTTTCGTGTTTGCCTGCTCTGATACCAATTTAAAATACGAGGGTACCCAAATACACCACAATCTTTTATTTTGATCACAAACTATACAAGACCCACTGTGTATAAACCTCTTGGAGCAACAATCACTCAAGAAATATTTCAACACAATGTCCACTTGAAATAGGGTCAGTCCGAACTGGCCTAACACGTGAATTGTTATATCAGATAAGTGGAGAAATCCAATACACTCTGTGTGATTTTCTATGGATATGAATCGAGACAGTACTACGACAAAGTGTTCACTTGATAACTGAAACCTTATAAGATAAATATTAAGTGCCTAATTAACGTACAAGTATATTTACTTCAATTATAATATAAAAACAATTATAATGGTGAAATAAAGTAAAACACACACACCAGAATTTTGTTAACGAGGAAACCGCAAATGCAGAAAAACCTCGGGACCTAGTCCAGTTTTGAATATTCAATTGAATTAAGACGCTACAAAAAGTAAACCTGCAACTTCGTGTAGACAATACTAAGTAAACTAAAATCCTAGTTACTCAGCTTCAACAGTATTCTTTATATGATAATATCTAGAAGAACCAAAGTTTTCAGTAGATATTTAATACCTAATATCCTAGCAGAATTGACGTTCTCTTTAGGAGTAGATCTAGTATATCTTCTTAATGATTCACAACAACTTCTCCTCCAAATCTTGGAAATATTCAATCTTCGATTTAATCTTCAAAGTAACAATCCGCAAAAATACAAACTTGATTCCTTATTGATTTGTCGCACAGAACGGAGTCTGTTAACAATAGAAAATCAATGAATCTATCTTACGGATCTAGAAAGACTTAGATTCGTAGAAACATTGATATTTGATCTAGTTTGAGTGAGCCTTATATCAGAAAACAAGGTTCTCAAGAATAAACCAACTAGGTGCAATCAAAGATTCAACTACCGTTAGTCAATCAAATCAATACGAAAACTAAAGATAAACCGCAATATCTAGTTTCCCACCAACGGGTCATGGTAGAGCTTCTCAATCCAAAAGAAGATTTAAATTGAGCGGCCGTAAGAGATTTCACCTAATTAGATTACTCTCCTCTCCGATAGGCGGCTTCACCAGTAACAAAGACAAAAGAGGAAGTCTATGTCACGCAGGATTAGTTTGCTAGAAATGCAAAGTCAAAGTATTTATAGAAAAGGAAGTTTGGACACCAAGGAATTTCCAAAACCGAATTTGGTGGATTAATAAAAAATATCTTGAGAATATTTTCGGTTTTGGATTAATAACCGAATTAGGTATTAAATATCTATTGAAAACTTTGGTTCTTCTAGATATTATCATATAAAGAATACTGTTGAAGCTAAGTAACTAGGATTTTAGTTTACTTAGTATTGTCTACACGAAGTTGCAGGTTTACTTTTTGTAGCATCTTAATTCAATTGAATATTCAAAACTGGACTAGGTCCCGGGGTTTTTCTGCATTTGCGGTTTCCTCGTTAACAAAATTCTGGTGTGTGTGTTTTACTTTATTTCCCCACTATAATTGTTTTTATATTATAATTGAAGTAAATATACTTGTACGTTAATTAGGCACTTAATATTTATCTTATAAGGTTTCAGTTATCAAGTGAACACTTTGTCGTAGTATTATCTCGATTCATATCCATAGACAATCACACAAAGTGTATTGGATTTCTCCACTTATCTGATATAACAATTCACGTGTTAGGACAGTCCGGACTAACCCTATTTCAAGTGGACATTGTGTTGAAATATTCCTTGAGTGATTGTTGCTCCAAGAGGTTTATACACAGTGGATCTTGTATAGGTTGTGATCAAAATAAAAGATTGTGGTGTATTTAGGTACCCTCGTCTTTTAAATTGGTATCAGAGTAGGCAAACACGAAAAGATCTAACAATCTGTGTTTGGCGTGATCCAACCTATAAAGTTGTGAATCAAATGATAATTGATTCGGTTAACGTACCTCCAGGGTTTGATGGCTCAAACTATCTACGCTGGAAAATGGTTATGCAGTCTTTTCTTCAAGCTCATGACTTTAACACTTGGGTTTTAGTCATTGATGGGTATGTACACCCAAAAGTACTAGTCGACAACTCAACCATTGAGTTTAGACTAAAGGAATTGAAACAATTCAGTAATGAAGAAAAATTGCTTTCGAAGAAAAATTCTTATGGATTAAACGCCATTATACATGATGTAACTCGAGACCTCTATCATCATGTAACCAAGTATAAAACATCAAAGGAGGCTTGGGATATTCTTAATATTGTATTTGAAGGGAATGCCTATGAAAAAGAAGCTAGGCTTCTAACCCTATCTTCTAAATAAGAAAATCTTCGTATGGATGAAGATGATACCTTTGATGAGTTTGATGAAAAACTGTATGAAATAGTGAATGCCTCTTATGTTTTAGGAAAAACTATTTCAAAAAAGGATATTGTGTGTAAAATTCTAAGGTCTTTACCACTAAGATATAAATCTAAAAAGCATGCCATCATGGAAGCTAATGACCTTTCCAAACTATCTAGAAGCGCTCTAGTTGGTAAATTAAAGATCTTTGAACTTGAAAATCAATTCAAGAATGAAGTGGGTATTACTCTTAAAGCTGTAACTAAGACTTGTTCTTCAGATACAAAAACTGAGAATTGCAGTGTTGATACGACTGTACGAGAATTCAGAAAGTTATTAAGACAAAAGAAAAAGAATTCTTCTCAAAAAACACAGAAGTGTGTTGTGAATAAAGAACAAAATAATTTTGATAGCTCTAATTGTTCTAAGAATCAAGAGAACAAAGCTTTTCATGCAACTATTGAAAAGGATTCTGAAATAACTTTAGAATCAAAGACACTTGAATGTGATAAACTCTGCAAAGAGAATAAAAATCTTATAAGAGAACTTGATATTCTATATAAGGATATAGAACATGTAAGCAATGGTCAGACTTATCTTGAAGTCTCGGATGAATACAGAAAACAAAAAGGTGATAATCGAGAAGCTCTAGAGCCAAAGGGACTCGACTATAATCTTCGTGAAGAGAATGAAAGATTTAAAAAGGAACTTGATGATTTGTATGAAGATATAGATATTATCAACAATGAGGTAAATTATCTTGGAGACATGAGAAGTTACAAAGAGCAAATCGAAGAAAGTCATGATTGAGAAAGGAAACTATATACAGAGTTGGAGAAACTAAAGAACACTAAGGTAAGTAATTCTACCGAATCTGAAATTTCTCTTGATTATAAAGTTCAAATTGATAAATTTAAGGTTGATTTATATAATGCTCTCGAAAAAATAAAAATATCGGAAAAAGAGAATATGAGTCTAAAAGTGGACTTAAAAAAGTTCGATAGTAGCACAAAACAACTTGACTCAATGTTGAAGTCAACTAGAGTTCCACGTGACACTCGAGGATTGGGATACAAAGTTAAACAAACTTTGAATGCTAAACAGGACACAAAGTTTGTAAAGCCTTAAGACTCTGCTGAAGAAATTGCTTCAAAAGTTGCCACAAAAGATTGCTCTTCCCTAAAAGAAAAATATGTAGCACCTTCATCTTCAGCAAAAGATGGAAAACGAAAATTCTGTCAAACTCCAATCGAAGAAATTCCACATCAAGGTAACACTAAACCCCATGGTTCATATGTTACTAAGCATTGCTCTTATTGTGGAAATAAAGGACACTTGGAAAGAGGATGCATATTCCGTAAAAGGAATGAAAAAGCCATAGATGTACGTGTTTCCGCAAAATTGGCTGAACTCAATAATGTTAAATCAGGACAAGATTATCCTAAAAATGAACAAAAGAATTATTGTAATGATAATTCAAAGTTTGCTTATCAGGCTTCTACGAAGTTTTATCAGAATCTCTCAAACTACAAAAGGAGAGATAACTTTGTAAAGACTAGATCTGATATTCCAAATTGAATAAAGGCTAACTCTCAGAGTTTTCAACATTTCAGTTACCCTAATGTTTCCTCAAGAGATTCATCTGGGATTTCAGGAAGAAATAATAGGAAGAACAAAGCTGCTTCAGCAAAACCCATTTCTAAATAGAGTCCAAAGTCTTTTCTAAAGTCAATCAGGATGGTATCAAAATATAGTCACCTTAATGATAAGTTTCAATACTAATGACATTCGGAATATTGTATTAAACGTTCTTGAATAATTGAATGTATCTCCGTGTTGCCATCATTATATGAGATAGGTCTCATAATCGGTTAACTTTTATGATTTTGTGACTTTTGATTTAGCGGATTTCATATCTAACTTGTTGGGTTGCTTAATCAAATAATCATAAAAGGATGATGACAATTAATTCCATTTGTGAGTCACAATTATACTATTATCAATTTATTTCTCATAAGTTGTGTATATAGTATACATATGAGTCTTTGGTATTAGCTTATTACTATTGGCATGTAGGATCAGAATATCGCAAGAAGGACACACCTGCGAAGTTTTGTTAGCAACACATTGCGAGCGTCGCAGAATAATTTGAAGAATGACGCAACAGGTGACGGTAGCAAAAACATGATAAAAGTGTGACGATTCTAAGATGATTAGAGTGTTTGTGAATATTTGACAGTAGAACTCTTACGAGAATATCGCAAGTCATATCCTAAAATAAAGGACAGATTAGCTGTCATCCACTATGTAATTCTCTATATAAAGGGTTGAACAAGCGTAAGGAAGAGAGAGATCTTTTTCGAGTGTTGAGCAAGTCATTAGGAGAGAGAAACTCCAAAGCGGTTGTTAATTCTTTAACTTCATATTGTAAAAGTTGTAAGATTAATCAATAAAGTTTATGATTGTTGATCTAAAAATGATTTGATTGTATGAATTCTTGTGAGGGGTGTAGTGTGGGATTTCCTGCTACTACATATTGGCGCTAGAAACAGGGAAATAAGATTATCAAATCAAGAAAATTTGATTAGAGATTGTGGAGATTATTGTGAAAACTGTTTAAATCGAGAAAATGATAAAAGAAAACAACAAATTAATTGGAGAAAAGATGGTTAATATCAATGAGAATAAAAGAAGATTGGATTCTAATGTAATCACAAAAACGATGGTCAATGAATTCCATGAAAACATTAGAGGGAGGATACATAAACGAGATTTTGAAAGAAAGAAGATTATGACGGTAGAAAAAATATCTTCGTTGAAGGATTGGGAAAAGCAGAAAATTACATTCACAACGGAAGAGATACCAGAAAAAAATTTGAACCACACATTTCCTTTGGTAATCACAGTAACAGTTATACGAAAAGAAAAGGAGAAATCAGCAAAATCTATGGAAGAATGGGCGGTGAATAGAACTTTGGTAGATATGGGAAGCTCAGTGCATGTAATATTTTATCATGCATACAAAGGAATGGGATACAAAGATAAAGGAATGGGATACAAAGATAAAGAAATGTCTCATCCAATATATCATATTGATGGTTTCGGCAAGTCCACAACTAAACCAAAAGGAGAAATAACAGTGAAATTCGTTGGGAGAAATTGAAACACAAATAACGCTATGTGTGGTGGATATGGAGTCACCATATAACATGTTTGTTGGGAAGAACATGGATACACTCAATCAAAGATGTAGCATCAACATTACATCAGTGCATCAAGTTTCCCATGCCAAACGGGATTGGCAAAATTAGGAGAGATATTGAAGGTGCGAAACTATGTTAACAAATTGAAGTAAAAAATTATGAAGGACGAGTGAAGAAGCGAAAAGATCGCAGGAAGATGTCGAAAGAGGCAAAGAAAGAAGAGGAGTTTAAGATCTACATGATAAGATAAGAAGAAAGGAAAGGAATACCCAACGAAATTTCGCAGGAAGGAGATAAACCAGCGAAAATTATAAAAGAACCAACACCAATGGGAGAACCTGAAGCAAGTTACACTGCAGCAGAACCAACAAAAGAAGTAAATATTGGAACTGAAGAAGAACCTAAAATGTTGAAAATTGGAACTAAGATAGATACAGATGAGTCTACATGATAAGAGCAGAAGAAAGGAAAGGAATTCCCAACGAAATTTCGCAGGAAGGAGATAAACCAGCGAAAATTATAAAAGAACCAACACCAATGGGAGAACCTGAAGCAAGTTACACTGTAGCAGAACCAACAAAAGAAGTAAATATTGGAACTGAAGAAGAACCTAAAATGTTGAAAATTGGAACTAAGATAGATACGGATGAGGAAGAAAGAATCTCAATCTCTTGCGAGAATATAAAGATATTTTCGCATGGAACATGGATGAAATGCCTGGAATAGATCCATCAGTTGCATGTCATAAATTGGAGATCAACAAAGACGCAAGACCATTTAAACAAAGGATAAGAAAAATCGCAACAACTTACCATCCCAAAATAGAAGAGGAACTGCAGAAAATGCTTGATGCAGGAATTATAAGACAAGCAAAATACCCGGAGTGGATAGCAAATATGGTTGTGGTTCCAAAGAAATATAATGGGATAAGAATTTGCATAGCCTTTACTGATCTAAACAAATCTTGTCCTAAAGACAGCTTTTCATTACCAGATATACCTCAAATGGTCGAATCAGCAGTAGGAAATGATAGAATATATTCTCTAGATGGGTATAAAGGATACAACCAGATTCCTCTCGCCGAAGAAGATCAAGAACATAATGCTTTTTGCGTTCCAAGAGGGTTATATTGTTATACAAAAATACCATTTGGTTTGCGAAACGCAGGAGCAACATATCAAAGGATGGTAGAGAAGGTATTCGCAAAGTGGATACACAAAACATTAGAGGTGTACGTAGATGACATGTTGATAAAAAGTAAAGAAGCTAAAAACCATGTACAAGATCTGAAGGAGATTTTTGAACAGATGCGGCATTTTAACATCAAGGTGAATCCAGAAAAATGCATTTTTGGAGTTGCGTCAGAAATATTTTTAGGATACATTGTATCCAAGGAAGGAATACAAGTTGATCCAGAAAAAGTGCAAGCAGTTCGCGATATGCCAACACCAGCAACAGTAAAAGATGTTCAAAAGTAAAATGGACTCTTAGATTCGCTGGGAAGGTTCATCTCGCGATCATCTGATAAATGTAAACATTTCTTCAGCATACTAAAGAAGGGAACAAAATTCAGATGGACAGATGAATGTGAGAAAGATTTTTAAGGAATAAAAGAATACCTGGCGAATACATCTATTTTACAAAAGGCAGAACCGGGAGAAGAGCTGCTAATCTATCTTGTGACAACTTTACATGGATTAAGTGATGTGTTATTGCGAGTAGATGCAGGAGTTGAAAAACTAATTTACTACATCAGCAAGACGTTCAATGCAGCATAAAGAAATTATTCTAAGATTGAAAAGCTAATTCTAGCATTGGTTTATGCGACCTTTAAGCTCCGCATATATTTTCAGGCACATAAAGTTAAAGTGTTAACAAAGGTACCAATTGAATCAGTAATGAAGAAATCAAAAAGATTAGGAAGAGTAGAGAGATAGAATGCGCAAGTAGGACATTTCGAAATTAAATATGAAGTGTTATCTTCACCAAAGTCGCATGTTGTTGCAGACTTTTAAGCAGAATTTCCTTTAGAAGATGATGAAGCTGTTGAGAAGATGATGGATGTAGAAGAAGAACAAGGAGATCCAAAAGGCTTGTTAACAGAACCAAATAGATGGGAGATATTGGTGGATGGATCCTCAAATGGGGAAGGTAATGGAGTTGTAATTATCTTGATTTCACTAGAGGGAACAAAGATGGCTTTTTCATTTAGGTTGGAGTTCGCATCCACTAATAATGAAACAGAATATGAAGTTGTGGTACATGCCCTAAAATTCGCAATAATGAAATTAGAAAATCCTAGAATTACCAGTGATTCGCAGCTAGTCATTCGCCAGATAAAAGGAGAATACACAACAAATGAACCATCCTTGAAGAAATACAAGAAACTTGTTGAAGAATTGTCAGCGAAAATCCCAAAAATAAAATGGAGGCATATATCAAGGAAGGATAATAGGCTCGCAGATACTTATGCTTTCGTTTCAAGCATGATGACAGATCCAACTGCGAGATACATAAAGATTCAAACATTTTTATCTCCATCAATCAATAAAGAATATGAAGAAGAAGTAGATGTAATGATAGTAGAAGGTGGTGAAGAAGGGCCAAAAGACAATATCGCAGATTGGAGAACAGAACTTCATGCATATTTAGCAAGAGGGGAAATACCAAGAAACGGATTGGAGGCACACAAATTAAAGAGTCGTGCAACAAATTATGAAATAAGAGATAGGATATTGTATAGAAAATCATTTATTGGACCATCACTTAGATGTTTAACACGAGAAGAGGGAGATAAAGTGTTAAAAATGTTGCATAGTGGATATGATGGCAACCACAACGGAGGAAGATCTTTGGCATATAAAGCAAAAACACAAGGTTATTATTGGCCATATATGCATGAAGATGCAAAACAAGTATCAAGGTGTTGCGAAGATTTCCAGCGACATGGAAAGAGAATACATGCACCTGGAGCACCCTTATCATCCTCAACCAGTGTGTGGCCTTTTGGAAAATGGGGATTGGATATCGTGGGACCATTTGTACCCGGTTCTGGACAAAGAAGATATTTGATCATCGCTACATATTATTTCACAAAGTGGGGAGAAGTAAAGGTCGTACAGCATATTCGTGACAAAGATATTTTTACATTCATATTTGAAAATATAATTTGCAGATTTGGATTTCCTGCACAGTTGGTATCTGATAATAGAAAGAAATTTGAAGGAAAGAACATATAAATGTTACTTAATGCATTTAAAATGAAATGCGGAAAATCAACACCTCTTTATCCACATGCAAATGGGCAGGCAGAAGCAACTAATAAGAAAATCGCAGATATACTGAAGAAGAAATTAGAGGGACACCATAGGGCATGGTGCGAACAAGTACATAATGCAGTATGGGCTTACAACACAACTAGACGAGAAGCAACGGGAATGTCACCTTTTTGTCTAACATATGGGGTTGAGGCAGTGTTACCAACAGAAGTTGCTATACCCACGACAAAAAGAGAGGCATGGGAGAAGAATCTTAGTGCGGGAATGATCCTAAGCAAACTGGATGAATTAGAAGAGAAGAGAGAAAAATTGATGGATCCTGAGGGTAAAGATATTGGTCAAAGACTTGGTAGACCATGTAATAGATTATATTTAAAGAGATATTACCCGTGAGGAACTTTGAGAATCCCTAGTTGATGAAATGACGTATGATGCAACAAAGTAAGTATTAACAAAAAAAAAAAATTATGAAAAAAAAAAATACTGTGAGATTATTCAAGATCAAATTAAAATAAGAATGTGCGAAAATTTCGCAAGAAATGATCATTTAAGATCCATAATGGGACGAACCTTTATGGCGTACACCCTAGTTCACGAATAAAATTTCGCAAGAGGAAAATGTAAGACCTAAAGTACGTCATAGAAGGGGGTTATGTTGCATGGCACAGCGATAAGGTTACACCGCTGCTGGAACCTAGTCATGGAGATTTGGGGTCAATGAAAGCCCATCCAAGAGAGACACCTTGGATTATCAACTTGAGCATATGACTTGAGTTGGGCGACTAAGGTAATAAGAGCTCTCCTAAGGGGTGCAGAGTATGACCAAAGCGCCGAGGTACACGGTTGAGCCAAGAGTGCCCGGGGCGTATGAAACTACCCTGGCCATTCTTGGTTAGTCTTGGCTATGATGCACTCGGCCCGAAGAAAACCCCACTTAGGGTGCAGTCTCGTAACCGTAATCCATATAGGCAAAAGGGATAAGAGGCTGCAAACACAACTGGTTGTTGTTAAGACTGGATGGGAGGATCTAGTCTTGTATAGCCGATGTATGTTGATGTAGTTTTGAAGTGGTAAGTAAAGGGTTTGATTCTCGGACTCGTTGAGGTTTGATTTAAGACTTAAAAAAAATAGAAAACACTAAAAATAAAGATAATATATACAAAAGTTTGTCACAAGATCAAGAAGTACTGGGATTCAGGAATCCGCCAATTCTCATTCATGTGGTTCAACTAATAATTCTAGACATTCATAGCTCAAATATTAACAATTTATTGACTCTAATTCCTTGCCGAAAGTAGATTTTGAAAGTGATGACTGTAAATCTAAAGCATGAGACATCAATACACTTAAGAAACCATGACCCATCAATTGAAATAACAATCACTCAATAAAAATCATAAATCAATTAAAAATCAATGCAATAAGTCATAAAAGAATTAATAGAATTACCACACGCGTGAAGAATGGCTTCCTCTATCATCCCAGTGTTGGGGTTTAGCTCTTCATGGTGAAAACACACTCAAAATATTAATTCATGGTTGAAAAAGGTGTTTTTATTGAAGAAATTATTTAAGACAGAGTTTTGCAACACTGTAAATATGTTACAGAGTCACTGTTACAAAGAACGATAAATTTGAAGCGCAGCAGAATAAACGACTGTCTCTATGGGTCTGTTCTTCGTGTTCTTGAGAACGACACTTCTCTTCTGTCGTCTGCAACTCTTCTTCTTCCTCTTCACCTGCTGCTGCTGCAATTCTTCCGGCAGCGTGATTTTATGCCTCTACTATACCCCCAAACTCTCGACTCCTCTCTTATGACTCGGTAATCCATTTTTATACATAACAGCAACCCTATTGAACAAGAAAACTCCACAAATACCTCTTTTTTTTCCTCGGTCAAGTCACGATGTTATTTCCATTTTTATTTATTCTTTACGCGTCTTCTATTCCCTTTTATCCAGCTCAAACTTCTCTGTTTTACAAAATCAAATATCAGGAAATATATCCTTCCTAACTTTCCACGTAACTTCCTTAGAAATCCAAACTTCTTCCCGGGAATAACTATTATACCCTGTTTAGCTTCAACTCCGCGTAAATCAAATATTCTTCGGATCTCAAAGCCTTACCAACCCTGTTTCACTAAATCAGGCCCAATCCATTCCATATCCATGAAGAAAATCCGACAAAAACTACCCATTCTCGATCAAGATATTGTTGCATACGAGAGCCAACTTTCCCTGTTTCACCGAGGAAAATATGTTGCTTTTATTCGAATCCAAAATACATACCAAGCATAGTTCATCCAAACAGGTCCAAACCATCCAAAATCTTTGAAACATCCCGAGTAAATCTCACACAAAATAGATCCATGGAATCACGCACAAAGGCTGCTGAGATAAAATATTTTCCCGCCAAAATATATCTTTTGAAACGAAGAGGAAAGGACAGTCCCTATCCAGTGCAGGGGTGCCAATAGACATAAGGTGTAAATATCAATTAGAGTGCCCCTTATCAATGGAGTACCCCTTAGTAATTTAGGTGCCCCTTGTCCAAATGATGGGTGTAAATAGCAAACCTCCTAGGGTGCCTTTATAACTTTTCTTGGGTGCTTTCAATGCTTCTCTGAGACGTCTCCAACATACTTCCTAGGTACCTGCGGTACATCTTCTAGGTGCCTTTAGTAATTTTCTCGCGGCGGTCCAAATACCTCTTTTCGAACCAATTTCTCTGCACATGTTTATTTCTCCAAAAACACCTACAAAAACATAAAATAATCAAATAACTACAAAATCGAGCACTAACAATACACATAATTGAGGCCAAAATAGACACATAAATGCGTCTATCAAATACCCCCAAACTTATTATTTGCTAGTCCTCGAGCAAATCAAATCTAGAAAATAAAATCCTAACTCACTGTCGCAGGCATCGTTGATTGCAATTAGCGTATGCAATAAGCGTATAAACCCCTAGGCCGAGTTATAGTCTCGGGAGGGCTTACCAGAGATATACCCACAAAACCTTTTTTTTTTTCATACTCTAGCTATCTACGCAGAACCTTGGAAGGCACTAAAGAATCTCCTTGGTTGGCATACTTATTGAGTACAGGAGGAAATACCCTGATGCGAAATTCCAATTGTTGTACACGAGTTTGCACTCAAGCATACTAAAATTCATATATAAGTGACAGAGCTCTACTCAGATAGTCGCACTATGGACATCAATATCCGGAGTCAACAAATCACATGGATAGATTAAGAGATGGATATAGAAAAACATAGATGGTTTTGATGTTGACTAGGTGAACGGTGTTTCTCATATCTGTCTGAAGGCCACTGCCAAAATGAACCTATCCTAATGGACTAAGATACTGGTCTGACTAATATCAACCCATCTGGCATATACAAGGGAACCAATCGTCGATAATCTTAATTCTAGATCAACTCATCTAGCATATACAAGGGAACCAGCGGTCGATTTTATTGCAAAACCTTTTCATTCGATTTTTCATATATATATATATATATATATATATATATTTTGGACTGCATGATTTGATCTTTTGGATCCAAACGCATGCTTCTTGTCAGCAGATTACATGATAGTTCCCATGGATCCTGCGTTCCACGCTTGTTTAGGCGACAGAGACAGGGAAAACACACACATATTGCTATTCCCAAGTGTCATTTTTTTTTAATTTATTCTGTTTGGTCTAATTGGTCTGGTCTCCTTTTTTTTTTCTTTTTTTTTTCTTAGTAACTCAATCACTCTATTTCACCCTAGTAGTGGTAACAACTTGAATCGTGAGCCCCACCTAATCACTTAGAGAAACATATTTTAAAGAAAACAAAATAAAAACAAAAGTGAAAAGGACTCAACGAGATATGGCGAAACTACCATGTTATTTCTAACACCCGAGCTATGTGCTTTTATGAATAGACTCTTTAGATGTCTCCATCTAATCAGATTGGTTCCTCAACTCCTACAACTAAAATGCTTCCATCCACTTAGATTGGTTAGTGCCATCCTTAATAAACATAAATTTCTAGGCTCTGGAGTTTAATAATGCAACTAAAAAGTTTCTCCCATACCCCCAAACTTAAATCTAACATTGTCCTCAATGTTCTAAAGATAAAATTAAAAGCATGAACAAGGGGAAAATGTTACCATTTGAAGCAAAAGAGATAAGGAAAGATATTACCGTGTCGCATGAATATTGGGTTATCTCCCATGAAGTGCTAAGTTTAACGTCTTTAGCCAGAAATAAGTAAGAATTAATCACCTCGATTCATATAGCAATAGCCGAAACAACTGTGGATCATCTGCATGAAAAAGTGTTATCACAGACAAAAGGAAACTGCAACAAACCAAGAATAAACATAGCATACCCTTTCCTAGTTTCCTGTTTAAGACAACTACATATAGTTGTGGTTCAGGTTCAGGTTCCATAAAGGGGTCTAAATAAAATATTTTCATGGGTTGCACTTCCTCATAGCTAAGATCCAAAATATCAGGTTCTAAAGTCTGGAAAAATTTAGAAGCACACAATAATAACCTGAATAATTGAGGATCCTCTAACTCAATTATATTTGACTCACACAGTTGACCACAATGAGAGTGGTGGTCATTTTTAACCAAATGTGTCAATTTTATTCTCCTAAAATAATTAGGTTTAGTCTCAGTACTTAATAATTGACACATTTCAAATTCAAACGTTCCCACATTTGGAAGAAAAATATTTGGTGGGAAAACAAAATCAATCTGGGTATCATAGCCTGAGTAAACCACATCAACCAGAGGATGGATTTCTAACAACTGAACTTTTTTATGGACATCACTAGGTTCAGGAAGTGTATGAAGATAATCTTGTATAATGGTTAAGGCACATATTTCGAGTCCCAAGCGAGGGATATTTGTAAGATCTAAAGGTAAGGCACGGGGAGAATGATAGTCACCTACAAACTTAGAGTTTTGGGTGTCTCTAGATAGACTAGCTACAATTTCCCTAATTTCTAGATCATCAGAATCCTGAAAATGGTCAATTGCTTCTTGTAGGTCATATTCAGGTGACGCATCCTCATACATATTTAAAAGCTCTACGAGTTCATCTTCTTCGTCTAGGACTATTTTTTTTAAATCCTTGGACTCTAAAACAGTATTCTCAGGATAAACCCGTTCCTCTAAACCATTATCATATTCGTAATCAAAAGGAAATACTACATCATCTAAAACGGGGTTATCTCTAGTTAAATCCTCGTCCTTTTGAATAGGTGAATAATTATTAAAATTATTTGGATTTGAACTAGAAATAATATTATCATTATAAAGCTCAATTGGAGTAACAAATTCCTGATCACTATGCCTACATATTTCAGATTCTTCATCAACACTATCCTCATAATCATCATTATAACATGAAAATGGTGGAACTTCATCTAAACAAGTAGTGTCACCAATTCTAACCTCGTCTTCTTGATTATGTGAATAATTATCCTCGTTTTCAAGGGTACTATTGGAAACATGATAGGTGTTGTAAAACACCTAATTTAATATCTAGTATTTATGCTTTCTTTGCTATTTTCGTGTAAATTATGTATCTTATGTTTTGTTTTTGAGTACTTAGGTACTTTGGAGTCATTTGGATCAAAAGAGGAGAAAACATGGCAAAAGCGTTGGAGGCGGATTGTGTTTCATTATTTTCTTTTATTTCTTCATCTCTGTCTGAAAAGTATGCCAGCTTTAGTGATGCAAATTATGTCTGAAAAGCATGGATGCTTTAATGATGTTAAGATGTTGAAGAGAAGAAGTGGACTTGAGATGCAAGAGGCGGCTGCAGCTGGTGGAAGAGCATTCATTTGGAGCATAAAGGGGCAAAGCTATCATTTCCTAGGCGAATACTACCTGGAGCCCGGTAATGGTTAAGGGGAAGCTCTCTGGAGGAATACTAAACAAAGTCCAGTCAAAGTTAAAGGGAAACCCATTAAAGTGTTAATAAAACCTTGTTAGATACTCATGGCGCCTATCTAGATAACTGGGTATGTCATTGGGAGGCCCATGATGTATCCCAGATTAAGCCCAGCTTTATATCCTAACCCTAAGTCGAAAAGACATTTCTCCTCTCAATCATTAGCAACTGGAATTGAGAGAGAAAAGCAGCCATTGATGTTGTGTGCTGTGTCCGAGTGAAATCAAGAACAGAAAGGGGTTTCTGATGGAGGAAATGGATCTGATTCGAAGAAGTAAAAGAATAGGTTTGATGGCGCTGTTGAGAGGCAGATGGGGGTGATTGAGAAAAGCTTCTACTACTGAAATTGAGAGCCAAAGATCGAGAGATCTGATATTTGAATAGACAGTGGGTAAATGAAATTGATTCGATTTGTTGCTGCTCTTGAGATGAATTGGTTGTGGTGGTGAACTCAGGGAAGAAATTGGGTTGCTGTTAGTTCTGGTTTCGTCGGAATCCATGAAGGAGGACTGAATTGATTTAGGTTTTGAGAAGAGACTCACATGGGGATGATTAATGAAGTTGCAGCTGTTGAACTGGTGGTCTTAAAACAAGGTGTACTAAGATGAATCTGAGGTTGGTAAGGGATTGTGATAGAATCAGTGAAGGTGGTTGTACAAACTGCTGATGCCATGGACTACAAGGTCAGAGAAGGCGGTGAGAAGCTCTGGCTTGTTGAATGAGAAAGACTGTTTAGATGTATGTTTAGGTGGAGATTGCAAGTGAGGTGTTGATGGATAGAGAAGCAAGGAAGTGGCCCAAAGGGTAGCTGGAGTTGGTGGTGAATTAGGTTGTGTATGTACTAGCTGCAGTTTCAGATGGTTTTGGTTAGAAAGTTGGAGTGAGTCTCACGACAGATGATGGAGATGGTCGGGATATCAAAGCAACAGTTTGAAGTTGGTGGAAGGTTTGTTAAAGAAGATGCAGCTGTTGTGTGCCGAGTTGATAAGGATTGTTGAAGTTGGAGTTGCGCTTAGTGCTTTGCGATGATCAAAGGGAAGCAGTGAAGGCTTGGGAATGAAGAAACAAGCGTTGCAATGCAAGGGGTTGTGTTGCGATGTGTATTTGAAGTACAACTTGGTGATATATGTATGCTAGGTCTGTTACGGGGAAGACTTTACAAACTGGTTGAATTGGTGGAGTGAATTGGTGATTGTGTAGATGATACATCAGTTGGTGACACTGGAGACAATGAAGACAAAATGGATTTATAGCAGGTTATGGGCATGCAGATGTAGTCAACAAAGAGTCAGGAGATAGAGCAGGTGTTGGTGATAGGTTGATGCAATGCAGAGTTGCAGTGGATTTGATGAACTGACAGAGGTGGTGACTGCAATGGAAGCTAAGTTGTAGTTACATTACAGGGTTATGGTGTTGGTGCGAAAATGAGCTTGAGTATGTTGCAGCCAAGAAGGCTGTGAAGTAGTTGTTGACAAAATGAGTTGGAAGCATTGCAGGTTGGTTGCTGGCTTCATTAAGGTTACAGGGAAGGTTACAATGGTTGTGATAGTAAAGTTATGCTACTTGTAGAATGAAGGACAGGTTGTTGGATTTGTTGGCAGTGTGCAGGAGACTCAGCCATCATGGCTGGAGAGAAGAACAATGGTTGCAACAACCTTAGCCAAACCAACAATTGAGTTAGCCACCGACTCGGTTCTGAACTCAGCTAACTCAGTGACTGACTCACCCCTTGCTCCATTGACTGATGGTTGACCTGTTTGACCGTTAGTCAACAGTTAAGTATAACAGAATCTTGACGGAATATTCCATCAACAGAGGTGCATTTTCCGGCGACCAGATTCCGGCCAAAAACCCAGTTTTCCGACGAGCGTTTTTGGGAAAGATTTTCTACATGGGTTTCTCTCTCTCGTGGGCCGGGTGAATTTCCAACTAACGGACTTTGAAGACAAAACCTATTTTTGGGAGGAGAAAAAGCTATAAAAAGGAAGTTTTCTACACAATTAAAGGAAGAACGTTTTTTATTCTATTCTTGGAGCTTTTGCAGAGAACTACTTCTAGGGTTTGCTCTCTTTCATGTTTCATCTTATTTCTTTGAATATTATGATGATGAACTCCATGAATATGAGTAGCTAAATACAATAATTGGTTATGGGATAAAAGTTGATTTCTTCAAGCATGATTATTTGATTCTATGAATTAGTTTTGTCTCAATTTTATCGTTTGTGATTCATTATTTATATTATCATATGATTTGAATGCTAGTTTGGTTGAGTCCGGAATCAATTGGATTTGTTTTCATCTTTATAGCTATATTAGGGTTTTCAATACGTAAAAGTTGTTATCTCTGATTTTTAGTAGCATCTTGTGGTTAATACTTGTAGCGATACATATTTTTAATCGCATATGAATCATAACCTTTGTTAAAACGAATTAGTGCTTTTACACATTTGTTTGCATCGATTAGTCTTATTTCATAGAACTTATTGCTCTTAGGGAGTTAAATCTAATTGTGCTTTTACACTTTAGGTTGCTTTTTAAGAATATTTATCAATAGCATCTTTTAATGTTGTTTGTGATAAAATCAGGAAATAAACGGGATACTCTTGCGATCAAGATATCCTAGGACTTTTGATAATTGAGAGATTAAATACCAATTCTAATCATAGATGAAAAATACATGTTTATGAATGATACTATCCCTTAACCAATATCTTCTCCTTATTGATTATTCCAATTATTTACTTTGCTTTATTTAGTATTATTACTTTGATAAAAACAAAAACACACTTTGGGTTAATTGGTTACTTAAGAATCTGAAAATTGCATAACAACAATCGCCTCTCTGTGGATACGAACTCTTTCTTATCGAATATTATATTCATATTAGTTAAGTGAGGAAGTGAATTATTTTTGACGCATACGACACGCATCAAATTTTTGCGCCGTTGCCGGGGAGGCATTCGGCTTGTTATCTAGTTTTTAGTTTCTTTTTATTTTTCTGCTTGCATACTTGTTTTTCGTTTCTCGTCTTGTTTCTCACTTGTTTGCGAGAATTGTTTTTCAGGTACCTAATCTCTGGCTTCTAAAGATTGAAATTATCCAAGGTGCGGGATAGCTACTCGAAAAGGCACAATACTCCAACCAAGGCAAGGCACGACGGAAGAACACGACTTGGAAGTAGAACACGAAGCTCTTCGGAAAGAAGGAGAGGAAGTAGAACACGATATTCCTTTTGAAGAAGAAGGAGAAGGAGAAGAAGCAATGGGTGACCCTGCAAATCGTTCACTTAAAGACTTAGCTTCTCACAAGATGGATATACAGCAAGGTTGCATTCAAACCAACTCCACTTTTGAAATCAAGCCGGGACTTCTTAGAGAATTACCAAAGTTCCATGGTTTGGTGAATGAAGATCCAAACAAGCATCTTATGGATTTCCACACCATTGTCATGGCTATGCTCCCAGCAAATATGGAGGTGGATGGTTCTATGTTGAAGGTTTTTCGATTCTCATTGGAAGGTAATGCTAAGGATTGGTTATACTACTTGCCTTCCGGGAGTGTTACAACTTGGAATGGGCTCAAGAAACTCTTTCTAGAGAGATATTTTCCTGCATCTAAGGCTACTCAAATTCGCAAGGAGATTTGCGGAATGAAGCAAAATGTCGGTTAATCGTTATATGATTGTTGGGAATGATACAAGAGGTTGGTGGCCAGCTGTCCTCATCACCAATTTAGTGACACTATGATCATCCAATACTCCTATGAAGGACTCCAATCAAGTGATAGGAATCTTATCGACGCAGCGGGTGGTGGTGCACTAGTGAGCAAGACGGTGGCACAAGCTAGAGATTTGATTGAAAACATGGCAGCAAACTCTCAACAATTCTTGAGTCTTGGTTCGGATGTGCTTCTTCGGCGAGTCAATGAAGTGAGCGAGGTGGAGGAACTTCGTCAACAAATGGGAAACATCACAGCAATGCTACAACAAGTTTCAGCCGCGGTGATACCAAATTCTCATGGGTATGAAGACGTCAATGAGAAATCTAATGCGGTTTTTCCAAATCATCCAAGACGGTATGATCCTTATTCCAATACTTACAATCTGGGATGGAGAGATCACCCCAATTTTTGCTATGCGAACAAGCAAGGAGCGGTTCAACAACCTACTTTCAACAATTCGGGTGGATTTCAACCTCAACAACAACAATTCCAGCCGCGTCAACAATTTCAACAATCTCAATTTCAACAATAACAACCTTAAAATTAGGGGTCAAGTATGGAAGAGTTGATGAAATCTTTTATGCAAAGAACGGAGAGCACGATGAAAGAGTTGCAAACCCAAGTTGGTTCTATGACTCTTGAGATGAACCAATTGAAGGCACAAAATAGTGGGAAACTCCCTTCTCAACCTATAAACCCAAAAGAGGGTGTCAATGCGATTACATTGAGAAGTGGTACACAACTTGTGCAACCCGAAGTTGCTGATTCGGGCAAGGTGGAACCACCAAAGGAACTTGTTTTGGAGGAGAAGAATGAGGATTCTCCCCAAACTTCTGCGGTACCTATTCCTAACTCTAAAAATCCTATTCATACTTATGTCCCTCCTTTACATTTTCCTCGCAGATTTGCAAATTCTAAGAAGGAGGCACTAGAAAAGGAGATTTTAGACGTTCTTAAGAAGATTCATGTGAACATACCACTCATTGATGCTATTAAGCAAGTTCCAAAGTATGCCAAAGTGTTGAAGGACTTGTGTACCAATAAGCAAAGGCTCAAAGGTAATGAAGTGCTTAGTGTGGGGGAGAATGCTTCGGAAATCTTACAACACAAACTCCCACTGAAATGCAAAGACCCGGGCAGCTTTGACATCCCCGTCACAATTGGTACCACTACATTTAACAAAGCAATGTTAGACTTAGGTGCATCCGTTAATGTTATGCCTGCATCTATGTATAAGTCGCTTGATTTAGGTCCTCTCAAAAAGGCTGAAATTGTGTTGCAATTATCTGATCGTTCTAATGTCTACCCTATGGGTATTGTTGAGGATGTTCTTGTGCAGGTTAATCAACTAGTATTTCCAGCAGATTTTTGTGTCTTAGAGATGGATGAAGGTTCACCGGACTCGTCTCTTCCATTGCTACTTGGGCGTCCCTTCATGAAAACGGCGAAGACCATTATTAATGTGGATAAGGGAACGCTAACTATGGAGTTTGATGGGGAAGTAATACGTTTCAACATTTTCGAGACGATGAGATATCCTAGTGATGTCTACTCTTGCTTCTCCGTTGATGTTATGGATACTTTGGCACAACAAATGTTTGAATTGAATGGTGAAGATTCTTTGGAAACCGTTCTAACTACATCCATTGATAATGGTGTAGAGTGTGGTATTGAGGTTAAATAAGCCCTTGGTGATCTCAATTCACTACAAGGATGCCCGGAAACTCATAATATCTCTTTTATTTCTTTACCATGCAGTGATAAAAAACTTTTACCCTCTATTGTTAAATCTCCAAAGTTAGAATTGAAACCTCTTCCTAGTCATTTAAAGTACTTGTACTTGGGTGAAAATGAAGAGTTGCCTGTGATTGTTTCTAACGATCTTAGTGAATTACAGGAGCAAAAACTTCTAAGGGTGCTAAGGAAGCACAAGACGGCCATAGGATGGACAATTGCCGATATCAAGGGTATAAGCCCTGCCGTTTGCATGCATAAGATTCGTTTGGAGGACGATGCAAAGCCTACAAGGGAAGCGCAGCGTCGTTTGAACCCCCCAATGATGGAAGTTGTGAAAAAGGAGATACTCAAGCTTTTGGAAGTGGGTGTTATCTACCCCATATCCGATAGCAAGTGGGCGAGCCCGGTACAAGTTGTACCAAAGAAATCAGGTGTGACCGTGGTAGAGAATGATGAGAATGAACTTGTCCCAACTCATGTGCAAACCGGTTGGAGGGTTTGTATTGATTATAGGAAATTGAATGCCACTACTAGAAAAGATCACTTTCCATTGCCTTTTATTGATCAAATGCTTGAACTTTTAGCTGGAAACTCTTATTATTGCTTTGTTGATGGCTATTCAGGTTATAATCATATTGTGATAGCGCCGGAGGATCAAGAGAAAACCACTTTCACTTGTCCTTTTGGTACTTTTGCTTATCGAAGGATGCCTTTTGGCTTGTGCAATGCTCCAGCTACTTTTCAAAGGTGTATGGTAAGTATATTTTCGGAATATGTTGAAAACATAATCGAAGTGTTCATGGACGACTTTAGTGTCTTTGGTGATTCATTTGACCTTTGTTTGAACAATTTGTCACTAATCCTTGAACGATGTGTTGAAACAAATCTTGTGCTTAATTGGGAGAAGTGCCATTTTATGGTAACTCATGGCATAGTTTTAGGCCATATAGTATCTTCTAAAGGCTTGGAAGTTGATAAATCTAAGATAGACCTTATTCGTGCTCTAACCCCTCCCACTACGGTGAGGGAGATACGCTCTTTTCTTGGTCATGCAGGTTTTTATCGTAGATTCATCAAGGATTTTTCCAAGATAGCATCACCACTTTGTACCTTATTACAAAAAGATGTGGTTTTTAATTTTGATGAGAAGTGTGTGGCGGCATTCAATCGTTTGAAAGAACTTTTGATCTCATCCCCTATCATTAAACCACCGGATTGGAGCAAGCCTTTTGAGCTCTTGTGTGATGCAAGTGATTATGTGGTTGGTGCGGTGCTTGGTCAGCGTGTGGGGAAGATACCTCATGCTATTTATTATGCTTCTAGAACGTTAAATGAGGCCCAACAAAACTACACTACCACTGAAAAAGAGTTATTAGCTATTGTTTTTGCTTTGGAAAAGTTTCTCTCTTATCTAATTGGTACAAAAGTTGTTGTCTTTTCGGATCATGCAAAGACTTAGGTACTTGCTTACAAAGAAAGAGGCGAAACCGAGGCTCATACGATGGATTTTACTCTTGCAAGAGTTTGATATTGAAATCAAGGACAAGAAAGGAATTGAGAACACCGTTGCGGATCATTTGAGCCGTCTTGCTGTAGACAAGGAAGCTATCCCATTGCGTGAAAGTTTCCCGGATGAGAAACTATTCTCAATTGCATTTGCGGAACCATGGTATGCGGATATTGTGAACTATTTGGTGTCTAAACAAATCCCAAAGAACTTGTCTCGTGCTGAGAGGGACAAACTTAAGAGGTTAGGAAACCAATATATATGGGATGATCCATACCTATGGAAACATGGCAGCGACCAAGTAATAAGAAGGTGCGTTCCCGAATCTGAATTTAACTCTATCTTGTCTTTTTGTCACTCCTATGCTTGCGGAGGACATTTTGGGAGTAAAAGAACAGCTCACAAGGTACTTGAAAGCGGTTTTTATAGGCCAACTCTATTTAAGGATGCACATATATTTTGCACAACTTGTGATAGGTGCCAAAGGACAGGCAATCTAGGTGCCTGAAATCAAATGCCACAAACTTTTATTCAATTTATTGAAGTTTTTGATGTATGGGGTATAGATTTTATGGGTCCTTTTGTCAACTCTCATGGGAATTTTTATATCTTACTTGCTGTTGATTATGTCTCGAAATGGGTGGAAGCTAACGCCACCCCAACTAATGATTCTAAAGTGGTTTCAGATTTTGTGCAAGCTAACATTTTTGCAAGGTTTGGAATTCCAAGAGCCATAATTAGCGATGGGGGTTCTCACTTCAAAAACAAGTTCTTACAAGGATTGTTGAAGAAGTACAATGTGTCGCACAAGATTGAAACACCTTATCATCCCCAAACCAATGGACAAGCCGAGGTGTCGAACCGAGAGGTGAAATCCATACTAGAGAAGACGGTGAATCCAACAAGGAAACATTGGAGCATGCGACTTAATGATGTGTTGTGGGATTATAGAACCGCATACAAAACACCTATTGGGATGTCTCCCTTTAGGCTTGTGTATGGTAAACCTTGTCACTTACCCATGGAGATTGAACATAAGGCATTTTGGGAGATTAAGCAATGCAATATGGAGCTAGATGGGGCTGGAAAGAAAAGGAAGTTACAACTCCAAGAGCTAGAAGAGTTACGCAATGATGCATTTGAAAGCTCGCACATTTACAAGGAGAAAACTAAGGCATTTCATGATTCTATGATTTCTAGAAAACAATTTTGTGTTGGGCAGAAAGTGCTTTTGTTTAATTCTCGCTTGCAATTATTTCCGGGTAAATTAAGGTCACGTTGGATCGGACCTTTTATTGTTACTAATGTGTTTTCTCATGGTGCAGTAGAAATTCGTAGTATAGCTACAGGAAAGGAGTTTAAAGTGAATGGACACCGGTTGAAACCATATTATGAGAACTTTACTTCCGAAGTTGTGGAAGGTGTGAACTTTGTGGATGCACTCCCTCTGGAGGAGTCTTAGCAAACAAGGAGTACGTCGGGCTGACGACTTTAAACCAAGCGCTAAGTGGGAAGCAACCCACCGGTTTTGTATCTTTACCCTTATCTTTTTATTTTATGCATTTGATTTTATCTTTATTTTTTCTTATTTTTGCATATCATTTGCGGGATTTCCCACCTTGAACTCTCTTTGGATGATTCAATTTTACATTGAGGACAATGTAAAGTTTAAGTGTGGGGGAGCATTTATATGTTTGTATAGTTTGTTTTAGTGTGTTTTATGCATTTAAATATGTTTGTATAGTTTGTTTTAGTGTTTTTTATGCATTTAAAAAAAAATATCAGAAAACTAGAAAAACCAAGAAAAAATTTGTGCTTTTTGAACTCCGAAATCTAGAAACTTGTGCTTTTAGGATGACACCATTAGTGGATGGAACCATTTTGAATACAGGAGTTGAGGAACCAATTAACTAAAAGGGACGAACATAGCTCATAATCATAAATACCATGATAGTTGTTACCATATCTCGGAATATCACCATATCGCATTCTATTTTTATTTTTCCATATTTATCTATTGTTCTCTAAGTGCTTTGGTGGGTCACTAAACATCGACGTGTTATTACTGCTAGGATGAAATAGAGTGATTGAGTTACTAGAAAAATAAAAAAAATGAAAAAATATATGAAAAGAAAAAGAAAAAAAAAAGAGACCGACCAATTAGACCAAACGGAATAAATGACACTTGGGAATAGCAGTATGTGTGAAACGTAGTCCCTGTCTCCGTCGCCTAAACAAGCGTGGAATGCAGGATCCAAGGCAACTATCATGTACTTGCTGACAAGAATCATGCTCTTGGATCCAGTTTGATCCAATCATGTTGTCTTAAAAAAAAGAAGTGAAAAAAAAATAATAAGAAAAAAAAAGTGAAAAAGAAAAGAGAAAAGAAAGTATTATATGTGGTTGAATAAAGTCACTCCTGGTTCCCTTGTATATGCTAGTGAGTTGATGTAGAATTCATACCAAGTAGCTCAATCCAATAGGAATAGGTTCATCTTGGCAAAGGACCTTCGATGATATGGGAAACATCGATCAGTTGTGAGCATTCGCCAACATCTACATCTATATCCATCTTCTTAATCTTTTCATTGTGATTGTGGTTTGTTAGTTTCCGAGTATTGTGGCTTATTCGACTATCTAATTAGAGCTTTATTTACTAATACTTGAATTGAATTTGCAAGGTACCTCCTCCTGCAGTCATTTTGGATTCATTCATTGATTTGTCACAAATAGACGGAGTTGGAAATATAGGTTTTGTAGGCAGACCTCTTGTAAACCTTCACGAGACTAAAACTCGTCCACTAGGGACACCTAGGGGTTCAAAGGCTTGTTATTTATGCTTAAAGTGACCGTTGCCTCGACGAGACGGAGTTGTATGTATTTGTTTTTGTTTTGTTTGATTTGGTCGAGGACTAGCAAAGTCTAAGTGTGGGGGAATTTGACAGGTGTTGTAAAACACCTAATTTAATATCTAGTATTTATGCTTTCTTTGCTATTTTCGTGTAAATTATGTATCTTATGTTTTGTTTTTGAGTACTTAGGTACTTTGGAGTCATTTGGATCAAAAGAGGAGAAAACATGACAAAAGCTTTGGAGGCGGATTGTGTTTCATTATTTGCTTTTATTTCTTCATCTCTGTCTGAAAAGTATGCCAGCTTTAGTGATGCAAATTATGTCTGAAAAGCATGGCTGCTTTAATGATGTTAAGATGTTGAAGAGAAGAAGTGGACTTGAGATGCAAGAGGCGGCTGCAGCTGGTGGAAGAGCATTCATTTGGAGCATAAAGGGGCAAATCTATCATTTCCTAGGAGAATACTACCTGGATCCCGGTAATGGTTAAGGGGCAGCTCTCTGGAGGAATACTAAACAAAGTCCAGTCAAAGTTAAAGGGAAATCCATTAAAGTGTTAATAACACCTTGTTAGATACTCATGGAACCTATCTAGATAACTGGGTATGTCATTAGGAGGCCCATGATGTATCCCAGATCAAGACCAGCTTTATATCCTAACCCTAAGTCGAAAAGACATTTCTCCTCTCAATCATTAGCAACTGGAATTGAGAGAGAAAAGCAGCCATTGCTATTGTGTGCTGTGTCCGAGTGAAATCAAGAACAGAAATGGGTTTCTGATGGAGGAAATGGAGCTGATTCGAAGAAGTAAAAGAATGGGTTTGATGGCGCTGTTGAGAGGCAGATGGGGGTGATTGAGAAAAGCTGCTACTACTAAAATTGAGAGCCAAAGATCGAGAGATCTGATATTTGAATAGACAGTGGGTAAATGAAATTGATTCGATTTGTTGCTGCTCTTGAGATGAATTGGTTGTGGTGGTGAACTCAGGGAAGAAATTGGGCTGCTGTTAGTTCTGGTTTCGTCGGAATCCATGAAGGACTGAATTTATTTAGGGTTTGAGAAGAGACTCAGATGGGGATGATTAATGAAGCTGCAGCTGTTGAACTGGTGGTCTTAAAACAAGGTGTACTGAGATGAATCTGAGGTTGGTAAGGGATTGTGATAGAATCAGTGAAGGTGGTTGTACAAACTGCTGATGCCATGGACTACAAGGCTGTAGAAGGCAGTGAGAAGCTCTGCTGTTGAATGAGAAAGACTGTTTAGATGTATGTTTAGGTGGAGATTGCAAGTGAGGTGTTGATGGATAGAGAAGCAAGGAAGTGGCCCAAAGGGTAGCTGGAGTTGGTGGTGAAGTAGGTTGTGTATGTGCTAGCTGCAGTTTCAGATGGTTTTGGTTAGAAAGTTGGAGTGAGTCTCTGACAGGATGATGGAGATGGCTGGGATAACAAAGCAACAGTTTGAAGTTGGTGGAAGGTTTTTTAAAGAAGATGCAGCTGTTGTGTACCGAGTTGATAAGGATTGTTGAAGTTGGAGTTGCAGTTAGTGCTGCAGTGATCAAAGGGAAGCAGTGAAGGCTTGGGAATGAAGAAAGAAGCAGTTGCAATGCCAGGGGGTTGTGTTGTAGTGTGTATTTGAAGTACAGATGGTGATAGATGTATGCTAGGCTGTTACAGGGGAAGACTTTACAAACTGGTTGAATTGGTGGAGTGAATTGGTGATTGTGTAGATGATACATCAGTTGGTGACACTGGAGACAATGAAGACAAAATGGATTTATAGCAGGTTATGGGCGTGCAGATGCAGTCAACAAAGAGTCAGGAGATAGAGCAGGTGTTGGTGATGGGTTGATGCAATGCAGAGTTGCAGTGGATTGGATGAACTGACAGAGGTGGTGACTGCAATGGAAGCTAAGTTGTAGTTACATTACAGGGTTATGGTGTTGGTGCACAAATGAGCTTGAGTATGTTGCAGCCAAGAAGGCTGTGAAGTAGTTGTTGACAAAATGAGTTGGAAGCATTGCAGGTTGGTTGCTGGCTTCATTAAGGTTACAGGGAAGGTTACAATGGTTGTGATAGTAAAGTTATGCTACTTGTAGAATGAAGGACAGGTTGTTGGCAGTGTGCAGGAGACTCAGCCATCATGGCTGGAGAGAAGAACAGTGGTTGCAACAGCCTTGGCCAAACCAGTCAGCTGAGTTAGCCAGCTGACTCGGTTCTGAACTCAGCTAACTCAGTGACTGACTCACCCCTTGCTCCATTGACTGATGGTTCACCTGTTTGACCGTTAGTCAACCGTTAAGTATAACAGAATCTTGACGGAATATTCCATCAACGGAGGTGTATTTTCCGGCAACCGGATTCCGGCCAAAAACCCAGTTTTCCGACATGCGTTTTTGGGACAGGTTTTCTACATGGTTTTTTTTTTTTGGTAAGTCAAAAAATTAAATTAATGAATAGCCAAATACAATAGAAATTAACAAGAAAGAGGCAGTAAAACCTCCTCCCTTGTCAACTAATTGAAACGAAAATGAGTTACATTAGGGAATTCAACCGCATTTAAGAACTCCGGTCTACCATTGTAGTGTATTCCCACTTCTTTATCCAGGTAACAACCTTTCTTAGCCATCTTGTCCGCTGCAAAGTTAACTTCCCTATAAGAGTGAACAAATCTTATTGAATCGTATCTCACACTCACTTCTAACCAAAGATTTTCTTGAAAACCACGGTAAAGTTGAGTTTTTAAAAGCTTCCAAAGACACTTGAAGAGTCCGAGCGAATGCGATGCGTTTGACTCCCCATCTTGTAGCCCATTCCATACCAATAATGACTCCATATAACTCCGCCAGATAATTGGTAGTAGTACCCAAACCAATAGACAAAGCTCCCAGAACATTGCATGACGAGTCCCTAGCCATCACCCCTGCACCAGCTCTGCCCGGGTTCCCCCTCGAAGCCCCATCACAACAGATTTGAAACAGATTTTCTACATGGGTTTCTCTCTCTCGTGGGCCGGGTGAATTTCCAACTAACGGACTTTGAAGACAAAACCTATTTTTGGGAGGAGAAAAAGGCTATAAAAAGGAAGTTTTCTACACAATTAAAGGAAGAACGTTTTTTATTCTATTCTTGGAGCTTTTGCAGAGAACTACTTCTAGGGTTTGCTCTCTTTTATGTTTCATCTTATTTCTTTGAATATTATGATGATGAACTCCATGAATATGAGTATCTAAATACAATAATTGGTTATGGGATAAAAGTTGATTTCTTCAAGCATGATTATTTGATTCTATGAATTAGTTTTGTCTCAATTTTATCGTTTGTGATTCATTATTTATATTATCATATGATTTGAATGCTAGTTTGGTTGAGTTCGGAATCAATTGGATTTGTTTTCATCTCTATAGCTATATTAGGGTTTTCAATACGTAAAAGTTGTTATCTCTGATTTTTAGTAGCATCTTGTGGTTAATACTTGTAGTGATACATCTTTTTAATCGCATATGAATCATAACCTTTGTTAAAACGAATTAGTGCTTTTACACGTTTGTTTGCATCGATTAGTCTTATTTCATAGAACTTATTGCTCTTAGGGAGTTAAATCTAATTGTGCTTTTACACTTTAGGTTGCTTTTTAAGAAGATTTCTCAATAGCATCTTTTAATGTTGTTTGTGATAAAATCAGTAAATAAACGGGATACTCTTGTGATCAAGATATCCTAGGACTTTTGATAATTGAGAGATTAAATACCAATTCTAATCATAGATGAAAAATACATGTTTATGAATGATACTATCCCTTAACCAATATCTTCTCCTTATTGATTATTCCAATTATTTACTTTGCTTTATTTAGTATTATTATTTTGATAAAAACAAAAACACACTTTGGGTTAATTGGTTACTTAAGAATCTGAAAATTGCATAACAACAATCGCCTCTCTGTGGATACGAACTCTTTCTTATCGAATACTATATTCATATTAGTTAAGTGAGGAAGTGAATTATTTTTGACGCATACGACACGCATCAAAAAACTATATTGGAAATTAAGATTATTTCGAGCAAGTCTTTCGTTCCTCATCTTATATGTACTTTCAGCTAGTATCTTGAGAGACTCTTCTAGAGAACGAATAGGACCATGATGATCATAAGGACTAGTTTTTAACTGTTTAATTAAGTCGTCCAAAGACGAGGAACTAGTACTATGATATTTCTCATTTTTTTGCTCGTAAGACCGGTGCACGTGCGGATAGTAATTGGGCTCACCATGGTATGGGCCATAACCTTGAATAGGTCGGTGCTCCCAAACACTATCCACACTATGGCCGTAAAAATAATAATGTCCATGTTGAAAATCAGTCGGGTATTCACTGTACTAGCTATTATAATACCAATTCGACATTTTTACGTGCACGTGCAAATGCAAATGCTAGGGTTAACTATTTCGGGTAGGCTTGGGTTACCTTTAGCAAAATATACCTACATTCAAAGACTGGTCAAAGGTACGAGGCTAAGGCTTGTGGTGTTTCGGATGATAACGCCCAAAGGGTTCACCGTACTAAACCACATGTTTTCCTACTAATCGGTGCCAGACGATGCAATATGAAGTGCACATGTGCGTTCGTGTTTTTTTTTTTATATTAACAAATATATACAAATAAACAAACAAAAATAAACATTCCAAAAATAAAAGCTAACAAAAATAAAAGTTCCAAAAATTGGGATTTTCTGCTCTTTTAGGCAAGTCCAACTTTCCACCTTTAGTTTCCAGCAAAACCTGCACACCAAAAACAAAAATACCCAAGACGTAAAATGGAACAAAAAATAATCTAAAAATAAAAATAAACAAAATATATAAAAAACCTAAAAAAAATAAATGCAAAACCTAAAACCTAAACCTAAATACAAGTCCGCGTCGACGGCGCCAAAAACTGATGTATTTTTGAAGAGGTAAGTAAAGGGTTTGATTCTCGGACTCATTGAGGTTTGATTTAAGACTTCAAAAAATAGGTAACACTAAAAATAAAGATAATATATACAAAAGTTTGTCACAAGATCAAGAATTACTGGGATTGAGGACTCCACCAATTCTCATTCATGTGGTTCAACTAATAATTCTAGACATTCATAGCTCAAATATTAACAATTTATTGACTCTAATTCCTTGCCGAAAGTAGATATTGAAAGTGATGACTGTAAATCTAAACCATGAGACATCAATACACTTAAGAAAGCATGACCCATCAATTGAAATAACAATCACTCAATAAAAATCATAAATCAATTAAAAATCAATGCAATAAGTCATAAAAGAATTAATAGAATTACCACACGCATGAAGAATGGCTTCCTCCGTCATCCCAGTGTTGGGGTTTAGCTCTTCATGGTGAAAACACACTCAAAATATTGATTCATGGCTGAAAAAGGTGTTTTTATTGAAGAAATTGTTTAAGACAGAGTTTTGCAACACTGTAAATATGTTACAGAGTCATTGTTACAAAGAACGATAAATTTGAAGCGCAGCAGAATAAAAGACTGTCTCTACGGGTCTGTTCCTCGTGTTCTTGAGAACGAAACTTCTATTCTGTCGTCTGCAACTCTTCTTCTTCCTCTTCACCACCTTTGTCTTTAATTCTTCCTAAGCAGCGTTATTTTATGCCTCAACTATACCCCAAACTCTCGAATCCTCTCTTATGACTCGGTAATCCCTTTTTATACATAACAGCAACCCTCTTGAACAAGAAAACTCCACAAATACCTCTTTTGTTTCCTCGGTCAAGTCACGATGTTATTTCCATTTTTATTTCTTCTTTACGCATCTTCTATTCCCTTTTATCCAACTCAAACTTCTCTGTTTTACTGAATCAAATATAAGGAAATATATCCTTCCTAACTTTCCACGTAACTTCCTTAGAAATCCAAACTTCTTCCCGGGAATAACTATTATACCCTGTTTAGCTTCAACTCCGCGTAAATCAAATATTCTTCGGATCTCAAATCCTTACCAACCCTGTTTTACTAAATCAGGCCCAATCCATTCCATATCCATGAAGAAAATTCGACAAAAACTACCCATTCTCGATCAATAAATTATTGCAGACGAGAGCCAAATTTCCCTGTTTCACCGAGGAAAATATTTTGCTTTTATTCGAATCCAAAACACATACCAAGCATAGTTCATCCAAATAGGTCCAAACCATCCAATATCTTTGAAACATCCCGAGTAAATCTCACACAAAGCAGATCCAGGGAATCACGCACAAAAGCTGCTGAGATAAAATATTTTCCCGCCAAAATATATCTTTTGAAACGAAGAATAAAGGACAGTCCCTATCCAGTGCAGGGTTTCCAATAGCCATAAGGTGTAAATATCAATTAGAGTGCCTCTTATCAATGGAGTACCCCTTAGTAATTTAGGTGCCCCTTGTCCAATTGATGGGTGTAAATAGCAAAACTCATAGGGTGCCTTTATAACTTTTCTTGGGTGCTTTCAATGCTTCTCTGGGACGTCTCCAACATACTTCCTAGGTACATGCGGTACATCTTCTAGGTTCCTTTAGTAATTTTCTCGCGGCGGTCCAAATACCTCTTTTCGAACCAATTTCTCTGCACATGTTTATTTCTCCAAAAACACCTACAAAAACATAAAATAATCAAATAACTACAAAATCGAGCACTAACAATACACATAATTGAGGCCAAAATAGACACATAAATGTTTCTATCAAATACCCCCAAACTTATTATTTTCTAGTCCTCGAGCAAATCAAATCTAGAAAATAAAATCCTAACTCACTGTCGCAGGCATCGTCGATTGCATTTAGCGTATGCAATAATCCTTTAAACCCCTAGGCCGAGTTATAGTCTCGGAAGGGCTTACCAGAGATATACCCACAAAACCTTTTTTTTTTTCATACTCTAGCTATCTACGCAGAACCTTGGAAGGAACTAAAGAATCTCATTGGTTGGCATAATTATTGAGTACAGGAGGAAATACCCTGATGCGAAATTCTAATTGTTGTACACGAGTTTGCACTCAAGCATACTAAAATTCATATATAAGTGACAGAGCTCTACTCCGATAGTCGCACTATGGACATAAATATCCGGAGTCAACAAATCACATGGATAGATTAAGAGATGGATATAGAAAAACATAGATGGTTTTGATGTTGACTAGGTGAACGGTGTTTCTCATATCTGTCTGAAGGCCACTGCCAAAATGAACCTATCCTAATGGACTGAGATACTGGTTTGACTAATATCAACCCATCTGGCATATACAAGGGAGGCAATCGTCGATAATCTTAATTCTAGATCAATTCATCTAGCATATACAAGGGAACCAGCGATCGATTTTATTGCAAAACCTTTTCATTCGATTTTTCATATATATATATATATATATTTTTGGACTGCATGATTTGATCTTTTGGATCCAAGCGCATGCTTCTTGTCAGCATATTACATGATAGTTCCCATGGATCATGCGTTCCACGCTTGTTTAGGCGACAGAGACAGGGAAAACACACACATATTGCTATTCCCAAGTGTCATTTTTTTTTAATTTATTCCGTTTGGTCTAATTGGTCTGGTCTCTTTTTTTTTTCTTAGTAACTCAATCACTCTATTTTACCCTAGAAGTGGTAACAACTTGAATCGTGAGCCCCACCTAATCACTTAGAGAAATATATTTTAAAGAAAACAAAATAAAAACAAAAGTGAAAAGGACTCAACGAGATATGGCGAAACTACCATGTTATTTCTAGAACCCGAGCTCTGTGCTTTTATGAATAGACTCTTTAGATGTCTCCATCTAATCAGATTGGTTCCTCAACTCCTACAACCAAAATTCTTCCATCCACTTAGATTGGTTAGTGCCATCCTTAATAAACATAAATTTCTAGGCTCTGGAGTTTAATAATGCAACTAAAAAGTTTCTCCCATACCCCCAAACTTAAATCTAACATTGTCCTCAATGTTCTAAAGCTAAAATTAAAAGCATGAACAAGGAGAAACTGTTACCATTTGAATCAAAAGAGATAAGGAAAGATATTACCGTGTCGCATGAATATTGGGTTATCTCCCAAGAAGTGCTAAGTTTAACGTCTTAAGCCAGACATAAGTAAGAATTAATCACCTCGAATCATATAGCAATAGCCGAAACAACTGTGGATCATCTGCATGAAAAAGTGTTATCACAGACAAAAGGAAACTGCAACAAACCAAGAATAAACATAGCATACCCTTGCCTAGTTTCCTGTTTAAGACAACTACATATAGTTGTGGTTCAGGTTCAGGTTCCATAAAGGGGTCTAAATAAAATATTTTCATGGGTTGCACTTCCTCATAGCTAAGATCCAAAATATCAGGTTCTAAAGTCTGGAAAAATTAAGAAGCACACAATAATAACCTGAATAATTGAGGATCATCTAAGTCAATTATATTTGACTCACACAGTTGACCACAATGAGAGTGGTGGTCATTTTTAACCAAATGTGTCAATTTTATTCTCCTAAAATAATTAGGTTTAGTCTCAGTACTTAATAATTGACACATTTCAAATTCAAACATTCCCACATTTGGAAGAAAAATATTTGGTGGGAAAACAAAATCAATCTGGGTATCATAGCCTGAGTAAACCACATCAACCAGAGGATGGATTTCTAACAACTGAACTTCTTTATGGACATCACTAGGTTCAGGAAGTGTATGAAGATAATCTTTTAAAATGGTTAAGGCACATATTTCGAGTCCCAAGCGAGGGATATTTGTAAGAGCTAAAGGTAAGGCACGGGGAGAATGATAGTCACCCCCAAACTTAGAGATTTGGGTGTCTCTAGATAGACTAGCTACAATTTCCCTAATTTCTAGATCATCAGAATCCTGAAAATGGTCAATTGCTTCTTGTAGGTCATATTCAGGTGACGCATCCTCATACATATTTAAAAGATCTACGAGTTCATCTTCTTCGTCTAGGACTATTGTTTCTAAATCCTTGGACTCTAAAACAGTATTCTCAGCATAAACCCGTTCCTCTAAACCATTATCAGCTTTATAATCAAAAGGAAATACTACATCATCTAAAACGGGGTTATCTCTAGTTAAATCCTCGTCCTTTTGAATAGGTGAATAATTATTAAAATTATTTGGATTTGAACTAGAAATAATATTATCATTATAAAGCTCAATTGGAGTAACAAACTCCTGATCACTATGCCTACATATTTCAGATTCTTCATCAACACTATCCTCAAAATCATCATTATAACATGAAAATGGTTGAACCTCATCTAAACAAGTAGTGTCACCAATTCTAACCTCGTCTTCTTGATTATGTGAATAACTATCCTCGTTTTCAAGGGTACTATTGGAAACACTGTATTGGAAATTAAGATTATTCCGAGCAAGTCTTTCGTTCCTCATCTTATATGTACTTTCAGCTAGTATCTTGAGAGACTCTTCTAGAGAACGAATAGGACCATGATGATCATAAGGACTAGTTTTTAACTGTTTAATTAAGTCGTCCAAAGACGAGGAACTAGTACTATGATATTTCTCATTATTTTGCTCGTAAGACCGGTGCACGTGCGGATAGTAATTGGGCTCACCATGGTATGGGCCATAACCTTGAATAGGTCGGTGCTCCCAAACACTATCCACACTATGGTCGTAAAAAGAATAATTTCCATGTTGAAAATCAGTCGAGTATTCACTGTACTGGCTATTATAATACCAATTCGACATTTTTACGTGCACATGCAAATGCAAATGCTGGGGTTAACTATTTCGGGTAGGCTTGGGTTACCTTTAGAAAAATATAATTACAATCAAAGACTGGTCAAAGGTACGAGGCTAAGGTTTGTGGTGTTTCGGATGATAACGCCCAAAGGGTTCACCGTACTAAACCACATGTTTTCCTACTAATTTGTGCCAGACGATGCAATATGAAGTGCACATGTGCGTTCGTGTTTGTGTTTTTTTTTATATTAAAAAATATATACAAATAAACAAACAAAAATAAAAGTTCCAAAAATAAAAGCTAACAAAAATAAAAGTTCCAAAGTTTGGGATTTTCTGCTCTTTTAGGAAAGTCCAACTTTCCACCTTTAGTTTCCAGCAAAACCTGCACACCAAAAACAAAAATACCCAAGACGTAAAATGGAACAAAAAATAATCTAAAAATAAAAATAAACAAAATATATACAAAACCTAAAAAAAAAAATGCAAAACCTAAAACCTAAACCTAAATACAAGTCCGCGTCGACGGCGCCAAAAACTGATGTAGTTTTGAAGTGGTAAGTAAAGGGTTTGATTCTCGGACTCATTGAGGTTTGATTTAAGACTTAAAAAAAATAGATAACACTACAAATAAAGATAATATATATACAAAAGTTTGTCACAAGATAAAGAATTACTGGGATTGAGGACTCCACCAATTCTCATTCATGTGGTTCAACTAATAATTCTAGACATTCATAGCTCAAATATTAACAATTTATTGACTCTAATTCCTTGCCGAAAGTAGATATTGAAAGTGATGACTGTAAATCTAAACCATGAGACATCAATACACTTAAGAAAGCATGACCCATCAATTGAAATAATAATCACTCAATAAAAATCATAAATCAATTAAAAATCAATGCAATAAGTCATAAAAGAATTAATAGAATTACCACACGCATGAAGAATGGATTCCTCCGTCATCCTAGTGTTGGGGTTTATCTCTTCATGGTGAAAACACACTCAAAATATTGATTCATGGCTGAAAAAGGTGTTTTTATTGAAGAAATTGTTTAAGACAGAGTTTTACAACACTGTAAATATGTTACAGAGTCACTGTTACAAAGAACGATAAATTTGAAGCGCAGCAGAATAAACGACTGTCTCTACGGGTCTGTTCTTCGTGTTCTTGAGAACGACACTTCTATTCTGTCGTCTGCAACTCTTCTTCTTCTTCTTCACCTGCTGCTGCTGCAATTCTTCTGGCAGCGTGATTTTATGCCTCAACTATACCCCAAACTCTCGACTCCTCTCTTATGACTCGGTAATCCCTTTTTATACATAACAGCAACCCTCTTGAACAAGAAAACTCCACAAATACCTCTTTTGTTTCCTCGGTCAAGTCACGATGTTATTTCCATTTTTATTTCTTCTTTACACGTCTTCTATTCCCTTTTATCCAACTCAAACTTCTCTGTTTTACTGAATCAAATATCAGGAAATATATCCTTCCTAACTTTCCACGTAACTTCCTTAGAAATCCAAACTTCTTCCCGGGAATAACTATTATTCCCCGTTTAGCTTCAACTCTGCGTAAATAAAATATTCTTCGGATCTCAAATCCTTACCAACCCTGTTTTACTAAATCAGGCCCAATCCATTCCATATCCATGAAGAAAATCCGACAGAAACTACCCATTCTCGATCAAGAAATTATTGCAGACGAGAGCCAACTTTCCCTGTTTCACCGAGGAAAATATGTTGCTTTTCTTCGAATCCAAAACACATACCAAGCATAGTTCATCCAAATAGGTCCAAACCATCCAATATCTTTGAAACATCCGAGTAAATCTCACACAAAACAGATCTAGGGAATCACGCACCAGCACGAGGAATTTCATCTTCATCTACTTCTAGAGGTTTGAGTGATACAGGAGAAAGAGATTTGGACAGCAGAACCTCATTCACAAGAACTTCATCACTAAGATGAGCTTGGCGAAGGAAAGCTCTGTCACGGTTTCTAATCTCCATGTTTTTGAAATATTCAACATAATCATACTTTATTTCTGCTCGAACGCGAGAACGGGCAAGATGAGCAGCAAGTAAACCATTTTCTTTGCGAACCTTGGCAAGTTTAGAATCCAAAGTAAAAATGGAAGACTGAAGCTTTCTTTCAGATTCTTCGAAAGGTAAAAACAAAAATTATTTAGGCGAACACCTCGCAAGGGAAATATTGCGAAGAAGTTTAACAAAAGAAAGATGTCTGAGGCAGTCAAAATGACTACCTTCCTTTTGAGATATTAGATTTTGGTATTCTCCCAATGATTCATGGCATCATCAAATTTATCTCCAACTAGACCTTTCAGACGAGATTTTAATTTCTTTTCTTTAGAAATGAGAAAAGTGTTTTCCTTCGCAAGTAAAGAGTGAGATTCTTCTAATTTGGAATATTGTTCTTGAAGCTGATTGGCCTTTACACTTAAAGTTATTCTACCTTGAATGAGTGTATTTTTCTCACCAATAGATGATTCAGTTACTTCTTTAAGTTCATTTTTCAGCGAACGAAGAGATTGTTCTTGATTATCACACACTTTTTGAAGAACACTTAATTTCTGCGAAGCGATTGCCACCATATTTAAAAGGGTTCGCTTTTCCTGAGAAAGAGTTATGTTTTCATCTGATAAAGTTTCCATCTCTAAGTTAGCTTTAGTCAAAGAATAAGAGAGACGAGATATTTCGCTGCTTAATGAGTTTTGCTCTTGTACTAATTGAGTATTCTCTTTGGTAAGATTATCTATTTGATCAACAGAATATGTATGAAGATTATCTAATCGGTTATATTGATCCATCCAACTATCTCTATCAACGCGAATTTCTTCAGTGAAAGATTCAAACTGAAATCTCTCCATAATTCGTTTCTGGTTTAAAGCTTAACAAGCGGAAAAAGCCTTTAAGAATGAACAACATGAAAAGAACAAATTTGTTAAGAGGGAAGTTAAGAACGAAGAAAAGAAATTCATACCTTTTAATTCATTATTTTTCTTGTGAAGAAGTTCGCAGTCCAAATAAGCATTTTGAAACTTCTCCTTTTCAAGGCGAAGATTCTCCTTCAAGACTTCAACTTCCTTCTCTAAGGATGTTTGTGAAGCTGTCCTATCAGAACCAAGATATTTACCTAAAATTTCGCAAACACCAGATTTGACAGGGTCCATAGATGATTTCTTGGCGTCAACTAAAAGATAAGATAAGACCTTTAAGGCAAGAGCCACTCCGTCTGCATTTTCTTTAGAGAAAGGGAGAGACTCAGATGAAGAAATATCAACAATAGAAAGTTGATAATCGTCATCTTTTGGTAAAAAGATGTCATTTGAGGGTAAGATGTGAGGCAGATCAAGGGTTGAGATTATGGTGGAATGAACTTGAGAAGTATTGGTTGCAGGGGAGGAAGATATTTCATTCGCAACAGGTTATGCAATAGGTATTTCATCCATAGAAGGATTAGTTAAAATATCAGAATTTATTGCGATATTTTCGCAAACAGGAAGTGGAGGTTCAGTTTGCGAAGAAGAGGTTGAAAGACCAAGTTTGGGAAAAGAAACAGAAACATCAACAGTTTTAGCTTGGCGAGATTTCTTGGGAGGTTTAGTGGCATCCCCATCACCATGCGAATCACAACTCAGATAAGAAACAGAGGCAACAATATTGTTATTAAAAAGATCCATGTTTCTTACTACCTTGTCATTCACAGACTTTCTCTTTTTCGCAAGAACTTTGGGATACGATCCTTTGGGAGCAGTAGGGTTTTGAACTGTAAATTTGGTACTGGAAGCGCCTTTGCTGAAACAGAAATAATATGGGAATTACACAAAGAACAAACAAGATGAATTCAGTAAAACAAAATCAATTTCGGCGAAAGAAGGAAAACTAACCTTGGATATTCCATGAAAGCAGAGAAGAACAGTAGCAGGAAGATGAATTTTATAAAGAAAAGGAAAATTGCAGATGATGAAGATTTGCAGAGGATATGAAGATGAAGAAGACGAAGACGAAACAAAAGAAGGAAATTATCTTTCTTTAAATAGACAAAAGAAGATGACCGGTTAATCTAAATATGCCGGTGATTATGAGAATATTTAACACGTGTAAACAGTTATGCTTAATTCACGGGACCTTGTTGGTAGGAAAAGATGAAGAAAGAGAAGATGAACAGTTGTGGCATTTTGGAAAATAATTTCTCATGACATTCTCCCCTTCGCAGAGAAGACATGAGAAGAGGCAAGATGTAGGATCAGAATATCGCAAGAAGGACACACCTGCGAAGTTTGGTTAGCAACACATTGGGAGCGTCGCAGAATAATTTGAAAAATGATGCAACAGGTGACGGTAGCAGAAACATGAGAAAAGTGTGACGATTCTGCGATGATTAGAGTGTTTGCGAAGATTTGACAGTAGAACTCTTGCGAGAATATCGCAAGTCATATCCTAAAATAAATGACAGATTAGCTGTCATCCACTATGTAATTCTCTATATAAAGGGTTGAACAAGCGTAAGGAAGAAAGAGATCTTTTTCGAGTGTTGAGCAAGTCATTAGGAGAGAGAAAGTCCAAAGCGGATGTTAATTCTTTAACTTCATATTGTAAAATTTGTAAATTAATCAATAAAGTTTATGATTGTTGATCTAGAAATGATTTGATTGTAAGAATTCTTGTGAGGGGTGTAGTGTGGGATTTCCTGCTACTACATGGCATGTAATAGTTAAACCTTTTTCAACCTTTCTCTGGTAAAGGTTCCGTTTGCTGTTATCTTGTCTTTGCGAAAGGATGAGAAAAATAATAAGGAGATCAAGTTGGATGCGAAATTGAGGTAACAATCTTGTTAGTTAATTGTTTTCCTGTTTTAAGAAAAGCCTATGTTTATTTGATATATATATTGCTTTTGCTTAAAAGAAATTGTTGGTACAATTGATGTGTGTATTCCATTATGTACGTGTGGATGTATGTGTGATTCAATTGGTTCTGGTTAAGTAAAACAGTTGTTGTTTTGCTTTATTGTGTAGTATCAATTGTTTAGGCTTAAGAAATTTCGGTGCAATAGTGGAACTTTAATGATATATGTTGTTTCAATTGCTTCTGGTTGAGGTGAATAATTATGCAAGTTGATTTATTGGTTTGTATAAATTATTTATGGATTAACGAATGAATATATTGACATGATGAGTTGTTTAGTCCAATTCGATTCCGGATAAGATAAACTAAGTTAATTCTGATCTTAGTTAGACTTATCAAAGTGGAGGTTTCGGTTATTCAAGTCTATCTGAATGCCTAAGCAAGAAAATGCTAGTTAACTAACCTAGTATTTGGCTTGTTTGAAATCTAAAGGTCTAAGTTATATGGATAATTAGAACCTGATGAGAAAAATGGAGTTTATCTTTGTTTTGGTCTTATCAAATGAAGCGGTTGTATTTACAATCGGTTTAGCAAAGGAACTAAGTTGCTTAGTTGATTTTTGGTTTGCTAAACTAGTTGGGAAAATTGCTTCGGGCAATTATTTCCATGATACATATCAAAACAAATTACTTTGTAGTTTCGATTTTGATATTGGTTATCAAAAATGGTATGTGGAACCCTCGTGCTTCACTCAACAGGTTGCTACTCTATTTTGAGATTTGTAAGATCCTTTTCGTGTTGTCCTTTATTTTTTCATTTCTTTGTCATTTTTGTGACAAAAAGGGGGAGAAATATATGGAGTAAACAAGTGATGCTGGTATCAATTTTATGTTGATTGGTGTCACTAGGAAAGAGGACAATGGTGCTTGGACGTTTATCTAACGAAAGAGGAAAAGCATAGACTAAGGGGGAGTAACATATCATATGAATGGTATAACAAAGACATGAGGATTGAAAATATGCCTATCTCACCTTTAGGGGGAGTATGAGCTTTGTTATTATAATGTCAACATTGGCATTTATTTTTGAATACCTCCAAGTTTTTGTGCCATTGAAATGGGAATTTAGCGTATGTAGAATGAGTTATGTTTGTAATTCTTTTATCTCCATATGTAATAGAGTTTTGTCACTAAATTTACAAAGGGGGAGATTGTTAGAGCAATGATCGGTTGAACTAGTTAGAGATTGTTAGAGTTTTGTCACTATATATGGAAAATAAGAATTAGTAATGTGCATTTACTAATTAAGGATTTTCCAAGGAGATTTCAATCATTATTTTTGGACAGTGCATTCACAGGAATTATGAAAACCCAATTTGGTGGAGTAATGAAAAATATCTTGAGAATATTTTCGGTTTTGGAAATTCCTTGGTGTCCAAACTTCCTTGTCTATAAATACTTTGAGTTTGCATTTCTAGCAAACTAATCCTGCGTGACATAGACTTCTTCTTTTGTCTTTGTTACTGGTGAAGCCGCCTATCATAGTGGAGAGTAATATAATTAGGTGAAATCTCTTAAGGCCGCTCAATTTAAAGTCTTCTTTGGGATTGAGAAGCTCTAGCGCTACCCGTTGGTAGGAAACTAGATATTGCGGTTTATCTTTAGTTTTCGTATTGATTTGTGTTAGACATTCGGGTTGGATCCGAATATGGTCGCCCATATTGTATGTGGCAAGCCTGGTAGGGTTCCATATTCCTTAGAGTTTGGAACCTATATAAACATCTCTAGCATATGTGTAAAGGGTTATGTGATTCCACCAATATAACACATAAGTTTACCATAAGAAAAGTGGTAACTCTAACCCTACAGAGAGTTATCATTAGGAGAAAAGGTTTTAAGTTCTTAGCCTGTGAATCAAGTTTGTGCTCATCTTTGGATATTGTAGTACCTGTTGATCGTCGAGTTGAAACGTTGTTGTTGTTGCTGCTGCTGCTTGTTCTTGCTAATCAGAGCTCAAGTTCAAGGTACGAACCAATACCCGCTTCCGCTTAATCGTATAATATTTGATATTGGTATCGTGAGCTATTGGTTTGCTGCGTTTTCGTGCTTGATATAACTTGCTTTGGTTGCTTGAAAGTTGCTGATAACATGATAGTATCATGATTAGGGTTCTTGTTGTTTTTTGGGTTAAAAACCATTAATGGATGTATAAATATTTCGGATCTTGATAAGGGTGTTTTGGTTTGAAATATTTAATTGGGTATGTTCATTATTGATTAAAATGATCTCCTGAAAAGTTTTGTATCGTTTGAACGTGTGGTTTGAGAGATATAGCAAAAACCCTAGTTTTATATCATGTTTGTGAGCAGTGGTTTGATGATTGTTTTGATATATATATGTCGATCCATGTTAATTAAAATTAATACAGATAGATAGTGCTCTCTGAGGGTTTTATTTTGACATATTATTTGCTTGAATCGGAGCTCGTATGAGTGAGATATCGTTTCCCGAAGTTGGTCATGCGCGTCTGTACGCTGCTGGAATTTGGAGAAGACGATAAACAGTAACCGAGTCAAATCGGCGAGTCATCCGAGTCAGATCGGCGAGTCAACCCGGTCCAGCTCGGTGGGTCAGCTCGTGGTCCAGTCCAGACCGGCGGGTCAGCTCGCGGTCCAGGTCGATGGTTCGGTTCAGGCGGTTCGTTGTCCTGACCATCGGTTCGGTTCGCGGTTCAGACCGGGTAATTCGTTTTTTCACTTTTTCTCTATCTTTTGGTTGTCGGATCAACTCCAATTTTGGTACCCTAAGGTTTTTTCTACGCTCCGAATTCAATAAAACTATTTTCAGAACCTAATTAGATTCACATGATAGAGTTTCCTTGAAATTATATGGTTAATCGCTTTATCCATGATAACATGTGAATGGTTTATGTTGTGATTGTCTAATTTCTTTAAACATGTTACTGAATTGTATGTCTAGATAACATGTTGAATTTATATCTTACTGAATTGTATGTCTAGATAACATGTTGATTGATTAGATAATCATCTTGGTTTGATAACATGTTTGATTGAATTATTATTTTGATTTAATAACATGTTAAAACAATTGAGTGGGAGGTTGTTTGGTTGAGTTTGTTTAATTCCCAAAAACCATTAACTTGCTCATATATTAAATAGATGTAGAAAATATTACTTGTGGCACGAGAGATGATTAGGAGTTTAACGATTTTTCGATCTTGCGACTTGTAATGTTGTTTTGCTATTTATTTAGAATAATGATGCAAAGTTATTTTTTTGGATATGTGTATAGTGTCATAAGTTTAATATCCTTTTCTTATTTTTCGCATGCTATGTTACACTAAATGGCTTCCAAGAACATCATTGCTGATTTGAACAAGGGTGAAAAACTTGATGGCGACAACTATAACATATGGCGCCGAAATATCGTTTTTCTCTTGAATGATGATGGGCTACAAGAAATAACTGAGAATGTGATACCTCGGCCTGAGGAGGGTACGACGGTTCAATACCGTCACAACCTCAAGGCTTACCAGGAATGGGTTAACAAGGATCGCAGTGCTCGTCATATGATCCAGATCTCAATGCGCAATGATCTCATTGGAGAGTTTGAGAACCACCAGTTTGCTCATGACATGCTAGAGGCAGTCAGGCAGAAATTTGGAGCTACCTCTGTGGCTAAGTTGCGCGCTTTAACTATGAAGTTTGACACTTGTCAAAAGAAGCCGAATGTTACAATGAAACAACATTTGAGGACAATGTCGTCGATGATACGCGAACTTGAGGGTGCAGGTCATCACTTGACATATGAAAAACAGGTACAAGTTGTTATTCATTCGTTACCTAACTGAGTTTGGCATGAACTCAGGTCATCACTTAACTGTTAAGATTTGTTTGGCAACTGAGTTTTATGGTTTTGGTTTTATGTCGGATGGTTTTATGGTTTTGGATATTGACAATTCTAGTTCTTATGATGCTAATAAATCTATTTCATTAGTTGCGTCTTCCTCATATGTTAATAATGATTCTGTGATTTGGCATGCTAGATTAGGTCATATAGGGCAAGAAAGGATGACTAGGCTAGCTAGAGAAGGTCTTTTAGGCCCCATCGCTAAAGTCTCCTTGCCTACATATGAACATTTTCATGCAGGTAAATCCATTAGAAAAACATTTGGGACAGCCAAAAGGGCCTCTAAGCCTTTGCAATTAATTCATTCTGATATATGTGGCCCAATGAACGTTAAGGAAAGACATGGAGCCTCTTATTTCATCACTTTCATAGATGACTTTACGCGTTATGGTCATATTTACTTGATTTCCCACAAGTCAGAAGCATTAGACTGCTTTAGATGCTATGTATGCGAAGTGGAAAATCAACTAAATAAGAGCATTAAGGCTCTCAGAACTGACCGTGGACGCGAGTATCTATCTGATCTGTTCAAAGGGTATTGTGAGGAAAAAGGGATCCTGAGACAATTGACTATTCCTGGTACTCCGCAACAAAATGATGTAGTGGAGAGAAGGAATCATACTTTGTTAGACATGGTTAGGTCAATGATGGCACAAGCTCATCTTCCTATTTCCTTTTGGGAAGATGCGTTACTGAATGCTGCCTATGTCCTTAATCGTGTGCCTTTAAAGTCAGTACCATCCATCCCATATGAATTATAGACCGGCAAAAAACCTGAATTGGGTAATTTGCGACCATGGGGTTCAGCTGCTTATGTACACAATAGTTCTAATCGGTATGGGAAGCTGGGCCCTCGATATAAAAAGTGTATCTTTATTAGATATTCTGATCACTCAAAAGGCCATGCGTTCATTGGTGAGCATCCTGATGGAAGTGTAACTGAGATTGAGTCATGTGATGCAGATTTCCTAGAATAGGATTTTCCTAGAAGGAACGAGGTAGGGGAGATCTTAGCCTCTTTAAGGTGGAAGAGTCAATGGAAGACACCCTAATTCGTCTAGTTGAGAATAACGAAGAAATTCCTCATTCTCCTAGGGAAAGTGGGAGTGTTCCACCTGATAATGGATTGGCTCCATCAAATCAGGATCCTCAATCTCGGAGAAGTGAACGTGGAAAAGTCCCTCGTCATCGTTTTCAGATTGAAGGGGAAAGTTTCATGGTTTGTTCATATGATGACGCAAAGCCTAAGAATTTCAAAGAGGCTATGTCATCTCCTAAAAGGGAAAATGGATTATTGCACAAGAAGAAGAGATAGAATCAATGAGGATAAATGGTGTATGGCAATACGTTGACCTCCTAGAAGGGCGCAAGGCTATTGGAAACAAATGGTTTTTCAAAGTCAAATGCAATGCGGATGGTTTAGATGAAAGATATAGGGCTCGCCTTGTGGAGAAAGGTTACACCCAATAGGAGGGTGTTGACTACGAGGAAACTTTCTCCCATGTGGTGAGAATTGCCTCAATACGCCTTATGCTAGCTATTGTCGCACATATGGATTTGGAACTTCATCAAATGGACGTTAAAACTGCATTTATCAATGGAGAACTAGATGAGGAAATTTACATGGAGAAACCAGAGGGTTTTGTGATTAAAGGTCAAGAGCGCAAAGTTTGCAAGCTCCAAAAATCTATTTATGGCCTAAAACAATCATCTAGACAATGGTATTTAAAATTTAATCGAGCCATTATTTCCAATGGGTTTACGATGATAGAGTAAAACCATTGTGTGTACGTTAAACGGTCTGATAAAGGTTTCCTTATCTTGTCCTTATATGTTGATGATATCCTTATAGTTGGAAGAAACATGGAAATTGTTGTCGCCACAACAGAGTGGCTATCCTCAACTTTTGAGATGAAGGACATGGGAGAAACAAGCTATGTGCTCGGGATTAAGATTTCAAAGAGACTTTTGGGTATTTCACAAGATACATACATTAAAATGGTTCTTGAGCGATTTCACATGAAAGATTGCAAGACCATAGACACACCAGTTGCTAAAGGTCATCATAACTTAAGCCTTGATATGTGCCCTAATACCCCTGAATATAAAGACATGATGCATCTCCTTGGAAATACCAAGATGATATCTGTATAGTGAAGATCGATGATGAATGTACCTATTGTTCATCATACCTTAAAGGATAGCCAAATAAGAAATCTCTTTCATGGCGCTTATTGAAAGCGAGCAGTTAGAAATTTCGGATTAGGCGCAAGAGTTGCGACTAAGTCAAGATTTGTAGAGTGTAAGAGTTTGTGACATATACTTGTTTAGTCAAGTAAAACTCCACTCTGGCGCATTTTCATATTATGCGTGCTTGCGACCACTACGGAGGTGCGAAAATCATTCCCTGCTTTTCTCACCATGTGAGTCCTTATGATAATTATATTATACACAGGTAACCTTACGACTTTTAACTTTGTTATTAAGTAAAGATTCGATGATTGCTACTTTAGTATGTGTTCTGTGTCCATGGATGATCCGGCTTAAAGGGTACATATCTGGGAAAGCAGTTGATTCTGAAACTTTATGGCAATAGGGCGAAAGGATCATCAAACTCATGAATGTTTTATATTCACAGTCGACAACTTGGGTTGCCTTCCTGAAGTTGCAACACAAGTGTGAATATATTTACAATAAGCTAGCATGAGGGTTAGACTAGCTCTACGAGGGATCAGAGTAGTCTAGACCAATGAGATTTTGATGGACCTAGGATACTACGAGATACAAACATTTTTTTAAGGGTTAATGTCTCTATGCTGACTCATATTAAGATGCTAGTATGGAGCTCCCAAAATGCATGTACCTCGACGGTCGCACGGGCTATTTACTAATATGAACTTTTCTTTCTTCTGGTACAATCCATACACACTATGTGCGAGTGGGAGATGTTAGATATTCGGGTTGGATCCGAATATGGTCTCCCATATTGTATGTGGAAAGCCCGGTAGGGTTCCATATTCCTTAGGGTTTGGAACCTATATAAACATCTCTAGCATATGTGTAAAGGGTTACGTGATTCCACCAATATAACACATAAGTTTACCATAAGAAAAGTGGTAACTCTAACCCTAAATAGAGTTATCATTAGGAGAAAATGTTTTAAGTTCTTAGCCTGCGAATCAAGTTTGTTGTTATTGTTGTTGTTGTTGTTGCTGTTGTTCTTTCTAATCAGAACTCAAGTTCAAGGTACGAACCGATACCCGCTTCCGCTTAATCGTATAATCTCTGATAATTTGATTAACTAACATTGGTTGAATCTTTGTTTGCACCTAGTTTGTTTATTCTTGAGAACCTTCTCTTCTGATATAAGGCTCACTCAAACTATATCAAAGATCAACGTTTCTACGGATCTAAGTCTTTCTAGATCCGTAAGATAGATTCATTGATTTTCCATTGTTAACAGACTCCATTCTGTGCGAGAAATCAATAAAGAATCAAGTTTGTATTTATGCAGATTGTTACTTTAAAGATTAAATCGAATATTGAATATTTCGAAGATTTGAAGAAGAAATTGTTGTGAATCATTAAGAAGATATATTAGATCTACTCCTAAAGAAAACGTCAATTCTGCTAGGAGATTGGGTATTAAATATCTATTGAGAACTTTGGTTATGCTAGATATTATCATATCAAGAATACTGTTGAAGCTGAGTAACTAGGATTTTAGTTTACTTAGTATTGTCTACACGAAGTTGCCTTTTTACTTTTTGTAGCGTCTTAATTCAATTGAGTATTCAAAACTGGACTAGGTCTCGTTTTTTTTTTGCATTTGCGGTTTCCTCTTTAACAAAATTCCGGTGTGTGTGTTTTACTTTATTTCCACATTATAATTGTTTGTATATTATAATTGAAGTAAATACACTTGTACGTTAATTCGGTTCTTGATATTTATCTTATAAGGTTTCGGTTATCAAGTGAACACTTTGTCGTTGTATTGTCTCTCGATTCATATCCATAGACAATCACACAAAGTGTATTGGATTTCTCCACTTATCTGATATAACAATTCACGTGTTAGGCCAGTCCGGACTAACCCTATTTCAAGTGGATATTGTGTTGAAATATTCCTTGAGTGATTGTTGCTCCAAGAGGTTTATACACAGTGGGTCTTGTATAGGTTGTGATCAACATAAAATATTGTGGTGTATTTGGGTACCCTCGTCTTTTCAGAACTCAACGTTAAGATAATTATCTTGGGTTTGTTTATGACGAGGTTGAATTACAGTTAGAAGTGAAGTGTAATCAAATGGGAGTTGTAGTTGAAGTTTGGGTGTTGTTTTAGTTGAAGCATTCTGGATGTTGCAGCTACTGCACTTGTAGGTAAGCTAGACTTGTATTCATAGTTGAATTATGAAGTTCAGCTGAATTGTATATGCTAATGTTGAAATAGAGAAGTAGTAGTGGTAATGGTAGATGTGTAGCTTGATGTTAGTCTCAATGGAAGCTTGTTTTTGCTACCTAAAGGTAAGCCGAGTTTGTATTTGAGTATGAGTTTTGTGAAAAAGCGGGGGTCTAACAACCACACCTAATATTTCGATTAGCAATTTGTATAGACAAACTCCGGCTTACTTTCTAGAGAATCAACTAGACAGTCAACCTCAATCTAGATAGAAATATCTCAAGGAGTTATTATCTCAATCTATCAATTTGATCTATACTCAAGCAAATAGAAATCTGCGAGTATTTATCAAATAGAGATAACTTGGATGATACCAAAGACCGATTTCCAAGTGTTAATTAATTTAAATCGACAACCAAAGAGGTCGGATATTCTAATTGATTGAACAACGCACAACCTGTATTATTTCAATTATATAACAAAATATAATGCGAAAAATAAATAACACAGACACCATAATTTTTTTAACGAGGAAACCGCAAATGCAGAAAAACCCCGGGACCTAGTCCAGATTAAACATACATTGTATTAAGCCACTACAGACACTAGCATACTCCAAACTAACTTCGGTATGGACTGTAGTTGAACCCCAATCAATCTCACACTGATCCAAGGCACAATTATGCTCCTACGTCTCTGATCCCAGCAGGATACTACATACTTGATTCCTTTAGCTGATATCACCCACAACCAAGAGTTGCTACGGCCCAAAGTCGAAGACTTTAATAAACAAATCTGTATCACACAGAAAAGTCTACAGTAATAGATAAATCCGTCTCCCACGAATATACCTACAAGTTTTTGTTCCGTCTTTTGATAAATCAAGGTGAACATGAACCAATTGATAAAACCAGACTTATATTCCTGAAGAACATCTCAGCTTTATCAATCACCTCACAATAGTCTTAATCGACGCAGCGAGAAAAGATATTGTGGAATCACAAACGATGAGACGAAGTGTTTGTGATTACTTTTATATCTTGCCTATTGGATATAGAAATCTCAAGCCAATTATTACAATTGTACTCGTACGATAGAAACATCAAGATCAGATCACACAACTACGATAAAAGTAGTATCGGTCTGGCTTCACAATCCCAATGAAGTCTTTAAGTTGTTAACCTAGTTTTAGAAGAAGAAAACCAAAGGTTAAAGGAGAATCGACTCTAGCTTAACACAACTAGTATCACACAAAATATGTGGGATTTCGTTTTTCCAGTTGCTAGAGTTCTCCCTTATATAGTCTTCAAATCAGGGTTTGGAATCAGGGTTTATCAACCGTTATGCGGAGCTTAAAGGTCGCATAAACCAATGCTAGAATTAGCTTTTCAATCTTAAAATAATTTCTTTCTGCGGCATTAAACGTCTTGCTGATGTAGTAAATTGGTTTTTCAATTTCTGCATCTACTCGCAATAACACAACACTTAATGCATGCGGAGTTGTCGCAAGATAGATTAGCAGCTCTTCTCCCGGTTCTGCCTTTTGTAAAATAGATGTATTCGCCAGGTATTCTTTTATTCCTTGAAAAGCTTTCTCACATACATCTGTCCATCTGAATTTTGTTCCCTTTTTTAGTATGCTGAAGCAATGTTTACATTTATCAGATGATCGCGAGATGAACCTTCCCAGCGAAGCTAAGAGTCCATTTAGCTTTTGCACATCTTTTACTGTTGCTGGTGTTGGCATATCGTGAACTGCTTGCAATTTTTATGGATCAACTCGTATTCCTTCCTTGGATACAATGTATCCTAAAAAACTTTCTGACGCAACTCCAAAAATGCATTTTTCTGGATTCACCTTGATGTTAAAATGCCGCATCTGTTCAAAAATCTCCTTCAGATCTTGTACATGGTTTTTAGCTTCTTTACTTTTTATCAACATGTCATCTACGTACACCTCTAATGTTTTGTGTATCCACTTTGCAAATACCTTCTCTACCATCCTTTGATATGTTGCTCCTGCGTTTCGCAAACCAAATGGCATTTTTGTATAACAATATAACCGTCTTGGAGAGAAAAAAGCAGTATGTTCTTGATCTTCTTCGGCGAGAGAAATCTGGTTGTATCCTTTATACCCATCTAGAAAAGATATTCTATCATTTCCTGCTGCTGATTCGACCATTTGAGGTATATCTAGTAATGGAAAGATGTCTTTAGGACAAGCTTTGTTCAGATTAGTAAAGTCTATGCAAATTCTTATCCAATTATTTTGATTTGGAACCACAACCATATTTTCTATCCACTCCGGGTATTTTGCTTGTCTTATAATTCCTACATCAAGCATTTTCTGCAGTTCCTCTTCTATTTTGGGATGGTAAGTTGTTGCAATTTTTCTTATCCTTTGTTTAAATGGTCTTGCGTCTTTGTTGATCTCCAATTTATGACATGCAAATGATGGATCTATTCCAGGCATTTCATCCATGTTCCATGCGAAAATATCTTTATATTCTCGCAAGAGATTAATGGTTCTTTCTTCCTCATCTGTATCCATCTTAGTTCCAATTTTCAACATTTTAGGTTCTTCATCAGTTCCAATATTTACTTCTTTTGTTGGTTCTGCTGCAGTGTAACTTGCTTCAGGTTCTCCCATTGGTGTTGGTTCTTTTATAATTTTCGCTGGTTTATCTCCTTCCTGAGAAATTTCGTTGGGTATTCCTTTCCCTTCTTCTGCTCTTATCATGTAGATCTTAAACTCCTCTTCTTTCTTTGCCTCTTTCGCCATCTTCCTGCGAGCTTTTCGCTTCTTTACTCGTCCTTCATAATTTTTTACTTCAATTTGATAACATAGTTTCGCACCTTCAATATCTCCCCTAATTTTGCCAATCCCGTTTGGCATAGGAAACTTGATTCACTGATGTAATGTTGATGCTACATATTTGATTGCGTGTATCCATGATCTTCCCAACAACATGTTATACGGTGACTCCATATCCACCACACATAGCATTATTTGTGTTTCAATTTCTCCCAACGAAATTCTCACTGTTATTTCTCCTTTTGGTTTAGTTGTGGACTTGCAGAAACCATCAATATGATATGTTGGATGAGACATTTCTTCATCTTTGTATCCCATTCCTTTGTATGCATGATAAAATATTACATCCACTGAGCTTCCCATATCTACCAAAGTTCTATTCACCGGCCATTCTTCCGTAGATTTTGCTGATTTCAACTTTTCTTTTTATATAGCTGTTACTGTGATTACCAAAGGAGATGTGTGGTTCAAATTTTCTTCTGGTATCTCTGCCGCTGTGAATGTAATTTTCTTATTTTCCCAATCCTTCAACGGAGATATTTTTTCTACCGTCATAATCTTCTTTCCTTCAAAATCTCGTTTATGTATCTTCCCTTTAATGTTTTTATGGAATTCATTGACCATCGTTTTTGTGATTACATTAGACTCCAATCTTCTTTTATTCTCATTGATCTTAACCATCTTTTCTCCAACTAATTTGTTGTTTTCTTTTATCATTTTCTCGATTTAAATAGTTCTCACAATAATCTCCACAATCTCTATTCAAATTTTCTTGATTTGATAATCTTATTTCCCTGTTTATAGCGCCAATATGTAGTAGCAGGAAATTCCACACTACACCCCTCACAAGAATTCATACAATCAAATCATTTTTAGATCAACAATCATAAACTTTATTGATTAATCTTACAACTTTTACAATATGAAGTTAAAGAATTAACAACCGCTTTGGACTTTCTCTCTCCTAATGACTTGCTCAACACTCGAAAAAGATCTCTCTCTTCCTTACGCTTGTTCAACCATTTGTATAGAGAATTACATAGTGGATGACAGCTAATCTGTCCTTTATTTAAGGATCTGACTTGCGATATTCTCGCAAGAGTTCTACTGTCAAATCTTCGCAAACACTCTAATCATCGCAGAATCGTCACACTTTTCTCATGTTTCTGCTACCGTCACCTGTTGCTTCATTCTTCAAATTATTCTGCGACGCTCGCAATGTGTTGCTAACCAAACTTCGCAGGTGTGTCCTTCTTGTGATATTCTGATCCTACATGCCAATAGTAATAAGCTAATACCAAAGACTCATATGTATACTATATACACAACTTATGAGAAATAAATTGATAATTGTATAATTGTGACTCACATATGGGATTAATTATGATCATCCTTTTATGATTATTTTATTAAGCAACCCAACAAGTTAGATATGAAATCCGCTAAATCAAAAGTCACAAAATCATAAAAGGCAACCGATTATGAGACATATCTCATATAATGATGGCAACACGGAGATACATTCAATTGTTCAAGAACGTTTAATACAATATTCTGAATGTCATGAGTATTGAAACTTATCATTCGAGTGTCATCATTGTGACTATATTTTGATACCATCCTGGTTGGCTTTAGAAAAGGCTTGGGACTCCATTTAAAAATGGGTTTTGCTGAAGCAGCTTTGTTCTTCCTGAAATCCAAGATGAATCTCTTGAGGAAACATTAGGGTAACTGAAATGTTGAAAACTCTGAGAGTTAGCCTTTCTTCAATTTGGAATATCAGATCTAGTCTTTACAAAGTTATCTCTCCTTTTGTAGTTTGAGCGATTCTGAGAAAACTTCGTAGAAGCTTGATAAGCAAACTTTGAACTATCATTACAATAATTCTTTTGTTTATTTTTAGGACAATCATGTCCTGATTTAACATTATTGAGTTCAGCCAATTTTGCGGAAACACGTGTATCTATGGTTTTTTCATTCCTTTTACGGAATCTGCATCCTCTTTCCAAGTGTCCTTTATTTCCACAATAAGAGCAATGCTTAGTAACATACGAACCATGGGGTTTAGTGTTACCTTGATGCGGAATTTCTTCGATTGGAGTTTGACAGAATTTTCGTTTTCCATCTTTTGCTGAAGATGAAGGTGTTACAGATTTTTCTTTTAGGGAAGAGCAATCTTTTGTGGCAACTTTTGAAGCAATTTCTTCAGCAGAGTCTTTAGGATTTACAAACTTTGTCTCCTGTTTAGCATTCAAAGTTTGTTTACCTTTGTATCCCAATCCTCGAGTGTCACGTGGAACTCTAGTTGACTTCAACATTGAGTCAAGTTGTTTTGTGCTACTATCGAACTTTTTCAAGTCCACTTTTAGACTCATATTCTCTTTCTACAACATTTTTATTTTTTCGAGAGCATTATCTAAATCAACCTTAAATTTATCAATTTGAACTTTATAATCAAGAGAAATTTCAGATTCGGTAGAATTACTTACCTTAGTGTTCTTTAGTTTCCCCAACTCTGTATATAGTTTCCTTTCTCAATCATGACTTTCTTCGATTTTCTCTTTGTAACTTCTCATGGCTCCAAGATAATCTACCTCGTTGCTAATAATTTCCATATCCTCATACAGATCATCAATTTCCTTTTTAAATCTTTTATTTTCTTCACGAAGATTACAGCCGAGTCCCTTTGGCTCTGGAGCTTCTCGATTATCACCTTTTTGTTTTCTGTATTCACCCGAGACTTCAAGATAAGTCTGACCATTGCTTACACGTTCTATATCCTTATATAGAATATCAAGTTCTCTTATAAGATTTTTATTCTCTTTGCATAGTTTATCACATTCAAGTATCTTTGATTCTAAAGTTATTTCAGACTCCTTTCAATAGTTGCATGAAAAGCTTTGTTCTCTTGATCCTTGGAACAATTAGAGCTATCAAAATTATTTTGTTCTTTATTCTCTACGCACTTCTGTGTTTTTTGAGAAGAATTCTTTTTCTTTTGTCTTAATAACTTTCTAAATTCTCGTGCAGTCGTATCAACACTGCAATTCTCAGTTTTTGTATCTGAATAACAAGTCTTAGTTACAGCTTTAAGAGTAATACCCACTTCATTCTTGAATTGATTTTCAAGGTCAAAGATCTTTTATTTACCAACTAGAGCGCTTCTAGATAGTGTGGAAAGATCATTAGCTTCCATGATGGCATGCTTTTTAGATTCATATCTTGGTGGTAAAGACCTTAGAATTTTACACACAATATCCTTATCTGAAATAGTTTTTCCTAAAGCATAAAGAGGCATTCACTATTTCAGACAATTTTTCATCAAACTCATCAAAGGTATCATCTTCATCCATACGAAGATTTTCTCATTTATAAGATAGGGTTAGAAGCCTAGCTTCTTTTTCAGAGGCATTCCCTTCAAATACGATATGAAGAATATCCCAAGCCTCCTTTGATGTTTTACACTTGGTTACATGATGATGGAGGTCTCGCGTTACATCATGTATAATGGCGTTTAATCCATAAGAATTTTTCTTTGAAAGCAATTTTTCTTCATTACTGAATTCTTTCAATTCCTTTAGTCTAAACTCAGTGGTTGAATTGTCGACTAGTACTTTTGGGTGTACATACCCATCAATAACTAAAACCCAAGTGTTAAAGTCATGATCTTGAAGAAAAGACTGCATAGCCATTTTCCACCATAGATAGTTTGAGCCACAAAACCCTGGAGGTACGTTAACCGAATCAATTATCATTTGATTCACAACTTTAAAGGTTGGATCACACCAAACATAGATTGTTAGATTTTTTCGTGTTTGCCTGCTCTGATACCAATTGAAAAGACGAGGGTACCCAAATACACCACAATCTTTTATTTTGATCGCAACCTATACAAGACCCACTGTGTATAAACCTCTTGGAGCAACAATCACTCAAGGAATATTTCAACACAATGTCCACTTGAAATAGGGTTAGTCCGGACTGGCCTAACACGTGAATTGTTATATAAAATAAGTGGAGAAATCCAATACACTTTGTGTGATTGTCTATGGATATGAATCGAGACAATACTACGACAAAGTGTTCACTTGATAAACGAAGCCTTATAATATAAATATCAAGTGCCGAATTAACGTACAAGTTATTTACTTCAAATATAATATAAAAATAATTATAATGCGGAAATAAAGTAAAACACATACACCAGAATTTTGTTAACGAGGAAACCGCAAATGCAGAAAAACCACGGGACCTAGTCCAGTTTTGAATTTTCAATTGAATTAAAACGCTACAAAAAGTAAACCTGCAACTTCGTGTAGACAATACTAAGTAAACTAAAATCCTAGTTACTCAGCTTCAACAGTATTCTTGATATGATAATATCTAGTAGAACCAAAGTTTTCAATAGATATTTAATACCCAATATCCTAGCAGAACTGACGTTCTCTTTAGGAGTAGATCTAGTATATCTTCTTAATGATTCACAACAACTTCTTCTTCAAATCTTTGAAATCCGCAAAAATACAAACTTGATTCCTTATTGATTTGTCGCAAAGAACGGAGTCTGTTAACAATGGCAAATCAATGAATCTATCTTACGGATCTAGAAAGACTTAGATTCGTAGAAACGTTGATCTTTGTTCTAGTTTGAGTGAGCCTTATATCAGAAATCAAGGTTCTTAAGAATAAACAAACTAGGTGCAATCAAAGATTCAACCACAGTTAGTCAATCAAATCAATACGAAAACTAAAGATAACCCGCAATATCTAGTTTCCCACCAACGGGTCGCGCTAGAGCTTCTCAATCCAAAATAAGACTTTAAATTGAGAGACCGTAAGAGATTTCACCTAATTAGATTACTCTTCTCTCCGATAGGCGGCTTCACCTGTAACAAAGACAAAAGAGGAAGTCTATGTCACGCAGGATTAGTTTGCTAGAAATACAAACTCAAAGTATTTATAGACAAGGAAGTTTGGACACCAAGGAATTTCCAAAACCGAAAATATTCTCAAAATATTTTTTATTACTCCACCAAATTCGGTTTTCATAATTCCTGTGAATGTACTGTCCAAAAATAATGATCGAAATCTCCTTGGAAAATCTCTAATTTAATTAAAACGATTCTTAACTTATTTAATTCGATCTTGGGATTTACTTCCTTCTTAGCCATTAAGGAATATCTTTGAACAATAAAGAATAAGCATTAATGCACCGTGTTCAAAGAATGACGACATCTTACTCTTGCAAGTCCTTTTTCATACTTTCTCACTTGAAACCGATATACCACGCTTCCAAACAAGTTTAGAATTGGTGCATCTGACTTTCAAGAACTATGTGATTGATCAAGTACCATTCAATCACAACTCATGGGTTTACGGTTCTACCAAAACAAGTTTCGGTTCTACCTCCATGTGAGTATTGTGCATAGTTACACTAGCTTACCAAAGATACGGATGACTAGGTACTAGGATCGGTTCCCCATATATATTTGGTATCTAGCTTGTATGCACTGCACATGTCCATAGGATCGGTCCCCCCTTCCCAAAAACGTGTTGCACATGTTCATAGGATCGGTTCCCCTTTCTTCCATAAACCTTGCTGCACCTCATACAAGGATCGGTTCCCCTTGTGATGCACTGCACCTCTTACTAGGATCGGTTCCCCTTCTCCCAATAATAAGTTCAGACATACACAACCCGATTATACCCCAGGTGATTACTTAAGATCAATTTCACTAATACAAGTCATACCAATACATAAGTCAGGCCTCATGTGAATAGTTTTACTAAGAACACAAACAAGTCATGAGCGGTTATACTAATCACACATATTGGTCGTTCATAAGATATGCAATGAAGAACAACCCCAATAACGCCTGGTGATTTCCTTTTCGGTTCACAACACATATCATGAACTTACTTCCTTAGAACACATGTAACCATTGTTCCCTAGGATAAAATCCTCACCTCATACCCATGCATAATCACAATAGCATTCATACGATTATATCGATGTCTTATATACAAAGTTTAATGGTTAAGCAAGAAACTTCATATTGTATTCCTTAATACTATGTCTATCTAGAGTGTTCATGCTTCGCAGTTTCATGTTTTCATTATAAAAGATTTGAAAGACACAAGATAAATATGGAACAAGTCAAGTCGTAGTTACTAACCTCAAGCTAAAGGATAATGTCTTTGTTGTCTTCAATCCATCTTCAGATCTTTGTGAGTAAGTGGAGCACAATACTATTATCATTTCTAGTCTATCCTAACGAAGTTGACTGTAGTTTTCAAATTAAATGACTCGAGTTTTGGCACTAAATACGACAACCAATCTTGACATACCAACGCTTGGTGGGTTCAACCGAGCAGTGCTCTAACAAGTTCATTAACAATCACACAACTTTAACATCCATACTTGAAGGTAATTACCATTATCAGCTGAGCAAATCTCTACTGTATCACAAACTACAAGCTGTAATCTCAATTACTATTCAGTCTCAGTATGTTTCTACTCCATATCAGTCAACTCTAATCAACAACAATTCAGTTCATCTATTACAAACACGGTTCACATACACATATATATCACCAGAACTCAACCCCATCATTACTCTATTATAACCATCTTCATTACCACCATTTTCCCCAAAATCTCAAGTCCACTCTATACATAAACATCCATCTCAGTTCCACCAGCCACTATAGTTCACCACCAATCCTCTATTAACAAACCTCCAACCCCTTTCCTGCAATCCACAACACCACATCCGTAATAATAACACAATCATCCCAGAATCACCTTACTTAACATATACTTCAGATTATCACTATAATCAAAACCATACACCACTTCAACTAAGTTCAGTTCAACACTACCAACTGTAATTCAAATCTTAGTTACATCACCAACAATCTGTAACTCAAATACAACTTATATATTTTTATACTCAACCCTGTAATTCCATGACTCAACTGCAACAACTCAGATAAATCTCAACTTGGATAACACGCACTCCCTGCAATATCTCATACAACTCATATCCGCAACCACCAACAATTCCATGTCAATTCTAAATTCATTAAGAAATTCATAAACTCAATAAAGAACTTGAATATCGATTATTACTAATAAGAGCAGTTACCTCAAATCAGCGTTGCTCAGGAAACTAAGGTCGAATTCTTTCTTCCTTTGCCTCAATTGAATAATCATCTCAAAAATATAAACACCCAATAACCTTCTTTGATAATTCACCGATTCTTCATCAAAAACAGCTACAACTGATAAATTAACACAAACCCATCTTCAATCATCCCTCTTGAACGTCAACTACAACTTCTCTGAGTTTAATTTAATCTTCGAACTCATCTCTGAATCAAACTCAGAAACCCCAATATCAAATGCAGATCACTATTCAACCTTATATTCTAATTAGTAATAAACCCAAGTTAGTTCAATCCTCTAAACCGTCATCTTCATCTTCTAATTCTTCTTTGAGCCTCAACTGAAACCCTAACTTATAATTCATTACCTTCTTCAAATATGAATCAACAACAAATAACAACATTATCACTACTATTATTCCAAGTTCTTCTCTACCTCTTACCGATCTTTCGATTCGAACCTCACAGCCGACTCTCGAAGCAACAAAAGAGAAGAAGAAGAAGAAATGACAAGAGGGAAGAAGAATAATGAAGAAGAAAAAAAATAAAATAACGAGTTAATCTAATCGATCGGGATAAGGCCGGCCAAAATATCTAAAGGCACCCGAAAATCTGATATGGGCATCCACAGTCGGTTAACGTTGCCTTTCAAATAAATTTGATAATATCTTCTTCGTCCGATATCTGAATGACATGTTCAAGTAGTCTATTCCACGTAACTTTTTGAGATCTATCTAATGATACTAGTTTCATATATAACTCGTTGTTATATTAATTTCTATTATTTAACGTTCGTGTTAAACTAATCGAGTCAATAAAGGCTAAATTATCGCTTGATCATCTCTTGACCGGTCTAATAGCGTTGAAGGTCATTACACAAATCTCTCTGCAAAATCTCGGAGAGATTCACATCTCTCTTCAAAATCTCGGAGAGATTCACATATCTTTTCAAAGTCATAGCAGTTTCGCGACCGCCAGGGCAAGTCATAGATCCAAGTTAAATGACTTGATTTAATGGTCGCGGAAATGGTCGCTATTTGAGCATCTTTTCCATCTATGATGTGGCTCTGCGAGTCGCGAAACAACCTATATCAACGACTGATTTTAACATTCAAGGTGTTAAGACTGAGCCTTATCAGTTTTAGATATATATTTTAATATAAAAAAATAGTAGATTCAGAGTGGCTGACTTTCCTGTACTGAATCTGTCTAACCTGAAACAAGTCTGACTGAAACTAAGATGAAATTCAAATTACAATAAAATAAAACCTGGATTCATAAATTCAAATGGACATTTATTCAAGAACCAGTATTCATAGTACAATTCATACAGGTTCAATTGCAAAATTTCAATGAAAAGAAACCTACACTTAACTTCAAAATCAAAAGAAAGAAAACAAAAAAATCCTGAATTTGCACCAATATAAGTCTTAGCTGATAGATTCACATGTTTCTTAAAGATGATTCTTAAAGACAAGTGCAAGTATGAATACCTTAGTTTACACTGAGGTGCTGAATCAACTTTATTCTCTGGAACTTCCTCACAAATAACAAAGAGATGTGTTTGTTTCTTTACTGTGAACCCATATCTGTAAAGCACGCGCTGGATTCCAACATGACTTATCTGCAATATTTGAGATGAAACTAATCACAATGGTAAGCTGAGACAGAGTTAACATAAGGACAAAATTGAGATGTTTAGGAAATAGTATAACCTCACTGCTTGTCCCAAAGGTAGTAATCTACTGCCATCATCTACAAGACCTTTGAACCTAAAACAGAACATGTGAGAAAGAGCTAGTGGGGTTTTCAGGATTCCCATCCCTTCCTACTACTTCAACAGTTACCTAAGATCACCGAATGGTATTCCCATACATTACATAGTACTTCAATTTTACACAAACATTAAAAAAAAACATGACCTATCAGATCCTGGACCAAATTATAAACCTCGGACTGCTTTGAGTTGCAGGAAGGGAATGGATCGAAAAGACCAAAAATTTCGAGAACATAATGAGAGTAATTTTAAGAAAACTATGAAACTACATGCATGGAATCATTACCCTATGGATAATTGCACTCAATATTAAAAAATGAGATGCCGACCAAGGGTATCTAACAAGAAAATATGAGCGAGGAAGGCTGGATCTATGAACCCAGTAGATAAGTATCAAATAATCAGAGTAAATTCTCAAACTTAGTAATAAATGCTTCACTAACTGAAGATAAAAATATCTCATGGGATAGTTATTCATACCCCTCCAGTGCTAGTAGCCTTTGTTGAAGTAATAAGAATATTAGGTTTCCTCAGCATATCAACTACTTAGGGAGTACAAGTCATAGTTGTTAGAGCACTGCTCGGTCGAACTCGCAAGCGTTGATATCTCAAGCTTGTTTGTCAAGTTTAGTTTCCAAAACTATAAGTCTTGATTTCTAGTCTACTTATAGCTAAGTATCAGACTAGGATAGTAAGTGTAGTTGAGCTCTAGACTCCATGACGTTCATCATGCAAATACGAAGAACTACTCAAGGAACTTGTGGAACTTCATCGACAAAAAGGTATGTGGAGACTTGAACTTATCTATCACTCAAAAGTCTATCTATTCTATCTCCTATCTTGAAACTGAAAATGCGAGGGTACCTAAATATACCTGAAGCTAAAACTTTTCCTTCCGATAAGTCCTTTCTCCGAAAGTGATTGTCTATAGACTGAGTCAAGACAATACAAAAAATCGGTTCACACTATCGAGACAATACAACAACGAAGTGTGTTTACTTGATATAAAGGTTCAGACTTAACCAAACTCAATAGGATTCGCGTATCTGATCGGTTGTCAGCCGAGCAAAAATAATTTCACTTTCTCACTCTACTAAATATGAATGAAGTATGTGATAATAAAGAGTTTGTATCCACAGAGAGGCGATTGTTGTTATACAATTTTCAGATTCTTAACTAAAATAACCCAAGAGTGTGTTTTGTTTTTATCAAAGTAATAAAATAAAATAAAGCAAAGCAAATAGTTTGAATAATCAATAAAGAGAAGATATTGGTCACGGGATAGTATCATTCACAAACATGTCTTCTTCATCAATGATTAGAATTGGTAATTTAATCTCGCAATTATCAAAAGTCCTAGGAGATCTTGATTGCAAGAGTATCCCGTTTATTTCCTGATTTTATCACAAACAACATTAAAAGATGTTATTGTGAAATCTACTTAAAAAGCAACCTAAAGTATAAAATCACAATTAAGTTTAACTCCCTAAGAGCAATAAGTTCTATGAAATAAAACTAATCAATGCAAACAAACGTGTAAAAGCACTAATTCTTTTTAACAAAGGTTATGATTCATATGCAATTAAAAAGATGTATCACTACAAGTAATAACCACAAGATGCTACTAAAAATCAGGGATAAACAACTTTTACGTATTGAAAACCCTAATATAGCTATAGGGATGAAAGCCAATCCAATTGATTCCGGACTCAACCAAACTAGCATTCAAATCATATGATAATAAAAATAATGAATCATAAACGATAGAATTGAGACAAAACTAATTCATAGAATCAAATAACATGCTTGATGAAATCAACTTTATCCCATAACCAATAATTGTATTTAGTTACTCATATTAATAGAGTTCATCATCATAATATTAAAAGAAAGAAGATGAAACATAAAAGAAAGCAAACCCTAGAAGTAGTTCTCTGCAAAATCTCCAAGAATAGAATAATAATTGTGTGTCCCAAAGGTTGTAGAAAACTTCCTTTTTATAGCTTTTTATCCTTCCAAAATTAGCTTTTGTCTTCAAAGTCCATTAGTTGGAAATTCACCCAGCCCACCAATGAGAGAAACCCGTGTAGAAATTCTGTCCCAAAAATGCTCTCCGGAAAACTGGGTTTTTGGCCGGAATCCGGCGGCAGAAAGTAATTGCCGGCAACCTGAAAAGTCAAACGGTCAACGAGTCGAGACGGTCAAGCTCAGCGAGTCACACTGGGTCGAAACGAGTCAGTGATGAGTCAAGTCGGTCTAAGCCAAGATGGATGTATCCTGCATTTCATTTCCAGCCATGATGGCCCTATATCTTCTGTGTTGCACCATCTGTAGCTTTCATCATTCACAGCCAAGATGGATGTTCAGCTGTACTGTCATCTTACACTTCACAGCCAAGATGGCTGTTTTGTAACTCCATTTGTTGCCAGCCTCAAATTCAGCTCCTTCTTGTCAGCAACTACAGCCCTATGAGTCTCTAGGCATGCCATGACCACCAAACCCAATTTACGTCACCATTACCAGCATAATTGCATCAGTTATTCTCTTTAACACCATCTCCAGTCAATGCCATCACCTAATCTCACCACCTGCAATACGTTCAGGCCATAATGCCCAGGTCACCACCAGCTCAAGTTCACCTACAATTTCTTCCCTGCACTTCAACCATTAACAACAGCAGAAACCCATTTCTACCACCTGCATAATACCCATCATAATATACAGCATCACAGCTCCAGTTTTCTGTCCCTTGATGTAGCTTTCTCCCCTAAACATCTCCATCCTCATATGCAATATCAGTTCATTGCAGCATCTCCTTGATCTTCAACTGCACTTCACAGCTCCATCTTGGCCTTCACAGCTTCAAACCAAAACCACAACTCCAACACACTAATTTATACCTTTTTCAATTTCAACTCCAGCTTCATACCTGCTGCTTCAAAACTTCAGCTACACCCTTGCAATCAACATCATCTCAGCCTTCTCAATTCAATTTCAGTTTCTGAGATTCACAAACCTATATGTTTCATACCCAAACTTCTACTCAAAACCAGCCACCAGAACCATTTTCTCCATCACCCATTCGACAACAACCACCATTTTCTCCTAAGACTTTGTTGTAGCTGCAACTGAACTTTCCAATTCCAGCAACATCAGCACATCACCTCCCATCTAGCTCATACCAACAGCACCAGAATAATCATTTCTTACTCTACCCTTCTTAATTTTCAGCCAGTGAACCCAACCTTTACAACAGAGAATTATCAAAACCCATTCCTTTTAATTGCCACCATCTTCATTAGATCCCCTTTCTGTGTTCCATTTGCTTCTGAACCTCAAACCCTTGGAAATCTACAGCATCTCAAAACCCATTCTGCCTCTGAACCAACATCAGCAACAATCAATATCTCAAACATCATACCCCTTTCTTCATCTGAATCTCACCAATTTCGTCTAGAACCCATCTTACAGATTCAATCACAACACCACTATAAACCCAAATTCAGAGAACCCATCAATTTCTCCTTGACTTCATTAATCATCACGAACCCTAACTTCATCTCTGAGGTCTCAAGCTCTTAATTTAACTAGCTACTACGTAGCTTTTATTAATTTCAGGGACTGATTGAAATGAGAAAATAATTTCTTGATTTAAGTTTCCATGGCAGCGCCTCTATTTCAAACAATGATTGAGAGAAGCAGTCTTCTCAATTTTAGGGTGAAGTATGATTGGGGCGGATTCAAACGCCCCAGCTTTTGAGATAAGGGTTAACCAAGTATGCAACCCCATAACCTTGAATGGGTTCCTGATAGGTGTAGAATACACCGTATTTACTATCTAATAGTTTATGCTTTCTTTGCTATTTTTCTTGTAAATTATGTATTTTACGTGTGTTTTTGAGTTATTAGGTACTCTGGAGTCGCACGGAGGAAAAGAAGAAGAAATCACCAAAATTGAGCAAAAAGGGCAAAAAGGTCATTTCATGGGAGAATACTATCCGGAGTCGAGCCGAGGTTAAGGGGCAACTCTGTTTTGGAGAAGTGTTAAAGACAGCCAGCTCACGGTTAAGGGGTTATCATTTGGGGTACCCCTTATCATTCATAAGCGGGTGTAAATATCCTGGGGTGTAATCAACTTCCCCTAAATAACAAACCTAAAAATTGAGAGAGTTTCTCTCATTCGATTCTTTTTTCTTTCTCTGAAATTGAGAAAACGAGAAAGCTTCACAGTCCTATCAAGTACTCGATTCACCTGAGATTGCAGCGGCTACTGTGTGACAGAGAAATTGAGAAGAACAACTCGAAATGGTGAGAAATTTCAGATCGAGATGAGAAGACAGTCAGGGAGAGATGAAGATTTTCAAGAGATGAAAATGGGTATGAAATAAATGATATGCTTCTACAAATTAGGGTTTGAAGGAGGATTGAATTTCATCGGGTTTGGATTGTTATGGTTTAATCTGAAATCGATGAAACTGGTTCATGGAAGATTAGGGTTTGTACGGAATTACAGATCAAGATGGGTTTGAGATGAAATTGAGAAGAAAGAATTAAGGGGTTTTGAGCTCAGGGGGTCTTGACTGGATTTGTGGTCACTGTTGTTTGAGACAACAACCTGATGCTGTGTTGAATCGGAATTTCAAGAGAAAACCGAGAGCTAAAGATCGAGATATGATACTATAGAAGCTCGGAGAGCTGTTAATGGGGGCTGAGAAGATTCTGCCATGGACTGAAAATGGGTGCTGAGCTGTGTCTGTGGTCATGAAAATAGAAGATTGGTCGATGTTGAAGAATTAACAGAGATGGGTTTCTATCAGACTTGGCTTTTGGTTTGAATCGAAGATGGTTCTAGGTGAATTTGAAGACCAGAAAAAGGAGGTGTTGATGATTGGTGTTGATGTTTCTGTTGTGATGAAAGAATTGAATCTGTATGGGTTCTTGTTGTTGTTTATTGGAGCAAAACATGGAGATTAAGGTGGTTCTGGTATTGATTTGAGGAGAAGGAATTGGTTGAGCATGGTGTTGTTGATTGAACTTCAGTTGGTGATGAAAATTGGTGGTGTTTGTTGGTGGTGTTTGAGAAGCAACCTTGAAGCTGAAGTGTTACTGCTGCACTGGGAAGTATGAAATGCTGTAATGGGTTTGTGAATTGCAGCTCAGGAATGGAAGCAGGTGGTGTTGGTTGTTTGAAGTGCAGTTAGAGTATGAACTGCAATGGGTTGAGACAGTCGGAAGTGATATTGCAGCTGGGTCTAGTGCAATTGCATTGCAGGCAAGAAGAGCTGCAGTTATGGAGTTAGAGAAGATGATTGATTTACAGGGGAAGGCAGTGGAGATAGCTACAATGGTAGTACATGAATTAAAGCTGTGTGCAATTGGCGCTGGCTAGTTGGTATTCTCGACACCAAATGAGATGGACTGACAAAGGTGGTATATGGCAATGAATGGGTGAAGCTCTGTTGGTAGACTATGATTGAATGTTGAATGAAGTCTTTAGATGTTGCTGCAATGGGCCAGAATTTGAATTACAACTGATATGGGCAGAAGGAGATGATGTTGTTGAATTGGTGCAGCTGGTTATGGAGATGAATGGCAAGTTGGCACTGCAATGGACTGAAGTACAGGGAAGGTTGCAGTGAACAGCCATAATGGATGGATGGCAGAGAAGGCACGGCCAAGATGGCCGTGCATAGCACTTGGCAGGAGTAAGATAGGCTAGATAGCCAACCAAAACCAGTCAGCCAAGTTAGCTAGCTGACTGGGTTATGACTCTGTGACTGACTCGGAGATTGACCTATTTGACTAACTAAGACCGTTAGTTTGACCTAACTGTAACAGAATCTTGGACGGAATATTCCTTGACTGGAGGAGAATTTTCAGGTTGCCGATGTCGACGTATTCCGGCCTATTTCCGGCCAAAAAACCCAGTTTTCCGGCGAGCCAAAAATACAGAATTTTGTGTGGATTTCTCTTATGGGATGTGAAGACTTGGGTTTGGAATTGGATGAAGAATTGGGCTTGGATTTGGAAAGAGGAGATGGAAGATTTGAGAAAGGCTTGGATTTGGAAATTGAGATACAAAAGGAAAGGGATTCTATTCCTTGGAAGATATGGAGAACATTGAAGCCTATAAATAGAGAAGAACTTCTACACTTGCACACATCTTTTACAATACTTTTGCACACTTTTACACACACAATACTTTTCTCTTTGTGTGAACTCCTTAATATGAGTAACCAATTTGATTGAGGATGAATTCCTAGTTCTTAACATGTTTTGAGTTTTGTTTTAAATCTACTTTGAATTTTCACATGATTATCGTTTGTTTTTGCTAATAAGAATGTTTATGCTTGATTGATATGTCGTTTAGGATGCATACTAAATTGATTTGTTAATTAATCTAAAGCTAGTGAAGGTTAGGGGATAAGTAATCGTTTCTTGACTCTTTACACATGTAGAAAACACGAGACCTTGCGGAGGGATTCCGTGGAGCAATTGTGTGTGAAAACAACGCTAGAAAGTGGACCAAGCGAACCGAGTCTAATTACTAGTACTAAACCTAAGTTCATAAATCTTAATGCGTTCGGGGAATTACATCTTGTAAGCGAACCTCAAGGTGGTTCTTTTGAATAGAATCTGATAACTAAGCGAACCTTGTTACTCGGTGAAATAAGGAATTTTGGGGTTAGCTAAGCGAACTCGCTATCCTACTAAGTTGGTGATAATGTGACTAATAAGAAGTGAAAAAGAACATAACTTTAATCATTGTTTTGCAGCGAAGAAGGATTCCGTGATCTAATCTCTCTTAATGATTTCTCTTATCTTTTTAATTGCTTTATTTACTTTTTGTGACAATTCAACCCCCCTTTGTGTGACAATTTTACAACTAGAATCTCATGCTCCTCGTGGGATCGACCTTGACTACCCTATATTACTTGTTAATTAGGTAGTAAAGTATTAATTAATTTGTTGTGGTTACGACACGCATACAAATTTTGGCGCCATTGCCGGGGAGCATCGGATGATTTTAGTTGTTTTCTTTTTACTTTTTTTTTCTTTATTCTTGCTTTGTTGGATTCTTTATCGTATCTAACTTAGTTTTTGAGAATTGTTTTTCAGGTACCGGTTTTCCATGTATGGTGGACAAGAGCAAGCATATTACAACAATCAATACGGTTTTCAACCTCAACATTATGACAACTTCCAACAATCCTTAGGATACAATCAAAACCAATCTTTTGGCTATGATCAATATCCTTCGGAGCCTTATGGATACTCTCATGCATATCAACAACCTTGTAGCGGGTATGTAAGTCAAACACCAAGGTATGATAAATCTACTTCTAATTGGATTCATTCAAGTTGTATGCAGATTATCAATGAATTGCAAGACATGTGAAAAACACTTGACCGTGATAGAAAGAACGTTGCACAAACCAATTTCTACAAAACTTTTTCTTACCCGACTCGGGATTGTAGTTATGATCATTCACCCATTCAAAGGGAAGAGCCATGGGAAAGAGAACCTATTGTAGCAAACGGTGGTAAGCGTGTGAACGTCCGTAAACTTGCACACAAATTATATAAATTGGAAGATGATGGAGACTCGGAAGAGCTTGTCGCAGAAATTAGTAGGACTATTCATACGGAACTTAAACGTCGTCGGGATAAAGGTTATGAAACCGATGAAGATTCTTATTATGGTGATTCTGATAACGAAGATGATTGTGTTGAAAAGGACCAACCTTTTGAGACTTTTGATGACGCTAGTGTAGCTAACTCAATCCTTGATCTTAATAATGATCAATCACATATTCAAAAGGTAGAGCTTGAGGAAGATGCATTTAGTGCTTGGAAAAAATTCCTTAGGGAAAATTATGAGTCCGCGGAAGTGTATGAGCGTTGCAACAATGAGGAAGTTATTCCAACTCCGGATCATAATAAGGATCATTCACCTATTCAAAAGGAGGAGATTGGGTGTGACTTTCCTATTGTTGTAAACAGTGTAACACCCTCACAAGTAGATCTTACAATTTACACCGAAGAAGATTTTATGAGAGAAGAATGGCCCGATTCCGATGATGAAGATGTTGAAGAGATGATGCTCGATAATGAAACCAAATTGATTGAATTCGTGGAAGACCCAATTGAACTTGCTAATGATTATGATGATGCCGAGACTTTGGTTAAGGTAGAAAATGATGAAGAATGGTTGCAAGGTTTGATAGAGGACCATGATATGCAAGAGGTAAGTAATTCACTTGAATTTTTTAAGGATGAGGAGGATACCGTAATACAAGAAATTGTGCAAGGTTTGTCTAATCCTTTGCATGTTAATTCTTCTCCTTTACCTCTTATTGGTTTGAATGTATGTGCTTCGAAAGTATTTTTGAATGACTTTGTTTCTAGATATCCACCATTGGAAACACTTGATGCTAACACTATGCAGGTTTTCCAAGAGGAATACATAGAAATTCCCAAATTCTATGTTCTTTATACACTTCCGGGTGTGGACAAGAATAAGTGTGGGGAAAATTTCTACCAGGAAATAACTTTACTATTATTTTCTTGTGCTAATATTTGTATGGAGTTATTATATGCAAAACAGGTACCATGGGAGGATCCCCAAATTTTCCGATTGTTAGTATATGGGGAGTGAATCTTACAAGAGCCAAGTCGGGCCGTCGACTTTAAAACAAGCGCTAAGTGGGAGGCAACCCACCGGTTTTGTATCTCTTATCCTTTTGTTTTTATTTGCTTTTTGTTTCGTTTATTTATTTTTCTTCTTCCATATCATGTTACGATTTCCCACCTTGACTTTACTTGGACGATTCAATTACATTGAGGATAATGTAAGGTTTAAGTGTGGGGGAGTGGCTAAGCATATATTTTTGCATAAAAAATAATAATTTTGCATTAAAACTTTCAAATTTTAGAGATTTTAGAGTCACTATCATACTTCTAGGTATGATTACATAGAGAATTCTGACCGACATAATTGAACTTGGAAGTGTTAGGGAACTACGTTCGGATTTCTTGCTTGTTAGAGTGTTAAATAATGGATTTAATCATGCCGGTGATGCAAATTAGGAGCAGAGAAGAATGCATTATTAGAGTTGCTGATCAATCATTAGTGGAGACTACCCATTTTTATATCATGTGAGGCACCGACCAAAAATTCTTCCTTTACTAAAAATCTTTCTTTTGAGTGTGTATCACCGTACGTTAATTCCGGGTAGAATGGTGAGCTACCCAACTTCACACCAATTTTCAGCACTATTTTTGATCTCTTGAGTGCTAATTTTTGTCAATCATGAGGGTGACGTCTATGATGAAAGCCTCCTTCTTGTAGTTCGATTTGCAGTTAGCATCATTCTCTTGCTCGACAACAACGGGTCCATAGAAACACCACAATTATCAACAAGGAGCGACATCAAAATCTACAAGGAAAGTTGAAAATGTTCGAGGTTTACAAGCAACAATGGAACAAGAAAAAGAGCAAATTTTTATATCCAAGTAAAGCAAAATACAATGAGGTAATTCTATATTCAAGTATGAAGACTAATTTACAAAGAGCAAAGAAAAGCAAAAGGTGAGAATTATTGAAGTTTATGATTTCAAGCCGATACAAGTTGTGAAGAATCAAGCGGTAAAGTACTTTTCCACGGCCATGGTTTATTTTATTTTTCACTTTGTTTTGTATTTTGTTTCTCTTGTCTAAAAAAAATGAAAAAAATGAAAGAAAATTGAAAAATAAAAGAAAAATAAATAAAAAATATGAGACAAGAGAAATATCTATTATTGTTTGTTTAATAAGCCGTGGGGAAGGAAAATTTATAAGGAAGTTTCAAGCGACAAGGATTTTAAGGAAAAAGGTTACAAATTGTCAAGGATTTATGAAGTTCTAGTATTTATCATCAATAGTTGAAGCCGAAGACCAAGAAGAGGAGTGGAAGAAGTTTCTATTGGATGCCGTGAGAGTGGTGTTATAATAATTGGCAATCGGATGTGAAGGTAAGTAAGTAATCTCATCCTCGATATAAGTGTTTGATTTCCTTTCTTAGAGATCGTTAGAAAAATGGTTTTTCAAAATATTAAAAGATGTGGGTTTTTCAAAATTTCGGAAGTTATCCTTCCCACCATTCAACGTGTTGCAGGAATTCTCTCTTCATTCCTACCTGCGCACATGTGAGACCCATAAAAAAGCCGTCTTTTTGAGTGCAATTATCATAAAACCCTTTTTGGCGAGGCAGAAGTCGAGGCGAAATGCTTATTGATCGTTTATCGAACACGTGTTCTCTCATTATGGTGTGGTTATTTCTCACTCAACATTTAAGAATGAGAATATGTTCTTTAGTATTTCTAACTTCTTATTACTAGCATGCAGACACTCTATGTCCTCATAGCTCTTTGAATGCTTGGGAAGCTGGAACGCTCTGAAGTTGTGAGTTTTAGTTTGATTTGCTCGAGGACTAGCAAAGTCTAAGTGTGGGGGAATTTGATAGGTGTAGAATACACCGTATTTACTATCTAGTAGTTTATGCTTTCTTTACTATTTTTCTTGTAAATTATGTATTTTACGTGTGTTTTTGAGTTATTAGGTACTCTGGAGTCGCACGGAGGAAAAGAAGAAGAAATCACCAAAATTGAGCAAAAAGGGGAAAAAGGTCATTTCATGGGAGAATACTATCCGGAGTCGAGCCGAGGTTAAGGGGCAACTCTATTTTGGAGAAGTGTTAAAGACATCCAGCTCACGGTTAAGGGGTTATCATTTGGGGTACCCCTTATCATTCATAAGCGGGTGTAAATATCCTGGGGTGTAATCAACTTCCCCTAAATAACAAACCTAAAAATTGAGAGAGTTTCTCTCATTCGATTCTTTTTTCTTTCTCTGAAATTGAGAAAACGAGAAATCTTCACAGTCCTATCAAGTACTCGATTCACACGAGATTGCGGCGACTCTTGTGTGACAGAAATTGAGAAGAACAACTCGAAATGGTGAGAAATTTCGGATCGAGATGAGAAGACAAATCGGGGAGAGATGAAGATTTTCAAGAGATGAAAATGGGTATGAAATAAATGAGATGCTTCTACAAATTAGGGTTTGAAGGAGGATTGAATTGCATCGGGTTTGGATTGTTATGTTTTAATCTGAAATCGATGAAACTGGTTCATGGAAGATTAGGGTTTGTACGGAATTACAGATCAAGATGGGTTTGAGATGAAATTGAGAAGAAAGAATTAAGGGGTTTTGAGCTCAGGGGGTCTTGACTGGATTTGTGGTCACTGTTGTTTGAGACAAGAACCGATCTTGTGTTGAATCGGAATTTCAAGAAAACCGAGAGCTAAAGATCGAGATATGATACTATAGAAGCTCGGAGAGCTGTTAATGGGGGCTGAGAAGATTCTTCCATTGACTAAAAATGGGTGCTGAGCTGTGTCTGTGGTCATGAAAATAGAAGATTGGTCGATGTTGAAGAATTAACGGAGATGGGTTTCTATCAGACTTGGCTTTTGGTTTGAATCGAAGATGGTTCTAGGTGAATTTGAAGACCAGAAAAAGGAGGTGTTGATGATTGGTGTTGATGTTTCTGTTGTGATGAAAGAATTGAATCTGTATGGGTTCTTGTTGTTGTTTATTGGAGAAAAACATGGAGATGAAGGTGGTTCTGGTATTGATTTGAGGAGAAGGAATTGGTTGAGCATGGTGTTGTTGATTGAACTTCAGTTGGTGATGAAAATTGGTGGTGTTTGTTGGTGGTATTTGAGAAGCAACCTTGAAGCTGAAGTGTTACTGCTGCACTGGGAAGTATGAAATGCTTGTAATGGGTTTGTGAATTGCATCTCAGGAATGGAAGCGGTGGTGTTGGTTGTTTGAAGTGCAGTTAGAGTATGAACTGCAATGGGTTGAGACAGTAGAAAGTGATATTGCAGCTGGGTCTAGTGCAATTGCATTGCAGGCAAGAAGAGTTGCAGTTATGGAGTTAGAGAAGATGATTGATTTACAGGTGAAGGCAGTGGAGATAGCTACAATGGTAGTACATGAATTAAAGATGTGTGCAATTGGAGCTGGCTAGTTGGTATTCTCGACACCAACTGAGATGGACTGACAAAGGTGGTATATGGCAATGAATGGGTGAAGCTCTGCTGGTAGACTATGATTGAATGTTGAATGAAGTCTTTAGATGTTGCTGCAATGGGCCGAAATTTGAATTACAACCGATATGGGCGAAGTAGATGATGTTGTTGAATTGGTGCACTGGTTATGGAGATGAATGGCAAGTTGGCACTGCAATGGACTGAAGTACGTGGAAGGTTGCAGTGAACAACCATAATGGCTGGGTGGCAGAGAAGGCACGGCCAAGATGGCCGTGCATAGCAATTGGCAGGAGTAAGATAGGCTAGATAGCCAACCAAAACCAGTCAGCCGAGTTAGCTAGCTGACTGGGTTATGATTTTGTGACTGACTCGGAGCTTGACCCAGTTGACTAACTAAGACCGTTAGTTTGACCTAACTGTAACTGAATCTTGGACGGAATATTCCTTGACCGGAGGAGAATTTTCAGGTTACCGGCGGCGACGTATTCCGTCCTATTTCCGGCCAAAAAACCCAGTTTTCCGGCAAGCCAAAAATACATAATTTTGTGTGGATTTCTCTTATGGGATGTGAAGACTTGGGTTTGGAATTGGATGAAGAATTGGGCTTGGATTTGGAAAGAGGAGATGGAAGATTTGAGAAAGGCTTGGATTTGGAAATTGAGCTACAAAAGGAAAGGGATTCTATTCCTTGGAAGATATGGAGAACATTGAAGCCTATAAATAGAGAAGAACTTCTACACTTCCACACATCTTTTACAATACTTTTGCACACTTTTACACACACAATACTTTTCTCTTTGTGTGAACTCCTTAATATGAGTAACCAATTTGATTGAGGATGAATTCCTAGTTCTTAACATGTTTTGAGTTTTGTTTTAAATCTACTTTGAATTTTCACATGATTATCGTTTGTTTTTGCTAATAAGAATGTTTATGCTTGATTGATATGTCGTTTAGGATGCATACTAAATTGATTTGTTAATTAATCTAAAGCTAGTGAAGGTTAGGGGATAAGTAATCGTTTCTTGACTCTTTACACAAGTAGAAAACACGAGACCTTGCGGAGGGATTCCGTGGAGCAATTGTGTGTGAAAACAACGCTAGAAAGTGGACCAAGCGAACCGAGTCTAACTACTAGTACTAAACCTAAGTTCATAAATCTTAATGCGTTCGGGGATTACATCTTGTAAGCGAACCTCAAGGTGGTTCTTTTGAATAGAATCTGATAACTAAGCGAACCTGTTACTCAGTGAAATAAGGAATTTTGGGGTTAGCTAAGCGAACCTGCTATCCTACGGTTGGTGATAATCTGTGACTAATAAGAAGTGAAAAAGAACATAACTTTAATCATTGTTTTGCAGCGAAGAAGGATTCCTTGATCTAATCTCTCTTATTGATTTATCTTATCTTTTTAATTGCTTTATTTACTTTTTGTGACAATTCAACCCCCCTTTGTGTGACAATTTTACAACTCCCCTTTATTTCTCTTATCTCTTATCTCATGCTCCTCGTGGGATCGACCTTGACTACCCTATATTACTTGTTAATTAGGTAGTAAAGTATTAATTAATTTGTTGTGGTTACGACACGCATACAGTTCCCGATAGTATTCGCCTAGGAAATGACAGCTTTGCCCCTTTATGCTCCAAATGAATGCTCTTCCACCAGCTGCAGCCGCCACTTGCATCATTTAAGCCGCCATGCTTTTCATACATAATTTGCATCACTAAAGCTGGCATATTTTTCAGACATAGATGAAGAAATTAAAGCAAATAATGAAACACAATCCGCCTCCAACGCTTTTGCCATGTTTCCTCTTCTTTTGATCCAAATGACTCCAAAGTACCTAAATACTCAAAAACAAAGCATAAGATACATAATTTAGAAGAAAACTAACAGAGAAAGCAAAAAAAATAGATAAATAATAAGGTGTTTTAGACACCTATCAAATTCCCCCACACTTAAACTTTGCTAGTCCTCGAGCAAATCAAACAAAATAATTATAAAACATACATACAACTCCGTCTCGTCGAGGCTACGGTTACTTTAAGCATAAATAACAAGCCTTTGAACCCCTAGGTGTCCCTAGTGGACGAGTTTTAGTCTCGTGAAAGTTTACAAGAGGTCTACCTACAAAACCTATATTTCCAACTCCGTCTATTTGTGACAAATCAATGAACGAATCCAAAATGACTACAGGAGGAGGTACCTTGCGCAAATTCAGTTCATATTTAAGTAAATAAAGCTCTAATTAGATAGTCGAACAACCTACAATACTCGAAAACTAACAAACCACAATCACAACGAAAATATTAAGAAGATGGATATAGATGTAGATGTTGGCGAATGTTCACAAGTGATTGGTGTTTCCCATATCTGTCTGAAGGTCACCTCCAAGATGAACCTATGCATCCTATTGGATTGAGCTACTGGTCTGAATTCTAGTGTCAACACACTAACATATACAAGGGAACCAGTGGTCAACAATCTTATTTACATCAACTCAACTGGCATACACAAGGGAACCAGGAGTGACTTTATTCAACAAATATAATATTTTCTTTTCTTTTTGTTTTTCACTTTTTTTTTAGACAGCATGATTAAATCTTTTGGATCCAAGCGCATGCTTCTTGTCAGCAGATTACATGATAGTTCCCTTGGATCCTGCATTCCACGCTTGTTTAGGTAACGGAGACAGGGAGAACACACACATATTGCTATCCAAGTGTCATTTATATTCCGTTTGGTCTAATTGGTCGGTCTTTTTTTTTTTTTTTTTTTTAGCAACTCAATCACTCTATTTCATCCTAGCAGTAATAACAAGTCGATGTTTAGTGACCCACCAAATCACTTAGAGAACAATAGATAAATATGGAAAAATAAAAATAGAATGTGATATGGTGATATTCCGAGATATGGTAACAACTATCATATTATTTGTGATTTCTGAGCTATGTTCGTCCATTTTTAGTTAATTGGTTCCTCAATTCCTGCAATCAAAATGGTTCCATCCACTAATGGTGTCATCCTAAAGGCACAAGTTTCTAGATTTCGGAGTTCAAAAAAACACAATTTTTTTCTTGGTTTTTCTATTTTTCTGATTTTTTTTTTTACTTAAGGCGTAAAACAAACTAAAACAAACTATACAAACATATAAATGCTCCCCCACACTTAAACTTTACATTGTCCTCAATGTAAAATTGAATCGTCCAAAGAAAGTTCAAGGTGGGAATTTCCGCAAATGATATGCAAAAACAAAGAAAATAAAGATAAAAGCAAATGCATAAAAAAATAAAAAGATAAAGATAAAGATACAAAACCGGTGGGTTTCCTCCCACTTAGCGCTTAGTTTAAAGTCGTCAGCCCGACTTGCTCCTTGTTTGCTAAGACTCCTCCAGAGGGAGTGCCTCCACAAAGTTCACACCTTCCACAACTTCGGAAGTAAAGTTCTCATAATATGGTTTCAGCCGGTGTCCATTCACTTTAAACTCCTTTCCTGCAGCTATGCTACGAATTTCTACTGCACCATGAGAAAACACATTAGTAACAACAAAAGGTCTGACCCAACGTGACCTTAATTAACCCGGAAATAATTGCAAGTGAGAATTAAACAAAAGCACTTTCTGCCCACACAAAATTGTTTTCTAGAAATCATAGTATCATGAAATGCCTTAGTTTTCTCCTTGTAAATGCGTGAGCTTTCAAATGCATCATTACGAAGCTCTTCTAGCTCTTGGAGTTGCAACTTTCTTTGTTTTCCAGCACCATCCAACTCCATATTGCATTGCTTAATAGCCCAAAATGCCTTATGTTCAATCTCAACGGGTAGGTGACAAGGTTTACCATACACGATCCTAAAGGGAGACATCCCAATATGTGTCTTGTATGCGGATCTATAAGCCCACAAAGCATCATTAAGTCGCATGCTCCAATCTTTCCTTGTTGGATTCACCATTTTCTCTAGAATGGACTTTACCTCTCGGTTAGACACCTCGAATTGTCCATTTGTTTGGGGATGATAAGGTGTTGCAATCTTGTGCGACACATTGTACTTCTTCAACAGTCCTTGTAAGAACTTGTTTTTGAAGTGGGAACCCCCATCGCTAATTATGGCTCTTGGAATTCCAAACCTTGCAAAAATGTTAGCTTGCACAAAATCTGAAACCACTTTAGAATCATTAGTTGGGGTGGCCTTAGCTTCCAACCATTTCGAGACATAATCAACAGCAAGTAAGATATAAAATTTCCCATGGAAATTGACAAAAGGACCCATAAAATCTATACCCCATACATCAAAAACTTTAATAAATTGAATAAAGTTTGTGGAATTTGATTTCGAGTACCTATATTGCATGTTCTTTGGCATCTATTACAAGTTGTGCAAAATATATGTGCATCCTTAAACAAGGTTGGCCAATAGAAACCGCTTTCAAGTACCTTGTAAGCTGTTCTTTTACTCCCAAAATGTCCTATACAAGCATACGAGTGACAAAAAGACAAGATAGAGTTAAATTCAGGTTCGGGAACGCACCTTCGTATTACTTGGTTGCTTCCATGTTTCCATAAGTATATATCATCCCATATATATTGGTTTCCTAACCTCTTAAGTTTGTCCCTCTCAGCACGTGACAAGTTCTTTGGAATTTGTTTAGTTACCAAGTAATTCACAACATCCGCATACCATGGTTCCGCAAAGGCAATTGAGAATAGTTGCTCATCCGGGAAACTTTCATGCAATGGGATAGCTTCCTTGTCTACAGCAGGACGGCTCAAATGATCCGCAACGGTGTTCTCAATTCCTTTCTTGTCTTTGATTTCAATATCAAACTCTTGCAAGAGTAAAATCCATCGTATGAGACTCGGTTTCGCCTCTTTCTTTATAAGCAAGTACCTAAGTGCTGCATGGTCTGAAAAGACAACAACTTTTGTACCAATTAGATAAGAGCGAAACTTTTCCAAAGCAAAAACAATATCCAATAACTCTTTTTCAGTGGTAGTGTAGTTTTGTTGGGCTTCATTTAACGTTCTAGAAGCATAATAAATAGCATGAGGTATCTTCCCCACACGTTGCCCAAGCACCGCACCAACCGCATAGTCACTTGCATCACACATGAGCTCAAAAGGCTTGCTCCAATCCGGTGGTTTAATGATAGGGGCTGAAATCAAAAGTTCTTTCAAACGATTGAATGCCGCCACACACTTTTCATCAAAGTTAAAAACCACATATTTTTGCAATAAGTTGCAAAGTGGTGATGCTATCTTGGAAAAATCCTTGATGAATCTACGATAAAAACCTGCATGACCAAGAAAAGAGCGTATCTCCCTCACCGTAGTGGGAGGGGTTAGAGCACGAATAAGGTCTATCTTAGATTTATCAACTTCCAAGCCTTTAGAAGATATTATATGGCCTAAAACTATGCCATGAATTACCATGAAATGGTACTTCTCCCAATTCATCACAAGGTTTGTTTCAACACATCGTTCAAGGATTAAAGACAAGTTGTTCAAGCAAAGGTCAAATGAATCACCAAAGACACTAAAGTCGTCCATGAACACTTCAATTATGTTTTCAACATATTCTGAAAATATACTTACCATACACCTTTGAAAAGTAGCTGGAGCATTGCACAAGCCAAAAGGCATCCTTCTATAAGCAAAAGTACCAAAAGGACAAGTGAAAGTGGGTTTCTCTTGATCCTCCGGCGCTATCAAAATCTGATTATAACCTGAATAGCCATCAAGAAAGCAATAATAAGAGTGTCCAGCTATCAATAAAAGGAAATGGAAAGTGATCTTTTCTAGTGGTGACATTCAATTTCTTGTAATCAATACAAACCCTCCAACCGGTTTGCACACGAGTTGGGACAAGTTCATTCTCATCATTCTCCACCACGGTCACACCTGATTTCTTTGGTACAACTTGTACCGTGCTCACCCACTTGCTATCGGATATGGGGTAGATAACACCCACTTCCAAAAGCTTGAGTATCTCCTTTTTCACAACTTCCATCATAGGGAGGTTCAAACGACATTGCGCTTCCCTTGTAGGCTTTGTATCGTCCTCAAAACGGATCTTGTGCATACAAACGGCAGGGCTTATACCCTTGATATCGGAAATTGTCCATCCCATGGACGTCTTGTGCTTCCTTAACACCCTTAGAAGTTTTTGCTCATGTAATTCACTAAGCTCGTTAGAAACAATCACAGGTAACTCTTCATTGTCACCCAAGTACAAGTACTTTAAGTGACTTGGAAGAGGTTTCAATTCCAACATTGGAGATTTAACAATTGAAGGTAAAAGTTTTTCATCACTGCATGGTAAAGAAATAAAAGAGATCTTATGAGTTTCTGGGCATCCTTATAGTGAGTTGAGATCACCAAGGGCTTCTTTGACTTCATTACCACACTCTACACCATTATCCATGGATGTAGTTAAAACGGTTTCCAAAGCATCATCACCATTCAATTCAAACATTTGTTGTGCCAATATATCCATCACATCAACGGAGAAGCAAGAGTGGACATCACTAGGATATCTCATCATCTCGAAAATGTTGAAACGTATTACTTCTCCTTAAAAATCCATAGTTAGCGTTCCCATATCCACATCAATAATGGTCTTCGCCGTTTTCATGAAGGGACGCCCAAGTAGCAATGGAAGAGACGAGTCCAGTGAACCTTCATCCATCTCTAAGACACAAAAATCTGCTGGAAATACTAGTTGATTAACCTGCACAAGAACATCCTCAACAATACCCATTGGGTAGACATTAGAACGATGGGCTAATTGCAACACAATTTCAGCCTTTTTAAGAGGACCTAAATCAAGTGAGTTATACATAGATGCATGCATAACATTAACGGATGCACCTAAATCCAACATAGCTTTGTCAAATGTAGTGTTACCAATTTTGATGGGAATGTCAAAGCTACCCGGGTCCTTGCATTTCAGTGGGAGTTTGTGTTGTAAGATTTCCGAAGCATTCTCCCCCACACAAAGCACTTCATTACCTTTGAGCCTTTTCTTATTGGTACACAAGTCCTTAAACATTTTTTCATACTTTGGAACTTATTTAATAGCATCAATGAGTGGTATGTTCACATGAATCTTCTTAAGAACATCTAAAATCTCCTTTTCTAGTTCCTCCTTCTTAGAATTTGTAAATCTGCGAGGAAAAGGTAAAGGAGGAACATAAGTAGGAATAAGAGTTTTAGAGGTAGGAATAGGTACCTCAGAAGTTTGGGGAGAATCCTCATTTTTTTCCTCCAAAACAGGTTCCTTTGGTGTTTCCACCTTGCCCGAATCAGCAACTTCGGGTTGCATAAGTTGTGTACCACTTCTCAACGTAATTGCATTCACATCTCCTTTTGGGTTGATAGGTTGAGAAGGGAGTTTTCCACTATTTTGTGCCTTCATTTGGTTTAACTCAAGAGCCATAGAACCAACTTAGGTTTGCAACTCTTTTATCGTTCTTTCCGTTCTTTGCATAAGAGATTTCATCAACTCTTCCATACTTGACCCCTGATTTTGAGGTTGTTGTTGTTGTTGAAATTGTTGACGTGGCTGGAATTGTTGTTGTTGAGGTTGAAATCCACCCGAATTGTTGAAATTGGATTGTTGAACTGCTCCTTGCTTGTTCGCATAACTAAAATTGGGGTGATCTCTTCATCCCGGATTGTAAGTGTTGGAATAAGGATCATACCATCTTTGCTGATTTGGAAAGACTGCATTAGCTTGCTCATTGACGTCTTCATACACATGAGAACTTGGTATCACCGCAGCTGCAACTTGTTGCATCATTGCTGACATGTTACCCATTTGTTGACGAATTTCCTCGACCTCGCTCACTTCATTTACTCTCCTAAGAAGCACATATGAACCACGACTCAAGAATTGTTGGGAGTTTTCTGCCATGTTTTCAATAAACTCTCTAGCTTGTGCCACCGTCTTGCTCACTAGTGCACCACCACCCGCTGCGTCAATAAGATTCCTATCACTTGATTGGAGTCCTTCATAGAAGTATTGGATGATCATAGCGTAACTAAATTGGTGATGAGGACAACTTGCCACCAATCTCTTGTATCGTTCCCAACAATCATATAAGGATTTACCCACATTTTGCTTCATTCCGCAAATCTCCTTGCGAATTTGAGTGGCCTTAGATGCAGGAAAATATCTCTCTAAGAAGAGTTTCTTCAACCCATTCCAAGTTGTGACACTTCCGGGAGGCAAATAATATAACCAATCCTTAGCACTATCCACCAAAGAGAATCAAAAAACTTTTAACATAGCACCATCGGCCTCCATATTCGCTGGAAGCATAGCCGTGACAATGGTGTGGAAGTCCATAAGATGCTTGTTTGGATCTTCATTCACCATTCCATGGAACTTTGGTAATTCTCTAAGCAATCCCGGCTTTATCTCAAAAGTAGAGTCGGTTTGAATACAACCTCGATGTGTATCCAGCTTGTGCGAAGCCAAGTCCTTGAGTGTACGATTTGCAGCGTCACCCATTTCTTCTTCTTCTTCTTCTTCTTCAAAAGGAATCTCGTGTTCTACTCCTTCTCCTTCTTTCTGAAGAGCTTCGTGTTTTACTTCCAAGTTGTGTTCTTCCGTTGTGCCTTGCCTTGGTTGGAGTATTGTGCCTTTTAGAGTAGCTATCCCGCACCTTGGATAATTCCAATCTTTAGAATCCAGGGATTAGGTACCTGAAAAAAAATTCTCGCAAACAAGTGAGAAACAAGACAAGAAACGAAACAAAAGTATGCAAGCAGAAATAATAAAAAGAAACTAAAAACTATATAACAAGCCGAATGCCTCCCCGGCAATGGCGCCAAAATTTGATCGGTTGTCAGCCGAGCAAAAATAATTTCACTTTCTCACTCTACTAAAAATGAATGAAGTATGTGATAAGAAAGAGTTCGTATCCACAGAGAGGCGATTGTTGTTATGCAATTTTCAGATTCTTAACTAACTAAAATAACCCAAGGGTGTGTTTTGTTTTTATCAAAGTAATAAAATAAAATAAAGCAAAGCAAATAGTTTGAATAATCAATAAAGAGAAGATATTGGTCACGGGATAGTATCATTCACAAACATGTATTCTTCATCAATGATTAGAATTGGTAATTTAATCTCGCAATTATCAAAAGTCCTAGGATATCTTGATTGCAAGAGTATCCCGTTTATTTCCTGATTTTATCACAAACAACATTAAAAGATGCTATTGTGAAATCTACTTAAAAAGCAACCTAAAGTGTAAAAGCACAATTAAGTTTAACTCCCTAAGAGAAATAAGTTCTATGAAATAAGACTAATCAATGCAAACAAACGTGTAAAAGAACTAATTCGTTTTAACAAAGGTTATGATTCATATGCGATTAAAAAGATGTATCACTACAAGTAATAATTACAAGATGCTACTAAAAATCAGGGATAAACAACTTTTACGTATTGAAAACTCTAATATAGCTATAGAGATGAAAACCAATCCAATTGATTCCGGACACAACCAAACTAGCATTCAAATCATATGATAATAAAAATAATGAATCATAAACGATAGAATTGAGACAAAACTATTTCATATAATCAAATAACATACTTGATGAAATCAACTTTATCCCATAACCAATAATTGTATCTAGTTAATCATATTAACGGAGTTCATCATCATAATATTCAAAGAAATAAGATGAAACATAAAAGAAAGCAAACCCTAGAAGTAGTTCTCTGCAAAATCTCCAAGAATAGAATAATAATTGTGTAAAAATTGTGTGTCCCAAAGGTTGTAGAAAACTTAATTTTTATAGCTTTTTCTCCTTCCAAAATTAGCTTTTGTCTTCAAAGTCCATTAGTTGGAAATTCACCCGGCCCACCAATGAGAGAAACCCGTGTTTAAATTCTGTCCCAAAAACGCTCTCCTAAAAACTGGGTTTTTGGTCGGAATCCGGCGCCAGAAAGTCACCGCCGGCAACCTGAAAATTCAAACGGTCAACGGGTCGAGACGGTCAACCGGGTCAACTCGGTCAAGCTCCGCGAGTCACACCGGGTCGAAACGAGTCAGTGATGAGTCAAGTCGGTCTAGGCCAATTTTTGCAGTTCACGGCTAAGATGGATGTATCCTGCATTTTATTTCCAGCCATGATGGCCCTGTATCTTCTGTGTTGCACCATCTGTAGCTTTCATCATTCACAGCCAAGATGGCTGTTCAGCTGCACTGTCATCTTACACTTCACAGCCAAGATGGATGTTTTGCAACTTCATTTGTTGCCAACCTCAAATTTAGATCCTTCTTGTCAGCAACTACAATACTATGAGTCTCCAGGCATGCCATGACCTCCAAACCCAATTTACGGCTCCATTACCAGCACAATTGCATCAGTTGTTCTCTGCAACACCATCTCCAGTCAATGCCATCACCTAATCTCAGTTTCACCTGCAATACATTTCAGGCCATAATTCCCAGGTCACCACCAGCTCAAGTTCACCTGAAATTTCTTCCCTGCACTTCAACCATTAACAACAGCAGAAACCCATTTCTACCACCCGCACAATACCCATCATAAGATACAACATCACAGCTCCAGTTCTCTGTCCCTTGCTGTAGCTTCTTCCCCTAAACATCTCCATCCTCATCTGCAATATCAGTTCATTGCAGCATCTCCTTGATCTTCAACTACACTTCACAGCTCCATCTTGGCCTTCACAGCTTCAAACCAAAACCATAACTCCAACACACCAATTTATACCTTTTTCAATTTCAACTCCAGCTTCATACCTGCTGATTCAAAACTCCAGCTACACCCTTGCAATCAACATCATCTCAGCCTTCTCAATTCAATTTCAGTTTCTGAGATTCACAAACCTATCTGTTTCATACCCAAACTTCTACTCAAAACTACTCATTCTTGCCAATCCATCCACCAGAACCATTTTATCCATCACCCATTCAATAACAACCACCATTTTATCCTCAGACTTTGTTGTAGATGCAACTGAAATTTCCAATTCCAGCAACATCAGCACATCACCTCCCATCTAGCTCAGACCCATAGCACCCGAATAATCATTTCTTGCTCTACCCTTCTTAATTTTCAGCCAGTGAACCCAACCTTTACAACATAGAGTTATCAAAACCCATTCCTTTTAATTGCCATCATCTTCATTAGATCCCATTTCTGTGTTCCATTTGCTTCTGAACCTCAAACCCTTGGAAATATACAGCATCTCAAAACCCATTCTGCCTCTGAACCAACAACAACAACAATCAATATCTCAAACATCATACCCCTTTCTTCATCTGAATCTCACCAATTTTGTCTAGAGCCCATCTTACAGATTCAATCTCAACACCACTATAAACCCAATTTCAGAGAACCCATCAATTTCGCCTTGACTTCAATAATCATCACGAACCCTAACTTCATCTCTGAGGTCTCAAGATCTCAATTTAACTAGCTACTACGCAACTTTTCTCAATTTTAGGGACTGATCGAAATGAGAAAATATTTCTCGATTTAAGTTTCCATGGTTGCGCCTCTCTTTCAGACAATGATTGAGAGAAGCAGTCTTCTCAATTTTAGGGTAAAGTATGATTGGGGTGGATTCAGACTCCCCAGCTTTTGAGATAAGGGTTAACCAAGTATGCAACCCCATAACCTTGAATGGGTTTCCGATAGTATTCGCCTAGGAAATGACAGCTTTTCCCCTTTATGATCCAAATGAATGCTCTTCCACCAGCTGCAGCCGCCTCTTTCATCTCAAGTCAACTTCTTCTCTTAAACCTCTTAACATCATTAAAGTCGCCATGCTTTTCAGACATAATTTGCATCACTAAAGCAGGCATACTTTTCAGACAGAGATGAAGAAATTAAAGCAAATAATGAGACACAATCCGCCTCCAATGCTTTTGCCATGTTTCCTCTTCTTTTGATCCAAATGACTCCAAAGTACCTAAATACTCAAAAACAAAGCATAAGATACATAATTTACAAGAAAACTAGCAGAGAAAGCATAAACAATAGATAAATAATAAGGTGTTTTAGACACCTATCAGTATCAAGTAAATAGGAATTAACGTTTGTGAAATTTACTTTAATTATAATAAAACAATTATAATGCGGAAATATAAAGTAAATAACACATCAAGATTGTGTTAACGAGGAAACCGCAAATGCAGAAAAACCCCGGGACCTTGTCCAGAATTGAGTACTCCCAAGATTAAGCTGTTATACAAAATAAACCAACTTCGTATAGTTGAGACCAAACAACTAAACCTATAGTTCACCTAGTTCCATCTGTATTCCCATGCCTCTAACCTGTAAACAAGTCACATACTTGGATCAATTCCTTTGGTTCGTATTCCAAACAGTAAAGGAACAATAAATCTTTTTGGAATCATCTCTCTTCAACCAAGTGATATGAGTTGCACAAAGGCTCTTCTATTTATATTAACATAAAATCCTTTTCCAGGTTCCAAGATCTATCTTATGTTCAATCACCAAAAGATAATCATTAAGATTAAGCCAACAACACTCTTAATCCAAATAATTGTGTTGATGCCGATCTTCTCAATTAATCAATCCAATCTACCATAAGGATAAACCGATTATTAATTGGATCCTCTTTTACCAAAATAAGTATTGTGCATACCAAAGATTATAAATCCAAGTCAGAAATCTTTTGTCTCTTCTTTGTCTTCAAATCATCTTAGATATTCAATAAACACCTGCACACAACTACTTGAATATCTTGTGATCAATCATGCATATAACAGAGTCTGTTAACAATGGATTATCACAAGATCGTCTTTAGATCTAACAACAGTCTAAATATCCATGTCGAAACCTTGAACTAGTTTGAGTGAATCTTATATCAGAAGAGAAGATTCTCAAGCATAAACAAACTAGGTGCAATCAAAGTTCAACAACCGTTAGTCAATCAAATCAATAAGAAGACTAAAGATAAACCACAATTATCTAGTTTCTCACTAACATTACACACTAGAGATTCACAATCTCAAAGAAGACTTTAAACTGAGCGATCATAAGAGATTTCGCCTAATTAGGTTACTCTTATCTCCGAATAGGCAGCTTCACCAGTAACAGTACAACAGATGAAGTTTACTGTCACGAAGGATTAGTGTGCTAGAAATGCAAAATCAAAGTATTTATATACAATGAAGTTTGGACACTAAGGAATTTCGAAAACCGAAAAATTCTCAAGATATTTCCATATTAACCCAGATTCGGTTTTCATAATTCCTGTGAATGCACTGTCCAAATTTATGATCGAAATCTCCTTAGAAAATCTTTAATTAGCAAATGCACATTACTAATTTTTATTTTCCATATATAATTTAAAAACTTAATTAAAAGATTCTTAATTCATTTAAATTCGATCTTGGGATTTACTTCCTTCTTAGCTGTTAAGGAATATCTTTGAACAATAAAAGATACATATTAATGTGCATGTTCAAAGTGTGTCGACATCTTTCTCTTGCAAGTCCTTTTTCATACTTACTCACTTAAAACCGATTTACCACACTTCCAAACAAGTTTAGAATTGGTTCATCTGACTTTCAAGAACTATGTGATTGATCAAGTGACACTCAATCACAAACCATGGGTGTAACGGTTCTACCAAAACAAGTTTTGGTTCTACCTCCATGTGAGTACTATGCATAGTCACACTAGATTACCAAAATTCGGCTGACTAGGTACTAGGATCGGTTCCCCACATATATTTGGTATCTAACTTGTATGTGTTGCACATGTCCATAGGATCGGTTCCCCTTTTCCTAAAAATGTGTTTCACATGTTCATAGGATCGGTTCCCCTTTCTTCTGTAAACCTTGATGCACCTCATACAAGGATCGGTTCCCCCCTTGTGATGTACTGCACCTCTTACTAGGATCGGATCCCATCTCCCAAATTTGGTCAGACACACACAAACCCGATCATACCCCAAGTGATTATTTAAGATCGGTTTCACTAATAAAAGTCATACCAATACATTCAGGCCTCATGTGAATAGTTTTGTGAAGAACACAACCAAGTCATGAGCGGTTATACTAATTACACATATTGGTCATTCATAAGATATGTGTGGCTACTCTTTTTCCCGTAGTCTACGTGATGTATACAATTTAGAGGATCAGATGCTAAGTAGTATCGATACCTCTGTTGAACTGACGATACTAAGTAATGAAAGATATGTAAGATCACAATAATTATGAAGAACGCAAATATAATGTAAAAGCCTCTAAGTTATCATGAGACACAAGAGATTACGTGGTTCGACATTTTATCTACGTCCACGGGGTAATGAGTGATTGTTTTGTATTAAGTTGTAGTGGTTACAAAGATATTAAATGCTTCTCAAAGTAATAGAGAGAACTCAAGTTGAAGTAAATGCTTAAGTTCTAAACATTAAAGAGGTCTAATCTTAAGACTAGATCTTCTCCTTCTTGGTATTGAATTGAATGCCCCCTTATTTGTTGGTGAGGCTTGGTATTTATAGCCCCTTCTGCTCTTGGTATATCTTTGTTGTCTCTGGGTCCATCGTCTGCTGATATACCTTTGGTGTTGGTAGTACCTTCTTCCACCGCGTATCTTCTCCAGTAGAATTCTGCCATCTCAGCTGTCCCACGTTACTTCGGGAACTACCCAACCTTAGTGTAGGTTGTAACTTCATTCACCGCCAGCTTCTGCCAATCGGGTTCTGCCATGCTTCCTCTCTCCACGTGCCTTGATTCATGCGTGTAGATAAGAGTTTTGTACATTTAATGCTGATTAGACGCGTCATCTACCTCTGTACCCTCGCCAGCTGCATCCTAGTAGGCTATGCCTGTCCTCTTCTTATCTCCACCGTCGAGGTTTTTTTTCTTGGGGAGAGATAAAGTAGATCTGCGGAGGTATCCTTTGATCCTTAGACTTCTTAGTCCAGCGAAGGTTACATAGTTAGATTATGCGGATGCTAAGATCGTGACACGTGCTCCACAGAATATTAGTATTCACAGTTTGCCCTGATGCGTGTCGTAGGTGCACTCAAATTAAATTACTTATTTCCACACAACTAACTGGTAATATAATGGAAGTAAGGATTGTTCCCACGAAGAGCGGGAAGATTTAGTTGTCAAAAGTGTCATAATGGGGAGTTTTGTTTTTGATTTTAGAACAAAGTAAATAACAAAGCAATTGAAAATAATAAAGTTGTAAGCAATGGAGAGAAATATGACCAGGGAATCCTTTTTTGTTACTAAATAGTCATCAAAGTAGCATATTCATCTATTCTTTATCATTCACAGATTATTATCAACCATAGGAAAACAACTAGCGCAGTGCTATCCTCAAAATTCCTTAAGTCACTGGACACCGAAGCGCTCGAATGCCAGATTTTATTCTATAAACCACCTAGAAGTAGCGCACTCTAAGTGTAATTTGGTCGAATGCTTTATATTTTGTGAATTTAGGTCAATCCTAGTAGTTGAACTCTTAGCGCAAGGTTCACTTTCTAGTGTTGTTTTTACTTGCGATTTCTCCACGAATCCCTCTGCAAGGTTTCGCAATTTCTACTTGTGTAGAGAATTATTCAACAATTACGGATATCCTAATTCTCTACTAGCATTAGGTTAACTAATAAACTAGTTCAGTTGGCCACCTAAACAATTTATCAATCAAACATAAAATTAATTATTGTAAAAACCAACAATAATCATGTGAAGAGTTAAAATAGATTTATATGCTAAATTAAATCGTATATTAGAACTTAGAATTCATCCCCAATCATTAAGAAGTTTAGTTACTCATGGGATTGATGAAACCCATGAGATACATATTATAAAATGGAAAAGAAATAGTTACGGTGATGAAGAACGCTCCAAAACCCTAGCTTTTCTCCCTTTGAGTTCTTCTCTCCAAAACTTGATTAAAGATTATCATATTGCTCTCCCAAAAATATTAGAAGTTCTCTTATATAGGTGTCCCAAAAATAGAAATGCCCGTGCACTAAATTCCGTGTCGAATGGTTGCCAAAACTAGCCAAACTAGCACCAAAAGCACGTATAACTCGTGTGAAGGAACAACCCACGTCCAAACTGTCTTCATGGGCTCACGCAAGAGGCAGAAATCCAGCCCAACAACCCTAACTTAACCTTATTAGCCTGTGAGTTCCGAGGAACTGACAGTGTAAATTTCCAATGACCCTCCGAAACTTTCATGGACACTACTCTTTTCGTGAGCGAAATTTTCTACTGGATTTTGTTTTCCCTTCGTCAAAACCACGGGCACTCAAGCTACCGTGAGTTTTTTAACTCCCTGAATTTTGATTCTACCGTCAGACTCACGGACATATCAACTTCCGTGAGCGAAAATTTCTGCTAGATTTTTAATTTACTCCGGCCATCCACGGATACTCTGGTCACCGTGAATTTTTAAGTCCCCTGGGTTTCATTCTCGACAAATAACTTCCGCGTATACCAGGCTCTCCGTGAGTTTTCTTTTCATCTAGATTTTCACTTTTCCTTTCATCATCTCACGGACATCCTGGTCACTGTGAGATATATATTCATATGGGTTTTGTAAACTCAGCCAACACTTCCTCTCGATCACAGCTCATTCAACCACCAGCCATCTATCAACTCCATCACGTCCATCATTCCCATCTCTCGGTCTTGATTACCATCAATACAAATACATGGCAACAACACTTCAGACGCGAGTTATTTCTTCTCTGCATCCAGAATCATTCCACCATTTATTCATCTTTTTCTCGTTCTCAAACTCACTTGCCATTCAAGCAATACTCTGCCAATTGCCAAACGATGATCATCAACAATGGATGGCTGCAGTACCATGAGTACTCTATAATACAACATCAGTTCACCATTATTTTCCCGTGAACAACATCACCATGTCCATCGTCCAAACTAAGCATATTCTCCATATTCTCTGTTGCATCAACCATCCTTCTCCGTTCACTCCTTGTTCACAGTTTGGTCTCACCATTCTCGTCTTCCTTAACTTCCAATATCACCATCACCATCAGACTCTATCCTCGTCCACTGCCAGTTCCTCATCCATCTCCTGAGCTCCTTCACTGCCAGTCATTGCCAACATATTCCAGCATCACCATTATATATCACCACTGCCAACTGAGATCATTATTCTTTCTCAAACTCAGTTCCTTATTAATGGCAGCACTTGTTTGTTAACAACTCCCATGTTCTCAATCAACTCCATCAAGTTGCCGATTAAACTCATAGCATCTTTACTCTCGTTCTCCCTGTCCAATGTGCAACTCCAATATCTTGTTCAATGGCATCGAACGCACACCACTGCCAACACGAGTTTCACTCTCTGTCTATTCAAAGCTTCGACCCCATCATCTTTGAACTGGTCGTGAAGTGTGTTGAAGAAGAAAGGTGGTGTGCCCTGATCAAACCTATAGGTGCCTTTAACAATAGAATTTTAACTGTCAGTCTTGCAAGACTGATAGTTCAGTTTTCAGCATCATTCTTCTTGAACTGTCAGTTCTGGGGCACCGACAAGCTCAACTTCTCGTCTTGCCAAAACGTTTTCGTACGACGTCGGAATGACTCCATTCTTTCACCGTTTGCTTCGTCTTTTCATCCCCTTCGAGATGATAGCAAGCACTCCTAGATTCGAACGAGCTCTACTTGGTCTTTGGCCCTTCTCCGCTTGCGGCTAACTCTTTTTCATGCACAATTAAGTGCCAAATAGCTTCTTTTGGATGATTCACCTAGCAAAACACAAATAAAACAAAACAAACGTAATATACAATAATTTGCAAGAAACTAAGCAATTACTAGCATGGATTCGACACAAAATATATGTAAAATATGCACTTAACAAATTCCCCCACACTTGGATTTTTCTAGTCCTCGAGCAAACTATCTAAATACAACAACTCTATGTCGCCGAGGATACGGTTACTCTTAGCATGAATAACATGCCTTTAAACCCCTAGGTGTCCCTAGTGGACGAGTTATAGTCTCGTGAGGGCTTACGAGAGATATACCCACAAAACCTACTCCAACTTCAAAACGTTCCAGCTTCCCAAGCATCTAAAGAGCTATGAGGACATAGAATTTTTGCATGCTAGTAATAAGAAGTTAGAAATACCAAAGAACATATTCATTCTTTAATATTGAGTGAGAAATAACCACACCATAATGAGAGAAACGCGTGTTTGAGAACGATCAATAAGCACTTCGCCTCGACTTCTTCCTCACTTAAAAGGATTTTATGATAATTGCACTCAATAAGACGACTTTTTTATGGGTCTCACATGTGTGTAGGTAGGAATGAAGAAATAATCATACACATGTTGAATGGTAGGAAGGAAACCTTCCGAATTATTTCTGGAGACTCCACAAAATCGTGGAAAATAAAGATAATTTTCTGATGATCTCTAAGAAAGGAAATCAACCAATATAGCAAGGATGGGAGTACTTACCACCTTCACATCTGATTGCAATGATGAAATCACCACTCTCACACCATCCAATAGAAACGTCTTCCTTCCTTCGGCTCGTCTTCTTCATCTTGGTCTTCGGTCTTCAACTGTTGATGATAAACTCTTGAACTTGTAGAACTTCGACAATTTGTACTCTTTTCCTCAATTCCTTGTTGCTTGAAACTTCTTTATATATTTTTCTTCCACATGGACTTATTGAACAAATAACAACCTAAATGCAAATCTCTTCTTTAGGTACGTGACCAAGCTAGGGTTTTGGGACAAAGGGCGTTTGGTAACCTTAGACGGCCAGGATTTGATCCTGGGATTGAAGGGCAACCATTGATTGTTGCACACCTTCGTTTTAGTAGCCGCGTAGGGAAGGACAGCATGGTGGCGCGGCTAAGTTGGCATGGGGACATGGCGAGGTGCATTTGGCATGGCACGGTAGGTGTGGCTGGCATGGTTTGCCATTGGCACAGAGGTGCGGTAGCATGGTTGGCATGCTTTGGCGCAGTTAGTGTGGCTGGCATGGTTTGCCATTGGCACAGAGATGCGGCTAGCATGGTTGGCATGCTTTGGCGCGGTTAGTGTGGCTGGCATGGTTTGCCATTGGCACAGATGTGCGGCTAGCATGCTTTGGCGCGGTTAGTGTGGCTGGCATGGTTTTCCATTGGCACATAGGTTCGTCTAGCATGGTTGGCATGCTTTGGAGCGGTTAGTGTGGCTTACATGGTTTGTCATTGGCACAGAGGTGGGAACTAGGGTTTGTCTTATCGTAACCCTATTTGAAAAAGATACCCCGGTAATTATTTACAGACACATTAAAGATTTCAATAAATGCGCCTAGTAAATGCTTATTGCTTAAATATTGTGACGTCGTTGTCTACTAGGGTTTAGGGTTTTACGATTTTAACCCTAGGCTAAAAACCACCATCAACAAGTGCAAGAGCACAGAAAGCTTGTGTTGTGGGTTCACAAGTCAACCTAAAAAATTAGAACCATTTACTGAACTACCCAATATCATTTATCTAGCGTCCTGTATCCAATAGTTCAGCTTCAAAAATCAGATGTCTTAAATCTCCACAATTATCAGTTCATATATCAAAGTTTACTATCAGTCCATACAAGTGGCATGGGAAAGCAACGCTTGCAGCTTACTATTTACTAAGCTTTGTAAACTAACCACCACAATGACAACACACTTTCCACAATCCATTCTAGAAATAGTATGCGTAAGAACTTAGGTAGAGAATCCCTTCTAAAACTGGCACAAACATAGAAACTCCAACAAAGGTGTTTGATAACTACTCAGTACTCACACATTCTAACCAGTTTGATACATGCATCTAATAATTAAAAAAAGAGTCCGGCAAGTGCAAAATGTTGGAATACTAAACATTGTAATAACATAATTATATGCTGAAAATATACTTGAACCTAGCATTAGCATACTCAACAACAAATTTAAAACAATACTAACCACACATATCAAGAATACACTACATATGGTTCATACTAAATATTTGTGAACAAGGAAATATAGAATAATCATATTCGTGGGTACTTCTTAAACGCAAACAAAGTTATGAAACAAAGAATAGACCAGCAATTGCGAAGTGTTACGCTCTCAACAACAAGCATTAGTCCTTTAGTATTTAACCCAATTGTAGTTGACCCAAGCTACAAACAAACAAGAAAAAACCCAAACCAATCATGACCATAAACACATAAATTAGGTTACAAAAATTTCAGTCAGAAACTAAAAATTAGGTCTTTTTAGTTTTGTTGTTTACCTTAATAGCTTCAATCGCATACTCAACCAAAAATAATCTCCCCTAAGGTGAGAAAGTATTCACACCTCTATCATACTCTATCCTGCACACAGACAGAGATCCCCAAAAATATCAAAATCTATTTGTTGATGGTGGATTTCTATTTAAAGGCTAAAATTGTAAAAAAGCCAAGCTGACGTCCTGCAAAGGATAAGGCCTTCATGCGGTGAGTATCCTCACCATATTAATTCATTGGAGCATGTGCAGCCATCCCTGAGAATTAAAACCTACCCAGAGCGGAGCATGTAGCAACCATCCCGATTTTATGTAGGTTTGCAGCATTACTATTAATGCTTTAATTAAAGCCTTGTGTTCGACATGCAAACACCCGTAGGCTACCTGACAGCAGGTTATATTATCCTCGTTGAACGCATGCAAGACTACCCATGTTAGTCTCACCTGCTGAAAACAAACTCAAAAATAGATCTCATCCGTCCAACTTCGCAGGCAAATGGAGGGTATAGATATAGATTCAGGGGGTCCTGAGCATGCTACCATGATCACCTCGGACTCACCTTTATGCATGACCGAACGGTCAAGACCAACTACAGTTGGTCCTTCCAAAACGTGCGCTCAAAGTGAGCATGATGCACGGCTATGGTTTCTTTTAATCGTGAACGTCCAACTTCGCAGGCATAGTTGGACGGCTTAGATTATACCCTAAAAAAAGTAGTGAAGTGATGATACACCATTGGCGGACCCACTTTCTACCTACATGACCGACTCCCTCATAGGCAAGCCGTGGTACAAGAAACGATTGCCGAAACAAGGCTAGGTTAACGCCTTATGCAGGTTGAGAAGATCCAAAACGATCACGACCATCCGACTTCGCAGGCATAGTTGGATGGCTTAGATTGTGCCCATGGTCATAGAGCAAGCATGTACATGCTCACTGTCAGCCCAAGATGTTTCATACATGGTCGGTCTCCCCAAAGGAGGCGCACGCAACCCAAAACCGATCGCCCAAAGTGGCCGGTCCGAAATCCTAATTAGGGTTTGCGGCGCATATGTCGTAGAAACATCTCGAGCGTCCATCTTCGCAGGCTTGGATGGAAGGCAAAAATGGAGACTTAGAGGGAACCGAGCATGCTTGCATGACCACCATGGGCCCGACTTCACGCCTAGCTGATCGGACAAGACCATCAATGGTCAAGTTCCTCGGTACGCGCGCCCAAAGGTGGCATGTCACGGCCCCTTCATAAGTTCTAATATCGACCACTCGTCTTTGCCACCTGAGTCGAGTGGCTTAGATCAAATCATTGCGAGTCAAGCAGGCATAGGCATGAACACCATTGTACCACCTCCATGCAGGGCCAATCGGTTCCTCCATAGAAACTCCCTTAGCATGCAAACGTTTGGGTTAAAATAGGCAGCATGCACGCCTCCCATCCAACGATCGCAAGTAGGGTTACAAACCATCTCATCCGTCCAACTTTGCAAGCTTGGACGAATGACTTAGGGTGCGAATCAACCAGCAAACAAGGTATCACCATCCGTCACTCTTCTTCACAGGGTGACCGACCAAGGCGTGGCCTGCCCATACAGCCTCCAAACGGTCAGCTGAAGATGGCTTCATGCGATGACATACCAAGTTCACGATTCACCCTGCACTATTTTACGTGGGTCCCACGATCCACACACTCGAGACATCAATCATGTCACAAACTGGGGGATACAAACTGAGGTATTGGTCTGGCGGTTTACAGCGTGCAGCGTGCAACACGCCATCACAAGATCGTGTCAGGGGAACATGGGCGGTTAGCGATGATAGGAGAAGTGGGAAAGCAACCGTGTGACACTAACACACAACTCCACTTCCTCCATCACTCCACTTCCTCCACTTTCCCACGAGATACGTGATGAAGGCTTATCGACTTGTATAAATAGGTTCTCATCCCTATTTCCAACAACAACACAGAAAAACCAAGTGTTAATACCATCGTATTCAACACCCAAAGCCTGCCTGCAACATTTGCTAGCCTGCTCAACCTTCTGTTAACAAGTCATAAAATAGCCTTCACCTTCATACTCTCAACACCTTCTTCGCTTCCCTCCCTAAGATCAACCTCACATCCCTCACCTGTGACCGAAACAAATCTGGAACGGCCGTGTCTTCGGTTTGGGCCAGAATTGTACAGATTATCTCTCGAATCAAAAGTGCTCATCGTGCAGCACATTTGATGAAGGTTAAAACTCACTTCTCATTCACACACACCCAAATTACCTAAACCTGCAGAAGTAGTTTTCTCCCATAAACACTATTGAAAAAAAAAAAACAAAACTAAAAAAGCCTAAAAGGTCTTTTTCTCACCACATCTTCAATTATTTAACCTCTTAAAAAATATGTAAAAAGAAACAAATTCATCAGGATTGAAGTGTAGATATCAATCTAAAAATATATATTAGAGCTAAAATTATGAGAATAATTTGATCAATGATAGCAGTGATAACTATTAAATGGAAAAATTAGGATTTATACCTTTCGAAATAGAGAGTTAGGGTTTCTGATTGCGATGACAAAAAACGAAGATTGGGTTTTGGAATTTATTTATGAACAAAAGGGGATGTTAGTCGGCCGTGAAGGATTTTACTGTTTTTACAGATATTTACAGAGAGTCAGGGTTTCTGATTGCGGAAGCAGCATATAAATAAACATATATGAGGGTTGTTTGATTTATAAAATTTAGAATCATCAGCTATGTTGATTCATGATTCATCTTGGTAAGAAAATGGAACATGGAGGGGGGGGGGGGTGGAAGGTTCATAAGAAAAAAATGATTTTTTTCTTTGGTTCTGGGAGAGCCAGGGAGGCGAAGCGATAAAGATAATATAGGAGAGAGAGATGAGAGATAAAATTGAAATAAGAATGGGAAAGTGGTCATCTCGAAAAGTGAACCATAGGAAAAACTATGTTCATCGTAGCAATATGTGTTGTAAAAATGAGAGGAAAAATGATAAATATAATACGACCCGTTTTAACCGTTGAATATGTTCTCCGTGTTTTTACCATATCCGCGACGGTCTTGATCGATCAAAGGTCAAACACCGGTCAACATGGGTCATGGATGTGGGTTGTAGAAACCCCATTCTCCACTAGTGGATTCAAGTCTCTCTTCAGAATCTCGGAGAAATTCAAATCTCTCTGCAAAATCTCGAAGAGATTCAAATCTCTTTTCAGAATCTGGAGAGATTAACATCTCTCTTCAAAATATCTTTGCAAAATCTCCGAGAGATTCACATCTCTCTGCAAAATCTCGGAGAGATTCAAATCTCTCCACAAAATCTCAAAGAGATTCACATCTGTTTGTGGGAGAAAACTACTTCTGCAGGTTTAGGTAATTTTGGGTGTGTGTGGATGAGAAGTGAATTTAAACCTTCAACAAATGTGATGCACGATGAGCACTTTTGATTCGAGAGATAATCTGTACAATTATGGCCTAAACCGAAGACACGGTCGTTCCAGATTTGTTTCGGTCACAGGTGAAGGATGTGAGGTTGATCTTAGGGAGGGAAGCGAAGAAGGTATTGAGAGTATGAAGGTGAAGGCTATTTGATGACTTGTTAACATAAGGTTAAGCAGGCTAGAAAATGTTGCAGGCAGGCTCTGGGTGTTGAATACAATGGTATTAACACTTGGTTTTTCTGTGTTCTGTTGGAAACTAGGGAGGAGAACCTATTTATACAAGTCGATAAGCCTTAATCACGTCTCTCGTGGGAAAGTGGAGGAAGTGAAGTGATGGAGGAAGTGGAGTTGTGTGTTAGTGTCACACGGTTGCTTGCCCACTTTTCCTACCATCATTAACCGCCCATGTTTCCCTGACACGATCTTGTGATGGAGTGTTGCACGCTGCACGCTGTAAACCGCCAGACCAATACCCCAGTTTGTATCCCCCAGTTGTGACGTGATTAACATCTCGGGTGAGTCATGGGACCCACATGTGTTAGCAAACGGTGCTAGGTGAAATAACTGAATTATTTGCAAGTGTTCATTCTATGCATGCGTTTCATTGAATGTGCTCAACATGCTGGAAGCATGGTTTCCTTAAAACTTTGATGAAAAAAGTTGTAAGTTGAAGTGCCTCAACTAGCTATGTTCAGGCAGTGTTTTGGAGGCCGTATGAGTGGGACTCATGTTGGCCGATTATGCCATGGGGAAGTGTGGAGGATGGTGATCACGGTGATACCTTGTTTGCCACCTAACTCCCTTCCTAGGCTATTCATCCAAGCATGCGAACTTGGACGGACGAGATTGATGGAGGAATAACCGTTGGATTAGGGTTTGGAAGGCTTGCGAGCTTCCTCTTTCACCCTAACAGTTTTATACATTGGGAGGCATGCATGGAGTGGCCGATTGGTCCTGCAGGCAGGCAGGACGCTAATCTACACGCCCATGTCAAGTTGAATCTCATTGGACCGATCTGGGTCGCCCGTTCTAGTCTGCGATGAAGGATGGTCGAGATTAGAAGTATCTTTACATGCCACCTTTGGGCACGCAAATCGAGATGCATGGCAGTCAGGGGAGCTTGCCGATTGGTTCACCGTGGAGGTGGGCCCACGGTGAGCATGTAAACACCGTCGGCCAGCAATACCGCCTCCTGGTCGTTCGTACACACCCGCCCAAAGTTGCGTGGTCGCAACTTGTCGGCAAACCCTAATTTTAGGGTTTGCGGGCCCAACCTTCAAGCTAACGTTTCCCAACGTCTGTGACTCCCACGGGCAAGCTGATCATACCAGCAGGGAGGTGGGTTGGCGAAGAGCATGTGCATGCTTGGTTTGTGACCATAGGCGCGATCTAAGCCATCCAAACACACCTGCGATGACGGATGACCGAGATTAGAAGTGGCCTTGCACGCTACCTTTGGGAACGATTTTCGAGACGGCCGGATGCAACCAACCATGGCCGATTGGTTGGACGTGTAGTCGGAACCACGGTGAGCATGCAGGTGCTGCCGGCCAGTGGTCTCGCCTGTTGGTCGTTTCCGTGCGTTGGCCGTAAGTAGGGAGGTTGCGCCCTGCGGAAACCCTAATTCCTTCAAGTTGCGGGCTCGCAACTTGGAGTTAGCGTATTTGCACCTTCCACGGATCCCATGAGGAAATCAATAGTCCAGGAGGAAGGTAGGATGGCGGTGAGCATGCGCGTGCGCGCTACTCGATCCCGCGCGTGATCTAGGCCGTCCAACCATGCCTGCGAAGTTGGACGGATGAGATCTATTTTTAAGTTTGTTTTCAGCAGGTGAGACTAACATGGGTAGTCTTGCATGCGTTCAACGGGGCTAATATAACCCACCGTCAGGTAGCCTACGGGTGTTTTCATGTCGAACACAAGGCTTTGAGCAGGGCATTAATTGTAATGCTGCAAACCTACAAAAAATCGGGATGGTTGCTACATGCTTCTCTCTGGGTAGGTTTTAATTCTCAGGGATGGTTGCACATGCTCCAATGAATTAATATGGCGAGAATATTCACCGCATGAAGGCTTTATCCCTTGCAGAACGTCAGCTTAGAATTTGGATTTTTCAATTTTAGCCCTGAATAGAATTCCACCATCAACATTAAGTCCCCTGCCTAGCATGCAATGGTTACACTATTGTAGGGTAGGCATGAGATGGTGACAATTTGCATACAAAAATAATTAAAGCCAGAGTAAATACATGTTTACCACGTGGGAGAAGGTATGCCATGTGTGTTAAATGCCTTGGAGACGGTTGAGTTGATCCTTCCAATAGTAAAGCTCGGCTGGGGAAGTACAGCTTGGTGGGTCGATCCACCTTGGCCTTCCTCTTTCTGTGTGCCTTATCATATGCCTAGCAAGCATCGTGCATTCGATAAACATTGTTGATCACAATCCCGACTCAAAAGCCTCAGAAAGCGGCAAAGGTGGACTTCTTTTCTCCTGGGGATCTTGTTGGATCGTGAAGCATATAAAGAAGTTTTCCTGTATTCTTCTCATTAGGCGATCGTATTCTTCAACATATCAGGTATTGCTCCACACGTTGATTTCTTAATCGATTGGCGATAGTTGTGATTAGAATACTTTTATGTGCCGCCGTAACTTATCTTCCTCTATTTTTCGCAGTACATCATGAAAGGAGTTGGTGATGATCACTCTGCAGCTTCATAAAAAAAATTTGAAGTTGATAAACCAGAAGCTAACGCACATGAGGAGGTGATGGCTAAAATTGACTCGCCACTTCGTGAAGTCGGTCATGCCGTACATGGAATGTCTGTATTGCGTTTAACCATTTTCAGGGGGCGGCTCCATGCTCTTTCAGTTGCAATCGATATGGAGGAGAAACAAAAACATGAAGAAGCGTTGCGAGCGAAGTGGAAACGCGATGCGTCACAAGCACCAGTAAGCTCGAGAGCTGAAAGGTTCGCGGCTCGGTTGAAGAGACGGAGGGTTGAACACGAACGTCCTGCGGGTGATGGGAAGTGTGATTACCCAATACGTGGTGGTGTGATAATCCTTGACCCTGACACTGATGAGACTGAACGTCCGAAAGTGATTGGCACGATTTCCAAGGTTGTAATAGATTCTGTAGAAGGTGCAGAAAATACGCATGCTGAAGATTTTGAGGAGGTAGCTGTTGTGCCCGAAGAATAAGTTGAGACGTCTCTGGATAAAGCGGCACAAGATGTGGATCCCAACAGTGATGAAGACACAACCAGCAATTGATTTTCCCTGTTATTCTTCTTCGTAGTTTTTTTTTTTTTTATACTCAGTGGCGGCCGAGTTTGAAGTTTTCTTCTTTGCTTGCTTGTCTTGAACAAAGTTTTATTCAATGTTTCTTTCGAAACATGCATATTTTTTCTGCTTGTGTCCCCTGACGTGAGTCTGGCTCTGTTGAAGTAGATCATGTAGGATACCTTCCTCCTCCCCTTTTTATATGTTTTATTCCTCCCATATTACCATGCTGGTATGAATATTTGGTATGAGGGTTTAGGGTTTTCTTTCTGGGTAATGGTGGTTTGAAGGTGACTCATAACTTTGTGTGATTTTATGAGAAATTATAAAAGTAATGAAATCTTGATTACTTGAAGAAATATTGAAACCCTAATGAGTATGAAGGCAAGTGGTGCCATCATTTTGAAGGAATTACAAATATTGTGAAAAGGAAAATTGTTGGAGGAATCCCCCGGGGGGGGGGGGGGGGGGGTTAGATAGGTGATGTCGTGTCTTCAAGTGAGGTAGGGCTTGAGCCATCGTGAGTGAACAACCACACCTTCGAGTTTGTCTGCATTGATGATCTTGCAGTAACCGCCCAAGATAACATCTGCCACTAAGAATACTTCTTCTTCCTTTGTAGGCATATCAGGATGGGAAGTTATTCTTACTTCCATGTTTCCAACTTGGAACGTGGTTACCTTTGCTACCATATCTTCGATTTGAAATGAATTTGGACTTGGTATAACAGCTTACTTCTGACACATGTCGTTCTTGATTGCTTCCAAACTTTTGGTGAAGCGCTTAAAGGGGCCAGCACTCCATTCACATCTCTTGGTGGTGGCCCGCCTGTCAGGTGAAACAGTCCCCTGTGGTCCAACAGGACAATCATCCACTACTTGCAAAGAGGGTTGTTCAATGAGACTTACTTGGGCTCGGAATCTATTGACGTATGACGAAGGGCTTTCACCAGGGAGTTGCGTTATGCTTGTGAGTTGTTGGTATGAAGGCAACAGGCAGTCTTCGAGTCTCCAAGGTTTGTTGGAAATCATCGGAGTTGGCTTGTTGGAGATTCTTCCAGGTACTGAGATTGGTATGGAATGCGCCTTGTGTACCCACTGGCGCCCCAGAATCATGTCGTAATCCGGATGTTCCTTAATTATATGGAATCTGGCTTGTGTTTGAGTGTTACCGATCTTGACATCAAGGTCAATGTATCGGTAGACATCCACAAACTCTCCTGCTGGGCTCTTGATCACAGTTGGACCACGGGTAGCCCCCTGCTTTGAGATTTTCGCAGCTTGCAGGGTCTTGATAGTAACGATGTTGAATTCAGAAGCTGTATCGATTAATATGCTATCGAACTTGACATCTTTCAAATGGGAGACGGTCAAAAGTCCTCAGTTTCCTTTGTTGGCGCTATCTTCCAAGGAGGCTTGAGATGCTGGAACGACTTATTTTTCTGGGTACAAGCGCCTGCCTGATACAATATGGTTGAGGGACATGAATATATCTTGACATTGTACCTTGTAAAGGTATAATATTTCACACAGGTGTTCCATCATGGATTGTGCAGTCTTGCGCACAGAGTCTCCAGAGATCATGCAACTTCGGACAGGAAGAGGGTCACTGTGAACTCCTTCATTTCCCAATTGAAGCTCTCCTGCTGCTATCTTTTCCCTGAAGATTTCTTTCAACTTGTTGCAATCCTTAGTTGGGTGGTGGACAAACCTATGATAACGGCAGTACTTAGGGTCTGCCATGTCTTTCTCAGTTGGTGGATGTCTGATAGGAGGTAGCTTGATAGCATCATCCTGAATCCATGCCTCCAAGAGTTCCATTACTTCATTTATCGGAAACGGGAAGCCTGTGTCTTCGGTGCTCTGCACAGGATCTTTGCCTGTTCCCTTTCGAGGCGAAGCTTTATGCGTTTGAGCCGCACGCTTGGGTAATTGTTCTGCCACCGCTGGAGCTTTTCTCTTTCCGCCTTCGCTTACTACACTGACAGAAGGGCCAGTATTATATTGCTTGTTGATGAGGCGCCTGTTTCCCCGATTATCTCGTGAATAGTCGCTCAGAACGATCCTGGTTCTTTCCAATAATGCTGGGGCGTTAGTGGCTGAACGTTTGGATGCTTCATGGATCTCTGAGAACGTCTGGAATCCCAAGTTTTCCAGCAGGGCGCGATATATGGGTATCATTCCGTTGATGCATAATTCAACTAGATGTCGTTCTGTGACATTTGGTTCATGGCAGTCCAACGCTTGTGTTCTGAACCTTTAGACAAAATCATTTGAATGTTCGTTGTTCCGTTGGGAGATTCTCCCCAGGTCTGAGAAAGTAACTTGCTCAGATACAAAGAAGTACTTCTTGTAAAACGCGCTGACCATCTCACTCCAATTGGATATGCTGTCGGGTGCGATGTTGTTGTACCACGTATAGGCTCTCCCCGTAAGTGATTTGGAGAATTCCTTCAAAGAGAAACGTGATTGTATTCGTGTTCTCCTAAGGATTCTAAAAACCGAGAGACATGTTCACGAGCATTACCGGTACCATCGTAAAGGGTGAATTGAGGGGAGGTGTATCCCCTGGGAAGAGGAATCCACTGCACGTCTTGTGGATATGGAGGCTGGTGTCGATGCGTGTCCATTGTATTTTCTTTGCCACGATTTTGGAGGAGTCTCTCCAGATCTTCACGTGTAATAAAGTTGGATGGTCGGATCCTTTCCCTGAGATGATCCTGGTCTCTTTCTCTTGCGTGGTCAGCAGCATAAGAATCTTCGTTTAGGTAGGCTTGCGTGACTGAGGCACCTACTCCAGGTGTGCTGAGCGTATTTCTTGTTGGCCCTTGGGGATGTCTCGACTCTTGCGGTAATCGATTGGTTAATGTTTTAAGAAAGGTGAGTACCTCTTTCTGAGTGGTTGCCATGTCTGCCTGAGATTTAGCGAGGGTTTATTGCCTCTCCATCAAGTCCACCATGGTGATAGGAGGTTGTCCTCCTTTGGGTCCTCCAGATCCTCGTCATGAAGGGAGAGTAGCAGCCGTTCTGGTGACGGACGGAGGTGTCATGCTTGAGGAAATGCCTGTATTTGCAGCCGCTCTAGCTCTTGTAATGGGAGGTGTCACACCTATTGGAATGTCCGCTCCTGCTCCGCTGGTACTGGTGGTACTGATGGTAGAAGACGTAACTCCAAGGGACACGTTGGTTGTACTGGCGGTTTGTATAGTGACACCAGTAATTGGGATATCAGCGCTAGAAGTGCTGTCGGCGCTACCTCCCTCGGGATTGGTTGCTGATCCAGATCTAAGATTCACCATTCTTGAAAATTAAAATGATATCGAAGAGATCGACTTCACAACCGATAGATTAACCTCCCACTGTGGTCGCCAATTGTTTGTGGGAGAAAACTACTTCTGCAGGTTTAGGTAATTTTGGGTGTGTGTGGATGAGAATTGAATTTAAACCTTCAACAAATGTGCTGCACGATGAGCACTTTTGATTCGAGAGATAATCTGTACAATTCTGGCCTAAACTGAAGACACGGCCGTTCCAGATTTGTTTCGGTCACAGGTGAAGGATGTGAGGTTGATCTTAGGGAGGGAAGCGAAGAAGGTGTTGAGAGTATGAAGGTGAAGGCTATTTGATGACTTGTTAACAGAAGGTTGAGAAGGCTAGCAAATGTTGCAGGCAGGCTCTGGGTGTTGAATACGATGGTATTAACACTTGGTTTTTCTGTGTTCTGTTGGAAAATATGGAGGAGAACCTATTTATACAAGTCGATAAGCCTTTATCACGTCTCTCGTGGGAAAGTGGAGGAAGTGAAGTGATGGAGGAAGTGGAGTTGTGTGTTAGTGTCACACGGTTGCTTGCCCACTTCTCCTACCATCATTTACCGCCCATGTTTCCCTGACACGATCTTGTGATTGAGTGTTGCACGCTTTAAACCGCCAGACCAATACCCCAGTTTGTATCCCCCAGTTGTGACGTGATTAACGTCTCGGGTGAGTCGTGGGACCCACATGTGATAGCAAACGGTGCTAGGTGAAATAACTGAATTATTTGCAAGAGTTCATTATATGCATGCATTGCATTGAATGTGCTCAACATGCTGGAAGCATGGTTTCCTTAAAACTTTGATGAAAAAAGTTGTAAGTTGAAGTGCCTCAACTAGCTATGTTCAGGAAGTGTTTTGGAGGCCGTATGAGTGGGACTCATGTTGGCTGATTATGCCATGGGGAAGTGTAGAGGATGGTGATCACGGTGATACCTTGTTTGCCACCTAACTCTCTTCCTAGGATATTCATCCAAGTATGCGAACTTGGACGGACAAGATTGATGGAGGTATAACCGTTGGATTAGGGTTTGGAAGGCTAGCGAGCTTCCTCTTTCACCCTAACGGTTTTATGCCTTGGGAGGCATGCATGGAGTGGCCGATTGGTCCTACAGGCAGGCAGGACGCCAATCTACACGCCCATGTCAAGTTGAATCTCATTGGACCGACCTGGGTCGCCCGTTCTAGTCTGAGATGAAGGATGGTCGAGATTAGAAGTGTCTTTACATGCCACCTTTGGGCACGCAAATCGAGACACATGGCAGTCAGGGGAGCTGGTCAATTGGTTCAGCGTGGAGATGGGCCCACTGTGAGCATGTAGACACCGTCGGCCAGAAATTCCTCCTCCTGGTCATTCGTACACACCCGCCCAAAGTTGCGTGGTCGCAACTTGTCGGCAAACCCTAATTTTAGGGTTTGCGGGCCCAACCTTCAAGCTAACGTTTCCCAACGTCCATGACTCCCACAGGAAAGATGATCATACCAGCAGGGAGGTGAGTTGGCGACGACCATGTGCATGCTTGGTTTGCGACCATATGCGCGATCTAAGCCATCCAAACACGCCTGCGATGACGGATGGCCGAGATTAGAAGTGGCCTTGCACGCTACCTTTGGGAACGATTTTCGAGACGGTCGGCTGCAACCAACCATGGCCGATTGGTTGGACGTGTAGTCGGGACCACGGTGAGCATGTAGGTGCTTCCGGCCAGTGGTCTCGCCTGTTGGTCGTTTCCGTGCGTTGGCCGTAAGTAGGGAGGTTGCGCCCTGCGAAAACCCTAATTCCTTCAAGTTGCGGGCTCGCAACTTGGAGTTAGCGTATTTGCACCTTCCACGGATCCCATGAGTCCAGGAGGAAGGTAGGCTGGCGATGAGCATGCGCGTGTGCGCTACTCGGTCCCGCGCATGATCTAGGCCGTCCAACCATGCATGTGAAGTTGGACGGATGAGATCTATTTTTAAGTTTGTTTTCAGCAGGTGAGACTAACATGGGTAGTCTTGCATGTGTTCAACGGGGCTAATATAACCCGCCGTCAGGTAGCCTACGGGTGTTTGTATATCGAACACAAGGCTTTGAGCAGGGCATTAATTGTAATGCTGCAAACCTACAAAAAATCGGGATGGTTGCTACATGCTCCGCTCTGGGTCGGTTTTAATTCTCAGGGATGGTTGCACATGCTCCAATGAATTAATATGGCGAGAATATTCACCGTATGAAGGCTTTATCCCTTGCAGGACGTCAGCTTAGAAGTTGGATTTTATAATTTTAGCCCTGAATAGAATTCCACCATCAACAACATCACTCCGCAAAATCTCAATGAGATTCGAATATTAGGGACGAATATTCCCCATAATAGGCGCACGCCTTACCTAGGTCTCAAGCCTATTTCTTAGCCTCTCAAACACACTCACGCCTAGTAAATTGAGCCTGAACTATACATGTCTATCCAAAAACGTGGATAATCTCTATTGAGCTCCGCATGCTCAACAAAAGGACCCAAAAGCAATAACACGGTCTCCACATGACATATGTGACCATCCATGGAGAGAGGCAGCTCAACCTCAGTTCCTCTCACACGCTGCACACGATTCTTGAGGCATTCCATGCCTTTTCACATGACTCATCCTAGTCATTCTCACAAATGAGAGAATATTTCTCTATCTTGGCCAACTCGGCAAAAAAGAATATTTCTCTCTCTAAACATATCATCACAAAGGCTGACTCAGCTTCACACAAATGGGGGGATAACAATTGAGGTTTTGATCTGGAGGTCTGCGACATGTGTGAGAAATACCCGTGATCGCTGTCGTATGCGTCAAAAATAAATTACACTTTCTCACTACTCAAAATATAAATATAGCAAGGGAAAGAAAGGATCGATCCCACAGAGAGGTCTTGGTTGTCAATATATTATTGGTTCCTTATATAAAACACCGGGTATTTTTCTGATTTTTATATACTAAAAGTAAAGTAAAAGCAAACAAAGAAAAGTAAACAAATCAAAGTATTGAGAATATTGGTTAAGGATTCATCTTCATTCACAAATATGTTTTCAAAACAATAAGTAGAATTGATATTAAATCTCAACTTTTATCAAAAGCCCTAGAATATCTTGATCGCAAGAATATCCCGCTAATCTCCTTTTGTCATCAACAAACACATTAAAAGATGCGAATATGAGTTCTATCTTAAAGAACAACCTAACGTGTAAAAGCACTAATCAAGTTTAATTCCCTAGATGCATTAAGTTCTATGAAATCAGGCCAATCAAAGAAATCGAACGTGGAAAACGCACTAATTCAATTTAACAAAGGTTACGATTCACATATGATCATAAGAATATATCACTACAAACTATAATCATATTTATGCCACTTGTATTCAAGGAATATCACTTTTACGTATAATAAACCCTAAACTAGCAATATATGTGATTAGAAGTTCTACCAATTTACAACTTGACAAAACAATCAATCAATCATAAAACAATATTTTCAGAGAATTGCAAACGATAAATATGAGACAAAACTAATATGTTGAATCAAAGAATCATGCTTTGTGAAATCCAACTATTCCATAACCAATAATAAAATTTAAGTACTCATGTTAATGGAGTTCATCACAAGAAGGAACAGAAAACCTATCATGTTTCTAAACCATAAAACAAAAGTAGAAGATGTGATTAGATTATTTTTTTTTCTTTTTGCCTAGGCTTCCCTATATATGGAGTTTTGTAACCTCCTCTTGAAGAAATTAGGAAACCTAGTAAAATAGGAAAGTGCACCTCCTTATAATTATGTCCCGTGCATCAAATCCCGGTGCCAAAGTTGTTTCCAAACTCGCTACAGTGAAGTCAAACCCAAGCTCTTCTCAAAGTGAGCCACAGAAAGCTGGTGTGCACATAAGTCGCCAAGGTGTGATTATGGGCTTGCGTCAACTGGATAGAATAACTCACTTCAACACATTGTGACTGCCATCAGCCCAAGTCCAACACGAGCTCGTCAGCTCCTTCCATCTCCAGGCCCAACAGAAGTGTATAGTTTTCGTACCCACAACTCAGTTCATTGCAGACTCAACCACAGCTCCAAACTCGAGCTCTTCTCAACCTTGGACTCAGGTTAATGCTAAACTCCAGATCATTACTGATACATTGCCATAACCTCCTATGTTGTCAACACAACAGTGTTTAACTCAAGCTGAGAATCACAAAGACAAACTCCAAACACGTCCATCTTCAGACTACTACCATGAACCACACAGCGTCATACCATCATTCCAGCTCCTACACAGAATCACCGTGGAATTTACATCTCCATTTCACCATTGCGAATCACACTGGCAACATCAACATCCAGACCCGAGCTCAACTACGTCCTAATGGAAGAAACTAAGACAACGTGGTCCCTTCACCGGATGTGGCAGCAAGCCAATATCTCCTCAGCTCTCTATGTCTCTATTCCCTGTTTTGTTATCTGCCAATCGACTTAACCCCTGGAAACTTCGAGCCCATACTTCAACAGAAGCTTAAATCCTTTCTGTTCCTTCAAGTTTCAAACAAGAATGCACCTCCTGTTAATGGCAGCATCTACTTAGTTCAACTCCTCCTCCATCTTGTATACGACTTTGAGAAGCAGAAATTCAACCCACTTCGTCACCAGAACCATCAATCAATCTCAGTTCTCCAACTCGAGTCACAACACCACAGCCTTCAAAGACTCGGATAACTCCTTCCATCATCACAACTCTTAGACTCATAGTTAACTGCCGATACGGTGCAATCGATTGAAGCTGAAATTGGTATTTCTTGTCCACTCAAGATCAGAATATGGCTGACCCATAACTTGTTGTCCGCAGGACTTGGTTCAGAGAGATGGTGCATCACTTTACTTCCACATATTTCTTAGTTTAAGAGCTCTGTTGGTTCAAGCATTTCATCGAGCAGGTTATGTGTAGGAGCCTGGTAATGGAGAGTCGACTATGTTGTTGTCTGAGCTTCTCCATATCTCCTTCCCTGCGGCAATTCACATTCAATCACACAATACCCATCATTATTAATCACTCAGGACTCAAAAACATTCATAAATCATTCACAGTTCGTCAGCAAGGATCAACGGCAGCATTGTGTTCATTCTTGGTATTTCCAGTGATAAACCAAACGAACCAAAACACTTTTCCCTGGTTCGTATTCTTAACTTCAAATCTTGTCCTAACCCTTTGAGCATATCACAAACCATGGCTGGTAGACGGCAGGACTTGGTGCACCGCAAGAAGAAACGGCAGAAGAACTGAGGTTGTGAACTGAGAATAAATTTCGATCACGTTCTCTGGTATAAGATTATAGGAAGTAAGGTTCCCCTTAGCGAACGATAGCTGTCTTTAACAATCCTCTTTCCACTATCAGTCTACCGAGACTGACAGTTAATTTCCTGTTCTGCGGCTGCCCTGAGTAATTGTGTTGCCTGTCTTTAACAGTTCTGTGTTGTCTCACTTTTGCGACAACTTTAACTTGCTTCTGAGGCTTCTAACTTCCTCATATGAGGTCAGAATAACCTCGTTCTTTCGCCTTTGCCTTCGTCTTTTCGTCCTCTTCAAGGTGATATAAAGAAATTCCGGATTTGAACGAGTTTCACTCCCTTTTTCTCCAATGACTCCAAAACACCTAATAATACTCAAACTCACACATAAGATACATAATTCACACGAAAATTAGCAAAGAAAGCATAAATACTACATATAAAATAAGGTGTTTTAGACACCTATCAACCCGTCATATTTCTCATCGCAGAAAAGAGTAAAGGAGGTGGAATAATTAAAGGGGAAATAATCGTTTGGTCCTTTTTTAGGTGGTCCCAAGTCTATTTGGGCCACCAATAAAAGAGAAGTTTTGTTTGGTCATTATTTATTTTAAAATATTAAAATATCTAAAATACCCTTTATCTCTCTCTTACGTTTTCACTTACTTTTTTTTTCTCTTCTCTAATTTCTCTCTATTCTTAACATTAATAAATAAATACCCGTCCCCATTATTTCTCCCTCTCGAGAATTCTTCCCCTGAGTGTTTGAATTATCAGATTCAGTGGTGTATCAATTCGATTTTATGGTTTTTCGATCAGGGAGTCTGTGTTTCATAGAGGTTAATTGGTGTAGCTTTTCGAATTCAAATTTAGGGTTTATTTTTCTTACATGGCTTAGAGGAATCGGGTTTTCCTTTTCTTTTATAAGAGCAGATAGAGGTAGAATAAAGCTTTTAGCAGCGCGTTTTTGTTCATCGTAGAAGAACAATCTTTTTTGAGAAAGGGGTTTTTCGATTTGAAGGTCTGAATTAGGGTTTTCTGTGTTGTTTTTCTCCGATTCACTTTCTGTAGTTTCAGTTACAAGGGTTTTCGTGGACGTGTTGAGAAGAATAGTGTTTTGTGGTGAAGGAATTGGAAATTAGGGTTGTTGCTTTGGGGTGTTTTTGTTGTGTGTAATTAATTTCTCTGATTAAGTTTAGGGATTTGATTTCGTATAATCAAAATTGCTATCTGGTTGAAGATTGGTGGTTTTGACGCAGTGGGATTTCATTTTATTTTATTTTTGCCTTTCTTGTGTTCATTGAAGAAGATGCAGAGTACATTTTAAGGATTTTTTGTGCAATCTTATGTGCTGTTTTTTTTTTTGTGTGTGAGTTAACCCTTTCATCGATTGAATAAAGGATTTGTTTGTTGTGAAAGTGGGGTTTGTTGTTTGCAGGAAGAGAAGTGTTTGTTGATTACAAGAAGAGCTATTTTTTGATAGTTTCAATTTCAGGTTTTTGTATTGTGCCGAGAAGAAGGATTTGTTTTCAAGGTGCCCTGTTACAATCCTTAGTTTTTTTTTTATTAATTAGTGCTTTGATGTATGGTATTTTAAGTTTTCAATCTGTTTTGAAAGCTTATTATCCCATCCATTAAACTCTAGTTATTCTTACTTGTTTTCCCTTCATCACCATGCCTAGGATTACTAGGTCTGGTCAAGCCCATTACTTGAGTCCTATTTCTCACAGTTTTGATACTCAGCCTGCTAATAGGTTTATACAGTGCCCTTTTAAGGGTTTTGATGGCTGTTTGAATGGTTAGGGGCAGGGGTTTAATGAAGAGTTATAAAGGTGGGGGTACAACAACCTCACCCAATAATTCTCTTAGCAATATGTATGGACTAACTCCAATATACTTCTAAAAGAATCAACTAGACAGTCAGATTCAATCTTAATAAAAAGTATATCAAAGAGTTATATCTCAATTTCTCGATTCAATCCTTACTCAAGCAAATAGAAATCTGTGAGTCTAATAGAATACAAGAGAAATTAACTCGAACGGTACCAAAAACCAATGTTCAAGTATCAATCAATTTCAATGAACAACCAAAGGTCGGATTTCCCAAATGATTGATTCAACGCACAACATGTGATATTTCAATTATATGTCAAAATATAACGCGGAAAAGAAATAACATAGACACCATAAGTTTTGTTAACGAGGAAACCTCAAATCCAGAAAAAACCTGGGACCTAGTCCAGATTAAACATAAATTGTATTAAGCCGCTACAGACACTATCCTACTCCAAACTAACTTCGGTCTGGACTGTAGTTGAACCCCAATCAATCTCACACTGATCCAAGGTACAGTTATGCTCCTAAGTATATGATCCTAGCAGGATACTATGTACTTGATTCCCTTAGGTAATCTTACCCACAACCAAGAGTTGCTACGACCCAAAGTCGAAGACTTTAATAAACAAATCTGTATCAGTGTAGTCAAAATCGCTCTCCAAGGCTGATTACTCGCCGATTAATCGCTACAGGCTATATGAATGAGGCGATTTCCGATTCCAAGGCCTTTCCGATTTTTAGCGATTAAGGCGGTCGATTTGGACCTATTTTTGAGCAAAACGAGTTAACAATTTTTTCGAGTTGGCCTTGCATGCACTAAAATCAGAAAATAAAATTTTCATAACCCTTAGATAAGAGTTATAAAATAGAAAAACCTCTAAATACATGATAAATACGTTCAATATAACCATATTACACACTTAATTACATGATAGTTTTAAAATTTTAAGTACAAATCATGACTTATGGGTAGCAATATATAAATTATTAATAAATAGATTCTGAGTATTAGACCGAGTTTTGACGATTTCCAAGTCCGAACTTATTGCTCCTCGCTCCAAGCTCCCCAACCGAGTAGCACCGAGGAACGACTTCGACTACTTTGATCTGTATCACACAGAAAAGTCTACAAGAATAGATAAATCTGTCGCCCACAGAAATACCTACAAGTTTTATTCTGTCTATTGATAAATCAAGGTGAACAGGAACCGATTGATAACCCGGACTTATATTCCTAAAGAACATCCTAGAATTATCAATCACCTCATAATAATCTTAATCGACTAGCGAAACAAGATATTGTGGAATCACAAACGATGAGACGAAGATATTTGTAACTATTTTTCTATCTTGCCTATCGGAGAAATATACTCAATCCAATCTTACGATTGCACTCAATCACGATAGAAATAACAAGATCAGATCACGCAACTACAGAGAAAATAGTTGGGTCTGGCTTCAAAATCCCAATGAAGTATTCATGTCGTTAACCTACAGGTTCTCGATAGAAACCTAAGGTTAAAGGAGAATCGCCTCTATCTTATACAACTAGTATCATAAGGGAGGTGTGAGAATTAACTTTCCAGGTTGCTAGAGTTCTCCTTTATATAGTCTTCAAATCAGGGTTTGCAATCTAAGTTACCTTGGTAACAAAGCATTCAATATTCACCGATAGATGAAAACCTGATTCAACCAAGCTAATATCTTTCAACCGTTAGATCGAACTTAGCTTGTTATACACAAATGAAATATACGTCATTTAGGTTTGAGTAACCGTACCTAAACATATACACTTAGTTGGTTCAACAGTAGTTAACTAAATGGTAAGCCATATGAGCACTTTCATATCAACCATATTCATCTTCAACATGACTAGTCCAAATGACTCAAATGAACTAGTTCAAGAGTGTTCAATTGCTTAGATCTAATAGAAGTATACAAGACACAATCGAAGCAAAATCGGTTTTGATTCACTCGAATCGATACATGAACTTTATAGCCACGGTTTTCAAATATGCATTCCTTAGTTTATATATATTTAAGTTCACGAATAAACCAATTTTAGAAAGTAACACACTTAAGTATGCATACCTGTCACATACTTAAGCAACCGGATTTTGGTTTTGTTGATGGTGGTTTTCGGCTTAGGGCTAAAATCGTGGAACCCTGTATTTTAATACACTGTCTTCCTATAAAGGAACAAAAGCCATTTTGGAAGTGATGAGTGCATAAACCTTTTCACTTACCTATGTACTGAGCAATTCAACATATTTATGAAGTTTTTTCAGAATGGTGCGTAAAGCAACAACCCATGATATACTATAACCTTTTCTACTGGATTTTGTTTTCCCTTCGTCAAAACCACGGGCACTCAAGATACCGTGAGTTTTTTAACTCCCTGAATTTTGATTCTACCGTCAGACTCACGGACATATCAACTTCCGTGAGCGAAAATTTCTGCTAGATTTTTAATTTACTCCGGCCATCCACGGATACTCTGGTCACCGTGAATTTTTAATTCCCCTGGGTTTCATTCTCGACAAATAACTTCCGCGTATACCAGGCTCTCTGTGAGTTTTCTTTTCATCTAGATTTTCACTTTTCCTTTCATCATCTCACGGACATCCTGGTCACTGTGAGATATATATTCATATGGGTTTTGTAAACTCAGCCAACACTTCCTCTCGATCACAGCTCATTCAACCACCAGCCATCTATCAACTCCATCACGTCCATCATTCCCATCTCTCGGTCTTGATTACCATCAATACAAATACATGGCAACAATACTTCAGACGCGAGTTATTTCTTCTCTGCATCCAGAATCATTCCACCATTTATTCATCTTTTTCTCGTTCTCAAACTCACTTGCCATTCAAGCAATACTCTGCCAATTGCCAAACGATGATCATCAACAATGGATGGCTGCAGTACCATGAGTACTCTATAATACAACATCAGTTCACCATTCTTTTCCCGTGAACAACATCACCATGTCCATCGTCCAAACTAAGCATATTCTCCATATTCTCTGTTGCATCAACCATCCTTCTCCGTTCACTCCTTGTTCACAGTTTGGTCTCACCATTCTCGTCTTCCTTAACTTCCAATATCACCATCACCATCAGACTCTATCCTCGTCCACTGCCAGTTCCTCATCCATCTCATGAGCTCCTTCACTGCCAGTCATTGCCAACATATTCCAGCATCACCATTATATATCACCACTGCCAACTGAGATCATTATTCTTTCTCAAACTCAGTTCCTTATTAATGGCAGCACTTGTTTGTTAACAACTCCCATGTTCTCAATCAACTCCATCAAGTTGCCGATTAAACTCATAGCATCTTTACTCTCGTTCTCCCTGTCCAATGTGCAACTCCAATATCTTGTTCAATGGCATCGAACGCACACCACTGCCAACACGAGTTTCACTCTCTGTCTATTCAAAGCTTCGACCCCATCATCTTTGAACTGGTCGTGAAGTGTGTTGAAGAAGAAAGGTGGTGTGCCCTGATCAAACCTATAGGTGCCTTTAACAATAGACTTTTAACTGTCAGTCTTGCAAGACTGACAGTTCAGTTTTCCGCATCATTCTTCTTGAACTGTCAGTTCTGGGGCACCGACAAGCTCAACTTCTCGTCTTGCCAAAACGTTTTCGTACGACGTCGGAATGACTCCATTCTTTCACCGTTTGCTTCGTATTTTCATCCCCTTCGAGATGATAGCAAGCACTCCTAGATTCGAACGAGCTCTACTTGGTCTTTGGCCCTTCTCCGCTTGCGGCTAACTCCTTTTCATGCACAATTAAGTGCCAAATAGCTTCTTTTGGATGATTCACCTAGCAAAACACAAATAAAACAAAACAAACGTAATATACAATAATTTGCAAGAAACTAAGCAATTACTAGCATGGATTCGACACAAAATATATGTAAAATATGCACTTAACAAATTCCCCCACACTTGGATTTTTCTAGTCCTCGAGAAAACTATCTAAATACAACAACTCTATGTCGCCGAGGATACGGTTACTCTTAGCATGAATAACAGGCCTTTAAACCCCTAGGTGTCCCTAGTGGACGAGTTATAGTCTCGTGAGGGCTTACGAGAGATATACCCACAAAACCTACTCCAACTTCAAAACGTTCCAGCTTCCCAAGCATCTAAAGAGCTATGAGGACATAGAATTTTTGCATGCTAGTAATAAGAAGTTAGAAATACCAAAGAACATATTCATTCTTTAATATTGAGTGAGAAATAACCACACCATAATGAGAGAAACGCGTGTTTGAGAACGATCAATAAGCACTTCGCCTCGACTTCTTCCTCACTTAAAAGGATTTTATGATAATTGCACTCAATAAGACGACTTTTTTATGGGTCTCACATGTGTGTAGGTAGGAATGAAGAAATAATCATACACATGTTGAATGGTAGGAAGGAAACCTTCCGAATTATTTCTGGAGACTCCACAAAATCGTGGAAAATAAAGATAATTTTCTGATGATCTCTAAGAAAGGAAATCAACCACTATAGCAAGGATGGGAGTACTTACCACCTTCACATCTGATTGCAATGATGAAATCACCACTCTCACACCATCCAATAGAAACGTCTTCCTTCCTTCGGCTCGTCTTCTTCATCTTGGTCTTCGGTCTTCAACTGTTGATGATAAACTCTTGAACTTGTAGAACTTCGACAATTTGTACTCTTTTCCTCAATTCCTTGTTGCTTGAAACTTCTTTATATATTTTTCTTCCACATGGACTTATTGAAAAAATAACAACCTAAATGCAAATCTCTTCTTTAGGTACGTGACCAAGCTAGGGTTTTGGGACAAAGGGCGTTTGGTAACCTTAGACGGCCAGGATTTGATCCTGGGATTGAAGGGCAACCATTGATTGTTGCACACCTTCGTTTTAGTAGCCGCGTAGGGAAGGACATCATGGTGGCGCGGCTAAGTTGGCATGGGGACATGGCGAGGTGCATTTGGAATGGCACGGTAGGTGTGGCTGGCATGGTTTGCCATTGGCACAGAGGTGCGGTAGCATGGTTGGCATGCTTTGGCGCAGTTAGTGTGGCTGGCATGGTTTGCCATTGGCACAGAGATGCGGCTAGCATGGTTGGCATGCTTTGGCGCGGTTAGTGTGGCTGGCATGGTTTGCCATTGGCACAGATGTGCGGCTAGCATGCTTTGGCGCGGTTAGTGTGGCTGGCATGGTTTTCCATTGGCACATAGGTTCGTCTAGCATGCTTTGGAGCGGTTAGTGTGGCTTACATGGTTTGTCATTGGCACAGAGGTGGGAACTAGGGTTTGTCTTATCGTAACCCTATTTGAAAAAGATACCCCGGTAATTATTTACAGACACATTAAAGATTTCAATAAATGCGCCTAGTAAATGCTTATTGCTTAAATATTGTGACGTCGTTGTCTACTAGGGTTTAGGGTTTTACGATTTTAACCCTAGGCTAAAAACCACCATCAACAAGTGCAAGAGCACAGAAAGCTTGTGTTGTGGGTTCACAAGTCAACCTAAAAAATTAGAACCATTTACTGAACTACCCAATATCATTTATCTAGCGTCCTGTATCCAATAGTTCAGCTTCAAAAATCAGATGTCTTAAATCTCCACAATTATCAGTTCATATATCAAAGTTTACTATCAGTCCATACAAGTGGCATGGGAAAGCAACGCTTGCAGCTTACTATTTACTAAGCTTTGTAAACTAACCACCACAATGACAACACACTTTCCACAATCCATTCTAGAAATAGTATGCGTAAGAACTTAGGTAGAGAATCCCTTCTAAAACTGGCACAAACATAGAAACTCCAACAAAGGTGTTTGATAACTACTCAGTACTCACACATTCTAACCAGTTTGATACATGCATCTAATAATTAAAAAAAGAGTCCGGCAAGTGCAAAATGTTGGAATACTAAACATTGTAATAACATAATTATATGCTGAAAATATACTTGAACCTAGCATTAGCATACTCAACAACAAATTTAAAACAATACTAACCACACATATCAAGAATACACTACATATGGTTCATACTAAATATTTGTGAACAAGGAAATATAGAATAATCATATTCGTGGGTACTTCTTAAACGCAAACAAAGTTATGAAACAAAGAATAGACCAGCAATTGCGAAGTGTTACGCTCTCAACAACAAGCATTAGTCCTTTAGTATTTAACCCAATTGTAGTTGACCCAAGCTACAAACAAACAAGAAAAAACCCAAACCAATCATGACCATAAACACATAAATTAGGTTACAAAAATTTGATCTTTAAACTAAAAATTAGGTCTTTTTAGTTTTGTTGTTTACCTTAATAGCTTCAATCGCATACTCAACCAAAAATAATCTCCCCTAAGGTGAGAAAGTATTCACACCTCTATCATACTCTATCCTGCACACAGACAGAGATCCCCAAAAATATCAAAATCTATTTGTTGATGGTGGATTTCTATTTAAAGGCTAAAATTGTAAAAAAGCCAAGCTGACGTCCTGCAAAGGATAAGGCCTTCATGCGGTGAGTATCCTCACCATATTAATTCATTGGAGCATGTGCAGCCATCCCTGAGAATTAAAACCTACCCAGAGCGGAGCATGTAGCAACCATCCCGATTTTATGTAGGTTTGCAGCATTACTATTAATGCTTTAATTAAAGCCTTGTGTTCGACATGCAAACACCCGTAGGCTACCTGACAGCAGGTTATATTATCCTCGTTGAACGCATGCAAGACTACCCATGTTAGTCTCACCTGTTGAAAACAAACTCAAAAATAGATCTCATCCGTCCAACTTCGCAGGCATATGGAGGGTATAGATATAGATTCAGGGGGTCCTGAGCATGCTACCATGATCACCTCGGACTCACCTTTATGCATGACCGAACGGTCAAGACCAACTACAGTTGGTCCTTCCAAAACGTGCGCTCAAAGTGAGCATGATGCACGGCTATGGTTTCTTTTAATCGTGAACGTCCAACTTCGCAGGCATAGTTGGACGGCTTAGATTATACCCTAAAAAAAGTAGTGAAGTGATGATACACCATTGGAGGACCCACTTTCTACCTACATGACCGACTCCCTCATAGGCAAGCCGTGGTACAAGAAACGATTGCCGAAACAAGGCTAGGTTAACGCCTTATGCAGGTTGAGAAGATCCAAAACGATCACGACCATCCGACTTCGCAGGCATAGTTGGATGGCTTAGATTGCGCCCAGGGTCATAGAGCAAGCATGTACATGCTCACTGTCAGCCCAAGATGTTTCATACATGGTCGGTCTCCCCAAAGGAGGCGCACGCAACCCAAAACCGATCGCCCAAAGTGGCCGGTCCGAAATCCTAATTAGGGTTTGCGGCGCATATGTCGTAGAAACATCTCGAGCGTCCATCTTCGCAGGCTTCGATGGAAGGCAAAAATGGAGACTTAGAGGGAACCGAGCATGCTTGCATGACCACCATGGGCCCGACTTCACGCCTAGATGATCGGACAAGACCAGCAATGGTCAAGTTCCTCGGTACGCGCGCCCAAAGGTGGCATGTCACGGCCCCTTCATAATTTCTAATATCGACCACTCGTCTTTGCCACCTGAGTCGAGTGGCTTAGATCAAATCATTGCGAGTCAAGCAGGCATAGGCATGAACACCATTGTACCACCTCCATGCAGGTCCAATCGGTTCCTTCATAGAAACTCCCTTAGCATGCAAACGTTTGGGTTAAAATAGGCAGCATGCACGCCTCCCATCCAACGATCGCAAGTAGGGTTACAAACCATCTCATCCGTCCAACTTTGCAAGCTTGGACGAATGACTTAGGGTGCGAATCAACCAGCAAACAAGGTATCACCATCCGTCACTCTTCTTCACAGGGTGACCGACCAAGGCGTGGCTTGCCCATACAGCCTCCAAACGGTCAGCTGAAGATGGCTTCATGCGATGACATACCAAGTTCACGATTCACCCTGCACTATTTTACGTGGGTCCCACGATCCACACACTCGAGACATCAATCATGTCACAAACTGGGGGATACAAACTGAGGTATTGGTATGGCGGTTTACAGCGTGCAACACGCCATCACAAGATCGTGTCAGGGGAACATGGGCGGTTAGCGATGATAGGAGAAGTGGGAAAGCAACCGTGTGACACTAACACACAACTCCACTTCCTCCATCACTCCACTTCCTCCACTTTCCCACGAGATACGTGATGAAGGCTTATCGACTTGTATAAATAGGTTCTCATCCCTATTTCCAACAACAACACAGAAAAACCAAGTGTTAATACCATCGTATTCAACACCCAAAGCCTGCCTGCAACATTTGCTAGCCTGCTCAACCTTCTGTTAACAAGTCATAAAATAGCCTTCACCTTCATACTCTCAACACCTTCTTCGCTTCCCTCCCTAAGATCAACCTCACATCCCTCACCTGTGACCGAAACAAATCTGGAACGGCCGTGTCTTCGGTTTGGGCCAGAATTGTACAGATTATCTCTCGAATCAAAAGTGCTCATCGTGCAGCACATTTGATAAAGGTTAAAACTCACTTCTCATTCACACACACCCAAATTACCTAAACCTGCAGAAGTAGTTTTCTCCCATAAACACTATTGAAAAAAAAAAACAAAACTAAAAAAGCCTAAAAGGTCTTTTTCTCACCACATCTTCAATTATTTAACCTCTTAAAAAATATGTAAAAAGAAACAAATTCATCAGGATTGAAGTGTAGATATCAATCTAAAAATATATATTAGAGCTAAAATTATGAGAATAATTTGATCAATGATAGCAGTGATAACTATTAAATGGAAAAATTAGGATTTATACCTTTCGAAATAGAGAGTTAGGGTTTCTGATTGCGATGACAAAAAACGAAGATTGGGTTTTGGAATTTATTTATGAACAAAAGGGGATGTTAGTCGGCCGTGAAGGATTTTCCTGTTTTTACAGATATTTACAGAGAGTCAGGGTTTCGATTGCGGCAAAGAAAGATATAAATAAACATATATGAGGGTTGTTTGATTTATAAAATTTAGAATCATCAGCTATGTTGATTCATGATTCATCTTGGTAAGAAAATGGAACATGGAGGGGGGGGGGGAAGGTTCATAAGAAAAAAATGATTTTTTTCTTTGGTTCTGGGAGAGCCAGGGAGGCGAAGCGATAAAGATAATATAGGAGAGAGAGATGAGAGATAAAATTGAAATAAGAATGGGAAAGTGGTCATCTCGAAAAGTGAACCATAGGAAAAACTATGTTCATCGTAGCAATATGTGTTGTAAAAATGAGAGGAAAAATGATAAATATAATACGACCCGTTTTAACCGTTGAATATGTTCTCCGTGTTTTTACCATATCCGCGACGGTCTTGATCGATCAAAGGTCAAACAACGGTCAACATGGGTCATGGATGTGGGTTGTAGAAACCCCATTCTCCACTAGTGGATTCAAGTCTCTCTTCAGAATCTCGGAGAAATTCAAATCTCTCTGCAAAATCTCGGAGAGATTCAAATCTCTTTTCAGAATCTGGAGAGATTAACATCTCTCTTCAAAATATCTTTGCAAAATCTCCGAGAGATTCACATCTCTCTGCAAAATCTTGGAGAGATTCAAATCTCTCCACAAAATCTCAAAGAGATTCACATCTGTTTGTGGGAGAAAACTACTTCTGCAGGTTTAGGTAATTTTGGGTGTGTGTGGATGAGAAGTGAATTTAAACCTTCAACAAATGTGATGCACGATGAGCACTTTTGATTCGAGAGATAATCTGTACAATTCTGGCCTAAACCGAAGACACAGTCGTTCCAGATTTGTTTCGGTCACAGGTGAAGGATGTGAGGTTGATCTTAGGGAGGGAAGCGAAGAAGGTATTGAGAGTATGAAGGTGAAGGGTATTTGATGACTTGTTAACAGAAGGTTAAGCAGGCTAGAAAATGTTGCAGGCAGGCTCTGGGTGTTGAATACAATGGTATTAACACTTGGTTTTTCTGTGTTCTGTTGGAAACTAGGGAGGAGAACTTATTTATACAAGTCGATAAGCCTTAATCACGTCTCTCGTGGGAAAGTGGAGGAAGTGAAGTGATGGAGGAAGTGGAGTTGTGTGTTAGTGTCACACGGTTGCTTGCCCACTTCTCCTACCATCATTAACCGCCCATGTTTCCCTGACACGATCTTGTGATGGAGTGTTGCACGCTGCACGCTGTAAACCGCCAGACCAATACCCCAGTTTGTATCCCCCAGTTGTGACGTGATTAACATCTCGGGTGAGTCATGGGACCCACATGTGATAGCAAACGGTGCTAGGTGAAATAACTGAATTATTTGCAAGTGTTCATTCTATGCATGCGTTTCATTGAATGTGCTCAACATGCTGGAAGCATGGTTTCCTTAAAACTTTGATGAAAAAAGTTGTAAGTTGAAGTGCCTCAACTAGCTATGTTCAGGCAGTGTTTTGGAGGCCGTATGAGTGGGACTCATGTTGGCCGATTATGCCATGGGGAAGTGTGGAGGATGGTGATCACGGTGATACCTTGTTTGCCACCTAACTCCCTTCCTAGGCTATTCATCCAAGCATGCGAACTTGGACGGACGAGATTGATGGAGGAATAACCGTTGGATTAGGGTTTGGAAGGCTTGCGAGCTTCCTCTTTCACCCTAACAGTTTTATACATTGGGAGGCATGCATGGAGTGGCCGATTGGTCCTTCAGGGCGGGCGGGACGCTAATCTACACGCCCATGTCAAGTTGAATCTCATTGGACCGATCTGGTCGCCTGGTTCTAGTCTGCGATGAAGGATGGTCGAGATTAGAAGTATCTTTACATGCCACCTTTGGGCACGCAAATCGAGATGCATGGCAGTCAGGGGAGCTTGCCGATTGGTTCACCGTGGAGGTGGGCCCACGTTGAGCATGTAAACACCGTCGGCCAGCAATACCGCCTCCGGTCGTTCGTACACACCAAAAGTTGCGTGGTCGCAACTTGTCGGCAAACCCTAATTTTAGGGTTTGCGGGCCCAACCTTCAAGCTAACGTTTCCCAACGTCTGTGACTCCCACAGGCAAGCTGATCATACCAGCAGGGAGGTGGGTTGGCGAAGAGCATGTGCATGCTTGGTTTGTGACCATAGGCGCGATCTAAGCCATCCAAACACACCTGCGATGACGGATGACCGAGATTAGAAGTGGCCTTGCACGCTACCTTTGGGAACGATTTTCGAGACGGCCGGATGCAACCAACCATGGCCGATTGGTTGGACGTGTAGTCGGAACAACGGTGAGCATGCAGGTGCTGCCGGCCAGTGGTCTCGCCTGTTGGTCGTTTCCGTGCGTTGGCCGTAAGTAGGGAGGTTGCGCCCTGCGGAAACCCTAATTCCTTCAAGTTGCGGGCTCGCAACTTGGAGTTAGCGTATTTGCACCTTCCACGGATCCCATGAGGAAATCAATAGTCTAGGAGGAAGGTAGGATGGCGGTGAGCATGCGCGTGCGCGCTACTCGATCCCGCGCGTGATCTAGGCCGTCCAACCATGCCTGCGAAGTTGGACGGATGAGATCTATTTTTAAGTTTGTTTTCAGCAGGTGAGACTAACATGGGTAGTCTTGCATGCGTTCAATGGGGCTAATATAACCCACCGTCAGGTAGCCTACGGGTGTTTTCATGTCGAACACAAGGCTTTGAGCAGGGCATTAATTGTAATGCTGCAAACCTACAAAAAATCGGGATGGTTGCTACATGCTCCTCTCTGGGTAGGTTTTAATTCTCAGGGATGGTTGCACATGCTCCAATGAATTAATATGGCGAGAATATTCACCGCATGAAGGCTTTATCCCTTGCAGAACGTCAGCTTAGAATTTGGATTTTACAATTTTAGCCCTGAATAGAATTCCACCATCAACATTAAGTCCCCTGCCTAGCATGCAATGGTTACACTATTGTAGGGTAGGCATGAGATGGTGACAATTTGCATACAAAAATAATTAAAGCCAGAGTAAATACATGTTTACCACGTGGGAGAAGGTATGCCATGTGTGTTAAATGCCTTGGAGACGGTTGAGTTGATCCTTCCAATAGTAAAGCTCGGCTGGGGAAGTACAGCTTGGTGGGTCGATCCACCTTGGCCTTCCTCTTTCTGTGTGCCTTATCATATGCCTAGCAAGCATCGTGCATTCGATAAACATTGTTGATCACAATCCCGACTCAAAAGCCTCAGAAAGCGGCAAAGGGTGGACTTCTTTTTCTCCTGGGGATCTTGTTGGATCGTGAAGCATATAAAGAAGTTTTCCGTATTCTTCTCATTAGGCGATCGTATTCTTCAACATATCAGGTATTGCTCCACACGTTGATTTCTTAATCGATTGGCGATAGTTGTGATTAGAATACTTTTATGTGCCGCCGTAACTTATCTTCCTCTATTTTTCGCAGTACATCATGAAAGGAGTTGGTGATGATCACTCTGCAGCTTCATAAAAAAAATTTGAAGTTGATAAACCAGAAGCTAACGCACATGAGGAGGTGATGGCTAAAATTGACTCGCCACTTCGTGAAGTCGGTCATGCCGTACATGGAATGTCTGTATTGCGTTTAACCATTGTCAGGGGGCGGCTCCATGCTCTTTCAGTTGCAATCGATATGGAGGAGAAACAAAAACATGAAGAAGCGTTGCGAGCGAAGTGGAAACGCGATGCGTCACAAGCACCAGTAAGCTCGAGAGCTGAAAGGTTCGCGGCTCGGTTGAAGAGACGGAGGGTTGAACACGAACGTCCTGCGGGTAATGGGAAGTGTGATTACCCAATACGTGGTGGTGTGATAATCCTTGACCCTGACACTGATGAGACTGAACGTCCGAAAGTGATTGGCACGATTTCCAAGGTTGTAATAGATTCTGTAGAAGGTGCAGAAAATACGCATGCTGAAGATTTTGAGGAGGTAGCTGTTGTGCCCGAAGAATAAGTTGAGGCGTCTCTGGATAAAGCGGCACAAGATGTGGATCCCAACAGTGATGAAGACACAACCAGCAATTGATTTTCCCTGTTATTCTTCTTCGTAGTTTTTTTTTTTTTTTTTTATACTCAGTGGCGGCCGAGTTTGAAGTTTTCTTCTTTGCTTGCTTGTCTTGAACAAAGTTTTATTCAATGTTTCTTTCGAAACATGCATATTTTTTCTGCTTGTGTCCCCTGACGTGAGTCTGGCTCTGTTGAAGTAGATCATGTAGGATACCTTCCTCCTCCCCTTTTTATATGTTTTATTCCTCCCATATTACCATGCTGGTATGAATATTTGGTATGAGGGTTTAGGGTTTTCTTTCTGGGTAATGGTGGTTTGAAGGTGACTCATAACTTTGTGTGATTTTATGAGAAATTATAAAAGTAATGAAATCTTGATTACTTGAAGAAATATTGAAACCCTAATGAGTATGAAGGCAAGTGGTGCCATCATTTTGAAGGAATTACAAATATTGTGAAAAGGAAAATTGTTGGAGGAATCCCCCGGGGGGGGGTTAGATAGGTGATGTCGTGTCTTCAAGTGAGGTAGGGCTTGAGCCATCGTGAGTGAACAACCACACCTTCGAGTTTGTCTGCATTGATGATCTTGCAGTAACCGCCCAAGATAACATCTACTACTAAGAATACTTCTTCTTCCTTTGCAGGCATATCAGGATGGGAAGTTATTCTTACTGCCATGTTTCCAACTTGGAACGTGGTTACCTTTGCTACCATATCTTCGATTTGAAATGAATTTGGACTTGGTATAACAGCTTACTTCTGACACGTGTCGTTCTTGATTGCTTCCAAACTTTTGGTGAAGCGCTTAAAGGGGCCAAAGACTCCATTCACATCTCTTGGTGGTGGCCCGCTGTCGTGTGAAACAGTCCCACAGTGGTCCAACAGACAATCATCCACTACTTGCAAAGAGGGTTGTTCAATGAGACTTACTTGGGCTCGGAATCTATTGACGTATGACGAAGGGCTTTCACCAGGGAGTTGCGTTATGCTTGTGAGTTGTTGGTATGAAGGCAACAGGCAGTCTTCGAGTCTCCAAGGTTTGTTGGAAATCATCGGAGTTGGCTTGTTGGAGATTCTTCCAGGTACTGAGATTGGTAAGGAATGCGCCTTGTGTACCCACTGGCGCCCCAGAATCATGTCGTAATCCGGATGTTCCTTAATTATATGGAATCTGGCTTGTGTTTGAGTGTTACCGATCTTGACATCAAGGTCAATGTATCGGTAGACATCCACAAACTCTCTGTGCTGGGGCTCTTGATCACAGATCGGACCACGGGTAGCCCCCTCGCTTTGAGATTTTCGCAGCTTGCAGGGTCTTGATAGTAACGATGTTGAATTCAGAAGCTGTATCGATTAATATGCTATCGAACTTGACATCTTTCAAATGGGCGACGGTCAAAAGTCCTCAGTTTCCTTTGTTGGCGCTATCTTCCAAGGAGGCTTGAGATGCTGGAACGACTTATTTTTCTGGGTACAAGCGCCTGCCTGATACAATATGGTTGAGGGACATGAATATATCTTGACGTTGTACCTTGGAAAGGTATAATATTTCACACAGGTGTTCCATCATGGATTGTGCAGTCTTGCGCACAGAGTCTCCAGAGATCATGCAACTTCGGACAGGAAGAGGTCACCGTGAACTCCTTCATTTCCCAATTGAAGCTCTCCTAGCTGCTATCTTTTCCCCGAAGATTTCTTTCAACTTGTTGCAATCCTTAGTTGGGTGGTGGACAAACCTATGATAACGCAGTACTTAGGTCTGCCATGTCTTTCTCAGTTGGTGGATGTCCGATAGAGGTAGCTTGATAGCATCATCCTGAATCCATGCCTCCAAGAGTTCCATTACTTCATTTATCGGAAACGGAAGCATGTGTCTTCGATGCTCGCACGGATCTTTGCCTGTTCCCTTTCGAGGCGAAGCTTTATGCGTTTGAGCCGCACGCTTGGGTAATTGTTCTGCCACCGCTGGAGCTTTTCTCTTTCCGCCTTCGCTTACTACACTGACAGAAGGGCCAGTATTATACTGCTTGTTGATGAGGCGCATGTTTCCCCGATTATCTCGTGAATAGTCGCTCAGAACGATCCTGGTTCTTTCCAATAATCTTTGGGGCGTTAGTGGTGAACGTTTGGATGCTTCATGGATCTCTCGAGAACGTCTGAATCCCAAGTTTTCCAGCAGGGCGCGATATATGGGTATCATTCCGTTGATGCATAATTCAACTAGATGTCGTTCTGTGACATTTGGTTCATGGCAGTCCAACGCTTGTGTTCTGAACCTTTAGACAAAATCATTTGAATGTTCGTTGTTCCGTTGGGAGATTCTCCCAGTGTCCGAGAAAGTAACTTGCTCGGATACAAAGAAAGTACTTCTTGTAAAACGCGCTGACCATCTCACTCCAATTGGATATGCTGTCGGGTGCGATGTTATTGTACCACGTATAGGCTCTCCCCGTAAGTGATTTGGAGAATTCCTTCAGGCGGAGAACGTGATTGTATTCGTGTTCTCCTAAGGATTCTAAAAACCGAGAGACGTGTTCACGAGCATTACCGGTACCATCGTAAAGGGTGAATTGAGGGGAGGTGTATCCCCTGGGAAGAGGAATCCACTGCACGTCTTGTGGATATGGAGGCTGGTGTCGATGCGTGTCCATTGTATTTTCTTTGCCACGATTTTGGAGGAGTCTCTCCAGATCTTCACGTGTAATAAAGTTGGATGGTCGGATCCTTTCCCTGAGATGATCCTGGTCTCTTTCTCTTGCGTGGTCAGCAGCATAAGAATCTTCGTTTAGGTAGGCTTGCGTGACTGAGGCACCTACTCCAGGTGTGCTGAGCGTATTTCTTTTTGGCCCTTGGGGATGTCTCGACTCTTGCGGTAATCGATTGGTTAATGTTTTAAGAAAGGTGAGTACCTCTTTCTGAGTGGTTGCCATGTCTGCCTGAGATTTAGCGAGGGTTTATTGCCTCTCCATCAAGTCCACCATGGTGATAGGAGGTTGTCCTCCTTTGGGTCCTCCAGATCCTCGTCATGAAGGGAGAGTAGCAGCCGTTCTGGTGACGGACGGAGGTGTCATGCTTGAGGAAATGCCTCCTCAGATTTGCAGCCGCTCTAGCTCTTGTAATGGGAGGTGTCACACCTATTGGAATGTCCGCTCCTGCTCCGCTGGTACTGGTGGTACTGATGGTAGAAGACGTAACTCCAAGGGACACGTTGGTTGTACTGGCGGTTTGTATAGTGACACCAGTAATTGGGATATCAGCGCTAGAAGTGCTGTCGGCGCTACCTCCCTCGGGATTGGTTGCTGATCCAGATCTAAGATTCACCATTCTTGAAAATTAAAATGATATCGAAGAGATCGACTTCACAACCGATAGATTAACCTCCCACTGTGGTCGCCAATTGTTTGTGGGAGAAAACTACTTCGCAGGTTTAGGTAATTTTGGGTGTGTGTGGATGAGAATTGAATTTAAACCTTCAACAAATGTCTTTGCACGATGAGCACTTTTGATTCGAGAGATAATCTGTACAATTCGGCCTAAACTGAAGACACGGCCGTTCAATTTGTTTCGGTCACAGGTGAAGGATGTGAGGTTGATCTTAGGGAGGGAAGCGAAGAAGGTGTTGAGAGTATGAAGGTGAAGGCTATTTGATGACTTGTTAACAGAAGGTTGAGAAGGCTAGCAAATGTTGCAGGCAGGCTCTGGGTATTGAATACGATGGTATTAACACTTGGTTTTTCTGTGTTCTGTTGGAAAATATGGAGGAGAACCTATTTATACAAGTCGATAAGCCTTTATCACGTCTCTCGTGGGAAAGTGGAGGAAGTGAAGTGATGGAGGAAGTGGAGTTGTGTGTTAGTGTCACACGGTTGCTTGCCCACTTCTCCTACCATCATTTACCGCCCATGTTTCCCTGACACGATCTTGTGATTGAGTGTTGCACGCTTTAAACCGCCAGACCAATAATCCAGTTTGTATCCCCCAGTTGTGACGTGATTAACGTCTCGGGTGAGTCGTGGGACCCACATGTGATAGCAAACGATGCTAGGTGAAATAACTGAATTATTTGCAAGAGTTCATTCTATGCATGCATTGCATTGAATGTGCTCAACATGCTGGAAGCATGGTTTCCTTAAAACTTTGATGAAAAAAGTTGTAAGTTGAAGTGCCTCAACTAGCTATGTTCAGGAAGTGTTTTGGAGGCCGTATGAGTGGGACTCATGTTGGATGATTATGCCATGGGGAAGTGTAGAGGATGGTGATCACGGTGATACCTTGTTTGCCACCTAACTCTCTTCCTAGGATATTCATCCAAGCATGCGAACTTGGACGGACAAGATTGATGGAGGTATAACCGTTGGATTAGGGTTTGGAAGGCTAGCGAGCTTCCTCTTTCACCCTAACGGTTTTATGCCTTGGGAGGCATGCATGGAGTGGCCGATTGGTCCTACAGGCAGGCAGGACGCCAATCTACACGCCCATGTCAAGTTGAATCTCATTGGACCGATCTGGGTCGCCCGTTCTAGTCTGAGATGAAGGATGGTCGAGATTAGAAGTGTCTTTACATGCCACCTTTGGGCACGCAAATCGAGACACATGGCAGTCAGGGGAGCTGGTCGATTGGTTCAGCGTGGAGATGGGCCCACTGTGAGCATGTAGACACCGTCGTCCAGAAATTCCTCCTCCTGGTCATTCGTACACACCCGCCCAAAGTTGCGTGGTCGCAACTTGTCGGCAAACCCTAATTTTAGGGTTTGCGGGCCCAACCTTCAAGCTAACGTTTCCCAACGTCCATGACTCCCACAGGAAAGATGATCATACCAGCAGGGAGGTGAGTTGGCGACGACCATGTGCATGCTTGGTTTGCGACCATAGGCGCGATCTAAGCCATCCAAACACGCCTGCGATGACGGATGGCCGAGATTAGAAGTGGCATTGCACGCTACCTTTGGGAACGATTTTCGAGACGGTCGGCTGCAACCAACCATGGACGATTGGTTGGACGTGTAGTCGGGACCACGGTGAGCATGTAGGTGCTTCCGGCCAGTGGTCTCGCCTGTTGGTCGTTTCCGTGCGTTGGCCGTAAGTAGGGAGGTTGCGCCCTGCGAAAACCCTAATTCCTTCAAGTTGCGGGCTCGCAACTTGGAGTTAGCGTATTTGCACCTTCCACGGATCCCATGAGTCCAGGAGGAAGGTAGGCTGGCGATGAGCATGCGCGTGTGCGCTACTCGGTCCCGCGCATGATCTAGGCCGTCCAACCATGCATGCGAAGTTGGACGGATGAGATCTATTTTTAAGTTTGTTTTCAGCAGGTGAGACTAACATGGGTAGTCTTGCATGTGTTCAACGGGGCTAATATAACCCGCCGTCAGGTAGCCTACGGTGTTTGTATATCGAACACAAGGCTTTGAGCAGGGCATTAATTGTAATGCTGCAAACCTACAAAAAATCGGGATGGTTGCTACATGCTCCGCTCTGGGTCGGTTTTAATTCTCAGGGATGGTTGCACATGCTCCAATGAATTAATATGGCGAGAATATTCACCGCATGAAGGCTTTATCCCTTGCAGGACGTCAGCTTAGAATTTGGATTTTATAATTTTAGCCCTGAATAGAATTCCACCATCAACAACATCACTCCGCAAAATCTCAATGAGATTCGAATATTAGGGACGAATATTCCCCATAATAGGCGCACGCCTTACCTAGGTCTCAAGCCTATTTCTCAGCCTCTCAAACACACTCACGACTAGTAAATTGAGCCTGAACTATACATGTCTATCCAAAAACGTGGATAATCTCTATTGAGCTCCGCATGCTCAACAAAAGGACCCAAAAGCAATAACACGGTCTCCACATGACATATGTGACCATCCATGGAGAGAGCGCTCAACCTCGGTTCCTCTCACACGCGCACACGATTCTTGAGGCATTCCATGCCTTTTCACATGACTCATCCTAGTCATTCTCACAAATGAGAGAATATTTCTCTATCTTGGCCAACTCGGCAAAAAGAATATTTCTCTCTCTAAACATATCATCACAAAGGCTGACTCAAATTTCACACAAATGGGGGATAACAATTGAGGTTTTGATCTGGAGGTCTGCGACATGTGTGAGAAATACCCGTGATCGTTGTCGTATGCGTCAAAAATAAATTACACTTTCTCACTACTCAAAATATAAATATAGCAAGGGAAAGAAAGGATCGATCCCACAGAGAGGTCTTGGTTGTCAATATATTATTGGTTCCTTATATAAAACACCGGTATTTTTCTGATTTTTATATACTAAAAGTAAAGTAAAAGCAAACAAAGAAAAGTAAACAAATCAAAGTATTGAGAATATTGGTTAAGGATTCATCTTCATTCACAAATATGTTTTCAAAACAATAAGTAGAATTGATATTAAATCTCAACTTTTATCAAAAGCCCTAGAATATCTTGATCGCAAGAATATCCCGCTAATCTCCTTTTGTCATCAACAAACACATTAAAAGATGCGAATATGAGTTCTATCTTAAAGAACAACCTAACGTGTAAAAGCACTAATCAAGTTTAATTCCCTAGATGCATTAAGTTCTATGAAATCAAAGCCAATCAAAGAAATCGAACGTGGAAAACGCACTAATTCAATTTAACAAAGGTTACGATTCACATATGATCATAAGAATATATCACTACAAACTATAATCATATTTATGCCACTTGTATTCAAGGAATATCACTTTTACGTATAATAAACCCTAAACTAGCAATAGATGTGATTAGAAGTTCTACCAATTTACAACTTGACAAAACAATCAATCAATCATAAAACAATATTTTCAGAGAATTGCAAACGATAAATATGAGACAAAACTAATATGTTGAATCAAAGAATCATGCTTTGTGAAATCCAACTATTCCATAACCAATAATAAAATTTAAGTACTCATGTTAATGGAGTTCATCACAAGAAGGAACAGAAAACCTATCATGTTTCTAAACCATAAAACAAAAGTAGAAGATGTGATTAGATTATTTTTTTTTCTTTTTGCCTAGGCTTCCCTATATATGGAGTTTTGTAACCTCCTCTTGAAGAAATTAGGAAACCTAGTAAAATAGGAAAGTGCACCTCCTTATAATTATGTCCCGTGCATCAAATCCCGGTGCCAAAGTTGTTTCCAAACTCGCTACAGTGAAGTCAAACCCAAGCTCTTCTCAAAGTGAGCCACGGAAAGCTGGTGTGCACATAAGTCGCCAAGGTGTGATTATGGGCTTGCGTCAACTGGATAGAATAACTCACTTCAACACATTGTGACTGCCATCAGCCCAAGTCCAACACGAGCTCGTCAGCTCCTTCCATCTCCAGGCCCAACAGAAGTGTATAGTTTCCGTACCCACAACTCAGTTCATTGCAGACTCAACCACAGCTCCAAACTCGAGCTCTTCTCAACCTTGGACTCAGGTTAATGCTAAACTCCAGATCATTACTGATACATTGCCATAACCTCCTATGTTGTCAACACAACAGTGTTTAACTCAAGCTGAGAATCACAGCACAAACTCCAAACACGTCCATCTTCAGACTACTACCATGAACCACACAGCGTCATACCATCATTCCAGCTCCTACACAGAATCACCGTGGAATTTACATCTCCATTTCACCATTGCCAATCACACTGGCAACATCAACATCCAGACCCGAGCTCAACTACGTCCTAATGGAAGAAACTAAGACAACGTGGTCCCTTCACCGGATGTGGCAGCAAGCCAATATCTCCTCAGCTCTCTATGTCTCTATTCCCTGTTTTGTTATCTGCCAATCGACTTAACCCCTGGAAACTTCGAGCCCATACTTCAACAGCAGCTTAAATCCTTTCTGTTCCTTCAAGTTTCAGCCAGCAATGCACCTCCCTGTTAATGGCAGCATCTATTTAGTTCAACTCCTCCTCCATCTTGTATACGACTTTGAGAAGCAGAAATTCAACCCACTTCGTCACCAGAACCATCAATCAATCTCAGTTCTCCAACTCGAGTCACAACACCACAGCCTTCAAAGACTCGGCTAACTCCTTCCATCATCACAACTCTTAGACTCATAGTTAACTGCCGATACGGTGCAATCGATTGAAGCTGAAATTGGTATTTCTTGTCCACTCAAGATCAGAATATGGCTGACCCATAACTTGTTGTCCGCAGGACTTGGTTCAGAGAGATGGTGCATCACTTTACTTCCACATCTTTCTTAGTTTAAGAGCTCTGTTGGTTCAAGCATTTCATCGAGCAGGTTATGTGTAGGAGCCTGGTAATGGAGAGTCGACTATGTCGTTGTCTGAGCTTCTCCATATCTCCTTCCCTGCGGCAATTCACATTCAATCACACAATACCCATCATTATTAATCACTCAGGACTCAAAAACATTCATAAATCATTCACAGTTCGTCAGCAAGGATCAACGGCAGCATTGTGTTCCTTCTCGGTATTTCCAGTGATAAACCAAACGAACCAAAACACTTTTCCCTGGTTCGTATTCTTAACTTCAAATCTTGTCCTAACCCTTTGAGCATATCACAAACCATGGCTGGTAGACGGCAGGACTTGGTGCACCGCAAGAAGAAACGGCAGAAGAACTGAGGTTGTGAACTGAGAATAAATTTCGATCACGTTCTCTGGTATAAGATTATAGGAAGTAAGGTTCCCCTTAGCGAACGATAGCTGTCTTTAACAATCCTCTTTCCACTATCAGTCTACCGAGACTGACAGTTAATTTCCTGTTCTGCGGCTGCCCTGAGTAATTGTGTTGCCTGTCTTTAACAGTTCTGTGTTGTCTCACTTTTGCGACAATTTAACTTGCTTCTGAGGCTTCTAACTTCCTCATATGAGGTCAGAATAACCTCGTTCTTTCGCCTTTGCCTTCGTCTTTTCGTCCTCTTCAAGGTGATATAAAGAAATTCCGGATTTGAACGAGTTTCACTCCCTTTTTCTCCAATGACTCCAAAACACCTAATAATACTCAAACTCACACATAAGATACATAATTCACACGAAAATTAGCAAAGAAAGCATAAATACTAAATATAAAATAAGGTGTTTTAGACACCTATCAACCCGTCATATTTCTCATCGCAGAAAAGAGTAAAGGAGGTGGAATAATTAAAGGGGAAATAATCGTTTGGTCCTTTTTTAGGTGGTCCCAAGTCTATTTGGGCCACCAATAAAAGAGAAGTTTTGTTTGGTCATTATTTATTTAAAAATATTAAAATATCTAAAATACCCTTTATCTCTCTCTTACGTTTTTTCACTTACTTTTTTTTTTCTCTTCTCTAATTTCTCTCTATTCTTAACATTAATAAATAAATACCCGTCCCCATTATTTCTCCCTCTCGAGAATTCTTCCCCTGAGTGTTTGAATTATCAGATTCAGTGGTGTATCAATTCGATTTTATGGTTTTTCGATCAGGGAGTCTGTGTTTCATAGAGGTTAATTGGTGTAGCTTTTCGAATTCAAATTTAGGGTTTATTTTTCTTACATGGCTTAGAGGAATCGGGTTTTCCTTTTCTTTTATAAGAGCAGATAGAGGTAGAATAAAGCTTTTAGCAACGTTTTTGTTCATCGTAGAAGAACAATCTTTTTTGAGAAAGGGGTTTTTCGATTTGAAGGTCCGAATTAGGGTTTTCTCGTGTTGTTTTTCTCCGATTCACTTTCGTAGTTTCGATTACAAGGGTTTTCGTGGACGTGTTGAGAAGAATAGTGTTTTGTGGTGAAGGAATTGGAAATTAGGGTTGTTGCTTTGGGGTGTTTTTGTTGTGTGTAATTAATTTCTCGATTAAGTTTAGGGATTTGATTTCGTATAATCAAAATTGCTATCCGGTTGAAGATTGGTGGTTTTGACGCAGTGGGATTTCATTTTATTTTTTTTTCTCTTTCTTGTGTTCATTGAAGAAGATGCGAGTACATTTTAAGGATTTTTTGTGCAATCTTATGTGCTGTTTTTTTTTTTGTGTGTGAGTTAACCCTTTCATCGATTGAATAAAGGATTTGTTTGTTGTGAAAGTGGGGTTTGTTGTTTGCAGGAAGAGAAGTGTTTGTTGATTACAAGAAGAGCTATTTTTTGATAGTTTCAATTTCGGTGTTTTTGTATTGTGCTTTAGAAGAAGGATTTGTTTTCAAGGTGCCCAATTACAATCCTTAGTTTTTTTTTTTAATTAGTGCTTTGATGTATGGTATTTTAAGTTTTCAATCTGTTTTGAAAGCTTATTATCCCATCCATTAAACTCTAGTTATTCTTACTTGTTTTCCCTTCATCACCATGCCTAGGATTACTAGGTCTGGTCAAGCCCATTACTTGAGTCCTATTTCTCACAGTTTTGATACTCACCGCTAATAGGTTTATACAAAGGCCCCTTTTAAGGGTTTTGATGGTGTTTGAATGGTTAGGGGCAGGGGTTTAATGAAGAGTTATAAAGGTGGGGGTACAACAACCTCACCCAATAATTCTCTTAGCAATATGTATGGACTAACTCCAATATACTTCTAAAAGAATCAACTAGACAGTCAGATTCAATCTTAATAAAAAGTATATCAAAGAGTTATATCTCAATTTCTCGATTCAATCCTTACTCAAGCAAATAGAAATCTGTGAGTCTAATAGAATACAAGAGAAATTAACTCGAACGGTACCAAAAACCAATGTTCAAGTATCAATCAATTTCAATGAACAACCAAAGGTCGGATTTCCCAAATGATTGATTCAACGCACAACATGTGATATTTCAATTATATGTCAAAATATGACGCGGAAAAGAAATAACATAGACACCATAAGTTTTGTTAACGAGGAAACCTCAAATCCAGAAAAAACCTGGGACCTAGTCCAGATTAAACATAAATTGTATTAAGCCGCTACAGACACTATCCTACTCCAAACTAACTTCGGTCTGGACTGTAGTTGAACCCCAATCAATCTCACACTGATCCAAGGTACAGTTATGCTCCTAAGTCTCTGATCCTAGCAGGATACTATGTACTTGATTCCCTTAGGTAATCTTACCCACAACCAAGAGTTGCTACGACCCAAAGTCATAGACTTTAATAAACAAATCTGTATCAGTGTAGTCAAAATCGCTCTCCAAGGCTGATTACTCGCCGATTAATCGCTACATGCTATATGAATGAGGCGATTTCCGATTCCAAGGCCTTTCCGATTTTTAGCGATTAAGGCGGTCGATTTGGACCTATTTTTGAGCAAAACGAGTTAACAATTTTTTCGAGTTGGCCTTGCATGCACTAAAATCAGAAAATAAAATTTTCATAACCCTTAGATAAGAGTTATAAAATAGAAAAACCTCTAAATACATGATAAATACGTTCAATATAACCATATTACACACTTAATTACATGATAGTTTTAAAATTTTAAGTACAAATCATGACTTATGGGCAGCAATATATAAATTATTAATAAATAGATTCTGAGTATTAGACCGAGTTTTGACGATTTCCAAGTCCGAACTTATTGCTCCTCGCTCCAAGCTCCCCAACCGAGTAGCACCGAGGAACGACTTCGACTACTTTGATCTGTATCACACAGAAAAGTCTACAAGAATAGATAAATCTGTCGCCCACAGAAATACCTACAAGTTTTGTTCTGTCTATTGATAAATCAAGGTGAACAGGAACCGATTGATAACCCGGACTTATATTCCTAAAGAACATCCTAGAATTATCAATCACCTCATAATAATCTTAATCGACTAGCGAAACAAGATATTGTGGAATCACAAACGATGAGACGGAGATATTTGTAACTATTTTTCTATCTTGCCTATCGGAGAAATATACTCAATCCAATCTTACGATTGCACTCAATCACGATAGAAATAACAAGATCAGATCACGCAACTACAGAGAAAATAGTTGGGTCTGGCTTCAAAATCCCAATGAAGTATTCATGTCGTTAACCTACAAAGTTCTCGATAGAAACCTAAGGTTAAAGGAGAATCGCCTCTATCTTATACAACTAGTATCATAAGGGAGGTGTGAGAATTAACTTTCCAGGTTGCTAGAGTTCTCCTTTATATAGTCTTAAAATCAGGGTTTGCAATCTAAGTTACCTTGGTAACAAAGCATTCAATATTCACCGATAGATGAAAACCTGATTCAACCAAGCTAATATCTTTCAACCGTTAGATCGAACTTAGCTTGTTATACACAAATGAAATATACGTCATTTAGGTTTGAGTAACCGTACCTAAACATATACACTTAGTTGGTTCAACAGTAGTTAACTAAATGGTAAGCCATATGAGCACTTTCATATCAACCATATTCATCTTCAACATGACTAGTCCAAATGACTCAAATGAACTAGTTCAAGAGTGTTCAATTGCTTAGATCTAATAGAAGTATACAAGACACAATCGAAGCAAAATCGGTTTTGATTCACTCGAATCGATACATGAACTTTATAGCCACGGTTTTCAAATATGCATTCCTTAGTTTATATATATTTAAGTTCACGAATAAACCAATTTTAGAAAGTAACACACTTAAGTATGCATACCTGTCTGCATACTTAAGCAACCGGATTTTGGTTTTGTTGATGGTGGTTTTCGGCTTAGGGCTAAAATCGTGGAACCCTGTATTTTAATACACTGTCTTCCTATAAAGGAACAAAAGCTATTTTGGAAGTGATGAGTGCATAAACCTTTTCACTTACCTATGTACTGAGCAATTCAACATATTTATGAAGTTTTTTCAGAATGGTGCGTAAAGCAACAACCCATGATATACTATAAACTTTAAAACTATTGCATTATGCACTAATGCATGACATGTCTAGTGTTTTCCTATACTATGTTCTCAGCCGAACTCTCAATACTGGAATGACATGATGATTAGTGTTCACTCGCAACGGAGTAGCATGAATCTCCCGAAGTGTCGGTGTTGAGACCTACATGAAAACACTCGTGTAGGCCACACCACTCTCTGGTAAAGAGACTAGCGTGTTTACACACTTTTTAATTAAAAATTAGCGCGATCGAACGGGTTTTCCTTAAAGAAAATCTAGACGGTCTATGTCAGTATCAAAACGATCACGGCCGTACATTTTGTCCAGTCAATTTATAAAACCTATCCGCCTCCTAACATGGTCGGACAAGGCCCATAATGTTCACCATCGGGCCCACTATCACCCTAATCGATCGGGATACTTTTAGGTCACCCGCAGCATCCCTGGTCGTTAGCCAGAAGTTTGGGTGATCACGCTGTTGAAAATAAGCTCAACGAGATAAGACCAACCATATCGGTCTCAAACTTAGACACCCTAGTTGGATGGCCCGAATGTTATTTCGAACAACCATTGAGGTGCATATATGCTCACCAGCAACTCGCCTCCCTCCCTGACCGGTCGAACTACTTATGATATGCTAGCAATCACCAAAAACTTTATCATAAAGACAGGCTAGCCGCGTGAACGAAAGGAGTCTTAATCGAATAGGATGCCTATGTCGGTCTTAAATAATTCATGACTAACCAACTTCGCCGGCCGAATTGACCGACCTAGATTCAACCTCACTCAATGGATAGGGTGCAGATACGTTCACTAGTGGCTCAGATATTATTTTGACCAATCGAGTATTCCATATCACATGGCTAACGCCCAAAATAGTTGTCCGAAAGTAGGTTGGACACACGGTTTTAAAACCCTAAAATTGAATCAATGGTAGTAGGAAACTTCCGCAAAACATCTCGGCTGCCCTACTTCTCCATCTAAATTGACCGGCCTAGATTTGATTTTAGGTGACCAACAAGATGTTGGAGTGATCATTATTCACTTCTCTTTCATGAGGAATGATCGTCCAAGCAACGACTAGCCCATAATGATCCCAAACGATAGACCAAAGGTAACTAGTTGCGTTGCTTACACATAATTCAACGACAACCATCAACTGTCGCAAATCATCTCGTCCATCCAACTTTGCTAGCCTAGTTGGATGGTGTAGATTTGTTATCAGAAAACCAACAAGGTAGCATTGTGACCACCGGCCATCACTCCTCCATAGGGAGTGATCAACCAAGTGATAGCTCGCTCATATGGCACACAAACGATCACCCAAACGATCACCCAAAGGTAGCGATCGACCATTTCTTGTTTTAGGCCAAAGTCTTACAGATTGATCTCTTGATTCTAAAAGTACTCCCGTGCAGTACATTTGTTTAGGTTACTAATTCGTTTCTCATCAATACACCCAAATTTACCAAAAACAGCGGAACCAGTTTTTACCCTCAAACAACTGGCAACCACAGTGGGAGGTTAATCTCTAGGTTTCAAGGAATTAATTTGAATCTTCGTTTCAATTTTCTTAAATATAGAATGGGAAGATCTTAGTTCTAAAATTCAGTCTTTAGTTCGATTTCATTCCAGTCACCAATCCCAACTTCCACTTCGTGATGTATCCCTACCAGCCAAATTCTCCAAAGGTCATAGATTATCGAAACCCAATCATTGTGGAAGGCATGCTTAGGATGTTAGAATATGTCCTCACAAATCGAGATGATATCGCCGGACAACAAAATGAGACACTTCGTCTCTTAAAGAGTGTATCAAACCGGTTGTGGAAGTGGTCAGAAAACATTTATCCGAGAAATATCATCAATGTTAAAGACAACACCAAAAATGTTGAATCTTTACCCGAAGTTTGCGCCCCTACTAACAACGATGCAGGCAGAATAGGTAGCCACGTTGGACATGAACAGAAAGGAAATAATCAACATGATCTAGCCAACAACAAAGATCCAAAACAGTTTCACAGGGAAAGGGACTCACCAGGAGTGTCACAATACCTGCAGGATAAGGGTAAGGAACCGACTTATGAAGCTTCGTTGGAAAATCTATATCTCAAGACCCTCGCAGAAGTTCATAGAGTTGTGCAACAATCCACAACCAAGACTTCTCTAACTCTACAAAACAGAGAAGTGCTTGAAGAAGGGGAAATTTACTAAGGCCTCCATGGAGACAAGAACTGCATAAATGAACGATACTCTATTCAACCACATCATAGTACTATTTTCATCGATGCAGGGTCCTCGAAAGAGGTTATACTTCAGAAAAACCGCCAATCTAAGCGATCCGCATCTATGTCGATGCATGCTCACATCTCAACTCCGCTCTTAAAGCGAACTTCGTACAGAATCCCACAAGAATTATCTCGACAACAACCGCTAACACGAGAGAAACCAGACTTAAGATACCCGCCCTTCCCATTTCCAATGAGGAAGGTTCAAGAGTTACTAGAAGTTTGGGTGCAAGATGGGGAAGTTCAACTACCTCTTGTATGGCGTCCGCTAACCGATCGGGAGATGATAGATCTGAGATATTTCCATTACCACGGGTTCATCCATCACCCTACCAGTGAATGCAATGGCATGAAACACATTGTCTAGGAGAAAATTAATTCAGGGGAGTTGCATATATGAATTAGAAATCTTCCCTTTTCCACAAGTCAACATGTGTAGTTTCATAGAAGAAGTCAAATCAACTGGGAACTTTTCAAAGGCATGTTGCAACCCAAGCATAATTCCTTCCAGAAAACTACTCATGAATTATCCCAAAAAACAAATTCAAATATTTTCATAAAAGCAATCACTTGCTAGTCCAAAACCAGAAAATCAAACCATGAAAAGAATTCCTCATGTCACTCAAAGACACCTAAAAGGAATAAATAAAAGAAAAAGAATAAAGTATTCAAGGAAAATATTCCAACAATGCTCATTCTTCTTGGAGAAAGCATTCTTCATATTTTGGAGAGCGGTCTGCTTCAACTTCAACTCTTGGGATAACTTCTCAACTTCTGCCTCCTTTTGGTTAATAAAATCTACGGAAGGAACTTCAGTCATTTCAGTTTGCAATTTTTGGATTTTGGAAAATCCTTCACAGAACCAGGAGGTGTTAAACTCAAAGTTCACAAACATATTCCGATGGAACTCCTAGTTTTGAACTACTTCCTCAAAAATAGCGCACCCAGTCGCGCTGCACATGTCATGAATGGAGGATAGAGATTCTTTGACGTGTTTAACCAATACGAATCGACCTTTAATCTTCTTAGTCGTAGTGATGTGCCCGTGCTTCTTCCATATCTTAGTATACAACTCCACATACTTAGCTGGGTACGCTGAATCCTCCAACCAACACGCGGTATGTGAAGGGGACATCAAATGGGGGATCAGATATGGCTCGAATAACGGGATGCACAACTAATGCCTTATCATTTCCGAGAGGTTATTTGGAGGCAGTCACATCTACTTCCATGGACGCAGTGTATCCATTCCCATCAGGAGAGGCAACAATGTTTTATGCATCATCATCCATCTCTACCTCAAGATTGTTTTCCATCACGGCTTCGATCTGCAATATCACTGGTTAATATTTGTTTCACATCAAGGTATGAATCATTTTTGGAAAATGTATAGAAGACGTACCAGCTCACCTTCCAGCTCGCTAGAATGATCAGACTCTCTACTACGCTTAGAAGTCTTTCCTTCATCATCGTCAGAGTCTGTATCTCGTTCGTCCTCAACTTCCTCTTTGAGAGACTCAATATTACCGGATTTCTCTTCTGAAGGAACTATGTTATAGATGCTTGCGAGTCTAGCAAAAGCATTCACATTCCCGAGACCCTGATTTTTTAAAAAGAGGAAGATGTTTAATGAGGCTGGTTCAAAATAAATAAAATCAGCTGGTTAAGAGAGATCACGTATGTACCTGCATCTTGGAAGAATTAAAAATTACCGGAGCTGTAGAATTTGTTCGAATGCCGCCTGCACGCATCTTGGACCTTGCCTCTTTTTCCTAGGGACTGACTCTAGTTTGTTTACCCGAAGGAAGCGGCTTTAACAACTTATGTCTCTTCAAAACCTCAAGAGATGGATTATCACGTGGAACTTTCACAACTTCTTCCATGAATTTTTGAAAAGATAAGCGCTCTTCTCTCCAGAATTCCTTGTACTTATAAGTCGCCATTGGTTTTCTCCATGGGAGAAAGAATGGATGGCTCATCTTTGTGGCGAAGAGGCTAGCATCAAAAATAGATGGCAAAAGCTCTACAAAAGGTTTTAGCGAGCGATCAAATGGGATTCCCTGATCACATCCCATATGACGATCGGCTCTGTCAATGTTATACGGAACTATAATAAAAGATCCATTAAAGAAATACGGAATATATCCTGGCATGCAGCTTCACATAAATATTCAAAGATCATATCTTTTCCATCAGTGTGCAACACTTTATTAGGAGCGGCGACAAAGGTTTTTGGCTGAACTACAGAAAAATGAACAAGTGCCCACGGATGAAAATCTATGGCATGCACGTTGTCGAAAAAGTTGATAAGATTTAACCAGGATTTGGATGCCTCTTTTACCAATGGAGTATTATGGAACCTCCACATAAACTGGAGAACAAAGCTGCAGGAACATGAGCATAACCTTTAAATTGCTCCCACAAACATGTTTGGAGAAAAGAAATGTGGAGATGTGACTCTACCTTCATATATCCGTTGGAAGCATACATGTCCGCTATCAGAGAATCCAAATGAGAGTACAAATACCCAAGGAACAAGCTGCCTAGGGGGAGGACTACGCATTTCGCCAACTTAATATCAAACATGACGAGTTTCCGTCTTATAGTCTTCTTACTAGAGCCATCATCAAAAACGTCTCTGGAAAGCCACAAGGAGAAAAATGCAGCAACACTGAGTACATCATCCAGCACTTGGCCTACTCTCGGTTTTGTGGGAAACCATTCAGACACCCACCAAGTATAAAAGAATTTTTCATCATTTTCCTTCTGATTATATCCCTCCGCCTTATTCACTAGAGTGGCGAACATCACTTCTTCTTCAGCTGACAAATCAAAATTAAGATTCCCCGCAACTGGAAGACTCATCAGAACTGCTACGCTTTCTAAAGTGATGGTCATTTCTCCCCATATACATATGTCTGTGTGCGTGGAAGGACACCATCAGGAAATGAAAGTGATCAAACCTACAATATCTTTCCTAATGCAAAGTATTGCAGATGCCATGACGGCTTCAACAATTTGTGCTTTGGTCAGATTATTTTTAATGCACTCATTGCTCAACGTATTCCTCATCCATCCTTCATAAGAACATAGCGGATTGTGACAAATTTAAAATCAATAGGAGAAGCTCAATACTCTTCCTTTTGAAGATAAAACCTCATCACACGCACTGGAGAAACTGATAGAGTGTCCTTTTCATTCTCTGAACCTATAAAGAGAGTTATCTTATGATCAGGATGAGTTCTGACATTCAGATAAGGCACAACGAAGAGCTCGTCATCTATATTTGGCATATCTTTGTCATTGCTAGCACTTCCTGGATTGGCGGCAGAAATATTTCCAGGTGACATCTTAACGAGAATTTCTTAAGTTCACTTCTAAATAACTACAACGAAGCAAAACGAAAAGAGTTACTACTTCATGCTAAAAGGGGAATCATGCACACAATCTGTTATTAAAATTCAGCATGGTAGTTATGGTCGAAACTCATGTACGAAGAAGGGTGCAGATAAACAAGCTAGCGAGGATGATTAAAAACAAAATAAAAAAAAAATTAACCGCGGGATGAACGTCCACAGCAGGGTCGAGTAGAGCCGCCACATGCTCGATCATCCTCTTAGCCTACTCGATTACTCTCTTAGTCGTGGGAAGAGCGCACGCATCCAGGCCCGATAGGGTCTTTACCCACTCGGATAAAAAAAAAAATTTTTTTACCGCGGACGTTACATTCACTCCCGCAATCTAGAACTAGGACTTGCACGCAAAAAAAAGGGGGTGAAGAAATGAGCAAACGGATGACATGTACCTAGGGTTCTTTGCTCGTTCTACCAATGATTCTAGTAATGTTAACTACTCTACTATTAACTATATCGCTCAAGAAATCTGTATCTAAAGCTAGGGTTTATGTCCACAAAAAAAAAAAAAAAAACGAAACACCTACCTTGCTGTTGACAGACGCGCGACGACGAAGGGGCTGAAGGATGCGGCAAGGAAACGAAGGAATCCGGGAACGGGAGTTGCAACAAACGAGCAGTAAAAAAAGGAGTTAGACATCCTTTTATATATGTTGGTTTAGTGGAATTCCAATTGAGGAAGGTTTCCTCTCTTGGTCATAACACGGAGAGCAGCCGGACCCACCACACCGGCGTCCCATGGTCACGCCAGTGCCACCCCACACGCCACTGACAGTCGACTTTTCCGGGTAAGTTTATCACTCCTCGTATGTATCTCGTCTTGTATGTCACCATCCATTGCTTACCCCGAAATAATGTCACTATTACGTGCTAAGCAGGGGACTTAATGTTGATGGTGGTTTTCGGTTTAGGGATAAAATTATGAAACCTTGTATTTTAATACGTCGTCATCCTGCAAAGGAACAAAAGCCATTTTGGAAGTGATGAGTGCATAAACCTTTTTACTTACCTATGTACTGATAAATTCAACATATTTATGAAGTTTATTCAGAATGGTGCGTAAAGCAACAACCCCGGATATTCTATAAACTTTAAACCTATTTCATTATGTAATAATGCATGACATGCCTAGTATTTTTCTATACTATGTTCTCAATTGAACTCTCAATACTAGCATGACATGACGATTAATATTCACTCGCAGCGGATTAGCATGAATCTCCCAAAGTGTCGATGTTGATACCTGCATGAAAACACTCACAGGCCACACATCTCCCTGGTAAAGAGACTAGCGTGTTTACACAGTTTTTAATTAAAAGTTAGTGTGATCGAACGCATTTTCCTTAAAGAAAAACTAGACTGTCCATGTCAGTCTCAAAACGATCACATCCTTACGTTTTGTCCAGTTGATATATAAAACCTAGCCGCCTCCTAACATGGTCGAACAATCTCCATAATGTTCACCATCGGGCCCACTATCACCCCAATCGATCGGGATACTTTTAGTTCACCCGCAGCATCCCTGGTCGTTAGCCAGAAGTTAGGGTGATCGCTCTATTGAAAAGAAGCTCAACGATCTAAGACCAACAATATCGGTCTCAAACTCATCACATCCGTCAAACTTAGACAACCTAATAGGATGTCCCGAATATTATTTCGAACAACCAATGAGGTGCATATATGCTCACCAGCAACTCGCCTCCCTCCTTGGTCGGTCGAACTACTTATAATATGCTAACAATCACCAAAAACGTTAGCATAAAGACAGGCTAGCCGCGTGAACAAAAGGAGTCTTAATCGAATTAGGATTCCTAGGTCGGTCTTAAATAATTCATGACCGACCAACTTCGTAAGCCGAATTGACCGGCCTAGATTCAACCTCACTCAATGGATAGGGTGCAGATATGTTCACCAGTGGCTTGGAAATTGTGCTGACCAATCGAGTGTTCTCTAGCACGCGGCTAATGCCCAAAATCGTTAGCCTAAAATAGGTTGGCCACACGGTTTTAAAACCCTAAAATTGAATCAACGACAGTAGGAAACTGCCGAAAAATATCTCGGTCACCCAACTTCGCAAGCTAAGTCGACCGGCCTAGATTTGATTTCAGGCGACCAACAAGATGTTGGATTGATCACTATTTACTCCTCTTTCATGAGGAATGATCGGCCAAGCAATGACTAGCCCATAAGGATCCCAAACGATCGCCCAAAGGTAACTAGTTGTGCTGATTACACATAATTCAACGAAAACCATCAACTTCCGTAAATCATCTCGTCCATCCAACTTTACTAGACTAGTTGGATGGTGTAGATTTGTTTTCAGAAAACCAACAAGGTAGCATTGTGACCACCGGCCATCACTCCTCCATAGGGAGCGATCGACCAAGTGATAGCTCGCTCATAGGGCACTCAAACGATCACCCAAAGGTGCCCTGTCGTGCTACTTTTTAAGAAGCTCAATTCGTGACTGATTCAATAGAGCTTTAAAACAACGATGCTTCCAGCACATCAATTATTTTTCATCTGCTTGTTTGAAAGCGATGCTTTGTAAACGTCGACTATAAGCGATGCTATGCAAATATTTATTTCACAAGTAACTTTATTATTTAACCTAAAAGCACTATGTACTGCTTTTAGCGGCGAGTCTCTTGACTTGACCCATTTACTCGAGACATCGAACATGTCACAAACTGGGGGACACACAAGTGTTATCAACACGAGTATCCAGAAACCATATTATGATACAAGTCATAAAACAGCCACACCTTCATAATTCAACATTCTGATCTCAAACACCTTCTTCACTTCCCTCCCTAAGATCAACCCTTCTCCTTCACTTTGTGACCGAATTGAATCTGGAATAGCCATTTCTTGGTTTAGGCTAGAGTTTTACATATTGATCTCTCAAATCTAAAAGTACTCCCGTTCAGTGCATTTGTTTAGGGTACTAATTCGTTTCTCATCAACACACCCAAATTTACCAAAAACAGCAGAACCAGTTTTTACCCTCAAACAGGTTTGTTTTGGTTTCCAAACTCAGCAGAAATTCACGGACGTGAACTTTTCTCCAATATGCGTACAGGTACGCATACTTAGGTAGCCGGATTGAGTTGGTTTTGATTTCCAAACTCAACAGATATTCACGGACGTGAACTTCCGTCATTATGTCTATGGGTGCGCATATTTACCCAGTCTCCATCTACCATTTAATACACACACAAGTATGCATACATTTGTTTCTCGGTTTTGGACTTATACACTAATGCACGAACACATTATATGCTTATATCCAAAGATGGTTGCATATTCAAAACTCTTATTTCAATCATTGAAACATTCTTGGAGGATGTTAAATAGAGGTTATTCACACATTATTTTTTATCAAAGCAATTTTCAAGATATTGAAATAATCAACATGAATTTCGTCACTTGTAAAGATGAACTTGGCCAAAGTGAAAGCTTACCAACACATATTTCGAGAAAAAGATAAGCGAGATAAACTCGTCTCGAAATAGAAAATGTGTATAATCAAAGTCTATATAGCAATATGACTTTTGTCTCAAGATAGGAGATAGTGTAGATATAATTTTTGAGTGATAGATAAGTTCAAGTCTCCACATACCTTTTAGTCGATGAAGTTCCACCAGTTCCCTGAGTAGTTATTCGTCTTTGTATGATGAACGCCGTGGAGTATAGAGCTCAACTACACTTTTTATCCTAGTCCGAGACTTAGCTATTAGTATACTAGAAATCAAAACTTATAATTTTGACAACAGGCTTGAGATATCAACGCTTGCGAGTTCAACCGAGCAATGCTCCAACAAGAGTTCTCTTTTAAAGCATATCAATGATAAAAATCTAGTTAAATGTGAAGAACATGATAGGTGCAGGGACAAAATTATGCAAAATGGCGCAGTTTATGTTTCGTGTGAAGTGGTTCTTTTATAACTCAAGATATGGATGTATACCAAGTGTATGCATCTTCATGCTTGGAGTAAGTGTTGCAAGGCTCACGGAGACATCATTTATGCTCCCATAAATGACAGGGAGGTGGATTTTCTTATCCATGGAATTTCCAAACCACTTGATAAGGTAAGTTTTTCTTGTGATGGTGATATTAATGATGTTTTTAGTAGGCCATGTCTTGATTTGAAGTTGTTAGACCAGGTTTTTCAGACTCAGTTCCATACAATTCGCCATATACCTATCAAGTGCAGGCTTAGCTTCTCTAGGGCTTTTAAAAAAACTATGGACACAATTATACTTAATCCTTTAGATACTTCTTGCTGGATTAAGTTATTACTTTTTCCAATATGCATTTTGAGGAATTATGTTCCAAAGAGTAAGGCTGAAGAGAGGTCTGGTATGCGTAATAAATTACAGGTTGCTTATATACATTAGGAAATAACTAAATAGCGTGACACTGATTTTTGTATAACTTTGGTCCTGGATTTATTTGAAGAGCATGATACCTAAACAAAATCCAAGTTTTCAGTTCATAAAGACAACCAAGTAGATGTCAACCTTACACTGATTCGTATACTGCTACTATTAGGGTTCTTACTTCTAGTGATGTAGCTTATTTATCTCATAATACTTTGTTAGATTTGAATCTCAAGTATCCTTATGCACCACCGCCTACCTTTCCTACTGCGCCTAATGAAGTTGTTGCAGCCACTGCGAGTTCATATATGATTTTAAGAAGGATTGAAGTTTTCCCAAAGGAACGTCATGTGGCAGAGATGGACTTCATGCCCTGCATTTTCTAAATGCCCTTAGTGGGTCTGCTGCAGCTATTGCTGATGAACTCCTGGATTCCATCACGTCAATTATAAATCTTTTATTATCTGGTAATTATCCTCCTCAACTTGGTATGTTTTTTGCTAGTGTACTTCTTACACCATTGCTTAAACCTGGTGGTGGTATTAGGCCAATTGTCGTGGGTACTATATAGGGGCAGTTAGTATATAAGGTTGTTGCTTCATTTTTTAGTAAAGACCTGTCAATTTATCTAAGTGATTTTCAATTTGGTGTTGGAGTGCCATGTGGAGGGGAGGCTATTTTACATTCTGTTAATCGCCTTTTAGACGAGAAACGTAATCTGAATACCATGTCCATGCTTTTAATTTAGTTAATAGATCAGCAATGTTACGAGCAGTGACAAATAAATGCCCAATTATTTCTCGATGGGTTGATTTTTGTTACGGTTCCCCTGCAAGATTGTATTATGGCTCCTCCACTTTGTCTTCGGCGCAAGGTGTAAAACAAGGATATCCTTTGGGTCCTCTTCTGTTCTCTCTGACTTTGCATCCCATTGCACTGAAAATTTCTCAGCAGTGCAAACTTGACTTGGAGGCCTAATATTTAGATGATGGTACCATCATAGGAGACACATTGATGGTTTATTAAGCTTTTCATATCATTAAGACCGAAGGAGCTGCTATTGGGATTGATCTTAACATTCAGAAAATTGAACTCTTTTGGCCATTTTTTTATGTAAGGAGTAATCAAGTTGGTGTTTTTCCCGCGGACATAAGTAGACCATCTGTGGGTGTTAAACTTCTTGGCGGTCCTGTGAGTTTGGATGCTTCCTTTCGCAGTCAGATTATTCTTAACAGAGTGCACAAGTCTACGCATTTAATGGATGCAGTACATAGGTTGAATGATCCACATGGTAAATTTCTGCTGCTTCACAACTGCGCAGGTGTTTCTAAACTTTATTTTACTTTGCGTACTACCGCACCTTGTTATGTGAAAGATGCTCAGGCTGTTTTTGATAAAAATCTTTCAAATTTTATGAGAAAATTGGTGATTGGCGATGGTCCAGGGTATGGTTTGTTACAACATAGGGTTGCTTCCTTACCTATTATGGATGGTGGTCTAGGAATCTATTCCATGTACGATACCATGCAGTATTGTTACTTGGCTTCTTGTTCTCAGAATTTGCAACTGCAGGAGATCATCCTACAAGGTGCGAGAATTCCAGTTAAAGGCTTAGCATATCAAAATACTTTTGACAATTTCCTCCAGGTTAGTGGTGTTTCTTCATCTCAGCTTTACAATATTATTACTGCCCCCATCATATGCATACTTTGGCAGCTCAATATTTTGTAGTTGTGACTAAGGACATGCCCTCTCGTTTTGGTATGTCAAGAAGAGATTTAGTACTTTGGTAGTGTAACAAAACTATACATGCACAATATTTTCTTCTTGCTATTCCTGCTGATGGTTTATGAAAGAAAATTGGGCCACGTTAGTTTAGTGTTGTGCTTAGCTATATACTTGGAATCCCCTTGTTTGCTACCAATAGTTCTTGTATCTGCTGTAATAGAGACATGTATATTTATGGTGATCATGCGCTTCATTGTGCTAGTAAGGTTGGTATTAAGTTTTGCCATGATCTTTTTAGAGATACCTTTGTGGATATTTGTTATCGTGCTAGTGTACCTTCTAGAGTGGAAGCATATTTGGGTTTCCTTTTTCGTGATGGTGGTGATGCTAGGCCGGGAGATATCCTGGTTTATAATTAGGAAGAGGGTCGTGATATTTGTTTTGATGTAACTGGGGTATCTTCCTTTGATGGAGGTGGTATGCAAGCCTTTACACCGGGCCTTGACTTGGCTAAATCTATTGAGCGCAAGCGGGTTAAATATCTTGAAGTATGTAATGCTAATAATTATAGTTTTGGTACCCTAGCCTTTACTACCTTGGGTGAACTTGGTATTGAAACTATCGAGTTTTTGAAAAGGTTGAAGAAATTCATAGCTAGGCATGATTCAAATGTAAAGGTTGGTAATTTTATTTTTGTTAGAATAGGTATAGCTATCCAAAAAGGTGTTGGATCCCAACTTGTTGCTAGGCTTCCGACTAGTTTCTTGTAAATAAATTTTTAATAAACTTTTCTCAAGATATAAGTCGAAAATTAATAAATTATACATATTCGGAAAGGCCTTGACGAGATCTACACAACAAGTACCCATTATATGATATTTCAGAATTTTAGTTTTATCGGTGTAATAATAGTTCATAGCCGAGAATGAACACTATTTTAGAACATGATAGTTCATTCTACCTCTAGCAGTTCATTTCGTAGAATTAACTCGTGTATGCTAGCAATTTGTTTTGTATAATGAACTCATAAAACTAATTCACTATAAAGAATGAAGTCACAATGGGTAGTTCATTATTACAATTATATTATAGAATGAACGCATATGTTCTTATGGTTGAATGAACTCATAATGTTTGTTCATATTGTAGAATATGTTATTCATGTTGTAAAATGAACTCGTAATGATAATTAAGTATGATAGTTCATATTGTAGAATAAACTCATAATAGGTGTTCATGGTAGTTCATATTTTAAAATGAACTCGTAAATGGTAGTCCATATTGTAGAATGAACTCGTGATAAGTGTTCATATTGTAGAATGAACTCCTAATGGTATTTCATATGGTAGAATGAACTCGTAATAGTATCTCATTGTAGATGGGTAAAAACGATTTGCTGGTTTTTACAGAATTGAGGAGATGACCGTGCGGAGGAGACTCCTTGAACCGAGCGAAATGTTCAACCTCACACAGATGCACCGCTGCAAAGGGGGTGCTTTGAATTCGAGAGATCAATCTGTAGTACTCTGACCTAAACCAAGACAATGGCCGTTCCAAAGTAAATTCGGTCACAAGAGAGGATGGGTTGATCTGTAGGAGGGAAGCTAAGTATTGTGTGGAATCAATAGTAATCAAAGATTGTAGGTGTGTTATGAAATCTGAATAAGATAAGTTCTGTATGATTGAAATTACTGAGTTGAGAGTAATTGCTCAATTGATGAGTTGTTGATCTCGTGTTTTATATGAGACGTGAAATCATTGTATCTGTTATTTCAATCATGATTTAGAGACTTATTTATATTGATGGAATTGTAGACACCATGATCCCATGAAGTGTGATAGTTGATGTAATCAAAGAGTGGAGAGATGGAAATAGTGTTTGAAACCAGTTGCTCATCGTGCGGAGACTTGGTTGATTTTCCACCCACTACTTTGTTAACACCTTCAACTGATTACGCGACTTGCTCATATTCCATCGTGTGTGTGAACACACATGCCGTAGACCTCCAGACCAAAACCCTAGTTGATATCCCCCAAGTGACACGATTGACGTCTCGTGGTTAGTTTAGTCAGTTGCTGACTTCGTGATATCATGGGACGATGAGTCCATGTATTTACTGAGTGGAACATAATTTTGTAAAATGTTCTGAAACCCATGGATTGAACGTGGGAATGATTCTCACGTTGATAGTTGAGGAGAGCAAGTATTGCTCATTCGATGACTTGTTGAATATTGATTGTTGAACCAATATTCTTTGATTTGAGCAAGTATTGCTTATCTGAGCAAGTGTTGCTCATCTGATGAATTATATTGGCAACGTGACCAAAATAAAATATTAATTAAAATACTGGTAGTTGAACCAAGTATAATTAATAAGAATATTGATCTTGAGATCGTAATAAATTTATTAGTGTTTGAATCTGGAATTATGATCCTTGGACTCAGAAACCCTAATTTGATCAATTGATGATCACTTCATGGTTTGTTAGGAATTGAACTATGGAACGAAGGAAACATCGGTTTCATGAGATCGTGGGTTAATCATGTAACACCCATATGCTGACGTGAGCAAATACCTAGACCTCTTGAAGAGTTGGTGACTTGTTGATGAAAGAATGATTAAATGCTGGTTTAATCATTTATTCGAAAATGCTCGTCTGATTTTTTTGGTAAGTCAAAAAATTATATTAATGAATAGCCAAATACAATAGAAATTAACAAGAAAGAGGCAGTAAAACCTCCTCCCTTTTCAACTACTTGAAACGAAAATAAGTTACATTAGGGAATTCAACCGCATTTAAGAACTCCGGTCTACCATTGTAGTGTATTCCCACTTCTTTATCCAGGTAACAACCTTTCTTACCCATCTTTTCCGCTGCAAAGTTAACTTCCCTATAAGAGTGAACAAATCTTATTGAATCGTATCTCACACTCACTTCTAACCAGCGTTTTCTTGAAAACCACGGTAAAGTTGAGTTTTTAAAAGCTTCCAGCACACTTGAAGAGTCCGAGCGAATGCAGATGCGTTTGACTCCCCATCTTGTAGCCCATTCCATACCAATAATGACTCCATATAACTCCGCCAGATAATTGGTAGTAGTACCCAAACCAATAGACAAAGCTCCCAGAACATTGCATGACGAGTCCCTAGCCATCACCCCTGCACCAGCTCTGCTCGGGTTCCCCCTCGAAGCCCCATTACAACAGATTTGAATCTCATTGTCTTCCGGAGGAATCCAAAAGCATTCTGTTGGATGGTGGAACCTAACCTTTCTATGCTTAACTCTAAAAAAGTCCAAAATCAGGACATCTTCAGCTGAGTTTTTCATGAAGCCCTTCAACCTGACTGAAAAGTCTTGAATGAGTTTCAGGACCCTTTTTAAAAACATGTTCCAGTTTGGTTTAATCCTGTCAAAAACACACCTGTTTCTCGCCGCCCACAGCTCAGACTTGATAACCATGATCGCCAGCAACCACAGATCCCGCACCATCTCACTCCTGCCTTTAGCTTCCTTATACGCTTTTACCAGATTACTGTCAGGCTTCAAACCAAATATTTGGGCTAACCAAGTCCAAGCTCTAGCTGCAAAGATGCAACTGAATAGTACATGATCTAAAGTTTCCTCCGCGTTTCCACAAAGGCATCACTTGTTTGCAAGAAGGATTTTAAACCGAGTCTGAATTAGATCATAAGTTGCACACACTCTTCTCTGGAATTTCCAGTTCTGAGCAGCTAACACTGGGTGTATTTGCTTCCTCCACAGGATCGAGCTCCATTCCATCAAAGGGTGTTTTTGTCTCAGAACTTCCTTTGCCGACTTGACGCTGAAATATCCTTTTTGATATGGCATCCAGATTCTGCTGTCCTCCCCTCCACTAGGTGTTGGGAGGTCAGAAATGTTGACAGCAGCCGCCTCAAATTGCTCCAGCTGAAAATCATCGAAGTTCCAATGATCTCCCGTCCAAAGATGGCCAACCTTAATGTTTCTATCCAGGCCTTGATTGTTTAGAATGTCAGCTAGACACTCCTCTGTACACCGAGATATCGAAGTACGGGAAGTAGCCATGCCATCTCCTAGCGAACTTTAGTGTTGTTCTCCATAATCTTGTAAACGCCTGTGAATCCACTGGAAGGATGGTCGACTTAATTCCCCCCACCTTGATGCAACCATTACGGCCAAAGAACTTTGCTCTTAGGAAACCTGCCCATTTCTTCTTAGAGTTTCTAATTCTCCACCACAAAAAGGCATAAGTAGAGCCACATTCATTGTAGCCATAAGAGTTAGGCCTAGCCCCCCCTCCCGAAAAGGACAACACACTTTGTCATATGCCACTACAACTGACCTACTGATCTCAGAATCTCCAGACCAAATAAAATTCCTAATATCTCTCTCACACTGCAAAATGAATTTATTCGGCCACTTATAGACAGCCATGTTGTGAATTGAATAACTCGCAATTACCGCCTTGACCAGCACTATTCTGTCATGAAACGAAAGCATTATACCCTTCCACCCTGCTAAGCTCAACTTTATTTTGTCTATGACATTAGCAATGTGATGGTATCTCACAGTGCCCTGCATTAACTGAACTCCCAAGTAACGATTCTTCTACTCAACGGCCCCCCACCAAAGTAAAGCTTGCTCTTTTGATGACAAACTGTCTGACCTGAAGCCTCCTTGTACTTAGTCAACAAATCCAACAAATTATGAATGCTCTTAAGATTACCTTTCGAGAAAATCATTATGTCATCTGCAAAAAGAGAGGTGAGTTGGAGAGAAACCCTTTCTAGTAACCATAGGAGTCATTTTCTTATCATGAAAAAGCTTTGTGATGTTTCTGCTAAGGACATCTTCTATCAAAACAAAGATCAACGGAGACAGCGGATCGCCCTGTCGCAAGCCTCTAGTAATATTGAAGTATCCTTCCGGGTTACCATTCAAAAGAATAGAAATGTTAGCTGAATTCAAAATATCCCCCAGCCAAGCACACCACTTTTCTGAGAAACCATAACTACGAAAGACTTTGAAAACGAAACTCCAACTGACAGTATCAAAAGCTTGTGAAATATCCAGTTTCAGACCAATGTTACCATCCTTCCTCTTGAGGTTGAGCTCATTTATCATCTCCGAAATGGCGATATTTTCATGGATATTACGGCCTTTCATGAAAGCTACTGCTCCTCAGAAACCAAACATCCAAAGACTCTGCTCATTCTAGTAGCCATAATCTTAGTAAAAATTTTAAAGAAAAAGTTACTTAGACCGATGGGCCTAAAGTTATTAAGAGTACTAGCACCTCTTACTTTAGGCGACGAAAGATAATCAAGGAAGAGTTTACCCCCTCGGAATATTACCTGAACTCTAGCAAGAAATAACTGTCTTTATCAGGTCTTCTTGAATAATATCCCAAAGACAAACGGTAGAAGCGACTGAGAAGCCATCCGGCCCGGAGCACTATCCGGATTCAAATCGAAGACAGCTTGTTTTATTTCCTCGGCGGAGGGAACAGAGTCCATAGCGATAGATTCCTCTAAAGTTATTACTGGATGCTCATAGTTGAATAACTCCTCGTCGATACCCAACTCCTGACCATTGAACTTTTCTTCATAAAAATTCACCACATGATTTCTCAACTGGTCATAATCCGTAATTGAGTTCCCATTAGCATCCACCAATTCAGAAATAGTGTTACTGCTCCTCCTGATTCGAATACTATTATGGAAGAAATTCGTGTTGGATGAACCTTCCGCTAACCACTGGTTTCTTGATTTTTGTTTTAACATAGTGCTTTCCTGTAACCTGGTTTCTGAAAGAACAGCCATAGAATCTTTCATAACATTTAGCTTAGCCACATTACTCGGATCCTCATCAGAATTCATAGCCAATGTCTCAAAACGAAGCTTATCCTGCTTAAGACGCGAATTGATATTTCCAAAAACTGTAAAATTCCAATTCTTGATTGTCCCTTTCAGCCTTTTTAACTTAAAATGAAACCTATACTCCTGCGACCCATAAGCCGGAGCATTCCAACTTTCAGTAACCATGCGGATAAAATCTTCATGGAGGAACCACATTTTTTGAATTCTAAAAGGAGCTTTCTTAGGTCTTGGAGCCACAAAAGGATAACCAATCGGAAGCGAGTGATCGAAATATCCCTAGTCGAGCTTTGCAATGCCAATTTTCGAACTTAGCTAGCCAATCACTATTAATAACAGCCCTATCTAGTTTACTTGATGATTCTATGAGCGCCCAGTTGGCCGTTTGCCCAGTGAATTTTGCCCCAAAGAGTCAGCCTCAAAGAGATCTCTCTCATCTACCCAATCACTAAACTCATTTATGATCGCAGTTCTAGGTTCTAGACCTCCCCTTTTTTCCTCCAAACGAAGAACACAGTTGAAATCTCCCATCACCAGCCAAGGAGTCAAAGAATTTTGTAGCGTAAGTTGCTGCCATAGCCTTCTTCTTGTGACTTGGACATAACTAGCGTGAACAAAGGATATCTGCACCCCTTCTACCGCCACTGTTATAGCCTGTTTAATCATGTTAACCACCGAAATAGAATACCCCTGTTTAGAGAAAATCTAAATATTTGCCATACTCAAGGCAGAAGCATTGTGAATAATATCTTGAGAGTATCCCTCAATCAGCATGCTTCTACCAAACCTCGCTATAGTAGCCACCTTTGGTTCCGCAAGACAAAAAATATCAGGTTTAAACTCTCTAATCAAAACTCTAATTTTATCTTGTGCCACTTCACGAGCAACACCATTAATGTTCCAGTAGAGAACCCGCATAACTAAACTCTGGGGTTGTTTTTCTTGGATAGATTATTTTGGTTTACATCCTTAGAGTCGGCTCTAATGCCCGGAGAGTATCCCCTGCGCGCACGAATTCCCAATTATGAATCCTCATCTGTGGCTGTGTCTGACAAAGAATCTTGTTCCTTTAACGAATCCAGTGTGGCTCGAATGGCACTTATTTGATCATGTTTGGCACGTATTTTAGCTTCATCTATTTTCCCCAACACCGAAATTTCCCCAAAACTTGTACCAAGAATATTGAATCTGTTGTGAGAAGATATTTCCGAGGTACCCTCCAGAGCATCACACAATGGAGTTGTGGTTGTAACTGGTATTCTCTCAATGAGTCTAGACCCAGTTCATGACCCCTCCCAAAGGCATAGTTGTTGTATTCAAAGACCTTGACTTGTTTTTGCGAGAAGAGATTGAGCTGCAGCCGCATTATCTTTTTCAAACTCTACCGCCGCCAACCTCATCGAAGCTTCATATTTTTGTAGACTATCCATCAGTTTCTGTTTCGGCTCCACCCATGGCTGGTCAATTATTTCCGGAACATAAGGGATTGTCGGAGCAGATTTGCCATTCCTCCTCCTTCTTGGTTCCTTCCAATCGTTCTTAGGTTGTTGATCTGTGGTTATATTCGTTTCAGCTGCAATAATAATAACTTGTTGTTCATCTATAGGGATTGTGGGGAGTGGGTTCCTAGCAATATCATCATTCTTTTTAGGTTTCTTTCTACATTCAGTGTCAGAGTGCCCAATTATAGAGCATTTAGAACAGAATTTTGGTCTCTTTAGGATTTCAAATGGTTGTGCAAATACTAGGACACCCACAGAAACAATAATTTCATTAGATAAAAGTTCAGCAAAATCAATATCAATCAGCATAGAAGCATAATGACCATATTCATGGGCTAGAGTACGTTTATCAACCACTATAGGCGTACCTAGAGCTTTCCCCATAGCCATCAGTGTCTTTTTCGAGCGAACTCCATTGGAAGCCACTGGAAATTTAACCCAAACAGAAAGCTCTTGATGATCTATGTTTCTCAAAGCATCAAAACTGGGAACCACTCCATTAAGCTTAATTTTTTTTGGTCAATCATCCATTTTTCTACTTCCAAGATCTTTTCTCTATCCTCCTTCGATTGAAGCTTGATAATGAAAAAACCTCTATTCAAAGGAACATCTTTGGACTCTCCCCTCCCCGAGCTTCCACTTTGTAATTCCAAATTCTTTTCACATCTGCAAAGTTAAGCTCTTTGAAATCTAGTCTCCCAATGAGACTAAACTTCCAGATTGCACATCCTCTAAATAAAACTCCTCCGGGATGACAATAGCATTTTTTCCTTGTATTCTGGTTGGGTTTGGCAGAGAGTTAAGATCAATAATCGATTTGGGTAATTATTTTTCCCTTTTAGTCGATCTGCATAAGTTAGAGCTTTTGGTTTTTGTGATAGATCCAAAGGATCTCCCATATTGAGCAGTTGTAAAAGATCAAGAAAAATTCTCGATCATTTGAACAAAATAGATTGATTAGTGAGATATTGAACAACGATTTTCACCTGATTAGTGAAAGTGTTTAGTGCAACAGCAGTTCCAAATTTTGCGCCCGAGTTGATCGCACGATTTTACCGAGTTGCAGAGCACGAGTTAGCAAAACCGACTACCGACTAGGGGATTTGTTAAAGAATGATACTAACAAATTCCAAACAATGAGAAAAAAAAAATGCTCGTCTGAGCCTTAGGTGATAAAACCTAATTAATTATGAAGAGATGAGGGACCGACCAAGGGGTCATGAAACTAGCCCTGGATGGTCACGGGATCAAATGATGATCGTTTCATGAAATCCCAAGTTGTTTGGAAGAGTTTTGGACCTAATACGTGCAATTGCGCAAATTAGGTCAAATTGTGAAAATACGTGAGACCGGCTCATTGAGAGCCAAAAATCCAACCTTGGTCGGCCAAGATAACATTCTCATGTCTCCAAAGTGTCTGTATCTCAATTCTGAGTATTTTGATATTTTCAGATGTGCATTTGAGCAAACATTTGAGAAAATATGAAGAAACCAGGGTTTTTGATAAAACCGTCAAAACTTCATGAGATGAAGGAAAATAATGAAAAAGTGAAGGAATCATGAAGTGTGGAACCTGCCATGGCCAAGTCATGGCTGGCTGGCCAAGGGAGCCAATCCACACGTTTTTTTCCAAAATTTTATGATATTTTCATGATTTTAGGGAAATATGATGAAATCAAGGAGTTTTGCTAAAATTAAAGAGTTTTATAAAAATCAAGGAGTTTCCATGAGATGAAGGAAACAAAAATATTAATAATAATAAAATAAGGGCGTGTGTGGGACCGGATTGAGCATGGTTGGCCGGCTAGGGCCCGGTCCCGTGCGTTTTCCCTAATTTTATGCATTATTTCATGGTTTAAAGGAATTTTCATAATTTGAAGGAAATATCATGAAATCAAGGAATTTCATGGGATTATGAAAACATGAAAAACATAATAATAATAAAGTGGGACGTGTGGGGCCACCTAGGGCTTGGCCGGCCGGCTAGGGCCCGGTCACAAGGGTTTCCCTAATTTTATATTATATTTCATGGGACCAAAGAAATATCATGAGATTAAGGAGTTTTCATGAATTTAGGGAAATAATAATAAAATAATGAGGAACCATGAGGTGTGGGGCCGGCTGATACCAAGGAATGGTCGGTTGGCCAATGGTCACGCCCCACAATGTTTTCCTTAATTTTATATTATTTCTTTGGTGTGAAAGAAACACCATGAAACTGAGGAGTTTCCTCAAAACGAAGGATATTTGCTCAAGTGAAAGGATTTTCATGAACTCAAGGAAAATAACAAAAAATATGATAAAAATGTGAAACTGGCGTGGGATTGACCATAGCACGGTCGAATGGTCAGTGGGCCCATGCTCCCAGCGCCTTGGTCAATTTTTAATAATTATTTTATTTTTCTTCCTATTTTGCATAGGTTTATCGTATCGTCGTATTTTGAAATACTCGTTCGTGCGGTGATTGTTAGTGCATCGTCGTTGAATACACTTTCACCATTCAAATCGGGGCTTACTCAAAGGTAGCTCAGGCGCCCGTGCGTTGAATATTTATTACTAACCCATGGATTTCTGCTGGGAAAAATCATGGTTTGCAGTAATGAAATATCTGCGAAAATATTTGAATATCTTCGAAAATTCTGTGGATGAATCCAAGAATTTAGGAATAATTAACTTATGGCTCTATACTAGCATAGAAAGTTGTCTAGGAGCATTAATTATTCTGATATGAGCTTGCTGGAGCTTCATATCCTTTATATAGTCAGGGTAAACTCGTTGTTTGTATCCTGAATATGTTATCGCTCTATACTAGCAGAGCAAGCTGTCTACACGCCGTCCATCTCGTGATATTATATAGAAATAATTACTGAAGTGTTCAGTATTCATGAGATATGCTGTTATCTATCCGTGAGACCATATATCTACATGTACTCTGAGAGAAAGTTTTCCCAGTCAGAGGATTCGATGAGACCCGTTTCTCAATACTCACGCCTGATTGCTGGATCAGAGGTTCGTATAATTATGGGTTTACGATTTTAGCCTTTGTCGAAAATCCACCATCTACACTCATTATACCAATTCATTTTGTAGAATGAAGCCGTATGGTAGTTCCTTTTGTAGAATGAACTCGTTGTTGATGGTGGATTTTAGTTCAGGGCTATTGTAAAACCAATTTTAATATACTGACATCCTGCAAAGGATTAAGTCATTTGATAAGTGATGAGCGCTGAAAACCTCTCGCTTTATTTATTTATTTGAAGCAATTCGATAAATACACAAAATTCACCCAGAATGGTGCATATAACAACAATCCCAAATATTCTGTGAGTTTTAGCACTATTAATTAAGGAACGATTATCCTAGTGTTTCCTGTGCTATTCTTAGCCGAGCTCTCATTATTAGCATGACATAACGACTGAGTGTTCACTCTCAACAGAGTAACATGAATCTCCAAGTGCCAATTTTGAGACATGCACGAAATACCCGTATAAGCTACTCTCTGACAAAGAGAATTTCGAGTCGATGCACTCTCAGCTCGATCAAACACATTTAATTTCCTTAAGGAAAACCTGGACTATTCTAATCAGTCTTAGAAATGATTACGACCACGCAAGTTGGCCGTATGATTTAACCAGACTAGACGAACCCTAACAAGAGCAGGCGATCACCATAATGACCACCATCGGGCCTATTTTTTTCCTAGCCGGTCGAACACATATTGTACTCCCAAAACACCCATTGAATTCCAGCCCTAAAGTAAGGTGGTTAACCTGGTTAGTTTTTCCTTGGAGTGGCTCGCACGAGCAAATACTGTCAAAGACAGTCTCAAAAAACATCGCGATCGTCCAACTTCGCCAGCTTAGTTGGACGGCTTGGATCGTCCCTCGATTGATCAATGAGGCACTAATGCACATGTTGCGGTCACACTCCTCACCTACCCGATCGACTCTCTCACGTCCTAGCCATAGAGCAGAAAATGCTTGCCCGAAGTGAGGCTGGCGTGATGCTTAAGGAGTTGTGGAAATTCCACTAGCGTCTTAAATTGATCTCAACCATCCAACTTATCCAGCATGTTTGGATGACTTAGATCGCACCTAGGACCATTGCACAGGTACACATATGTTCACCTTCGGCCCAACGTGGGACCCACACGATCGGTCTCCCCAAAGGAGGAGCATAGCCTTCCAAACCGCTTAGTTAAAGTCACGCACACATGACCGGCCCAAAACATGTGTCGCAGTTTGATCACGATCATCCATCTTCGCCAACTTAGACGAAAGGTGTAGATATAAACTTAATAGGTACCAAGAGTATCAACTTGACGATGAAGGAGTACAGCCTAGAAGAGGTCATCCAACAGATTATAATTCCTTGAAAACATCATCTTCAACCTAGGTACCTCTATGTCCTATCATTGAAGTTTTGAACCGCTTGCTCCACCTTCTTTGATTCCGTAGCCAGAGCCTTTTCCTCTTCCAAGATAGCTTTTATAGCAGGAACAATATTTACGAGGATACCAGCTCGATCAACCTTGATGATATCGAGACGCTGCCGCATCCAGCCTACATTGAACTCCATGGATTCACAGGTAGCTACCATGTCCTCCCATTTTTCGATATTTGATTCAGCGACATTGCGAACGGAAATATTCTCCATCTCAGCAATCATGGGAAGAAGACAGTTTAATGTAGTAACCAGAAAGAGCAGACGAAACGATCTTAGAACTACATTCCTGGTCGCGATGTGGCCATACTTTTTCCACACTTTTGTATACAGAGGAACAAAATCCTTCCGCACTAAGAATCCACCAACATGTCGGTAACTGGAAGACAGGCATCTCATGTGTACATCAAATGCAAGACCCGCATTGGGGTATTCGTAAGATGAGATACCAAGATCAGCATCTTCATGGTCCGCAGCATCAAGTGTGTTCGAGTTTAAAGGAATAGGACTAGTTAAGTCATCATCATCAATAACCGTTACACATGTTCCAGTGGGGTATCTCTGCAAAAAGAAAATATTGTTCTCCTGATCATCAGGAATAACAAGCAACTGTGCGGAAAAGAAAAAGGAAAGAGGGACAAACCGGTATGACCTTTTTAACTAGGAGAACACGAGCAGGGGAATCATCATGAATCCCAGACGCATATCATGCATGCTTAACAGAAGATCCTGGGTGGTATGAAGAAGATAATCCACTATTGTTCGACATGATGAGGAAACGGAGTTTCTACCAAAGAACCATATTGTAAAATTGCAAAAAGTGGTTCAGAGTCTCCACGCATGCATATATGCCGAGGAAACCCTAAAGGAAGAGTAAGGCGTCCGCATTTAAGCCTACCCGATATATGAGGATTCAATGCCGACCAGGTCATACTTTCTTTCAAACCCTAATCAGAGATTGGGAGAACAACTAGATACGAACGAGCCCGCGTCGGGGAATCCCAGTGGAAGAAGACGTCTAAGAGAGGAAACCGGTCCCACCTGCTTGAAGGATTGCTCACGATTGGTCAGAGTCCCTCCAGGTAGACTTTCCTCATCTCGTCCTTTTATGTTATATATGTCACCATCTCATGCATACCCCGCAATAGTGTAACCATTATATGATAGGTATGGGACTTAATGTTGATGGTGGATTTTAGTTCAGTGCTAAAGTTGTAAAACCAATATTTATATAATCATCATGCATAGGATGAGACTATTTTATAAGTGATGAATACTTCTTCGCTTTATTAATTCACCTAGAATGGAGCATGTAGCAACATTCCCCCGAATATTCTGTGAATTTTAGCATTATTGATTAATGCATAAAACGCCTTGTATTTCTTATGTTGTTCCTAGCAGAACTCTCATTGTTGGTGCGGCATGATGACTGATTGTTACTCGCAGCAGAGTAGCATGAATATCCAAGTACCAACAGTGAGGCATGAATGAAATTCCCGTATAGGCTGTAACTCTCGGTGTGTTATACTAGCCTGATTGAGCATGTAACTCTCGGTGTGTTATACTAGCCCAATTGAGCGTGTAACTTCGGTGTGTTATACTAGCCCGATTGAGCATCTAGACTGTCCGTAATAGACTATAAACGATCACGGTCATCCAACTTCGCAGGCATGATTTGATAGTCGGGATCGAATCCAATACCCCCAGGCAGGTATTGGGACAATCAATGCAGACCAAACGCGGACCCCGCGCGATCGTCCTCCTAAAAGGGGAGGCATAGATTTCCAAACCGTCCAAACCAAGCGGAATGGACAAAAAACCCTAAATTAGGGTTTGCGGCACATTACATCTGTCGCAAACGATCTCAACCATCCATCTTCGCAAGCATAGATGGAGGGTGTAGATGTAGATTCAAAGGGCCTATAGCATGTCAACACGATCACTGTGGGCCCGCCTACACACATGACCAATCGGTTAGGACCAACCATGATTGGTTGTCCCAATTCGTGCGCACCAAACCAATCATGATGCACGGCTAGGAAAACCCTAATTGGGGCTTGCGGCATCATGTATGAGTCACAAAGTCATCTCGTGCATCCATCTTCGCAGGCTTGAATGGAAGGCAAAGATGAAACATTAGGGAAGGCCGAACATGCTATCATGACCACCGCGGGCCCGACTTCATGACGGACCAATCGGCCAAAGCTAGCCTTGGTCAGACGCCTCGGTTCGTGCACCCAAACTGGCATGGTCACGCTTTCTAAATCATAAATTGATCTCGACCACTCAACTTCGCCAGACATATTGAGTGGCTTAGATCACGTTTCCATAGGACAGTCAGGTATAGGCGTGAATACCAGCCTACCACCTAAACGATGTACCAAACGGGCGAGACCGACCAAGCTTGGTCATCTTGAAACGCGTGCCTTAAAGGTGGCATACCGCGCCCCTTTAAGAATCCTTTGCGACATAGGATTTCTGTCGCAAATCGATCTCAGCCACTCAACTTCACCGGTAAATTTGAGTGGCCTAGATCAAACCTTTGTGGGAAAGTGAAGCATGGGCATGGAAATCAGCATGTCGTCTACACGCATGCCTGATCGGTACTCCATGAAATGCCTCCCATGCTTGGATTCAACCAAGCTGAAGGAGTACACTCGCGCACCTCATAAACCCTAATCTGAGGGTCGCATATGTGGGTCGCTGATCATCTCGTCCGTCCAACTTCGCCAGCTCGGACGGACGGCCTAGGATAAGAGTTAGGCGACCATTGAAGTATCATCGTGATCACCGTCTGCCACTCTACCACACCATGTGGCCGGTCAAGGGAGGATTGATAGGTGCTTAAAAACACCTCTCTAAGTATCGATTGGTTATGCTTTCTTAGATAGTTTTCTTGTGAAATTGTATTATTATCTTTCTTTTTATATTTTATGGGAATTTTGGAGCTTATTCCCGAAAAGAACAAGAAATCGTCCAATTGGCCACTAAAGAGGTAGAATTGTCATTGCATGGAAACTACTACGGGAAGTAGTGTAGGCATATCGGACGCTCGAAGCTCGTGTCAGCTAATACACTGTCCAGGGAACTATGTAATTAATTGGTTCATAATCTTCAACAACAGCTAAGGAACTTAATGGGTTTACAACATGGGGTATGTCAGGAAATAAGAATGGGTTGTTGTCGTCTCCTGAGTGGCATGCATGGCCGTGGAATAACTCATGCATCCGAGGAAATGGCGTTGTTTGGAAAGTCCTAAACGGACAAAGTTTGACAACGATGGAGAGAGCTTGGAAAATAATCATTCCGACAGTTGACGATGATGGTTTGGATCCAAAGGGAATTAAGATATGGTGCTTCCGGTTATTGAGATGGTTGATTGGTTGTGATGTGATCAACAACTCGGGTTTGTACTGGTAATGATCAAGGAAAAAGCTGTGCTGTTGTTAGGTGCTAATGAGTTAAGACAAGAATGAGAGAGCTGCCAGCGATAGCTTCTGCTGAGTATGGCAATGACTAAATGATGAACCAGAAGATGGTGAGTTCTTTGATGTAACGAAGAAAGAAGTTGTTACTGACGAATCTGAGCTGAAGATTTCAGCGATGAAGAATGAAGCTACTGCCATTATTGGAAGTCGATGAAGAAGTAGCTCTGGATGCTGGAAACATGGTCTGTAATGGGGAGAACTTGTACATGGAAAGCAGCTGGAGAAACATTCAACAGATGACGAGAATGTGAATTCCATGGTTCAAGGCTTATCTGCCAGGGGTAGAAAGAAAATATAGCCAGGGAAGAAGTTGGAGTTTCTACCATTACTATGACTGAAATATGAAGATCAGAGAGAAGAGACTGGGTTCTATTTAATATGGTGCTGTGATGTATTGGTTACGGTGATGGGTGGCTGACGGAAGATACGGAAAGAGCATGTAGTTGCTATGGGTGGTTCTTATCGGTGAGTGGCAGTTGATGGAACTGGATTCAAGAAATGTTGATCTAATGGTGATCATGACTATATGTTGTCTCAGTGGGATGATGTTGAGCTACAAAGGAAAATGGAGTTGGACAGAGTCGATAGCTATTTAGGGCAGTCAAATGGAGTTGAGCTGTTGAGGTTAACGGTTAACGAAGATGGAGATCGAAATGATAGGCTGCTTCCAGGAAAGCTGCTGGGAAGTAATCGAGAGAAAGTGAGGTGCTGGCAGTGAACATCGACGGCAGTGGACTTGAGATGCTCTGTGGATGTCGAAGAAGTATATATTGTTCTCAAGTCAGAACAGACAGAGAAGATGGTAGCCTGCTGTTGCTGCAGTGATTGGTGGAGATGGCAATGATGATGGTTGAACGTTGCTGTAATGGTACTGGAAGGTAGATTATCAATGGTTGATGTTGAATGTCGGGGGAATGAAGAGAGTCCACTGATGTTTGAGTATTGCATGGGACGTCTTGGTTATAGAGACGAGAAGGAGAGAACTCATAGAAGCTGGTTGTGAAATGATAAGAGGAGGAATAAAATTTACCCTGTCAGTTCTACGGAAAGAAAATGATAAGATAACTCAAGCCAATTTCGGTGAGCGTCGTTTACTCAACAAAATAAAAAGATATTTCCCACTAATTAAATATAATATAGCGGTAGTAAGGATCGTTCCCACGAAGAGTAATGCAATTGTTATGTTATCTAAATCAGCAAAAATATAAAAGAAGGATAATAATAAAAAGATATTGAAGAAATCCTTCGCCGTTACTAACCGCTAACTCAACATTGTACCCGTTTATCTCTTATTAGAAACAATTGTCACCAACCGTAGGAAAGAAGGTACGCTTAGCAATCCCCAAAAACTCCTTGTATCACCGGATACGGAAGCGCTCGACTACCGAATTCTATTTAAAAGAACCACCTTGATACGAAAGCGCTCGACTACAAGATGTAATTCCAAGAACGCATTAAGATTTGTGAATTTAGGTTTGATCCCAGCAGTAAAACTCAGTACGCTCGGTACACTTACTGGTGTTGTCTTTACTCGCAATTTCTCCACAGAATCCCTCCGTAAGGTCTTGCGATTTCTACTTGTGTAGGAGATAAGAGACAATTACGGGTCGACTCAACTCTCTACTAGCATTAGAATGATTAATAAACTAATCTGGTTGCGCGCCCAAACCAATCTAAGAACCAATCATAAACCTTCGATATGGTAAAAACAATCCACAATGAATCAATTTAAAACTTGAAACAAACTTGCAAAATAATTGAGCTTCACATTAGAACTTTGAATTCATCCTTACAATATAAAAAGAATAGAAAAGAGATAGTTCCCCCCCTAAGGGGAGAAAAATGGTGAAAAGAAGATATCTAAAATTGTGCCTAGGGTTCTCTATATATATAGTTTTGTAACCTCCTCCTTAAGAAAACTAGAAAACCTAGCAAAAATAGGAGAGTGCACCTCCTTAGAATTATGTCTCGTGCATCAAACCCCGTTCGAAATGGCTTTCCAAACCCTGGCCAATTTTACAAAACTAAGTCACGGCCAACTGCTCGTGAAATCTCTAACCAGTCCAATGGGCTTGAAACAATCCAGCCCAATTCACGTTATTGGCTTGTAATGGCATGTCAGTTCCGTATAACTGACAGGGTAAATTTTATTCCTCCTCTTATCATTTCACGACCAGCTTCTCTAAGTTCTCTCCTTCTCGTCTCTATAACCAAGACATCCCATGAAATACTCATACATCAGTGGACTCTCTTCATTTCCACGACATTCAACAGCAACCCTTGATAATCTACCTTCCAGTTCCATTACAGCAACGATCAACCATCATCATTGCCATCTCCACCGATCACTGCAGCAACAGCAGGCTACCATCTTCTATGTATGTTCTGACTTGAGCACAATATATACTTCTTCGACATCCACAAAGCATCTCAAGTCCACTGCCATCGATGTTCACTGCCAGAACCTCACTGTCTCTCGATTACTTCCCAGCAGCTTTCCTGGCAGCAGCCTATCAATTCGATCTCCATCTTCGTTTACCGTTAACCTCAACAGCTCAACTCCATTTCACTTCCCTAAATAGCTATCGACTCTGTCCAACTCCATCGTCCTTTGTAGCTCAACAGCATCCCACTGAGACAACATCTAGTCGTGATCACCATCAGCTCAACATTCCCTGAATCTAGTTCCAACTGCCAGTCACCGATAAGAACCACCCACAACAACTCCATGCTCTTTCCTTATCTTCCGTCATCCACCCATCACTGTAACCAATACATCCCAGCACCATATTAAATAGAACCCAGTCTCTTCTCCCTGATCTTCATATTTCAGTCACAGTAATGACAGAAACTCCAACTTCTTCCCTGGCTATATTTTCTTTCTACCCCTGGCAGATAAGCCTTGAACCATGGCATTCACATTCTCATCATCTGTTGATTGTTTCTCCAGCTGCTTTCCGTGTACAAGTTCTCCCCATTACAGACCATGTTGCCAGCATCCAGAGCTACTTCTTCATCGACTGCCAATAATGGCAGCAGCTTCATTCTTCATCGCTGAAATCTATAGCTCAGATTCGTCAGTAACAACTCCTTTCTTCGTTACGTCAAAGAACTCACCATCTTCTGGTTCATCATTTAGTCATTTCCATGCTCGGCAGCAGCTATCAATGTCAGCTCTCTCATTCTTGTCTTAACTCATTAGCACCTAACAACAGCACAGCTTTTGCCTTGATCATTACCAGTACAAACCCGAGTTGTTGATCACAGCACAACCAATCAACCATCTCAATCACCAGCAGCACCATATCTTTATTCTCTTTGGATCCAAACCATCATCGTCAACTGTCGGAATGATCATTTGCCAAGCTCTCTCCATCGCTGCCAAACTCTGTCCGTTCAGGACTTTCCAAACAACGCCATTTCCTCGGATGCATGAGTTATACCACGGCCATGCATGCCACTCAGGAGACGACAACAATCCATTCTTATTTCCTGAAATACCCAAAATATTAAGCCCATGTTATAAACAATGGACTCGGTACCTCCAACCCATTAAGTTCCTTACCTGTTGTTGAAGATTATGAACCAATTAATTTCATAGTTCTCTGGCTAGTGTATTAGCTGACACGAGCATCGAGCGTCCGATATGCCTACACTACTACCCGTAGTAGTTTCCATGTAATGACAATTCTACCTCTTTCGTGGCCAATTGGACGATTTCTTGTTCTTTTCGGGAATAAGCTCCAAAATTCCCATAAAATATAAAAAGAAAGATAATAATACAATTTCGCAAGAAAACTAGCTAAGAAAGCATAACCAATCGATACTTAGAGAGGTGTTTTTAAGCACCTATCAAGGATTTGCTAGCGTAACCTCCAAACCCTCACGTGAAGTAGGCAGGGCATGATGCTCAACAGCGATGCTTCATATATGCCGAATACAGTCGATGCATGACATGCATAGAATACACACGATATTTTACAAGTATCGACTTCCTAAATAACTTAATTATTTAACTAGCATTACATGCTACCTTCTGTGGGTCCCACGATCCACACACTCAAGACATCAATCATGTCACAAACTGGGGGATACATACTTGGGTATTGGTCTGGCGGTTTACAGCGTGCAGCGTGCAATGCGCCATCACAAGAACGCGTCAGGAAGACATGTACGGTTAGTGATGATGGGAGAAGTGGGCAAGATTGATCGTGTGACACTAACACACCACTCCACTTCCTCCACTTCCTACGAGATACGTGAATAAGGCTCAAATAACTTGTATAAATAGGTTCTCCTCCCTATTTCCAAGAAAGAACACAACACATAAACCAAGTGTTAATACAACACGTATTCAAACACCTAGAGCCTGCTTGCATTATTCGTAAGCCTGCTCACCTTTCTGTTACAAGTCATAAGCAAGCCTACACCTTCACAATCTCAACACCTTCTTCTCTTCCCTCCCTAAGATCAACCCCATCTCCTTCACTTTGTGACCGAAACAAGTCTGGAACAACCATTTCTTGGTTTAGGCCAGAATTGTGTAGATTGATCTCGCGAATCAAAATCACTCATCGCGTAGTACATTTGTTTAGGGTTTAGATTCACTTCTCATCCATACACCCCAAATTACCAAAACCAGCAGAAATAGTTTTCACCCATAAACACATCCATACTTAACTTAAAACACCTTTAGAGTTACCAGTAGGGATAGATCCAAAAAATCAGATCAAGTACACGTTTCCTAAAGAAGGAGTAATAAAACTGTTCAGAATAGCACGGACAGGATCCAGTTTGTCTGCAATCGACCTCACCGGAGAAGATGAAGCGCGTTATGAACCAGACAGAGCAAAGAGCAACCATTCCGTCGACCTTATCGCTCTCAAGGACCAGATGTCGCTATAAACTTGGAGATTCTGACTAATATCTGCTCCAAAATTCATTTAGGCCCTCAACCTGATCACAGGACACCCGGGAAGTTTACTTTACTTTACTATTTTACTTATAACTTTTTCATTCTGTATCTGATTGACCTAGTTATTTTTTTGCATCGGATTTGTCTTTTCGTCGTCTACAGGATAAACGTAGCAGAAACTTGAAAAGGCTCCAAAAAATTTCTGACCTAGTCAAAAGCGTTGAAGCGCCACATAGGGTTATAAACCGCCAACAAAGATACATCTTGTCGCCCTTCCTGCTTCGGAGGATCGTGAAAAGAACGCGACAAAGTATGAAGCGAAACTAGATTCCAAGACGAGGCTCAACCAAAAATCATCCTTATCTGAAGATGCAAAGCTTTTATACGATATGATATCTCAACGCCCGTTCTGTCATAAAGAAGATGAACTAGACCTAGGAGTTACGACCAAGCCTCGATGAGCCTCCAGTTCAACTTTACCAAAATCTATCACATTTCATTTTCCGGGGTGAACCTCAGTTCACCCAAGACGGAGAAGGATAATATCTTTGCAGCCGAATCTATCAAGGGAAAAGAAATCTGAAGCGATACTCATGAGGACAACAATTTAGATAGAACTTCATTACTCAACATACAGCCGCAACCAACTACTATATATCACTAAAGTAAACGGGGAAGGATCCGAGACCATAGCTCCAAGCCACTTGCAGTTCTGTCAGTAAAATCCTATCAAAACTATATGCTCGGCAGGATATCCCATAAGTCAGAACCATACGTGATGAGCAAAGGACAAGATATGACGATCACTTATAACTTCCTCAGGTCGAAACACGATTCTACAGCATGAAGAAATGCCTAGAAGATTTCCATAAAATTATCATATCAACAAAGTCACCTCAAATCGATTGTTCAGTCACATCTATAGTTCTGCTAGTCCTAGAAGGCGTACAATGTTCTTAATTTTGGTTACCATCTCCCATAAGAAAAACAGATATCGATAGATGATTCGGCTATATAAGTTCGCATGAATCCTTGTCAAGAAACCTAGTAGCCGAACAATAGCTTCATTTTGTGCAGGAAGACACATGCGGCCAGTACCTCGATATGATTCTCCATGGATGTCTCCATAGAGTATCGCTTGCCCACATTGGAGACTAAATCTCATACGCTACAGGGGTCTTATTTAGTTTTCCAAGCATCCCGAGTCAATATAAATCCCTAGTCCTATATCAAACTGGGGAATAATGAAGAACCGTTCGTCACACATCCATATGACTAATAAGAGGTGACCCAGACATCTAGTTTCCAGATAAATATTTAGAAACAATCAACGCAAGAGTCTGTAAATATTGGGACACATCAAAATGATTCAACTCCTCAAACCCACATCACAACATGTTATTACTTGGGACTAGGAGACTAGAGATCATCCTTAAAAATCTCGCATCTCTCTAGTCTCGTCGAATTCTCGAGAAATCTCTCATCTCTCCCTGGTCTCGTCGAATTCTCCTCCGTCGGCATCTTCTTTGTACTCAACAATTTCAACCATCTCCCGGATCCTCACTGAAGATAAGATGTTTTAGGGTTTTATACGCGTGCACTAGGACTATATCAAGTAAAAGAAGCATTCAAATTATCCCTTAATAATAAACGCATGCAGGAGACAAACTAGGGTTCACAATCTGTTTGAAGATGAGTTTATAGTTTCCACTCTACTCAGACACGGATCATACTTTAGTCACATAAATCGACGAATTGGGACAAATGGGTAGAGAATTTGACAACTTTCCCTTCATAAAAATATCCATTTGTGTCTCTATTACCATGTGTTAAAAGGGAATGATGTCTCGAAATACAATGCAAGATATATGATCAAAACAGTGAAAGGCATTGTTGCTGAAAAATCCCTAGATTTTCGAGTTTGATTTCACATGTGCTTACTACTGACAATGGAAGCTCTAAGTCTAGAATTTTCACTATTGTATGATAGTTGAGTCTCTTGTGTTCGATAGTTGGGGTCAACCACTAAAATCGGACGTCCAATGAAGTTTTTACAGCCTCTGGAGTGAAAGCCGCGCAAGGGAGGACCTCCTATTACGAATTTAACATAGGGTTTTCACTTTCTCACATATGCAACAAAGCAAGCGAAGTTTGCATCAAGTTAGAGCTCATGAGAGAGAATTTACTTCACTAGATGAGTACAAACAAGAACCGGAGAAGGAAATTACCAACATTTAAGAAAATCATCTGGAAGCAGTGGCCTATACCTATCGGGAAGAAAACTCTATCTTATTCCCTATGGACTCTATATCCTTTCTTCTACGTATCCTTAGCTACCGATCTATCTTCTATAAGGGCCTCCTCTGAGAAATGAAGACCGGAGTTTAGCTTGTTCCAGTCAGCTCCAACAGAATCCAGCGACTCTCTCGATTAGATTGAAAGAAAAAGATCATCACGGGTGGTCATCAAGTTTCCCATATTTACAAGATCCTTCGAAGAAAGGCCTTTTGGAGTTATCATTCTCATGACACTAAATCCTCTAACAAGTATCTCATCCGAAGTCAAAGAAGACATGATGCACGTGAAATCACCCTCAGGTCGGTCGGTTGTCTCTCTACACCCTGAACCTCTTTCTGAAGGCCCTCTGAAGTTGTTGAAGCCTGCCTCATCTTCATTCTACCAAAGTCAAACCCTTTCTCACTACGAGGAGTACTTGTCTCAATAAAAGTCTCGTTTTCCATGCAACTATACAAGCGAGAAAAAAATTAGAAGAAGCACACTAAGAGAGTGAAGACACATGGCATATACATAGGGCCTGTAATTAGGATTTTTCTGTGTTGTGAAGTTTCAATCCTCATGAGCAAAAGCCAAAAGTTGCTCTCATGCTTATATAAATATCCTTATTTCAATCTCAAAAAACTAATTCCATGTCTTCAAGGATGCTCACGGATTCATTCGGGTCCATACTTTCACAAGGGATCAAGCAAAATATGTTTTCTGGAAACCAAAGAGTAAAAATGTATAGTCATACCTCGTACGTTTCACTGGCCTAAGGATACAAAATTCACAACCTAAACCAAGCTAAGGAATGGTAGTGAAGTCATAATACTCCAAGGGGTTGTTCTTGAAGCAAGAGAATGCTTTAAGAGTCCAACGAAAACAAGGATTCCTTTGGTAATTCGGATTGACGTACATTGTAGCGCGGAGACTTGAAAACTGATGCCAAACCATAAGGAATTTCGGGGTACTTCTTGAAGAAAATATGTTCCTATATTTCTTAACATAAACTTACCAAAAGGGCACATCAAACGGACAAACATGCTAGGATATGTGGTCCCAACACCGAAGTAAGTGCAATCTGAAAACTCCTGAAAGTTTTATACGGGATTTTTGAAGTCAAATTTATACACGGATATGATTGACCAAACAAACTCGGAATCAAGTGATTCTTTTTGCATTAGAAATATTATCCTCTTACCTATAAATTTTGGGGCCGGGGACTCCAATCGAAGTCCGAATGAAGAGTTTACATCCATTTTATGCAAGCCTCTCAAAAATGAAGTTTTCTGACAAACACCCAAACGAAGAGTCCTAATACAAACAAAACGTGTGAAAGAAGGATGGAACGACCTTCATACCTAGGTCACGCCCAAAATAGGTGGAAAAGAGTTTTATTCTCAAGCCTATCTCAAAAGGGAAGCCATCAAGAAAAAGTAAAAGGAATTAGAGAAAAAACAGGAAATTAATAGCGTGTCTGGATACAAATATGCTTCTGACTTCCGCTTATCCAGAAGTAGAAGTCAGAAGAAGGAATCATTTTGGTTCCCAAAAAGTTAACTTTTCTGCTTCTAGAAGTCATTCTAAAATTGTTTACCCAAACTAACTTCTGATTTTTTGCTTCCAGAAGTCAAAAAACAACTTCTGGATGTGTATGCAAATGCCCTATAAGGCAATTTGGGTCAAATAAAGAAACCTAGGCTTTTTATTCTTCAAAAGAATTCCTCCAAATCGTGGCCAAGACCTTCCCTACTCGTGTAAACACTTTCCAAGACCAATGGGACGTCATCCATTCCCTTTGAATTTTTCAGAAGAGAAATTTGGAAAGAAAATTTGGGTTTTGACAAAATAGCCCTAATTTCAAGAGTTCGACAAAGAAAGGGATTTCTCCAAAAAGTAAAAGAGCCAAGCCTCTCACATGATCAAGAATTCTTCTATATAGTATTGGGACGTCAAATATTCTATCGGAATTTTTTTGGAAGAGAAAAAAATAAAATAGAACTAGGGTTTTGACAAAATAACCCTAATTCTGGAAAGATGGATGAAAATTGGATTTTTCTTCTTATAACAGGGAGAGCCTCGCCCCATTTACTTGGAAGGTCCCCTGCACCTCTATTAACCCATTTTTTTCTCATCACTTTTCAACCAAAACGAGCTCAAAGGGATTTTCACCTAAATTCCCTTATGGTAGAGTTTTGATTATTTTTTTCAAATAAGGCTGCCTTGAAGTAACCAGCAACCGTCCAAGTGCTCACACACTCATCGCAATGGATTTATGCACATGCATATTAAGTTCTTTAATCAATCAAATAAGAACAGAATTGAAACAAATAGAAGAAAGACGAAATTTCAGAGGAAGTTATAGGGAATTTATCTTAAACAGGGAAGTTCGAGTTCATAATTTTCAAAACCAAGACTAGACATGCGCCTATCTCTCTCTCTCTCTCTATCTATATCTCTCTATCTCTCTCTCTCTCAAGCCGTGACCATGTCTAAGAAATCTCACAAAGTCTTTCATGACAGGAAAATCATGCTCATATTGGTATTTGAAAAAAATACCCTTGGTTATGGAAAAGGGGTGTCTAATTAGTATAAGGGATTGAACGAGCTCTCATAATACAAGGTGCTAACCCCATAAAGACATATGCACTCCTACCAAGCCTCTTCAAGCATATCCAGAGTGCTTTAAGGAGTCAGACGCGAACAAAAAGAGAAATTAGGGTTTAGGTGCAGTACAAGATTGAATTCAGAATTTACATGGGATATGGACTCTGTAACTTCGAAAGTAAGTGCCAATTTATTATCGTAGGATTTTTCCAACCTCATGGATATCCAGGAAGCCGCTCAAATCCCTCTCTTCCCCAAATACTCACTTGCACAAACTCGGAAGATCAAGGATGCAAAAAGAGACGAAATTAGGGTTTTGTCCAAGTAAACCCTGATTTGCAAATCCCATTCGACCAAGATGGAAATTTCATCTCTACAAGACTCTATTCCCATTCCGATGATGCTTCCCAATATGAAATCCTGAAAGGATTCCAAGTCTAGGATCAATTCCAAGCTCAGAGTTGCACAAAAGGAAGAAGTTAGGGTTTTAATCAAAGAAACCCTAATTCGCAAATCTAATCTCTCAAAATGGAAATTTTACTTCATCATGCCTCAATTTTCATGCTAGTAACATCTCCTAACACAAAATCCCAGAAAGCTCCCAAGTCCAGAGTTGATTCGAAGTCCAGAATCAGAGCAAGAAAAGACTAACCCAATTCGGGAACTCCGCAAGTGGATTGTAAATTCGTGCATGAACGATTCGTAACCATCTATATACTCATCATAGAACAATAAAAGTTCTACTATGAGTAGGGGACTAAATATAGATGATAAAATTTGGATAAGAGGAAAGAGCGTCATTTCAAGACCATAAACAAAACTCAACTCTCACGGGAGAGATTAAGCCCTTGGTCCTCAAGGCACCAATAACCACGATTTCTAGTATAGGTCCTCGCGAGACACTGCTGGTCATGATGTCGTGACTCCTAGCGCATATCGTCGATGAGAAACTGCTGTTCATGTAGGTCCTATAGAGCGTTAAACGTCCCCGGCAGACTTATGAACCAGAACATCCATAATTTTAGCATGTCTTCGCGAGACGAAGCTGATTGTGATGCCATGATTCCTAGTATACATCCCCGCGAGATACTTCTGGTCATGTAGGCTCTGTAGATGCGTAAAAACATCCCCGGCGGACTCATGACCCAGAGCAGAGACGTACATGTCTCATGTAAGCACGACTCACCCTATTTTAGATCAAGGACTGATTTCAAGTACATCATCGCGAGATACACTGGTCATGTCTAATCTAGGCTTTGACTTGACTTATCAAGGCTTTAGAATAATTCCTAGGACATCCACGCGAGATACGTTAGAAATTCTGCCTCTGGGCCCATTCGACAGACTCCAAGAACATCCTTCCGAGATACACTGGTCATGTCGGCCCCATAAATACGAACACAATTAATTCCTAGAGCAAGTGATCCAAAGTCTCGCAGTGAAATTAACCGGTGATAGGCTTCCGGAGATGCCTATATAAATAACCGCAATTGCACGGTGTCTAACTAGTAGACGGAGGCAAGTACGGGTCGAACCCACATGGAGCGGTGGAAATACTCTAATCAATATCTCTAATGAACTAACAAGAAAATATTTTTAGGATTTTTATAATGAGAAATGTAAAACGAAATAATAGAATTACTGAAATAAAATAAAATCAATGAGAAAGAGTCAGTAACCAGGGTATTAGGGTATCCACCACTATTTATGTTTAATTTCTACAAGGAGACAATTCTAAAAATCTTTATTTATTCTTCATTCCATTGACATCGCCTATTATTTGTATAGAGTCGCAAATATCACTGGGACACTCTAAGCACGGCACATCAAAAGCTGAACTCAAGCATGCACCATCAAATTGCGTTAGCGAGAAAATTATACGAAACTAAATATAGATTCACGAATGATATTCGACTACTCTAAGCGTAACCCATCAAAGAAATAAATCCAAGCATAGATTATCAAACAATTGAACAAATATATTCGCAGTACTCTATCAATTACGCGCATGAGGTTTTATGCAAACCAGCGAAGCAACAACTAATATCATCATTTGTTGAATAAACACAATAATAGAATCAATCAAATCAATGCATTATAGCCTTCGAACCATAAATATTTCAAATCAAATTGTTCTTATGCTCAAAGTGGTTTTTACCCTCAACCCTAATTACAAAGCTTAGAAAAACATGGCTTTCTCAAAAGCCATAAACATATGAAGAATCACAAACAAATCAAAGAGTAATCGAGATAATGGAACTTCAAACCGTCTTCTTCTTTATCGCTCTGCAGCCGGACTTCCTCGCCTCTCTTCTCTGGTTTTTTGCTTTGTAGCCGCAAAACCCCTCTCATTTTCTCTAGTCTAGGTATTGTATATGAGTGCTGTGAGTGCGCAGTCTCCTATTTGGATTTCCCAAACATTGCCAAAGGCCCAGTCCATCTCCATTTATGTCCGGTATCAATATCTGACAGTTCCTTCTTCTCATTCACAGCATAAACTTCTTTCTAGTCCCAACCACAGCACCGGATTCTTTTCAGACCATTTCCAAAGTTCGGTCACTACATAACTCCGTTTGACAGAAACCCATCTTTCCTCCGTCGATTCAACCACTGCAGATCCTTGTCTCGCTGTCATATCCATTCCCTTGATTCACAACATATTTCTCCCTTGAACAACAGAACTTTAGATAATATGCTTTCTCAATCGAGCACCAGCAACGCCTTTGAATTCCACTGTATTCGATCCATTAGTAACCTTGCGATTGATTCAAACCAACCCATCACAGAGAATCCATTTCATCCGAGTCCCAGTCCATGTCCGCCATCCATCATCTCCTTTGCTTTATGGCTGCACAACACCAGACTCACTACTTCCATTCATTACTCTGTCCCAGTCGAGAATAACGAGCTGCTATGAACTCTGTTCCAGATCACTGCAGACTCCAAGCCACCACTAGTTTCCATTTTCTGTCACATCCATGTGTTTGCTCTCTCGACTCGGGTCACGGTACCACTTTCCCAGTTCCTCCATCTGAAACTGTTGAAGACCATGTTGCTGTTTCGACCTTCTATTTCAGTCCTCCAACAACCCAAATTTGAACACATAAAACCCCTTGAATCTGTACACTCTTGCCTTCGAAAACCCAGCTTAACCTTCTCGTTGGTGTAAAATCAATCATGGATTGAACTCAAATAACTATTGACTAGAGAATAACACCATTTCCATGAGTACATCCATTCACATCTGCATATTTTATTGTTTGCAGCTACTTGGAATGAGAATGGTAAAGTAAAGATAAAAATATGATGTTGACTCTCTGGGAGATACCACAGTGGCCACGTCTGCTTTCTTGTTTACTCCATGGAATGCTTTATGCCTACTACCTTGATCGGCGTTTCCTTTGAGATACTTTTGATGGTGTTGACAAAGTCGTGCTCATTTTTGTGCCATGAGTACCAACATCATCTATTTTAACCGCAAAAGCCATTCAACTTATATTTTAGACGTACCGGATTTGCTCGTATTTTCTATAAAAGCACTGAAATAGTATTTTTAGCCAAAATATCGAGTCCTAGCTAATATAAATATGGGTATAAAATGTAGCACTTACGTGCTTATCACACCCCCACACTTATATTTTGCTAGTCCTCGAGCAAAACAAAGAATTGACCCGCTACATAGCTGGTCATATCATAAGAGAGTATTAGACCCGCTACACATCTGGTCATGACAAATACCATACACAAGACCCGCTACACAGCTGGTCATAAAAAAATACCCTACAAAAGACCCGCTACACAGCTGGTCATAACCCTGAAAATCACAATGATAATAAAACAAAAAAAAAATTTAGACCCGCTACACAGCTGGTCATAATATTCAACTTTTTTTTTATTTATTTTTTAATCAAAATTCCTAATGACAGTGCCACTCCCCCACACTTAAACATTACATTGTCCTCAATATAATTGAGTCATCCAACGTAGAAATTAAGATGGGAAATTCAAGCAAACAAATAAAAGATAGAGGAAAGAAAACAAATCTGATGGGTTGACTCACATGAAGCGAAATCGTATGGGTTGACTCCCATAAAGCATAATATTTGTATCCATGTTTGCGCACATAAAGAAGAACCTCAAACAAGGTGAGGTTGCACCAAAGTAAACTGCAAAGCATATATGTATAGTCTGAAAAGTTGGGGATCAATCCAACAAATCAGGTCAGCTGCAAATGTGAACCTGCAAACACTATAACCTTCCAAAAAGATGTGTAAATCCATTCCAAAAAGAAAACAATCCTTAGTAGAGATAAACAAATAACTCACATGGACAACAACAACAAAATGCATATTATTTTCTATTCGGGAAGCACACTCTAAATCAGGTTCCAAATCAGCTGAGATACATTCGGTCGATACATTATCTTCACTAGAAATCAAAGGAAGCAATGTATTGACAATGCAAAAAGGTACCTGATTATCAAAATCAGCACAATTTTTTAAACCTGTATCTAATGGTTCAAGTTTATGAAAAACAGTAACTCTTAAATATGGTTCTAAGTCCGCGGAAATAACTTCCATAGTTGAGTTACCTTGATTAACCATTGGAGGGCACAATGCATTGACAATGTCAATAAGCATAGGGTCATCAGAATCTGCAAAGTGTGCTAAACAAACAGATAAAGGCTTAAAATCATCGGTACAAGTTATCTGACCAATATCAATATGTTCAACATTCACATCCGCATTTATAGAATCACAACATGAGTCAGCAAAACAGGAACTTAAAGGAGCATTAATCGACTCATTATCATCTGCAGCCAAATGAATTATAGGAATCTCATTATTCAAATGACTAGAAGGTACCTCATTATGAACGTCTACTGTCTCTAAGTCGTTAGACTCAACAATAGTATATTATGTATAAACATGTTCCTCCAAATCATCATCTGCATATAACTCTTGGCATGCTAGAATTTTTAACCTTTGTTCCAAACTAGGCGGTGTATTTTTGTAATACTTCTCATATATTGTTAAAGGTGATTCTTCACTTACCATTTGTGAAGAATAAACTCCATACCGTTGCCTCTGCATATACTCCCCAAACGTCATATCAGAAGACGTCTCCTGAGAATGTGAACTTCTACGCTTATATTCTGCAAGTGTCATCTTAGATGACGTCTCGTGCAAAGAATTCATCATCCTCAAAAAGACTACTGAAATAAAATTCTACAACATAAAAAGAGTCAAAAGGAAAAATAAATCCAAAAATACAATAAAAATACTGTACAAAAATAAAAAGAAATAAAATAAAAAGAAAACTATTTACATATCAAAAATACTAATTACAATATTACACAGCCGCTCCCCGGCAACGGCGCCAAAAATTGATAGGCTTCCGGAGATGCCTATATAAATAACCGCAATTGCACGGTGTCTAACTAGTAGACGGAGGCAAGTACGGGTCGAACCCACAGGGAACGGTGGAAATACTCTAATCAATATCTCTAATGAACTAACAAGAAAAGATTTTTAGGATTTTTATAATGAGAAATGTAAAACGAAATAATAAATTACTGAAATAAAATAAAATCAATGAGAAAGAGTCAGTAACCAGGGTATTAGGGTATCCACCACTATTTCTGTTTAATTTCTGCAAGGAGACAATTCTAAAAATCTTTATTTATTCTTCATTCCATTGACATCGCCTATTATTTTTATAGAGTCGCAAATATCACTAGGACACTCTAAGCACGGCACATCAAAAGCTGAACCCAAGCATGCACCATCAAATTGCGTTAGCGATAAAATTATACGAAACTAAGTATAGGTTCACGAATGATATTCGACTACTCTAAGCGTAACCCATCAAAGAAATAAATCCAAGCATAGATTATCAAACAATTGAACAAATATATTCGCAGTACTCTATCAATTACGCGCATGAGGTTTTATGCAAACCAGCGAAGCAACAACTAATATCATCATTTGTTGAATAAACAAAATAATAGAATCAATCAAATCAATGCATTATAGCCTTCGAACCATAAACATTTCAAATCAAATTGTTCTTATGCTCAAAGTGGTTTTTACCCTAAACCCAAGTTACAAAGCTTAGCAAAACATGGCTTTCTCAAAAGCCATAAACATATGAAGAATCACAAACAAATCAAAGAGTAATCGAGATAATGGAACTTCAAACCGTCTTCTTCTTCATCGCTCTGCATCCGGCCTTCCTCGCCTCTCATCTCTGGTTTTTTTCTTTGTAGCCGCAAAACCCCCCTCCTTTTCTCTAGTCTAGGTATTGTATATGAGTGTTGTGAGTGCGCAGTCTCCTAATTGGATTGCCCAAACATTGTCAAAGGCCCAGTCCATCTCCATTTATGTCCGGTATCAATATCTGCCAGTTCCTTCTTCTCGTTCACAGCATAAACTTCTTTCTAGTCCCAACCACAGCACCGGATTCTTTTCAGACCATTTCCAAAGTTCGGTCACTACCTAACTCCGTTTGACAGAAACCCATCTTTCCTCCGTCGATTCAGCCACTGCAGCTCCTTGTCTCGCTGCCATATCCATTCCCTTGATTCACAACACATTTCTCCCTTGAACAACAGAACTTTAGCTAATATGCTTTCTCAATCGAGCACCAGCAACGCCTTTGAATTCCACTGCATTCGATCCATTAGGAAACTTGCGATTGATTCAAACTAACCCATCACAGAGAATCCATTTCATCCGAGTCCCAGTCCATGTCCGCCATCCATCATCTCCTTTGGTTTATGGCTGCACAGTAGTTGTAATAATTCTCAACTACTCAAATGATTAATCAACCTATCAGACAACACACTGAGAGTGTGTATTTATACAGATACAAAGGACGGTTGGACTTACAGGCTGGCAACAGCTGACAAAGAAAACACATGTGCCAAAGCACTGTGTGACATAAAAATATAAAACAAAGACACACTTCCAATTACCCCTCCTCAAGCTGTAGGCACCTGCCAGAAGTGACTTTAAGCTTGTGTCTAAGAACATCAAATCGAGGACCAGCCATGCCCTTGGTAAAGATATCCGCAATTTGATCCAGGGTGGAGAGAAACATGACCTTTAAACTCTTGTTCTGAACAAGCTCTCTGACAAAGTGAAAGTCAATAGCTAGATGCTTCATTTTGCTGTGAAAAAACCGGATTGGAAGATAAAGATACTGCACTCTGATTATCACAGGAAATAAGTGGTGGTGTAGGGAGAAACAGATGAAGATCCTTAAGTAGTTTGCATACCCAAACCACCTCAGCTGCAGTATTAGCTAGAGAATGGTATTCAGCCTCAGTGGAACTCCTGGCAACCGTATTTTGGCGTTTGCTAGACCATGAAATCGGATTTGAGCCAAAAAAGATGCAATATCCACCAGTAGAGCGCCTAGTATCAACTGAACCTGCCCAATCAGCATCACTAAACCCATGAATTGCTAATAAGCCTTTTGAAAAAAGTATACCATAATCAAGAGTGTGCTTTATATAGCGTAGAATTCTCTTGGCAGCTACAAGGTGAACATCAGTTGGAGCTTGCATATGCAAGCAGACTTGATTTACTGCAAAACCAATCTCAGGTCTTGTCCATGTTAAATACTGCAAAGCCCCTACTAATGATCTGTAGGCAGATTGATCAGATAATGGAATGCCAGCAGGTTTGATAATTGACTGCCAGGAGTGATGGGTGTAGTACATGGTTTAGCCCCTGTCATGTCAAACCTTTCAAGTAAATCCAGAGCATACTTAGTCTGACTCAAGAACAAATGTTGAGAGTTTCGTTTAACTTGAAGACCAAGAAAATAATGCAAAGCACCTAGGTCTTTGATAGGAAAATACTGCTGAAGCTGAGAGATAAAAGAGTGTATATACTCTTGAGAGTTCCCTGTAATAAGAATGTCATCCACATAAACTAAGATGATAGTTAGCCTGGAACCAATTTTCTGAACAAATAGGGAAGAATCAATGCAGAGGAAGGTGTGAATCCATGAGATACTAAAACAGTGACCAACTTCTCATACCAGGCTCTAGGTGCCTGTTTGAGGCCATATAAAGATTTGTGCAACTTGCACACATGATGAGGCTTAGAAGGATCAACAAAGCCTGGAGGTTGCTGCATATAAACATCTTCATCTAGATCACCATGTAGAAAGGCATTGCTCACATCCAATTGGTTAATGATCCATGAGAAATTAACTGCCAAAGAAAGAATGAGTCTTATAGTAGTAGGCTTTGCTACTGGACTAAAAGTTTCCGTGTAATCAACCCCTTCCTGCTGATGAAAACCCTTAGCCACAAGTCGAGACTTGAATCTCTGAATGGTACCATCAGCATTATGTTTAGTCTTGTATACCCATTTGCAGCCCACAACATTATAAGAAGGATGTGGAGGGACCAAAGTGTATGTACCAAAGATCTTTGAGAGCAGTGTGTTCTTCAACCATAGAAGTTTTCCACTGTGGAATTTTGATGGCTTTGGAGAAGCATGAAGGTGTAGGAGGTGGTATAGCAGAGATCATGTTGGCAGATAAGATATACTTAGTATTGAAAACCTTTGGTTTAAAAATACCTCGTTTAGCCCTTGTAAGCATCTCGATGTGTATTAGAAGTAGTCGGCACAATCGAGGAGCAGCAGCAGGAGTCATTGGTGAATCAGGAGCTGATGCAGAAGTAGGAGTTGTTGAATGAGAACAAGACACTGGATCAATACTACTGAGATCTGGTTCTGCCAAAACACCAACTGAGGTAGCAACAGTGTCTGGGATGCTTTGAGATTTGGTTCCCGCCAAAACACCAACCGAGGTAGCAACAAGATTTGATGGTTGTGAGAAGGAAGTTGCACTAATGTCTGAGATGAAAGCATGTGGCACAACAGCAGTAGAGCAAAGAGGAAAGTTGGTTTCATTGAAAACAACATGTCTTGAAACATAGATTCTACCTGTTTTAGGATCCAAGCATCTGTATCCTTTGTGCATGGAGCTATAGCCAAGAAAAACACAATGAATACTCCTAGGTTGCAGCTTGTGAGAAGTGTATGGTCTCAACCATGGAAAACAAGAACAACCAAAAGATTTAAGGAATGAATAATCTGGAACCTGTCCAAATAGTTTCTCAAATGGAGAAATGTAGCCAATGCTTCTAACTGGTAGTCTGTTTAATTACATAGTTAGTCATGTCGAAAAGAATCAACCCAATAATGATCTGATAAACCAGATGAATAAGGAATGTTCTACATGTATCCACAAGATGTCTATGTTTGGACTCAGCAACCCCATTTTGTTCTGGTGTCTTAGGACAAGAAACCTCATGAGTGATTCCATGTAAGCATAAGAAAGACTTCAACTCATTGTTCAAGAATTCACCTCCACCATCTGTTATTATTCTTATAATAGCAAGTATTTAGCGATTTCTCAATCATAGTCTTGAAATATAAGAAAATTGTCTTGAATTCAGATTTGTCATAAAGAGGATAAATCCAACAATATTTGGAAAAATCATCTACAATGTTAACATAGTATTTGAAACCACTTGAAGAGATTACAGGACTAGGACCCCATAGATCCATATGAAGAAGTGCAAGAGGTTTAAACACTTGATGAGTAGACAAAGTAAATGGTAATTTGTGGGATTTACCTAGTTGACAGTCATTACAAAACAAAGGGGATTTTACAAGGTTAGGTAAATGCATTGTTTTGCAGACTTTTTGAAGAACTTGAAAAGATGGATGAGCTAGTCTTCTGTGCTAAGTAGTTCTTTGAAGTAATCTTTGGATAAAGCCTTGTTGGTGCTGGAATGCTTAGAGAAATGCATTGGATATAATCCATCTTCATGTGGCCCTTGAAAAATGATCTTCCCAGAGGAGAGATCCTTGACAGTGAAACCAGAAGAATCAAAAGATATTGAGCAATTGTTATCACTTGTAAATTTATGAACAGAAAAGAAGATTTTGGGAAGATTTAGGTACTATCATAACATTATTCAGATGAAAAGCGAAAATCAAACAGTTTGGTGACAAACCAATATGTGTAACTGGCATACCTTGACCATTTGCTGCTTGGATTTCCTCTACTCCTTCAAATGGTGTTGATTGATGAAGCTCAGAAGTATCATTAGTAATATGGTTGTTTGCACCAGAATCAACATACCAAGGATTATCAAAATGCATTTGAGAAGTTGCAAGCATGGCACTGATATGTTGAGGAATGAAATTACTTTGATAGGCAAAATTGAACCTGTGCCTACATTCTGGTGCTAAGTGACCATCCTTCTTGCATAGTTGACAAGCTTTGTCGAAGTAGATGCGAAGTATGTGATGATGAGGCTCCATGAGTATTAGGTGGTGATGGAGTGGATGTAAAATTTGGAGCCGGATGATGCTGATAGGGAGAAGAACCTCTAGGATAGAAAGAATTAGGTTGTCTTACAGAATATGGTCTTTGAGAAGTGAGGATACTTGTGGAAAAGAGAATTGAGATAAATGAGTGGATGGAGGATAATGAGAGTATCCTCTACCTATACCTCTACCAAACTGAGGACTAGATCTAGAATTAGCAAAGAAAGGCTCTAGCATTAGCCTCGACAACAAATCTTTTTGTTTAGTTGTAACAACAACTTCCTCACTCAAAAGTAAATTGTGTAGTTCTTTAGAAGTGACTGGAGGATTTCTAACTCGAATTGATGTGGCAAAAGAACTATATTCTGGTCCTAAGCCATTGAGAATAGTAATGACTAACTCCTCATCTGAAATTCTAGTACCAGAGAAAAAAGTTCATCCTGAATTTTCTTGATGTCACTTAGAAAAGCAGAAATAGTACCTGATCCAAGACGTAAGGATTGAAGTTTTAAACGAAGTTGAATGGAATGTTGAGAGGAGCTTCTACCAAACCTTGCTTCAATAGCTTCCCAAAGATCTTTTGATGTAGCAGCACCAGAGAACATATGGGATGACAGAGTCAGAAATTGACATTTGTATCCATAGAATAAGAGTAGCATCATCCTCATTCCAAGTCAGATAACAAGGATTTACAGCGTTATCGAACAGATAAGGAGGACACGGAATAGATCCATCAAGGAATCCATGAACACGATATCGCTTCAGTAGAGGAAGCAACAAAGCTTTCCAAGTTAGAAAATTGTCCTCCTTGAGTTTGTAAGACAAAATACTGGAGATTTGATTTAAAGGTACAGTAGAAATTCTTGATTCGTAATTTGCCATGAAATCAAGAATTGAAAAAAAAGAAAACAAAGAAAAAAAAAAAATTGTTGTTGTAGTAAGTTGATGAATCAAAGAGTTTGTGAGACAGTCAAGAAGAATGATCCGAAACAAATGAAGAAAAGAATCAGAAGAGAACAATTTCAGATCTTGAAAAAAAAAAAAAAAAAAAAAAGTTAATGGCGGTGCGGAAGAAAAGCAACTGATACCATAGTTGTAATAATTCTCAACTACTCAAATGATTAATCAACCTATCAGACAACACACTGAGAGTGTGTATTTATACAGATACAAAGGACGGTTGGACTTACAGGCTGGCAACAGCTGACAAAGAAAACACATGTGCCAAAGCACTGTGTGACAGTAAAAATATAAAACAGCACACACTTCCAATTACACAGCACCAGACTCACTGCTGCCATTCATTACTCCGTCCCAATCGAGAATAACGAGCTGCTATGAACTCTGTTCCATATCACTGCAGACTCCAAGCCACCAATAGTTTCCATTTTTTGTCCCATCCATGTGTTTGCTCTCTCGACTCGGGTCACGGTACCACTTTCCCAGTTCCTCCATCTGAAACTGTTGAAGACCATGTTGATGTTTCGACCTTCTATTTCAGTCCTCCAACAACCCAAATTCGAACACATCAAACCCCTTGAATCTGTACACTCTTGCCTTCGAAAACCCAGCTTAACCTTCTCGTTGGTGTAAAATCAATCATGACTTGAACTCAAACAACTTTTGACTAGAGAATAACACCATTGCCATGAGTACATCCATTCACATCTGCAGATTTTATTGTTTGCAACTACTTGGAATGAGAATGGTAAAGTAAAGAAAAAAATATTATGTTGACTCTCTGGGAGATACCACAGTGGCCACGTCTGCTTTCTTGTTTACTCCATGGAATGCTTTATGCCTACTACCTTGACCGGCGTGTCCTTGTGATACTTTTGATGGTGTTGACAAAGTCGTTCTCTTTTTGGTGCCATGAGTACCAACATCATCTATTTTAACCGCAAAATTCATTGAGCTTATATTTTAGACGTTTCTTTTATTGGTGACCGGATTTGCTCGTATTTTCTATAAAATCACTGAAATAGTATTGTTAGCCAAAATATCGAGTCCTAGCTAATATAAATATGGGTATAAAATGTAGCACTTACGTGCTTATCAACCGGGCGTACAAAGCCTTTTCTCTCTCCTCATGACGAGTCCCAGCTAACCACAGAGAGATTCGGATCCGTTAAGAAAATCTTCATACAGATTTTGATCCGTCCGTAAATCTTGGTGAGATTCAAATTTATCTTCAGAATCTCCGAGAGATTCACATCTCTCTGCAAAATCTCAGAGATTTTCAAATCTCTTTGCAAAATCTCGAAGAGATTCACATCTCTTCTCGAAATCTCGGAGAGATGCACATCTCTCCATAAAATGTCAAAGATATTCACATCTCTCCACAAAATCTCAGTAAGATTCAAATCTCAGGGCCGAATATCCCCCCCATAATAGGCGCACGCCTTACCTAGGCCTCAAGCCTATTTCTCAGCCTCTCAAACACACTCACGATTAATAAATTGAGCCTGAAATATACATGTTTATCCAAAAACGTGGATAATCTCTCTTGATCTCTTCATGCTCAACAAAGGGACCCAAAAGAAATAATACGGTCTCCACATGACATATGTGACCGGCCATGGAGAGAGTCAGCTCAACCTCAGCTCCTCTCACATGCTGCACACGATTCTTGAGGCATTCCATGCCTTTTCACATGACTCATCCTAGTCATTCTCACAAATGAGAGAATATCTCTCTATCTTGGCCAACTCGGCTAAAGATAATATTTATCTCTCTTAACACATCATCATAAAGGCCGACTCAGTTTCACACAAATGGGGGGATAACAAATACAGTTTTGGTATAACGGTCTACGACACGTGTGAGAAACACCCGGCTTATTTCTCACTACGGAAGAGACTAAAGGCGGTAGAATAATGAGATAAACTCTACATAGTTTATCTCTATTTATGAAGAGACGAGAGAATTACTCCACACGGCACGGAAATCAATCCTTATCTTCACCGACATGAGATTAAGGAATTCAGTTATAAATAGGTCATTTATTTCTCTAAGCTATGATCATCTTTCTCATAACCTCTCAGCGTAATTCTTATTCAAACCCTAGAATTCTCTGATCTCCCTTTTCATCTGCTTTCCTCCCTAATACCAGCCCTAAAATCTCTTTCATGTGACTGAAATAACTTTTGAATGGCCATTGTGCGTGTTTTAGGCAGAGACTGTTCGTGCTCAACCTCCCGTAACTCACTTTCAAAAACCATAGAATCTCACTTCTAACCTCTCTCAGATTTTAGGTAATTACACTTACTCAAGCATTGATCTTATTAATGATCAAAAATATATTCAAAAGGTGGAGCTTAAGGATGATGCAATGAATGTTCTCAAAAAGTTTTCTATGGACAGAATTGCATCCGCAAAAGAGTGTGTGCCTTACAACAAAGAGGAGTATGTTGATAATGAAACTAGTTTGACCAATATTGAGTAAGACCCAATTAATCTTGCAAAAAATTTCAAGGACAATGTTGATGTCGAGACTTTGGTTGAGGTAGAAATGGAAGAAAAATGATTGCAAGGTTTGATAGTGGACCACGATATACAAGAGGTAAATAATTCACTTGAGTTTTTCAAGGATGAAGAGGATTATATAATACAAGAGATTGTGAAAGGTTTGTCTAACCCTTTGCATATTGATTCTTCTCTTTTACTTCTAATTAGTTTGAATGTATGTGCTTCGAGAATTTTGTTGAATGACTTTGTTTCTCGATATCCTCCATTAGAAATACTTGATTCTCTATATATTCAGGTATTGGAACAAGAAACCGTGCAAGTTCCGGAATTCTATGTTCTTTGTCCACTTCCAAGTGTGGACAAAACTAAGTATGGGGGAAACTTTTATCAGTCGATAGCTTCATTTATGTTTAATATTACTAATTTTGGTGTGAAGCTAGCGTTTCCAAAACTGGTGCTATGGCTGGATCCCCAACTTTTTATATTATTGGTGTATAGGGAATTCATCTTGCAAGTTAGGATGACGACTTTAAACCAAGCGCTAAGTGAGAGGCAACCCAATGGTTTGGTATTTCTTACCTTTCATTTTGTTGTAGGTAAAACTCCAACTTTTAGAGATTTCTGAATAATTTAGAATGGACACTAACCTTTCTGAGTAGATGGGTTTTTTCTTCTTGACGATGAGGTATATATTGGCTGAGTTGGGATTAGATGCCAACTAAATAAGTGATTTGCAATCACTAAGGAAAGGAAAATTGTGCTTAAATGTTATATCTAACGAAAGAATACAACATTGACTAAGGGGGAGGAACATATCATATTTTTGTGTAGTCATTATGTACTACAAAAGTGAAATAACAAAGACGTTCGGATTGAATATCTACCTATCTTACCTTTAGGGGGAGTATAAGCTTTGTTATTCAAATGTCAGCGGTGGCATTTATTGATTGAATATATGCAGGTTATTGTGCTGTTGAAACTTGGAATCAAGTGTGTTAAAGCATTGCTCAGTTGAACCCACCAAGCGTTGGTATGTCAAGTTTGGTTGTCATATTTTAGTGAGCCAAAACTCATTTAAGAAGTCGCTTGATTTAAACGTACTAGAGTCAAATTTGTATAGTAGCTTGAAAGTATTAGGGTGAGACATTACAAGTATTGCGAAGACTTGAAAAAGTGAAGAAGTGCGGAGCTACAACGACAACATCATCCTTCCACTTGAGGTTAGTGATATTTGACTTAAATTGTTGCATTCCCTAACGTATCTTTCAAGTCGTGCATATTGAAAACATAAAAATGCAAAGCATGAACACTCTAAATAGACATAGTATTAAGGAATATACTATGAAGTTTCTTGCTTAACCATTAAACTTTGTATATAAGACATCGACATAATTGTATGAATGCTATTGTGATTATGTATGGGTATGAGGTGAGGATTTCATCCTAGGGAACAATGTTTACATGTGTTCTAAGTAAGTAAGTTCATGATATGTGTTGTGAACCGAAAAGGAAATTGCCAGGCGTTATTGAGGATGCTCTTCATTGCATATCTTATGAATGACCAATATGTGTGATTAGTATAACCGCTCATGACTTGTTTGTGTTCTTGGTAAAACTATTCACATGAGGCCTGACTTATGTATTGGTATGACTTTTATTAGTGAAACCGATCTTAAGTAATCACCTGGGGTATGATCGGGTTGTATATGTCTGAACTTATTACTGGGAGAAGGGGAACCGATCCTAGTAAGAGATGCAGTGCATCACAATGGGGAACCGATCCTTGTATGAGGTGCAGCAAGGTTTATGGAAGAAAGGGGAACCGATCCTATGAACACGTGCAACACGTTTTTGGGAAGGAGGAACCAATCCTATGGACATGTGCAGTGCATACAAGTTAGATACCAAATATATGTGGGGAACCGATCCTAGTACCTAGTCAGCCGTATCTTTGGTAAGCTAGTGTAACTATGCACAGTACTCATATGGAGGTAGAACGGAAACTTGTTTTGGTAGAACCGTAAACCCATGAGTTGTGATTGAGTGTTACTTGATCAATTACATAGTTCTTGAAAGTCAGATAAACCAATTCTAAATTGTTTGGAAGCGTGGTAAATCTGTTTCAAGTGAGCAAGTATGAAAAAGGACTTGAAAGAGTAAGATGTCTTCACTCTTTGAACACGGTGCATTAATGCTTATTCTTTATTGTTCAAAGATATTCCTTAAAGGCTAAGAAGGAAATAAATCCCAAGATCGAATTAAATAAGTTAAGAATCTTTTTAATTAAGGGTTTTTAATTATATATGGAAAATAAGAATTAGTAATATGCATTTGCTAATTAAAGATTTTCCAAGGAGATTTCGATCATTATTTTTGGACAGTGCATTCACAGGAATTATGAAAACCGAATTTGGTGGAGTAATGAAAAATATCTTGAGAATATTTTCGGTTTTGGAAATTCCTTGGTGTCCAAACTTCCTTGTCTATAAATACTTTGAGTTTTCATTTGTAGCAAACTAATCCTGCATGACATAGACTTCCTCTTTTGTCTTTGTTACTGGTGAATCTTCCTATCGGAGAGGAGAGTAATCTAATTAGGTGAAATCTCTTACGACCGCTCAATTTAAAGTCTTCTTTGGGATTGAGAAGCTCTAACGCGACCCGTTGGTGGGAAACTAGATATTGCGGTTTATTTTTAGTTTTCGTATTGATTTAATTGACTAACGGTGGTTGAAATTTGATTGCACCTAGTTTGTTTATGCTTGAGAATCTTCTCTTCTGATATAAGATTCACTCAAACTAGTTCAAGGTTTCGACAGGGATCTTTAGACTGTTGTTAGATCTAAAGACGATCTTGTGATAATCCATTGTTAACAGACTCTGTTCTGTGTGTGATTGATCACAAAAGATTCAAGTAGTTGTGTGCAGTTGTTTATTGAAGGTTTAAGAAGATTTGAAGACACAGAAGATATTGAAGATTTCTGACTTGGTTTTTATAATCTTTGGTGTGCACAATACTTGTTTGGGAAAAAGAGGATCCAATTAATAATCGGTTTATCCTTGTGGTAGATTGGATTGTGAAAAAGCGGGGGTCTAACAACACCACCCAATATTTCGATTAGCAATCTGTATGGACAAATCCGAGTTGTTTTCTAAAGCAAATAATTGGAATAATCAATAAGGAGGAGATATTGGTCACGGGATGGTATCATTCACAAACAAGTATTTTCATCAATGATTAGAATTGGTAATTTAATCTCGCAATTTATCAAAAGCCCTAGGATATCTTGATCGCAAGAGTATCCCGTTTATTTCCTGATTTTATCACAAACAACATTAAAAGATGCTATTGTGAAATCTTCTTAAAAAGCAACCTAAAGTGTAAAAGCACAATTAGGTTTAACTCCCTAAGAGCAATAAGTTCTATGAAATAAGACTAATCGATGCAAACAAACATGTATTTAGTTACTCATATTAATGGAGTTCATCATCATATATTCAAAGAAAGAAGATGAAACATAAAAGAAAACAAACCCTAGAAAATAGTTTTCCAAAACTCCAAGAAAAAGAATAATAAAATTGTGTTCTCAAAAGTTGTAAAAAACTTCCTTTTTATAGCTCTTCTTGTTCCAAAATTAAGTTTTGTCTTCAAAGTCCATTAGATAGAAATCCACCAAGCCCACAAGTGAGAGAAACCCGTGTAGAAAATCTGTCCCAAAAATGCTCGCCGGAAAAACTGGGTTTTTGGCCGGAATCCGGCACCGAAAAGTAGCTCAGCTGACCTGAAGTCTCATTGCCGACCACTGGAGTCAACTAACAGTCCACCGTTAAGTATAATGGTCAACACTAACGCTCACTAACGGCGTTAACCGAGTCAGGCTGAGTCAGATCTGAGTGAGATGAGTTGCTTTGGCCAGAGTTGTTGCAATCATTGCGCTCAACCATGATGGATGAGTCTTCCCTGCACTTCAGCTCATGCATTACCAACTATCAACTCTGTAATTCAAACAAATCTACAACTCCCCACACCAACATAGTGCCAATCTCTTCAGTTTGCGCCTTAATAGTACCACCACCATTGCACCCTCACCACTGCAGCCTACACTTCTTGGCCTAACCATTACACTATCAACACTACTCCATTACAGCTACCTTTCTTGCTCCACCAGCAGCAGCAGCCATCTCCATACACATCTGAGATTAACCCAAGCTCTAACCCTTGCAATTCACCACCTGCGCAATGCTAGCACATTCTTTGTAGTTCACACTGTGTGGCCATTGCTACATCACAGCAATCATACAACCACCAGTAATTAATAGCCGCTGCCAAGTACCCTAGCATTCATCTAAACTGCCATTCATTCCATGTTCAAGTAGCAGCAGCTCAAACTCATCTTCTTTGAGCTTCAATTCACCATTCAGGCCATAACCCTGTAAACCATTTAGCTCATTCCTACAGCTTCATTCCTCCTTGCAATCAACAGTAACTTAGCCTTATTTTCATCACCAGTTTCATTACTTGCAGCAGCAACTCCCAATTCAACAGACTTGCAGGAATTCCAACATTCATTTGATAACAGCACACACTTAAACCACCATGTCCCTGTAATACTGCGATAGCTCTTGCAATACCACACTCTCAAACTCAAGTTCATCAACCATGTTCATCTCCAGCATAATCAGTCCATAACCCATCCACTGCTATATCATCACAGCAGAATCACCACAAGACTGCACCTGAATCACTGACCCATTAGCACAATTCACCTCAACTTAGCATAGCAACCTCCATTGATTCTCTTTAGAACTCAGATTCATCACCACCTGCAAATTAACAGCTACAACCAGAATCCCATAACAGCTTTATCTGATTCTTGATTTACTGCAACACATCAACAGCAAACCCTAATTCATCCACCAATACAGGCTGCAACTTCAGTTATCAATTTAGAACCCATCTTTCTATAATCTTTTAATCAACCATAAACCCTTCTTCATTATCAATTCTATTTCAAGGTACAAACCCTAGACTCCAATTTCTTTTCCATCCTCTCAACAGACCCATCTCCAAAATCAACAGATTCAACCACATCAGTAGCATCAACGTTTCTTTCTTAATTTCTCGACCTCAACTGACCCATCTCTCAATTTATGACCTAAAACATACCAACTCTTCTTATCTCTGTCTCGAGCAGCATCTCTACAATTTTCTTCAGCGGCAACTATCGATTCAACCCATCTCAACTCATCATCTCTCCATGATCTATTAACATCATCGCTGCTCTTATCCCCTTCCAATTTCTCTCGGTTTCAACAGCATCGGCTGCTGGTTTTGTTTCTCAAGTTCTGTTTCAGGGTAATGAAATGAATGAAGGAATGATTGAGAAAGAGAACTTTCTTCTCGTTTTAGGGTTGGAAATGATTGGGGTGGTTATTGACACCCCAGTACACAGGCTAAGGGATACACCAATGGATACCCTGTAATAGGTGGCCACCCCTTAACATTTGTTGGCTGTTTTTAATACTCCTCTGAGAGATCTGCCCCTTAACCTTAACTAGTCTCGGTTCCCGAAAGTGTTCGCCTAGGAAATGATAGCTTTTCCCTTTTCAGCTCAATTTGAATGACTTCTTTCTATTTTCTTCTGCATGACTCCAAAGTACCTAATAACTCAAAAACAAACGTAAAGTACATAATTTACAAGAAAAATAGCAAAGAAAGCATAAACTCTAGATAGTAAATACGGTGTATTCTACACCTATCAAATTCCCCCACACTTAGACTTTGCTAGTCCTCGAGCAAATCAAACAAAACAATTTTTAAAACGTACATACAACTCCGTGTCGTCGAGGCTACGGTCACTTTTAGCATAAATAACAAGCCTTTAAACCCCTAGGTGTCCCTAGTGGACGAGTTATAGTCTCGTGAAGGCTTACTAGAGATATACTCACAAAACCTACTCCAACTTCAAAGCGTTCCAGCGTCCCAAGCATCCAAAGAGCTATGAGGACATAGAGTTTCTGCATGCTAGTAATAAGAAGTTAGAAATACCAAAGAACATATTCATTCTTAAATCTTGAGTGAGAAATAACCACACCATAATGAGAGAACGCGTGTTTGAGAAACGATTAATAAGCATTTCGCCTCAACTTCTGCCTCACTTCAAAGGATTTTATGAAATTGCACTCAAAAAGACGGCTTTTTTATGGGTCTCACATGTGCACAGGTAGGAATGAAGAGAGAATTCCTGCAACACGTTGAATGCTGGGAAGGACAACTTCCGAAATTTTGAAAAACCCACATCTTTTAATATTTTGAAAAACCATTTTTCTGACAATCTCTAAGAAAGGAAATCAACCACTATTATCGAGGATGATATTACTTACTCACCTTCACATCCTATTTCCCATTATGATAGCACCACTCTCACGGAATCCAATAGAAACGTCTTCCGCTCCTATCTTCTTGGTCTTCGGCTTCGGCTTCAACTATTGGTGATAAACTCTTGAACTTCGTAAATCCTTGACAATTTGTAACTGTTTTCCTTAATATCCTTGTCGCTTGAAACTTCCTTATAAATTTTCCTTCCCCATGACTTATTAAATAAAACAAACAAACACACAATAATAGATATTTCTCTTGTCTCATTTTTTTTCTTTTTTCTTTTTTTTTTCCTTTTTTTTTTCAATTTTTTTTTTTTATTTATATAGACAAGAGAAACAAAATACAAAACAGTGAAAAATAAAACAACCATGGCCGTGGAAAAGTACTTTACCGCTTGATTCTTCACAACTTGTATCGTCTTGAAATCATAAACTTCAATAATTCTCACCTTTTACTTTTCTCCGCTCTTGTAAATAAGTCCTCAACTTTGATATAAAATTTCGCTCATTATATTGTAAGTCTTCAACACATATGTAAAAATCTTCTCATTGTATGTTTCTTTACTTGAATATGAAATTTGCTCTTTTCTTGTTCTGTTGCTCGTAAACCTTGAACGACTTCAACTTTCCTTGTAGATTTTGATGGCGCTCCTTGCTGATGATTGTGGTGTTTCAATGGACCCGTTGTTGTTGAGAAATAGAATGGTGCTAACTGCAAATCGAACTACAAGAAGGAGGCTTTCATCCATAGACGTCACCCTCATGATTGACAAAAATTATCACTCAAGAGATCAAAAATAGTGCTGAAATTGGTGTAAAATTGGGTAGCTCACCATTCTACCCGGAATTAACGTACGGTGACACACACTCAAAAGAAGCTCTTTAGTCATGGAAGAATTTCTGGTCGGTGCCTTGGTTGATATGAAAATGGGTAGTCTCCACTAATGATTAATCAGCAACTCTAATAATGCATTTATCTCTGCACCTAATTTGCATCACCGGCATGATTAAATCCATTATTTAACACTCCAATTCGTAAGAAATCCGAATGTAGTTCCCTAACACTTCCAAGTTCAGTTATGTCGGTCAGAATTCTCTATGTAAACATACCTAGAAGGATGCCAGTGACTCTAAAATCTCTACAAGTTGAAGGTTTTATGCAAAAAAAATTTAAAAAAAATAAATGCTTAACCACTCCCCCACACTTAAACTTTACATTGTCCTCAATGTAATTGAATCCTCCAAGTAAAGTCATGGTGGGAAATCCTAATATGATATGGAACAAGAAAAGTAAATAAACGAAAAACAAAGAAAATAAAAACAAAAGGACAAGAAATACAAAATCGGTGGGTTGCCTCCCACTTAGCGCTTGGTTTAAAGTCGTCAGCCCGACTTGCTCCTTGTTTGCTAAAACTCCTCCAAAGGGAGTGCTTCCATAAAGTTCACACCTTCCACAACTTCGGAAGTAAAGTTCTCATAATATGGTTTCAGCCGGTGTCCATTCACTTTAAACTCCTTTCCTGTAGCTATGCTACGAATTTCTACTACACCATGAGAAAACACATTAGTAACAATAAAAGGTCTAATCCAACGTGACCATAATTTACCCGGAAATAATTGCAAGCGAGAATTAAACAAAAGCACTTTCTGCCCAACACAAAATTGTTTTCTAGAAACCATAGAAACATGAAATGCCTTAGTTTTCTCCTTGTAAATGCGCGATCTTTCAAATGCATCATTGCGAAGCTCCTCTAGCTCTTGGAGTTGCAACTTCCTTTGTTTTCCAGCACCATCTAACTCCATATCGCATTGCTTAATAGCCCAAAATGCCTTATGTTCAATTTCAACGGGTAGTTGACAAGGTTTACCATACACAATCCTAAAGGGAGACATCCCAATAGGTGTCTTGTATGCGGTTCTATAAGCCCACAAAGCATCATTAAGTCGCATGCTCCAATCTTTCCTTGTTGGATTCACCGTCTTATCTAGAATAGATTTCACCTCTCGGTTAGATACCTCGGCTTGTCCATTTATTTGGGGATGATAAGGTGTTGCAATCTTGTGCGACACATTGTACTTCTTCAACAATCCTTGTAAGAATCTGTTTTTGAAGTGAGAACCCCCATCGCTAATTATAGCTCTTGGAATTCCAAACCTTGCAAAAAAGTTAGCTTGCACAAAATCTGAAACCACTTTAGAATCATTAGTTGGGGTGGCCTTAGCTTCCACCCATTTCGAGACATAATCAACAGCAAGTAAGATATAAAAATTCCCATGGGAATTGACAAAAGGACCCATAAAATCAATACCCCATACATCAAAAACTTCAATAAATTGAATAAAAGTTTGTGGCATTTGATTTCGAGCACCTTGATTGCCTGTTCTTTGGCACCTATCACAAGTTGTGCAAAATATATGTGCATCCTTAAACAAGGTTGGACAATAGAAACCACTTTCAAGTACCTTGTGAGCGGTTCTTTTACTCCCAAAATATCCTCCGTAAGCATAGGAATGACAAAATGACAAGATAGAATTAAATTTAGATTCGGGAACGCACCTTCGTATCACTTGGTCGCTTCCATGTTTCCATAAGTATGGATCATCCCATATATATTGGTTCCCTAACCTCTTAAGTTTGTCCCTCTCAGCACGAGACAAGTTCTTTGGGATTTGTTTAGTTACCAATTAATTCATAATATCCGCATACCATGGTTCTCCAAAGGCAATCGAGAATAGTTGCTCATCCGGGAAACTTTCACGCAATGGGATAGCTTCCTTGTCTACAGCAAGACAGCTCAAATGATCCACAACGGTGTTCTCAATTCCTTTATTATCCTTGATTTCAATATCAAACTCTTGTAAGAGTAGAATCCATCATATGAGCCTCGGTTTCACCTCTTTCTTTGTAAGCAAGTACCTAAGTGCTGCATGGTCAGAAAAGACAACAACTTTTGTACCCATTAGATAAGAGCGAAACTTTTCCAAAGCAAAAACAATAGCTAATAACTCTTTTTCAGTGGTTGTGTAGTTTTGTTGGGATTCATTTAACGTTCTAGAAGCATAGTAAATGGCATGAGGTATCTTCCCCACACGCTTCCCAAGCACCGCACCAACCGCATAGTCACTTGCATCACACATGAACTCAAAAGGCTTGCTCCAATCCGGTGGTTTAATGATAGGGGCTGAAAGTAAAAGTTCTTTCAAACGATTGAATGCCGCCATACACTTTTCATCAAAGTTAAAAACCACATCTTTTTGCAATAAGTTACAAAGTGGTGATGCTATCTTGGAAAAATCCTTTATGAACCTACGATAAAAACCTGCAAGACCAAGAAAAGAGCGTATCTCCCTCACCGTAGTGGGAGGGGTTAGAGCACGAATAAGGTCTATCTTAGATTTATCAACTTCCAATCCTTTAGAAGATATTATATGGCCTAAAACTATGCCATGAGTTACCATGAAATGGCACTTCTCCCAATTCAGCACAAGGTTTGTTTCAGCACATCGTTCAAGGATTAGTGACAATTTTTTCAAACAAAGGTCAAATGAATCACCAAAGACACTAAAGTCGTTCATTAACACTTCAATTATGTTTTCAACATATTCTGAAAATATACTTACCATACACATTTGAAAAGTAGTTGGAGCATTGCACAAGCCAAAAGGCATCCTTCTATAAGAAAAAGTACCAAAAAGACAAGTAAAATTGGTTTTCTCTTGATCCTCCGGCGCTATCACAATCTGATTGTAACCTGAATAGCCATCAAGAAAGCAATAATAAGAGTGTCCAGCTAAACGTTCAAGAATTTGATCAATAAAAGGTAATGGAAAGTGATCCTTCCTAGTGGTTGCATTCAATTTCATGTAATCAATATAAACCCTCCAACCGGTTTGCACACGAGTTGGGACAAGTTCATTCTCATCATTCTCCACCACGGTCACACCTGATTTCTTTGGTACAACTTGTACCGGGCTCACCCACTTGCTATTGGATATGGGGTAGATAACACCCACTTCCAAAAGCTTGAGTATCTCTTTTTTCACAACTTCCATCATAGGGGGGTTCAAACGACGTTGCGTTTCCCTTATAGGATTTGCATCATCCTCCAAACGGATCTTATGCATATAAACGGCAGGGCTTATATATACCCTTGATATCGGCAATTTTCCATCCTATGGCCGCCTTGTACTTCCTTAACACCCTTAGAAGTTTTTGCTCCTGTAATTCACTAAGCTCGTTAGAAACAATCACATGTAACTCTTCATTGTCACCCAAGTACAAGTACTTTAAGTGACTTGGAAGAGGTTTCAATTCCAATTTTGGAGATTTAACAATAGAGGGTAAAAGTTTTTCATCACTGCATGGTAAAGAAATAAAAGAGATATTATGAGTTTCCGGGAATCCTTGTAGTGAGTTGAGATCACCAAGGGATTCTTTGACTTTATTACCACACTCTACACCATTATCAATGGATGTAGTTAGAACAGTTTCCAAAGCATCATCACCATTCAATTCAAACATTTGTTGTGCCAATGTATCCATCACATCAACGGAGAAGCAAGAGTGGACATCACTAGGAAATATCATCGTCTCGAAAATGTTGAAACGTATTACTTCTCCATCAAACTCCATAGTCAGCGTTCCCTTGTCTACATCAATAATGGTTTTCGCTGTTTTCATGAAGGGACGCCCAAGTAGCAATGGAAGAGATGAGTCCGGTGAACCTTCATCCATCTCTAAGACACAAAAATCTGCTGGAAATACTAGTTGATTAACCTGCACAAGAACATCCTCAACAATACCCATTTGGTAGACATTAGAATGATCGGCTAATTGCAACACAATTTCAGCCTTTTTTAAAGGACCTAAATCAAGTGAGTTATACATAGATGCAGGCATAACATTAATGGATGCACCTAAGTCTAACATTTCTTTGTTAAATGTAGTGTTACCAATTTTGACGGGAATGTCAAAGCTACCCGGGTCTTTGCATTTCAGTGGGAGTTTGTGTTGTAAGATTGCCGAAGCATTCTCCCCCACACTTAGCACTTCATTACATTTGAGCCTTTGCTTATTGGTACACAAGTCCTTCAACACCTTTGCATACTTTGTAACTTGCTTGATAGCATCATTGAGTGGTATGTTCGCATGAATCTTCTTAAGAACGTCTAAAATCTCCTTTTCTAGTTAGTGCCTCCTTCTTAGAATTTGCAAATATGCGAGGAAAAGGTAAAGGAGGAACATAAGTAGGAATAGGAGTTTTAGAGTTAGGAATAGGTACCTCAAAAGTTTGGGGAGAATCCTCATTCTTCTCCTCCAAAACAGGTTCCTTTGGTGTTTCCACCTTGCTCGAATCAGTGACTTCGGGTTGCACAAGTTGTGTACCACTTCTCAATGTAATTGCATTGACACCATCTTTTGGGTTAATAGGTTGAGAAGGGAGTTTCCCACTATTTTGTGCCTTCAAATGGTTCAACTCAGTAGCCATGGAACCCATTTATGTCTGCAACTCCTTGATCGCACTCTTGGTCTCTTGTTGGCTATCTTTAAACATAGAAGAAATGCCTTGCATCATTGTTTGAAGCTTTGAATCGATATCAGAACCTTGATTTTGCATTGATTGTTGTGGTTGCTGATATTGTTGTTGTTGTGGTTGAAATCCACTCGAACGGTTGAAAGTAGGTTGTTGAACCGCTCCTTGCTTGTTCGCATAGATAAAATTGGGGTGATCTCTCCATCCCGTATTGTAAGTGTTTGAATATGGATCATACCGTCTTTGCTGATTTGGAAAGATCACGTTAGCTTGTTCATTAGCTTCTTCATACCCTTGATGAGAGCTTAGTACCACCGCGGCTGAAACTTGTTGCCGCATTGCTGTGATGTTACCCATTTGTTGACGAAGTTCCTCCACCTCGCTCACTTTATTCACTCTCCTAAGAAGCACATCTGAACCACGACTCAAGAATTATTGAGAGTTTGCTGCCATGTTCTCAATCAACTCTCTAGCTTGTGACACTGTCTTGCTCACTAGTGCACCACCACCCGCAGCCTCAATAAGATTCTTATCACTTGATTGTAGTCCTTCATATAAGCATTGGATAATCATAGTGTCGCTGAATTGGTGATGAGGACAGCTTGCGACCAATCTCTTGTATCGTTCCCAACAATCATATAAGGATTCTCCCACATTTTGCTTCATTCCAAAAATCTCCTTGCGAATTTGAGTAGCCTTAGATGCAGGAAAATATCTCTCCAAAAAGAGTTTCTTCAACCCATTCCAAGTTGTGACACTTCCGGGAGGCAAATAATATAACCAATCCTTAGCACTATCCGCCAAAGAGAATCGAAAAACTTTCAACATAGCGCCATCGACCTCCATATTCGCTGGAAGCATAGCCGTGACAATGGTGTGGAAATCCATAATATGCTTGTTTGGATCTTCATTCACCATGCCATAGAACTTTGGTAATTCTCTAAGCAATCACGGCTTGATCTCAAAAGTAGAGTCGGTTTGAATACAACCTCGCTGTGTATCCAGCTTGTGCGAAGCCAAGTCCCTGAGTGTCCGATTTGCAGCATAACCCATTGCTTCTTATTTTTCTTCTTCAAAAGGTGGTTCTTGTTCTAGAACTTCTTCTTCTTGCTGGAAAGCTTCGTGTTCTACTTCCAAGTTGTGTCCTTCCATTGTGCCTTGCCTTGGTTGGAGTATTGTGCCTTTTCGAGTAGTTATCCCGCACCTTGGATAATTCCAATCTTTAGAAGCCAGAGATTAGGTACCTGAAAACAATTCTCGCAAACAAATGAGAAACAAGACAAGAAACGAAAAACAAATATGCAAGCCGAAATAATAAAAAGAAACTAAAAACTATATAACAAGCCGAATGCCTCCCCGGCAATGGCGCCAAAATTTGATGTGTGTCGTATGCGTCAAAAATAATTCACTTCCTCACTCAACTAAATATAAATATAGTATTCGATAAGAAAGAGTTCGTATCCACAGAGAGGCGATTGTTGTTATGCAATTTTCAGATTCTTAAGTAACCAAAATAACCAAGGGTGTGTTTTGTTTTTATCAAAGCAATAAAACTAAATAAAGCAAAGCAAATAATTGGAATAATCAATAAGGAGAAGATATTGGTTACGGGATGGTATCATTCACAAACAAGTATTTTCATCAATGATTATAATTGGTAATTTAATCTCGCAATTTATCAAAAGCCCTAGGATATCTTGATCGCAAGAGTATCCCGTTTATTTCCTGATTTTATCACAAACAATATTAAAAGATGCTATTGTGAAATCTTCTTAAAAAGCAACCTAAAGTGTAAAAGCACAATTAGGTTTAACTCCCTAAGAGCAATAAGTTCTATGAAATAAGACTAATCGATGCAAACAAACATGTAAAATCACTAAATTGTTTTAACAAAGGTTATGATTCATATGCGATTAAAAAGATGTATCACTACAAGTATTAACCACAAGATGCTACTAGAAATCAGAGATAACAACTTTTACGTATTGAAAACCCTAATATAGCTATAGAGATGAAAACAAATCCAATTGATTCCGGACTCAACCAAACTAGCATTCAAATCATATGATAACGAAAACGATGAATCATAAACGATAGAATTGAGACAAAACTAATTCATAGAATCAAATAACATACTTGAAGAAATCAACTTTTATCCCTTAACCAATAATTGTATTTTGTTACTCATATTAATGGAGTTCATCATCATATATTCAAAGAAAAAAGATGAAACATAAAAGAAAACAAACCCTAGAAAATAGTTTTCCAAAACTCCAAGAAAAAGAATAATAAAATTGTGTTCTCAAAAGTTGTAGAAAACTTCCTTTTTATAGCTCTTCTTGTTCAAAAATTAGGTTTTGTCTTCAAAGTCCATTAGATAGAAATCCATCAAGCCCACAAGTGAGAGAAACCCATGTAGAAAATCTGTCCCAAAAACGCTCGCCGGAAAAACTGGGGTTTTGACCGGAATCCGGCACGAAAAGTAGCTCAGGTGACCTGAAGTCTCATCGCCGACAACTGGAGTCAACTAACAGTCCACCGTTAAGTATAACGGTCAACACTAACGGTCACTAACGGCGTTAACCGAGTCAGGCTGAGTCAGATCTGAGTGAGCTGAGTTGCTTTGGCCAGAGTTGTTGCAATCATTGCACTCAGCCATGATGGCCGAGTCTTCCCTGCACTTCAGCTCATGCATTGCCAACTATCAACTTTGCAATTCAAACAAATCTACAACTCCCCACACCAACACAATGCCAATCTCTTCAGTTTTTGCCTCAACGATACCACCACCATTGCACCCTCACCACTGCAGCCTACACTTCTTGGCCTAACCATTACACTATCAACACTACTCCATTACAGCTCCCTTTCTTGCTCCACCAGCAGCAACAGCCATCTCCATCCATATCTGAGAGTAACCCAAGCTCTAACCCTTGCAATTCACCACCTGCACAATGCTAGCACATTCTCTGTAGTTTACACTGCGTGGCCATTGCTACATCACAGCAATCAGACAACCACCAGTAATTAATAGCCGCTGCCAAGTACCCCTAGCATTCATCTAAACTTCCATTTATTCCCTGTTCAAGCAGCAGCAGCTCAAACTCATCTTCTCTGAGCTTTAATTCACCATTCAGGCCATAACCCTGTAAACCATTTAGCTCATTCCTGCAACTTCATTCCTCCTTGCAATCAACAGTAACTCAGCCTTCTTTTCATCACCAGTTTCATTACTTGCAGCAGCAACTCACAATTCAACAGACTTGCAGGCATTCCAACATTCATTTGATAACAGCACACACTTAACCACCATGTCCCTGTAATACTGTGATAGATCTTGCAATACCACACTCTCAACCTCAAGTTCATCAACCCTGTTCATCTCCAGCATAATCAGTCCATAATCCATCCACTGCTATATCATTACAGCAGATTCACCATAAGACTGCACCTGAATCAGTGACCCATTAGCTCAATTCACCTCAACTTAGCACAGCAACCTCCATTGATTCTCTTTAAAACTCAGATTCATCACAACCTGCAATTCAACAGCTACAACCAGAATCCCATAACAGCTTCATCTGATTCTTGATTTACTGCAACACTTCAACAACAAACCGTAATTCATCCACCAATATATGCTGCAACTTCAGTTATCAATTTAGAACCCATCTTTCTATAATCTTTTAATCAACCATAAACCCTTCTTCATTATCAATTCCATTTCAAGGTACAAACCCTAGACTCCAATTTCTTTTCCATCGTCTCAATAGACCCATCTCCAAAATCAACATATTCAACCACATCAGTAGCATCAATGCTTCTTTCTTAATTTCTCGACCTCAACTGACCCATCTCTCAATTTATGACCTAAAACAAACCAACTCTTCTTCTCTCTGTCTCGAGCAGAATCTCTACAATTTTCTTCAGCAGCAACTACCTATTCAACCCATCTCAGCTCATCATCTCTCTATGAGCTATTAATATCATCGCTGCTTTTATCCCCTTCCAATTTCTCTCGGTTTCAACAGCATCGGCTGCTGGTTTTGTTTCTCAAGTTTTGTTTCAAGGGAATGAAATGAATGAAGGAATGATTGAGAAAGAGAACTTTCTTCTCGTTTTAGGGTTGGAAATGATTGGGGTGGTTATTGACACCCCAGTACACAGGCTAGGGGATGCACCATTGGATACCCTGTAACAGGTGGCCACCCCTTAACATTTGTTGGCTATTTCTAATACTCCTCTGAGAGATCTGCCTCTTAACTGGTCTCGGTTCCCGAAAGTGTTCGCCTAGGAAATGACAGCTTTGCCATTTTCAGCTCAATTTAAATGACTTCTTCCTAATTTCTTCCGCATGACTCCAAAGTACCTAATAACTCAAAAACAAACGTAAAGTACATAATTTACAAGAAAAATAGCAAAGAAAGCATAAACTCTAGATAGTAAATACGGTGTATTCTACACCTATCACCATTCCCCTCTATGATCCTGAGCTTCCCCTGTTTTATGAAATTCTTTCTCATGCGAAATTTTCGCGAGCTGTGTACCAATTGAGTGGGAATTACATTCGTCTAATGCTCGAGTTTTCCACTCGCGGTGCTAGTAAGGAATCCCTTTACCCCACTGAAGTTAAGAATCCTAAATTTGTTGAAGTTGCAATTATTCCTGCAAAATATACTGTAGAAAGATACTTTGTGAATTATGAAGTAATTCCCATGAAGAGAGACAGTACTTGCTGGGGTGTTCGCTTACACAAGAGAGATAATGTTGATGATAACGAATTACTCATGCAAGACATTGACTGGCATCCTGGCGATAATTCTACCCCGCGTCATTCTAATGATAACAAGTGGTATGGTTTCCCATTAATTCTAGAGGGTCCGTACATTTCTGGTTCTCATGTCTTACCTGCGAATATCGCAGAGTACCGACCCTGGGTATTCAACTGGCCCGATAAGGATGACGAGGTACAGTTCCACCCTTTGCTTGAATAATAATAATTATTTTTCTTGTATTCTTACATATATATTCTTATCAATCATTCCAATATTTTTATGACTGCGAAATTTCCAGATTAAGAGGCTGAAAGCAAACTACAAGAAGTTTGGAAAAACTAGTACTTTATCAGCTCTTAAATCAATCACAGATGAAGTAAGGAATATTCTTTTAAAATTCTTGACAATAGATTGTTGTCTCTATTTATTATCTTTATCTATGCTTGAAGGCTATTGGTGATATAGAGGAACCCTCCAAAGTTGCGAAGAGCAAGGGTAAAGGTAAAGGCAAAGGTGCTCCTCGCAGGGAAAATTCTGCTGCTCCTCTTTTAAAGAAACAAAAAGTTCAATCTCCTTGTCCCTCAATTCCTCAAGATAAAGAAAGTTCCAGTGACAATAATAATGATGATGATGACGATATCTCTTCTGCGAAAGAATCTTCACAACCTGAATCTTCTATGGCTCATTTGTCCAGCATTTTTTCTAATACTATGCAAGTAATTGGTGATACCCCTCTGACTAATGCTTGCAAGTCCATAGTTTTTATCTGTGATGCCCCCATCCCGGAGAACAATGAATCTCTTCGTAGGGTCTCAAGATCTATATCTCCAAATTTCTTGCATTCACTCAATAGCTTGGTAAATTTTCATACTTATACTTTTATTCTTTTATTTTTTCCTTGAATTCATAATTAATTCCTAAAATTCGCTGCATTAGTTCGCAGGCTGGGAAAGCTTCCTTTGTTGTTGTCTCAGATTTGGAGAAAAAGAGTGCGGCTTTCGCAAAGAAGAATCTTAAACTTCTCAACAAAAACTCAGAATTGGAGGCTGAAGTCGCCGGTCTTCGCTAGAAGGATAAGCAAATTGGAATCAGATAATTCTCTTCAGGCGAACAAAATATCTAGTCTTCAAAATACCAACAAGCAACTCTATGGTATGGGATTCTTCTTCTTTTCCCTTTATTTTATTTTCTCAAAATTTTCTCCTTATTGAGTTCACCATTTCGCAAATGTCTATGGCCTTACTGATGAAGCTATTCTTCTTTATACATTTCCCAATATCATGGATGATGATACCCTTCTTGAACATCTAAACACTTCTCTAAACAGTTTTTCAAATGATAAGATTGAATCTCTTCCCATAAATGAACTTAGATCCAAACTTCGCCTTTTAGAAATTGTACATAGATTTGTCTTGGATATGGCTAATAAATTTAGAAAATTCTTTCACAACTCTAAATAAGAGATCCATAAGTTACAAGCTAAATATAATGATCTGATAGATGAGAAAGATCGTATTTCTCTCCAAGGTGCTCAAACATTAGCGAAATTTCAAGAAATTCTTCTTGAGATTCAAATTGAAAGAGATGACCTCAAACATAGAAATTTTGTACTCTGTGAAAGAGAGAATCAAACTCGCTCCCGCCTTCTCATAAATGATGATGATGAATTCGCTTGGGCTGCGAAGGTTCTAGATAATGCCAGGAATAATTTAGGTGTAGATGTTAGTCTTCAAGTCGAGCAAACAGCCTTGATTAGAGATATGATTTCTAGCAGAGAAGGTTATTAACTGTTCCTCCTTGTTTGATTATTTATTTTTCATAACTTTCTATCAAATTGTTGATTTATTGTTATATTTTCACATAAGATGAAGAGAGATATCGCAGTAGAATTGAAGAACTTGAGAATTATAAGGCGAAGATTGCAAAGGATATATCCTCTCGCAATGATAAGTGTTCAAGGTTGAAGGCTCAGATGAAGATCACTATTACAAATTTTGGGAATAATGCAATTTCTTTTCGCAATGACACCATCAAAGGGATTTGTGATGACAAAAAGATTCCTCACTCCAATTATCCTTGTCTCCTAGACAAAGTTCCAGAGAATACTCCTAATTTGGTCATCTCCGATAGTGAAGCTGATGAAGAGACGGAATCTGAAGAAAATGAAGAGGAGAAATATGATGGAGAAGAAAATTCTGATGAAGACCTTGATGATGATAATGAAGAACCAAGCAAAAAATAATTTTCATTTCCTTATGCTTTCTCATTCAGTTTTTGGTAAAACTTGTATATCTGCTCTTGATCTTTCATTCTTATATACTTGTAATCTATCACTGCGAATTTCTCCACTCTTCTATACAAGCTTTATTTCTTTTGTTCTTTCCTCTGTTATTTGTATTCAGATGAATGATTGAGCAAGCTGCCTCTGTTTAATAAAATAGTTTGCAAGAAAATCGCAATTATCTCTGCAGAATCTCGCAGTCACAAATTGTTAGAAAATCACAATTATTTCTGTATAATCTCACAATTATAAATTGTAAAATTGCATTCTTTCTTATATATTGATGTGGTCTTATTTTGCCTTCCTAAGTAAAGGTCTTATTTTTCCATCTTTTTTCTTTTGCGACAAAATCGCAGGACGTCTCTACACTTTCATGTAGAAACCCATTGATCTTTCCTTAACCTTTTGTTCTTTTTTATTTTTGTTGCGATAATATGACAGGCCTAATTGTTCTTGCGAAACTAAAGCCCCATGATATTGTCGTCTTGCGACGAAATCGCAGGATGTCTCTACACTTGCATGTAGTGACCCTTTGATCTCGTCGTATCTTCTCTTTTGTATTATTGCCTCTTCAGGAATATTGCACAAATATGACAAGTCTTAATACTCCCGTGAGTAAAAAGTCTCATGACATTTGCGTCTTAAGACACTTATCAGCTCCCTAATGGAGGGTGCCACCCTTATCTTCCCCCTGGTTGCCCTTTCAAGGAGACGTACATCGGCCATACAAGACTAGCTCCTCCTATACAGTCTTAACAACAACTAGTTGTGTTCGCAGCCTCTTATACCTTTTGCCTATATGGCTTATGGTTACGAGACTGCACCCTAAGTGGGGTTTTCTTTGGGCTGAGTGCATCATATCCAAGACTTGCCAAGAATGGCCAGGGTAGTTTCATCTGTCCTGGGCACTTTTGGCTCAACCGTGTACCTCGGCGCCTTGGTCATACTTTGCACCCCTTAGGAGAGTCCTTCTTACCTTAGTCGCCCAACTCAAGTCATATGCTTAAGTTGATAATCCAAGGTGCCTCTCCTGGATGGGCTTTCATTGACCCCAAATCTCCATGACTCAGGTTCCAGCAGCGGTGTGACCTTATCGCTGAGTCATGTAACAGATACCCCCTTTTATGACGTACTTTAGGTATTACAATTTCCTCTTGCGAAATTTTATTCGCAAACTAGGGTGTATGCCATAAAGGTTCGTCCCATTCTGGATCTTAAATGATCGTTTCTTGCGAAATTTTCGCATATTGTCCAGATTATTCTTTTGCATTTCATTTTTGTTGTAATTTCTCAATCTTATTTTTATCATTAAGCAAAATATATTTTTGAAAATTTTGAAGTTTTTACAACAAATCAATTATACACCTTTTTTGTTTTTCTCAATATTTCTCTCACTTCTCAATTTGAACTTTTTACCTTTGCTGTTTTCTGCCTATGTTCTTTGGTTGTTTTTCGCTATAGTATTTTATTCTGCGACATATTCATCATTTGTTAATTTCAGCCAGCTTTGATTTCGCAGCATTCCTTCTTTCCTTTGTTCTACTTAATCGACCATCAATCTCTCACTTCTTTGTCTTTCTTTGATGTTATACTTCCAATTCCCCTTCTTTGCAGCTCTTTCTTCGCAAGATTCCATATCAATTTCATAACACTTATTTCCTTCAACCCAATCTCCCTTTATTACTCCAATGCCACTAGGATGTGGAAACTTAATGCACTGGTGGAAAGTTGACGCCACACCTAAAATCCCATGTAGCCAAGGTAGACCAATTAAGGCATTGTAGGGCGACTCCACGTCGATAATACAGAATAGAATTTTGGAAGATATCCCCTTTTGATGAAATTCGCATCGTGACCTCCCCTTTAGGTTAGTTGGCAGTGCCATTAAAACCATAAATTTTATAGGTTGAAGGTATTAGATCCTCATCTCTGCCTCCCATTGTCTTGTAAGTATGATAAAACAGGATATCTACAGAACTCCATGTATCAATTAAAACTCTATTAATTGCCCATGAATCTTCGGTCTCATCATCTTCTTTTTGTTTTGGGTTTATCTCTAGTTTCACCACCAATGGATTGTCATGCATTTCGACAGGTTCAGGTACCTCTTCTGTAGTGAAAGTAATAGTCTGCTTTTGCCACTCTTCTAATAGCGAAGCTTTCGCAATATTCATTATTTCTCTCCCATCAGCATCTCTTGCGAAAACTCTGCTTAATACATTGTCATGGAAATCTTCGATTGTTTTGTATGAATGTACAATAGAGTTACAAAACAAATTTTCTGCATTCCCCCCAACTTCTATGACAAATGTTTCTCCTCCTTTTGGCGCATTAACTCTGCGAATTTTCGGTGGTGATGGCAAGAGTTGAGATTGAGGGTTCCCTATTAGAAAATGATTTAGATTTCCCTGGTCTATCATTCTGAGAATGATTCTCTTTATGTTTCTGCAGTTATTTGTAGAATGTCCATGAAAGTGATGATAAGAGCAAAATTCTTGGCTCATGTTACTTGAAAGCGGTTCTTTTCCCATGTTCCAAGGTGTTGGTATATTCTCCATTAAAATTATTGCTTCCCAAATTTTTTTTCCACGATAGTATTCAAAGGAGACATCTTGATCTCCTCCCATGCCATTCTTTGACTTCCTGATCCTCTCTGATAGTTTTGTCTTTGTCTTCCATAGGTTTCTTGTGGCTGATCAAGTCTTTGAATTTTATTGTTCCCTCCTCGACTATAAAAATTTCTTTCTATTTCAAATTCTTCTTGATCCCTGCTTCCCATAGCTACCGACTTCTGTTGATTATCATTCTTATTTTCTTGTTGGACCTGCGAAGTGCTCACAACTGTGTTTATCAATTTTGGTAGCAAACTCGCATTCGCTGCTGAAGAGCTTGTATTCGTAATAGGATATGATTCCATTTCATTCTGTTTTTCTTCAAGAGCAATGTACTCCTCATGTAGCACCCGTAATTCAGTCATTGTGATTGTATTCTTGATTCTAAAAATTTGAAGGTATAGCAGATTGGTTGTGAACATTGCATTGATGAAGGATAGAATGAGATATCTTTCATCCACACATCCAGCCATCCCACTGCACATTGTCTTCCATCTTATGGTTAGATGCTTTAAACTTTCTCCGATTCTCTGTTTTAGTCCAAATACATCTTCTATTCCTGGTCGCGAGGAATTGTTAGTTATATATGCCCCTAAGAATGTAGTCTGTAAATGGTTGAAAGATGTTATTGTATTCCTGGGTAGACCCTCGAACCATTTTAGCGCCTCTCCTGTTACACTTGATGCAAAATACTTGCACAACACAGCATCATGATTCTCCCATTGTAACATATACCTCACATAAGCTTTAGTGTGTTGAATCGCACAAGTTGTCCTATCAAAGATGCTAGTTAACGCAGGCAAACTGTATTTTGGCGGTATTCCTCCTAATTGTACTTCTTGTGAGAACGGAGTTTTCACAACTTCTTTTATAGCTTCATCCAATTGTCTCATACCTCCTTCCCTCCTATTATTTAGCATCCCTCTCATTTCTGCCAGTTCTCTTAAGATTTGTTCATTTACCCCTGACACTGTTTCCATTGGTCTCTTCAATTCTACTTCTCTTCTCCTGCGTTCTTGCCTGTCTTGTGCTGCGAGAGTTTGATTTCCTTCCCCATTATTTTCTTCTTGTCCTTCTCTGCGATCTTCTCTTTCATTTCTTTTATGAATTCGCACACCATTATATCTCTCATTTTCTCCTCTGCAATTTTGCTCACTACTTATCAATTCTCTTGGTTGCCTTTCGATTCTCCTTTGTATTCTATCATATTCTTCATTGATATTACCATTTGTTGCGGTTTTGCTCGCGTCTTCTTTCTCTATTATCATGGTTGTTCTGACGTATTGCTTTTTGGAATTCTCTTTCCTCCACTTCTGCTCTCAATCTCTCTCTCTCACAGGCTAAACGTTCGTGTTCAGCATAATGTCTCTCAATTTCTTCTTCAATTACTTTCTCATTTCTGCGATTTTATCTCCCATGTAATATTCTTCTTCCTTCTTCTTGGTTTTCTTCATCACCTTGGTTATTTCGTTCCTGACGTTGCCTGTTTTGTGGAATTTCGCCATGTGGAATGTATCGATCTTCAATCATTTTTCTATTTCCGCGACGTTCTTCATCTAGATTTTGCACCTCCTGCCGAATATTTCCATCAACATTTTCTACAAGTGAGTTTCGTATTTCCTCCCTTCTGATTGATCTTGAACTTGATCTTGTAGTGCTATTTGACCTTCTATTTTGTAATCTCATATTCTCCATTCTCAATTCATGATTCTGTCTTGTCAAATTAGCACGTTCTTCTGCCTCTACTCTCCTTTCTTCATGTATTCTTTGTCTCAATTCCTCTAATGCTTCAATTATTTCATCTCCATGAATTATTCCTCCAATTGCTTCTTCAGCTCTCTTTTCTACGAGAATACTGTTGCCTCTTTCATTTCTTAAATGTTACTCCTTTTCCGCTTCACCTGATGAATCTGACTGCCATGTGTGTATACTTACTCTATCATAATCCATGGTTCTATTTTGCGTTAGTGTATGCTGAATTGGTTGTTGAATTTGATTTTCTCCATCATCTCTTGTATTCATTCTTGACGGTTCTCCAGTTTCGTTTCTTCTTTCTCCAGCAAGTCTCTTAATCCTTCTCACAGTAGTTGGTTGTCTTGAAGCATTTCTTCTTCTAGTCATCTCTTCAATCTCAATAAATTGTTGAAAATTATATGAAATCCATCACAAACTGCTCCAAGTTCTTTCGAATCACAATATTAATTTTCACACTATCAACAAGGATAAGTCCCTATTACTAGCGCCAATATGTAGTAGCAGGAAATCCCACACTACACCCCTCACAAGAATTCATCATAATCAACACATCTTTAAAAGATTAAGAACAACACTTTTAATAATTGATTCACAGAAAGGTTACAAGAAATGGAATAAAACAAGAATACAATCGTTCTTTTTAATTTTATCTCTCCTAATGACTTGATCAACACTCGAAAAAAGATCTCTCCCCTCCTTACGCCTATTCAACTATTTATATAGGAATTTACATAGTGGATGACAACTAAGCTATCCTTTAATTTCGGATCTGACTTGCGATATTCTCGCAAGCTTGTTAATGATACTTCCTCGCAAACCTCTATCGTTCGCAAGATTATCACACTTTCTTCATGTTTATACTACTGTCATATATTACATCACTTTCTTAACCATTCTGCGACATTTGTAATGAGTTGTTAAAATTTCGCAAGAGTGTTGTTGTTAGCTTCGCAAGACTGTTGCTCCTGCGATATTCTGATCCTACAATATTCTTAGTCTATCTAGTAAAACGACTTTTGTCTCAAGATAGGAGATAGAGTAAATATACTTTTGAGTGATAGATAAGTTCAAGTCTCCATATACCTTTTAGTCGATGAAGATCCACTGGTTCTTTGAGTAGTCCTTCGTCTTGTATGATGATCTCCATGGAGTTCTTGATCTCAACTACACTTTCTATCCTAGTCCGAGACCTTAGCTATAGTAGACTAGAAATCAAGACTTTATAGTTTTGATCACTAAGATTGACACACATGCTTGAGATAGCAACGCATGTGAGTTTGACCGAGCAGTGCTCTAACAATCTCCCCCTTTGTCAATTTTAGTGGCAAAACTATTAATACATATGGAATACAAAAAATATATAAATAAACTTTGTAGCTCATATTTCACATGTCTAATCTTCAACAATACTCGAAATCTTCGTCACTTCCAAGTAGTCCAATGATCCCAAAGGTTGTAAGTTTAGCATCATCGTTGTTGAAAATCTGTAGCTATAACAATGAGAAAAGCATCGATTCTCAATCATTATTATACAGTGTCATAGTATTATTACACAGCGTCAAAGTCCAATTGCATCACAACTTCAACAACAATACTATGGTGATACTTCACTCCCCCTTAGTCAATACTCCATCTCACATGGAAACCACTCCCCCTTACATAATGATCCGAAAACCATATGTATTTGTAGTATGAACTACAATGAATTCTCCCCCTTTTTGTCAATGAAATTGGCAAAGGTACAAGAACGGGATCCTAATGAAATTTCCGTAAGAGACATTTCATGACCAAAGGTAAGTGTTCTATCATATTGTTTAGATGCAATCATAAAGCCGAGGCTAAATGCATTCATCAAGGAGTTTATAAAGATACAAGATAACCCTTAAAAATTCCACAACCGCACTCCCCACAAAGATTTGGAAATTAAGCGCAAGTTCAAAAGAACCCTCCCCCATAAGATGTCATTCCCAAGGGAACAACAAAAGCGACCTTATTTTCAAGAGAAAAAAAGGATTTCTTTAGACTCAAAAAATTACATACAAGTATGAATTTGAAATCCATATTAACCAAAGCGAACCAAGATTAATTTGACTAAATATGCTCAACACAAGTAAACTTTTGGAGACTTAATACATCGATTAGATTATTCACAAGAGAACCCATAAATACTCTAACCGGATTGCACAATTAAACTAATCACAAAGTAATCAATTCAATTGTCCACACTCGACATGAGAAAAAACTATGAAGTGCTAAATAAATAATCACACTAGATGATTGATTTAGTTCATTTGGTTTCAACATAAGAGATTATGGAACCCCGACTAAGTTATCATATAAAATGACAACCTTAACCGTCCATGTACTCAACATGAGAGAACTCACGGAATACAAACTAAATAACCACACAAGTTGATTAATTTAGTTCTTAATGCTCAACATATTGCATCTTTATGGAACAACCAACCATGCCAATAAGAAATCGACTTAGTCGTATAGTGCTCAACATAAGATACAAGATGGAACCTTCACGGTAATACATAATAATATGAAACAATTAAGCTCTAAACCGTGGATTACAAAACAAGGACCTATTCTATTTTTTCATCACAAAGTGACATAATAAACTTTATCTTTGATTCACAAAAGATTTTAACCTATCTTACATCAAAGATTGACAATATAGGCTTAACTTTTGTATTTTGCCAAAAGTCCATTCATTCCTCTATCAATATTTGCATACCAATACGTGAACGACTTTACTTTTGAAAAAATATGGGGCAATCAAGTTCACGGACGTAAACACACATATCCCATCAAAATATTGCAATATATAAAACCATAGAGATTAATACTGCAACCATCATCTTCCAAACAAGTTTAGAATTCAAACCAATAAATCTAAAAACAAGAAGATGAATTCATTGGATATAGCTATGTGTAATCACAATCATGACTATTCCAAAACACTAGTTATTCTTCTAAATAAAACAGAAAACATAAAAGATTTACTAGACAAAATAGGCTCATTATTCATCATCTTCATCGGAGATACTCCATGATGCTCGAATTGAGTCCAACTCTCCCTTGAGCTCGGGAAACTTGTTTGCAACAACCGAAAATTGTTCTTGAACGTACTTCACCCTTGAATTCACCTTATATACTCCCTTGTGAATTTTTTTAAGTAGACTCAAGGCGGTAGGGTCAAAATTATTAATAGAAGCATCCCTTTGTCTTTTGCATACATTTTCCCTTATGCGCCTGAAGGTACAGGGACGAACCGGTTTGGGAAACCCAAGAGAGTTGCCAATTAAATCAACACCATGATTATGGCAAATTTGACTAATCAAACAAGGATAGCCTAACATATTGATGAGAGAAGTCATTGGAACCATTTGATAAATCATGAAACCACATATATCAAGACTTTGAACACCGGATATAAGGAAATAGACTAATTCTGCAAACTCATGACTCCACCAAGAGTTTTCAATTGTGGAGGGACAAAGATTGGGAATACCCAATTTTCCAAATGCCATCATCGCAATACTAAGATCACTAGTAGGAAACATTCCTTGATTCCACACAACCTTCTTCCCACAGAGCCCAATAGAGATATCATCACATGATGGACGTTCTTTACATGGTCTAGGGAGATGCACGTTCCCCAACGGAATGTTGGTAATCTTTGAAATTAATTCTCTATCAACAAGAACCCTTTTTCTATTTATCATGGATTTGAATTCCATCTTATCAAGATCAACATCATGAATGTTGGCATAGAAAATTCTTGTGAGATAATCAAACCCTTGACCAAGACCATCAAAGATATTTCCAAGATTGAATTTTTGCAGCAAGTTAAATCTTCATCATGTCCACTTGAAATATCCAATTTATTTTCAACAAAAAAACCTGTAGATGAAATCTTCTCAAAAATTCTAGCACAAGAATCATTCAAAAATCTAATCCTAAGGGAATTTTGGTCACAAGGAGAATCCTTACTAGAAGAATTTGGATTTTTGAAATTCCTACTTGAGCCCTTAGAATTCATCATGAGGTCAAAGAAATTGAGAGGAACAAGAAGAAATTTCTTACTTGGAGTGAACTTATTTTCTCTTGAGCCCTTAGAATTCATCATGAATTTCTCTTATTTTCTCCAAAGAGTCTTCAATGGAGGCTTCTCACAAAACCCTAGAAGTTCACGTATGCGGACGAGAAGGAGGTAGATGAGTGTGCGAACTCCTTACTTAAAAATACCAAGAATGGGCTTGGACTCGTTCGCGAAATTCAACTCACAAGGAACACGATAAGGTTTTGTTAAACATTTGCATATCAAGGATTATGTATTTCACAACATAAAGGATGCACTTAATTTTTTTTAATTTAAAGCCTATAAACGATTCAACCATTTCTTGCCCCACTTCAAGATATATACATATAGGTTCGTGCCAATCTTGTTACCAAGAGGCATAATGTGCAGAGAAATTCTCATGCAACATTTTTGGTTGATCAGTGTAAACAATCCCTGAAATGGAATCACCATAATGATGATATTCAGGGGAGTCTGTGCTTCTATTCCTTTGCTTGATATGCCTAGAAGGAGGTCTCATCCGTTTTCCGGGTTGTACAATATTATTCAAAGGTCTAATATGTACAGTGTCCTTTTTGGAGTGATTCTTAGACTTAACAAAATTAAGTTTCTCTAAGGATCTGAAAACATCTTCGAATGCTCTGAATAAATCTTTATCAGATGATCTATTATGATAGTATTCCTCATAGAGATCAGTAGTTAATCTTGTGAGGTTCCATATCATTTAGCGCCATGAACGTTTCTTTGATCTCCTCTCCTTTTTATTTTTTTTATTTAGAATGACACATACCATCCAACACTCCCTTCTCAAATGAAATGGAATTATCATGAGACACAAGAGGTTTTGACAATAAAAGGTCTTGATCAATCTTTAAGAAATTCTGGCGTGTGTTACAGATGCCAAGAGCAAGTTTTCCAAAGAAATTTCCCATGGGGAAATTGAAAAAACGGGGGTCTAACAACACCACCCAATATTTCAATTAACAATCTATATGGATAACTACGAGTTGTTTTCTAGAGAATCAACTAGACAGTTAGACTCAATCAGTAAAAAATACTCAAGGAGTTATTATCTCAATCTCTCGATTTGATTTACTCAAGCAAATATAATTCGCGAGTCTAATCAAAGAGAGATAACTTGGATGGTACCAAAGACCAATATCCAAGTGTCAATCAATTTAAATCAACAACCAAAATGGTCAGATACTCTAATTGATTGAACACCGCACAACTTGTATTATTTCAATTATATAAAAATATAATGCGGAAAATAAATAACACAGACACCAGAAATTTTGTTAACGAGGAAACCGCAAATGCAGAAAAACCCCGGGACCTAGTCCAGATTAAGCATATACTGTATTAAGCCGCTACAGACACTAGCCTACTCCAAATTAACTTCGGTTTGGACTGTAGTTGAACCCCAACCAATTTCACAATGATCCAAGGTACAATTATGCTCCTACGCCTATGATACCACCAGGATACTGCACACTTGATTCCCTTAGCTGATCTCATCCATAACCAAGAGTTGCTACGACCCAAAGTCGAAGACTTTAATAAACAAATCTGTCTCACACAGAAAAGTCTATAGGTAATAGATAAATTTGTCTCCTACGAATAAACCTACAAGTTTTGTTCCGTCTTTTGATAAATCTTAGTTTCATCAGGAACCAATCGATAAAACCATACTTATATTCCCGAAGAACAGCTTAGTTTCATCAATCACCTCACAATAAACTTAATCGACGCAGCGAAGAAGATTATTGAGGAATCACAAACAATGATACAAAGATGTTTGTGACTACTTTTCTCTTGCTTATCGGAGATAGAAATCTTAAGCCAATTATTAAAATTGTACTCGTATGATAGAAATAGTAAGATCAGATCACACAACTACATGAAAAGTAGTATCGGTCTGGCTTCATAATCCCAATGAAGTCTTTAAGTCGTTAACCTAGTTTTAGAAGAAGAAAACCAAAGGTTAAAGGAGAATCGACTCTATCTTTAGAAAACTAGTATCACACAGAATGTGTGGGGATTAGGTTTCCCATTTTCTAGAGTTCTCCCTTATATATTCTTTCAAATCAGGGTTTGCAATCAATGTTATCTTACTAACAAAGCATTCAATATTCACCGTTAGATGAAAACCTGATTAGATACAAGCTAATATCTCTCAACCATTAGATCAAAAACTTAGCTTGCCACACATACATGTACTTGACGTTTTGTGTTTGTGTAACCGTACCCAAACGTGTACAAAGGTTGGTTCAATAATAGTCAACCAAATGGTTAGCCAAATGATAACTTTCATATCAACCATATTCTTCTTCACCATAACTAGTTCAAATGACTCAAATGAACTAGTTAGAGAGTTATTCAATTGCTATGAGATCTCATGTACTACACAAGACACAATTGAATCAAAAACGATGTGATTCACTCGAATAATTTCATGAACTATAAAGCCACGGTTTGCAAAAGCATTCCTTAGTAATTTAAGATAAGTTCACGAACAACGTTTTCAGACATAACCTCTTGAGTTTGCGGACTGAGTTCGCGGACTCAAGTTAACCGGTTGAAGTTAATAAACTCCTGCAGAATTTCTCGGGTCGAGAACTTCCGTCAGTTCGCGGACTGGGTTCACGGACTGCACCTGAGCTTCAACTTCAGCAAATATTTTAGGGTTCGAGAACTTACGTCAGTTCGCGGACTGGGTTCGCGGACTGAGTTGACTGCTCACGTTCCGGTTCCACTTGATTAACAAAGTTCACAAACTTCGGTTCAAGTGCTAAGGACTTATACATATATGTGTTTCCACAACAATATTTATATCCCACAATGGTTATATAGTCTAAACTCTCATTTCAATTATTGAAACATTCTCAGAGGGCGTTATATAGTTGTTATTCACAAACTATTTTTCGTCAGAGCGATTTTCAAAGTGATTGAAACATAACATGACTTTCATTACTAGGAAAAGATGAACTTGGCTAAAGCGAAAGCTTTACCAACACCCATTTTGAGAAATAGATAAGCAAGATATACTCAGCTCGAAATGTCACATGTGCATATTCTTAGTCTATAGAGTAAAATGACTTTTGTCTCAAGATAGGAGATAGAGTAGATAGACTTTTGAGTGATAGATAAGTTCAAGTCTCCACATACCTTTTAGTCGATGAAGATCCACTGGTTCCTTGAGTAGTCCTTCGTCTTGTATGATGATCGCCATGGAGTTCTTGATCTCAACTACACTTTTTATCCTAGTCCGAGACCTTAGCTATAGTAGACTATAAATTAAGACTTTATAGTTTTGATCACTAAGATTGACAAAAATGCTTGAGATAACAACGCATGCGAGTTTGACCGGGTAGTGCTCTAACAGATTGATTAATTGAGTAAGATCGACATCAATACGATTCCTTGTGATTAAAGGTATTGATTGGCTTAATCTTAACGATTACCTTTGGGTGATTGAATATAAGATAGATCTTGGAACCTGACAAAGGAGTTTATGTTAATATAAACAAGGGAACCTTTGCGCAACTCATATCACTTGGTTGAAGAGAGTTGATACCTGATAAGAACGTATGTGCACCATTTTATACCCATATTTATATTAGCTAAGTCTCAATTTTATCACTAATAATCTTGTTTGTAGGTGTTTTTGTAAAATAAGCTCTTATGGAGAAAGTTGCTCGGAAAGTGGTTTTTATACCCCGGAGGACACGTGTTATTCGGACTCTCAATGTCGGTTAAGGGACACCTCAATTACTAAGGGGCGTCCAGTTGCTAAGGGGCACCTTCTTTGTTATTTGGAACCTGTGGTTATTTGCACCCAAGAAATTACGGTTTACACCCAAATTGCTAAAGGGACACCGGTATAGGATTAAGGGGACTTTATCTTCTTCGTTTGAATTTCAAATTTTGGCGGGAAAATGGGTGCAGAATTAGGGTTGAAGATTTGGAGGTGTTTGAATGAGATTAAAGCGCTAAGATTAAATGGGTTTGTTTCTAGGACCTAAACAGGTCTGGTATGGGTCATCGTTTCGTTCAAATTTGGCTAGATAATTGGGAATTCAAGGAAACAACAAGAACAGTTTTGGCGCGAAATTTGGTTCATTGGAAAACAGAATTTAGGGTTCATGTTTTGGAGGAGATTTAAGTAGATTCAATGGCTGAAACTTCTTGGGTGAGTCTGTAAGGCGTAACAGGGATGGTATGGGCTTTGAAATCAACTAAAATTGGATGGATAATCCATTCGAAGCAAGACAAGGAGTATGATATTCACGGGATATTTGGTCGGATTTCTACATTGAATTTCAACAAGATTTGGTCGGATTTGTTGCCTGTTTCATATTGATACCAACTTATTACAACTAAACAGGGTTGGTAAGCTCTTTCTTTTCGAGGAAGGAAGAGAGTTAGAAGAGTTTTCATAAAACAGGACACTTGGTTACGTGAGGAGAAATACGCGCGATTTTCTGTTGATAGCGTGAGTTGCTGAGAAGTTTGACGCTGTCTAAATTGGGTACAACACGTGTTTGGAAAGTTTTGGAAAATCTTGAGCAAATCATAACACACGTAAATATAAAAATAAAGAAAGAATACTCGGGATTCTGTTGGACTTAATTATGGTAGTTACGAGATGTTTAGGGGAATATTTTATCCCTGAAGATTCACTTCTATCAATTACAGAGAATATTTGGCTGGAAAATGGAATGATGCGGGAGAAGAAAGAGAAAATATTCCCGAGAATAATATCTTTAACTGTGAATACTTTGAATATTTTTGATCTTTTATCACGAGAGGTTTGGGTGCTGTTGTGTATAAAAAGTGAGTAGAGGAGTCAGAGAAGTATATCGAGAGTTGGGGAAGGTCAGAGAGACGAGAGAATCAAGTTGCAGAAATTTCTGTTGCTGCTGTTGTTCCAAGAACATGAAGAACATAAGGCTATGAAAGCTTGTCGTTAATAAACCGTGGTTTATTCCCGGTTTTTCAACAGGCTTTCCAGCGACAGTTGAACAGTGACTACATCACTTTTTATGTATCGTATAATGTAACAGTGGATTGCAACACTTCTCAACTGTTGTAAATTCATGTTTCATTTGATTTTTCTCTTTTACATCATTTGTAAGAACTTTTTAGCGATGAATTCATATTTTGAGCATGTTTCCAACATAATGAGCTAAACCCCCCACACTGGGTCGATGGAGGAAGCCGAACTTTAGACATGGGTTAATTTATTTATTTTTCTATATGACTTTTGCACTTAATTTAATTGATTTATGATTCGATAAAATTAGTTGTGATTCAATTAGATAGGTTATGCTTTGTTTAGATAATCTATGCTTAGGGGATACAATTAATGTTTTGGGAATCTACTTTGGCAAAATAAGAGTCCGTGTTTTTATTCCTTGAGCTATAATTGGTGAAGAATAAATAATTGAATTTATTGATATGAATTCGGTGAAATTCTAAGCCCAGTGAATCTCTCTTCTATTTATTATTTTATTTAAACCTTTTAATTTAATCTTAACAACATCTGAGAGAACGAATCTTAATTACTACTACGAAAACTCAGAAAAACCTTAAATCATTTTGGCGTCGTTGCGACGCGGATTTGTTTTTAGATTAATTTTTAGGTTTATTTTTATTTTGTACATTATTTTCATTTTATTTTAGAATATTCTTTTTTTCCTTTTTATGCGTTTCTTTTTCTATTTCTTTTCAGGATGATGACTTCTTCTGAGGAGATGTCACCTACGATGACGCTGGCGGAATATATGCGTAAAAATTCAAATTATCAAGAAACCTCATCTGAGATGATGCTTGCTGAATATAGGCGTAGGCAATGGTATGGAGTTTCTGCTCCACATGAGGTAAGTGACAAATCACATCAAACTATATATGAGAAGTATTACAAACACACACCACCTAGTTTGGAACAAAGATTGAGAATTCTAGAATGCCAAAGATTATTTAATGATGAGGATGATGATGATCAGTCTTGTAGTGACTCACTGTTCCAAACAGAATATATTGATGACCCTGTGGATAATTATGTGGATGATTCGCCTAATTACATAGATGAATCTACCTCACAAGATTATTCACCCGACTTAGAGGTTATTTCTAGACCCATAAACTTCCAAAAGTTGCCTAATTTAGGTTAGAATTGTGTGCTTCTAAAGTGTTGTTGGATTACTTTGCATCTAAGTACCCAGAGGACTTGCCTATTCCTGATATCGTGCATGAATCAAGTGATATTTCCCCAGTATCAATAGAATCCCCATACTTTGTTCTTTACGCACTTCCATGTGCAGTAAAAACTTGGTTTAGGGGTAAATCTTATTTTCTGACAGTTTCAGTGTCCCCATTTTTTCATAAAATAATTGTGAAGTTGTCGTTTGTAAATATTGTATTTTGGGCCGATCCCCAAGTTTTCAGGTTATTAGTTTATGGGGATCTGTTTTTGTACATTCCAGTAGGTATAATTATTTATTTATTTATTTTTATTTTTGTTTATTTTTATTTTCATTTTTATTTCCCATCTTAATTTTTACGTTGGATGACTCAATTACATTGAGGACAATGTAATGTTTAAGTGTGGGGGAGTGGGTATTAAATTTTTTCTTTTAATTGTTTCAGGAATTTTCTTGCGTATTGTGACCAGCTCTTGAGCGGGTCTAAAAAAATATACAAATATTATGACCAGTTGTGTAGCGGGTCTAAAAAAAAAAAATTGCAATTGCAATTGTATTTTATGACCAGCCGTGTAGCGGGTCTTTTCTTTTTCTCTTGCATGTTATGACCAGATGTGTAGCGGGTCTTAAAATAAAAAAAAATAAAAAAATTGCATATGCATTTTATGACCATGTGTGTAGCGGGTCATTTCTTGCATGTTATGACCAGCTGTGTAGCGGGTCTAAAAAAAAAAAAAAATTTTTTGTGTCTTGTGTATCTGGAAATTGTCATGACCAGCTGTGTAGCGGGTCAATTTTCTTGTTTTGCTCGGGGCTAGAAAAATATAAGTGTGGGGGTGTTGATAAGCACGTAAGTGCACCATTAATCTAGAAAAATAGACAACAATTTTTGATTGCTTTCATTGATTGTATAAGTCTATTGAATAAAACTATTATGAATAAAGTTATTTGATTTATAATTTTCCTGTGATAGTTTTTGATTTACATAGCCGGTACTTTAATCTTTATTCATTTGTTATGTATGTGTATGAGATGTTTGATTTCGGTTTTATTACCTTGATATTCGATCTCATAATATGTTATGTGCCCTTATGCTTTGGGTGACTTTTTGATTTAGAAGGATTAAGTTCTATCCAATGTTGGTAGGATTTATCAAAGGATCATGAGGGGTTCTTGTAGGAAAAATATGTGAAAAAGTCACAATATGTTGAATCGATTTTGGTTTAGCATAAAAGCATATGTGTTTCACGGTTTTCAACTTTTGCTTGCAATTGTTATAACCGATTTTCAACCTTTCTCCGGTAAAGGTTGGTTGTTGTTATTCTTTTGTTTTTGGCATAAAAATGACAACATAATGGTATTTCAATATCAATTCTCCCGGAAGAAGAAAGCGATGCAATCATATTTGGAGAAGTTGGATACGAAGCTGAGGTAACAATCTTGTTAGGTAATTATTTTCCTGTTTTAAGAAAAGCCTATTTTTATTTGATATATGTATATATATATATATATTTTTTTTTTCTTAAACGAAATAGTTGGTACAATATATGTGTTTATTCCATTATGCATGTGTGGATGTTTGTGTGATTCAATTGTTTCCGGTTAAGTAAAACTTTTGTTATCTTGTTTGTTGTGTGATGTCAATAGTTTAGGCTTATAAAATTTGGTGCAATTGCGGTGCTTTAATGTTTATGTTAATTTAATTACTTTCAGTTAAGTAAAACAATTGTTATTTTTCTTTATTGTGTAGTATCAATTGTTTAAGCTTACAAAATTTCGGTGCAATAGTGAAACTTTGATTTATGTGTGTTGTTTCAATTGCATCCGGTTGAGGTGAATAATTATGCAAGTTGATTTATTAGTTTGTATGAATTATTTATGGCTTAACGAATGAATGTGTTGACGGACGAGTTGTTTAGTCCAATTCGATTCCGGATAAGCTAAACTAAGTTAATTCTGATCTTAGTTAGACTTATCAAAGTGGAGGTTTCAGTTATTCAAGTCTAGCCGAAAGCCTAAACAAGTAAATGCTAGTTAACTAACCTAGTATTTTTCTTGTTTGAAATCTAAAGTTCTAAGTTATATGGATAATTAGAACCTGATGAGAAAAATGGAGTTTATCTTTGTTTTGGTCTTATCGAATGAAGCGGTTGTATTTATACATTTCTTTAAACATAGAAATTGACCATAGAGGAAATAAATTTAAACATTTCTTTCATAATTCCAAAGAGGAAATCAATAATTTACGGGCCAAGTACAACGATCTCATAGATGAAAAAGATCGTATTGCTCTCCAATGTGCTCAAACTTTAGCAAAATTTCATGAAACTCTTCTTGAGGTTCAAATTGAACGAGATGAAGCTATTCGCCAAAATGTTATATTTAGCGAAAGAGAGAGTCAAGTCCGCTCACGTCTTCTAATACATAGTGATGATGAATTTGCTTGGGCTGCGAAAGTTCTAGATAACGCCAGAAATAATTTAGGTGTAGATGTTAGTCTTCAAGCTGAGCAAACGGCCTTGATTAGAGATATGATTTCTAACAGAGAAGGTTGTTAACTATTCTTCCTTATTAAACTATTTTTTTTTCATAAACTACCATCAGATTGTTGATTTATTGTTATATTTTCGCAGAAGCTGAAGATAGATATCGCAAGAGAATTGAAGAGCTTGAGAATGAGAAAGCGAAGCTTACTAAGGATCTTTCTTCTCGCAATGAGAATTGTTCTAGGCTGAAGAACCAACTAAAGATCACTATTGCAAACTTCAAGAATGATGCTATTCTTTTCCGCAACGAAACCATTAAAGCAATTTGTGATGATAGTGGCATTCCTCATTCTATGTATCCTTGCCTCTCAGACAAAGTTTCAGAGAATGTTCCTGACCTAGTTATCTCTGATAGTGGTGCTGATGAAGAAATAGAGTCTGACGAAGATGAAGAAGATAAATCTGATGAAGATAAAGGAGAAAACTTTGGTGAAGAATCTGATGATGATAATGAAGAATCAAGCAAGAAGTTGCTTTTGCTTCCTTGTTCAACTTTTTGTGAAACTTGTATACTTGCACTTTGATCTTCTATTCTTGTACATTTGTAGTTTATCACTACGAATTTCTCCAATCTTCAATACAAGTTCTATTTCTTTTGCTTCTTTCTGAAAGTGTTAGAAAAACTATTCTCTTTTGCAATATGATTAATCAATATACAATTAATTTTTCATCTTATGTGTAAATTTCTCATGTGGAGACAAATAACATCTCCTCATTCTATGCATTCCCCTACTTGCCTCTGTTATTTGTATTCAGATGAGAAATTGAGTAAGTTACCTTTGTTCAGTAAGATTATTGCGACAATCTCCCTATTATTTCTGCGTAATCTCGCAATCACATATTTTAAGATTGCATTCTTGCTTGTTTTCTGCTGTGGTCTTATTTTTCCTTCCTAAGTAAAGGTCTTATTTTTCCACCTTTTTTCATTGCGACAAAATCACAGGACGTCTCTGCACTTTCATGCAGAAACCCATTGATCCCGTATTATCTTCTCTTTTGTATTATTGCCTCTTCAGGATTGTTGCACAAATATTACAAGCCTTGATACTCCCGTGAGTAAAAATTCTCATGACATTTGCGTCTTAAGACACTTATCATCTCCCTAATGGAGGGTGCCACCCTTATCTTCCCCCTGGTTTCCCCTTCAATGAGACATACTTCTGCCATACAAGACTAGCTCTTCCCATCCGATCTTGACAACAACCAGTTGTTTTCGCAACCTCTTATCCCTTTGGCCTATATGGCTTATGGTTACGAGACTGTACCCTAAGTGGGGTTTTATTCGGGCCGAGTTCGTCATAGTCAAGACTTGCCAAGAATGGCCAGGGTAGTTTCATATGCCCCAGGCACTCTTGGCTCAACCGTGTACCTCGGCGCCTTGATCATACTCTACACTCCTTATGAGAGTCCTTATTACCTTAGTCTCCCAACTTAAGTCATATGCTCAAGTTGAGAATCCAAGGTGCCTCTCCTGGATGGGATTTCACTGACCCCAAATCTCCATGACTCAGGTTCCAGCAGCGGTATAACCTTATTACTGAGCCATACAATAGATACCCCATTCTATGACGTATTTTAGGTCTTACATTTGCCTCTTGCGGAAAAAAATTCGCGAACTAGGGTGTACGCCGTAAAGGTTCGTCCCATTCTAAGAATTATTCTATTTTTCCTTTTGCATTTCAGCTCTATTGTAATTTCTTAATCTCATTTTTGTCATTAAGTAAAATATATTTTTGAAATTGTTCGCAACAAATCAATCATACATCTCTTTTTCTTTTCTCAATATGTCTTTTATTTCACAGTTTAAGTTTTTTTACCTTTACTGCTCTCTGTCTCTGTAATTTTGTTGTTTTTCGCTACGATCTTTCCTTCTGCGACATTGTCCCCAATTGTCATTTTCTGCAAACATTGACTTCGCAGCATTCCTTTTTCTTTCTGTTCTATTACATCAATCATCAACCTCTCACTTTTTTGTCTTTGTTTGATGTTATACTTCCAATTTTCCTTTTTGGCAGCTCTATCTTCGCAGGACTCTACATCGATTTCATAACACTTCTTTCCTTTAACCCAGTCTCCATTTATGACTCCAACTCCACTAGGATGAGGGAACTTGATGCATTGATGAAATGTCAATGCTACACCTAGAATCCCATGCAACCAAGGTCTCCCAATCAAAGCATTATAAGGTGACTCCACATCAACAACGCAGAATATAATCTCAGAAGATAATCCTTTCAATGGAATTCGCATAGTGATCTCTCCTTTAGGCTTATTGGCAGTACCATTAAAACCATAGATTTTGTAGGTTAAGGGTATTAGATCTTCATCTTTCCCTCACATAGTTTTATAATCATGATAGAATAGGATATCCACAGAACTTCCAGTATCAATTAAAACTCGGTTGATTGCCCATGAATCTTCTGCTTCATCATCTTCAACATCTTTAGGGTTTGGGTTAATCTTCAATCTCACCACTAATGGATTATCGTGCATTTCTCCTCCTTCAGGTACTTCTTATGCAGTGAAATAAATAATTTGCTTTTGCCATTCTTTTAGTGGCGAAATTTTCTCAATGTTCATAATTTCTCTTCCATCATCATCTCTTGCGAAAACTCTGCTTAGAACATTGTCATGAGAGTCTTCAATTGTTTTGTATATGAATGTACAATAGAATTACAAAACAAATTCTTCGCCTTCGCTCCAACTTCTATGACAAATATTTTTCCTCCTTTTGTTGTGTTTACTCTGCGAATTTCTGGTGGTGGTGGTAAGAGTTGAGATTGAGGATGCCCTATTAAAAAATGATTTAATTTTCCTTTATCTATCATCTTGAGAATGATCCTTTTTATGTTCCTGCAGTCATTTGTTGAGTGTCCATGAAAATGATGGTAAGAGCAAAATTCTTGACTTCGGTGATTTGGAAGTGGTTCTTTTCCCATGTTCCAGGGTGCTGGTATGTTCTCCATTAAGATTATAGCTTCCCAAATTTTTTCCACACTAGCATTCAAAGGTGGCATCTTGATCTCTTCCCATATTATCTTTTGACTTCCTGATCCTCTATGATAATTTTGTCTTTGTCCTCCATAGGTTTCTTGTGGCTGATCAAGTCTTTGAATTTTGTTGTTTCCACCTCGTCTATAGAAAATTCTTTCTCTCTCAAATTCTTCTTGGTCACGACTTCCCATAGCTACTATTTTCTACTGACTAATCTCCATTATCTTCTCTTGGTGTGTCTGCGAAGTGCTCGCCACTGTGTTTATCAATTTGGGTAGTAAGCTTGCATTCGCTGCTGCTGAGCTCGTATTTGTATTTGGGTATGACTCCATATCATTCTGTTTTTATTCAAGAGAAATATATTCCTCCTGCATCTCATCCACACGTCCAGCCATTTCACTACACATTATCTTCCATCTTATGGTTAGATGCTTCAAACTTTCACCAATTCTCTGCTTTAACCCAAATACATCTTCGATGCCAGGTCGCGAAGAGTTGTTACTTATGTATGCCCTAAGAATATAGTCTATAAATGGTTAAAAGATGTTAACGTATTCTTGGGTAAACCTTCAAACCATTTCAGTGCCTCCCTTATTAAATTGGATGTGAAATACTTGCACAATACAACATCATGGTTTTCCCATTGTACCATACATCTCACATACGCCTTGATGTGTTGAATTGCATAAGTTGTTCCGTCGAAAATGCTGGTTAACGCAGGTAGATTGCACTTTGGGGGTATCCCTCCTAGTTGTACTTCTTGTGTGAATGGAGTTTTCGCAGCTTCTTTTATGGCTTCATCCAACTGCCTTCTGCCTCCCTCTCTTCTGTAACGTCGCTAAAATTTCTCTTCTGCTTTGAGCCGAGTCTAACTTCTTTAGCTAGAATTTTATAGTGTGAGCGTAATCCAAATACCGTGTATGTATTGTAGTAGAGAGTGCCCTAAACCAAGTTTTGGTGTTTTTGGATAGATGGTTGTCCCCTTAGCGAAATTAATGTGCCTCTCATTAATAGGTGCTGTAGAAAGCTCTAGAAAATAATTGGGCATGCTTGACACGTTTTGGACATGAGCAGCTAGCTACCGAGATTTTTGTCTCTTTATTTTCTGGTTCAAACTAAATCATGGAAACAAGTCTTCCTTCTTCCCTTACCTTATTATTTCACCATTTTTCTTCCCCTTATTTTACTGGTTTTCGGGGCAAACCTCAAACAAAAAGAAGGATTATTGGTTTCCAAGTGCACATTCTAGATCAACCCACTCTTCGTTACGGTTGGATTTGTCTTCTAAGCATAGGTAGGGGATTTCTTCTCTTGGATTTAATTTTTTAGTACCCTTCCCTAATTTGATTCAAATACTTTTCTTGTATATTGCAACTAATATTTCAATTGTGCTTTGGTTTTGTGCTCCTGTGCTTTGGTTTTTAGTCCCTTCGGGGACATCCGATAAAATTGGAATGATACAAAGAAGATTAGCATGGCCCCTGCGCAAGGATGACACGCACAAATCGAGAAATGGTCCAAATTTTTTATGACTTACCAAAAAAAAATTTGGTTTTGTGCTCAATTCAATTTTTTCTGATAATCTGAAATTTTATATTCCAACTGATTATGCATGTTGAATTCCTTGGAAAATTTGGGATATCTTTCTTTTTGGTTCTGATGTTAAGGTTTTTGAGTCCCTGATCTTGTTTTCCTAATTCATTATTATTAATTAATTATTTTCACTTTCTTTCTAATAGATTCACAGTTAACCTAAAGGATTAGTTGGAACTAACGTTTTTGTTTTTACCTCGACGGGGCATCAGTTGGTTTCAAAATGGTCATGGAACCCCTTTCCTCCACTGGTTCCTCTTAATTGATTTCAAAGTCTTAAAATTAATATTTTACATGGGCACCATTTCTCACCAATTTAACTCACAAGTGCAAGACTTGTTTTGGTGTGCTTAAACTTAATTCTTCATTTCTATCATTTGTCCTTTTGTTTCAGTGTGTCAATTTGGTAAAGTAAGTTATGGTGGCAAACTTTGTTTCCCACTCAATTTCGAAACATTCTAGCTGAGTACTTCCCAAATTTTTCTCATTGTGAAAAATTTGTTCTTAACTGATGCCATTTTTATTTTTTCATTATAACTCAAGTATTGGGTTGAATCTTTCTTTTCCAACCTACCAACTGTTTGTAAAAATGACCCAATCAACTATGTAACTGGAAATTCATTGTTTAACCGAGTTTTGAAATCCCTTGGATAGATTATTTCTTTCCTCATCTCAGCTCTACAACTCAAACATTTTCAAAACAATGCTTGACTTACGAATTGTGTTTGCGGATTTCAGTCCAAATTTGTACGTCACCCTCAATTAAGCTCTTGTGACATTATAGTTCTGTTTTATGATTTATATTTCTGGCAATGTTTAACCAACCACTTGTGTATGTGCCTTGGGAAGATTTTATGGGATGATTTCATCGTACACAATAAATAAATTACTTTCTTTTCTGAAATGTATATTGGCTGTAATGTGTATTGTGAGAGTTTCCTTCTTACGAACAAGCCTAATAGGAAACTAGACGACTCTATTTTAGAAATGTCAGGCCCAATGGGGGGGCCCCACTTACGAGTGGCAACCCGGAAGACCGTTAGCTGTAACGGTTGGCTGGTAACTAGAACTACCCTGACATCGGCGCTGGCCAAAGAATAGTAGAGTCACTTAACTTGATTTACAGAATTTCAGTTGCGAAATGCCTTTCATTTTGAACATTATTTTTAGTTGCTGCTCTTGTCATTTCTTTATGTTTTCGCGCAGGTTCAATATCTTTATAACCCCTATTGAGTTGTGGCTCACTCCCTTTAGTTTTGTTTTCCACAGAGTACGAGAGGAGCTTGCAGCAGTAAGCTGGGCAGAGCTTACGGCAGGCTTTTAGCGCGCCAAAGTTAGTATTTTTGGTGTATATAATGTGTATATCACGGGGATATCTGGGGTAGTTTTATGTTGCTTATAACCCATGTTTTGATATATTTTGTTGTACAAAAAATGTGGGGATCTTGTTTGCTGGATAGTTTACTATTGGTATCTGACTTATGCCTATTTTATTGGTACATAAGCTATGGTCCTGGGTAAAGTCTAATTTTCCGTGCACTTGGGACTGCTTACAAAAAAAATCATTTGTTGTTTAGTTTTGATGTATTGCTGACCTCATTACATATATAATTGATAAGGTCGGATTTCGGATATAGTAAACTGCATATAGTGAATGTCAATTACCATGTTAACTGTAATGTGTACCTTTCATGTTTTCTATATTATTTTTGGATTTGTCTAAGCTAAATTTAGAACTGGGCACTTACATTTCTAAGCTTGCATATGCTACGTGTCATCAATTGAGGCTTGTTTAAAGCACTGAACTCCACTATGTTTTAGTGTTGTCAACACACCACGTTCACTACCGTATGTTTCACTTAATTTGAGACTTGTTTAATTTGACTTTGATTGTAACCAGTGTTGGTGCTGAGTTTTAAAACTGGTTAATTTTCCACAAGCCTAAAGATGCTTTTTGCATATTTGCTTAGCTCTCTTTAATCCAGTGCATTTTGTTAGCTTGACATGTACTTTTTAGCCTAAGTACACTTTACTTGATCTCTCTGATCACTCCTTGCTAACTGGAAAGCATTTTAAATCTTTTTACTATATCAGTCAAATCTGGTGCCCTAGGTTTAATGAGATTTTTCATTTATAAATCATGGTTGCTTAATTTCTGAAATAAATGTTATCTATATTTTAGCAGTTTATTTGTATTCCTATTTATCTCTTCGAGTGGCGCACCGGGGATTTAGCCTTGTTAATGGGCGAAAAACCAACCCATTAGGAGGAAATTCTCCCGTCTGTCACATCTTCTGTTATGTAGCATTCCTCTCATCTCCGCCAATTCTCTTAATATTTGTTCATTTACCCCAGGCGTTGATCCCATTGGTCTTTTTAGTTCCGCTTCTCTTCTCCTGCGTTCTTGCCTGTTTTGTCTTGCGAAATCTTGATTTTCTTCTTCATTATTTTCTTCTTGTCTTTCTCTTCGATCTTCTATTTAATTTCTTTCATGAATTCGCACACCGTTATATCTCTTATTTTCTCTTCTGTGATTTTGTTCATTCCTTATCAATTCTCTTTGTTTCCTTTCAGCTCTCCTTTATATTCTATCATATTCATCATTGAAGTTAAGATTATTGCGATTTTGTTCGCGTCTTCTTTCTCGATTGTCATGATTATTCTGGTGTAATTCTTCTTGGAGATCTCTTTCCTCCATTTCTGCTCTCAATCTTTCTCTTTTGCAAGCTAGACGTGCTTGTTCATCGTAATGTCTCTCAATTTCATCCTCAATTACAGGTTGATTTCTTTGAATCTCTCTCCCATGTAATATTCTCTTGCCTTCTTCCTGATTTTCTTCGCCATCTTGATTATTTCACTCATGACGTCGTCCATTCTCCTGATTCCTGTTGTTTTGTCCATTTTGGAGAATTTCTCCTGGTGGGATGTAGCGATCTTCAATTATTTCTCTCCTTTCGTGACGTTCTTCATTTGAATTTTGTATTTCTTCTCGATCTCTTTCTCCAATATTTTCCGTAGGCGAATTTCGTCTTACATCACTTCTGATTGATTTTGAACTTGATCTTGTGGTACTTCTTGACCTCTGTTTATGGGTAAAAACTAATTCTGCTAGTTTTGGTAATTTTGGTGTGTGGATGAGAATGAATCTAAACCCTAAACAAATGCACTGCACGGGAGTGCTTTTGATTCGAGAGATCAATCTATACAATTCTGGCATAAACCAAGAAATGTCTGTTCCAGACTTATTTCGGTCACAAAGTGAAGGAGATGGGGTTGATCTTAGGGAGGGAAGCGAAGAAGGTGTTGAGATTGTGAAGGTGTAGGCTTGTTTATAACTTGTAACAGAAAGGTGAGCAGGCTTACAATTAACGCAAGCAGGCTCTGGGTGTTTGAATACGTTTTTTTATTAACACTTGGTTTCTGTGTTGTGTTCTGTTTTGGAAATAGGGAGGAGAACCTATTTATACAAGTCATTTGAGCCTCATTCACGTCTCTCATAGGAAGTGGAGTGATGGAGTAGTGGAGTTGTGTGTTAGTGTCACATGATTAGTCTTGCCCACTTCTTCCATCATCACTAACCGTCCATGTCTTCCTGACACGTTCTTGTGATGGCGCGTTGCACGCTGCACGCCGTAAACCGTCAGACCAATATCCCAGTATGTATCCCCCAGTTTGTGACATGATTGATGTCTCGAGTGTGGATCGTGGGATCCACAAAAGGTAGCATGTGATGCTAGGTTAAATAACTAAGTTATTTAGAAAGTCGATACTTGTGAAGTATCGAGTGTAACCTATGCAAGTTATGCATCGAATGTATTCAACATGTATGAAGCATTGCTAATGAGAATCATGCCCTGCCTACTTCGAGTGACCGTTTGGAGGATGCATGGGCGAGCCATGCCTTAGCCGATCACATTATGTGGAAGAGTGGCGGATGGTGATCACGGTGATATCTCACTTGTCGCCTAACTCTCATTCTAGGCTATCAGTCCAAGCTAGCGAAGTTGGCCGGATGAGATGGCTTGCGACCCTAATCTGCGACCGTTGGATTAGGGTTTGGGAGGTACGCAAGCTGCCATTTTCATCTCGAACGGATTCAAGCTTAGGGAGTGTTTCTGGAGGGACAGATTGGTCTTGTAAGGAGGTGGCACGCTGGTGTTTACGCCCATGCTTGCTTGACTCGCAAAGGTCCAATCTAGACCACTCAATTTGGCCGGCAAAGACGAGTGGTCGAGATTATATTTCAACAAAAATCCTATGTCGCAAAGGATTTGTTAAGGCAGCGTGATACACCATTTTCGGGCGCGCAAACCGAGGCGCCTGCCCAAGGACGGCTTTGGCCGGTCGGCGGACATGAAGCCGGGCCCATGGTGGTCATGCTTGCATGTTCGGCCTCCCCTGAAGTTTCATCTTTTCCTTCCATTCAAGCCTGCGAAGATGAACGCTTGAGATGATTTTGCAACATATGGATGATGCCGCAAACCCCAATTAGTGTTTTTCCGGCCGTGTATCACGTCTTGTTTGGGCGCACGAATTATGAATACCAAACACAGTTGGTCTTGACCGATCAGTCAGGTATTTATGCGGGCCCATGGTGTTTGTGTTGACATGTTCTGGGCCCTTTGAATCTACATCTACACCCTCTATCTATGACTGCGAAGATGGACGTTTGCGATCGATTTGCGAGACATGTAATGTGCCGTAACCCTAGTTTTAGGGTTTCATGTCCATGTTGCTATGGATGGACGAACTGGTAAGCTATGCTTCCCTCTTGGGGGGGAGACCATGAGGGGCCCGCATTGGGTCGGTGGTGAATACTCCAATACCTGCTTGAGGGTTGTGGATTCGATCTGGGCCATCCAATCATGCTGGTGAAGTTGGATGGTTGTGATCATTTCTGAGACTGATATGGTCAGTCCGGATACTCAATCTGGATAGTATAACACTCTGAGAGATGATTATCTTTGTTAGAGAATGGTATAGCCTGTACGGGTATTTCGTGCATGCCTCATTGCTGGTACTTGGATATTCATGCTACTCTGCTGAGAGTAACAATCAGTCATCATGCCGCACTAACAATAAGAGTTCTGCTAAGAACAACACAGGAAATACAAGGCGTTTCATGCATTAATAAATAATGCTAAAATTCACAAAATACTTGGGGATTGTTGCTACATGCTTCATTCTAGGTGAATTAATAAAGCGGAGAAGTATTCATCGCTTATCAAATGGCCTTATCCTATGCAGGATGGCTGCACAAAAATTCGGTTTTAAAACTTTATCCCTGAACTAAAATCCACCATCAATATTAAGTCCCCTGCCTAGCACATGATGGTTACACTATTGTGGGGTAGGCATGAGATGGTGACAAATACATGAGAGAAAAACAAGATGAATGGAGCTTACCTGGAAAGCTTTGATCGTCCGCTATCGGTTGCATATGTGAACACGCCGTTTCAAGCATGGAATCCCGAGTGGGACCGATTTCCTTCATTGGGTGTTTGAAACGAAAGAGGAATCCTATTCCCATAAGGATTTCCCAATTGCTTGTCTATATAAGGGGACCGACCCCCCCCCCCCTTTTTTATTCTCCTTATTTAGCTCCCGTCACTCACAGCTCCTGCCGCTGCCGAACACACCGCCGTCGCTATTGCCGGAGATCATTGCCACTGCTATCGCCGGGGTTCGTTGTTCGTCAGCAAGGTGAGCGTTCTGTGCATTTTTTTTTTTTTACAAAAACCCTAATTTCTTAGGTAAACTTGTTTTGCCCCCGAGAGAGTTATCCCATTGCAGATAAAACCTCTTCACAAGATGTATCGTGATTCACTCCACGCCTTGTTTTTTTCCATTATTGCATGCAAAAACTAGCTTTTAGGTTGTAGCTCGAAAAACCCTTGGCTTGGATTTCGTAAGCACAATTCCCATGAATAAAGAAAAATCGTGCTATGATACGTGTGAATGAATGCGGGTCCCCATACATACTTGGTCGAACGTAGGTCCCATCCTGATCAAACATCGACCTTATACCATCCTTGTGACTTCGACCAATACCGGCTTCGTGGTATTGACTGGTCCCGCTTGCTGACGTGGCCCAATACCAGCCTACTTGACTGACTTGATATCAGTCTTGCTTGCGTGGCTTAGTACCTGCATGACTGTCGCGATTTGGTGACGTGACCTAATACTGGCCTCACTTGAATCCAATACCAGCCTTGCCCGCTTTTTTCGAACATGGGACCGCTATGTGTTCGTAGTCGATCATGATCAAATCCCCAAGATAGAATTTGGCCTGTTTCTTGGATTGGATGCGTTTCTTTCCATTGCACGATGATGGCCTTCAAATATTCGATAAATATCCACTGATTGTTATCCCGCGTTTGTAGCCTTTGCAGACGGTAAGTGAAGACTCCTCTTTTCTACGGGATCTTGTTAACTCGTGAAATATAAATAAGACGCTGAGTCTTCTCTCATTACAGAATTATTTCTTTCTTTGTTCAGGTATTTCTCCGCATCCATTATATAACTTGATCTTCTTGGTGATGATTTCTTATTAACATAATCATAGACTCCTTTTTCTTAATGGAGGCGGCTAGCAAGCACTGCTCTGGTATCTCTCCTGAAAGAAGCTTCGAAGTGGACAAACCTGAGACTGATGGTCCGTTCGAGGAGGTGAAGGATAAAATTGATGTTCCGCTTCTTGAGGCTGATCACGCCAGACGGGGCATGCCAATTATGTACCTGCGCGTCGCTCGAGAACGCGTTCGTGACCTTCTGACTTTAATCGATAGGGAGGAAAAATGGAGGCTTGAGGAAGCGTCGCAACCACCAGTAAGCGCGAGAGGTGAGAGATTTGCTGCAAGGCTAAAAAGGCGAAGGGTCGAACATGAACGTCCTTTAAGGGAAGATATGCGTAATTATCCGACCCGCGATGGTGTGATTATTCTTGATTCTGATGCGGACGAGCCTGAGTTTCCAAAAGTTGTCAACACAATCTCCAATGTTGCGGCGGTTCTTGAGAAAGATATGGAAGTTCCCCTAATGAGGATGTTGTGGAGAACGTTTTCTCAGAAATACCCGAAGTGGAAGCTGAGGAAGAGCCGAAGGAAGAAGCAGTGGCAGCTCATGATGATGTTGAGGAGGATCCCAATGGTGGAGAAAACACAACCGATGTTCTTTATGACTAAATCTCCATGTTATTTCCCTTTTTTTTTTTGAGTATTTTCCCGTGATCTTGTGAACACTTTTCTCCTTGTATTCAGTGGCCGTTGAGTTCAAGGTTTTCTTATTTCTGAGATAAATCCTTTATTAAGACTGCATCAAAGTGGTTGTGCCTTCATATGATTGTATGTGATCCTTGTGAGAAGAGAAGTAATGCCATAATGAAATACCAAAGACCTGTACATGCCCTCCTGGTGTACGCTCGTCTGCGCTCTCCTGATGTAGGATGGGACAAACTATTCAAGATGTTTTCCTTTTTTCTTTGCAGGCATTATATTCCTCCAACTTTCTAGAAAGGTGTGAAGTGTTTTCTTTTTAGGGTTGTCTGGTTTAATCTGGTGGGTAATAATGGTTTAATCTGGTGGTGGGTAATGATGACTCAGGTTGAACCTGGATCTTTGTGTCATGCCAAGGGGTAATTTTTTTTAAAGAAAATAATACTTTGATTAATTGAGAAATTGGAACCCTAATAATTATGAATGCAAGTATTGCAATCATTTTTTGAAGGAATTACAAAAATAACAAGGAAAGGGAAATTGTTGGAGGAATGCCGGAGGAACCATTACAGAGAACACTGGAGAGGAAGAGTAGCACAACATTTCTAGGTACTGTAGGGTTTAAGCCATCGTGAGTGGATCGTCACGCCCTCTAGCTTGTCAGCGTTGATGATCTTGCAGTAGCCGCCTAGGATGACATCTTCTACCAAAAATGGTTCATCTTCCTTTGTTGCCGACAAATCAGATTGGTTAGTCATTTTCACCGCCACGTTTCCAACTTAAAACGTGGTCTTATTTTCTACCATATCTCCAATTTGAAACGGATATGGACTTGGCACATCATCTTGTTTCTGGGACACGTTGTCTCTGACTGCTTCTAAGCTCTTGGAAAAACATTTAAAAGGACCGGCACCCCACTCACATCTCTTAGTGGAGGTTAGGTTGTTGACTGAAATAAGCCCCCGAGCCTCAACATGAGGGAGAGGCTTTACTGTTTGTAAAAAAGGTTGTTCTATGAGACTTACATGGGCTTGGAACCTTTTAAGGTATGAATTCGGCTTTCTCCAAGAAGTTGCGTCACATTTGCAAGGTGTCGATAGGGCAACAAACAATCTTTAGTATTTGACGGCTTGTTGGAGATTCTTTCAGGTACTGAAATCGTCAAAGGACTCTCTCCTAGCGTTGCTTTGTTGTTGTGTATCCACGGGAGTCCCAGGATCATGTTGTAATTCGGATACTCTTTTATTATGTAAAATTTAGGAAGTGTTAGAGTATTACCGATTTTAACTTCGAGGTCAATGTATCCATAGGAATCTCTAAATTCTCCTTCTGAGCTCCTAATCACAGTTGGGCTGTGAGTAGCTTCTTGTTTTGAAATCTTTACGGCCCTCAGAGTCTTGACAGTGATGATGTCGAACTCGGAGGCTGCATCAATCAATGTGTTGTCGAACTCGACATCTTTCAAATGAGTGATGGTCAAGAGTCCCCAGTCCCCTTTACTGGTCGCGTCTTCAAGGAAAGACTGTGGCCTCGAGAATGCTTCCTTTTCTGGATACAAACGCCTACCTGACATAACATGGTTGAAGGCTGTGAACATGTCTTGACGTTGTCCCTTTGAGAGATACAAGATTTCACACAAACGTTCCATCATAGTTTGTACAGTCTTGCGGACAGAATCCCCCGAGATCATGCAGCTTCTAATAGGAAGAGGATCCCTATGAACACCCTTATTTACTAACTGGAGTTCTCCTGATTCCACCTTTTCTCTGAAGATTTGCTTCAACTTGTTGCAATCTTTGGTCGGGTGATGGACAAACCTATGGTAACGACAATATTTGGGGTTTGTCATCTCATCCTCGGTCGGTGGGCGTCTGATAGGTGGTAGCTTGATTGCGTCATCTGGAATCCATGCTTTCAGGAGTTATATGACTTCATTCAAGGGAAATGGGAAGTTTGGAACTGTGTCTCCGGACTCTTGCACAGGAGCCTTGTCCGCTTTCTTTTGAGACGAAGTCGTATGTGCTGATGTTGCACGCTTGGGCGGTTGTTCTGTTGCTGACGCTTTCCTCTTTCCCCCTTCGCCTACCACACTCACAGAGGGGACGGTATTGTATTGCTTGTTGATGAGGCGCCTGCTTCCTCGGCTTTCACGCGCATCTTCATTTCGGACGATCTTAGTTCTCTCCAATAATGCTGGGGCTGTTGTGGCTGATCTTTTAGCGGCTTCATGTAGCTCAGAAAATGTTTGAAATACCAGGTTCTCTAACAAAGCACGGTATATGGGAATCATTCAGTTAATGCATATCTCCACCAACTGGCGTTCGGTGACATTCGGATCATGACAGTCCAACGCCTGAGTTCTGAACCTCTTGACAAAGTCGTTCGGATGTTCGTTGCTCTGTTGAAAAATTCTTCCCAATCTGAAAAGGTGACCTACTCTGACACGAAGAAATATTTCCAGTAGAAGGCGTCGACCATCTCACTCCAATTGGATATACTGTTAGGTGCAATACTATTGTACCATGTGTATGCTCTTCCGATAAGTGTCTTCGAGAACTCTTTCAGGCGGAGAACATGATTGTATTCATGTTCCCCCCTAAAGATTCCAAAAATCGAGAGACATGTTCACGAGCGTTACCGGTACCATCATAAAGGGAGAATTGAGGAGAGGTGTAGCCTCTTGGAAGGGGAATTCGTTGCACATCTTGAGGGTATGGAGGCTGGTGCTGGTGCATGTCCTCTATATTTCCTTTGCCCCGGCTTCGGAGGATTCGTTCCAGGTTCTCACGCGTAATGAAGTTGGATAGTTGGCCTCTTTCTCTTGGGATTTCAGGAGCGTCACGAGTTTCCCCATCCATGAGGGTATACGCCATTGAAGTGTCTGCCTCAGGTGCATCGAACACGTTCCTCGTTGGCTCCAGGGGCTGTCGTGGCCCCTGCGACAATCGTTCGGTTAGGGTTTTGAGAAAAGTAAGTACCTCTTTCTGAGTCGCAGCCATATCCGTTTGGGCTCTAGCAAGAACTTCTTTTCTTTCTATCAAGTCCACCATGGTGATAGAAGGTTGTCTTCCTCTTGTTCCTCCAGCCCCTCATCCTGATGGAGGAGTAGAAGTTTCCCTGGTGACGACCGGAGCCGTAACACTTGAAGAAATGTTGGTATTTGAGGCTGTTGTGGCTCTGGTTATAGGAGGTGTCATGCCTACTGGAATATCCCCTATTCCGCTGGTGTTGATGGTAGAGGAGACGGCTTCACGAGATGTATTGATCACGTTCTGCACGGCAACTCCGCTGATAGGGATAGTAATACCAAGAGTGTTGTCGGCACTAGCTCCCTCAGGGTTGATTACTGATCCAGACCTAAGTTCCACCATCTTGAAATCGGAATTGAAGAATGAAATTGGAAATTGGAAATCGATATTGCAACCGAGAGATTAATCTCCCACTGTGGTCGCCAATTGTTTATGGGTAAAAACTATTTATGCTGGTTTTGGTAATTTTTGTTTGTGGATGAGAAATGAATCTAAACCCTAAACAAATGCACTGCACGGGAGCGCTTTTGATTCGAGAGATCAATCTATACAATTCTGGCCTAAACCAAGAAATGGTCGTTCCAGACTTGTTTCAGTCACAAAGTGAAGGAGATGGGGTTGATCTTAGGGAGGGAAGCGAAGAAGGTGTTGAGATTGTGATAGTGTAGGCTTGTTTATGCCTTGTAGCAGCAAGGTGAGCAGGCTTACAATTAACGCAAGAAGGCTCTGGGTATTTTAATACGTTTTTGTATTAACACTTGGTTTCTGTGTTGTGTTCTGTTTTGGAAATAGGGAGGAGAACCTATTTATACAAGTCATTTGAGCCTCATTCACGTCTTTCGTAGGAAGTGGAGTGATGGAGCAGTGGAGTTGTGTGTTAGTGTCACACGACTAGTCGTGCCCACTTCTCCCATCATCACTAACCGTCCATGTCTTCCTGACACGTTCTTGTGATGGCGCGTTGCATGCTGCATGCCGTAAACTGCCAGACCAATACCCCAGTATGTATCCCCCATCTTGTGACATGATTGATATCTCGAGTGTGGATCGTGGGATCCACATAAGGTAGCATGTGATGCTAGGTTAAATAACTAAGTTATTTAGAAAGTCGATACTTGTGAAGTATCGAGTGTAATCTATACAAGTTATGCATCGAATGTATTCAACATGTATGAAGCATCGTTGTTGAGCATCATGCCCTGCCTACTTCGAGTGACCGTTTGGAGGCTGCATGGGAGAGCCATGCCTTCGCCGATCACATTATGTGGATGAGTGGCGGACGGTGATCACGGTCATATCTCACTTGTCGCCTAACTCCCATTCTAGGATACCCGTCCAAGCTAGCGAAGTTGGACGGATGAGATGGCTTGCGACCCTAATCTGCGGTCGTTGGATTAGGTTTTGGGAGGTACGCAAGCTGCCACCTTCAGCTTGAACAAATTCAAGCTTAGGGAGAGTTTCTGGAGGGACCGATTGGTCTTGCAAGGAGGTATCATGCTGGTGTTTACGCCCATCCTTGTTTGACTCGCAAAGGTCCAATCTAGACCACTCAATTTGGTCGGTAAAGACGAGTGGTCGAGATTAGATTTCAACAAAAATCCTACATCGCAAAGGATTTTTTAAGGCAGCGTGATACACCACTTTCGGGCGCACAAACCGAGGCGCCAGACCAAGGCCGGCTTTGGCCGATCGGTCGGACATGAAGTCGGGCACACTGTGGTCATGCTAGCATGTTCGTCCTCCCCTAAAGTTTCATCTTTTCCTTCCATTCAAGCCTGCGAAGATGAACGCTTGAGATGATTTTGCAACACATGGATGATGCTGCAAACCCCAATTAGGGTTTTGATGGACGTGTATCACGTCTTGTTTGGGCGCACGAATTGTGAAGACCAAACATAGTTGGTCTTGACCGATCGGTCAAGTATGTAGGAGGGCACATGGTGTTTGTTTTGACATGCTTTGGGCCCTTTGAATCTACATCTACACCCTCCATCTATGCCTGCGAAGATGGACGTTTGCGATCGATTTGAGACACATGTAATGTGCCGTAATGTATGCGTGTCGTAACCACAACAAATTAATTAATACTTTACTACCTAATTAACAAGTAATATAGGGTAGTCAAGGTCGATCCCACGAGGAGCACGAGATTCTAGTTATAAAATTGTCACACAAAGGGGGTTTGAATTGTCACAAAAAGTAAATAAAGCAATTAAAAATATAAAGGAAATCAATAAGAGAGATTAGATCAAGGAATCCTTCTTCGCTGCAAAACAATGATTAAAGTTATGTTCTTTTCCACTTCTTATTAGTCACAGATTATCACCAACCGTAGGATAGCAGGTTCGCTTAGCTAACCACAAAATTCCTTATTTCACTGAGTAACAGGTTCGCTTAGTTATCAGATTATATTCAAAAGAACCACCTTGAGGTTCGCTTACAAGATGTAATTCCCCGAACGCATTAAGATTTATGAACTTAGGTTTAGTACTAGTAGTTAGACTCGGTTCGCTTGGTCCACTTTCTAGTGTTGTTTTCACACACAATTGCTCCAAGGAATCCCTCCGCAAGGTCTCGTGTTTTCTACCTGTGTAAAGAGTCAAGAAACTATTACGTATTCCCTAACTTTCACTAGCTATAGATCAAATTAACAAATCAATTTAGTATGCATCCTAAACAACTTATCAATCAATCATAAACACTCTTAATAGCAAAAACATACGATAATCATGTGAAAATTCAAAGTAGATTTAAAACAAAACTCAAAACATGTTAAGAACTAGGAATTCATCCTCAATCAAATTAGTTACTCATATTAAGGAGTTCACACAAAGAGAAAAGTATTATGTGTGTAAAAGGGTGCTAAAGTATTGTAAAAGATGTGTTCAAGATGTGTAAAGAAGTGTAGAGAACTCCTTTATTTATAGGCTTCAATGCTCTCCAAATCTTCCAAGGAATAGAATCCCTTTCCCTTTGTAGCTCAATTTCCAAATCCAAGCCTTTCTCAAATCTTCCATCTCCTCTTTCCAAATCCAAGCCAAATTCTTCATTCAATTCCAAGTCCAACTTTTCACATCCCATGGGAGAAATCCACACAAAATTCTGCAACTTTGGCTAGCCGGAAAACTGGGTTTTTGGTCGGAAATAGGCTGGAATCCGTCACCGCCGGCCACCTGAAAATTATCTCCCGTTGAAGGTATATTCCGTTAAAATAAACGGTCAAGAAAGTCAAACGTTAGTCATCGGGTCAGCTAGCTAACTCGGCTTCTGACTGGTCTGAGTTGGTCACTTGCACAGGCCAGAATAGTTCACGGCCAAGATGGCCATGCCTTCTCTGCATCTCCTGCAATTTCAGGTCCAGCCATGATGGCTATGCTTCACTAATTTGTATCCAGCCATGTTGGCCCTGTCTGTAACTTCTCTTTATTCATCTTAGCATTCGCCTCAACAGTATCCTCACAACCAATTCATCACCCTCATGAACTGCAACTGCAACTTAAGCACTAGTTATACCTCTATCTCACCAATCTCATTACTTCCATAATCACCAGTTCCACAAACTCCCCTGCAAAGCATTCACCAGCTGTGACACTGCCATCAAACACCACCACATGAATTCACAGCTTCCATTCTCCTTTGTGAGCTCAAGCACATACTCTGTAATACAGCTGCTTCACCTTCTCATGGGCTACCACCAAAGCGCACAGCAGCAATTCCTTTTGCACACACCACCTGCAGTTCCATTACCACTACCATCTTGAATCTGCCTGTGAAAATCCTAACATACATCTAAGTGCAATAAACAGCTTCATTCATACACTGTTGCTTTTGATCTTCTTTATACCCATCTTGGCTCCATTCAAATCAAACAGCTACCATCAACCCCTCTGAATCATTCACACAATTCCAACCACATGGCCTTTTTCATAGCAGCAGCTAATAATCCATGGCAGCAGTACACTACTTCCTCCTTCAATTCCATTACAACATCAACACCTCACTGCAGTTTCAACAGCAAATCCCATCAACAACTCCTCCATCTTCCATGTATAATCCTGCCACGGCTACTGCATCTTCCTCTTCTTTCTCATAATCACAGCACCATCTTCAATTATCGAACAAACCCATCTCTTGTTTGATTCTGACGAACCCGAGACCCAAATACCTCTTCCATATGATTTAACAGCAGCATCACAATCGACACATTTAAACGATTAGTCATCTTCAATTTCAATGCCACCTCTCAGAACCCATTTTCACTATCTCGTTGTAACCCTTTACTCCATTCATCTCAGATTCACATCCAACAACATCTCATCTGTTTCATACCCATTTACCAAACCATTAACAGCATCAATCTCTCCTTCTCTTCGATTCATATCAAACCCTATTCATTCCTCGATCTGGACCTTCAACTTATCCACCAACCCATGGAACTCACCATCTCTTCTAATTTTCAGCAGCTGCTCTCAATTTCTTTGATTCTATCATATTCTCGATCTGTTGCAGAGACTCAAATTCTCGATTTCTCGATTTCACTGCGGATACTGCTTCTCGGTTGAAAAGAGGAAGAACAGAAAATGGGAATTGATGTCTTTTTTTTCTCGACCTAATTTGGTTTTAAGGTGGGATGGTTATTGACAGCTGGTGGCTTCTGATAAGGGGTAACCAAATTGGCAGCCCCTTAACCATTGCTGGTTTTTCTTTAATATTTCTCCAAAACAGAGATGCCCCTTAACATGTGGCCATCCCTTAACAATCAGCTGGCTGTTTCTAATCCTCCTCTGAGAGAGTTGCCCTTTAACCGTGGCTCGTCTCCCAATAGTGTTTGCCCTATGAAATGACAATTATGCCCTTTTTGCTTAATGTTGATGATTTCTTCTTCTTTTCCTCCGTGCGACTCCAGAGTACCTAATAACTCAAAAACACACGTAAAATACATAATTTACAGGAAAAATAGCAAAGAAAGCATAAACTACTAAATAGTAATTTAGGTGTATTCTACACCTATCAAATTCCCCCACACTTAGACTTTGCTAGTCCTCGAGCAAATCAAAACTAAAACTCACAACTTCAAAGTGTTCCAGCATCCCAAGCATCCTAAGAGTTATGAGGACATAGAGTTTCTGCATGCTAGTAATAAGAAGTTAGAAATACTAAAGAACATATTCTCATTCTTAAATGTTGAGTGAGAAATAACCACACCATAATGAGAGAACGCGTGTTTGAGAAACGATCAATAAGCATTTCGCCTCGACTTATGCCTCACCAAACGGGTTTTATGATAATTGCACTCAAAAAGACGGCTTTTTTATGGGTCTCACATGTGTGCAGGTAGGAATGAAGAGAGAATTCCTGCAACACGTTGAATGGTGGGAAGGATAACTTCCGAAATTTTAAAAAACCCACATCTTTTAACATTTTGAAAAACCATTTTTCTGACGATCTCTAAGAAAGGAAATCAACCACTTATATCGAGGATGAGATTACTTACTTACCTTCACATCCGATTGCCAATTATGATAACACCACTCTCACGGAATCCAATAGAAACGTCTTCCGCTCCTTGTCTTCATCTTCTTGGTCTTCGGCTTCAACTATTGGTGATAAACTCTTTAGCTTCATAGATCCTCGACAATTTGTAACCTTTTTCCTTAAAATCCATGTCGCTTGAAACTTCCTTATAGATTTTCCTTCCCCACGGATTATTCAAAACAAAACAATAATAGATATTTCTCTTGTCTCATATATATATATATATATATATATATATATATTTCTTTTCTTTTTCATTTTTCATTTTTCAATTTTTTTTCATTTTTTTTCATTTTTTTTTTAGACAAGAGAAACAAAATACAAAATAAACAAAACAAACATGGCCGTGGAAAAGTACTTTACCCCTTGATTCTTCACAACTTGTATCATCTTGAAATCATAAACTTCAATAATTCTCACCTTTTACTTTCTTCGCTCTTGTAAATAAGTCTTAATACTTGGATATAGAATTACCTCATTGCATTTTAAGTCTTCAACTTTGATATAAAATTATGCTCTTTTTTTTTTTCATTGTTGCTTTCAAACCTTGAACCTTTTCAACTTTCCTTGTAGATTTTGATGTTGCTCCCTTGTTGTTGATGATTGTGGTGTTTCTATGGACCCGTTGTTGTCGAGCGAGAGAATGGTGCTAACTGCAAATCAAACTACAAGAAGGAGGCTTTCATCATAGATGTCACCCTCATGATTGACAAAAATTAGCACTCAAGAGATCAATATAGTGCTGAAATTGGTGTGAAATTGGGTAGATCACCATTCTACCCGGAATTAACGTACGGTGACACACACTCAAAAGAAGCTCTTTAGTCAAGGAAAAATTCTGGTCGGTGCCTCACATGATATGAAAATGGGTAGTCTCCACTAATGATTGATCAACAACTCTAATAACGCACTTCTCCCTGCACCAAATTTACATCACCGGCATGATTAAATCCATTATTTAACACTCTAACAAGCAAGAAATCCGAACGTAGTTCCCTAACACTTCCAAGTTCAATTATGTCGGTCAGAATTCTCTATGTAATCATACCTAGAAGTATGCTAGTGACTCTAAAATCTCTAAAAGTTGAAGTTTTTATGCAATTTTTTTTATATGCAAAAATATATGCTTAGCCACTCCCCCACACTTAAACCTTACATTGTCCTCAATGTAATTGAATCGTCCAAGTAAAATCAAGATGGGAAATCTTAACATGATATGGAACAAGAAAACTAAATAAACGAAACATGATAGGATAGGTTTTGCTATTCAAAAAGGGCTAGCGGCACAGCTTGTCGCTCGCTTGCCTAGTATGTAATTTTTATCTTTTAATATAAATCAAAACTAATTCAAACTAAAATAAAAAGCAAAAAGGATAAGAGATACAAAACCGGTGGGTTGCCTCCCACTTAGCGCTTGTTTTAAAGTCGACGGCCCGACTTGGCTTCTTGTAAGATTCATTCCCCATATACTAACAATCGGTAAATTTGGGGATCCACCCATAGTACCTGTTTTGCAAACAATAACTCCATACAAATGTTAGCACAAGTAAATAATAATGAAATTATCGCCCGATAGAAATTTCCCCCACACTTATTCTTGTCCACACCCGGAAGTGTATAAAGAACATAGAATTTTGGAACTTCCATGTATTCCTCTTGGCAAACCTGCATAGTGTTAGCATCAAGTGTTTCCAATGGCGGATATCGAGAAACAAAGTCATTCAAAAATACTTTCGAAACACATACATTCAAACCAATAAGAGGTAAAGGAGAAGAATCAATATGCAAAGGGTTAGACAAACCTTGCACAATTTCTTGTATTACGGTATCCTCCTCATCCTTAAAAAATTCGAGTGAATTACTTACCTCTTGTATATCGTGGTCCTCTATCAAACCTTGCAACCATTCTTCATCATTTTCTACCTTAACCAAAGTCTCGGAATCATCATAATCATCGGCAAGTTCAATTGGGTCTTCCACAAATTCAATCAATTCGGTTTCTTTATCGAGCATCATCTCTTCAACATCTTCATCATCGGAATCTGGCCATTCTTCTCTCATAAAATCTTCTACGGTGTAAATTGTAAGATCTTCTTGTGAGTTACACCGTTTACAACAATAGGAAAATCACATCCAATCTCCTCCTTTTGAATAGGTGAAGGATCGTTATTATGATCCGGAGTTGGAATAACTTCCTCATTATTTCAACGCTCATACACTTCCGCGGACTCATAGCTTTCCCTAAGGAATTTTGTCCAAGCACTAAATGCATCTTCTTCAAGATCTACCTTTTGAATAGGTGATTGATCATTATTAAGATCAAGGCTTGAGTAATCTACACTAGCGTCATCCAAAGTTTCCAAAGGTTGGTCCTTTTCAACACAATCATCTTCATTATCGGAATCACCATAATAAGAATCTTCATCGGTTTCATAGCCTTTATCCCGACGTCGTTTAAGTTCCATATGAATGGTCCTACTAATTTCTGCGACAAGCTCTTCCGAGTCTCCATCATCTTCCAATTTGTATAACTTTTGTGCAAGTTTACGGATATTAACACGCTTACCACCGTGTATAGAGTTTCTATATTGTATATCCTTAAAAAGTGAAGGAAAAACACGATGAAGAGGAGTATATTCCCAACTCTCCGTCTGCACATTACTAGAAAACAATATATTAGAAGCATAATTATCCGTCCATCCTTGTAATTGTCCACTTACATACCCGTCATAAGGTTGTTGATATGCATGAGAATATCCATAAGGCTCCGAAGGATTTTGATCATAGCCAAAAGATTGGTTTTGATTGTATCCTAAGGATGGTTTGAAGTTGCCATGATGTTGAGGTTGAAAATCGTATTGATTGTTGAAATATGCTTGCTCTTGTCCACCATACATGGAAAACCGGTACCTGAAAAACAATTCTCAAAAACTAAGTTAGATACGATAAAGAATCCAACAAAGCAAGAATAAAGCAAAAAGTAAAAAGAAAACAACTAAAATCATCCGATGCTCCCCGGAAACGGCGCCAAAATTTGTATGCGTGTCGTAACCACAACAAATTAATTAATACTTTACTACCTAATTAACAAGTAATATAGGGTAGTCAAGGTCGATCCCACGAGGAGCACGAGATTCTAGTTATAAAATTGTCACACAAAGGGGGTTTGAATTGTCACAAAAAGTAAATAAAGCAATTAAAAATATAAAGGAAATCAATAAGAGAGATTAGATCAAGGAATCCTTCTTCGCTGCAAAACAATGATTAAAGTTATGTTCTTTTCCACTTCTTATTAGTCACAGATTATCACCAACCGTAGGATAGCAGGTTTGCTTAGCTAACCCCAAAATTCCTTATTTCACTGAGTAACAGGTTCGCTTAGTTATCAGATTCTATTCAAAAGAACCACCTTGAGGTTCGCTTACAAGATGTAACTCCCCGAACGCATTAAGATTTATGAACTTAGGTTTAGTACTAGTAGTTAGACTCGGTTCGCTTGGTCCACTTTCTAGCGTTGTTTTCACACACAATTGCTCCACGGAATCCCTCTGCAAGGTCTCGTGTTTTCTACCTGTGTAAAGAGTCAAGAAACTATTACGTATTCCCTAACTTTCACTAGCTATAGATCAAATTAACAAATCAATTTAGTATGCATCCTAAACAACTTATCAATCAATCATAAACACTCTTAATAGCAAAAACAAACGATAATCATGTGAAAATTCAAAGTAGATTTAAAACAAAACTCAAAACATGTTAAGAACTAGGAATTCATCCTCAATCAAATTAGTTACTCATATTAAGGAGTTCACACAAAGAGAAAAGTATTATGTGTGTAAAAGTGTGCAAAAGTATTGTAAAAGATGTGTTCAAGATGTGTAAAGAAGTGTAGAGAACTCCTTTATTTATAGGCTTCAATGCTCTCCAAATCTTCCAAGGAATAGAATCCCTTTCCCTTTGTAGCTCAATTTCCAAATCCAAGCCTTTCTCAAATCTTCCATCTCCTCTTTCCAAATCCAAGCCAAATTCTTCATTCAATTCCAAGTCCAACTTTTCACATCCCATGGGAGAAATCCACACAAAATTCTGCAACTTTGGCTAGCCGGAAAACTGGGTTTTTGGCCGGAAATAGGCTGGAATCCGTCACCGCCGGCCACCTGAAAATTATCTCCCGTTGAAGGTATATTCCGTTAAAATAAACGGTCAAGAAAGTCAAACGTTAGTCATCGGGTCAAGGGGTGAGTCACTGAGTCAGAACCGAGTCAGCTAGCTAACTCGGCTGACTGGTCTGAGTTGGTCACTTGCACAGGCCAGAATAGTTCACGGCCAAGATGGCCATGCCTTCCTTGCATCTCCTGCAATTTCAGTTCCAGCCATGATGGCTATGCTTCACTAATTTGTATCCAGCCATGTTGGCCCTGTCTGTAACTTCTCTTTATTCATCTTAGCATTCGCCTCAACAGTATCCTCACAACCAATTCATCACCCTCATGACCTGCAACTGCAACTTAAGCACTAGTTATACCTCTATCTCACCAATCTCATTCCTTCCATAATCACCAGTTCCACAAACTCCCCTGCAAAGCATTCACCAGCTGTGACACTGCCATCAAACACCACCACATGAATTCACAGCTTCCATTCTCCTTTGTGAGCTCAAGCACATACTCTGTAATACAGCTGCTTCACCTTCTCATGGGCTACCACCAAAGCGCACAACAGCAATTCCTTTTGCACAAACCACCTGCAGTTCCATTACCACTGCCATCTTGAATCTCCCTGTGAAAAGCCTAACATACATTTAAGTGCAATAAACAGCTTCATTCATACACTGTTGCTTTTGATCTTCTTTATACCCATCTTGGCTCCATTAAAATCAAACAGCTACCATCAACCCCTCTGAATCATTCACACAATTCCAACCACAGGGCCTTATTCATAGAAGCAGCTAATAATCCATGGCAGCAGTACACTACTTCCTCCTTCAATTCCATTACAGCATCAACACCTCACTGCAGTTTCAACAGAAAATCCCATAAACAACTCCTCCATCTTCCATGTATAATCCTTCCACGGCTACTGCATATTCCTCTTCTTTCTCATAATCACAGCACCATCTTCAATTATCGAACAAACCCATCTCTTGTTTGATTCTGACGAACCCGAGACCCAAATACCTCTTCCATCTGATTTAACAGCAGCATCACAATCGACACATTTAAACGATTAGTCATCTTCAATTTCAATACCACCTCTCTTTAACCCATTTTCACTATCTCGTTGTAACCCTTTACTCCATTCATCTCAGATTCACATCCAACAACATCTCATCTGTTTCATACCCATTTACCAAACCATTAACAGCATCAATCTCTCCTTCTCTTCGATTCATATCAAACCCTATTCATTCCTCGATCTGGACCTTCAACTTATCCATCAACCCATGGAACTCACCATCTCTTCTAATTTTCAGCAGCTGCTCTCAATTTCTTTGATTCTATCATATTCTCGATCTGTTGCAGAGACTCAAATTCTCGATTTCTTGATTTCACTGCGGCTACTTCTTCTCGGCTGAAAAGGGGAAGAACAGAAAATGGGAATTGATGTCTTTTTTTTCTCGACCTAATTTGGTTTTAAGGTGGGATGGTTATTGACAGCTGGTGGCTTCTGATAAGGGGTAACCAAATTGGCACCCCTAACCATTCTTTGGTTTGTCTTTAATATTTCTCCAAAACAGAGATGCCCCTTAACATGTGGCCATCCCTTAACAATCAGCTGGCTGTTTCTAATCCTCCTCTGAGAGAGTTTCCCTTTAACCGTGGCTCGTCTCCCAATAATGTTTGCCCTATGAAATGACAATTATGCCCTTTTTGCTCAATGTTGATGATTTCTTCTTCTTTTCCTCCGTGCGACTCCAGAGTACCTAATAACTCAAAAACACACGTAAAATACATAATTTACAGGAAAAATAGCAAAGAAAGCATAAATTACTAAATAGTAATTTAGGTGTATTCTACACCTATCACGTAACCCTAGTTTTAGGGTTTCACGTCCATGCTGCTATGGCTGGACGAACCGATAAGCTATGCTTCCCTCTTGGGGAGGCCGACCATGCAGGGCCCGTATTGGGTCGGTGATGAATACTCCAATACTCGCTTGAGGGTTTTGGATTCGATCTGGGCCATCCAATCATGCTGGTGAAGTTGGATGGTTGTGATCGTTTCTGAGACTGATATGGTCAGTCCGGATACTCAATCGGGCTAGTATAACACTCCGAGAGATGATTCTCTTTGTTAGAGAATGGTGTAGCCTGTGCGGGTATTTTGTGCATGCCTCATTGCTGGTACTTGGATATTCATGCTACTCTGCTGAGAGTAACAATTAGTCATCATGCTGCACTAACAATAAGAGTTCTGCTAAGAAGAACACAGGAATACAAGGCGTTTCATGCATTAATAAATAATGCTAAATTCACAGAATACTTTGGGATTCTTGCTACATGCTCCATTCTAGGTGAATTAATAAAGCCGAGAAGTATTCATCGCTTCTCAAATGGCCTTATCCTCTGCAGGATGGCTGCACAAAAATTCGGTTTTACAACTTTAGCCCTGAACTAAAATCCACTATCAATAACCTCCTATTATGTAATCTCATATTTTCCATTCTCAACTCATGGTTTTGCCTTGTCAAATTTGCGCGTTCTTCTGCTTCTAACCTCCTCTTTTTGTGTATTCTTTGTCTCAATGCCTCTAACGCTTCAATTCTTTCATCTCCATGAATTATTCCTCCAATTGCTTCCTGATCTCTCTATTCTTGTCTTCCATTTCTTAATTGTTGCTCCTCTTCTATTTCCTCCACTGAACCTGATCGCCAGGTGTGTACACTCACTCTATCATAATCTATAGTTCTATTTTGCGCTGGTGTACGCTGAATTGGTTGTTGAATTTGATTTTCTCCATCATTTCTTCTATTCATTCTTGATGGTTCTCTAGTTTCATTTCCTCCTTCTCGAGCAAGTCTTTTACTCCTTCTAACAGTTGTTGGTTGTCTTGAGCATTTATTCTTCTATCCATCTCTTCAATCTCAATGAATTGTTGAAAATTATATGAAACTTTTCACCAACTATTCCAAATTCTTTCAATCACAATACTAATTTTCACACTAAAAACATGGAAAAATCCTTGTTTCTAGCGCCAATATGTAGTTGCAGTAAATCCCACACTACACCCCTCACAAGAATTCATACAATCAAGTCATTTTAGGATGGACAATCACAATTTTTATTGATTAATCTCACAAATTTTACAAGAAAGGAAAGAAATGGAACTAAGAAATTAACAATTGCTCTGGACTTTCTCTCTCCTAATGACTTACTTAATACTCGAAAAAGATCTCTCTAATCTTAAGCCTGCTCGGCTCTTTATATAGGGAATTACATAGTGGATGATAGCTAATCTGTCCTTTATTTTAGGATCTGGCTTGTGGTATTTCGCAAGCTTTCAAATGTACAATTTCTCCAACGTCCTAAATCTCGCTAGATATTCACACCTTTCTCATGTTTATGTTGTCGTTGTCTGTTACGTCATTTCTGAAACTATTCTGCGACGCCTTCGCAACGTTGTTGATTGGATTTTCGCTGGAGCGTTGTTGTTGCGATATTCTGATCCTACAATATTTTAGTGAGCCAAAACTCATTTAAGAAGTCACTTTATTTAAACGTACTAGAGTCAACTTCGTATAGGTTAGCTTGAAGTATTAGGGTGAGACATTACAAGTATTGCGGAGACTTGAATAAGTGAAGAAGTGCGGAGATACAACGACAACATCATCCTTCCAATTGAGGTTAGTGATATTTGACTTGAACTGTTTTATTCCCTAACGTATATTTCAAGTCGTGCATATTGAAAACATAAAACGGCGAAGCATGAACACTATAGATAGACATAGTATTAAGGAATACAATATGAAGTTTCTTGAATAACCATTAAACTTTGTATATAAGACATCGACATAATCGTATGAATGCTATTGTGATTATGTATGGGTATGAGGTGAGGATTTCATCCTAGGGAACAATGTTTACATGTGTTCTAAGGAAGTAAGTTCATGATATGTATTGTGAACCGAAAAGGAAATCGCAGGCGTTATTGGGGCTGTTCTTCATTGCATATCTTATGAACGACCAATATGTGTGATTAGTATAACCACTTATGTCTTGTTTGTGTTCTTGGTAAAACTATTCACATGAGGCCTGACTTATGTATTGGTATGACTTTTATTAGTGAAACCGATCTTGAGTAATCACCTGGGGTATGATCGGGTTGTGTATGTCTGAACTTATTACTGGGAGAAGGGGAACCAATCCTAGTAAGAGGTGCAGTGCATCACAAGGGGAACCGATCCTTGTATGAGGCGCATCAAGGTTTTTGGAAGAAAGGGGAATCGATCCTATGAACATGTGCAACACATTCTTTGGAAGGGGGAACCGATCCTATGGACATGTGCAGTGCATACAAGTTAGATACCAAAAATATATGGGGAACCGATCCTAGTACCTAGTCATCCGTATCTTTGGTAAGCTAGTGTAACTATGCACAATACTCACATGGAGGTAGAACTGAAACTTATTTTGGTAGAACCGTAAACCCATGAGTTATGATTGAGTGGTACTTGATCAATCACATAGTTCTTGAAAGTCAGATGAACTAATTCTAAACTTGTTTGGAAGCATGGTAAATCAGTTTCAAGTGAGCAAGTATGAAAAAGGACTTGCAAGAGTAAGATGTCATCACTCTTTGAACACGATGCATTAATGCTTATTCTTTATTGTTTAAAGATATTCCTTAAAAGCTAAGAGGGAAGTAAACCCCAAGATCGAATTAAATAAGTTAAGAATATTTTTAATTAAGGTTTTTTAATTATATATGGAAAATAAGAATTAGTAATGTGCATTTGCTAATTAAAGATTTTCCAAGGTGATTTCGATCATTATTTTTGGACAGTGCATTCACATGAATTATGAAAACCGAATTTGGTGGAGTAATGAAAAATATTTTGAGAATATTTTCGGTTTTGGAAATTCCTTGGTGTCCAAACTTCATTGTATATAAATACTTTGAGTTTGCATTTCTTAGCAAACTAATCCTGCGTGACATGGACTTCCTCTTTTGTCTTTGTTACTGGTGAAGCCGCCTATCGGAGAGGAGATTAATCTAATTAGGAAATCTCTTACGGCCGCTCAATTTAAAGTCTTCTTTGGGATTGAGAATCTCTAGCGTGACCCGTTGGTGGGAAACTAGATATTGCGGTTTAACTTTAGTTTTCGTATTGATTTAATTGACTAACGGTGGTTGAACTTTGATTGCACCTAGTTTCTTTATGCTTGAGAATCTTTTATTCTGATATAAGATTCACTCAAACTAATTCAAGGTTTTGACAGGGATCTTTAGACTGTTTTTAGATCTAAAGACGATCTTGTGATAATCCATTGTTAACAGACTCCGTTATGTGTGTGATTTATCACAAGAGATTCAAGTAGTTGTGTGCAGGTGTTTATTGAAGATTTAAGAAGATTTGAAGACAAAGAAGATATTGAAGATTTCTGACTTGGTTTTTATAATCTTTGGTGTGCACAATACTTGTTTGGTAAAAAAGAGGATCCAATTAATAATTGGTTTATCCTTGTGGTAGATTAGATTGATTAATTGAGGAAGATCGGCATCAATACGATTCCTTGTGATTAAAGGTATTAATTGGCTTAATCTTAACGATTACCTTTGGGTGATTGAATACAAGATAGATCTTGGAACCTGGAAAATGAGTTTATGTTAAGATAAACAAGGGAACCTTTGCCCAACTCATAACACTTGGTTGAAGAGAGTTGATACCAAACATATTTGTTGTTCCTTTACTGTTTGGAATATGAACCAAAGGAATTGGTCCAAGTACGTGACTTGTTTACAGGTTGGAGGCGTGGGAATATAGAAGGAACTAGGTGAACTATAGGTTTAGTTGCTTGGTCTCAACTTTACGAAGTTGTCATATTTTGTATAGCGGCTTAATCCCGAGAGTATTCAATTCTGGACTAGGTCCCGGGGTTTTTCTGCATTAGCAGTTTCCTCATTAACAAAATCTTGCTGTGTCATTTACTTTATTTTTCTGCATTATAATTGTTTTAATATAATTAAAGTAAATTGCACAAACGTTAATTCCTATTTACTTGATACGTGAATCCTATTGAGTTTGGTTAAGTCTGAACCTTTGTATCAAGTAAACACACTTTGTTGTTGTATTGTCTCGATCTAGTATCCATATACGATCACACAAAGTGATTGTCTCGACTCAGTCCATAGACAATCACTTTCGGGGAAAAGACTTATAGGAATGAAAAGTTATAGCTTGAGGTATATTTGGGGTACCCTCTCCTTTTCAAAGTGTATGTATAATGAATTCTTGTAATTTGTTTATCTACATGTATTAAGAGTTGTCACTAAAATTAACAAAGGGGGAGATTATTAAAGCATAGCTCGGTTGAACCCACCAAGCATTGGTATGTCAAGTTTGGTTGTCATATTTTAGTTAGTCAAAACTTATCTAAGAGTCGCTTGATTATGTACTAGAGACAACTTCGTTTAGGTTAGACTAGAAATTCTAGGAATGTTGAGACATACAAGTATTACTCGAATACCTGAAGAACGTGAATAAGTAAAGATCTACAACGACGACATCTTCCTTCCTCTTGAGGTTAGTAATATTGACTTGAACTGTTTCATCCCTAACGTATCTTTCAAGTCATGCTATATTGAAAACATAACTGCGAAGTTATGTATGGACATATTACTCTAGTAGTGAGACATGATCACATGATCATAGTATTAGTGAATTATACTATGAAGTATAACGCTTATCTTTTGAACTTCGTATACATGACATCGACATAATCTTATGAATGTTGTTATGAATATGTGAATGGGTAAAGGTGAAGATTTCATCCAAGGAAACAATGTTTTACATTTGTTTAAAGGATGTACATTCATGAACTTGTTTTATGAATCAAAAGGGAAATCGCTAGGCTTATTGGTACGACTATTCATTGCAAATATTTGGATTACCAATATGTATGAGATGGTAGAACCGATCATAACTTTGTTATGTATCTTGGTACAACTAATCACAATGCCTGACTTATGATTTAGCATGACTAGTTTTGATTTATTAGTGTAACCGATCCTAATTAATCACCTAAGATGGTATGATCGATATTTTTAATTGGTGTGAACGATCCTAGTAATTGGTGTGACCGATCACATAGAAGTTGTTTAATCAATCCTTGTAATTGGTGTAACCGATCCTAGTAATTGGTGTAACCAATCCTTTTTTTTTTTTGCTCAATCAAAATTGTAATTTTAATACTATAATGAGAACCAAATCAATACAAGAATGAGCCTAATAGGCATTACATTTTTAGTCACCGCAAAAATGGAAATCTAAAACATATCTAGTAAAATCTATAGTAAGATTTAAAAGGAGATTCTAAGGAAATTTTATCATTGTTAGTGTATACTGTTACACAGTTTTGATTGAGCTTACTCCCTTCCTTTGCCATTGTATCATCACTGAAATTAATCTCTATGTAGCTGTGTTCTAATACATATTCAATCAATTCAGAGCAGACCTTATTCCACCTGACAATAGCAAACCATGGCAAGGATTTTCCTTTGAATGCTAGTACTGCAGCTTTTGAGTCAGACCTGAAGCATACATGAAGATGTTTATTTTGCACTACCCATTCTCCTGCACATACTATATCCATCACCTCTGCAAATAAATTAGTTTCTATGACCAGTCCTCCTGCTACTGCAATTTTAAAGTTCATTCCTTTCCTTACAACAAAACCATAACCTTCCATACCTGGATTCCCTTTGGAGGCTCCATCATAGCAAATCAATATTTGAGGTTCATTTGGGAGAGTAAAATGAAGTTCCATCACTCTGAGATTATATGTTTTCCTACAGTTTATTCCAAAAAGACTCAAGATTTGAAGGTCATAATTATCATTCTTCATGTAGCCTTTCAATCTGAATTCACATTCTCCAGTAAGGAATATTATCTTCTGTTTGATTTGCTGTGGATTTAGTGCTTCTTCATCAAACACCAGATTATTTCTGTGAAACCATATCTCCCTCAAAGTGATGAAGGAAGCTGTAATCCAAAGTTCCTATATAACTGAGCTTTTATATTTAGCTAATTCCAGAATATCTTGCACTGAACTAGGATTATTGAATTTAAAAATATTAGCAATCCAAAGCCAAAGATGGAGACTGAAATCACAGAACCATAGCACATGTTCCAATGTTTCCTCTTCAATTTTGCACACTGAGCACCTAGAAGCATAATTAAAGCCCATTTTTTTCATTTTGTCATCAGTTGCACAAACATGTCTTTCGATTTTCCAAATTGAGATTTTTACTGTGGGATGAGCACAAGCCTTCCATATCTTCTTGTAGATGTTCTTGATAGGATACTTTACCCTTATACATTGTACTGCAGAGGAGACACTGAATTTACCAGATATTGATCCACTCCATATTCTTTTGTCTTTCTGACCATCTGTGACTGGAAGTTCACTAATGGCAAAGAAATTCAAGAATTCAGATGGAATGTTCCATTGACCATTAACTAATAAAGAGAAAACCTTTTTACTCTTATTTTGCTGAATGAAATCATTCCCTGGATATAGAATGCTCAATGGTTTGTCTTTAATCCAAGAATCATCCCAAATATCTATACTCTGCCCATCACCCACTAACCATATGGTATGCTCCTGAACTTCATTTATAACACTTTTTATACCTGTCCAAATAGAAGATTTCCTGTAATAATTTATCCATTCTCCATTTTTCTTCTTGAATTTAGATTGAAAGAACAGTGCCCATTCATCTTCACTCTGTTGCATCTTCCAAGCAAGCTTCATTAATAATGCTTTATTGATGATATATAGTCCTCTTATTCCCAATCCACCTTCTTCTAGAGGAGAGCAAACTTTTTCCCATTTTAAAGTGATTGTTTTTCTCATATTTGAATCACCTGACCATAGGAAGTTTCTAATGATGCTTTCACATTCTTTGATCACCTTGCTAGGTTATTTATAAATGGACATATTGTACACAGTTATGCTACTTAGTACTGTCTTGATTAATATAAGTCTTTCTTGGAATGTTAACATTTTTCCCTTCCACCCTGCAAGATAATGCTGGATTTGCTCAACCACACTCCATACATAACAAGATTTCACTCTACCTGTAAATATCATTACTCCCAAGTACTTATAAGGGAATGAAGACAATTTCATATGACATTCTTGTGCTATGGCTTCTTTTCTAGATGAGTTAGTCCCTCCCACAAAGCATTTACTTTTGGTTGAGTTTATTACTTGACCAGAGGATGCTTGGTATACTTGTAAAGTCCTCATTAATCTCTTAACATTTCTCTTATCTCCATTGCAGAACAAGAACATATCATCTGCAAAAAAAAATGTGAGTTGGACAAATTCCATTTATGTTCACTATTGGGATAAGTTTGTTTTCTTCCACCATTTTAGTTAGAGCTCTACTCAAAACATCTTCATCCATGATGAAAATAATTGGAGATAGAGGGTCTCCTTGCCTGAGCCCTCTACCAGTTGAGAAGTAACCTACTGGACCTCCATTAATCAAAATTGAGATTCTGGCAGATGAGAATAAAATATTTAACCATTTGATGAAATTTTCAGAGAAACCCAATCTTTTCAGAATTGCATACAAGAATTCCCAACTAATTGAATCAAAGGCTTGAGTGATATCAATCTTCAAAGATACATTTCCTCCTTTTCTAGTAGTCTCCATTTCATTCACCAATTCTGAAGCAAGTACTATTTGATCTTGAATTGATTTACCTTTTATGAAGTCTCCCTGTTGAGGAGAAATGATTTTACTCAATATACTACTTATTCTCATAGCAAGAATTTTAGTAAAAATTTTGAAAAAGAAATTGGATAAGCCAATAGGTCTGTATTGATGAGTTTTTTTTGCATTCTGCACTTTAGAGATCAATACTAAGAAGTTTGAATTAAGACCATTAGGGATGTAGTTTCTTTTCCGGCAGTATTGAATTGCTTCTATAACATCTTTACCAATTATTGACCAGCACTTTCTGTAAAACCAACCACCAAACCCATCAGGACCTGGAGAGCTATCAGGATCCAGTTCAAAAATTGCTATTTTAATTTCAGATGCACTAGGTGTTGAGTCAATAATAAATCTATCACCATTGCTTAAAACTTCAGGCACCACTTGTAATAGAGTATTAGAAACTTGAACTTCAGAGAATTTGAATTTGTCTTCAAAACGTTTAACTAGAATATCTAAAATTTCTTGCTGAGTTGCTACTAATGTACCTTGTTCATTTTCAAATTCTAAAATATTATTGTGAGCACTCCTAGTCTTGATACTGGTATGAAAGAATTTAGTGTTGGCAACACCTTCTTGCAACCATTTATTCCTAGATTTTTGATGAAGAAATGCTCTTTGTTGATCAGATATAACTTCTTGTTCTCCCTTAGCTGTCACCAAATTATTCAATAGTTGGATATCTTCAGGATTACTGTCAGATAATAAGGAAGTTGTTAAAACTTTTTCTTCTGCTTGTTTCATCTTGGAATTTAAATCTCCAAAAACATCCCAGTTCCATCTCTTGAGAATATCTTTAAGATTCTTCAGCTTGTTCATAAACACAAAGATTGGAGTACCAGGAATTTCTTTCTGCCATTCATCAACAACAACTTGCATAAAAGTTTCATGAGTAGACCATTAAAAGCCTTGAATGGAGCATTTTGGGGCTTGGGAAAAGATTTATTTGCTCCAGATATAGGACCATGGTCAGATGTACCTCTAGCACCAACATTGTACTCCCAACTTGGATATTTGTCTAACCATTTAGAGTTATAAAGTGATCTATCTAGATTACACAATATTCTTTTAGTTCCCACTCTATTGTAGAACCAAGAGAATTTTATACCCTTTCTTAGAGCTGATATCAATTCACAAGAATGGATACAATTATTGAAATCTAACATGGCTTCACTTCTTGAATTTCTACCACCTTTCTTCTCTTTCATATTTAAAATAGAGTTAAAGTCTCATATTACCAACCAAGGGAGATTATAGTTACTTATTTGAATTAATTCCTTCCACAGCTCCTTTCTATCAATTGTTAGATTAGCACCATGAACTCCTGTAATGAAAACTCCTCCTACATCCACTGTGATAGTTTGTCTAGTTACAGATATGACTTTAGGATCTGCTAGAGAAGCATTCCAACACATCCAGATATTGTCTTTCTTCTCATTTGTACTATTATGAATCAACTGACATTGCATTCCCATAAATCTCATCATTCTGATATATTTTGAAGTAATTTTAACTTTTGGCTCAACAATCCAAACCAAAGAAGGACTAAACTTTTTGACTAATCTTTGCAGTTTATCTTTTTCTTGAGGTCTTCTCAAACCTATTATGTTCCAATAGAGAACTCTCATTTAGAAGATGGTTTTTGAAGAGGTGGGCTCTTCATCCCAGAATCAACTTTTTTAGCAGCTTGCTTCCTGGTTACAACCTTTGGCAAAACTGGCTTCTTAGGTGCTTTTATAATAACTTCCTTCACTGCAGGAATAATCTTAAGTTCAGCCTTACTAGATGTTGAAGCAATATCTAGCATTTTCCTTACTTCCAGAGGTGGAAAATCTTTAATAAGATCAAGAGTAGTCTCTAGATCATTGACTATATCATCATTAGGTTCCAGCTCCTTACTAGTGTCACCATTAAATTGCATTTTCTTGAGAACCTCACATCTACCTGAAGATAACTCCAAAAGTGGTGGAAGCAATGTTGCTGTTGATAGTGTATTTTGATTATCAGAAAAACAAATATCAAATCCCACTGGGATAGAAGTATCCTCTTTATTTTTATTCCTCTTTCTTTATCTACTGCCTTGAAAATCTCCCTGAACTCCAGTTTTTTGAGTTGAAACTTCAGATATATTTGGATCTTCATGTTTTGCATCTTCCTTCCTTTTTACTCTGCATTCCGAAGCATAATGACCTATGATTTTGCAGTGAACACAGAATTTAGGTACCTTTGGAATTTTAACTCGCTGAGAGAAGCCTCCATATTTTGTTTTAACCCAGACTTTATCATGAATTGTTTTATTTAGATCAACTTCTACCAAAACACTGGCATAGTAACTAATTTTTCTTTGCAGGGTAATATCATCTAACTTAACAGGTCTGCCTAGTGCCTTACCAATATCCATGATAATCTTCTTTTTCCAATATTCAATACTCAACCCAGGTAAATGGAACCATACAAACGTTGTTGATGATTTTTGATCAGCTGGTTTGAAATTGGGCTCCCAATTCCTGAGCTTAACACTTAGATTTTCAACTTCCTAGTATCCTGACCATATTAAATTTTTGTTATCCATATTATCCAATTTGATAGAAAAGAAACCCTTACCTAGAGGGATACATTGACAGCCACCCTTAAGATTCCATTGGTGCTTAAGAGATTTCTCAGCAGCTTCCATAGATAATTTTGAAAAATCTAATCGACTGATGAGACTATACTTCCACACATTCAAATAATCATCTATATCTTCATCAGAAATACAAATTTCAGGTTCATTAAAATGATTTTCAGATTTATCTTCAAAGTGACTGGGGGAACTACCAGATCCGAAAATAGAATCCATAGTGAACTTAATCTTAAATTTAAGACTAAGTTTTACCTAAAAAAATAAGAAATACCAACAAAAATTGGTCCACCAATCATTAGAATCAATAAGAATTCACCTGAATGATTAGCAGAGAAGCACTTAGTTCGAAAAATTGAGAAAAAAAATTCGCCGAGTTTGTCGCCGATTCGCAGAGCTCGACTCGGTCTCTCTCGCAAGATTTAAACCTAAACAAACCAATCCTAGTGACTGGTGTGACCAATCACAAGCAATACCATGAGTATATGGTAACTGGTCCTTGTAATTGATGTAACCGATCCTGGTAATTTATGTAACCAGTCCTGGTAACTTGTATGACCGATCACAAGTGTTTCCATATTAGGGTATAACCGATCCTAGTGATTGGTAGAACCGATTGAACCCATGGATGTGATTTGATATATGATCAATCACATAGGAATCTAGGAATACAGGTGAATCAATTCTAAACTTGTTTGGAAGTGTGGTAAAACCTATTCCAAGAATGTAAATATGAAAGATGATTTACAGAGAAAAGATGTCAACATACTTTGAACACGGACAATAACTCTTATCATTTATTGTTCAAAGATATTCCTTAGTACTCAAGGAGATCATGTACAAAAATAAATTTAAAAATCTTTTAATTAAGGTTTTTAGTTATATATGCTTTTCATTACCAGAAATCAAATGCATATCACTAGAGAATAAAAATTAGTAATGTGCATTTACTAATTAGAGATTTTCTATTGAGAGATTTCAGAAAATATTGGACAAGCATTTACTAGAACTATGAAAACCGAATTTTTCAATTCATTGCATATCTTGAGAATAATTTCGGTTTTGGAAATTCCTCGGTGTCCAAACTTCGTTGGTCTATAAATACCTAAGTTTGCATTTTTAGCATACTATTCTAAGAGACAGGTAAACTTCATCTTTTTGTTGTTTCTGGTGGAGCCGTCTAATCGGAGAGGAAAGTACCCTAATTAGACGAAATATCTTACTACCGCTCGCTTAAATACTTCTGTGGGATCAAGAAGCTCTACGAGTACCGTTGGTGGGAAACTAGATAATTGCAGTGTTATTAGTTTTCGATTTATTTGATTGAATGTAGATGGTGGATTTTCAACAAGGGATAAAATCGTAAACTCATGATTGTACGGACCGCCGGTTCAGCAATCGCATGTGAGTATTGAGACACGGGTCTCTCATCGAATTCTCAACGGATAGTGCTTTCTCTCAGAGTACATGTAGATGTGCAGTCAACGTCTAGACAACGGCATAATCTCATGAATACTGAATACTTTCAGTCATTTCCATATAGTATCACGGGATGGACGGCTCTACGGGGCAATATCGTCTTCAGGAACAAACAACGAGTTTAACCTGACTATATAAAGGATATGGCTTAACGGCAAGTCATGTCAGGATAATTAATGCTCCTATCGTAGTCAGTTTATCTGCTAGGCATAGATCCATGAGGTTAATTATCCCTTCATTGCTCTGATTCCATGGTCGAATCAACGACGATCCCGTGGAATGGAAATAAGATTGCTCTGATTTCGTGGTCGAATCAACGACGATCCCACGGAATGGCAATATCATTGTTCCGATTCCGTGGTCGAATCAACGACTATCCCATGGAATGGAAATATCATTTCTCTGATTCTGTGGTCGAATCAACGACGATCCCACGGAATGGCAATAAGATTGCTCCGATTCCGTGGTTGAATCAACGACAATCCCACGGAATGGCAATATCATTGCTCCGATTTTGTGGTCGAATCAACGACGATCCCACGGAATGGAAATATCATTGCTCTGATTCCGTGGTCGAATCAACGACGATCCCACGGAATGGCAATATCATTGCTCCGATTCCGTGGTCGAATCAACGACGATCCCACGGAATGGAAATATCATTGCTCCGATTCCGTGGTCGAATCAACGACGATCCCATGGAATGGAAATATCATTTCTCCTATTCCATGGTCAAATCAACGTCGATCCCATGGAATGGAAATATCATTTCTCCTATTCCATGGTCGAATCAACGTCGATCCCATGGAATGGCAACGATCACTCATTGTTCTGAGTTCGTAGTCGAATCTTTAGCTGATCCTATGAATTAACAGTAAACATCTATCCGTTTTATTACTCATTTCATGGATTATTCTTTATTGAATTTCATGAATTAGTAATTAACGACCTGGCATCGGAGCTACCTTTGAGTAAACCCTGTTTCAAATGGTGCAAGTGTATTCGACGATGATGCATTAACAATCACCGCATGAACGAGTATTTCAAAATACGACGAAACGATGAACCTATGCAAAATAGGGAAGAAAATAATAAATAATTAAAAATATTTGACCAAGGCGCTGGGACACGGACACACGATCAACTCATCGTGTCATGGTCAGTTCCACGCTAATTCTATATTTTTAATACACTTTTATTATTTTTCATGATTTGATAAAATTCTCTCGTTTGATCAAATCTCCGTCTTGAGGAAATTCTTCGGATTCGTGGTACTTCTATGAGTCCATCAAAAAGTCAAGGAGAGTGTGTGGGGCGTGACCATTGGCCGACCGACCATGCCTTGGTCCCAGCCGGCCCACACCTCACGGTACTTATTATTTTATTATTATTATTTTTCTCTAATTTCATGAAAAACCTCCTTGATTTCATGATATTTTTCCTCAAAAAATTCCTTTAAATCATCAAAAATAATAATCAAATAAAATAAATAATGAAAACTCGTGGGACCAGGCCTTGGCCGGCCGGCCATGCCCTAGCCGGTCCCACACGCCCTGTTTTATTTATTTCATTATTAATTATCTTATTTTTCCTTGATTTCATGGTATTTTTCTCAAAATTCCTTCAAATCATCAAAAAATACCCAAAAATTATTTAAAAAATTATTAAAATTCGTGGGATTGGGCCATGACCGGTCGGTCACGCCTCCGTGGTCCCACACGACCGAATTTTATTGTTTAATATTTTTCAAAGACCATGAACTCATGGAAACTCCTTCAATTCATGAAAAACTCTCTAAATTTATCAAAATTCTCAAAATTCATGAATCCTTCATAAAATCATCAAAATATATAAAACTAAGGAAGAGACACCACGGGACCGTGGTCATGACTGGTCGACCGTGCCTCGACCACCGGCGTCCCAGTCTCACAATTCCTTATTTTCTAAATATTTTCCATCGTCTCGTGGTGTTTCCTTCGTCTCATGGAAACTTCTTGATTTTAATAAAACTCCTTCGTTTTATGGTGGGACCGGCTCCTTAAATCTTTCCTGAATTTTACTTTCGGGGTGTTTTCACCTCTCGAACGAACTCAAAACCTAAAAACTCCCTCGTTGGGAGATAGGAATTCTTTTACGTACTGAATGAAGGGGCGGACCATCAAAATCCGAGTCCGTATGAGAGTTATACATCAATTCTAGTAAAGGACGTTAATTAGGGTTTGGAGACTGCTCAAGCGACCAACAGTTGGTCACGTGATCACTGTGACCGGTCCACACTTCATAATTCCTTCACTTTTATTACTTTCCTTCGTTCGATGAAATTTTGACAGTTTTATCAGAAAACCCTAATTTTGTCATATTTTCTCAAATGGTCGCTCAAAGGTGCACCAGAAAATAACAAAATTCTCAAGACTGAGACGCGGACACCTTAGGGACACGAGCATGTTATCTTGACCGACCAAGATTAGCTCTTTGGCTCACGGAAGCTTGATCTCATCGGTTTTCCACGCTTTTGACCTAATTTGCACAATTGCTCGTATTAGGTCCAAAACTTCCAAACACTTTGGATTTTTCATGAAGTGACCATCAGACGGTCACGTGATAACCCAGGGCCGGCTCCATGACTCTATGGTCGGTCCATCACTCTCTCATAATTAATTAGGTTTTGACACCTAAGTCTCGATTTGAAGCATTTTGAATAATGATTGAACCAACATTTAATCATTCTTTCACCAATAATTCATGAACTCTTCGTGAATTCATCATATTTGCTCACGTGAGCACATGGACACTACATGGTTGATCCACGGTCCCATGTAGCCGCTCCTCGTTCATCCCATGGTTAAAACTAATGACCATGAATTGATCATCAATCGATCAAATTAGGGTTTCTGAGTTCAAGGATCATGCTTCCAGACTCTAACCTTAATAATTCTACGATGACCTCATGGTCATGAATTAATATTAATAATTCTACGATGACATCATGGTCATGAATTAATATTAATAATTCTACGACGACCTCATGGTCATGAATTAATATTAATAATTCTACGATGACCTCATGGTCATGAATTAATAATTCTACGACGACCTCATGGTCATGAATTAATAATTCCACGATGATCTCATGGTCATGAATCTTATTAATTATGCTAGGTTCAACGACCAAAGATTTTAATTAATATTATTGGCACACCGCCAATCATTCATGAGCAAGACATGCTCAGACGGTCAAATATTCAACAAGTCATCACGAGAGTAACACTTGCCCAGATGATCAATATTTGCCCGAGTTAAGGAATATCGGTTCAACAATCCACCAATAATCGAACAACCATCGAATCAGAAAAACAGAACGAATACACAGAATACTCAGAGTAAGAATCTCACGTCTCTTCGACAACACGGGATCATCAAACTCATCAATTGAGCAATTTATTTACAATCGTTCAACTTCAATCATTCAAAACTTATCATATTCGAATTCACACACCCACAATCCTTGAATCACCATCGATTCCACACATTTCTCAAATTTCTTCCCTCCTCTGAGATCAACCCATCCTCTCTTGTGACTGAATTTACTCTGGAATGGTCATTGTCTCGATTTAGGCTGGAGTACTACAGATTGATCTCTCGAATCTAAGCACCCCCTTTGCAGCGGTGCATCTGTGTGAGGATTAGCATTTTGCCTGGTTCGAGGAACCTCTTCCGCACGGTCGTCTCCTCAATCCCTTAAAAACCAGCAGATCATTTTTCTCCATCCACAGATTGGCGACCACAGTGGGAGATCATTCTCTCGGTTGCAATCTTTCATTTTCACAAGATGGTTGGTCTTAGGTCAGGATCGGTTACAAATACTAATACAGATATCGCTAGCACTAGCAACAATGAAGACATCCCGGAAACTGTTCCGGCCACTAACACTGATGGTGGTGGCATCACTCCTCCTCACGCCAACGCGGAAGGTCATCCTTTGTTCGGTCAAAATCCCGAAGAAATCAGAGGAAACCCTCCACCTACCATGGCTGATATCATCAAAACGCAAGAGACTCTTGCAAAGAATCAGACGGATATGGTTGCGGCACAACAAAAATTATTGGATCATCTGAAGACTCTCACAGACAAACTATCGGAGAAGACCCAAGAAAAATGAAAAGGAAAGGAAAAGTCCTCAGACGCTGATCCTGAGGTGATTCCAATTCATACAGTGGATGATGATGAAACCGTCAAAGCTGCAAGCGATTCATCAACAAAGCAGTCATCAAACTTCATCACTCGTGAAGACCTGGAGCGTCTTCTGGAGAACCGTGGAAAAGGAAACACATCACATATCCACCGTCACCAACCTCCTTATCCCTTGGCTACACAGAGGATCCCTCTTCCCAAAGGTTACATTTCTCCAACTTTTACTCTATATGATGGAACTGGCAATGCTCGAGAACATGTTTCACGTTTCCTCGAAGCCTTGGGAGAACATGAGCACAATCATGTTGTTCGTCTCAAAGAATTTTCAAAGTCTTTGAAAGGAAGAGCATACACCTGGTACAACAACATCGCACCAGGGACCATCAACAACTGGGGAGAAATGGTCAATGCATTCTACAGGAAATACTTTTTCGTGTCGGAATAAGTCACTCTCTCTGATCTTTGGAGAATGTCTCTGAAGACAGGTGAGAACCCCAACAAATACGTGAAGAGGTTCAGAGTCCAAGCCTTGGACTGCCATGATCCAAACGTCACAGAACAACAACTGGTGGACTTATGCATCAATGGCATGCTCCCGGCCTACATAGCTTTACTGGAGAACCTTCGGTTCTAGACTTTCTCAGAGCTCCACGAAGCCGCGAAGAGATCAGCAACCACTGCGCCTGCTCTGTTGGAAAGAACAAAATCTACAAAGACTGAAGAATCGCGAGACACTTGAGGAACAAGCAGTACAACCTCCATCCTTCCACAAATAATGTTGCACAAGGGATCAAACGGGAAGCCAAACTGCCGCGCAAGCATACCTCAGCTCCTTCAAAAGCACAAAGCAAGAATAATCAAGATGCATAAGCCTCTGACCAATGCACAAGAGTTCTTGATCAAGAAGCACATGACTATCCTTTTCCATTGAAGAGGTGATCGAACTCCTGGATGTCTGGATCCAAGATGGTGCAATCAAGTTGTCATATGTCCAGAAAGAACCAACTGAAGAAGACATGGAAAGTCCTCGTTACTGCCGCTTCCACAGGTTCGTCAATCATCCCACAAAGCAACTGCGCAGTTTTGAAACACATTTTCAAAGAGAAGGTTTATCCACAATAGCTTCAACTGGGGACTGAAGGAGTGCACAAGAATCCTCTCCCAGTCAGAACCTTTACACTCTTCGAAAAACCTATCAAAGAAGCAGTTCAAGACGAACGTGAATTAAGAAGGCACAAAGGGGATACATGTTCACAGTACTGAACCACATCGTGTCAAGAAGTCCATTCCAAAAATACCTCTTGAGCCTCCAGCCACATATCAAGAGATGTACGACTGGGGACTGCTTACCATAGTCAATCTTAGAAGGAACGAATTTGGAAGAACGTTGATCGATGTTGACACCACCATCAACAACATTCCAGTGAAAACCATCGGATATACATGCATCGCTCGGCAAGAAGATACTCATTCTCTATCTCAATCAGAGACCTCGAAGGAGCGCTCGCAAATACTCATGTCTACATCACATAAGTCCAACTTGGACAGAAACCAAGTTTCGCATAATCAGGAAGATCCAGGATATGACATGTCCTTCAGACGAGCGTAGGTCCACACTGAAAATATGGATACTTACAAAGCATCTTTGGTTACACATCTCTCCAACGAAGAAAGTTGTGATCCAGAAGGTTTTGCGGACATTCCATCACCAGAGTACTTTGAGGAATTTCAAACTTCAACGAGGTTGAAGCAAGAACCTGCAAAAGATGCATAGATATTCGTCAAGAGGTTCCACACTCAGGAAAGTCTCATTCATTTCATATCTATGTAATTTATTTCCTGACATGATATCCTAGCACGGGGTCTCAATTCTGCTAGCAACTCTGTAAGATGTTATGAATGGTAGCTTCACCGGATTAGTATGACATTTCTCCGAATTGAGCATTAAAACATTCATTACTGAGATGATGTCCAAGCATGGAGAAGAATAATTTGGGGGTTTCTCCATAGCCTTGTAGGAGTTTTCATAAAATCAGAAAGCTCTGATGTCTGCACATACTACCTCAACGAAAAGGGATGTTGAATCAACAGAAGATAGGGGTCGAGACGATCAAACCTAAGAAATTCTCAAAATAGGTGACGATTCAATGCTCAAGAAGCTAAGTAACATTCAAATTGTACTCCCAATCAAAGAGTACACCTGCGAAAATAGCGTCCCAGCTGGCTTTAACACAGATATCTCGACGCCGATTCAACACCACCACGATTGAAGTGTTACTAAACCACAATCGATAAGTCTGCATTATCCAATAATAAGACTTCTGAAGCAGATGCAACATCATTCATACATGGATGTCAGTAACTCCTTCAACGCACACTGGGCAGCCTAAGGCGATTTTATGGAACTTCATCAACGGGATTTCTATACATCACAAGCTCCAGCATGATTGTGGAACTTTTTCTCTTCACCGATCACATCCAGTACGAAAATTGTTGATGCTATCTACCGCAACAATGACGAATCACTGACAAAGCCAGTTCATGGAAAAGTAATGCTTCCAAGAGCATTAAGATTGGACTCTCAGTACACATTCATCTCACGCTCAACTCATCAACTAGTTTGTGAATATAAAAGGCTCATTGGAAGAAGGATCAAAGACTATGTCTATAATCATGGTTCTATCCTTTTCGGTCTTTGGAGCAACTTCAACTGTGGTATCAGCATCAACAATAATCTCTAATGGAACACCATCCATGATCTCAACATCGAAAAATATCTCTGAAGCGTGATCATTCATGGTCTCAACACCAACAACGGTCTCAGGAGCAACATCCTCAGGGCTTCATCAACTAATCATTATCTGAAGTGTTACACATGAAGCGGACTTCTCTAAGAGCCAATGATTCATATCAAGATGTGTAGACCTGATAACATGCTCACATGAAGTCTTCCCAAAGCTGGCACGACTGGTGGGAATAATCCAAAGTCTTCTATAAGATGTTCTCGTCACCTCTACTGATGGGATACAACACACTTCAGGTCATGGTTTTGCAAAAAACGTGCCAATGGGTGAGGAATAGGACAATACTTCCTCAACAAAATATGTTCGTATGTGTCTCTTCAACAACATACCAAAAGGGCGCATTAATCGGACATACAAGATGAAAGATATGGCCTTTACTGTCAGGTCTACGAAACCTAAAAAATTTGTATGGGATTACAAATTGAAAATGTGCATGCTTCGTTGGTGGACTTCTACAACTCCAGATTGAGTGATTCTTCTATCATTTAATAACTCAGTCTCTTAGCTTCAAAAGTTGGGTAGTCAAGCATCGAATTCCGACGCCGTGTGAGGTTCCTACAGCTTCCAGAATATACTACATGCAAGAATTCATGGACGGGATTTATAACCTCTACAGTCGATCGATGTCCACCAGGTCTTTTCGCTAAGTCCTTCATCAAGGTACCTCCATCTTCCTGGTTAGCTCGTCTACTTCATCCTCTTCAACACAGCATCACTAGTAAGGAAAGGAGTGTCACCCTTTTCTTCTTTCTTGATAACTTCAAGTCTTTCACGGAGCCACTTCAGATTGAAGCCAATTTCTTCAGCATTCTTCAAGTTGTACTCCCAATCAAAGAGTAAAACTTGGGAAACAACATCTCTGGATATAATTCGAATATCATCTATAACACGCAAGATGGCCTCTACTTGTTTCGTCAACAAATAACTACGCCCTGGATCCCGAGTAACAACAAAGTTTCCATACATTTCCCACAGTCCCCTGTATATAGCAACATATCCTATGGGAACGCTAAAACCTCCAACAAGCTGGTGATATGGGAGTAACTCACTAAATTGAGGATCAAAAGAAATCCCTGCAGTAGGATACTTATGCACTATCATCTGGTTCTCGCCATTCTTTGGAGCAGTGTCAATGATCATAGAAACAACTTCAGGGGAAGTAACTTCTGCTATTTTGGGTTCGGTCTCCACCGTCTGAGGCACAATTGGAGTTTCCACCACCTTCACGGTATTAGCGACCAACACTTCATCATCCTGAGGCGCAGCTATGAAATTCTTGTCACCAACAACTCCTGGAATGTCCAAATCATCATTATTGGATCCATGATTCCCAACTTCGTCGTTTGGCACCTAATGCGAATATTACATGGGATTAAAATGATTCAAAGGAGATATACTTACTGGGGAGTCTCTAAATCATTTGAAGGCTCGAAAATACCGGAATCTCCATTAGCAACGCCGCTATCTACGTTCGGTTCGGGATTTCGGGAATTCTCCATATTCCCATATCCCAAAGAAGAGCACGCTTCATCAACATGATGCTTATATACAATGATTTCTTCTTGGTTTCATCATCAACAATTACTATTACTTCATTCAAGGAGATGCCAAGATCACCTGCACGAAAAGGTACTTACATCGACTTTTTCATCAGTGCTGGATTCATGAATTGCTTGTCCGGGAACAAGTTGAAGACAACAATCGATGGAGAAAAAGTCTATAAGAAGTAACAAACCTTGGTCTCATGATCCTAATTGCACGGGCAAAGTCATGACACAAGGAGCGCTAACAACTCGTCAAAGAAACGGCTGGGGACTACACGTCATTCGCTAGCATCATGTAGTCCTCACTCCTGGGTTATCCGCTCCTGTAGACTTTCTTCCATTTCTGTGAGTCTACATTGATCCAGGATCTCAATTCACAACTATTCTATGGTAAAGCCAATGAAACATGAAGAATCTATCATCATCACTCGGAGGTTCCATAAGTACCACTTCTTAAAACTTTCGTCCATAGAGACGTTTTCTCTGGAAACACCATCTTTGGAAGTATCATCATGGGAGTCAGTCATCCCCGCAAAGTGGATACTTCAGCACATCGTTCATACAAAGCGCAGGCTTCGACAGAACAATGAATCATGCAATTAGGATGCTCACATCAGCGTCTACCAAAATGGTAACTCTTAAATCTCACCTTTTACGCTTCCACTAACAGTAGTGAGAGTAATGCTAGAGTTAACACTCCAAAATTGTTCGTTTCTTCAAAACCTACAAAAAGAACAACTCAGATTTTTCCATAAAATCATGAATATTTCTACTATGTGAACATTCACCATAGAATTATGGAAACCAAAACATTATTTCATCATAAATAATTTTATCTCTAAGCAACATCACACAAAACTCAAGTTTTGATTTTAGAGAAATAATATATATTTACTCACGCAAATAAATGAATATTTTTCAACATAAGCCAGGCTCACAAAAATAAATCGTGGATACTCCACGGTTTCAAAGAAAAAAAAACTTTTCCATGAACCGACCATGTTTTTACAAGAAAACTCTTTTCCTTCGTGTCGTCATACGTATTTGAAACGAAGGTTTATTTTAGTTTTGTGAAAACTCACGCATTATATGATAAAGTTTTACATGAAAGCTCTACACAAAATTTTATCACTGGACACAAGTTCATATATACATGAAGAGGAGAAATCGCTTCTCTGCATCATCGTTATTCTTTTAAACGAAGATTTTACTACGGTTTTGTGAAAAATTCACTTTTATAATAAGACTTTGGCTCACGTGAAAGATCATCAACATAGTTACATCACTGAACCTACATATTCATATATGAATAAAAATCTCTTCTAAATCAGGGATTATTATTAGTTTTCAAAAACTAACGATCAAACGAGCATACGTTTTCAAAAACGAAGGTTTTCGACGAAACCCACAATTATATATATACACGGGTATATGATTTTATCATGATAAATATGTGAACAACCCATAGAATTCATGAACATTAACAAACATCAGCAAAAAAAAAAAAGGTTCGGACGCATATCTCTTCGGCGCCTCAAAGAACCACGGATGGACGGTGACGTACGGTGGTCCGGTGGTCCGACAACTTTTCCTCCTCTTGATGCTGGCGTGAAGGTGATGGAGAGGGCTCGGCCCGCGAATCCTAAACGACCAAGGACTCGTCGTCCAAATCAGCGGTTCAACACCAATTTATGCTCATCAAATGACGCTTTAGCATGCCGCTGGAATCTTCATTCAAGTTATGGTATGCTCGTACGATCGAAATTCGGTAACATCTTAACTTACGACTAAGTTCAATTACTTATATTGTTTATGGCCTGAAAATCACCATTTAATGCTGATCGAGGAACACGGCTTTCCTCGATAAAGGTGGGACTTAATGTAGATGGTGGATTTTCAACAAGGGCTAAAATCGTAAACTCATGATTGTACGGACCGCCGGTTCAGCAATCGCATGTGAGTATTGAGACACGGGTCTCTCATCGAATTCTCATTCTCTCAGAGTACATGTAGATGTGCAGTCAACGTCTAGACAACGGCATAATCTCATGAATACTGAATACTTTCAGTCATTTCTATATAGTATCACGGATGGACAGCTCTACGGGGAAATATCGTCTTCAGGAACAAACAACGAGTTTAACCTGACTATATAAAGGATATGGCTTAACGGCAAGTCATGTCAGGATAATTAATGCTCCTATCGTAGTCAGTTTATCTGCTAGGCATAGACCCATGAGGTTAATTATCCCTTCATTGCTCCGATTCCATAGTCGAATCAACGACGATCCCGTGGAATGGAAATAAGATTGCTCTGATTTTGTGGTCGAATTAACGACGATCCCACGGAATGGCAATATCATTGTTCCGATTCCGTGGTCGAATCAACGACAATCCCACGGAATGACAATATCATTGCTCCGATTCTGTGGTCGAATCAACGATGATCCCACGGAATGGCAATAAGATTGCTCAGATTCCGTGGTCGAATCAACGACAATCCCACCGAATGGCAATATCATTGCTCCGATTCTATGGTCGAATCAACGACGATCCCACGGAATGGAAATATCATTGCTCCGATTCCGTGGTCGAATCAACGCCGATCCCATGGAATGGCAATATCATTGCTCCGATTCCGTGGTCGAATCAACGACGATCCCACGGAATGGCAATATCATTGCTCCGATTCCGTGGTCGAATCAACGACGATCCCACGGAATGGCAATATCATTGCTCCGATTCCCTGGTCGAATCAACGACGATCCCATGGAATGGAAATATCATTTCTCCTATTCCATGGTCGAATCAACGTCGATCCCATGGAATGGAAACGATCACTCATTGTTCTGAGTTCGTAGTCGAATCTTTAGCTGATCCTATGAATTAACAGTAAACATCTATCTGTTTTATTACTCATTTCATGGATTATTCTTTATTGAAATTCATGAATTAGTAATTAACGACCGGGCATCGGAGCTACCTTTGAGTAAGCCTTGTTTCAAATGGTGCAAGTGTATTCAACGATGATGCATTAACAATCACCGCACGAACGAGTATTTCAAAATACGACGAAACGATGAACCTATGCAAAATAGGGAAGAAAATAATAAATAATTAAAAATATTTGACCAAGGCGTTGGGACACGGACACACGATCAACTCATCGTGTCATGGTCAGTTCCACGCTAATTCTATATTTTTAATACACTTTTATTATTTTTCATGATTTGATAAAATTCTCTCGTTTGATCAAATCTTCGTCTTGAGGAAATTCTTCGGATTCGTGGTACTTCTATGAGTCCGTCAAAAAATCAAGGAGAGTGTGTGGGGCTTGACCATTGGCCGACCGGCCATGCCTTGGTCCCAGCCAGCCAACACCTCACGGTCCTTATTATTTTATTATTATTATTTTTCTCTAATTTCATGAAAAACCACCTAGATTTCATGGTATTTTTCCTCAAAAAATTCCTTTAAATCATCAAAAATAATAATAAAATAAAATAAATAATGAAAACTCGTGGGACCGGGCCTTGGCCGGCCGGCCATGACCTAGCCGGTCCCACACGCCCTGTTTTATTTATTTTATTATTAATTATCTTATTTTTCCTTGATTTCATGGTATTTTTCTCAAAATTCCTTCAAATCATCAAAAAATACCCAAAAATTATTTAAAAAATTATTAAAATTCGTGGGATTGGGCCATGACCGGTCGGTCACGCCTCTGTGGTCCCACACGACCAAATTTTATTGTTTAATATTTTTCAAAGACCATGAACTCATGGAAACTCCTTCAATTCATGAAAAACTCTCTAAATTTATCAAATTTCTCAAAATTCATGAATCCTTCATAAAATCATCAAAATATATAAAACTAAGGAAGAGACACCACGGGACCGTGGTCATGACTGGCCAACTATGCCTCGACCACCGGCGTTCCAGTCTCACAATTCCTTATTTTATAAATATTTTCCATCGTCTCATGGTGTTTCCTTCGTCTCATGGAAACTTCTTGATTTTAATAAAACTCCTTCGTTTTATCGTTGGACCGGCTCCTTAAATATTTCCTGAATTTTACTTTCGGGGTGTTTTCACCTCCCGAACGATCTCAAAACCTAAAAACTCCCGCGTTGGGAGATAGGAAATTCTTTTATGTACGGAATGAAGGGGCGGACCATCAAAATCCGAGTCCGTATGAGAACTATACTCAATTCTAGTAAAGGACGTTAATTAGGGTTTGGAGACTGCTCAAGCGACCAACAGTTGGTCACGTGATCACTGTGACCGGTCCACACTTCATAATTCCTTCACTTTTATTATTTTCCTTCGTTCGATGAAGTTTTGACGGTTTTATCATAAAACCCTAATTTTGTCATATTTTCTCAAATGGTCGCTCAAACGTGCACCAGAGAATATCAAAATTCTCAAGACTGAGACGCGGACACCTTTGGGACACGAGAATGTTATCTTGACCGACCAAGATTATCTCTTTGGCTCACGGAAGCCAGTCTCATCGGTTTTCACAGTTTTGACCTAATTTGCACAATTGCTCGTATTAGGTCCAAAACTTCCAAACACTTTGGATTTTTCATGAAGTGACCATCGACGTCACGTGATAACCCAGGGCCGGCTCCATGACTCTATGGTCGGTCCATCACTCTCTCATAATTAATTAGGTTTTGACACCTAAGTCTCGAGACGAGCATTTTGAATAATGATTGAACCAAAGATTTAATCATTCTTTCACCAATAGTTCATGAACTCTTCGTGAATTCATCATATTTGCTCACGTGAGCACATGGACACTACATGGTTGATCCACGGTCCCATGTAGCCGCTCCTCGTTCGTCCCATGGTTAAAACTACTGACCATGAATTGATCATCAATCGATCAAATTAGGGTTTCTGAGTTCAAGGATCATGCTTCCAGACTCTAACCTTAATAATTCTATGATGACCTCATGGTCATGAATTAATATTAATAATTCTACGATGACCTCATGGTCATGAATTAATATTAATAATTCTACGATGACCTCATGGTCATGAATTAATATTAATAATTTTACGACGACCTCATGGTCATGAATTAATATTAATAATTCTACGACGACCTCATGGTCATGAATTAATATTAATAATTCTACGATGACCTCATGGTCATGAATTAATAATTCTACGACGACCTCATGGTCATGAATTAATAATTCAACGACGATCTCATGGTCATGAATCTTATTAATTATGCTAGGTTCAACGACCAGCATTTTAATTAATATTATTGGCACACCGCCAATCATTCATGAGCAAGACATGCTCAGATGGTCAAATATTCAACAAGTCATCACGAGAGTAACACTTGCCCAGATGATCAATATTTGCCCGAGTTAAGGAATATCGGTTCAACAATCCACCAATAATCGAACAACCATCGAATCAGAAAAACAGAACGAATACACAGAATACTCAGAGTAAGAATCTCACGTCTCTTCGACAACACGGGATCATCAAACTCATCAATTGAGCAATTTCTTTACAATCGTTCAACTTCAATCATTCATAACTTATCATATTCAGAATTCACACACCCACAATCCTTGAATCACCATCGATTCCACACATTTCTCAGCTTCCCTCCTATAGATCAACCCATCCTCTCTTGTGACCGAATTTACTCTGGAACGGTCGTTGTCTCGATTTAGGCTGGAGTACTACAGATTGATCTCTCGAATCTAAGCACCCCCTTTGCAGCGGTGCATCTGTGTGAGGATTAGAATTTTTCCTGGTTCGAGGAACCTCCTCTGCACGGTCGTCTCCTCAGTCCCTTAAAAACCAGTAGATCGTTTTTCCCCATCCACATTGACTAATGGTTGTTAAAACTTTGATTGCACCTAGTTTGTTTATTCTTGAGAACCTTCTATTCTGATATAAGATTCACTCAAACTAGATCGAAGTCTCGACGATATCTTTAGAACTTTTTGTATATCTAAAGAAATCTTGTGATAATCCATTGTTAACAGACTCTGTTCTGTGCGTGATTGATCACAAGAGATTCAAGTGGTGTTGTGTAGGTTTTAATTGAAGATTAAAGAAGATTTGAAGATTTCTTGTTGGTTTCTCATATCTTTGTGTTGCACAAACCTTGATCGGATGGGATCCAACTAGAATCAGATTTATTCGATTGATTAGTTGCGTGAGATCGGCATCACTTTATAGTTTATTGTTGGAATCTATATCGATTGATTGCGAATTTAAACTTAACTACTTTTGTAGTTATTGGATAGATTGATCTAACCAGGCAAATGAGTTTATTAGCTTAAAGGGAATAGCCTTTGTATATGACTTGAGATATCTTATCTTAAAGAAACAATACCAAACAGATTTGTTGTTCCTTTACTGTTTGGAATATGATCCAAAGGAATTGTTCCAGTGTGTTGATAGACACATTTTTGTGTCTGATATAATCTCAATTGTATATATTGTTAGTGCTCAATTTTGTATTTATTATGGCTTTTTGTGTCTTTGTAGGTGTTTTTGGAGAAATAAACATGTGCAGAAAAATTGGCTCGAAAAGTGGTTTTTGAGCTTGTGGGAGAAAATCACTAAAGGCACCCCTTATTTTGATAAGGGGTAACCTAATTACTAAGGGGCATCCACTTTCAGGGTAACTACTATTGGCAGACCCATACAGGATAAGGGGAGGTCATCTTCAAGAATTCAAATTCTCTGTTTTGGCAGGAAAACCAATCAACACACCTGCAGATTTAGGGTTCGGAAGTTGGACGTGATTTAACGAGATTCAATAGCTGATTTTCATGGATTTGACCTGTTTTGGATATACAAGAATGTTTTGGGTGTTTTCTTGGGCTGGATTTGGTTATAAACTCGAGTTGAAGTCAAACAGGTTATCGGGTTTTTTGGGTGAATTCCTCGGAAGATTTTGGAAGAATTTTAATCGGATCTTATTTCCTATTTTGATTGGGTTTAACTTGTTCTTACCAAACATGGTTGGTAATTGTGCGAGATGCGGAAAAAAAGAAAAATTTAACCAATTGGAAGAAAACAGAGCACACGATAATATATCGGGAAGTTTGGTTACATTCTTGGAAGTTACGTGGGGGTTGAGAAGATACACTCGCCTATATTTGACTCTATCTGTTATGGAAAGAGTTTGTAGAGAATCAGACGCGTACAGAGGAGAGAAAAAATGGAAATAATCCCGATCCTTGAGGTGGAGGTAAAAAAAAGATTTAGTCGATATATTATCGACCCTAGTGAGGTATATATAGGTTGTTTTCGAAGGCCAGAGGGGAGTCGAGACTTTGGGGGGACCAACAGAGGCAGAGAAGAGAATAAAATCGAGTTGCAGGAATTATTTTTTCTGCTGGTGCAGAGGAAGAACACGAAGAACATACTACGCCCAAGAGCAGTCGTTTATTCTACAGAAGCTTATTATTATCGTTTCCTGTAACAGTTTAATGCAACACCTATAAACTGTTGCGAATCTCTGTATTAGCACTTTTCTCTTGTTTTTCACCTATTTGAGCTATGAACACTTATTTTGAGCACGTGAATAATATGAGGAGCTAAACCCCTTAGCTGAGGCAATGGAGGAAGCCGTTTTTCCAATTATTATGTGGTAATTTCTATTTTAATTATGTTTGCAATTTCTTATATGATTTTGTGCCTTGAATAAAATAGTTTTAAGGATTATAATTGAATAGTTGTGATGTCTTTTGATAGAGCATGCTTAACCTAGAGTTCTTGATATTCTATGCTTCGGTTTATGATTGTTACTTTGAAAATCTACTTTTCCAATATTAGAATCACTTCAAACGGAAAAGAATTGCATGATATTAATTAGATTGAATCACTGATAATTGGTTAATGGTGGAATCCTGAGTCTCAATGCTTTTTCAAATCTTGATACAACTTTTTTAAGTTTTATAATTTTAATTGAATCTAAAAATCATCCTTTACAAGTCTGAGTGAACAACATCTTTACTACCACTTAACAACGACAATTAGAATCACATCATGAGTGCACTCGTCGAAGTCAGAAGCGCAGTGATATTGAGGAAACTAAGTGAACAAGGGTTAGTTGCTTGGTCTCAAATATACGAAGTTGGTTTAGATTTTGTATAACGGCTTAATTCTAAGAGTATTCAATTATGAACTAGGTCCCGGGGTTTTTATTCATTTTTGGTGTAGGTACTGAATATCACAAGATAATAGTTCACGAGTATCGTAATAAATAAAGGAGAAAAGAGTTATAAAATGATACGATGATAGAAGAAGCGTGGAGAAATATGAAGTTTTGCGAGGATGGAGTAATTTTGCGAGTATAAGTTGCGATACTTCGCAACTCACGTACAGCTGTATAAATTTTACTATAAATAGAAGTTCAAATGTGAAATTCAGAGAGGTTCTTTTAGTGAGTGTTAGAAAATATCTTAGGAAAGAGAATAGAGAAAATTGTAACTATTCTAATTCCATTTAGATACTTCTTTGTAATCAATTGAGAACATTAATAAGAAAATTGTCATTCATCATCAAGAACTTCTTGAGTTTTTACTAATTCTATTGAGGGTGTAGTTGTAGGTTATTCTGCAACTACATAATTGGCGCTAGAAACAGGGATTTGAAGAATTCCTGTACCAGAAAAATGACAAGAAGAAGAAACACATCAGAACCATTAATCAAGTAAGAAGAAGTGTAAGACTAGCAGGAGGAGAAGCAAATATAACAGGAGAACCTAGTAGGAGAAGGAGTAATCGAAGAAATCAAGCTCAACAAATAGGAGATCATGATCAAGTGAGTATACACACTTGGAGAACTGATACACTAGAAGAAGAAGATAGAGAACCACAAATCAGATAAAATGGGAGGTTGATGGGAGGAACAATTCTTGAAAGAGGAAGGGAGATGTCAGAAACATTGAGACAAGGAATCCAAAAAGAACGAATGATCGAAGCTGAAGAACGTGCCAAGTTAACAAGACAAAATCAAGAATTGAGGATGGAAAATGAGATGCTACAAAGAAGGAAATCTCAAATTGTTGCAAGATCAAATGTTAGAACAGAAAGAGAAGGGAAAAATTCACCGATAATCAATAATGAAAATAATATACAAGAACAAACGCAGAATCAAGGTGAAAGAAACCAAGAGAATCGTTTCATTTTAATACCAAACCACGAACAAAATATGGAGAATTTACGAACAAGACCAAATCCTAGAGAAAACAATCAGAATCGAGAGGAAGAACAAAGAACTTATGGAAGAAACGAGAGACAACAAGCAGTACATCAAAACAATCACAAGAATGGAGTAAGAAGATATGAAGAGGCTCGTAACAAACAAAATGTTGAGTATGAAAGAATTAAGAGAAGAATTGTAAATCAACAAACAGAAATGGAGAGGAATGAACCAAATTCTCGAATCATAGTACAAGCAAATCAAGAAGAAATAAATCACAGAAGAAGGAGAAATGAAGAACAAGAAATTCCTGATATTCGCACGAGAAGAATGAGAAGAATAGAAAGGGAAGAACAAGAATTCCAAGATGCTCTGCAATTGAACAATTATGATAATTTGGAAAGAAGATATTTGCAAAATTATGCAAATGAAAATATTAATGAAGAATATGATAGAATGCGAAGGATCGCAAGGGAGGAAGTGCAAGAACGTAGAAGAAAATAAGCTGCATTAAAAAGACCAATGGATGAGAATTCTGAGGCAAATGCACGAATCTTTCGAGAATTAGCAGAAATGAGAGGGATGATAAACAATAGAAGAGGAGGAGATAGAAGGCAATTAGATGAAGCAATAGAAGAAGCTGCGAGGACTCCATTTGCTAAGAGAAGTACAATTGGGAGGAATTCCACCAAAATGCAATTTACCCACACTTACCAGTATCTTTGATGGGACTTCATGTGCTATTCAGCACATTAAAGCATACATAAGATGCATGTTACAATGGGAGAATCATGATGCTGTGTTATGCAAGTATTTCGCAAAGAGTTTAACAGGGGAAGCTTTAAAGTGGTTCGAAGGACTCCCTAAGAACACTATTACGTCATTCAGTCATTTGCAAACAACTTTCCTTGGAGCATATATCACAAATCATTATTCACGGCTTGGTATTGAAGATGTATTTGGTTTAAAACAAAGAGTAGGTGAAAGTTTGAAACATTTGGTAAGACGATGGAAGACTATGTGCAAGATATGGCGGTATGCGTGGATGAGAGATACTTGATTATGTCCTTCATAAATGCGATGTTCGCAACTAAACAATTATATGTTCAAATCTTCAGAAGAAAGAATTCCATAATGATGACAGAGTTACGAGAATTGCAAGAAGAGTACATTACACTAGAGGAAAAACAAAACAAGATGGAATCATATCCAAAGAACAAACACTAGCAATCAAGATGGAGGAGCAAATTTACTTCCCAAAATAATCAATGTAGTAGCAGGTACTTCGCAAACATCCTCACAAACTTCTTCGCAAATTTCAGAAGAGAAGAAAATCAATGATAACCAGCCAAAAATGGTAGCAATGGGTAGTAGAGATCAAGAAGAGTATGATAGAGAGAAGAATTTCTATAATTGAATAGGAAATAACCAAATTCAGAGACTAGATCAACAACAAGAAAATTATGGGGGACAAAGGCAAAATTATTTTGGACAAGGGAACCAAAGACAAAATTATAACAACGGTCAAGGAGGTCAAAGAATGGTAAGGGAAGAGATAAAGTTGCCACCTTTGAATACAAGTGTAGAAAAGATATGGCAAGCAATTATCCTGGTAGAGAATATACCAACTCCATGGAACATGGGAAAGGAACCACCAATGGGTCCAAGAAGTCATGAATTTTGTTCATATCATCATTTTCATGGACATTCTACAAATAATTGCCATAATATCAAGAGGATAATCTTCCGAATGATTGATCAAGGAAAACTAAATCAATTTTTGCTTAAGCAGACACAGTCGCAACAATTACCACAGGCTCCAGCCATAACTCGCAGGGAGAACACAACAAAAGAAAAAGGAGAAGAAATCCTACATATAGAAGTGGGGTCAAAAGCAAGGAATGTTTTCTGTAATTCCATTGTTCATTCATATAAAACCATAGAGGATTTTCATGATAATGTGTTAAGCAGGGTATATGCAAGGGATGGTGAAGGAAAGGAAGTAATGAACATCGCAAAAATTTCATGACTTGAAGATTGGCAGAAACGTGAAATTTCTTTTGAAGCCACTGAAATTCCAAAAGGTTGTGAAGCACATGATAATCCATTGGTAGTAAGATTAGCAATTTACATGAATATGGAGGAAAACGAAGATGATATGGAGGAAGAATCAATTGGTCTTAATAGGATTTTGATTGATACGGGAAGTTCTGTCAATATCCTCTTCTATTATGCTTACAAAACTATGGGGGGAAAAGATGCAGATTTAATACCTTCTACTTACAGAATTTATGGTTTTAATGGAACTGCCAACAAGCCCAAAGGGGAAGTGAGCATGCGAATTCCATTAAGTGGAATGCGAACTGAAATTCTGTTCTGTGTTGTTGATGTAGAATCACCATATAATGCTTTGATAGGAAGACCATGGCTTCATGGAATTCTAGGCGTAGCTTCTACTCTACATCAGTGCATAAAGTTTCCTCATATGAAGGGTATTGGAATTATCAAGGGCGATTGGGCTGAGGGAAAGAAATGTTACGAGACAGAAGTAGAAGTTTGCGAAGGAAAAACTGTTGAGAAGGAAAATTGGAGAAAAAGAGCAAAGGTTGTGAAAAGAAGTGAAAATTTAATGGCAGAGGATTAAGGAAAAAGAGAATGAAATTACGATGATATAAGAAGGTAATCAGTATGTTTGCTCGTGGAAATGAGGTATGTGGCAAAACAAAATTCTTATTTCGTGATAAATTTTACGAATATTGTTTGCTCGCAGGAAATTGGGAAAAGTAACGAATTTCAAAATTTATATTCCGATTAAAATTTCATTAATTTGCGAATAAAAGACCGCAATCTGTGATCAGCCTCCAAAAAAGAAAGAGAGCCGCAGAAAATTTTATACATGCAAACCTTTGTGGCGTACACCCTAGTTCGCGAAGCTATATTTCGTAAGAGGCAAAGTCCTAAAGTACGTCATTTAAGGGGGTACCTATAACGTGGCTAAGGGTAACCGGAATTCCACCAAGGGCCCTTAGTACATGGTAAAAATTTAGGGGTACAACCCAATAATGGGGTACCTATCCGGGTTAGACACCTTGGATTCTCACCTAATCTAGCGACATTACGCAATATAAAATGCGGTGTAAGAAGATTTAGGTTGGGCGACTAAAGCATACTGTCTTTCCCAAGAAGTGCAGAAAACGATCAAGGCGCCGAGGTACACGGTTGAGTCAAGAGTGCCGGGTGAGGTTGAACCACATATGCCATTTTTGACAAGTCTTGGCAAATGATTCACTTGGCCCAAAGATACCCCATAGGGTGCAACCTCGTAACTATAAGCCCTATAGGAAAAAAGGATAATAGGTTGCGATCAAAAGCTGGTTGTTGGAAGAACCGGATGGGAAGAGCTAACCTTGTATGGTCGATGTACGCTTCCTTGAAGGGGCAACCAGGGGGAAGATAAAGGGCATCACCCTCCATTAGGGAGCTGATACGTGCTATAAGACGCAAATGTCACGAGGCTTCTTGTTTGCGAAAACATAAAGGCTTGTCATATTTGTGCAACAAATGAAGTTTTGCGAGCCTTCTAAAAAAAAAAAAAAGAAGAGAAAGAAAGAAAGAAAGAAAGAAAAGAATAAAGAACTCGCAGAATCAAAGAAGTTAAGATGAGATCAATGGGTCACTACATGAAAGTGTAGAGACGTCCTGCGATTTCATCGCAAGACGGCAATGTCATGGGGCTTTACGTTCGCAAGAATATTTAGGCCTGTCATATTGTCGCAACAATTCCTGAAGAGTCTAAAATACTATACAAAAAAAAAAAGATAAGGCAAGATCAATGGGTTTTTGCATGAAAGTGTAAGAACGTCCTGCGATTTTGTCGCTACAAAAGAGGTGGCAAAATAAGACCTTTACTTAGGAAGGCATGATAAGACCACAAAAATTAATGAAATTCATTGCATCAACATCATTGAAGAAATTATACAAGAATATACATTATGAAGATCTGAAGAGAAGACATCTCTGTCAATATCATTGAAGAACTTTTACAAGAAGTCCTATCAAAGAAGATAACATCATTGAAGAATTTTCACGAAGACTTAACAAAAGATGCGATTTTGATAGTAATCAAATACAGATAAGTTCATACTCGTAAAATGTTACGAGAATTAAATACTTCTTATACTTCTCCATATACTGAATATTTTTCTACAAATTCAATATTATTTATACTTCTTCAAGAGTATATCATATTTATTATACTTCTTCAACGGATATCTAAATTTTGCGAAGGTTAAGTACTTATTATACTTCTTCATACAATTCTTATACTTCTTCATATATTGGACAATTCTTCATGAATTGGATACTGATAATACTTCTTCAAAGATATGTTATACTTCTTATACTTCTTAAGGATATTTTATATTTCGTATACTTCATACTTCTTATACTTCTTAAGGATATTCAATATTTCGTATACTTCATACTTCTTATACTTCAAGGGGAGATTTATTATTTACCTCGCAACATTCCGCAAAAGGCAAAAGGCTCATATTTCTTATACTTCAAAGGGAGGACTTTTTATTCATAATCACAATCAGACAAAACTTCGTAAGATAAATTGAGAAGGATATTCTAATACTTCCAAAGAAGAGTTGATCATCCTAAGAGAAATAATAAGGGGAAAAGGAATACTAAGCTAAGTCTTTAAGATATATTATTTCTCTCCACATGATCAAGTTATGCGAATAAGGGAAACAAACATCAAAGAAAGATTAATTCAAATTAAGTTTTGAAAAAGAGATTATTGGATTGATTCAAAGTGCAATCAAGAAGAAAATGTTATATTGAAAAGAAACAGAACATACAAAAAAAGAGAGAAGTTATAAAACAGATATACAAAAAGAGTGAAGTTATTTTTCAAAGCGATCTATTCCCATCAAAATGATCTTCTTCTTCAACTTCACTATCATTTTCAACTTCACTTTCGAGATTTCCGATATGGAGTATCTTCAGAATTTCTTCAGAAAGGAGCGTATGGTACTTCTTGAGAGGAATTTCATTATCTTCGCAAATCTTGCGAGTCATCTTAGCTCGAAAACGTTTGACATATAAACTATGGTTATCTTTGAAATTAGAAGCTGAGATCTCAAGTCAGAAATTTTCTTATTACGATTAGCAAGGAGAGTTTCCAGATCGTTATTCATCTTCGCATAATTTTCTACAACAAGGAGAGAAATTAAGGAATTGGTTAGCAAATTACGAAGGAAAAGTAATCAAAATAATTACCATCGCAAAGAATTTACCTTCTAGTTGCTTCTTATCATTACGAAGAGAAGAATTTTCAAGCTTTAATTGATTATTCTCCTCAAGAAGGGAAGAATTATCAATTGCGATGCTCGAGATTGTGAATTATCTTAAATGACGAGATATTAATTCTGCGTTATCAATATTTAGATCTTCTACTTTCTGACAGAGACTTGAATTTTCAACCTCTAACTTCTTACAACGATTCAAAGTTTTCTTCTCAGCAATAGAATAACGTCTTTCCCAATCAGAAACAGCTTCACAACTAACTCTTCCAACCTAAACAATAAAAAAGGGGTTAGAAATCAACAAAATAAGGGAAATAAACAAGGAATAGAGAAGAAACTTACCATGCTACCTAAAGCATATAATGAAGCAGGAGAGACGAATCTTGAAATTCCCTTGAGGGAGTTATTATCAATTACAGTAGGAACTTTACAAGCCTTCGCAATAATTTTGCGAGCATTCGTTGTAGGAGAATTTCCTAATCCACGAGAAGAATGGAGGAAAGCCTCAGAGATGCTAACCATTGCTGAGGCAAAAGTTTCGGGGATACTATAATCTTCATTTCCACCTTCATCAACATCATTATCATCATCTCCTTTATCAGAAAGGGTATCGGAATTAGAACTAAAATCCTTCTCAGGAAATTTATCATCTTCATCACCAAGATCTTCCTCAATGTTCTCATTAGAAGAAATTACATTGGAATGACATTTGGTTGAGAATATCTTCTTTTTCCTCCTCTCATAAACAACATCTTGAAGTTTTATTTTTCCTTTGCAAAGAGCATCATCTTGACTACCAGAAGTTTGGGAAACCTTCGCAGAATGAAGAGTTTGTTGTCTTGCAGTAAGCCTTTTAGAAGAAGTATAACTCTTATTTTCACTCGCAGCAATCTCAGGAAGAAGTGGAACCTGTAAATTCAAATAAGGATAAGAAACAGAGGCAACAATATATTGTTTAGAAAAATACAAGAGTGTTTCTTACCTCATTTGAAATTAAAGGGTAACAAAAAGATAAGGAGATGAAAGTACATACATTTATAAAAACCCAAGGTTGATAATAGCGGTTACGAAGGTTCGCAGGAAGTTCTACTATCCCAGTAATATAAGAACCTGATAATATTAAAGGGTACTTATACCAATCTTCATCATTAGAACGACGAGGTGTCTTATTATTTCCTGAAGCATAATCAATATCGTGCATGAGAAGATCATCTGCTGCGATATTAGCTTTACGATGAAGACGAACACCCCAACGATTATCTTCTTTCCTCGCAGGAATTAGTGTGTAATTTTTGAAGAAACCCTCAACTGTATAATTCGCAGCAACAATTTCTATATTTTCAAATCCAGGTTTCCTAAGATCAACTGAATACAAAGATTTCCCAAAAGCGGCACGATTTGCGAATTCAACTAAGAGGCGAATACAATCACCAGTCAATTGGTAAATGGCAAAAGAAAAATTGGGGAGGGAAATAATTTCGTAGAATAAAGGAAAGTTAACATCATAAAGAGGAAGAGGAAGACCTGCGAGGATTTGACCTCGTGAGATTAAAATTTTCTGATCATCCCAAACATAGTTGGTAAAGAGCTTCACACGAGAGAAGATTTATTATCATAACCTTCAATCTCAGAGAGAATAAGGTCTCTATCAGCAAGTTCCGCATTAATTTGTTCAATAGTTTTCTTCTTTGGTGCCATTGAATAAAAGAGGGAAAATAGAAAGAGAAAGAAGTTGAAAGAGATTGCAGAGGCAGAAGTGGTGAAGAAGATGAATAAGAGAATAAAAAGAAAAAACAAAGTATAATATTTATAAGAGAGTTTGATGAAGATAAAAACTCATTAATACGAGTAAGCGTGAACGGTTGAAAAGAACGGTTACGAAGAAACGTGTCAAAAAGATAAGGGAAAAGTAAAAAGACGTGTTGCGAACTTAATGGGTGGTAAAAACTATACTACATTTACGAGAATAGGGATTCTCATGACATTTCTTCTTCGTAGAATCGACATGAGAAGAGGCAAGATGTAGGTACTGAATATCGCAAGATAATAGTTCACGAGTATCGTAATAAATAAAGGAGAAAAGAGTTATAAAATGATACGATGATAGAAGAAGCGTGGAGAAATATGAAGTTTTGCGAGGATGGAGTAATTTTATAGTATAAGTTGCGATACTTCGCAACTCACGTACAACTGTATAAATTTTACTATAAATAGAAGTTCAAATGTGAAATTCAGAGAGGTTCTTTTAGTGAGTGTTAGAAAATATCTTAGGAAAGAGAATAGAGAAAATTGTAACTATTCTAATTCCATTTAGATACTTCTTTGTAATCAATTGAGAACATTAATAAGAAAATTGTCATTCATCATCAAGAACTTCTTGAGTTTTTACTAATTCTATTGAGGGTGTAGTTGTAGGTTATTCTGCAACTACATTTGGTTTCCTCGTTAACAAAATCTTGATGTGTCTTTTACTTTTTTATTTCCGCAATTATAATTGTTTATTATAATTAGAAGTAAAATACACAAGCATTAGCTCCGCTTTACTTGATAGTGATCCTATAGAGTTTGGTTAAGTCTGAACCTATTATCAAGTAATCACACTTTGGTTGTCGTATTGTGTCAGTCTCGTATCCATATACAATCACACAAAGTGTGAATACCTATTTGTACTATTGTTTCGACATTGTCCATAGGCAGTCACTTTCGGTAAGAGAACTTATAGGTGGATAAATTAAAGATTGTGGTGTATTTGGGTGCCCTCATCTTTTCAGCAACTTAAAGACCAGTACCGGAATCAGGAACCCTTGTTATCAGTGGCCGAGGAGACAGTCAGTAACTGAATTGTCGCAGACAGCAAGTACACATATACTAAATTCTTCAGAGGGGCAGTCTCTGAATATGACAAAGTTGGTTGTTGCTAAAGCTGTGACGTATACAGAGATACCACGCAACAACAATCCATTGGATAGTTGTTTGTCATTTAGGAAGGTCTCAAATCAAACGCAAAACAATGGTGTTAGAGCACTGCTCGGTCGAACTTGCAAGCGTTGCTATCTCAAGCTTGTTTGTCTAGTTTAAGTGATCAAAACTATAAGTCTTGATTTCTAGTCTACTTATAGCTATGTCTCGGATTAGGATAGAATGTGTAGTTGAGATTTAGACTTCACGGTGGATAATCGATTGAAGAAGAAGATCTATTGAGGAGAGCTTGGAGGAACTTCATCAACAAAAGATATATGGAGACTAAAACTTATCTATCACTCAGAAGTATATTCTATTTTATCTGAGACTAAGTCGTAAAGCTATATAGACTTTTACATCATACACATTTGATATTTCGAACTGAGTTTAACTCGCTTATAACATTCTCGAAATGTGTGTTGGAAAGCTTTGTGATTTAGCTAAGTTCATCATTATTTGTGACGAGTTTAGTTGGAAACAATTTATTTGTTGGAAACTAAATAATAAGTCAAAAGATGATGATGTAAAAATTTCCTTGAAACATCTTACATGATTTGTGTGAGACAGTCATTTGATGTAGACTCAGTATGTTTTGTATTGATCATTCGATCACTTAAAAATTACTTATAAGCTAATTATTTGTGTGAGACAACTATTTTCGACTTCTAAGGATGTTTCAATGATTGAAATGTGAGTTTATAACAAATAATTATTGTTTGGATATAGCACAGTATGCAAACTGTTGTGGTATGATTACGGTCCGGGAACCAAGTTTGCATACCAGTGTATGGACGGTTTTAACTGTCAAAGTCCGGGAACCAAGTTTGCATACCAGTATGCGAATGATTTCACTTGAGTTAGGTCTGGGACGACAGTATGCATACCGGTTTGAAAACTGTCGGACGTGACAAAAGTCTGGAACTTAAGTTTGCGTACCCGTTTGCAAACTTGGTTGGTTTAATTTCTAAAATTGGTTAAATATGATTTCATACTCATGAACAACTATATTTATAAATTAAGGAATGCAATCTTTGCAAACCGTGGATAAATGTTCATGAATTGATTCTCTTGAATCAAATCCGATTTTATTTCAATTGTGTCTTGTATACTTCTATGAGAATATATTAATTGAATAACTCTATGAGCAACACAATTAGATTCATTTGATTTAGAAGTGTTAGATGAATGTGGTTAATACAAAAGTCTTCATATGGCTAACTTCGGTAAACTATTGTTAATTCAACTCAATATACACGTTTAGGTACAATTACCCATATCTAAATGAAGGTATAGTTCATTTGTGTGTAACAAGCTATGAACATCTAACGGTGGAGATATATTGCTTTGGTTTTAAGCAAACTTAGCTTGAATATTAAATTAGGTTTTCATATAACGGTGAATATTGATTGCTTTGTTTCAAAGCTATCAAACCATGATTTGAAGATTATATAAGGGAGAACTATAACAACTGGGATACATAATCCCCACACCTCATGTGTGATACTAGTTGCGTACTAGAGTCGATTCTCCTTTAACCTAGGTTTTTCCTAAAACCATTATAGGTTAACGACGTAAAGATTTCATTGGGATTCTGAAGCCAGACCTAACTATTTTCTCTGTAGTTGCATGTTCTGATCTTACTTGTTCTATCGTATTAAGTATTATCTTCTCTAAGATTTGCTTGAGATTTATCTCCGATGGCTAAGATATAAAAAGTAATCACAAAGTTCTTCGTCTCATTCTTTGTGATTACACAATAACTTGTTCTACTACCATGCATATAGTGAAGTTATTGTGAGGAGATTGATATTTCTAGGTTGTTCTTCGGGAATATAAGACCGGATTATCAATTGGTTCATGTTCACCTTGATTTATCAAAAGACTGAACAAAAACTTCGTAGGTTTTCTGTGGGAGATAGATTTATCTATCAGAATAGACTTTTCTATGGGAGACAGATTTGTTTATAAAGTCTCCGACTTTGTGTAGTAACAACTCTTAGTGGTGGTGAGATCATCTAAGGGAATCAAGTGCATAGAGTCCTGTTGGGATTCATAGGCGTAAGGAACACGAATGTACCTTAATCGGTGTGAGATTTGGTTAGGGACCAACTATATTCCAGTCCGAAGTTAACTTGTAGTATGCTAGTGTCTGTAGCGGCTTAATATAGTGCAGTTTTCAAATCTGGACTAGGTCCCGAGATTTTTCTGCATTTGCGGTTTCCTCGTTAACAAAACTTCTGGTGTCTGTGTTTTTTTTTCCGAATTATATTTGTTTATATGATTGAAATATCACAGGTTGTGCGTAGTTCAATCAATTGGTAAATCCAACCTTTGGTTGTTGATTGAAACTATAAGTCTTGATTTCTAGTCTACTTATAGCTAAGTGTTGGATTAGGATAGAAAGTGTAGTTTAAGCATTAGACTTCACGGCATTCATCGATTGAAGACGAAGAACTACTAAGGGGAGATTGTGGATCTTCATCAACAAAAGGTATGTGGAGTCTTGAACTCATCAATCACTCAAAAGTCTATCTACTTTATCTCCTATTTGAGACAAAAGTCGTATAGCAATATAGACTTCAATTATACACATTTGATATTTCAAGCCGAGTTTAACTAGCTTACATATTTCTCGAAATATATGTTGGTAAGCTTTCGCTTTAACCAAATTCATCTTATATTCTTGATGAAAGTCAAAATATGATCGTGTGAAAATCGCCTGGTAACATCTTACATGATTTGTGTGGGACAGTCATTTGATGTAGACTCAGAATATTTCGTATTGATCATTCAATCATTTGAAAATTGCTTTGAAGCTAATAGTTTGTGTAAGACATCTATTGTTGTCTTCCAAGAATGTTTTAATGGTTGAAATGAGAGTTTAGAATAATTGGATATAAGCATAGTATGCGTACTTGCATATGTGTAATCCAAGTCCGGGAACTATTTGGTTTACTCAAGGTCTGAGAACTTAGTATTCATACCGGAACGCGTACTGGCGTGAGGTCCAAGTTCCGGGACTTTAACTGAGTTTGTGTTATGTGTACCAGTTCGGGTACTGGCGAACCCAAACTTAGTCTGACCACCTAGGTATGCGTACATGTATGCATACTTGAGTGGATTATAATCTAAAATAGGTTTGTTCATGAACTAATACATTTATATATTAAGGAATCCAATATTTTGCAAACCGTTACTATAATTTTCATGACCTTGATTAAAGCGAATCAAAATTGATTTTGCTTCAATAGTATCTTGTATACTTCTATGAGAATACAAACAATCGAACAACTCTAAAACTAGTTTCATTTGAGACATTTGAACTAGTTATGGTTAAGATGAATATGGTTGATATGAAAGTATTCATATGGATAACTTCGGTTAACTATTGTTGAGCCAACAAAGGTGCAAATGTTTAGGTAGGGTTACTCATATCTAAATGAAGTCACTTTTCATTTGTGTGTAACAAGCCAAGTTCGATCTAACGGTTGAAAGATATTAGTGATCGCTGTCGTATGCGTCAAAAATAATTCACACTTTCTTACTACTCAAAATATAAATATAGCAAGGCCAATAAAGGATCGTTCCCACAGAGAGGACTAGGTTGTCAATATATTTTCGATTTCCTATATAAAACACCGGGGGTTTTCTGATTTTTATGCAAATAATAAAAGTAAAAGCAAAAAAAGAAATAAACAAATAAATTCAAATATAAGAGATATTGGTTAAGGATTCATCTTCATTCACAAACATGCTTTCAAAACAATAAGTAGAATTGATATTTAATCTCAACTTTTATCAAAATCCCTAGGATACCTTGACCGCAAGAATATCCCGCAAATCTCCTTTTGTCATCAACAAACACATTAAAAGATGCGAGTATGAGTTCTATCTAAGAGAACAACCTAACGTGTAAAAGCACTAATAAAGTTTAATTCCCTACATGCATTAAGTTTTATAAAATCAGGCCAATCAAAGCAATTGAACGTGGAAAGCGCGCTAATTCAATTTAACAAAGGTCACGATTCACATATGATCATAAGAATATATCACTACAAACTAAAATCATATTTATGCTACTTGTATTCAAGGATTATCACTTTTACGTATAATAAACCCTAAACTAGCAATAGATGTGATTAGAAGTTCTACCAATTTGCAACTTGACAAAACAATCAATCAAATCATGTTATAATACGTCAATCATACAACTATATTTTCAGAGAATCGTGAACGATAAATATGAGACAAAACTAATATATTGAATCAAAGAATCATATTATGTGAAATCCTATTATTCCATAACCAAAATAAAACTAGGTACTCATATCATAGGAGTTCATAACAAGGAGAAAGAGAAACATATCATGTTTCTAAACCCTAGAATAAAAGTAGAAGATAAAAGATTAGGTTTAGAGAAAAGTCTTCTCTTTTATATGTTTCTCAATTTCCATAAAGGATACTCCTTCCAATATTAGGTTTTGTCTTCAAAGTCCATTAGATAGAAATCCACCAAGCCCACAAGTGAGAGAAACCCGTGTAGAAATTATGTCCCAAAAACGCTCGCCGAAAAACTGGGGTTTTGGCCGGAAGTTCGCCGATATCCGGCACCACCAACACATATTAATCAATTACAGCATCATTTTCTTTCTCACAAATTAGCAGAAACCCCTTTAATTTCTTGTCGTCTTTGCCATTACAGTTTCAACCAGAAATCCATTTTATATATGGCAGTAACTAGTTGTTCTTCCCTGAAATCTCTAATTTCTCGGTTCATAAACTAACCCATCTCTGATTTCTTACGCTTCTTCATCTCGTCAATTTCAAATCGAACCCATCTTCTGATTTTGATGTAGAGCATTTAACAGATCCATCTCTTAATTATTCTTTAGCAGCAGCTCAAATCAAAATCTAACTTCGAGCGGCTTGAATTTCAGGTCTCAGTTCGAGAAACCCATAAATCTCTTTTCCATTAGCAGCAACATCAACACCTCACTGCAGTTTCATCCTCGAATTTAATCAGTACCCTAAAACCATTTTAACTCGTTGCTTTGTTTCTCAAATTGCCGCTTGTAACTCAAGTTCATCACCATCCCCATCTGAATCTCAGATCGGCATTAACATCTTAAACCCATCTTCTACATCTCAGATTCAATAGAATCCTTCTTTCGAGTTCAATATCATCATCAGATGCTCTTATTTCCTCTCCCAGCTTCTCTTGATTTCTCGGTCTAACTCTCAGTTTTGATGTTTCAGGTGATATAGCAGCGGCCGCCTTTATTTCCTCTCCCAACTTATCTGTCTCAATTTCAGGTGGGATTTATGAATGATAGGAGTGAGTCTCTCGATTTTAGGTTAGGGTTGGCTTTGGGTGCTAACATCACACCCATCTTCTGGATAAGGGATAACCAAGTATGCAGCCCCTTAACCTTGGCTGGTCTGTCTTTAATGCTCCTCCAAGAATTTCCCCTTAACCTTAGCTGGTTCCGGATAGTGCTTTCCTGTGAAATGACGGCTCTGACCTTCTTGCTCAATTTTAGATTATTTCTTCTCCTTTTCGTCCGTATGACTCCAAAGTACCTAATAAACTCAAACTCACACATAAGATACATAATTTACATGAAAAATCTATATATAAAATTAGGTGTTTATCACACCTATCAAATTCCCCCACACTTAGACTTTGCTAGTCCTCGAGCAAATCAAATAAAACAATTTTAAAACATACATACAACTCCGTGACGTCGAGGCTACGGTCACTTTTAGCATAAATAACATGCCTTTGAACCCCTAGGTGTCCCCAGTGGACGAGTTATAGTCTCGTGAGGGCTTACTAGAGATATACCCACAAAACCTACTCCAACTTCAAAGCGTTCCAGCGTCCCAAGCATCCAAAGAGCTATGAGGACATAGAGTTTCTGCATGCTAGTAATAAGAAGTTATAAATACCAAAGAACATATTTGTTCTTAAATCTTGAGTGAGAAATAACCACACCATAATGAGAGAAACGCGTGTTTGAGAAACGATCAATAAGCATTTCGCCTCGACTTCTGCCTCACCAAAAGGATTTTATGAAATTGCACCCAAAAAGACGGCTTTTTTATGGGTCTCACATGTGCGCAGGTAGGAATGAAGAGAGAACTCCTGCAACACGTTGAATGGTGGGAAGGATAACTTCCGAAATTTTGAAAACCCACATCTTTTAACATTTTGAAAAACCATTTTTCCGACGATCTCTAAGAAAGGAAATCAACCACTATTATCGAGGATGAGATTAGTTACTCACCTTCATATCCGATTTCCAATTATGATAGCACCACTCTCACAGAATCCAATAGAAACGTCTTCCGCTCCTTATCTTCTTGGTCTTCATCTTCGGCTTCAACTATTGATGATCAACTCTTGAACTTTGTAAATCCTTGACAATTTGTAACCTTTTTCCTTAAAATCCTTGTTGCTTGAAACTTCCTTATAGATTTTCCTTCCCCACGTCTTATTAAATAAAAACAAACAAACACAATAATAGATATTTCTCTTGTCTCATTTTTTTTTCTCATTTTTTTTTTTAATTTTTTTTTTGAAGACAAGAGAAACAAAATACAAAACAAAACGAAAAATAAAACAAACCATGGCCGTGGAAAAGTATTTTACTGTTTGATTCTTCACAACTTGTATCGTCTCGAAATCATAAACTTCAATAATTCTCACCTTTTGCTTTTCTTCGCTCTTGTAAATAAGTCTTCATACTTGGATATAAAATTACCTCATTGTATTGTAAGTCTTCAACACATGTAAAAATTTGCTCATTGTATGTTGCTTTACTTGAATATGAAATTTGCTCTTTTCTTGTCCCATTGTTGCTTGTAAACCTTGAACGTCTTCAACTTTCCTTGTAGATTTTGATGTCGCTCCTTGTTGATAATTGTGGTGTTTCTATGGACCCGTTGTTGTCGAGAGAGAGAATGGTGCTAACTACAAATCGAACTACAAGAAGGAGGATTTCATCTATAGACGTCACCCTCATGATTGACAAAAATTAGCACTCAAGAGATCAAAAATAGTGCTGAAATTGGTGTGAAGTTGGGTAGCTCACCATTGTACCCGGAATTAACGTATGGTGACACACACTCAAAAGAAGCTCTTTAGTCATGGAATAATTTCTGGTCGGTGCCTTGGTTGATATGAAAATGGGTAGTCTCCACTAATGATTGATCAGCAACTCTAATAATGCATTTCTCTCTGCTCCTAATTTGCATCACCGGCATGATTAAATCCATTATTTAACACTCCAATTCGTAAGAAATCCGAATGTAGTTCCCTAACACTTCCAAGTTCAGTTATGTCGGTCAGAATTCTCTATGTAAACATACCTAGAAGTATGCTAGTGACTCTAAAATCTCTACAAGTTGAAGGTTTTATGCAAATTTTTTGAAAAATCGACTCAAAAAGGCTAAAAACTCTATATGCAAAACATCCAAACACTCCCCCACACTTAAACTTTACATTGTCCTCAATGTAATTGAATCCTCCTAGTAAAGTCAAGGTGGGAAATCCTAATATGATATGGAACAATAAAAATAAATAAACGAAATAAAAAGAAAATAAAAAACAAAAGGATAAGAGATACAAAACCGGTGGGTTGCCTTCCACTTAGCGCTTGTTTTAAAGTCGACGGCCTGACTTAGCTTCTTGTACGATTCATTCCCCATATATTAGCAATCTGAAAATTTGGGGATCCATCCATAGTACCTGTTTTGAAAACACTAGCTTCACACAAATATTAGTAATATAAAACAAAAACGAAGCTACTAACCGATACAAGCTTCCCCCACACTTACTCTTTTCCACACTTGGAAGTGGGTAAAGAATATAGGAGTCAGGTATTTCTACGGTTTCTTGTTCACAAACCTGCATAGTATGAGAATCAAGTTTCTCTAATGGTGGATATCGAGAAACAAAGTCATTCAACAATATTCTCGAAGCACATACATTCAAACCAATAAGAGGTAAAGGAGAAGAAACAATATGCAAAGGGTTAGACAAACCTATCACAATCTCTTATATTACGGAATCCTCTTCATCCTTGAAAAACTCAAGTGAATTATTCACCTCTTGTATATCATGGTCCTCTATCAAACCTTGCAACCATTCTTCGTCCGTTTCTGCCTTAACCAAAGTCTCGGCATCAACATCATCATCACAATCCTTTGCAAGCTCAATTGGGTCTTCCACAATATTGGTCATAACAGTTTCATTCTCAACATACTCATCTTTATTAGAAGGCACATACTCCACTGCGGATTCAAGTCTCACCATAAGGAACTTTTTTAGAACACTCATTGCATCATCCTCAAGCTCTAACTTTTGAATAGGTTCTTGATCGTTATAAAGATCAATGCTTGAGTAAGCTACACTAGTGTCATCATATTCCTTTTCAACTCAACCTTGATCGCAGAAAGACTCCATTGTACACTCCTCGGGGATGTCACCAAAAATTGGTTCAAGCGATGTATTTTCATAATCATCGTCACTATCATAGTTAACATAAGATTGGCTACCACTTCCCAAAGATTGGTCTTTCGTAGAATTTTGCATGTCCTCTTTGCATTCTTCAATCCCTTGTCTTAAATTGGAAACACATTTTTGAAGCTCTTGGAGTGATCCATTCAAATTTTAAAAATAGTGTTCCATTTGTTAGAAAAGCTCATTCGACAAAGAAAAGGTAGAATTACTTACTTCAGTATTGCTAGGCCAATTATCTTCCCTTTGAATGGGTGAATGATCATAACTATGATCAGAAATTGGGCCAAACATACTATGAGCACATTCGGTCTATGAAACTGGTTCCATGCTTGGTTGTCGACAAACGGACTCCATGCTGACCATAAATTGTTGCATCTCATCTACCAAACTCGAAGAAATATTAAGAGAAGCACAACTATTCTCCCCTCCTTGTGGTTTCTCACTTACATACCCACCATAAAAAGGTTAGAATGTATGAGAGTAACTAAAAGGGTACGTGGAGTATTCATCATAACCAAAGGATTGGTTGTGATTGTACTCCCCATAAGGGTTATAGTTGTCATATTGTTGTTGAGGTTGATAACCGTACCCATTGTTCCAATATGCTCCGTCCATAGAAATTGGTACCTGAAACAAGAGTTCTCAAAACTATGGTGAAAAACCAAAGAAGAATAAAAACTAAAACAAAAACAAAAAATAAGAAACCAAAAACAAGTGACAACTGTTGCCTCCCCGGCAACGACGCCAAAGTTTGATCGCTGTCGTATGCGTCAAAAATAATTCACACTTTCTTACTACTCAAAATATAAATATAGCAAGGGCAATAAAGGATCGTTCCCACAGAGAGGACTAGGTTCTCAATATATTTTCGATTTCCTATATAAAACACCGGGGTTTTTTTGATTTTTATGCAAATAATAAAAGTAAAATCAAACAAATAAATTCAAATAGAAGAGATATTGGTTAAGGATTCATCTTCATTCACAAACATGCTTTCAAAATAATAAGTAGAAATGATATTTAATCTCAACTTTTATCAAAAGCCCTAAGATACCTTGATCGCAAGAATATCCCGCAAATCTCCTTTTTTCATCAACAAACACATTAAAAGATGCGAGTATGAGTTCTATCTAACAGAACAACCTAACGTGTAAAAGCACTAATCAAGTTTAATTCCCTAGATGCATTAAGTTTTATAAAATCAGGCCAATCAAAGCAATTGAACATGGAAAGCACACTAATTCAATTTATCAAAGGTCACGATTCACATATGATCATAAGAATATATCACTACAAACTAAAATCATATTTATGCTACTTGTATTCAAGGATTATCACTTTTACGTATAATGAACCCTAAACTAGCAATAGATGTGATTAGAAGTTCTACCAATTTGCAACTTGACAAAAAAATCAATCAAATCATGTTATAATACGTTAATCATACAACTATATTTTCAGAGAATCGTGAACGATAAATATGAGACAAAACTAATATATTGAATCAAAGAATCATATTATGTGAAATCCAATTATTCCATAACCAAAAGAAAACTAGGTACTCATATCATAGGAGTTCATAACAAGGAGAAAGAGAAACCCTATCATGTTTCTAAACCCTAGAATAAAAGTAGAAGATAAAAGATTAGGTTTAGAGAAAAGTCCTCTCTTTTATATGTTTCTCAATTTCCATCAAGGATACTCCTTCCAATATTAGGTTTTGTATTCAAAGTCCATTAGATAGAAATCTACCAAGCCCACAAGTGAGAGAAACCCGTGTAGAAATTCTGTCCCAAAAACGCTCGCCGGAAAACTGGGGTTTTGGCCGGAAGTTCGCCGAAATCCGGTACCATCAACACAAATTAATCAATTACAGCATCATTTTCTTTCTCACAAATTAGCAGAAACCCCTTTAATTTCTTGTCATCTTTGCCATTACAGATTCAACCAAAAACCTATTTTATCCATGGCAGCAACTAGTTGTTCTTCCCTGAAATCTCTAATTTCTCGGTTCATAAACTAACCCATCTCTGATTTCTTACGCTTCTTTATCTCGTCAATTTCAAATCGAACCTATCTTCTGATTCTGCTGTAGAACATTTGACAGATCCATCTCTTAATTCTTCTTTAGCAGCAGCTTAGATCAAAATCTAACTTCGAGCGGCTTGGAATTTCAGGTCTCAGTTCGAGAAACCCATAAATCTCTTTTCCATCAGCAACAACATCAACACCTCACTGCAGTTTCATCCTCGAATTTAATCAGTACCCTAAACCCATTTTAACTCGTTGCTTTGTTTCTCAAATTGCCGCTTATAACTCAAGTTCATCACCATCCCCATCTGAATCTCAGATCGGCATTAACATCTTAAACCCATCTTCTACATCTCAGATTCAATAGCATCCATCCTTCGAGTTCAATACCATCGTCAGCTGCTCTTATTTCCTCTCCCAGCTTCTCTCGATTTCTCGGTCTAACTCTCAGTTTTGCTGTTTCAGGTGATATAGCAGCGGCCGCCTTTATTTCCTCTCCCAACTTCTCTGTCTCAATTTTTAGGTGGGATTTATGAATGATAGGAGTGAGTCTCTCGATTTTAGGGTAGGGTTGGCTTTGGGTGCTAACAGCACACCCATCTTCTGGATAAGGGATAACCAAGTATGCAGCCCCTTAACCTTGGCTGGTCTGTCTTTAATGCTCCTCCAAGAATTGCCCCTTAACCTTAGCTGGTTCCGGATAGTACTTGCCTGTAAAATGATGGCTCTGACCTTCTTGCTCAATTTTGGATTATTTCTACTCCTTTTCGTCCGTATGACTCCAAAGTACCTAATAAACTCAAACTCACACATAAGATAGATAATTTACATGAAAACTCGCAAAGAAAGCATAAATATTATATATAAAATTAGGTGTTTATCACACCTATCAATTAGCTTGAGTCTAATCAGGTTTTTATCTAACGGTGAATATTTAATACTTTGTTACCAAGGTATCATTGATTGCAAACCCTGATTTGAAGACTATATAACGGAGAACTCTAGCAACTGGGAAACCTAATCCCCACACCTCTTGTGTGATACTAGTTGCGACTAGAGTTGATTCTCCTTTAACCTTAGGTTGTTCAAGAAACCCTGTAGGTTAACGACAACCTTCTTATAGTGGTAAGAAGATTGTCGTTCACTCGGACTCGGTGATATTGATTTTAGATTTAATAAACAAAAATAGTAAAAATAAAGAAAATCTATACACAATATAGTAGGAAGATGATGGAATACTGGGACTCAGAAATTAACTCTAGACAATTATAGCTCAAATAAAATAATTATTGGTTCTCAATATTTGCCAAGATAGATTTTGAAAGCAGTGACTGTAAATTTAAATCATGAGACATCAAATCATTTAAGCTAAGCATGACCCATCAATTGAAATATCAATTGTTCAATAAAAATCATAAAAACGATTAATAAACTGTGCAAAAAGTAAATAAATAATTAATTGAATTTACCACATGGATGAAATACAGCTTCCTCCGTTGTCCCAGTGATGGGGTTTAGTTCTCCATTATTACAACGAATAAAAGGTGAAAAGAATAAAGAAGAATAAAAAATCCTAAACTACCGGCTCTATCTCCGTATCGGCCCTCCTCTCTTTCCCAATTATAACTCCTCATTTTATAATGCGACAAAACCTTCCTTTTACATCTATAATACAAAAAAGAATGGGTTTTTGAACCACCAACGGTCAGATAATATTTTGGAAGACAAACTGTTGATTCAACCATCCCAGTCTCATTCTAGCAATAAACATCTGAAGGTCGTGGTGTTTGTAAACTCTTTCATTATGAACCTAAATTTTTAACCTTTAATTAATGAGATCACCTCATAACTCTATATAGTAGTTGAAGTATTAAATGCCAAAAAAATATGAGGGTATTTTTTTTTTGGTAAGTCAAAAATTTGTATTAATAAATAACAATGATACATCCAAGTTTAAAAGATAAAAAAGGGCAAAGAACCCCTTACAAACTTAGAACCTTATTTAAATCTAAAGTAACCCACATACGGGTTTTCAACCAAATTCAGAAAATGAGGTTTTCCATCATAGTGGACTCCGACTTCGTTATCTAGAAGACACCCCTCCTTAGCCATCTTGTCCGCCGAGAAATTAGCTTCCCGAAACGTGTGATAAAAACTGATGTTGTCATATAAATGTTTAACCGCCAACCATCTAGTTATTGCAAACCACTATAAACTATTGTCTTTATACGCCTCTACCACCGTAGCTAAGTTTGATCTAATGGTAATTCGACGGAATCCCCACCTAGTAGCCCATTCCAGACCCACGAGAATACTATAAATTCCAACTAAGTAGTTGGTTGTAATTCCCAGGCCAATTGACAGAGCCCCCACCACATTACAGCTTGCATCTCTTGCTACTATTCCTGCCCCATCCACTCCTGGATTGCCCCTTGCTGCACCATCATAGCAAAGTTGCAGTTCATTGCAAGCAGGAGGATGCCAAAAACATTCCACCGGAGTAACAAACTTGACATTCCTATGCCTTACTCGAAAATACTCTAACAGAATCACATCTTCGTTACAGTTGAAAATATTACCTTTTAGGATAGCAGAGAAGTCTTGAATGAGGATCCAGACCCTCCTGAAGAATACATTCCAGCAAGGTTTTCTGTCTTCGAACACTGCTTTATTTCTGACAGACCACAATTCCGATCTTATGACCAAGTTTGCAAGAAGCCAAAGGTCTCGAGCCATACGACTCCTTCCTACAGCCGCTTTGCAAGAAGCCACGAGATTTGAGCTTGCATTAATCTGAAAAAAAGTTGAGATCCAAGTCCATGCTTTGGAAGCAAAATTGCAGTTAAAAAGAATATGTTCAAGAGTCTCCTCTGAGTTTCCACAAAGCGAACAGTTGTTTGCTAGATGAATCCTGAATCGTTCTTTGATAACGTTATTTGTTGCACATGCATTCCGCAAGAACTTCCAATTTTGAGCAGCAAGCGACGAGCGTATTTCTTTTCTCCATAAAAGAGAAGCACCCTCCAGTTTGGTATATCTATGCCCATTCCAGACCCACGAGGGTAACATATCTATTACGGATACAAACTCATGATACTTTAAGAATGTATCAAACATAAAATGACGGTTAGATTAATTAACCATATACGCTTACTCATTTTATAATATAAAACATTACAATGAAAGTTTATATGCATTAATAGGACTCAGTGGTGGTAAGGTGAATCTGAAGGGAATGGATACACATATATACACAATTACTTACATAATGTGGTTGTTGGATTTTTGGTGATGTATATGGCTAATTTTATTATGTATGCATGAACATTATTTTGGCTTGAAACAAAATATAGTAGTATTTTAAAATGGAACGATTAACAGGCCTAAAAAACTATAATTAAGCAATGCCGTTACGACACAAGTTATTTCTAACAACCGATGGCCAGATAATATTTTGGAAATCATCACAGCCTCATTCTAACTTTAGATATCTGACGGTCGTACCATTTGAAACCTCCCTTAAATTATGAATTTATATTGATTAGCTTTTGGTGGATTTTCTTAATAAAATTAATGTCTGGGGCATTTATACAGTCTGTTATCACCTTATAATTCAAGATCATTAAAACTAATTAACTGGATATGCAAATTAATACTATTAACATGATCATAAATAGGATTAGTAGAATTAATGATTATAAATTCATATCTTAAAATTAAGCTAAATTAACTTTTTATTTTCTTACCAAAATAACATAATTAACCACCGTAAAACCATTAAAGTATAATAACTTATTTATAAATTTTTACGATTAAAAAAGGATGATAATAAGTAAACTCCACCTTATTTTCTTTTCCTCCGCAGATATATATATATATATATATATATGTACACCGGTTAATTCTTTAATTAGATATTTCTCTGCAGTTTTTATCAATAAAGAGTCATTCGTAACACTGAACTGTTTGATTTTTAAATACATGTTATATATCAACATGTATTCACATATCATCCACACGAGATCTCTGACTCAAAAACGGGTAGCTAGGTAATGTATTCACATATCATATGCGTTATTTTTGTATATCGATCGTTCATTTTTTAAAATCTCAAACATGTGTTATATGATAAAAAAAATTGTTAGTCTTACCGCATATGAAACAAAAACAAATTCCTTAGTTATAGCCACAGGTTGGTTGGAAATTAATTGTTAGTATTTCTATTATGTTTGTAAATTTTTAACACCAAGTTTGTGGATAAATAATTCGTGTGTATTCACATTTAGTTATGCATATTACAGTAAATACGCAATTTTAAAGTATTTATGACTTCCTTTTTAGTACATAATATATAAATGTACTAGTGTCTCGCCCATGCGCTGCACTGGCTTAAGTTAATAGTTTTTGGGGCTTATATTGGTAACTTGTTCCCAATTGACAAACTTTCTCTTTTTTCATACGGGCAATTTTTGGTGCTTGAAATCACGATTAAAAATTCTAGTTAAAGAATAAAAATTGCTCCCTTGACAGTGGCTAATGAGTTTTTAATATTGTTCTTAATTAGTTAATTTTTTGTGTTTGGAAAAATAATAGTTCTTCTGTATTTATCCAACATAACATGGGACCAAAACCGAAAACTAAGTTACAGGCATCACAAATTGGAATTGGCGAGGAGTCAGCTGTAAATGTCACTTGTTAAGCACAACCACCATTGTATCTCCAAACCCATTGTGGAGTGGCCACTCTAGGGCCCTAGGCCCGTTGGGTACTCTATATCTTCCAAAAAGTATATACCTCCTCCCGGCAGCTACAAAGAAAAACATTATCTTCATAATTACCATCTATGAATCATGTTCAATTACACCAGGTTTATAGATGCATCAAACGGTAGTGATAGATAAAGTTGTATATGTAACATTTGAATTCATGAAAGAGAAGCTTAGTCATTTCATTATTTAGAATACCTTCGGAAACATATGATGATAATGATGAGGTTTGATAGACATTCCTCGCAGTGTATGCTTACCTTCATTGTTGTAGCCTTGTAGGCACCATCACCTTCTACTTTGTATCCTCAAGTCCAGACACCCTTCCTTGTTCACACTAATACTACAGGAATTAGCAAATTAATTGATTATAGATGTCAATATAAAGAAACATAGCATAGATTTGCAAAAGATGGGAAGTCTGCGTTGCCTGGATAATTACATACCTCGTTTATCAACCCACTTTTAATCTTTTATCTCATGATTGATTATAAGTTGGAGTTCTGCAATACTTTATTGATGATGTAGTGGTGTTAATAAGCATGTTTAATTGATGATTACCACAATCAGTTGCAAATTGTATCGAACAGGTACAAGCTACCCTGGACTGAAATATTATATATGTAGAGGGTTGTGTCAACTGCCCATCCCTCCACTAACTAAAGCTTCTTGAATATATCAGTGGGTGTAAACAACAACCGCAAATAATAAAGGAAAGATCTTGAATAAATTATGCATTACGTGATCTGAATACCTTTTGCAAATATATGATTTTAAAAGAAAACAAAGAAAACAGCGCAAAGAGATATAATTATAATGCATCTTAAAGGAAAATTATAGTAGTTGGATGCTTTTGCCATCACATCCCACTTATGTCCTGGGAGATTGGTATCTGCATTTGCGGAACCATGCTTGCCAACATCCTTCAATTGGTACCTATATCAACGTATGGCATTTGAATCCATGTCAGGATGCATATGTGAGAATGTTACCATGAGCAACCTCCTTGATTGTCGGAAAATTATGAAATGAGAAAGCAATAAAATATATCAAATAACAGTTAAAACCTTATTGATTGTTAACAGTTAAAAGGATCAATTAAATTACTTCAGAAACCTCATGTCATCCGTTAAGCAACCTGTTAACAGCTTTCATTTTAGGCTGACATTAATTTGTTCCGACCAATGTTTGCTCCTTAAAAAAAAAAAACTAACTAATGACATTGGTGCTTATTGATTGAGAGAATCCAAAGGCTGGTACTCCTTGGTCCTGCAAATATTTAGCAGCGCGCCTTTCCAAACTTGTTTAGAAAATAAAGAGAAAAGGATTAGGGTTTTGTTGAATCAAATAACAAATTGAAAAAAACAAAGATGTGATTATATTGATAATTAAAACGGAAAAGAAAGATCTTTCCGTTAAAAATAAAGATATCTGATGAAATCAAACTAACAGAATATAGGGTCAGGATTTTCCAAAAGAGGACACAGTTTGGGAGAAAGAAAGAGAGAAGAATAATAATATTAGGGTTGTGAATAGGGCTGTCAACGGACACAAATCCGTCGGATTTTTGCCATACCGGTAAGGTTAAGGTTAATTTTTATCGGAATTCCGACATCCGATAACATCCGGCGAATTTCAAAAATCTCAATCCGATTCCGTTAGGCTTAGTTACCGGATGTCGGATTTATTTCCGATAAAATTCGGATTCTGGGAAATAAACTTAAAACAAAAAAAACAGGGTACTTAAATCTCCTGAGTCCTTAGAGACTCCGAATATCCACAATGAAAGCATTAAAACGAGGGCAATTGAAAGCAGCACAATGGGAAGAAGTAGCTAATACGATCGCAACGAATTGCGGTTTCGATGAACCATCGAAATTATCTACACAGTGCAGGCATAAAATGGAGAAACTCCGCAAACGTTACCGATCTGAGAAACAAAGACCGGTGGCTTCTAATTGGATTTATTTTGATTTAATGGATCAGATGGAACGTGGGATTTTCCCGTTGACGGTGAAACCGATTTCTTCAATTCCACCACCAGCTCCGGGTCAAAATCAGTCAACGGACGATGATGAAGAAGATGAGGTTGATGATGATAATGAAGATAATGACGGATTTAATAATGTTATACGTTCCAGAAGTATTAATCATATCTTGAGAAGGCCGCTGATTGTTAGTGGAAGAGGAAGAGGTTGAGGAAGAAGAGGAGGAGGAGGAGGAAAATGGTATTGGTGGTGATGGGGGATTGGGTAGGAGAGGTGGAGAGTTGTTAATGGAATTAGCATCGGTGATACGGAAATTTGGTGAAGGGTTTGTGAAAACAGAGAATATGAAGATGGAAGTGATGAGGGAATTGGAGAGGACTCGTATGGAAATGGAAGCAAAGAGGACTGAAATGAGGATAATACTAAACTAAGGAGGAGGATAATACTAATCAAATACTGACTTGAAAAATGTGAAAGAGGGAGACATAAATGAGTTTCCACGTGAACAGACTAGAAAAATGTGAAAGAGGAAGACATAAATGAGTATTTGTTCCTCGACGAGATAATGCCTAGGGTAGGAAATTACTAGTACACCACTGGGCTTATCGGATGTCGGATATTAACCTCCTGGATTCAGCCTCATCCGGTTCCGTTAGGGTTAAGGGATAAAATCCGGAAACTCGTCCGGTTCCGGAATCCGAAATCCGACAATTCGGAATAAATCCTATAGGATGTCTAATATTCGGAAACGGATCTCGGACTTCGGATGTCCATTGACAGCCCTAGTTGTGAAAGAGACATTCAGTAGGCGGGCGGGCAACCGCGAAAAATAAAAAGTGCTATTTGGTTTAATAATGATCAGTTAGTTTAATAATCTTATCACAACAATAATAATACCTGCCAGTTGATCGTTATAGTAATATAGTAAATGTTGCATAAGAGGTAAATGCCTCTGCAATGGTTTCTTGTGTCTGATCATGAATTTCCGTAAATAATGATTATGGCATTACTCCACCTTCGTTAATAATGTGGTAGACTTCACAGTTGTTGTAGTTCCCCGTTTTCCTCTTCCAGTGGAACACACCATTGCAAATATGATCTTCGTTAGTTACTGCGGCTAGTGAAGACAAGAGAAAAATGAAGCGTAAAGAAGAGAATAAGGAAGATATAGATTTAGCAGAAGATTAGTACGAATAAAAGATATAGATTTAGCAGAAGATTGGTACGAATAAAATTTAGTTAGATATAGATTTGGCGAGTAGGTCTTAACCACCCACCCCATACCATGTGCTGCAAAAAACATCGAAAAGATCTCTAAACCCAAGATTATTATTGGTCTATATTCTCTCAAGTGGGGCCGGAATCTCTAAAACTCAAGCTTTGTTCAGCTTTTAACCACGGCTTTCTAAATTGGACTCAAATTATATATACAATGGGCGGAAGAAAAAATAACGCAAACAAGTTCAAAATAATTTCGTTATATTGTACACAAAGTAAATGAATACTGTGCCGTAACGTCACGGGTTATTTCTAGTTTTCTTGCATAATACAATACAAAATGAACACATTTCAAGCGCAAAATCAGTATATTTCCAAAGGAGCGAGATATTGGACGCATGCCAAAATAAACTCCATTGACCCCATAATTACGTGTGGTATTCATGAATAAAACTATTAAATTTGGTATGTATAGGCTGACCAATCTTAGATTCTTAATACCCATGCCAAAAATGTGTTCGGAAACAACACCCACGAGTCTTAGCAGATAAACGAGTGGTGATATAAGGGTCCACTACCGCCAAAATGTGCCATTCCTTACTAATTGTGTTTAATTAATTTGGAATACATTCAACTGGTACTGCCACAAAATGAAATGCCAAGCCTTGTTTTCTTCACCCTGACCAAAGTGGATCCCACGGACTAGCTACACCACCATAATATTCACTCCACAGTCCACAATCAGTTTTTAAAATTTTCAAAACTAAATACCACCCAAACAGTCCACTTAACCAATTTTGGACCAAAGTCTGGTGTGCACATGGAAGTCCAGCACTAGCCATTAGGGTGCCCTTTATAAAATTCCTGGTTGCTTTTATCAATTCTCCGGGTGCTTTTAATAATTTCTCCAGAGGGTGCATACTGTTGGATATTTTCAATAACTTAGAAAATAAAACTGTTTTCGTCTTTGGTTTGTCACTATGATGGGGAAGTGTTCTGTGTTGGATAAACACAATGGATGTTAGTTGGAGATGAAGGGACACCTCTAATAGGTGTGATGGTTCATAAAGGACACAACCATTCCCAACAGACACCTTATGTGTCTTTTGGAAGTGAAGAGGCATCTCCAATAGGCATGAATAACCCTATAAGTAGTGAAGGAATTCTCCCATTCTTGAAAATGAATTCAACCTGTTTTCTCTCCATCTAAAGCATCATCAGAAATCTCTCTCATGTGTTCTTGGTTGGGTCAAGGGGTGCAAACCTTGAATCCAATTTCCTGTTGTAGGGCTTTCATTGTATCCTGAAGGCATTATTTCGCATACCTGTTGCAATCGCCAATTTATATTGGGAGGGTATAAATAATCGTCTAAAAGAAATCACCCGAGCCTTGAAAGCTTTTGAGTACAACAACAATTTCTTTTAGTGTTATCATCCTCTGTTTTTACCCAAATTTTCCAACAGTTTTAGACGATTATCTTCGACAAAAGAGGGTGGAATTATGTTGGATTATGACCACGTTTCTGGTTGAAAAGAATTTCGAAATCACTGTGATCTTGTGGAATACGTGGAAAGTACAACGGCAACAATTTATTTTAAACGCACTCAAAACATGGGGAGACTTGGAGTTTCTTTGCACCTATCAAAACAAGGACAAGAAAAAGAAAATATGCAGTGCCATCGTAACTCGTAAGTCCACCTTGACATACACCTACAGGATGGAAACGGTTAGTTCTTTGGGTGTTAATTTATGAATCATCATTTTTCAAACTTCTCAAAAGTGGTGGAAGTCGGAAAGGTTAGTACCATTTCAGTTTATATGCAAAATGATGTATGATGTTAAATCATGGTTAGTGGTGTTCTGTGTGATTATAGATGGCATTACAATCTATAACTTGAAAAATACATGTTGTTAGAGTTTGAATACAATTAATTTAGATGTTTTTGTTAATTATGGTTTCATGGAAAATCAAAGGTTGATTCTGAGCACGTAAAAAAAAAGGGGTTAGCAAACCAAGATTGTGAACAGTCACAACTCGTTGATGGAACAGACAGTAGATGTCAACCAGTTAACCCAGGCGGGATTCAGAGAGATGTGGTTTTTCTGTCAAAAGACTCATGGCCTGGGGTTCACGACTTGTTTAGAACTCGTACTGACAAAATGAATTGCCGATGGTGGTTATAATCTGATCTTCTTTAATTTTTAGAAGAGGGAAGTTGAAAAACCACTTGTACATACACAGTAAGGCCTTGTTCGGATTGTGTTCACAAGGCATCAAGTTTGGTGGCTCAGACTTGGGATGTATCCTCTGGGATTGTGTTTGTAGATGCTCCGTTGGCAGACATTTTGAAAAAATTGCATCAGACGAACAAATCATTAAATTAATCATAGTTTGATTATCATGAAAATTGAATGAGTTCAATTACTGATTATTAGTTAGTTAATAATCAAAGGGAATGATTTGGGTTCGGACTATTTGGGAGTCTGACAAATTCAAAATAATGTTTGAATCATCTTTGATGTGTACTATCAGAACTAGAAAAAGAAAAATGGAAAAATAAAAATGCTAGTTCAAACTGGACTTTGCTTCAGGCCTATTGCAATAGGCAGAAGTAGTAATGAGGAAATTTTAGATCGTCCAAACAGATGATCAGCAATTTTCATTCCAGTAGGAACTATATATTCTCCCAACAATAGACGTCAAAGAGGATCAGTGCAGAAGGGTAACGCCTTTTCACGGAGGGAGACCACGACTTTGAAACGATCCACCAACTTTGGAATGTGTGATAGTGATGCATTACCTCTTAATCAAGGAATTAGAGTTGGGACCATTAATGGTACCCGTACTGGTATATTGGATTTGAAGTTTTAATTTCTATTTAGAAATTATGGGTACATGTTTGACACAAATGGTATTTCATGATATTGAGTTGCATTTTGGCATTTGAGAATTATCATGAAATAGGGGGAGAATTTATACGAAAATGTTGTATAAAATTTTCTAGTTGGTGGATTATTTTAAAACCAAAATCGTCATAATTGTTGAGACAACAATGGTATGGCATGAACATAATTCTTGCGACAAGAATTATATGGTTCCAAAATTTGGAAATTGGCATGTCTTAAATGACATCGAAGAAAAGTGGAAAACCGGTTAATATGTAACATATTGGAAGATTGGGCGGCCGACCAAATATCCAACGTTGAGGTGTTACGATATTACCGATGCATAAATTATGAACATTTGCATTAATGTGAAATGTTAAATAGACGTTGTCTATGTTTTTGGGAATAAATTTGTAGAAGATTGGGCATGAGTAGAGAGTTACTCATCGTAATAATGTGCTTGTTGAAACAGCAAGTATGTTGCCTACAAATTTTCTATGACTCTAGTGTATGCAAGTCTATAATGACTTCTTGTGAATTAACCGTAAATTTTAATTAGGATCACTAGAGAAGTTACAATTATTTTGTAAAATCAAAGAGGAACATTTTTAGTAATGTTTTCAGAATTGATTGCATTAGTAGATGCAATTAATGAGAAGAAATGGCTTAAAACCTAACTTGTAGAGATCCTATTTTGGAAGAAGCCATCTCAGGAGGTCTTGATTAATTGTGAATCAGGATATGATCTATAACGTCTTTAACAAGACTTATAATGAAAAGTCAAGACATACAAGTCTTAGACAAGGAACGGTAAGTCAATTACTCAAGAAATAAGTAATTGCAGTTAACCATTGAAACGGAGAAAAGCTTGGTAGACCTACTTATGAAGAGTCTCCCAAAGGAATTAATTTCAATGAAGTATATAGAAATGGGACTAAGGTTTGTGAAGGAAGGTTGATCTCCCATAGAAGAAACCCAACCTATGTTTTGAAAAAGATAAACAAGGTTCAATGTGGTACCAACAAGTTATGGTTGTAGATTATGGAGCACTAACATAAAACTTCCCATTTCAAGTTAGTGCTGGTTTTTTCTGCAAGAAAATAGGATGGATGTAAATCCTTAATGAGTCTGTGATTAGTAAAAGGTGTCTCGCAGAAACACCTTCGAGACTTACCTATATGAGTATGGAAATGTGGGCCGTTTCCTAAGAGAAGAAGACCGTTCTCTAAAGAAGACTCATGAATAAGGATATAAGCACAAGGCCTTTATAGTGCTTGTCTACAGAACACATGATTTATGGAATCAATATGTGTGGAGACTCCGGTTTTATCATAAAGGATACTTGGTTCAAGATTGGTTTCACCATAGAATCTCGATAAGGCTTTGAGTTTCTTACACTAAGTGAAGGTTCAAACCCAGAAGGTACCTATCATTTATGTATTGATTTTAGCGATGATGCTTAGTCCCAATTGTGCTTGAACTACGTTGGCTTGATCCCACTCGGGTACGTGGCGATCACTTGAGTGATGCAGCCACTCCGGTTTTATAAGTTTTATTTTATTTTATGTTTTTTGGTTTTTTGAAAATAGGGGGAGATTGTTGGATATTTTCAATAACTTAGAAAATAAAACTGTTTTCGTTTTTGGTTTGTCACTATGATGGGTAAGTGTTCTGTGTTGGATAAACACAATGGATGTTAGTTGGAGATGAAGGGACACCTCTAATAGGTGTGATGGTTCATAAAGGACACAACCATTCCCAACAGACACCTTATGTGTCTTTTGGAAGTGAAGAGGCATCTCCAATAGGCATGAATAACCCTATAAGTAGTGAAGGAATTCTCCCATTCTTGAAAATGAATTCAACCTGTTTTCTCTCCATATAAAGCATCATCAGAAATCTCTCTCATGTGTTCTTGGTTGGGTCAAGGAGTGCAAACCTTGAATCCAATTTCCTGTTGTAGGGCTTTCATTGTATCCTGAAGGCATTATTTCGCATACCTGTTGCAATCGCCAATTTATATTGGGAGGGTAGAAATAATCGTCTAAAAGAAATCACCCGAGCCTTGAAAGCTTTTGAGTACAACAACAATTTCTTTTCGTGTTATCATCCTCTGTTTTTACCCAAATTTTCCAACACATACATCGCTTTTCGAGAATTGAGATCAAAATAGACATAAAATTGCGCCTATCAAATACCATCAAACTTATTATTTGCTAGTCCTCGAGAAATTCTAGTCTAGAAAATAAAATCCTACCTCACCTTCGCAGTCATCGTGATTGCACTTAGCATGTGCAACAAGCCTTTGAACCCCTATCTGGCCCTAGTGGCCGAGTTATAGCCTCGGGAGGATTTACAAGAAGTGTACCGACAAAACATTTTACTCCAAACCCTAGCTACCTATGCAAAACCTTGGAACGGCACTAAATAACCTCCTTGGTTGGCATACCCTCATTGACTACAGGAGGAAGTACCATGATACGAAATTCCAATTGTTGTACACGAGTTTGCACTCACATACTAAAATTCATATATAAGTGACAAATCCCTACTCAGGTAGTCGCACTATGGATATCAATATATGGAGTCAACAACCATAATCACATGTGAAAATATTAAGAAGATGGAGATGGAGATAATAGATGGTTTGATGATGTTGACTAAGGTGAACGGTTTCCCATATCTGTTTGAAGGTCACTCCCATGATGAATCCTATCCTAATGGATTGAGATACTAGTCTGAATACTAATATCAACACAGATGGAATATATAAGAGGACCAGCGATCGATAATCCTAACTCTAGATCAACATAATTGGCATATACAAGAGGACCAACGGTCAATTTTATTGAATATTTATTCGGTTGGTCTGATGGTCTGGTCTACATTTTTCATTTATTTATTTTTTCATCATCATTTTTTTGGGGTATCTCAATCACTCTACTTCATCTTATCAACGATAACAATTCGATGTTGGTGCCCCAAAAAATCACTTAGAGAAACAAACTAAGTTTGAAAAAAAATAAAACAAAAAGTGATATGGTGACTACTCCGAGATAAGGTGAAACTACCATGTTATTTCTAACACCTGAGTTATGTGCTTTTATGAATATACTCTATTTTTGGGTTCCTCAGCTCCTACAACCAAGCTATTTCCACCCACTTAGATTAGTTAATGTTATCCTTAATTGGCATAAGGTGTCTAGACTCTGGAGTTTATTTATTGCAACTAACAAAAAGCTTCTCCCACACCCCCAAACTTAAATCTAACATTGTCCTGAATATTCTAAAGATGAAATTAAAAGCATGAACAAGGAGAAACTGTTACCACTTTGAAGGAAATAAGTAAAGATATTACCGTGTTACACGATCATGGGTTACCTCCCAAGAAGTGCAAAGGTTAAAGTGTTCAGCCAGACATTCAAAGAATTAGTCACCTCATAGAATCATATAGCAGTAGCAGGAATAATTGTGGCTCATCTGGATAAAATAATGCTAACCACAAGAAGAGGAAATTGCAATAGACTAAGAAGATATTGAACATACCTTTATCTAATTTTTCTATTAAAGACAACTATATCTAGTTGTGGTTCAGGTTCATGTTCTATAAAAGGGTCTAGAGAAAATGTTTTCATGGGTTGGATTTCCTCAAAGGTAGGATCCTGAAGGTCAGGTTGAAGAGTCTGAAAAAACTCAACTAAGAACTTAGAAGCAAATAATAATAACCTGAATAACTAGGGATCCTCGAAGTTAATTAGATTTGACTCACACATCTGAGCAAAATGAAAGTGTTCGTCTTCCTTAAGCAAATATGTCGATTCTAATATCCTAAGGTAATTAGGTTTAGCCTCAAAACTTAATATCTGACACATTTGAATTTCATAAGTTCCCACAATTGGAAGAAAAGTTTTTGGCGGGAAAACAAAGTCAATCTTGGTATCATAGCCTAAGTTAACCATATCAACCTAAGGATGGGTCTCTAACAACTGAGATTCTTTATGGACATCATTAGGTTCTGGAAAACGGGTATGAAGATAATCTTGTAAAATGGTAGAGGAACATATGTCGAGTCCCAAGTGAGCGATCTTGTAAGGAATTACCTTACAAATTAGCTAAACAACTTAGGAATAAGGGTTAGAAGGGAAGAGAAGAATTCAGAGAAGAAAACTCAGATTTACTTTTTTCATAATCCAGCTCAAACCACAAGTTCAGGATAAGTACCTCTCCTCCCCCACTCGTGTGAGCAGCACAGGACCACAACGGTCCGTACAATTCAAAACATAAATGGGTGCCACTAACTACAAGTCAGCCCATTACAAGGGGCAGCCCAAGAGTTTAGCCCTTAACATACTTCCTACTAATAAAAGCAACTAAGATAATTTGAACTAAATTATCTAGGGTCCTGACAATACCCTCTACTCTTACAAATCCTTGACCTCAAGGATTAGCTTTGGAAATTGGTTTTCCATGAACTCCTTTTCCTCCCAGGTAGCATCTTGATTGGCCAAGTTCTCCCACTGCACCAGCACTTGCGGAATAATGTGTTTACCCTTATTCACTTGCCTACAGTCCAGAACTTGCAGAGGAGATACCTTCATTTCCTGGTCCTTGTTCAACCTGGGCAATGTAGTTTGAGGAAGTTTCCCTGCTCCTAGCTTGGCCTTCAGCTGAGAAACATGAAATGTTGGGTGAATTTTGGACTCAGGTGGGAGTTGCAGCTTGTAAGCCACCTTTCCAATCTTTTCCAATATCTTATAGGGCTCAAAGAACTTAGCAGCCAACTTCAAATTCTTCCTTAGCTATATTGAGGTCTGCCTATAAGGTTGTAGCCTCAAATATACCCAATCACCTTCCTTGAACTCTCTCTCCAGTCTCTTCTTGTCATCCTGTTGCTTGATTATGTGTTGAGCCTCTTGAAGCACCCCCTTTAGAAACTGTCCCATAGCTTGTCTCTGTTGCACATAGTCATCTTCACTTAAACTGATTCCAGCAAGGGTTGAGCAAATACCAAATTGTGGAGGGGCATAACCATACAAAGCTTCAAATGGAGTGAGTTTCAAACTGGTATGATAACTGGTGTTATACCACCACTCTGCCAAGGATAACCATGATACCCACTTGCTAGGTTTATAACTGGTCATACATCTTAAGTAAGACTCAAGGCAGGAATTAACTCTCTCAGTCTGTCCATCTGTTTGGGGGTGGTATGAGGTGCTCAAGTGTAGAGAGGTGCCCATTCTTGTCAGCAAACACTGCCATAAATTGCTTAAAAAGATACTGTCTCTATCTGACACTATTGTTTTTGGAAGCCCATGAAGTTTAATGACTGAGTCAAGCATTACCTTTGCCACTGATGCTATTATGTAAGGATGACTCAGTGCCAAGAAATGGTTGTACTTGGTGTATCTGTCCACCACCACTAAGATCACCTCTCTTCCTTCAGATTTTGGTAGGCCAGAGATAAAATCCATGCTGATATCTGCCCATGCTTGCTCAGGGACTGGCAGTGGTTGCAAGAGTCCTGCTGGAAGGGTAGTGAATCCCTTGTGTTGTTGGCATATGTCACACTCTTGCACCATCTAGGTTATATCTTTCTTCATTCCCTTCCAATAAAAATAAGACTTAGCCTTCTGATAACTGGCCCTGCACCCGAGTGTCCCCCTATGGAGGATGAATGTATTGCTGCTGTAATCTTGTTCCTCAGTTCTCCTGAGTTTCCAATGTAAATCCTCCCTTTATATCTAATGATTCCTTGATCCAGTGAATACTCTCCAGCTTGGTGACCCTCCATTATAAGTTTTGGCTGCAACTCATTAGATAGAGAGTCTTCAAGGTAACTCTCCTGTACTTCCTTCATCCAAACTGGTTGTACTTGAGAAATGGAATTACAAGCTGCATCTTCTGGAAGCTGTACCCTTGACAATGCATCAGCTACCTTGTTGTCACAGCCCTTCTTATATTTTAATTCATAGTTATAGACCAATAATTTAGCTAGCCACTTTTGCTGCAGAAGTGAATTAACTCTTTGCTCCAGAAAATATTTTATGCTTTGATGGTTAGTGTAGATGGTGAATTTGTTTCCCATCAAATAGTGCTTCCATTTCCCCACTGCCATGATTATGGCCATCATCTCCTTCTCATAAGTAGACATGGCTAAAAACCTAGCACCCATTCCTTTGCTAAAGAAAGCAATTGGTCTTTTCTGTTGCATCAGTACAGCTCCCACTCCCAAATCACTAGCATCTGTGGCTATGTCAAAAGGCTTATTGAAATCAGGAAGGATCAGAACTGGAGTGCATGTTATAGCCTCTTTGAGTAGCTCAAATGCACTGGTGGCTTTAGAGCTCCATTGGAACTTGTTCTTTTTTAACAATCCAGTTAATGGCCTGGCTATCAATCCATAATTCTGCACAAATTTTCTGTAATATCCAGTCAATCCCAAGAATCCCCTCAGCTCCTTAAGGGTCTTTGGAATGGGCCAATTCTTCATACACTCCACCTTAGTAGGATCAGCAGCAACTCCTTCTCCACTGATAATGTGCCCCAGGTATTCTAAGGACTTTTGACCAAAGGAGCATTTGCTCATTTTAGCAAACAAGTTGTGCTTCTTAAGTAATTCCATAGTCAGCTCCAGATGCTTGGCATGAGTTTCCATGTTAGGGATGTAGATTAAGATATCATCAAAGAAGACCAAAATGAACTTCCTCAAATAAGGTCCAAAGACATCATTCATTAAGGCCTGAAAGCTTGCTGGTGCATTGGTTAATCCAAAAGGCATGACCAAAAATTCATAATGCCCTTGATGGGTCTTAAAAGCTTTTTTGTGAGTGTCTTGAGGAGAAACCCTGATATGGTGATAACCAGCTCTCAGATCAATCTTGGAGAAAATATGTTACCCCTATAACTCATCTAGCAGCTCATCAATCACTGGAATTGGATATTTATTCTTGATGGTGAGATCATTTAGCTTCCTGTAATCAACACAGAACCTCCAACTTCCATATTTATTTCTGACTAACAGTATGGGAGATGAAAAAGGACTGTGGCTGGGCATTATAAAACCTGATTTGAGAATTTCTTGTACCAGCTGCTCCACCACCTCTTTGTGCACATAAGGAATTCTATATGGCCTCTGATTTGGGGGGGGGGGGGGTAGAAAGTGGTTTTCAGGGTATGTGGTGATCATGCATTCTTTTAGGAGGAAGGATCTTTGGTTCACTGAAAACTGAATTGTAAGTATTTAGAACAGGTTGTAATAATTCTGGAGTATCAGTGGGTATCTCTCCATCTGTGATAGAAAATAGATGTCCCATTACCCCATGCTGACTCTTCTTGAGGTATTTTTGGCATGTTTTTTCTGTCATCATTTTCACCTTTGGAGCTTCAGAACTTCCCTTAAGGACAATCTCTTCAGTTCCTCTATTGAAGGTTACAGTTAGATGTTTGAAATCAAATTTGACTGGGCGAATACCCTTCATCCAATCTACTCCCAACACCATGTCACATCCCCCCAATGCCAAAACTCTGGCTTCACATTCAAATTTATTCCCTTGCATACTCCATGAAAACTTAGGGCATTTGGCTTCACTAATGAGTTTGTTTCCATCAGCTACAACTACATGGAAAGCTGATGTGGGTTCTATGAAGGCACCACTGTATTTAGCTATTTCAGGGTCTACAAAGGTGTGTGTACTACCACTATCCAACAATATGGTAATGGGCTTGTTATTTCTAGATACACCTTGGATTCTAATAATGTTTTGAGGTTTAATACCTGACAGAGCATGTAGAGATATCTCCACTTCTTCCTCACTTTCTTGTATGACTGGAGAGCTGACTGGAGAAGCTTCTTATGAAGTACCCTGATCTTCATCTTCTCCTACTAGCATATACAGCTGTTGTCTGACACATTTTTGCCCTGTAGTGTAGACTTCATCGCAATTGTAACAAAGTCCCTTGTCTCGCCTGGACTTCATTTCAGCATAAGTAAGCTTCCTAATGGGTGGTAGACTTGAGATGGCCATACTCCTTGGAGAGGGGGAAGTTAGTTTTGGCGATGTCACAAAGCTCCTGCTGCTACTTCTACTTGGAATAGAGATGGGAGGAGGCCTAGCAGCTGCTTTTGCCTTTCTGATAGTCTTCTCAAGAATAGCTTCCTGCATCCTAGCCAGGTACATAGCTTGCTTAAGGCTAGTTGGAGAGAACATTTGGACTGCAAGCCTCAACTCTTCCTTCAACCCACTCACAAAACTCAAAGTGAAGTAGTCTTCCGTCAGATGTTTGTTCTTGGCCAGCATAAGAGCCTTTAATTCTTCAAATAACTCTTGATAGTCTAACACAACACCTTCTTGACTTAGCTTATTGAACTCTCCAACGATGTCATCATGACCTAACTCTTGAAATCGAAAATTAATATCAACAGCAAATTCCTCCCATAATATGATGTCCTTCCCTTCTTGGTAATCTTGGAACCATACATCCGCTCTTCCATCCAAATATAGTGAGGCTAACATGACTTTTTGTTCCTCATCCATAAGATGTAGCTGGAAAAATTTCTTACACTTACGAATCCAAGATCTAGGATTATGTCCATCAAACCTAGGAAATTCAATTTTAGGCTTGTGCTGATTATTAAGCTGAGAAAAAACTTGACGATTACCTTGAGATTCTCTGTTCTCTCCTTGCTTGTTTCGAGAGTTAGCATCTTTAGGCGTTTCCAGTACTCCGTCACCCGTTTTGAGCTTGCTAACGATCCGATCTTCCATAGATCTCATCTCAGTTAATGAAGAAGAAATACTACCTTAGGCTTCATCAAATTTCTTCACAATCTCTTCATGGCTCTTCATCAGAGTGTTAAATTTCTTATGAAGATCATCAAGGTCTTTCTGGTTAACCATGGTTCACAGGCAACACAAATCGACAGCTCTGATACCAATTGTAAGGAATTACCTTACAAATTAGCTAAACAACTTAGGAATAAGGGTTAGAAGGGAAGAGAAGAATTCAGAGAAGAAAACTCAGATTTACTTTTTTCATAATCCAGCTCAAACCACAAGTTCAGGATAAGTACCTCTCCTCCCCCACTCGTGTGAGCAGCACAGGACCACAACGGTCCGTAAAATTCAAAACATAAATGGGCGCCACTAACTACAAGTCAGCCCATTACAAGGGGCAGCCCAAGAGTTTAGCCCTTAACATACTTCCTACTAATAAAAGCAACTAAGATAATTTGAACTAAATTAGCTAGGGTCCTGACAGATCTTTCTAAGAGTTAAGGCACAGGGAGAATGATAATCACCCCCAAACTTTCAGTGTCTCTAGGTAGACTAATCACAATTTCCCTAATTTCTAGATCATCATAATCATGAAAGTGGTCAATTGGTTCCTCTAATTATATTCAGGTGTATCCTTACTCATTTCTACGATTCCATCTTCTTTTTCTAAGACTAAAGTTTTTAAATCGTTAGACTCTAAAACAGTATTCTCAGGGTAAACTCTTTCCTCCAAACCATCATAAAATCATATAAAGGATTATCAGAGAAAGTTTCTAGTAAAGGATCATTAACTAAGGTGTTAATTATAGTTACTTCCTCCGATTCACTGTTAAGCACATCAAATAATGGATTATCCAACACACTCCAGGCTAAAGGATCATGAACTACATCATCTAAAACGGTGGTATCTCTAGTCAAATCCTCGTCCTTTTGAATAGGTGAATAATCATCAGTAAAATTATTGGGATTTAAACCAGAAACAATACTATCATTATGAAGCTTAACCGGAGTAACCATATCCTGATCACTATGCCTACATATGTATGATTCTTCACCAATATGATCATCATCATAATCACCATTATAATAACATGAAAATGGTTGAACCTCATCTAAATTAATGTCTCCAGTTCTAACCTCATCATCTTGATTAGGTAAATAGTAACTATCCTCATTTTCAAGGGTGAAACTGGGAACACTGTGTTGGAAATTCAGATTACTTCGAGCAATTATTTCGTTCATCTCAGTTATATGCTTGAGGGTTTCTTCTAAAGACTAAAGAAGGTTCACCCATTGTTGCAATTCTTTTATCCATAATTACGTTATTCATCTCAGCTAGCTTACGTGTCGACTTAGCTAACTCCCTAAGGGAATCTTCTAGAGAAGGAATATGATCAGAAGGATCATAAAAAGGACTACTTTTCAATAGTTTGATTATATCCTCCAGAGATGAGGAACTAGTGCTATAATCTTCTTGCTTGAATGACCAATGCACGTGTGGATAGTAATTGGGCTCACCATGGTATGACGCATAACCTTCAAAAGGTTGGCGTTCCCAACCACTATTCACACCATGGTCATAAAAGGAGTAATGTCCATATTTTCTTGTTGGATATTCATTGTATTGGCTATTGTAATACCAGTTAGACGTCCTAACTGCAAGAGAATTATACACAAGCACAAATAAGGATGACTCGACCAAAACAAGCTTATTAAACCTAGAAAACAAAAAGCATGACGACTCCCTTAGATTGTTTCTAGACTAGCTTATATTCTTCCGAAAGGCAAACCTGATCTCTAGAATCAATCTGAAATAAAGTAAGTCAAATAGAGACAAGAGAAGCTCAAGGGAGCTTGAATACCCCCGCCTCACCGGAAACGTTTGCTTGGGTTACAAGGCGTCTCGCTCAATTTACAGTAATCATCATAAACTTCAAGTTAGGCTTAATAGAGCAACCAATTTTTTTTTGAACGACTTTCCTATTCAGCTCGTTACCTTATCGGTCTCATTCGATTCGATATTTTTAAGGCTTGGGCTCGCGTAGGTTACATGTTGCTAAGGCGGGCAAGAAAGAAACGGTTATGAAATGTTCTTATCTTAATTTAGCTAGGCCTTGCCCTTTACTAGAAAGTAAAACCGTATTAAGGTCCTCAACATATATGCAAACGAAAGTGTCCAGGAAAATTGCTGACATGAGATTTGTGGGTGTTTAGAGAAACTTACCTCCCGTTCTAGACGAAGGATGAACCGCTGAAGTCGACTCGGACCACCGAATCTTATGTCAGTGTACGAACCTGAGGTGCCAAGATAGTATCTTAACTGTCGTCCTTCCTTCCCTATTGCAGTTTATATTTAAATTAACCATTCCTTAGGGTTGGTGGAAATTTATGTGGAACCCAAGTTTGGACCCTCTCTCTTTCATAAAACCCATCAATAAGATCATATATATGCCTAGACCAAAATATAAGATCTATGGTTAAGATTAGTAGTTTTAGATTGAATTTATATCTTTAGACTTTCAGTAGGACTACTAACCCTTATCCATTATATAGTGATGATACATTTATTTAGAAAATAAAATCCAATTATTTACGACCAATCCTCTTAATCAATTGTTGGCGTTGTTCATGGTCAACTGCGACAAATATGTTAAAATGCCTAATTTACGGGAATTCCTTTTTTACCATGTCTTCCGCAAAATAGGAAATTTGGAGATTTAAATACTTTAGGGTATCATTTCGGTACATACTGATTAGTTTCTCTTCCTCTTCCTATTTCCGTAATCAACTCTCCAATAAATGTATCGGGAGCTTTTCAAACTCATCAAACAGAGCTTGAAGATTGGTTGTTGATCAAGATGGAGATTTTGAAGTCCGGTTATATAAAATATGATTTTAAGTGGGTCAAATGATAGACACGATTGTCTTTAGCTAGCCAAAAAATGTTTAGATTTGGTAATTCAGTGGGCTAATCAAAATATTGCAATGGATCTGATTTAATTGCTAGGAATATCCGTTACGTGTCATCTCATGCCCATGCCTATATATAGTTGATTGTTTTAGCTTGCAAGGAATGAGAAGTGAACAAGATTAAGCAACGCCTTCTTCCTTACTCAAATACGTTGAGTATTTAAGTTTTTCCTATTTCATTTTTCGGGTTTATAGATGAAAATGGTAGTAATTATATCTTTCACTCAGCACAACTAGGTATTACAGATAAAAATTAAGATTTTCACTAGAATTTTACCGATTGTTAAAGGTGATGATCGCGAATATCAATAGGTGAAAACTAGAATTTTCACTTAAAATTGTAATTTTCACAACCACACCATATTATTCTGAATAAAAACTGAAGTTTTCACTGAAAATTAGATTTTTCATCAAATCTGATTTGTGTGAAAACGGGAAGTTTCACCAAACAACCCCTTGTGAAAACTGAAATTTTCCTGAATCTCCATGGGTGATAATTGGGTTTGCAATAGAAACATATAATTATGTGAAAACTAGAATTTTCACAACCACACCATATTATTCTGAATAAAAACTGAAGTTTTCACTGAAAACTAGATTTTTCAACAAATCTGATTTGTGTGAAAATGGGAAGTTTCACCAAACAACCCCTTGTGAAAACTGAAATTTTCCTAAATCTCCATGGGTGAGAATTGAGTTTGCAATAAAAACATATAATTATGGGGACAAACAAATAAACCGGATAAAAGAAAAAGTAAAATGTATTTATGCATGCAACGTGGAAATTCTTGGTGAGCTTGATTTTTGGGATTTTCCTAAATTTTTGGTTTTTGAATTTTTTCACCTTAGACCGGATAATTACTAAAATAAAAATAAGATAATTACTATAGTAAAAGGTCGGTATAGTAGAGCTAGTAGTTGTAAAACTAATTTTGGGTTTCTAATATAGGGTATCTTAATGGTGGGCTCCTAATATAAAAAATTCCAAAATTTGGCTAGCCATATTTTTCCCCGTTTTAAAAATAATAAAATCCAATGTCCCAAAAATAAAAGTCTTAAAAGTCTAAAAATAAAAGATTACAAAAAATAAAATCCTAATTACCGTTTCTAGAGAAAATAAGAAATAAAAAGGAATAAAATCTAAATCTAAATCTAAAAATAATAATAATAATAATATATATATATATAATATACAATCTAATAAAAAATAAATAGCACTATATAAAAAAAAAATCTTCTTCATTCCTTTTGGATTACTCTTTTCTTTCCTTCTTTAGCTTTGCTTTTCTTTTCAGTAGTTTCTCTTTTCTTCGGCTTAACTCCAAATCTGAAAGCAAACATATAATTATGGGGACAAACAAATAAACCGGATAAAAGAAAAAGTAAAATGTATTTATGCATGCAACGTGGAAATTCTTGGTGAGCTTGATTTTTGGGATTTTCCTAAATTTTTGGTTTTTGAATTTTTTCACCTTAGACCGGATAATTACTAAAATAAAAATAAGATAATTACTATAGTAAAAGGTCGGTATAGTAGAGCTAGTAGTTGTAAAACTAATTTTGGGTTTCTAATATAGGGTATCTTAATGGTGGGCTCCTAATATAAAAAATTCCAAAATTTGGCTAGCCATATTTTTCCCCTTTTTAAAAATAATAAAGTCCAATGTCCCAAAAATAAAAGTCTAAAAATAAAAGATTACAAAAAATAAAATCCTAATTACCGTTTCTAGAGAAAATAAAAAGGAATAAAATCTAAAAATAATAATAATATATATATAATATAAAATCTAATAAAAAATAAATAGCACTATATAAAAAAAAATCTTCTTCATTCCTTTTGGATTACTCTTTTCTTTCCTTCTTTAGCTTTGCTTTTCTTTTCAGTAGTTTCTCTTTTCTTCGGCTCAACTCCAAATCTGAAAGCAAACAGAAAATACCAAAATACATAATTCCTGGTGGTATTATGGTTTATAATTGGGATAATGGGCATGACATGTTCATGGATGTTACGGGTGTGTCTCCTTTTACTGGTGGTGATGTACGTACTTTTATCCCCGGACAAGCTATCAACAATGCTGTAACAAGTAAACACAACAAGTATCTGGAGAAGTGTGCTGCTCAAGGGCTTGAATTCAGTGTTCTTGCAATACTCAGGGGGAACTTGGTGGAGATACTATAGATTTTCTAAAAATATTGCGGACCTATATGGCTAGTCATGATGTGAATGTCAGTGTAGGGGTTTTTCTTTTCCGTTGTTATTCAGAAAGGGATTGGAGCACAACTTGTTGCTCGGCTCCCTTCCAATTTGCTGCAAATTTCTCATATTTCTTTGTAATCTTTTTCTTATAAATATAATAGAAAATGAAAATAAATAAAATAAAACATAAAACAGATCTAAAAAAAGGTCTGCGTCGGCAACGCCAAAAATTGATGGTCTTCTTTATAGTGGTATAAGAAGGTTATCGTTCACTTGGACTCGATGAGATTGATTTCAGATTTAATAAATGAAAATAGTAAAAATAAAGAAAATCTATACACAATATAGTAGGAAGATGAAGGATACTGGGACTCGGGATTTCACTGTTTTTCATACTCAAATGATTTAGAAATTAACTCTAGACAATTATGGATCAAATAAAAATAATTATTGAATCTCAATATTTGCCAAGATAGATTTTGAAAGCACTGGCTATAAATCTAACGCATGAGACATCAAATCATTTAAGCTAAGCATGACCCATCAATTGACATAACAATCCTTCAATAAAAATCATAAAAACAATTAATAAACAATGCAAAAAGTAAATAAAGAATTAATTAAATTACCACATGAATGAAATACAGCTTCCTCCATTGTCCCAGTGATAGGGTTTAGTTCTCCATTGTTACAACGAATAAAAGGTGAAAAGAATAAAGAAGAAAAACAAATCCTAAACTACTACTGGCTCTGTCTCCGTACCGGCCCTCCCCTTTTGCCCAATGATAACTCCTCATTTTATAATACGACAAAACCTTTCTTTTTACATTTTCTTACATGGTACAATACAAAATGGTTTTACCTTTTTCCTATCCCTACTTTTCCTAATTCCCATCCCAACAAAACAAACCATATGCTATATGACTTTTTTAAAAGGGATAATTTGACTTTGGGTCTCAAAAAAATGACCAGTATTGTGTTTGGGTCCTAGAAAATTCAATATTAGAGTTTGGGTCCCAGGACTATAGTTGACCGTCTTGACTGTTACTAAAAATAATATTGTTTTTAATTTATTTATTTTCAGTTAACCCCGTTAGTTTACGTTAACAAGTGAGTTGCACGTGTAAATAAAAATCGGGAACATTATCTATATACCCCTACTATGACACCCCTTGCACATATACCCTTATGAGCTTTACAAATACCCCTAAACTTAATACATTACCAAAATACCCTCTTTTGAATAGTGTATATACAAATCTACCAACCAATATTAAAAAAATAAAATAATAAAAAAAACAAACAGAAACACTACCACCACTGTCCACCGTCAACCACCACCACTGATGTCCACCACCGCCCACCACCAGCCACCGCCGCCCACCACCACCACCGCCTCCCACCACCGCCGCCAACCACCACCGCCGCTGCCAAGCACCTCCGACGACCAACACCGCCAACCACCACCATTGTCTACCACCGCCGACGACCAACACCGCCAACCACCACCGACGACCACCACTACCATGTGGAGTCAACTTGTTGAAGTTGTGTCCATATATAAGGCAACTAGCTCAAGTTGTCTCCAATAAATAATGTCCATATTGGAGGCAACTATCTCAAGTTGTCTCCAAAAGTGGAGGCAACTAGCTTAAGTTGTCTCCAATAAATAGTGTACATGAATAAGTTGCAAAAAAAAAAAAATGGAGACAACTAGTTCAAGTTGTCTCCAAAAGTGGAGGCAGCTAGCTTAAGTTATCTCCAATAAATACTGTACATGAATAAGTTGCAAAACAAAATGGAGGCAACTAACTCAAGTTGTCCTCAAAAGTGAAGGCAACTAGATCAAGTTGTCTTCAAAAGTGAAGGCAACTAGCACAAAGTTGTCTCTAAATATGAAGGCAACTAGCCCAAGTTGTCTTCATATATGGAGTCAACTAGTTCAAGTTGTCCTCAAAAGTGAAGGCAACTAGCACAAAGTTGTCTTCAAAAATGAAAGCAACTAGCACAAGTTGTATCCAAATATGGAGGCAACTGGCACAAGTGGGTCTATCTTCAACATATTAAAATGTGTTTTTGTGTCTATGAAATCAATAAGATGGATATTTCTATGTTTAAGTGTATTACTATTTAACTAAAATCATCTAAAACTTATTATGAGGTTCAATAAACTACTAAACAGAAGCAATTACTGGGAGTCAGGGACAGACATATGGTGGATAAGGTGCATGAAATTTTCGAACAGGATCAATACAGTATGCCAGATCTGGCTGTACCATAACTTCCACAAACTCACATATTTATACTAGTTCTAATTAATAGGAAGCCCTTCGCTATAATTCTTTCAAGAATGACGAGTTATGGAATAAATACGCTATAGTATGGACAAAATCAAGTAATCAATTAAATTTCACTAGGTCAATGGGGGCACGCCACATTCATATTAACAGAAATCGAAACTAGACTGGAAGACTTACCTATTGAAACATCATTCCCTCGAGCTCGGATCTGATGCTATCGCATCTGACAACAAGGCATGTCTCCATGCACTGAAAACAGTGAGAGGTTATAGCTACACATCTTCACAGTTAAATACCTGCAAGTCATGCAAAAATGAATTCAGAATATAATACACTTTTTATTGTTGTTAGGCATCAATGCATCATGTTCGTAGTATCGAAGCTGACAGAACAACCATATGCTACAACAATTTGTTGCAAAAGAGTACAAACACCGTGACTATCATTACTAGAGAACAAAAAAGTTCGTTATTAAGAAAAATTGGAAGGCGACTATCATTTGTCTACCCTATACACCGTGACTATCATTACTAGAGAACAAAAAAGTTCGTTATTAAGAAAAATTGGAAGGAGACTATCATTTGTCTACCATCTTAGCAGTATCATCACCATCACTATTGGTTGAGGAGATCCCCAAAGGCAATATTTATGTAACGCCTGATAGAATTGTGTCTCATGTTGTTCTATCTATTGAAACGACTGACACGAAGGAGGGGGTGAGATTCATCTTTCCTCGATAAAAATGGTTGCACATATAACTTGCGAGTACACGACAAGTGCCAGTGCACCACCGCAATACTTCAGAAATTAAGCATTAAGCATACAGTAACAAACCTGATGGCAGGTTAAACTCGAAAATCAGAACATTAAACACGAGTTTAACCTTACAACATCTATTAGGTCACTGTTAAGAGTCTAGATTTCATTGCTGGGCCTACTGGTAACAAAGATAACCAAAAGTGACTTAGCAAAAGATGTATATCATGTCCGTCAGCAGCTCTTTTTACATTGTAAGTCGTAGAAAATTTAATTGGATCAGATAGTAAACAGAACATCAATTGTCACCTGATTTTTCCATATGTAATTGCAAATCTGATAAAACAGAAGAAGCAATCCCACTTTCAGAAGACCAGTGGTTCCCAGAATCAAAAGTACGGAAAAGGGGTTCTAAAACTCGCCGCACAGTAGTTGTTTCCTTAGCAAATCCAGCCATATTGTGCAGACAAACCTTAGACCAGTATGTAGGGCTCCTGGTAACATCGCAATTAAAAGTGAGAAAGCGAACCAAAGAGCTTTTGCAGCATGAACAACAACGTTAATTTAGTCAGAACATAAATACAGAAAAAAACATTACAACTCCCTGCAACTCACCTTAACTATCAATTCTAAAACAAAACTCAATTCCTCCATCATCCCAACTCCCTGTAATTCAAGAAATACCTAACATACATCTATAGCTTTATTACATACTCATTACATCTATCACATATCTTAGCTTATTAACAATCTTATAACTCATCAATTTTACACAACGTAATTCCAAAATACTAAAACTAAGAAACATAAAAACTTACCCAATATTTGCTTGTTTTCACACAGTCAATGGAGATCGATTTCTTCTTTATTTTGAGTTGATTCAGCAACCCACCTCAGGACTATCAACAATCCTCCAATTCAAATCAACCAACATCAAATAAAATACATCCCCAAATCCTCTTTTCCCTTACTCGAGCTCAAATTTTCAATCACGGTCTTCAAATCAAGCAAGGCCATCCTTTACTTTCTTATTATACATCCCTACTTGAGTACCTAATAAACTTTGAAAATCCTAATTCACTGATTCATTCTTGATAATGGAGAATCAGTTGCTACCTCTTTTCTCTTGTTTGTAACACAAAATACCCTTGATTCCTTGCTTGATTTCAACTCCAATTTCACTCGAAATCTTCATTTGATTCTAGAAATTATAACTGTAATTTCCTCTAATTTCTCTTTTCTCAATTAACACCGAACCCTAACCAATTTATCTCTATAATCTCCTTAACACCAATCTTGATTCGATTATGTTGTTAATTTCTCATGATTGACATCCATGATTCACAGATCATTCAATTAGAGGAATGAAAGAACAGAAGGAAGATGGAAGACGAAAGAAGATAAGTGAACTGGTTGCTCTCTTCGAAATGGTTTTGGTGCTTGTGGCGGCGATGGAGATGATGGTTGTGGAGTTTTGTTCGATCGATTTTTGTGGTGGTGATATTGGCAGCGGCGAAGGGAGGGGGAGAGGTGGCTGAAACATAAGAGAGACGGAGTTTTGAGATCTGAAATGGAAACCAATATAAACTTAATCTGGTTTAATGGGTAAAACGGGAATAAAAATATTTTTTTATTTACTTACGGAAGGTGAGGGGTATTTATATAATGGATAAGGGTATTTGTGCTAAGCCCATGGATAGTAGGGGCATATATAACATTCCCACATAAAAATCAATTAAAACACATCTATCGTTGACTGAAACACATCCAACGACTGGTGGCGCGGAGAAAGTTCAGCTGAGACTCTCTGGGAACTTTCAACAAACATGCGATGTGCGAGAATATGGAAATGGAGAGTTTTCTTCTTCATTCGTTTTGCTAATGGAGAGTTTTCTTCGTCATTTTTTTTTTCTTTCTTTACATGCTCAACCAGAAAAGTCGTATTGGGTAAAGACCCGATCTTTCCTAATTCTAATAGGAATCTAAAAGCTTATTAATCCATGGTCATTCATCAACGATAGTTCATGGACATTAATACCTTTGGTTACCAACTTTTATGGTCTCAAACTGTGTTAAAAATGTAACAAATGGGTCCCAATTTTCCTTTTAGTAGGCTTCTGAATTCTCTCCTTTTATAGGCTATGATGAATACGACTGAAGTGGTGGAATAGTTAATGGGATTTTGTTAAAGTTGTTGCGTGGATGAAGAAGAGATAATCTTAATAGTTAATGGGATTTTGTTAAAGAGCGGGAAGAGATAATCTTACACGTACATGTGGCAAACGGAAATTACAATGGCAGGGTTAGTAAATAAATCAATATCTGATGTAATGTTGGTCATTTCCATATTTAACTAACATTTCTAACTTTCAAGACGGTCAACTATAGTCCTGAGACCCAAACTCTAATATTGAATTTTTTAGGACCCAAACGCAGCACTGATCACTATTTTGTGACCCAAAATCAAATTATCCCTTTTTAAAATTGGTTAAACAAAACTCACTCTCTTATTTTCTAAAGTTAACGATGACGTTGGAAATTAGTTGTCAAATCACCATTGTCTTAGGATTGAGTCAATTCCCCAACTTACTTTTATATCATACGATCAAAGTAGTAAAAATTTGTGGTAAAAAAATAATTCATTAATAAAAATTATTCATACCGTTTAATACGCTCATAAACGACATCATAAAACGCCACAGGTTTGGCCTCCTTGGTGTTGCTAGATCATATTCGCTAGCAGTTTTGCAGTATGCCAGAGCAAAATATTTTCTCCGAGAAGTACAAAAGAGAGTTGTATCTAGGTGTAACGTAAAAAGGTGGGTGTTGTCAATGTGTTTACTTTAGTCCAGTTGCGCACTCTAGTTAGAGCAAGCAATTTTTCATGCCCAGATTGATCTGTAAAGTAGGGTTTTTACCTGATTGACTGACTCCGAAAGTGTTTCTCTTGATTGCTGAAGACATTTGGTACTTATCCATCCTAAACCTTAAGACTCCATAGTTTCATCATTTTTACTTAAAAGTGTTTCATAAAATTGAAGTTCTTTATTTTTACTTACTTTCATTCATAATCATCTATCTTAATTGCTTTTTAAGCTGAAATAAATTGACTAACAGAAGCATGAGAACCCCTGCCAAGTTTTTCATTTGTTAGGTGGAATTGATTGAATGAATTTTTCTCGTTTTTTGTTTCGTTCCATATCCAAATTGGGCATGAAATTCGTTTCTAGAACTGATTAGTGTATGTGAATTTGTGAATTAGGAGTAATTTAGGCAAGAAAGTTAAATGGAGAATAGTGTGTGGAGGCGATTGAATACCCTCTCTCGTCATCTATGGATAGAAAATGAAACTAATCAAGCTCTTCAGTTGGTAAGTCACGATTTATTGATGTGCATTCAACATTGAGCAACAATAATACTAATCTGAGAGATTAAGCTTGTTTTTGGTATTCTCAGAATTGTTTGAGTGCAATGGATGGAATCTCAGACCCTGTAATTATAGGTGCAATGATAATGGATATTCATGCTACACCTTCTATACCAGCACAACCTCGAACAACAACTCCTGGCATGGTAATCATTTAGTTTCCACTGTAGTTTAAGTATCTCATGTTATGTTTGTGCTGAACCTGTTGCATAAAGTGGAATTGGTGTTCAAATCACTTTCTCAATAGACATGGAGAAATTCTTTTTCAGGTTCACTATATATCTGGAGGAGTAGCTAGGAATATTGCTGAATGTATGACCAAACTTGGAAATAAACCTTTTATGATTAGCATGATTGGAGATGATATGGCAGGTGATTAATTTTGACACAGTAACTCTATTCAATATCTTTGCAAACCTGGAGGTCTTCATTTGAGCTAGTGCCTAGTGTAAGTATTTGAAAACTGGATTGACTTTGTATTTTCTATAGGAAATTTGCTTTTTGGATATTGGAAATCAGCTGGATTAGCCATACAAGGTAACTTTAAAAGTGGTCACTTGGACTCACATAACCAAAAATTTTGCATCTAATTCTTTTACATTCCTAGTTTCTTTCTACTGCTTTTCTTTCTATAGGAATTCAAAGACGTCAAGATGTTGGGACTCCTGTAGTATGCAATGTCTTTGATGCCAATGGAGAGTTGGCCGCTGCAGTTGCAAGTGTTGAAGCAATTGTAAGATTTAACGGATTCTACTATATCAGTGTTATCAGTTACAGATGTTTGGCTAATTGTGGATTTGGAACAGGAGAAATTTCTAACAGAAGAATGGATTCAGCGATTTAAAGGAAATATAGTATCTGCTCCGGTAGTGATGATTGATGCAAACTTGAACCCTTCTTCACTGGAAGCTTCTTGCCAAAGTACATACTACTGTTTCCCTATAGATTTCTCATTCTTTTTAGTCTATGAAGGTTTTTTCTTTCTATCGGTCGTTTTGGAAGCTTTATGTTTTATTTTGCTTGATGGCTAGGCTTGAAAGTAAAGGGATGATCATATATAGATTGAAATGGTATTTTTTCAGCTTAGCTAATACAGGTTTTTATGTTTCTATTTCTTTTTCCTTAACTGGCCCTCAGTAGCGGCAGAATCTGGGGTTCCTGTATGGTTTGAGCCTGTCTCTGTTACAAAATCCAAAAGAGTTGTTTCAGTTGCCAAGCATGTGAGTCGATACTCACTAGCAGTTGTAATATTAATCTTAAAGAATAATGATCATCAAATTGGTGTGTTGTTTAAACTAAAAGTGAGTTAATCTGGTGTTTCTGTTTGGACCCATCTGGTGATTCTTGCAGATAACCTTTGCCTCTCCAAATGAAGATGAACTCATTGCGATGGCAAATGCTTTGTCATGTAACGATCGTTTTTCTTCAATTCAGATGGAGGCTAATATTGTAAGTAAGTCAGTGGAGCACTTATTTCAAATGCTGAAACCAGCAGTGCGGGTGTTGATTGATAAGGGTATCAAGTTGGTGATAGTGACTCTCGGACCAAATGGGGTACTCTTAGGCTCTATGGCTCGGCAAAACTTGACGAATTACCACCTGAAGAACATAAACCCAAGTTGTTACAAGAAACAACTATACGAAAATGTTACTTCAAGATGTCCTTCAACAGAACTCTTAAGTGAGTTTGACAGGAGAAGATCTGATCTGATTTTGGTGCACTTTCCATCTCTCCCGGCGGCGGTCGTGAGGCTAACGGGAGCTGGTGATTGTTTTGTTGGTGGGACCCTTGCATCTTTGTGTGCTGGTTTAGATGTGATGCAGAGTATTGCAGTAGGTATGGCTGCTGCAAAAGCAGCAGTGGAGGTCGAAACTAATATACCTTCAGAATATGTTCTGGCTACAATTGCTGGTACGTTTCAATTTCTCTAAACTTCTTAATTTTCCCAATATCGTTTATAGTTTCCTTGCCTAAAGGTAAAACCCAGTCATTATCCAGCCATATGGTATTGGGCTTCTTAAGAGTCAATATATAGTGGGTCGGCCACCTAATATAGGTGGTGAATGGCCATCGTTTGGATTATGATCTATCCAAGCTGATGTCATGTTTTGTAAGAAACTCATCCAGAACCAGTTGACAATGTTTAGTATCCTGTTTATTATATGAGAATTAAACTACGGTAATTTGAGCACTCAGATGATGCTCAACAGATACACTCCTCCGCGAAAGTTCTAAGCGATCAAGAATCCATGTGAAGATGAAGTTTACTGGATCTCATTCTCTCTAGAATGTGACAGGTCAGTGTGTTTTTTTTGTTATCTTATGGACTTTGCCTTTTCGATCAGTAAAAGGATATTCTAAGACCGACTACAGAGATTACAAATCATGAAATGCAAATTCAAAAATGAAACCGTAGCTCTAAGAAGAAAATGCCTAATAATTAAACAAATTGGTGCAAGCTTCAGCGTAGAGTTCTAATACATCTTTGACAGCAAAAACCTTTTTGCTAAGTCTATGGATCAAAAATGTACTAGGAAATAATATGCATCTTAAATATGTTTTGTCGACAGTGAAAGCATGGCGACAGAATCATGTTTTGGACGTTGGATGGGATCAAGGGTTCTAGATAAACTCTGCGAGAAATGCGACGTGGTCAGAGGCATATTTGACACTTACGAAGAAGAAAAAACGAAAAACCTTTTTGAGGAAACAACCCCTACATAATGGTTTTCTAGTTTGTTCTCTGCAGTTGAGTTATGTTTCAGGTGAAGTTGACGTGGCACAAATGCCTTCCTCATGTTATCATTTTAAAAATAAATTGTCAGTAGCGTGATCAGTCTTTGATTCTTTTTTCAGCCTGATTCATTTCATCTTCTGTAGAAGAGAAAAATGTTTGACAATTATGAAGTCTCTTTCCCTTGTAGATGATCACCATCATCTAACTATTATATGTAAACGACTCAAAAATTGAACCGTTACATGTCTATGTTACAATTTTTTTAACTGAATGATACAGGGTAGGGTGACTGACTTATCGCCTTGTTGAACGGGCAAGCAAGTCTTAGGTCTTCTTTGTCAGCTCTTTGTGGAATATAATTTTTCCTTTTTCATTGTGTATTATTAGTATATTGGTCAGCTCGAATGATGTCATTTCTTTAATGGAGTGAATAGCGACTCTCTATAATTGACAAGAAACCAACTTTCGTTCACAAAAATAGCTTGTATAATCATCCACCAATCAACATCGAAAGTTCAATGCTTTGATCAAGATCCATTAAATATCTTCTCGAAAATAAATCTAACTATTATTGGCTCCACTTGATGGGGACAAGTTTCACTAAACGGTGACAAAAAGATGATGTCCTCATTTCGTAAGAAGCTGCATACAACTTCAATCTTAATTTGCAAACTGGAAACACATATCAGTGGAACTAGTACAATTTTGAATTTTTTTATTATACCAAAAGGAGTAGAGCGTCTAGCAAGACAGCCCCCTCAAAGTTACAATTTTCGACTTGCCTGTGCTAGCCATAGCAATCGGCTTGTCCCTCAAAATATATTTAACATCATTACAATGATCAAGATCATAAGAAATTATAGGAAGTTGTAAAGCAGTTAACATGGTAGTTAAGTTTTTCCCTATCCAAGAAGAATCAGAGAAGGTTTGAGATTGTCTAGCTATTGTGGCTAAATTTCTTGCTGCATAGTTTTGCTGGACCGTGACTTTGGTGAGGTTTCCTAGAACAAAAACAATTTGATGGTTGTCATTGTTTCTGCCCTGATTATGATTCCAGCTGCCCTTGAATCTTTGTTGGACTCCCCATTGGTAGCATTCTTTGTTAGCTTGCTGCATAGTTCCCCCCAGGTCAGTGCAATTTCAGCTCCTCTCCTGACTTGATCTGCTCTTCTGATTCCTGTGTTGAAGTCTTTGAAGTTTCTGGTACCCACACATTGTCCTGCAAAGTCCATGGCAACCAGAGAGTAGTTAGTATAAGAATGAGTATCACTAGTAGCTTGATAGAGATCAGATGGATCAATGTGCATGCTAATAGCGATTCCAAATTTATCATGTTGGTGTCTGACATTGTTGTAATTCTCAGTATTGTAGATCATTCTGTTGGGTTGATAGTGTAGATTGTTTAATATATGTCCTGGTTGGTGGTGAACTCTTGAGTAGCTGCACAAATGTTGAGCGATTTCCTTAGCAGTGATGGTAGCTGTTGGAGTAATTTTCCTGAAAACTCAGTCACATCTTGCTTTCCAAATGAACCAGCATATTGTGGCATAAGTTGTATTCCAGCTAGCCTTGTGGTTGTTCTGCTGAAACCAGTGATTGAGCCAATCATGGAAAGAGTTGAAAGAGGTGAAGAGATTATGTTGTTCTCCAAAAAGCTTCCTCCAAACAGCCTCAGCAGCAGGGCAAGAGAGAAGAACATGTGTTATATCTTCAGCACCATTCTTGCAATAGGAACAAATTGGATCAATGTAACTCAGGATGCTAGCAGTCTTAGTATTAGTTGGTAGGATGCCATGAGCACATTTCCAGATGAAAACATGAATAACAGGGTTTGTTTCTAGATTCTATATTTGATTCCAAGGAGCAGTTTGAATATCATTAGCATATTTGCCATGTATCAACTTGTCATATAGGGATTTGACAGAGAATTTGTTGTTGGATGTGAGAGTCCAACTGACTTCATCATGGTCATTAGTAGAGTGGGAAGTTAGAAGAATGAGGTTTTGAATGTCTGGTGGGAACCATTGGTTTAGAATAGTGGTGTCCCAGTCTCCATAGGTGTTGATGAGTTGGTTGACAGTTATGAGATTTTTTGGACAGAGGGTCGGTTTTATGATTCTTCCAGAGTGGTTTGAGATCCATATGTCTTCCCATATGTATATATTACTCCCATCTCCTACCTTCCAAATGTAATGTTGTTGTAGAAGAGCAATACCTTCCAGAATTCCTTTCCATATCCAAGAATCAGTGGTTTTTGGTTTAGTATCCAATCTTATAACTTCAGTGTTGGGATAATGAGAGGCCTTCATAGTTTTGCTCCATAGAGAATCTGGTTCTGAGACAAGTCTCCAAGCAATCCTGGTTAGCATAGCTAAGTTGAAGAGCTCCATATTTTTGAACCCCAGACCTCCCAACTCCTTTGGTTTGTTTACTGCTTCCCAAGCAAAGTAGTAAACTCCTTTGGATTTGTCTTGTCCCTTATTCCAGAAGAAGTCCCTTTGAATGGCATTGATTTCTTTACAAATATCTTTTGGGATTTTAAAACAGTTCATCTGGTATATACTGGATGTAGAAGTTACAGACTGTATCAGAGTCATTTTCCCAGCTGTAGAGAGGTTAGTTTTCCATCCAGCAAACCTGAATTTGAGCTTATCAACACAAGGTTTGAAGGATTGTATCTTTCTTTTTGTAGTAAATAAAGGAGATCCCAGGTACTTGTCAGGTGGTTTAATTCTTTGAACCTTCATAGTATTATTGATATTGTTAGCTAGGTCAGGAGCAGTGTTCTTGCTGAAGAAAATGCCAGATTTGGAGAAGTTTATCAGCTGCCCTGAGGATTGCCCAAAAACTTGAAATATTTGCATAAGGTTGTGGCATTCCTGCATATTAGCTTTGCAGAAAATCATACAGTCATCAGCAAAGAGGAGGTGGTTTATAGCTGGTGCCTCCTTACCAAGCTGGATTCCATGAATGAGTTGTTGGTTTTCAGTAAATTTCAGGTACCTGGATAAGGCTTCCATGCAGAAGAGAAACAGATAAGGAGATAGGGGATCCCCTTGTCTAAGACCTCTAGTGGGTTTGAAGAATCTTCCTGGTGATCCATTGATTAGGACTGCCATGCTAGTGGTAGACATGCATTGATGAATTAGGTTGCACCATTGAGGACTGAAGCCCATCTGGGAAAGAACTTGGAGAAGAAATTGCCAATTGACTTTGTCAAAGGCTTTTGCCATACCAATTTTTATTCCCATGAAGCCATTACCTCCTTTTCTCCCTCTTCTGGTATTCATATGGTGAATAATTTCATGGGCTATGGCTATGTTGTCAAATATTTTTCTTCCATGAATGAAGGCAGATTGAAATGGGGAAATGATTTTGGGACGCATGGGTTTTAGTCTCTGAGCAATGAGTTTAGAGATGATTTTTTAGGTTGTATTGCATAAGGAGATAGGCCTGTAATGAGTGGGAGCTGTGGGTTTGTCAGTTTTGGGGATGAGGGATATGAAGGTTGAATTCATCTCTTTGAGAATATGTCCAGATGTGAAAAAGTTTTGGACCATGTGTATGATATCTTCCCCTACAATGTCCCAATTTGATTGGAAGAAGTTAGGAGGGAAGCCATTGAGACCTGGGGATTTATCTCCTTCCATACTGAAGAGAATGTTCTTAATTTCCACTGGATCAGGGGTTCTGAGTAGATGGATATTTTCTTATGGGGTAATGGTTGTAGGTATGAGTTGTATCAGGAGAGGGTTGATGGGTGATATTTTCAGCAGTAGCCATACTAGTAAAATGGTTGGTGAAGATTTGTGTGATTTCAGCATTATCATGAACCCAAGTGCCATCCTCTTATTGTATATAATCAATCTTGTTCCTTCTGTATCTTTTCTTGGCAGCAATGTGGAAGTATCCAGTGTTTCTGTCCCCAAGCTTTATATTTTGGTCTCTGCTTTTAGTCTTCCAGAAAGATTCTTGAATCTGTTGCCAGTGCTCCACTTGTGCTCTTACTGCTTTGAGGTCTACACCTCTAGTAGAGTTAAACTGATTCTTGGTAATCCAGTCTAGGTGTTGTAAAATTTCTTTTAGATTAGTTTTTATATTGCCATAGACCTCTTTATTCCATTTCTTAAACCTGATTTTGATATCTCTAAGTTTCCTGGCTATTCTCATAGCCATAGATCCTTTATGGTCAGTTTTCCAGTAGTCAGCTATGATGGTTTTGCAGTCCTCATGATTGAGCCAAGGACCAAAGAATCTGAAGGGTATATGTCCAAGTTTCCAACTAGGATTTGTATTGAGAATGATAGGGTTGTGATCAGAGCCAAACGCAGTGAGATTTGAAATGGTGGCATTTGGTTGACTGTCTAGCCAAGCTTCATTAGCTAGCCCTCTATCAAGTCTTTGCTCAGTGAGTTGAGGGCTAGTTCTTATGTTTGTACAAGTGAATGGGAATTCTGTGTAGCTCAAATCTGAGAGGTTTGCTTCTTCAATCTTGTTTAAGAAAATATCAGCTTCAGATTGATGTATAGAATGCTGACTAAACTTCTCATGTTCAAACAGGACAAAATTACAGTTTCCCATAATCAACCAAGGAAGAGAGTTAGTAGCATAGGTGTTTTCTATCATATTCCAGGAGTTTAATTTATCCTTGGTAGTGAAAGGGCTGCCATAGTATCCAGTGAATAGCCAAGATTCTCCATTAAGAGGTTTAATGATGGCATTGATGTGGTGGTCTGAGAAGTCAGCAATGGTAATATCTAAGTGATTTTTCTAGGCCAGAACTAAACCTCCAGCAGTTTTGGTTTTGCCTTTTGGTTCAACAAACCAGAAGTTAGTGACTCCTATATTTCCTAGGATTTTCTTTAGGTTTCTAGATTGTTATTTAGTCTCATAAAGGAACATAATTTCAGGATTATGTTTATTTAACATGTTATCAAGGTGTCTAATGGTATTAGCCTGTCCTAAGCCCTGACAGTTCCAAGCAATGCTTGAATAGAATTTCCAAAAGTAAGAGATAGGATTAAAAGTATGTAGTAATCAAAGTCCTAGTGTATCCTAGAGATAGGTAAAAAGTCCTAGTGTTGCAGTCTTCTTTAAACCAAAGGTCAATAAACATGTACATATTAATAAAAATATTGATGTGTGTTATATGATTAAAAGTGAATACCTTATTGAGGTTTGTGTTTGCTTCTTTCAGATTACTAGTAGAGTTGTCCAACAGTTGATCCTCCTCCATTGGACAGTGCTGGATGTTGCTTCTCTTAGCTGATTGGTGCTCAGTCCATTGCATGGTAGGGTAATCAGGTTGGTTTAAAAGGTTGAACATTTTGCGCTTAGGGTCAACCAATTGAGGGTGTTGTTCTGCATCAACATTCTTTAGTTTCCACTCAGTTTTCCGCTTTTCCCATAATATATTTTTCTGAGTATGGTGATCCTCCATCATCTTTTTTTGAATGTCTTCTAAAGAAGGGAAGGTGTTGGTTTCAATTTCATTGATAGAGGCAGGTTTGAAATTGTGTTGTAGAGACTTATTGGTGATAATTGGGAAGATAGCTGAGGGATCTAAATTGTTTTCAAGACCTGGGGAGATTAAAGTATTAGAGAAACTTTTTCTAGCAGCTGCTTTGATGTTAGTCTTCTTAGATTTCTGGGACTCTTTTGGTTTATGGATCTCCACCAATTTCTTATGTTTTGTCTGACAGGCAAGAGCATCAGAGTTAGTAGTAGGGATTTTACCAGTGATTGGTTTGTCAAGACCAGCCTAAAAGATCATAATATGTGGTGGTCCATCCAATACCTCACAAGAACTCCTCAAAATGGGTTTCTGTTGGGCTAGTCTTAGTTTGGTTGCAAATTCTTCAGCTCCAGCTTTGTCAGTGTAAAAGTGGATTCTGGGAGGTTTTGTGGAGCTGAGTGGGGGAGTAACACTGATGTTGGAGGTAGAATGGGTAGTGGGTGTTGATGAGGCAGACTTGTTTATGGAGGTGGATGTATATTGGTTTACTGGAGACTTCTGAGAGCTTTCAGCATGAGCTATGCACATAGGACCTGGGTGATCAAGAATTCTGAAAATCTTGCAAAAGGAAATGCCATGAAGAGCATAAGCAAGTTCAAGCCAATGTGAGGTAAATTCATCTTCATAAGCATCAATTCCATACTTCAGAGATTTAATGACATCAGCAGTGATCAGAACCTCCAGGTTTTTCTCCTCCTCATCTCTGCCATAGGCTTTTTTTGAACCTTGATAAATTCCAGCAGGTCTAATCAAGTTGCTTATGTCAGGTATGATGTGATTTGGATACGCTTGACTAAATCCCAAATGCGAACCTTGTAGAAAATAGCTTCATCAATGAAGTCTGGTCCTGAGGATGGGACTTCCGTTAGAACAATGAGTTTGTCAAAGATTCCTCTTGTTCCCCTTTTCCTGAAAACTTTGTAATCTTCAATACTAGTCAGCCTGATTTGATAGTAGTTTCTTCTTTTCTTCCATAAGGTAACTTCAGCATTCCTATGTAACTCCCAGTTGTTGTTGATGAATCGAGCTATTTCTCTAATATCATAAGAGATTTTACTGCAGAATCTTCAATCTAACTTTTTCTTAGGTAAAATATTGGCTTGATTGATGAAGACTTTTGGAAAGAGGTCTTCAGGAATGTTTAGAGAGGTGTTCATTTTTTTCACAAGATTTTCTATGTTTTCAGAAGTTTTGGTTCCTGAAGTAGATGCCATGAAAGTGTGAATCAAGGTTTTGGTATTATACTGGTATTGTATGAGATATATACAGAAGAGGGTTTGAGGTTTGGGGTTTGAATTTGGACTGATTTGGTTCTCTTTAATTTGAATTTTGCTTTGAAATTTTTCATTTTGCAGATAGTACTCTTTGTTTTTTTGTTGAGGTTTGACAAGGGTTTGTGTATGAGACCATGCAATAGACCAAGCTAATACCCAATGAATACAGCTAAGAGATTCTTTTTCAGAGCTGATTTTGATGTTGCTTTGTAAAACTAGTAATCTGAAAGTGCATCTCCTGCAAAAAGTTATAGTACAAAGACCAAGTCCAAGATACAACTAATACACAAAGAAGTGAAGAGCAGGGCGCTTTAAAAACAATTCTAATTTAAGTAAAACTTTATTTTTGGCTAATTTACTATCTTTATAGGTCTTAAGCATGGGCAGGTTGTACTCAAGGCAAGGATAGTGACCCACGTTTTGTAATGTAGTTCTGTTTAGCATAATAATCCTTTTAATCTGTCTTGAGGGTGGGTGGTTGTTGTTAGTGATGTGAGAGATAGCTATCATAAGGTAGGTCAAACTAGTGGTCAAATTGAATAAGTCCAGAAGAAAATTATACTTTAAGATATTAGTATACTTGGATTGCAGAGTGGTATGAATAAGGGACATAGTGGTGATGTGAATTACCTGGTGAGGGGTAAATAGATTAGCTACCCTGAAGTGTGTACATTCACAAACCTGTTTCTCCAACATACATTGCTTCCCAGATTCCCATAGATGCATCTGAATGGTTTGAATTTGGCTGTTGGCTTCCATTTTGAACTTCTGTTTTGAGGTTTGGTTGGTGAAGTTTGGTGGGTCGGTAAATGGGTTTAAATCCGAGTAACGGGTAACCCGAATTAAAAGACCATTTCCCAGATTGTTACCAAATGTCTGATGTCTCCGTTGCATGTCCAATAAACCCAGGTTGCGTTCAATAGATCTTTGCATATCAATCGACGGTGTGAATTTCCCCGAGATTTCCCAGGAATGATCTCTAAGGATAGAGATAGACGGATATGATATGTCAATTGTTGGCCTTCTCTTTAAAAGACTCTTAAAGGAGTTGGGCATTTCAGTTTCTCCAATTCGCAACTCTGTAGCTTCCTCCTCCCATTTTCACAACTTCCAACTCACTTTCAAGTAACTGCAACTATGTCGAATCAAGAACAGGAATACATGGAGTATGTGAATCAAGTTAATCGGCCAACCTTGTCCACGAATCAGAGTTCCAGTGATGAGCCAAAGTTCAAGAGGTCCAACCATAACATGCATGGAAAGCAGGTAATGATATTTGGTACTCATGTGATAGAATTTTGTTTTTGGGTGTTGAGGGTATAGTGTGTATCTAGCATAGGGTAATTTTTTTGAATTTGTGGTCTCAATGTTTTGAATTGGTTCAATTTCTGAAATTGATAGGTGATAAATGTAGATAGTGATAAGGATGCATTGCCCGACTTGCAAGTAGATTCTGTGAGGGTTAGAGAGTTTAAGCCACAACAACCTGTAGTGCATGATGAATCTAGTGCAAAGATATTCAGTCCTCAGATGCCACAACTCCAGGCTGCAAAAGAAGGTTGGGCGGTGTATGTTGTTCATCCTGACAAAGGACAATTCATCATCAATGAGGGTGTCGTGCTTGTAGGAGAGGAGCAAATTGTGAGTGGGGGTTTCATGCAGGGATTATATTCTGCCCCAGTTCCTGCTGCTGCAAAGGTAAAGATCCGGGAAAACGAGCGTCTTGGCCGTTCCAGTGATGTTGTAACACTCCCCAATTGTCTCATGCTGGCTCCAGAGATGCAACGCTTGGTAGAGGCTGCATACGATCTCTTCGTGTTCGGCCCTGGGGAAATGAATGCTTCTAGTGATGTGCCTGATGATGTGATCCTTCCTGCGCCAACTCCCAGGGGCAATTATTCTGTGGCTAGACAGAGAGTTTCTCCAAAGAGGAATGGAGATGGCAAGTAGAGTGCAGTGGAAGTGTATTCTGGAGCCAGTCTTACAGTGCCATAATGGGTAAGCATATATGTGAACGATTTTTTTTGGGTTAGGGTATTGAATGTGTTTTGGTAACCAAGTAACTGTAGCCTTTTTTTTGGTGATGTTTTGGTGACTTTATGGATATAGTGAAATTGTTGATGTTGGTTAGAGGACTAATGTAAATAAGGTAGGTAATGTTGTTGATATTGTGGTTAAAGTGTCTGATGCTATGAAATCTAGTTTTGATTTGTATGAGTATGTTATCTGTTTGTTGAGGTTTGAATCTGTAGTAAGTGATCCATATAAGATAGAACTCTGAGAAGAGTTTGTTGCGGTAAGATACCAAAAGGTAAGTTACCAAATGGTATAGAACCAAAGGGTAAGTGGGGATCATGGGGTAATCAGGCTTCTCAGGGCAAACATATGGGATTGTCCTCTTGATAGTGTATTTATGGATAGAGATAAAGCAATAAATCAACCACAGTTTACTAGAATGAAATAGGGTATATAAGGTAAACTTACCATAGCCCAAAAGGGGTGGGGGGAAAACATGTTTGGTATAAAACAAGCTCCAAGGGATGTAGGGTTCTTCCAAAGAAGCATAGAGAATCTTCAAGTATTGTTTGCAAACCTATTTCCAGAAATAACAGGATTGATGAGGTTTGGTAAGTTCAGAAAAAGAGCTTAAGATTTTCAGAAATTGAGATTTCTGAACAAAAGAACCAGTCTCAGGGAGGATAAGAGATTGGTGATTGAGGTTGTTGATTGGGTAGTAATTTCTTGTTGTTAGTCTTTGAACTCCAACAATAGCAGAACTGCCATCAGTTTCGGTGATTTTAGTAACAAATTTAGGAGAATTGAGAGAATTGTGATAATGGTGATAGTTATGGGTTTTGTGATTTTTGTAAAAATGTGATGAATTTCTACCATTTCCAGTAATGGTCTTGATAAGAATGTGATTGTGCTCAAGGCCGGAAAAAATGGCATTGGCATGCTATAATTTGTGATTTTTCCAGTAATGGTCTTGATAAGAATGGCATTGGCATGCTATAATTTGTGATTTTTTCTTCATAAAGATTATCCGATGAGAGCTGCCGGCCACTTTCAGGATAAAAAAGACCGTTGGGGGTAAAGGACAAAAGATCAACGGGAAGAAAAATAGTTGTTGAAGGGAGCTCAGGCGGGAGAAAGAAGGAAGGGTGGAGGAGATGGGGAGGAGAGAGGGAGGAGCATTTTTTATTTTATTTTAGAGATGCCTTGAATCTTGACAACTACTAAGACACTAAGAATTGTGATATGTAATAGTGAAATCTGTCCAATTTTGAAACTGTTCATGGAAAAAAGAGCAGTGAATATTTGATGTTCATCCCACACTGCAATTTATTTAGAGGTTTGGTAAGCCAGAATTTGGCTCTTGGTTTGTTGGGATCGAAGTCATTGATCAGGAGAAATTTTTTGATGGGGGCACTTTTCGATGGGGGCGTGAGGGACAAATAGGGAGGCGCCATTTATCTTAAACAGTTAGCAGTTTTCAAAGTGAATCAACTTCCGATTTTTAAAAGAAAAGGGAATTTCCGGTGTTCAAATACTAGGGTTTATAGAGATATTATCAATACCAACCAAACAAGATGATATCGTTGATCAGTAATTCAAGAACACCATATTTCACTCAAAATCTATGTTTCAGCCATCGGTTTTACAGTTCCTCCCTAAAACAAAAGATTACTTGATAGTTTTTTACTGCAAAAAATCAACAGAGATTCTTACATCAAATCAGAGATCAAAATTTCATTTAAACTCAACCCCATTAAGGGTTTACAGATTCTAACCTAAAAGAATTGGAACAACAACATTTATTAACCTACATCAATCAAGTCTTCACCTGAAATCCAATACCCATGAATATTCTTTTTTGCAAAGTTAGTTCACGATCGATCGATCACATAAACAGCAAACTTGCTTCACAAATCAAAACCCCAAAAATTAACGATCCTAATAAATTTTGATTTAAATGCGCTGCTGCATTTCTATCCCACGGTTGAGATTGCACTATTAGGTCATTTTAGATTTCTAACTGTTTAAAGTAGGACAAGACTTTAATGGTGAGAGTTGAGTGGTGAATCAACATCAAAAATTTCCCTGGTCAGTAACATGTGTTAGGATTTGAAGATTTAATCTGATAACCACATATGAAAACGGGGAAGATCAAATGAAGCAGATTTAGATAAATACAAAAAATACCCTTCCTTTAATTACTCAGCAGTTGAATACCATCGACAGATTTAAGATAGATGGCGCCTTCTTATTTGTCCCTCACGCCCCCATCAAAAATTTTCTCACCTATCAGGTACAAGGGTTTCATTTTTTACTCTTACACACGTAACCACTAACGGAGAGTGATAAGTCAAACAAGGAAACTTGTACAATATAATGACGTTATGCCCAACAAAGTAACGAGTGGTGACTTTTAAGTACCAACTGGTCCAAACTATCAATATTCCTTTTGAATCCCGGCTATTTTGGGCACTAGGCCCTACGACTACAAGACAAAAAATAATATTTTGAAGTGAAATGGATAACCCCTTATCCAACTATTTTACTAAATGACAAAACTACCCCTGATTAATTAGTGTCAATTCGGATGATTAAAAGATGTTTAATCAAGTTAACCCTAAAATCAAATGCTATTAATTCATCATCAAAACTTGATTTTTTTTTATTTTTTTTTTCAAAACTCGAACCAGAATCGATTAATGTTAGTGCAGTTGTAAACCGATTCTGGGTTGAGTTTTTGAAGAATAAAAACGAAGTAAAACCAGAATCGGTATTTTTCAATACTAACATAAACCAATTGTTTGAATCGGTATTTAGGGATGTCCACATAATCCGATTATACCTTACTTTCAGAAACAAAATATTCATTACATAGTTTAGGAAATTAGCGCATTACATATACAGGATTCAGTACGGGAATTCTAGAATTTGACACATCAAATGTTTTTCAACGAACCTCCGAGCACGTCGGTATAACGTTGTATATTCTTTGTGGTGAATGAACTTAGTCTCCCCATTAAAAATTCTCCAAATTCCACTGAAACGTTCCAGCTGAAATTCAATGAATTCTCGTATGTTAGTATGCGAACTTCTACTGATGACATGAGTATAAATATTATAGGATTACTCACTTTTTCCCTAAGAGGGGCTTGTGGATAATGTTGGTACACCATATTTATAACTTTAACATACTCTCGCATTGCATTTTTTATGTGGTTGAATCGAAAAGCCAAGTCTCTCCATTTGCGGTTATTGGGATTTCCAAGTACGCCCGAAAAAGAACTCTTTAACTCTCTTGTTGTTAGAGAATAGCTCGGTTGAACCCACCAAGCGTTGGTATGTCAAGTTTGGTTGTCATATTTTAGTGAGCCAAAACTCATTTAAGAGTCGCTTGATTTAAATGTACTAGAGTCAGCTTCGTATAAGTTAGCTTGAAAGTATTAGGATGAGACATTACTAGTATTGAGAAGACTTGAAGAAGTGAAGAAGTACGGAGATACAACCACAACATCATCCTTCCACTTGAGGTTAGTGATATTCGACTTGAACTGTTTCATTCCCTAACGTATCTTTCAATTCGTGCATATTGAAAACATAAAACTGCGAAGCATGAACACTCTAGATAGACATAGTATTAAGGAATACAATATATGAAGTTTCTTGCTTAACCATTAAACTTTGTATATAAGACATCAACATAATCGTATGAATGCTATTGTCATTATGTATGGGTAGGAGGTGAGGATTTCATCCTAGGAAACAATGTTTTTACATGTATTTTGAGGAAATAAGTTCATGATATGTGTTGTGAATCGAAAAGGAAATCGCCAGGCGTTATTGGGGTTGTTCTTCATTGCGTATCTTATGAACGACCAATATGTGTGATTAGTATAACCGCTCATGACTTGGTTGTGTTCTTGGTAAAACTATTCATATGAGGCCTAACTTATGTATTGGTATGACTTTTATTAATGAAACCGATCTTAAGTAATCACCTGGGGTATGATCGGGTTTGTGTGTGTCTGACCAAATTTGGTATAAGGGAACCGATCCTAGTAATAGGTGCATTACATCACAAGGGGGAACCGATCCTTGTATGAGGTGCAACAAGTTTTATAGAAGAAAGGGAAACCGATCCTATGAACATGTGCGACACATTTTTAGGCAAAGGGGAACCGATCCTATGGACATGTGCAACACATACAAGTTAGATACCAAATATATGTGGGGAACTGATCCTAGTACCTAGTCAGCCAAATTTTGGTAAGCTAGTGTGACTATGCACAGTTCTCACATGGAGGTAGAACCGAAACTTGTTTTGGTAGAACCGTTACACCCATGGTTTGTGATTGAGTGTTACTTGATCAATCACATAGTTCTTGAAAGTCAGATGAACCAATTCTAAACTTGTTTGGAAGTGTGGTAAATCTGTTTCAAGTGAATAAGTATGAAAAATGACTTGCAAGAGAAAGATTCGACACACTTTGAACACACACATTAATGTGTATCTTTTATTGTTCAAAGATATTCCTTAATAGCTAAGAAGGAAGTAAATCCCAAGATCGAATTTAAATAAGTTAAGAATCTTTTAATTAAGGTTTTTAATTATGTATGGAAAATAAGAATTAGTAATGTGCATTTGCTAGTTAAAGATTTTCCAAGGAGATTTCGATCATAAATTTGGACAGTGAATTCACATGAATTATAAAAACCGAATCTAGGTTAATATGGAAATATCTTGAGAATATTTTCGGTTTTGGAAATTCCTTGGTGTCCAAACTTCCTTGTCTATAAATACTTTGAGTTTGCATTTCTAGCAAACAAATCCTTCGTGAAAGTAAACTTCCTCTGTTGTACTGTTACTGGTGAAGCCGCCTATTCGGAGAGGAGAGTAACCTAATTAGGCGAAATCTCTTACGACCGCTCAATTTAAAGTCTTCTTTGGGATTGAGAATCACTAGTGCATACCATTGGTGGGAAACTAGATAATTGCGATTTATCCTTAGTTTTCTTATTGATTTGATTGACTAACGGTGGTTGAACTTTGATTGCACCTAGTTTGTTTATGCTTGAGAATCTTCTCTTCTGATATAAGAATCACTCAAACTAGTTCAAGGTTTCGACAGGGATCTTTAAACTGTTGTTAGATTTAAAGACGAACTTGTGATAATCCATTGTTAACATATTTCGTTCTGTGCATGATTGATCACAAGAGATTCAAGTAGTTGTGTGCAGGTTTTTATTGAAGATCTAAGAAGATTTGAAGACAAAGAAGAGATAGAAGATTTCTGACTTGGTTTTATAATCTTTGGTGTGTACAATACTTGTTTTGGTGAAAGAGGATCCGATTAATAATCGGTTTATCCTTTTGGTAGATTGGATTGATTAATTGAGAAGATCGACATCAACACAATTATTTGGATTAAGAGTGTTGTTGGCTTAATCTTAACGATTGCCTTTTGGTGATTGAACATAAGATAGATCTTGGAAACTGGCAAAGGAGTTTATGTTAAGATAAGCATAAGAGCCTTTGTGCAACTCATATCACTTGGTTGAAGAGAGTTGATACCAAATAGATCTGTTGTTCCTTTACTGTTTAGAATACAAACCAAAGGAATTGGTCCAAGTACGTGACTTGTTTACAAGTTGGAGGTGTGGGAATACATACGGAACTAGGTGAACTATAGGTTTAGTTGCTTGGTCTCAACTATACGAAGTTGGTTTATTTTGTATAGCGGCTTAATCCTGAGAGTATTCAACTATGGACAAGGTCCCGGGGGTTTTATGCATTTGCGGTTTCTTCGTTAACAAAATCTTGTTGTGTTATTTACTTTATATTTCCGCATTATAATTATTTTATTATAATTAAAGTAAATTGCACAAACGTTAATTCCTATTTACTTGATAGCAAATCCTATTGAGTTTGGTTAAGTCCGAACCTTTGTATCAAGTAAACACACTTCGTTGTTGTACTGTCTCGATCTCGTATCCATAGACGATCACACGAAGTGTGAACCGATTTGTTGTATTGTCTCGACTCAGTCTATAGACAATCACTCTCAGAGAAAGGACTTATAGGAAGGAAAAGTTTTAGCTTGAGGTATATTTGGGTACCCTCGCTTTTTTAATTGGTATCAGAGCAGCCAAATACGAAAAGCTCTAACAATCTGTGTTTGGTGCGATCCATTCTATAAGAATTGAATCCATGTATGATTCAGTTAACGTCAAGCAAGAGTATGACTACTCAAAGGTTGAAGATGTTACTACTTCTTTGACTCATGATCCAGGAGTTGTGAAAACATATGTGTCTTTTTCTAATGAAAAAGAAGATGCTGATAAAGAGTTGATAAAACTCCTAAAGCCTATCAAGTCTCTGTCTTCTAAAATGGTGATTTTAAAGACAAAGTCAAATCTTCTTAAACAGGAGATCAGAAATAAAGACAGTCAATTGGATAGTCTAGATGAAGAGAATATGAATCTCACTGTCAAATTAGAAGCTCTTGTTAATTCTCTTAATAAAGAGACATGTCCAATGAGTCTTATAAATGATATTGTTGGTTTAGTCACATCTGAAACAGATTAAGATGATGGGAGTTTGCCAAACTACATCAAGTCGGAAGAGGATGGGAAACAAGCTTTTATATCTACTGATGATCAAATGAAATCTTGTCCAAAGGAAACTTTTAACCGATTCCGTGATAATGATCTTAAGAAATACACTTTTTAGTCACTTGACAGGAAACTTATACTTCTTCAACATACTATGGTCAAAATATTGAAGGAAGTTTCGTGTCTTAAAAAACTGAAAGATCATTCCTTAGTAGAATGACAGATTATGCCACAACCCTATAAGATCAACTCAAAATCAGAGGAAAGAGTTAACAATAGCTTATGGAAGAATATTCCTCTCATCCATGTCGAAACAATTCTTGTTTTGATGAAGAACGATTCCAGAAGAAAGGGAAAGAGAGAATCTCTGCAAAAAAAAACAATAAGGAATGCCCAATAATTATTTCAGATAATCACACTGATGTGAATCATAAGGAAGTACTTAGAATGAGAAAATCATATGAAAATCTCATTGAAAGAATTAAGAGAGATCTATCAATCTCTGAGAATTCTCACATCGGTACAGTTTCTCTACATGATCATATCTCTAGAGTTAGAAAATATCATCATCTTGGGAGAAAATATTTTGGGCAAAAATTCCCCAAAAGAAACATGAACTATGTTTCTGATAGTCAATATAAGCATGAAAAAGCTTATTCCGATGCAACTTAGTTGTATCAAAATTGTGCATTCTCATCCTCATATGTGATCGTATTTATGGATGGGAATGGCACAATAAATCTGGAGCACATGTTTTTGTGTAATTGATTATCAGAAAAGTTGTAAGTTTTATGGATAGTCGTAAATCCAAAAATTGTTCATGTTTATCATGATCTTCTAGATGAGTTTTATTTGGAATTTTTGAATAAAACTAAAAAGTTCGGACAAAAGGAAACGAAATATATTCTTTAATATTTTAGGTTCCTACTGATATCTTTTGGTCCGAAAGTTGTCCCCTTTTAAAGGGAAACTATCTCCTCCAGTATATTGATACCCTGATCAATCATCTTATATATAACCAAGCATGCCTCCAATAACTCGCAGTGTCTCAAAGACTAATAAGGAGGAGGTTCAAAGGGTTAAAGTTTGTCAAGGAATCAATACCGAGAGGAAGAAAAAAAGCAGATAAAAAATCATGTCTGATTATGATTCTGAAGGTTCGGTTGGATCACAAGATGAGTCATGTCTGTTGGCCTACAATCTACAAGATCCAACCAAAACCAACTGGATTCGTTCTGATAGTATGGTTGATTATATCCATGGTTTTGAAGAACTAAGAACCAATCTCATAACAACAATTTGAAATCAAGATTGGCTCAAGGATACGATTGAGGAAACAAAAGCTGAAATTGCTGATATGAGAATTCAAGTTTAGAAACTTGAGAAACAAGAAGTGGTTGCAGACAAGTCTCTTGAGACATGCTTTAACAGTTTGAACACTGAAGAAAAATCGGTGAACAACAAGAGCACCACTAGAGATTAACTTATATGTTGTAATACTTAATCTAGAAAAATAGACATCAATTTTTGATTTCTTTCATTGATTGTATAAGTCTATTATGAATAAAAACTATTATGAATAAAGTTATTTGATTTATAATTTTTCTTGTGATAGTTTTTTGATTTACATAGCCGGTGCTTAAATGCTTTATTTATTTTCTATGGATGTTTATGGAATGTTTGATTTCGGTTTTATTACCTTGATATTCGATCTCATAATATGTTGTGAACCCTTATAGTTTGGGTGACTTTTTGATTTAGTGGGATTAAGTTCTAGCCCATGTTGGTAGGCTTTATCAAAGGATCATGAGGGGTTCATGTAGAAACAATATGTGAAAAAGTCACAATATGTTGAATCGGTTTTGGTTTAGCATAAAAGCATATGTGTTTCGACGGTTTTCAACTTTTGCTTGCAATTGTTAAAACCGATTTTCAACCTTTCTCTGGTAAAGGTTGGTTCTTGTTATTCTTTTATTTTTTCATAAGGATGACAACATAATGTTATTTCGATATCAATTCTCCCTAGAAGAAGAAGATGCGATCATATTGGAGAAGTTGGATGCGAAATTGAGGTAACAATCTTGTTAGTTAATTATTTTCCTGTTTAAGAAAAGCTTGTTTTTATTTGATATATATATTTCTTTTGCTTGAACGAAATTATCGGTACAATTGATGTGTTTATTCCATTATGTATGTGTGATTCAATTGGTTCCGGTTAGGTAAAACTATTGTTATCTTGCTTTGTTGTGTGATATCAATCGTTTAGGCTTACAAAAGTTTGGTGCAATTGCGGTGCTTTAATGTTTATGTTATTTCAATTGCTTCCAGTTAAGTAAAACAATTGTTATTTTGCTTTATTGTATGGTATCAATTGTTTAGGCTTACAAAATTTCGGTGCAATAGTGAAACTTTAATGATATATGTTGTTTCAATTGCTTCCGGTTGAGGTGAATAATTATGCAAGTTTATTTATTGGTTTGTATGAATTATTTATGGCTTAACGAATGAATATATTGACGGGATGAGTTGTTTAGTCCAATTCGATTCCGGATAAGATAAACTAAGTTAATTCTGATCTTAGTTAGACTTATCAAAGTGGAGGTTTCGGTTATTCAAGTCTAACCGAATGCCTAAGCAAGGAAATGCTAGTTAACTAACCTAGTATTTGGCTTGTTTAAAATCTAAAGGTCTAAGTTATATGGATAATTAGAACCTGATGAGAAAAATGGAGTTTATCTTTGTTTTGGCCTTATCAAATGAAGCAGTTGTATTTATACAATTGGTTTAGCAAAGGAACTAAGATGCTTAATTGATTTTTGGTTTGCTAAACTAATTGGGAAAATTGCTTCGGGAAATTATTTCCATGATAACATATCAAAACATAATTACTTTGTAGTTTCGGTTTTGATATTGGTTATCAAAAATGGTATGTTGAACCCTCGTGCTTGACTCAACAAGTTGCAAGTCTATTTTGAGATTTGTAAGATCCTTTTCGTGTTGTCCTTTATTTTTTCGTTTCTTGGTCATTTTTGTGACAAAAAGGGGGAGAAATATATGGAGTAAACAGGTGATGCTGGTATCAATTTTATATTGATTGGTGTCACTAGGGAAGAGGAAAATGGTGCTTGAACGTTTATCTAACGAATGAGGAAAAACACGGACTAATTAAGGGGGAGTAACATATCATATGATTGGTATAACAAAGATGCGCGGATAGAAAATCTACCTATCTCACCTTTAGGGGGAGTATGAGCTTTGTTATTATAATGTCAACAACGGTATTTTAAGGATTGAATTAATGCAGGTTATATGATGTTGAATTCGGGAATCAAGCTTATGTGTAATGAATTATTGTAATTTGTTTATCCATATGATTGTAAGAGTTTTGTCACTAAAATTGATAAAGGGGGAGATTGTTAAAGCATAGCTCGGTTGAACCCACCAAGCTTTGGTATGTCAAGTTTGGTTGTCATATTTTAGTGAACCAAAACTCATTTAAGAGTCACTTGATTTAAATGTACTAGAGTCAACTTCGTATAGGTTAGCTTGAAAGTATTAGGATGAGATATTACAAGTATTGCGAAGACTTGAAGAAGTGAAGAAGTACGGAGCTACAACCACAATATCATCCTTCCACTTGAGGTTAGTAAATATTTGACTTGAATTGTTTCATTCCCTAACGTATCTTTCAAGTCATGCATATTTAAAACATAAAACTGCGAAGCATGAACACTCTAGATAGACATAGTATTAATAAGGAATACAATATGAAGTTTCTTGCTTAACCATTAAACTTTGTATATAAGACATCAACATAATCATATAAATGCTATTGTGATTATGTATGAGTATGAGGTGAGGATTTCATTCCAGGAAACAATGTTTTTACATGTGTTTTAAGGAAGTAAGTTCATGATATGTGTTGTGAACCGAAAAGGAAATCGCCAGGCGTTATTGGGGTTGTTCTTCATTGAATATCTTATGGATGACCAATATGTGTGATTAGTATAACCTCTCATGACTTGGTTGTGTTCTTGGTAAAACTATTCACATGAGGCCTGACTTATGTATTGGTATGAATTTTATTAGTGAAACCGATCTTAAGTAATCACCTGGGGTATGATCGGGTTTGTGTGTGTCTGACCAAATTTGGGGGAGGGGAAACGATCCTAGTAAGAGGTGTAGTACATCACAAGGGGGAACCGATCCTTGTATGAGGTGCATCAAGGTTTATATAATAATGGGGAACCAATCCTGTGAACATGTGCGACACGTTTTTAGGCAAAGGGGAACCGATCCTATGGACATGTGCAACACATACAAGTTAGATACCAAATATATGTGGGGAACAGATCCTAGTACCTAGTCAGCCGAATTTTGGTAAGCTAGTGTGACTATGCACAGTACTCACATGGAGGTGAAACCAAAACTTATTTTGGTAGAACCATTACACTCACAGTTTGTGATTGAGTGTTACTTGATCAATCACATAGTTCTTGAAACTCAGATGAACTAATTCTAAACTTGTTTGGAAGTGTGGTAAATCGGTTTCAAGTGAGTAAGTATGAAAAAGGACTTGCGAGAGAAAGATGTCGGCACGCTTTGAACATGCGCATTAATATGTATCTTTTATTGTTCAAAGATATTCCTTAATAGCTACGAAGGAAGTAAATCCCAAGATCGAATTTAAATAAGTTAAGAATCTTTTAATTAAGGTTTTTAATTATATATGGAAAATAAGAATTGGTAATGTGCATTTGCTAGTTAAAGATTTTCCAAGGAGATTACGGTCATAAATTTGGACAGTGCATTCACAGGAATTATGAAAACTGAATTTGGAGATCATGCGCTTCACTGTGCTAAAGATGTTGGAATTAAGTTTCGACACGATTTGGTTCGTGATGTAATTGTGGATATATGCTATAAGGATGGTGTCCATGCGCGCAAAGAAGTTGATCTGGGTCTCCTGTCTGATGATAACAAGGATTTAAGACCGGTAGACATTCTTGTTCTTAACTGGGAAAATGGCGAAGACATGTGTATGGATGTTACAGGTGTCTCTCCTTTCGCTGGTGAGGGTGTTCGCGCCTTTATTCCAGGGCAAGCCATTTCAAGGGCAGTTTCGCGTAAACGTACTAAGTACTTGGACGAATGTACCTCACGTGGTTTTGGGTTGGGTGTTTTAGCTTTCACTACTCTAGGGGAGCTTGGTGAAGATATGATTTGTTTTTTTAAACGTTTGAAGAATTGTTTAGTTAGTAATGATGCTGGTAGTGGTCCAGGTAGATTTATTTTTCATCGGTTGGGTGTCGCTATTCATAAATGGGTTGGTGCCCAGCTTGTAGCTCGGTTACCAACTAAAAGTGTAAAATCGTAATTTTTAAATTAATTACTCCTCGTTTATTTATTTAAAAAAAAATTGGTTTAGTATGGAAATATCTTGAGAATATTTTCGGTTTTGGAAATTCCTTGGTGTCTAAATTTCCTTGTCTATAAATACTTTGAATTTGCATTTCTAGCAAACTAATCCTTCGTGACATTAAACTTCCTATGTTGTACTGTTACCGGTGAAGCCGCCTATTCGGAGAGGAGAGTAACCTAATTAGGCGAAATCTTTACGGCCGCTCAGTTTAAAGTCTTCTTTGGGATTGAGAAGCTTAAGTGCGTACCGTTGGTGGGAAACTAGATAATTGCAGTTTATCTTTAGTTTTCTTATTGATTTGATTGACTAACGGTGGTTGAACTTTGAATGCACCTAGTTTGTTTATGCTTGAGAATCTTCTCTTTTGATATAAAATTCACTCAAACTAGTTCAAGGTTTCGACATGGATCTTTAGACTGTTGTTAGATCTAAAGACGAACTGTTGATAATACATTGTTAACAGACTCCGTTCTATGAATGATTGATCACAAGAGATTCAAGTAGTTGTGTGCAGGTGTTTATTGAAGATCTAAGAAGATTTGAAGACAAAGAAGAGATAGAAGATTTCTGACTTGGTTTTATAATCTTTGGTGCGCACAGTACTTGTTTTGGTAAAAGAGGATCCAATTAATAATCGGTTTATCCTTGTGGTAGATTGGATTGATTAATTGATAAGATCGGCATCAACATAATTCTTTGGATTAAGAGTGTTGTTGGCTTAATCTTAACGATTTCCTTTTGGTGATTAAACATAAGATAGATCTTGGAACCTGGAAAAGGAGTTTGTGTTAAGATAAACAGAAGAGCCTTTGTGCAACTCATATCACTTGGTTGAAGAGAGTTGATGCCAAACAGATTTTTTGTTCCTTTACTATTTAGAATACGAACCAAAGGAATTGGTCCAAGTATGTGACTTATTTACAGGTTGGAGGTGTGGTAATTCAGACAGTACTAGGTGAACTATAGGTTTAGTTTCTTGGTCTCAACTATACGAAGTTGGTTTATTTTGTATAGCGGATTAATCCTGAGAGTATTCAATTTTGGACAAGATCCCGGGTTTTTTCTGCATTTGTGATTTCCTCGTTAACAAAATCTTGCTGTGTCATTTGCTTTATATTTCCGCATTATAATTGTTTTATTATAATTAATGTAAATTGCACAAACATTAATTCCTATTTACTTGATACGCGAATCCTATTGAGTTTGGTTAAGTCCGAACCTTTGTATCAAGTAAACATACTTCGTTGTTGTATTGTCTCGATCTCGTATCCATATACGATCACACGAAGTGTGAACCGATTTGTTGTATTGTCTCGACTCAGTCTATAGACAATCACTCTCGGAGAAAGGACTTATAGGAAGGAAAAGTTTTAGCTTGAGGTATATTTGGGTACCCTCGCCTTTTCACTTCCAAAACATTGAATAGATTTCATTCGGACGTTCATGGAACGTATTTTAACGAGACACAAATCTTCATATGGTTCCCATTCCATTTTCTAGGCTAAGTGTGTGATGTGGAAGTGGCTCAAAGAGGTTGTCCTTATATAGATAAAGACTCAACGGCTATTTTTTTCAAATTCAATTCATACAATCGGATTTTAGGGATGTCCACATTGACCGATTGTGTCCTTGCAAAATCATATAAAATATGCATCTCAATAATCGGTTTTTAATATTGCACATGTAATCCGATTCTTGGGAAGAAAAGTGACAAAAATCCTGCCTCTTAACAATCGAATTACATGGACCGATTCTTCCTCTTAAAAATCGGTTTTTAATATTTCACTTGTAATCCGATTCTTTGCAAAAAAAAAAAAAAACATAAAAGGTGCCACTTTTCCTTAGTAGAATGGTATGCCCACATAGACCGATTCTTAAGGTTGGCAAAACGCTGGCTTTTTTTGTTTTCCCAAAATCGGACTTTAAAAGTATCCATATAAACCGATTCTGAACACCTACAAACCAGGTGAATGAAATTTTCAGAATCGGTGTATGTGGTGCACCCTCAAAACCCGATTCTAAAATTGTCCCCCTGGAGAACTTTCAGAATCAGATTTTATTAAGGTACATGTATACCGATTGTGACAGAAAAAACAGCCAGAGTCCTGCATTTTTTGCACACACATTGTAGTTGGTTCTATTGTCGGGTCTTAGAAAAACACAAACAATTTTCAAAAGAAACCAGATTCAGTCATTCGTAAACTAGGCATATAACCAAACATAATTCGACAATAAGTTTAAGACATAAGTTTTGGCTCCATAATTATCCATAGTTAAAGATATAAGTTTGAAACCATTCATTCATGAACATCCCCACCACAACCACCTCGTCCTCGTTTAGCAGGTTGGGAGCTGCTCGATGCACCTTCAAATATTTTTTTTGTGGCGACTCTCTTCATCTTTTTCTTTGGCTCCTCTTCCACCGGTTCCCCAAAATTTGCACCCGCTTCCACATCTTCGAGACTGTTCAATTCATCAATCAGATTTTCATTGGCCTTAACATTTTTCCCTTCCCTGATTTCTAGACTTGCTTGGGTTATGAAGTGCCCTACTCGTCTTCTCTGTTTCCATTTTAAACAACAAACATTCAACAAATAAGACTAAAACAATTAACAAAACCATAATTGAGTAACAATACACACCAGGCATTCGAGAGATTTATCTTTGTTTTGTATTCGGGGCCTCTCATCTACTCGTATCACTCGAGTATGCGAAACATTGAGGTACCACGGCATGTAACCCGAAATTGCCTCATCATATGTTCTCAATCGACCATCCATAGCATGTCCATTAGAACTTATTTTTTTTCCCAATATTCACATGATAGTAAAGGTTCGTGAACAATCTAAATATCATTATCCAATGACTTGATTTTTTTCTCATTGATTTAAACTTTTTGTGCTCCTTTAGGATTTTTTATACGTATCCGCATTGTCTTGCGACTCTCGTCCGGTTGTAAATTATATATCCTTTTGGGTGAAACAAAGGCCCAAAATAATGAGCTTGATCTTTGCACCCAACCATCTTTCCTTTTCCTTTGGCCAAATCCTTCTTGTAAGGGTCAAAGACAACATCTTCCGTCGTCAAGTTTTCCAACTGGCGTCTCAAATTCAGATAAGTCACATCTTGGGACTCTGCCTTACTGTTATAGCTGTACATGTCCCTATAAAATCTATTGTCCCATTCCTTGTTCACAAAATCCCTTTCAGCAAATATTGGGAAGTGCAAATATATCCACACATGCAGAAAAGCCATATTCCCTCCGATTTGGTTCGAGCCTTGGAAGCCTTTCTCAACTCGTTCAACGAGTGTGCAAGGATGGCAGTGCCCTAAGAGTATTCGTGAATCTTGTTAAATGGTTCCAATAGATGATAAAGTTGGCGTTCACATGGGCACCAGAAACGTCGGGAAAGATAACAGATCCCAGGATGTAGAGGACATACGCATTGGCCGTGGCGAAGATACGTTCCTGGGTCACCTATTTTCCCTCGGCACGAAGCTTCTTTGTTCCCATGAAGAGGTCCCTAAACTTCGAGAGATGTAATATCCTCTGCTTTGCTTTGCCTACTAGCATCTGTGACTTGGACATATCTTCATCCCATTGGAACACATTCTTGGTGAACGCGTAAATCTTATCCCAGCCAAGTTATTGCACGTATTCTTTGTGCTTCACGGATTTTACCATCTATGTTTAACCCGGTAATGAACTTTGCATCATTTGGAGTTATCGTCATTTCGCCAAACGGAATATGCAAAGTATCCATTTCCCCGTAGTATCTCTCGGAAAAGGCGGAACAAAGAGGTTTGTCATAACCAAGATCCAAATTGTCGACCGTAGGCATCAACCTCGTAGATTTGACTAGCTTGACTACTTACTCAACTTCTCCAATGGATGATTCCAGTCCTTCCAGTGGCCAATTCTTCATCATACTCACTGATATTCCTGGCTTCATAAGACGAACGACATCCTTCTGATTCTATAAAATAAAACAAATCCGATGGACAATAATGAAAACACTACACATATAATACGGTTTATGTTACATAGCATAATTAAGGTTTAAGTAGTTACTATGGTATGACATACGACAGCGGTCCAACTCTCTTTGTACCCCCATAACACCCGTCTTCCATCACCGGGTAACCCATAAATGGGATCAGTAGGGCCGCGAGGAAACATCTTCAGCGGGTCGGGCATGTGGTCCCCTTTCTTCTTCTTCTTCTTTGTAGCATCATTCTTACCATCTGTCTTACCTTGTTCTTGAGCGTCTCCTCCTTGGACTTGTTGTTGAACTTCTCCTCCTTAGACTTGTTCTTGAACTCCACCACCTTCATTATCACTTTCTTCTCCATCGCCTTCATTATCACTTTCTTCTCCATCACCTTTCTTGCTACCACTTTCTTCTTCATCGCCTTCCTTGCCACCACATTCTTCTTCATTAATCTTCTAGACACTTTTTTCTTCATTAACTTCCTCCTCACCACTTTTTTATTCATCAACTTCTCTATCACCACCTTCATCTTCAGTAGGTGTATCGGAATCAGATTCTTCGTGTGTTGGTTGGTCCGCTTGAGGTGGTGGGTCATTGATGCAGGTCGCTTTGACTTTATTCCCCAAGCCCCTTTGGTGGGAAGCATTTAAATTTTAATCACCCTCTCGACGAGGTCCCAAACTCTGAGGAGAATCAAAGTCATTTTCCTCTTATATTTATTTTCGGATTGCTTTTGTTGCTTTCCCTTGTTTGGCCTGTAGAATGAAGAGATAATCAAAAAACAATAATGAAATTGAATGCATATTTTTGAATTCAAGGTGTACAATCGGTTTACCAGATACACATATAAAGCCCGATTCCTAACATAACACATAAACAATCGGTTTATTTAAGTGCCCATGTAATCCGATTCTAACAAAAATAGGGAACAGAAAAATTGGGCATTTTTTCTTACAAGAATCTGTTTACTCGATACATATGTAAACCCTGATTATAACATTACACACCAACAATCGGTTTTTATAAGTGCTCATGTAATCCGATTATGGGCTAAGCAGATAAGAATTCAAAGGCTACATAATTGGTGTTTGTGGACACATATGAAATCCGATTCTAACAAAAAAATAAATAGAAAAGCAGTTATCCCTACAGTTACTTAATCGGGCTATGTGGACATTAACATTGTCCGATCTTGTTCAAATTCCTCGAACCAGAAAACACATCCAGGGAAATCGGGGTATGTGGACGTTGAACATCAACCGTTTCTAAACGCAATCGGTTAACAAGTACATTAACATCAACCTATTCTGGGAAACACGAAAATTTTTTATTTCAAAATTTTTGATTTTAAAGTGATTGCATGTTACTAAAACCTAGTTTAGAGTATTGGGTTGATAGAAAAGTACCTGATTTGACCCATTTCCTCCTCTTGTACGATGAAAGATGGTTTATCTTCCTCAACCGTTTTCTTCTTCGGTTTGTTTCCAATTGCTTCAACAATTCCGGGATTACTTACACTAGGATAGTTCCGATTAGTAGCATGCTTCACTCGCGTTTTTTTCGTCATTATATAGAAGAAAAAAACACCGATTAATTGCTTTTGGATTGTTGATGATCGACGATGTTTTGGTTTCAAAAAAAAAAAAAAAAAAAGAGGGAGAAAAAGAGAAGAAGAATCAGTTTTTAAGTTAGAATTAAAACTGATTTTAGTTTTAGGTTTTATTATTAAGAGTTAATGGGGCAAATTGGTAGTAGTAAACTTTTTTAGAGAATAAATTGGTAGTTCCATCAAATTTAGACACCCCTTATCATTTCATATTAGGTAAATGAAGTAATTTATAGGCCCCAAATAATCACACTAGGCCCCAGATTAGCGAGGTTTTGAATAGGCAGTGACTAAATACAACTCACACATATTATATAGTATAACCTTTCTCTAAAACTAAAATAAAATACTTTTGAGACGTCGTTTAATTGGGGACCAAAAAAACAATTAGGGCCTGAGATTCCCATCCCCATCCATGGGAGGTGGACAAGTGGTGTCTAGTCTAGATATAATGAAAAGACTAGATTACCCTAACCCATAGGATTGTGACACGTGTCTCCCTATTAAGTTTTTATTATTTTAATATTTATTTTTATTAAAAGAAAAATTATGATTCATACACAACTTTGGTTGGTAACCGAGAAACAAGCTGGGATAGAGGTGCACATGGACCCTTCCAAACCGCATAAACCGCCCGACCCGACATAAAAATAACCGAACCAAATAGAATCCAAAACACTCTACGACTCTGTAAGGTAATAGTTGTCCAAACCCGAGTTAGCTACGGTGTTACTCGGTTGTATACTGATACCAACCGCCCTCACCCAAAACCGACCGATCTAAAAGATCAATGGAAAATAAAACCCCAGTACCCACATATAAATATTTCTCTTAGCTACTCCCGTCCATCCACCAACCTTCTCCTTTATTGTTCCCATTTTCCTCTCGAGCAAAACTAGAGCAGTGGAAAAGGCGACTCCATTATCGTCACTTGTTCAACCTTCTTCAATCTTCTTTATTAACTACAACCCTCACCTACATCACCACCATTATCTCCAAGTGTTGTTGATTTTTGTTGATAATCAATTGGGTCTACAAGTAATGGAAAAGTTTGTCAATTGATTTTTATAAGTAGCGTTTGGTTTCGATTTGCTGATTGATTCTTGTTAATTAAGGTACTGCTATTCATGGGGTTTGGTTTGATTTCGATTTTTTATTGATGTTTTAAGTAATTGAGGTGTTCTTATTAGCTGGTTGTAGTTAGATTCCAATTTTTTTTATTTGATTTTGTGTTTTGATTATCTCTAATCTCTTAAGGGTGAATTCTTATTTCGCTGCTTTGTTTAATTTCTTTGAAGGAGGAGCAACATCAATAGACTAGTGTTGAATTTTTACTGTATGGTATCTGTTTAAAAAAGTGATGATTTTAATATGTTTTGGATAAACCGAGAACCAATCCAAACCGATTTGATTCTGAATCGGGAGGTTTACAACCGATCCGACCTACAACTTTAGTACTAATTGGGGCAGATGAAAAATTAACCGACCTGTATGGTTCTCTGGTCTGTAGTGTTGAACACCGATATGAACCGACCGTTGTGCACCTTTAAGCTGGGCATCAACTCCCTTTTGAATAACAACACCCAATCTATGAAAAATAAAACTGCCTAAACCTCTACCAGCATCATTACTAACTAAACAATTCTTCAAACGATTAAAAAAACATACAGTATCCTCACGAAGCTCCCCCAAAGTAGTAAAAGCTAAAACACCCAAACCATAGCCATGTGAAACACATTCCTCCAAGTATTTAGTACATTTACGTAAAATTGCTTTCGAAATGGCCTGCCCGGGAATGAAAGCGCAAACCCCCTCTGTAGTGAGACATCTGTGATATCCATGCATACATCTTGGCCATTTTCCCAGTCAAGAACAAGGATATTATTTTTTTTGTATTTTTTATGAAGATAACGACTCTAAATTAACGACACTCCAATGACAATAACGACTCTAAAGGGTCATCTTCAATATTATTACGACCTTTTAATTCATTTGTGCCATTAATGACTCTTTAAAGAATATAACGACTCTTTTTAGACATTAACGACTCTCTAATAACGACACTTCAAAGATAACAACGACTCTCATTAGCGACTTTTTGATGGAGATAACGGTTATTTTAGACAATAACGACACTTCAAAGACAATAATGACTCTTTAGAGTCGTCATTGAAACAATAATAACTGTTTCGTTATTGTACTCTACGATGAAGTCTCTATGATAACGACGCTTTAATGACAATAACGACATTTCAATACCATGACGACTTTTCATACAAATATGGTCAAAAGAAGAAGAAGATTTGCAAACAAAAAATTTGGAAAAAAAAAATGTTAAACTCTAAATAAGTAAAATTAACACTAATTAAATAAGAATAGATTACCTAAAATATTTGGGTAAGGAATTTTTAAAATTAGGTTTAGGTGACTTTTTTTGTCATCTAATAAGTCCCCAATTAAACCACGTTTTGAAACCATTTTTATGTGGATTCTAATAAAAGACCCCCAATTAAACGTGGTTTTGAAACCATTTTTACGTGGATACAAACCACCTCCTTCTCTACTTATTAACTCCTTCTCTACTCCATTAAACCAACCCACATGACTTGATTGGCAATACGTTATACAATTTCTAAAGTAAAGAATTTGTAATAGTAATTCATACAACTTGAAATTTGAAAGAGTTTTCATTTGAATGACAAAAAAACAAAGTCAATTCTAAATCTCAAACCCTAATCTCATAAATAAAAATTGATTATGCTTCAAAAAAAAAAAAAAATGATTATGAATAGTTCTTGATGGTTGTCATATAGTCACTTACCCGTTCTCGAGAAAACAACATAAAATGGAAGAGAGAGATGGACGTACGGCACATGAGGCATCAGTCGACCCATGTCACGTGCTTCGTCATTGTTAGTTATTAGTCGTTTTGATTTGTGAAGTTATATCAATCAAAGATAATTATTGAACAGTTCTCCCTTTCTCTTCTCATCTCATTTAAATTAAGAACAAATTCCCCATTTTCTTATTTGTTCAGGTTTTTTTCATCATTTCCGTTTCCCGCCCTTCTTCTCTTACTATTTTCTTCCTTCTGTTTTTTCACATAATTATCCCTTTACCTTCGCTAACAAAAATATCTTCTCTGATCTCATTATCATCAGTTATGAAACTTGTTTGTTTTTCTGAGGTTTTACGTTTTTTAATGGATAAAATTCGTTTGAGCTGTTGTTGCAATAGAAAAGAAGGAAGGAGAACAATAAATATAGCCATCTAGGGTTTTAGATTTGGAAAAGATAAGGTTTTAATTTAATGGCAGAATATGATCGACATCACAATATTACTACTGGGGATGGTAATGGAAATAATAAATTATCATCTACCGAAGCTGGAATTCCATCTGGACTTAATCGAATCAAAACCACTCGTAAATCTACTGATCGATTATCAAATTTTGTGAATAATAATGAAGGTGGTTCTCCTAGATCGAGTGGAATTGGATTTTTTCGACGTCCGCCCCCTCCTCCTCCACCTGTTGCTGTTGCCAAGCATAAAACTGGTCAAAATGGAAATAAAGAAGGTTTGTTTTCTGAATTAATCTTTTCTTTTTTATCAGTATTTAGGGCCAATTGAAGAGTTTAAAGAATGAAATTTATTTGTCCATGAAATATGAATCATATGGTGCAGAGAGCCTAGACGAGTTTTTGCTTTTTAAGCAGTCACTAGGAATTATGCTGGCGAGTTCTGAACACCGGTAGATGAATCAACATCCTCAGGGGCGTTACCACTCTACCAAAAAGGCATCTACTCCTCGATGAGTTTAATGTTTTGAAGTATGGATTAGGTTTAGGAAGTTCATTGATTACTTGTGGATGGTTAGTTGGGTAGTATGATAATCATAAAGGAATTGGGTTTCAAATGCACCCTTTTATTAGTAAACCAGGTTACAGAAGTCTTCAGATGATAACCATTAGGCATTAGGTTCCCCTCTCTCTCTCTCTCTCTCTCTCTCTCTCTCTCTCTCTCTCTCTCTTCCCCCTTATAAATGTTATTGAAGGCTACACATACTAGGTGTGTAAGTATAATTCTTGTTGGTTGTCTGTTGTAAAAATTTACATGTTTTTTTAGTGATGCTAGCATAGGATTGCCCAAGGGGAAGTCAGGCGGTTGCTTGAGACAAACATGTGTACGTACACACACGTAGGCAGTAGTATATTGCTGCGGTTTTTGTGAAAACAGAAACTTATATGCTCATAAGCTGTAGAAAGAATAGGTAATATGCTTGTATTCATGCACTTGCAGTTGATGAAACCTTATACGCAAAAACATTGCCCAGGACCCAGAAAACATTACGTCGGTATACTTAAGAGGAGGTTAATAAATTCAGTGATATCAAATCAAAAGCAATTCTGACTTTTCCTATGTATTTTTGTAGGTCATCACAAAGGGAAGAACTTCGCTCGATGGTTCACATCGTATCTCTCTAAGGGTTATTATCAAGTACCTAATAATAATATTTCAGTCAAAACTGAGGTGATGTTTTATTCACAATACTGGTCTAATGAGTTAAACCACTTCTATTGAAAAGCCTACGTTAATTTTGTCGTGTTTCAAAGTTGAACCAAATGCGTATTTCCTATCTGACAGGTTGGAGAGTCGGAAATTAAAATGCTCAATAAGGAAGGTGTTGATGTAGCTAAACATCCAGCTGGAAAGGAATCATCAACAGAGCAGTTGGGCACAAGAAAAATCCCAATAGGTTTAAAAAGTTTTTCTCATGAATTAGGACCAAAGGGTGGTATACGACCTGTCCATCCACGTGCACACAGCTACAATGACTTAAAAGTACAGTTTTTGTTTTTCAACTCCATGTACTGTATTCAGGTGTTTTGACTGTAGTGGACTCTCCATGTGTTAAGTCTTTGCTGAAGTGTCGTTAACTTAACTGTTATTAGCTTATATTATTTGGAGCCTGTTTTTTTGTCCCAATCCTCATTAAGGCTTTTGTATTTTTATATGTAGGAGCTTTTGGGTTCACTTCATTCAAGGTTTGATGCCGCTAAAGTTGTGGTGGACACCGAGCTGACTAATTTTGTAGGCGATGTTGAAGAGATTCTTACGAGGAAGGGATCCTCATCTCCGGATGGGCAAAAAGCGGCGGAGGACCTTTTGATTCTAGCTCAACAATGCATACGAATGACCTCCACAGAGTTCCGTGCGAAGTGTGAGAGAATTGTGCATGATCTGGCTGAGAAAAGGCAGCAGTGTCAAGGAGGTTTGCTGAAACAGTTGTTTACTCATATACTCTTTATCTTGACTCGCTGCACCAGGCTGTTGCAATTTGAGAATGCGGAGCCGATTGATGAAGATTCTCTTTTTAAATTTAGGCAATGCCTAGAAAGTATTCCTGCTGTTGAAATGAACTGGGGACCTCAGAAGGATAATGCCAAACAGGGGTTGAGTACAGCATATTCTCTCCCATGCAAGCCTGACCAAGTTAACAGAAAGATTAGAACTCCGAGTAACGATTCCGTTTTCTCAACAGAGAAACCATTGTCCCGTAGTTCTCAGGTTGAGAGCCGATTAGGTGAAACTTGTACCACAGAGTTTCATTCGCAAACTGGTAGTGCTACTACAACCAGGCATTTCTCCCCTTATAGGGAGGATATTGTTCAGTATCACCAAGTTGATGGAGGTTTACCTAAAAAGCTGCTAAAAAAATCCAGTGGGGATTCACTTAATGGAAAGGATAGAATTATTGATGGGTCTGACTCAGTAATATGTAGGATATGTGAGGAAATTGTTCCAACGACGCACTTGGAATCTCACTCTTATATATGTGCTTATGCGGAGAAATGTAACTTAAACTCCTTGGATGTGGACGAGCGCCTAGCCAAACTTACAGAGATATTGGATCAGATTGTAGAGTCCTGCACCCTTGGTTTTAATGTATCCTATGAAAGCCCAGATACTTCAAAATTACGAACTGCAAACTCTATGACTGGGTCTGAAGTCCAGTCCCCTAGGATAGCCGAGTGGCACCATAAAGGAGTAGAAGGTATGTTTGAAGATATTCATGAGATGGACACAGCTTGTATAGATGATTCACACCATGCCGGTTTGAGTAATTTGAAAAGCCATTTAGCTGTGAAGCTCAGTCAGTGTGGTGCAACCTCTTCTACTGGGAGCCAGACTTCGGCTTCATCAACAAATACACCAAGAACAAGCCATTTTGAGTTGTTCTGGTTAGAGTATAATAACACATCTGAGCCAGAAGATGTACACCAGGTGAGATGGCTATTACTCCTAACACTTCGAGTCTAATATTCCGGTGAAAACTATCTTGTCTAATAACTTGAATTTACTTCTGCAGATGAGTGAGCTGGTTGACATTGCTAATTTCATAGCAAGCACAGATCTTATGAAAGAAGGGTCCCCTGAGTATCTAGTTGAATGTCTGCACGACTTACAGGATTTATTACAGGAGAGCAAGGTCAGAGCTCTGGTAATAGATACATTTGGAAGCCGTATAGAGAACCTCCTAAGGTACCTTTAGATTGTTGCGAAGTTTGTTTTTTAAGGCAGTCGCACATTCTTACCATTCTATCCTGTAAAAACGTCTACAGGGAAAAATATGCTCTTGCTTGTGAGGCGATGGATGACAGAAGTCCTACAGATGTAAGCAAATTTAATGGTAGTGGATGCTTGGGGGATAGTACTTCACAAAGTAGTACAATGTCAACTCCTTCACATGGCACACATAAAGAGCGAACTAGCATTGATGACTTTGAAATGATCAAACCCATTAGCAGGGGCGCCTATGGGAAAGTCTTCCTTGCACGCAAGCGAACAACAGGAGATCTATTTGCGATAAAGGTCCGCACTCTTTCATTTTAGGGTGTTGGTTCTGTTGTTTCTCTTGAGCTCTGTAACATTGCCACAGATAGGTTTTGACATCTCCCAATTGATACCAAACAACAGATCGACTTCCCAGACCTGGTATATGTAACATGTCAATTCGGTTTTTGAGTTTCTCTCCTCGAATTATTAGTAATAGAATAATGTATAATTAATTATATCAATAGTAATAAATCATAAGTTAGCTGAAATTAGGCTTCTCTTTCTCATTCCAGTGTCAGTAGCTTTGGGATAGGGCTTTGTTTGTCGCATAACCTCTTTTTAGCTTTAAGATAAGCCAGTTTAGGTACTGTGCTTTTGCAAAAATGTCTTGCATTTGAGATAACAAATTGATTCCTATTGCAGGTGCTCAAAAAATTGGATATGATAAGGAAAAATGATATTGAGCGTATACTAGCAGAGCGTAACATATTAATCACAGTCAGGAACCCATTTGTGGTATGATTATGTTCAGGTTTCGCTCCATTTCTCATGCACACTATAATTGCTGAATATTACTATTTTGAAGCTAGTACTTGTGGTATAGAATCATCCATTTACTCCTCAAATGCAGAAGGAATGGATGAGATAGAGTTGCCAATCTATCTGTCTATCCTTTTGTTTTTCTTTTTATTCATCCTGTTCATGTTGACCTCCCAGTTGTTTTATGTCTTTCGGTGTAGAGCACATTCAGTAGTTGTATTTACAAATCATTCTTGAAACAAATATTCATCTAGAATGATTTCTACTGTAGGTACGGTTCTTTTATTCATTCACATGCAGAGATAATCTCTATTTGGTTATGGAATATTTGAATGGAGGTGACCTGTACTCCTTGCTTAGAAAAGTGGGTTGCTTGGAAGAAGATATAGCTCGAACATATATTGCTGAATTGGTGAGCTTGCAACATCTCCCATTTTTGAATAGTATCTCTTTTTTCTTTTCTTTTTTGCCATATCTTATGAAAGTTATATCTTGTTCTAGGTACTTGCTTTAGAATATCTTCACTCCATGGGAATAGTTCATCGTGATTTAAAACCAGACAACATATTAATCGCGCATGATGGACACACAAAGGTATGGCGTGACACTTGGACATTAAGGAAATGCCCGACATCTTGCAGAGCTACTTTATCCTACCTTTTTCGTCATTGCTTGTAACAACGAATTCACATACCAGCTTACAGATTTTGGACTGTCAAAAATTGGGCTTATAAATAGCACTGCTGACTTGTCTGGATCTGAGACAAATGAAACTTCCCCGATAGATACTGAAGACTTGCATACTTCTTTTGAGCATACTGCACAAACAGAGGAGATAACTAAACGATCAGCTGTTGGCACACCTGATTATTTGGCACCTGAGATTCTTCTCGGAACGCAGCATGGTTAGGGCAAAATCCTCTTTCCTATATATTTTGTATTTACTAATCTTTTGTAAATTTTTCTTTATGAAGTCTCTGTTTCTTGTGCACTATAATTAAGTTACCACCATGGACATTATTGCAGGTTATGCAGCTGATTGGTGGTCGGTGGGAGTAATCCTTTTTGAACTTATAACAGGAACACCACCTTTCAATGCTGATTGTCCTCAGGTATTCCTGAAATTTCAATGGTGCTTGCTGACATTGATATATTCTACTCTCTATGTTCATTGCCTACGGTATACATGCTGCTTTTGACGGATATTGCATGTTGAGGTACATATTGGCTACATGCATGTGTTTGCATGTGGGGTACTTTGAAGGAGTAGTATCCTGTATTTGGTGCACCGAGTAGGCACTTCCTCAGGCTGCAAACAAGCATGTTTAACCAATATCGCGCTATATATGTTCACTTGATAAACCAATGGCTCATGTCTAAGTCTTTAGAAACAGTAAGCAAAGTATTTAGCAAATGTTGCTCTGTTACTCAAGATTAATTAGATAGTTATGGGTAATCATATAAACAAGATTATTTATTTTATATTAATTAATATCGCGTGTAGCATCAAAAGTTGTTACGCTATCTATTGTCCTTTATATGTTTTGCAACATGGTTTTCCTTCAAATCCTCGTTTAGGTTTCAGTCAATATGCTACCCTTTCCTTAATCTTCCACAAAAAGGTTTTATTGAACTAGGCATTGGGCCATTTTCATTAATTATTACGTTATTTTATTATTTGCTCAGAGTATCTTTGCCAACATTCTGAATCAAAAAATACCATGGCCAGCGGTTCCTACTGATATGTCTTTTGAAGCCCGAGACTTGATTGAGAGGTTGGTACTTGTTTGCACTACCTTCTATCCTGCTTGGGAGTTGGGACTATACCCATGAAGCCTAGTATCTCAGTTTAATTTTCTAATATATGTCGACTGAATATCCCCAACAATTTGATCTGTTAATTTTAAATCGTTGGGCTGATCAGCTAATGTACTGATGGTCTTTATTTTATTTTTATTTTGGCAAGTAGATGGCCGTTATTACTGCACACCTGATAGTGCCTTTTATCCTTCCTTGTAATTCGTGTAACTACTCTAACACAAGTCTTGCATTTCGTACTCAGCATGGTCCTTGGAAGTTTTGAATAGTGGTCCAGTGTAGGAGGACTCTCTGTCATGATTTTGACACCGTTGCTTAGGCTAGGATTAGAATTTGCAAAGTCAAATTACTCTTTTGTTGGTGGGCATTTTTTGACGACTGAGGGCATTTCATTGCATGTGGAAACTGCGGTATTTTGTTTATGATATTTTAAAATAGGCTGATAGATGTCTGACCTTTGAGTATACTTGTGGTGTAGCTTTCTTATTCATGACCCAGATCAGCGCCTCGGAGCCAATGGAGCATCAGAGGTACTTACCCAGTCAAGCTCTCTCATACTAGTTGTCAACAAATAGCTGCTGTTAATCCACTTTGGAACGTTTAGCAGCCTAGATTTAAGCAAGAAAATACAATTGTGAATTTATGAATGCTCTGAATTTCGTTTCTATTTTTATTTTTTTACAGGTAAAAGCACATTCCTTCTTCAAGGGAATCAACTGGGACACCCTTGCCTTACAAAAGGTAGGCATGACAGGGCTCTTTACATATTGCATATATGTAGGAGCCCCAGTTAGTTAAATATATTTTTCAGAAGTTCGCTATCTGTGCATATGTATGTGGCTTCCTTACTAATATGCCCTTCCTCCAATTTGGTTACATTCACTAACCACTTCTGTTGGTCGTAGGCTGTGTTTGTGCCAAGCCCTGATAGTGCAGATGATACAAGCTATTTCACATCAAGGTATTCTGAAATTTCACATGGAGTACCTGAAGATCAGCACTGTAGTGATACTGGCTCTGATTCAACTGGTTCTTGCTCAGACTGTGAACATGAGGTATCCACATACATACACATCAAACAACTAACCTGTAAATGCAACATTCTTGCTCGCTTTGCTTTCCTACATTATTCTTGAATGAAAATTTTAAAACGTTATTATTTTACTTCATCTCATGTATTATATTTCCCCCATATCTTATTGGATTGTCATGTTTGCTCAGATCGGTGATTGTGGCGAACTGAACGACTTTGAATCTCCTCCTTTAGATCTCTCCATGATGAATTTTTCTTTCAAGGTATGGTTTTTTCTTCACTTGCTCAATAAGAATTCCAAGTGCATCTGGAAGTCTCACACATCTTCAACTTGATGCTGATTAAGAGGTTCTGCTTGTAACAGAATTTGTCGCAATTGGCGTCCATTAATTACGATTTGCTCATACAAAGTGGGAGGACTCCTTCGAAGGGTTCATCCCCCACAAGAGATGGGGAATTTTAACTCATCGATAACTCAGCTTTTCTTTTTTCTTCTGTTACACCTGGCATATGTTTTCGGTTTTATTCCTTTCAGGTGAGCTATCTATGTACTGTTGAGATCATTATGAATCAAGTAATAATTTTGTCCACCTGATCCAGCAATTTCAGGTTTTTCCTTTCCTCTATGGATGACTATTTTGATGTCGCATTGTTTGCGACACATTTACCTACCCTTGTTATGCTCTATGTACCTTGAAATGACGATGAAAAAAGAAGAACTAAGCTCAAATCAATAGCACTTGTATCGTCCTTACAGTCGTCTTCTTTCTCCTTCGATTATGTTTTGCTTGTTTGATGTCGAACATTTTCCTTGGGGCCTGTTTAGTACGCTGCGGAAAATTGCATTTGCAAATAATCTGCTGCGGTCAGAAATCCAACGAAAATTGGGATCCAATTTTATTTTTTTTGGACTTATGTCGGGGGAAAGATTGGAGAAATTTTTTCTTTTCACAAACTGTAAAGTTTATTAAAACAAACATAACTAGAACACCGCTGCCATGGTAAGACGGGGCCGACCGAAAAAAAATAAAATACCGCTACAATCATAATTTATTAAAATAAAATTAGTCTACTATCGTTACTGTCATGGACTTACTTATGATTCACTGATAATAACCAACAATTGATTGCAGTAACCAACTACAGCCACACTGGACCGAGTTCTTCTTCTATTTCTTTTTCATGAACTTCCCAATACAGGACTTTGGCTTATAAAGCCTCACAAACCTAACCTAGATCCAACAGCCACGAAGAGCCAAGGTGGTCACATCCGACACACCCATTACAACTAACATTAAGTAGAAATTAACATTTAATCCCTTTTTTCCTGGGCTTCGGACGCTCTAGTCCTGTCCCTTCGAGCCCAGTACTCTCTAGTCCAAAATTCACACGCCCCTGACAGTTTAGTCCAGATTTTAAACGAGTTAATCCAAACTCTCATCGATTCATAATTTCCCCAATTTTCCCACTACCAAAATTACCCTTAGAGTTATAAACGTTTCGAAGTGATTATAGATCTCAGATTTGAGGAGAGATTCAGAGTGAAAGAGCGAGAGCGATAGAGATCGAGATAGATTTTGGAAGAGATTTGTTGGATTAAAAGTTTTGAATATTTCTTCTCGGCTACAAACCCTAAGTCTCTCGACGAGTCTCTCTGTTGGGATTCATTTTTCAATTTCATTTATGAACTCGAAACACTTCTGAACTTTCAAATACCGAAATCCCTTCCTCTCAGGTACGAGTAAACCTTACTTAAATTTCAGTATTTCTTAACTAAAGTGTAATCAGTGATTGAAGTTCAACTTTTATTTTTGTGTTTAGGTAAATAAATTGAAGTGCAATCATGAATGGTTCTTGTATACAATTTCTCTTTAATCGAGGGTTTCATTTTATGTTGCAATGATGTTATTCAACTATCTTTGCTTGCATAGCGTTTTCATGTCCTAATTTATTCGTACAACGGATGAGGCGATTAATAGAATACTAGGTAAATATCAACTGTATATAATCAATTTCCATTTTCATTTGGAAACATGTTTAGGTTTATTGAATTTTTGTTGAGAATTGGTTGGTTTTGTTTGTTGATCGTTTTCAATTCATGCATATATACATATTTGAATGAGGACCAGAGGCAGTTGCAAGCAAGTATGTTAACAAGAAGTGTAGTGGGCTCTTGAATGAATTTAGTACACACTGCACAGTACCATATGTAGGAGTTAGTAAGACTTTTCGAATAGAAACTCTACTGTCCTAAGTAGTGCAAAAAATCTAGGATCAGATACACTGCACGCCGGCCGTGTCGATAAGTTAATTTCCCATAAACTAAGTGTTAGGGGAGGCATTTTTATATTGTCCATTTTAGTTGAAGACCTTCTCTTGCTGATAAACTGAACTGGTTGCTTTTACACTTTTAATGTGTACATAGTTGTACACCTGTTGATCATTGATGTGTACATAGTTGTACACCCGTTGATCATCGATGTGTACATAATTGTACACCTGTTAATAGTTAATGTGCACATAATAATACCCTACACAAAAAAAAAAAATTACTTTCTATTCTTTGCATATTTTACCCTATTTTGGAGCTAATATAAAGGAAGAAGCAGTTGAGTATTGGCACCCATGAAACCAGGGTGTACAAAGCAGTGCACATGTAAATAAGGAAGGTGTACATAATTGTACACATGTTAATCCTTAATGTGTACATAATTGTACACCTATTGTATCTGTTTATCTCTGTATATATGTGCTTGTTCTGTTTTACATGTACTTAATTTTTGTTCGATTGTAGTTGTATTGTTGATATTTTCTGATTGTGTTCTATTTTTATTCAAGGTCCCTTTGCCAATGGAGAGAGTCTCAGCCGTTAATTTGAGTTTGGCGCAAAAGCTTTATCTCCTCGAGGTTGCTTTTGAACACTTTAAGAGCTTGAGTTTTCTAGAGTTCTTGGCTGATGTGAGAAAATATGTAAAGGTATGCAAAAAGTTTGTTATTCTAAGATTACACAAGATTACTACTATGTAAATGACCCTATACGAAGCTATATTGTCAGAAATTATATAACTGAAACATGTGCACTCTAATGTACACCGTCCATGTAGTTTTCAATCCTCAATGTATACATGTGTACTTTTTTGTACACCATGTACTATTTTCATATAGCTGAAACATATACTCCCAAGAGAAAATGACATGGAAAATCATTGATCTAAGTGAGTATGTCTTCTTTTTTTTTTATCCGTAACTAGGGCGTACGAAGTTGTGCACATGTGAGAAAATGACATGTAGTTGGTTATGGAGGTTCTTAATAGTGTTTTCGTTTATATTATTTTGTGGATATTCAAATGGTTATCGCATTGTTGGTGAGAGTAACCAGGGTCACAGACTTATACACATGTTGATTTTTAATGTATATATACTTATACACATATTAATTCCTAATATGTACATAGTTGTACACCTGTTGATTGTTAATACGTACATAATTATACAATGTAGATTGTTGATGTGTACGTAGTTGTACACGTGCTGATTATATCATACCTTGGTGCACCTTTGGCATCAAATTTTTTTTTTATGCATTTCACAAGCTCGAAATGATAGAACGTGCAAGCGTATCACAAGGTTTGTGGAGGTTGATGGTTCAAATCCATCGGAGTTTCCATATATTATGTTTATACAATATGGGTAGTTGTGTACATACTAGTGCACTTGTGTAAATCCATTGAAATAGATTAGTTTGTAGGCGAATATTGTTGTTTGTTCTATGTTTTGTATGGGTGTATATATATGTGTACAAGTGTATTTTCCATGAAATATAGGTCGATGTGTGGGTATGAATGGTCGATTTTCTATGTGAATGTTATGTGGGGTGCATCTATGTAATTCCAGTGAAAAAATAAGTTTGTGTGTGGTTATGAATGATCAATTCTACGAATGCATGGAGAGGTGTACAAATATGTACACGCATGTAATTTCAATGAAAAAGAAGATTAGGTGTGGTCATGGATGATCATTTTTATGCATGTTTTGCAGGGTGTACATATTAATGCACAAATGTATTTTTACATGAAAAATTAAATTTGTACGTGGTTATGAATAAACGGTTTCATTAATATTTTGCAGGGGTATGCATATTTATGCATCAGTATAATTTCCTTGAAAAAGTTGGTTTAAGAGTGGTATGAATGACCAATTTCATCCATGTTTTTTTTTTGGTGTATACAAAGTGGTGGACATGTAGAAAACTGATTCCATAAACTTTTAAAATTTTCTTGCAGGTGCACTTTTATGTACACATCAAATAATGAATAAAAAATTAATTTTTTTAAAGTGAATATTATATAGTCTTATGGGTACTCTTTTTGTAGCTATTGAAAAGAGCTTTCCGAATATATAAAGTTTGTGAATTTTGGATGAGGGGTTCGAAAGATAAATCGTTTTGAAATTATTTTTATATTATTTAAAACCGGTGATATCATCATAAGTCACTATGAACTAAATTGAAAATATTTGGACTAAATTGTAATATTAAGGGATATTAGTGTAATTTTCATATATTTGGACTAATTTGTACCTAGTTAACTAGGTCTGGACTAAAGAGTACTATTTTGAGCGGTTTTGGACTGAACCGTTTTTTTCCCTAACATTAACCACTAATTTAACTGATTAGGCTAATTAACTAAAATTAATTACTACTAACTACAATTTAACACAGAAGGCTAGTGACAGGCTGATATTGGATACGTGCACCCTCCCTTAAGGCTAGGGATATGACAATACCTTCCCCTCCTAAACATCCTTGTCCTCAAGGATGAAGAGCTGAGTAGCAAGGTTGTCGTGGATAATCTTGGCGAGTGTGGCTGGTAGACTCTCTTAGCAATCCTTGGCCCATTATCTTCAAAACTTACAACTTGGGAAGCAGTGATATGAAAAAGTAGCTCTCTGTCTTCTTCTTCACAAGCATGTATAAGCAAGGACTTGATTTCAGCAATAACATGGCTCCCTGACATCACCATCGTCTGATCCTTCTCCTCAAAAAAGGAGTACGGATGTTTGAAAATGATCTTGTACCTTGCAATAACGCCATTATTCCCATGTAGATAGTTTACTTGCCATTTAGGAAGTTGCTTGAGGTCGCATGCCCTCCAGCAAACGAGTCCTTGACCCTCACCAGTACCCATTTGGTATGCACTCATAGCCTCACTTTCAAAAACAAGGTAAGCATCACGTAACTGCACAACAGCTTTGGCAAGGCATACTAGAATCGACGCCAGTACACAATCAAACTGAGCATCACCATTTGTTGTCCACTGCCACCACAGGGTGACTGCCAACTGTAAAACATTTGGAATATGTATAACATTGAGCACGAGTTTATTTATCCTCCTCTCATAGTGATCGAGCTGAAGTTGAGCAAAGGAGTAGGAGTTAAGACCAAGGCAGAATTCTTATTTCCCTGTTTACCATTCACAAAGCGTCTCTTCGAATTCCACCCTTTCTAGTAATCATATAAATCTCCCCATAACGGGTCACTTAAATGCACTTGTAAACAGAAACAACATCGAAACTTGGCCAATGAGAATTCCATGATGACAGTTCAGGAATTTTGCCTCTGTCGAACAACCAACGACAGCCCATATAGCCAGGTGCTTTAGGTAACAGAACGAGGATCCATATAATACCACTATCATCTAAAATCCTTTCAAAATAATCAAATTCTATAAAAACCCAAAACAATCGGTCGTAGCATGCCCGGAGGTATATGAAAGTAGGAGAAACAATCCAAGGAGGATATTTAATTACCTTAGTACCTCGTTGTCGAACATGAGCCCGAATAATTTTACTGAAGTCTTTTGAAGTACCGGGACAGTTCCATCTTTTAGAATGAGATGGTCATAATATGGAGTCAAACCATTTTCCTCTATCAAACAACAAACAACCACCCACAATACCAGTATCATTTCCCATACTGGGAAGTCCACTTGTAGCAGCAAGATGCCAACTGGGTAATCTCATGAAAGTGGCCTCAAGTTGTTTATGAACCTCCACCTTGATGAACACCCTTCTCCTATAAGCCCCTTTCTCGTCACAACTCAAAACTGAGAATTGAACTGCCATATCAACATTTCCCACATTCCCGGGATCACATTTATTTAAACCAATGAGGTTGGAATACCCAACTGCTATTGAGAAACTCTTGCAGTCTTTAGATATGAGAAAATAGAAGTATAAGAAAAATACAATTCTTGAGAATACAAATACTGCCAGAAATGTAAACTCTGTCAACAGAATATGCAGCACATCAGCTTCTTCACGACATTCAAACTCCATAAAACAGGTGGGAATAATTTGAATTTCCACCTCAAGTACTCAACCCACATCAAGGATGTAGTCGAGATAAAAGTCGTCTCTCAAAGATTAAAAGGCTTCCATAGATTTCATTTATGAGCAGAAGAGAGATAAAGAAGAACCTTATTCTCGACAAATAGAAGTAACTTCTCATAATTGTGGGAAGTGAAAGAACCATCAGAAGATAATCAAACTCCGCCAAATGTATTGTCAGCACCGTCTCATGCGACTGTGCAAATACCCCTATCCTCAACAGCTCTTCAAGTAACACTCTTGAAGGATTTCCATAATTGCCATATCTATACAATGGACAAGACGAGATGGAGTCCCTTCTTACAAGCCTAAAACGATCTCTACTAACTGGGAGAATCACCATAAGAAAAACAGCAACTGAATTAGAGAACAGAACTACTAAAGAAAACAAATTATTTGCTGACATATCAGCTGTTTTAGGTAGTTGATAACGACATGCTCCACCCTCTTCCAAGTGCTTCCACAATAGTTTCATATCACTGTTGACATTTCTCATAATTATTTCCTTCAAAAAAGTATCACCGGTTTTAACGAACACAGACACATTTGAATACTCAAATAACAAATTTAAGCAGTCCCCATGTTCCATAATTAGCTCAAAGACTAAATTCTCATTGTTTGCATCCCATAAATTTGAACACACATAGAATAAGGAAACCCCCATTTTATGTTGCAAGAGAAAATCATCTCTGCCACTGTTCAAACACCAAACTACACCCTCGGACATCTTAACAAGTAGTTCATGTGCCTCTCCCTTTATAACCCTCCATGCTAGTAAAGATATCAAAACTCTATTTCTACCTGACATTTGAATAAACAACTTCACAGCATCATGAAATTCATCCTCATTAATACACAAATGAACTATCAAATCTAAGAACCCAAAATATGATTGATACCCAAGCCTCATAAGACTCAATACTTCATCCAATTTACCCATTAAAATCAATCCCTTGGAAACAATCACACAATAAATAAGTATACCAAAACCAAAATGAGAACTGCGTGCTTTATGAGAAGAATACCTCGTGATACATTTAAAAAACTTTCCTCGATCAAAAGTATTTCGAGCAGCAACAATGATAGGGAAGACACATTCATCATTTCTTAATTTGCAACTCACCTTACCCAGCTGAGGTTGTAAGAGAAAATCATCTCTAACAATATCAGGACAACCCTTCATAATTTCAATCCCCTTACTACTTCCCTTGAGCCTCAAGAGCTTATTACAATCACTTCCACCAATTAAAAGAAACAAAGAACCTTCAGTACCAGGAAAATTATGTCTACCAGGATCGAACAACTTGCAAGTGTAACAGTCTGCACCTTCCCTGGTCAGCAAAATCCCAATCGAGTTTGCAAGCAACAAATCCAACTGGTACCCATTTTTAAGAAAAAACTCAAACAAATTTCTCTCTGTCGCTGATAATTTAACAAACAGCTTACCCCCATTAGCAATAACACTATTTTTAAACAATACTAGAGCGATTGAATTCATAAACAACAATTCGAGTCGAAACCCATGTCTAAAATCTAACTCATAAAAAAAATTCTCTTTGTAATCATCAATCAAAACGAACTCATCAAACCACTTTCAACGATCGACTACGGAACAAGTAAAATCAAGATGGAGATAAAGATAGTTCTTACAGCTCGGTTTGATGTGAGTAACCAACTCCTATGAAAGTTCCGTTTGACTGTCAATTCTCGCAAAATCTTCAAGTTGTGAACTCACCCCTTTGGTCGAATCATCCTTGTCTGCAACTCTAGTGGGAATTGTTTCAACTTCTTGCGATTCAAAATTGGAGCAAACTGAATCTGAATCAACAGGAATTGGTTCGCTGTTGTCGATGATATACTTCTTCATCGTCTTCACTTGTTTAACCACCGATTGGAGTAGTTCAAGACTCTCTACCGAATTCTCAGCACATAGTCTTCGCTCCATCGCTAGTATCATTTTGATCTCAGAAGATAAGATTCTCATCCATCCTTCTACTTGTTGAGGATGTCGAATAAGTTTACCTTCCAACTTCTCTGCTATTGCAGCTTGACATCTTCCCAAACTATAAATGTATTGAGATAATAATTCAATTTCTGTGAGTTCTATTGGATAAAACTCGTCCAAATCTGTGACTTCCATTGAAGAATTTTTAGATTGCGCACAGGAAAGACTGGATGATACCATTTGTCATGGACTTACTTATGATTCCACAACAAGAACTGATAATAACCTAACCAACTACAGCCACACCCACACTAGACCGAGTTCTTCTTCTATTTCTTTTTCATGAACTTCCCAATACAGAACTTTGGCTTATAAAGCCTCACAAACCTAGCCTAAATCCAACAGCCACGAAGAGCCAAGGTGGTCACATCCGACACACCCATTACAACTAACATTAACCACTAATTTAACTGATTAGGCTAATGTTATGCAGGAGCTGTGTAAGGAGATACAAGAGAGGAAGAGAAGGAGCTGTGTAAGGAGATAGATATGCTGAATGTTATGCAGCAAAGATAATATGAGCAGAGGAGTAAAGTCAAATGGATTCCTAATGTAGACAAGAACACTAAAGCTTTTCACATGTCAGTCTTACAAAGGAAGAAGAAGAAGAAGAATCAGATAGCTGCCCTCAAACTCCCGGACGACTCATGGGTGACTGAAGCAAATGATATTGTTCAGTATCTAGTTGAGCATTTCAGCTGTCTGTTCAAGAGTGATCCAGATGAAATGAAGTACCCTATACAGGTCTGTGCTACCTCCAAGATTGATAATGCAAGCAACGACAACATCTCGATGGTGCCTACAAAGGAGGAAGTATGGAATACTATTAAAAGAATGAAGAGCCTAAAAGCTCCAGGTCCAGACAGAATGCCTGCTCTATTCTACAAACAATGCTGGGAGCTGATAGGAAATGAGGTAACAAAAACTATCCAAACAAGTTTTTCCACAGCCACCCTCCCCACGGGGTTGAACCATACAAATATAGTGTTAATTCCTAAAGTTAAAAACCCCACACTCCCCTCAGAGTTTAGACCCCTCGCCTTAACAAACATTATGTATAAAGTAATCACAAAAATTCTAGCCCTAAGGATGAGAGTTCATCTTGATAGATTAGTGGACAAAGCGCAATCTGCGTTTATTCCGGGTAGATTAATCATTGATAACATAGTAACTGCTAAAGAGATCATGCACACCATGTCAAACTCAAACTCAGTCCTAGGAGCTTTTGCCTTAAAAATAGATATAAGCAAGGCTTACGACAAGATTAGTTGGAGGTTTTTGAGTCACTGCTTAAGAATGTTCGGCTTCGTAGGACATACTTATAATCTGATAATGAAATGTGTAACCACAGATAGCTTCTCGATAGTTGTTAATGGGCAAGCTGAGGGGTTTTTTATGAGTGAAAGAGGACTGAGGCAGGGGTGCCCGCTATCTCCATATTTATTTATACTATGCTCTCAAGGATTAACCTGGCTCATGCGTACAATGGAAAGAAATGCATTATACAACGGATACAGGGTGTGTAAAGGCGCTCCAGTTGTTTCCCACCTAATGTTTGCAGATGACCTGATGCTATTTGGCACTTTGGATAACAAGACTATTGAAACTCTTAAGAAGATATTATTTACGTATGCTACTTGGTCTGGTCAGACAGCTAATATGAAGAAATCTTCAGTTTTCTTTAGTAAAGGTGTAAAGAGTGACAGAAGAATTGAAATAGCAAATCTGCTAGGGGTACAACTGATGGAGAATGATGATAAGTACTTGGGTCACCAACTGCTCAAACCTGCACATCTGATATCCTCTCATGAAGACCTTGAGGACAAATTTGATTCTAAGACAGCGGGCAGAACAATGTTGATCAAGACGGAGCTTGGTCTCATTACACAGTACTACATGGCAACTTCAATTATACCCAAAAAAGTTTTAGCAAAACTTACAAGAATCATGAGAAATTTTTGGTGGGGGCATGATGAGGACACGAGAAAGATGCACTTCATAAATTGGAGTTATTTTGAGATGGAAAAGGACCAGGGAGGTTTGGGGATAAGATCTTTACAGAAGTTAAATATGGCAATGATTTCCAAACTAATCTGAAAATTCCTAGGGGATGAAGAGTGCTTGTGGGGCCAAATAATGAAAGCGAAATATGTGAAGAGTGGAAATTTTTGGGAGATAAAGAAGACCACTGGCTGCTCAGCTACATGGAGAGCTATGCTAGAAGTAAGGGAAGAAATGAGAGAGGGATGCTGCTGGTCCATTGCAAATGGCAAAAATATTGATATTTGGGATGACCCCTGGGTTCCAAGCATCCCAACAAAGAAGCCAGAGAAAAGGGAGAACGGTGATCAAAATGTAAAGCAGGTGAAGGACCTCATTATTCAGGGTGAACACAGGTGGGATGAACTCAAGCTGCAGCAGCTCTTTACCCCATCTAAAGTGACCAAAATAAAGGAGATTCATCTACCTGTGAGTCAAGAGGATAACACAGCTGACAAACTGATATGGACATACCATCCAAAGGGTGATTTCTCCACTAAATCCTTCTTAAAAACCTTGAATGACAGAACCCCATCTATGTCAACTAACTATAACTTTCCTTGGAAGAAATATTGGAGTATAAAGAACATCCCTCCAAGAATACAGCTGTTTGGATGGAGAATTCTCAAGAATGGTCTCCCTGTAGCCAGAAATATCAAAAAACACATCCAAGGAATCAATGATGAATGTAGGATGTGTGACAGGAATGTTGAATGCACAGAGCACTTGTTCTTATACTGTCAGGTGTCTCGGGCAGTGTTGTTTGATTCTCCGCTGAGTCTCCGAATAGGTGAAAGGCCAAATCAGTCAGTGGAAGACATCATTATCCAGTGGTTGGAAGAAGGATAATATTACACTAAACTCAAGATGGGACTGTGTTTTTTCTGGGCCATATGGAAAGGAAGGAATGATGTAGTGTTCAATAAGAAGAAATTCAATATCAGGGGGGTTATTCAAGAGGCGCTGTATTGGTACAACATGAAGCTGTAAGTTGAGGTTAATGAAGTGCAGCCTACTGAAAATGATTTGATGGAGGCGCGGAAGGACAACTGGGAACCACCTGAGGGAGAAAAAATCAAAATCAATTTCGATGGAGCTGCAGGGCCAAGGGGGTTTGCATGTGGAGTGATTGCCAGAGACAAAGAGGCTAGACTGCAGGGCTGCCAAAACAAGACTTTAGATTACTGCACGACAGATGAAGCAGAGGCAGCTGGTGCTCTCTTGGCAGTGGAACTGGGGATAAACAAAGGTTTTAGAGACATCTTTGTGGAAGGGGATTCTCTGAATGTCATAAACGCTTTGAGATACAAGCACTACAACACTAGCTGGAGAATCAAGAACACCATTAGCAGAATCAGAGATAAACTGAGACAGGTCATACTGGTGGAATTCAGGTACATCAAAAAGAATGCCAACAATGTGGCAGTGGCAGTGGCACATAATCTTGCAGCTTTAGCTGCTACTACCCACTCTTCGAATGTGTGGTCTTCTTCCCCTCCTTCATGTATTGCTCTTCTCATTGAGAGAGAGCAGTGTTCTGTTAGCTAGTTTTGATTGTTCTGTTGCTTTTTTGTTTTCCCTCCTTCAAAAAAAAAAAAAAAAAAAAACTGATTAGGCTAATTAACTAAAATTAATTACTACTAACTACAATTTAACACAGAAGGCTAATGACAGACTGATATTGGATATGGGCACCCTCCCTTAAGGTTAGGGATATGACAGTTGCTTAGCTGACACCTGTTACTTATAAACTGTCTTACATATGTATTTTCATTAATATATCTATAACTACTTATAGAGGGAACTACCTTTACTGTAGCTGTGAACAGTAGGTGAAGCTGTAAAATTTGGAAACCCAATTTTTCCCTTGATTTCATAGCTTTACTAAAAATATCCAACAAATTAAATGGGGCTAAAACAATAAAAGTACAAAAGAAAAAAAATAGTGGAAACTAGAAACATAGAGTAGAGAAAGCGAGGAAGGGGCCCATGAGAGCAAAAATTCAATTCCCAACTTTGCCCTTAGTTTTACACCTTTTGTTGAAAATGTTTAAAAACTAAACGAGGACAAAACGGTAAAAGTATAAAAATGAACAGAGAGCAGGGAAGCACGGACACACCAGTATTGGTACCGTGTCCGCGTCAGACACGCGTCGGACACACGACACGCGTTGGACACCGACACGACGCACTTGTACAAATATATACCTCATTTTTCTAATTGCGTAATCAAATTGGTTATGAAAATTAGTATAATAGTTAATATTTGTACATATGGGCTAACCTAATGGCATAAAAGTGAGGTTTTTCATGTATATGCATGATTAATGTATTTGATATACCATAATACTATGATATTAGTGTATAAAAATTATTTAATTAATATATATATAAACGTGTCCGTGTCCTGATGATTTTGAATTTTGCCGGTCCCTGTGTCCGTGTCGTGTCGTGTCCGTGTCACGTGTCCGTGTCAGTGCTTCCCAGACAGAGAGTCTAATACTAGGAATAGAGTGGGGCACACTGCGATGGTCCTATTAAGGCAATAATATTGATTTTTTGAACTTTCATGCGTACTGTGGACAGAAGGGGAAGCACGTGCAATATACTAGTACGATACAAAAGAAATTTGACGTACTTTTTTTCTACGAAAACCCCCGAATATACTATAGTTTTGCAATTTGGAATTTTCATTTTGTTTTTCTTATCTGCACCGTGTTCTAATTGAAGGGAATTATATGGCTATGTGTCGTTATTTATTCACACGACTCCACGTTCATCGATACAGACACATGGGTTCCGCAGAAACGTGTCTTTCCATCTCTGATGCGTGGGCAAGTTAGGCGTTAGGATAGTAATGTCCGTTTTTTTACATTTAAATTCTAGTAAATTTACCTATATACCCCGAACATTATAAGTCCGTTTTTTACATTTAAATTCAAGTAGTGAATAGTATACTGATAGTAACTAGTATGTAGTAATAACACATGTAGTATGTAGTATACTAGTATACTAGTAGTAACTAGTACTAATAGTAATATGTTATGTATTGATACTACTACATATTGATATGTAGTACGTTATATATTGACACTACATATTGATATGTACTACATATTGATATGTAGTATATGTTTGATATGTAGTATATTTGTATTGATACTACTACATATTGATATGTAGTACGTTATATATTGACACTACATATTGATATGTAGTACGTTATATATTGATATGTAGCACGTTATATATTAATACTACATATTGATATGTAGTATGTTATGTATTGATACTACATATCAAAAAATTGTTATGTATTGATACTACATATGTTACTACTAGTACTAGTTACCACTACTATACTATTATACTAGTATACTATACTAGTTACTACTAGTAGTTACAACTAGTATAGTACATATTAGTATACTAGTTAGACCTAGAAGGGTGTTTTAGGCATTTCGAAAATACATTTTATAATCTCCACGAAGTTTTTGGACTAGAGAGTAAATAATCTAGTCCAAAAACATGTTTTTGGACTAGAAAGTAAATGTTTTTCATGGGTGGACTAGCCATTAAATGGGTCATGAAAAAGTGGACTAGCCAGTAATTCCTACTGTCATTTTCTTAAATGAATACCTATCTTCATCCATTGCCTCTCTAATTTCAATTTTCAGCCAACAGTCCGCCATGACCACACCGAACTTCATCTTGCAGTCATCACGGAGCAGGCTCGTATTGTATGATCTCACCGATTGGAATTAAAAGTTGATTATTTTTGTATATCATTAGTAATTAATGGTGTATATTCGATAGGACTGGATTAGGCAATTATCTTTGATTCGATTTACTTTTGAACCGAAGGAGATGGAGAGGAGGGTGGTGGTGGAGACGATGGAAGGAGATGAAATTGAATGTTATGAAAGTAATGGTGGTTATTTTTATGCTGTTGCTGGAATATAATGGTGATGATGGTGTTTTTCTGGAAATTAATGGCGGAGCTTCTGGTGGTGGAAGATCTGTGGGTTGTTGATGTTGGTTTTGTCGGAGGTGGTGGTTGTGGGTGCAGGAATGTGATGGTGAGAGTGCTATCCGTAGAGGTGGTGGCGCTGGTGTTGTTGGCGGAGAAGGAGAAATAAGATTTGATAATTGAAATTGTAATTGCAACTGCAATTTTCGTTCGATTGTGGTGTTGATGCCAATTGTGGTGCTGATGTTGCTAGTGGAGAAGGAGAAGAAGGGTGGTGGATCTATCAGTGGAAGTGAAATTAGGTTAGTATCACTAGTGGTGGTGGCGAACTGGCGATGGAGGAGATGGTATTGAAGGCGTCGATGGTAACGGTTGTGGTTTGACGCTGCCGGTGGTGGAGGAGCTATCGGTGACGGTGACGATGACGATGGGAACCAAACTAAACCGAAGAGAAAAGAAAGAAAAGAAAGAGATGCGCTCATGAAAAAGGGACAAATTCGTCCATGAAAAAAGTAACCAAAAAAAACAAAGCTAAAGAATTCCAAATTTTTTAATGGAATTGGAAATTTTCGTTACTCTTCATTTGACAAAAAAGTGGCCATAAAAGGGACTCCCTTCCTATGGGCCCTCCGGTCGGTTGTCCCAATTATACATCTATTGCCAGTTTAGAGTTCTTTAGAAACTAGCCGGATTGGTGGGTTAGGCCATCATTCACACTGCAAACAGTTTATCCCAGAGAGTTGAATCGACGACTCATTAAGACCACATACAACATTTAAAAGGTTTAACCTAAAGGTCCTATACCTTTTCCCTAAGGCCTATTCCTATGCACATGGTAAATATTCTCCATATATGTACCCATTATGTGATCCGTTTTTAGGAATAGGCCAAGAAGATGTCTCCTAGTAATTTTAGAAGGCGTTTCCAAATCCTAGAAAGAAAACTTAGGAGTCCTATTTTTAGAAGATTACAAACATAGGAGAGTTTCCAAACCTAGATTGACTCGAATATATAAGTAGTGCTACCTATAAATGGGGTGCAAGAGAGTACCTGTAGGAGGGCAGAGAAAATACAATGAAGAATAAGAAGAAGGGTACAACTCCTAGGGCAAAAATTACCTTGAAAGAAAACGTTGTAAAACTCTTTCACTTAAGCAATAATTAAGGCTCCAATCACAATCTGTTTGTTCTTTTATTCTACTTGTTTATCTATTCTCTATCTATTATATTGGGGTCCAGAAATTGATCAGTGGTATTAAAGCCAGAAGTTAGGTAAGCAATGTTTCCGGAGATGTATGGAAGGGCTTCGATCCAAGGGTAACGAAATATTATCATTAGATCCTAATATTGATAGAAGAAAGAAAGCTATGTGTTTGTACCGTGTATAAAATACACTAGAAGACCGTGAATCAAGCCCAAAAAGCCCGTTAAAGAAGATTCCAAAAGCCCAGACCGGACTTATTGAGGAATTCCGGAGGATTATTGAGGAAACCAACACTTGGGTTTATTGAGGAAGCCCAGAGGACTTATTATGGAAGCCCATTCTAGCTTATTATGGAAGCCCAGATGACTTATTATAGAAGTCATTTTGGGATAGACGCAAATTTTGGAAGATAAACATGAATCATCCAAGATAGCTACAAATCTCGGGAGATTGATAAGAATCTTCCAAGATAGATACAAATCTTATGAAAATATACAAGGATCTGTTAAGATAGACTCAAATCATGTGAAGATATACAAGAATCTCTCAAGATAGACATGCATCTTCAAGGATAGACACAAATATTAAAGGATAAGTACAAATCTATATGGTTATTTTGGATGACTACAAATCTAGGGTTATTATGGAACTAGATTAGGGTTTTTTGCCTATAAATAGAGGCTAAAAATCCAACTCAAGAGGATGGAATTTATATTCCTACATGGAATTTTAGGTTAGCTAACCCGGAGAAAAACCTTTGTATCATCACAATCAATAAAATATTTCTCTGTTCCCCCGTGGATGTAGGCAACACTTGTCGAACCACGTAAATCTTTGTCTTCTTTATTTATCTCTAATTCTCTCGTAACCCTAATTTACATATAACCATCATCAAATAATCGTGTTTTGTGCCTAGAATTTATTTTGGGTACATACATTGGCGCCGACTAAGGGGATTCATGAAAACAATCGTGTTTTACCATTGAGAAAAGCGCGGAAGAAATCTGCACGAATTCCATGCAAAAATCAGCAGCAAAAAAGAAGAAAAAATATGGTTCTTACGTAGCTGTTGCAAATTTGATGTAACTGTTACAAACAGATGAAACAACTGTTTCGAAAGTTGCAGAAACAGTAGCGTAAGCGTTACACAACAGTAACAAATATATTTGTTACAGAAGGCGTTGCCAAAGCCTCTCCCTTTCAAGAAAAAGAATAAAATTATGGGTGCGTTGGAGTTGGGATTCGAACGCCTGACCTCCAACTCGTGTTCTGCATTCTTGACCAACTGTGCCAACCATCATTTGTGCAATGAAGCATGAGTCATTAATCTTAGTCTGTCTATCACGCGTGATTCGTGCAAAACTTGTTTCGTCAATAACTTCTTTGTTTTAAGTCCGAATTGAGTGATTTTTGTCTCGTTGGAATCCTTCTTGAATTTCCTACAACATGGAAGTGAAAAATCCACTGTTCGATAAACTTTTATATGCACTTGGGGAAGCAACATGATCGAGTTCGAGGTTCGTGGATAGCCAAATAATCGAGAGTTCGAGATGAGGATTACTTAGACCCACCAATATTTATCCTTGCATCACATCGCAAGCACCTAAAGACTCACCTTGCACGTGAGCACATAAGTTTTGTTTTTATCGCAAGCATAAAATCTCGCCTTGCACGCGAGTACAAAGACTTGCACCTTCGCAAGAATAAAGTCTCGTCTTGACCACGAGCCCAATGCCCGATATTGGTCCAAAGACTCATACTCAACACAAGCAATACCGCCAGCCTGCCCGAGCAGCAAGAGCTACAGCCTTGTTAAGTTGCGAGCAAAAAGCCTTGCCCCAGCCGCAAGCACATACTATATTCTCCTCAAGACTCGACTAGCTATCGAGCATCACAAGTCCACCACGTGGAAAAAAGTCTCGCCTAGCACGTGAGCAATATTATTTTTATTTTTATTTTTATTTTTTATGCAGGTTATCACAGTTGGGGGCATCTTCGCAATGCCTCTACAAATGCTTGGGGGCGAGTTACATCATCAACGGTCGACGCAAAAGAAAAAACAAACTTCTTAACCCACAACAAGTTGGAGGTTAAGAGGGGGCGATGTTTGTACCGTGTATAAAATACACTAGAAGCCCGTGAATCAAGCCCAAAAAGCCCGTTAAAGAAGATTCCAAAAGCCCATACCGGACTTATTGAGGAAGTCCGGAGGATTATTGAGGAAACCAACACTTGGGTTTATTGAGGAAACCCAGAGGACTTATTATTATGGAAGCCCAGATGACTTATTATAGAAGTCATTTTGGGATAGACGCAAATTTTGGAAGATAAACAGGAATCATCCAAGATAGCTACAAATCTCGGGAGATTGATAAGTATCTTCCAAGATAGATACAAATCTTATGAAAATATACAAGGATCTGTTAAGATAGACTCAAATCATGTGAAGATATACAAGAATCTCTCAAGATAGACATGCATCTTCAAGGATTAACACAAATATTAAAGGATAAGTACAAATCCATATGGTTATTTTGGATGACTACAAATCTAGGGTTATTATGGAACTAGATTAGGGTTTTTTGCCTATAAATAGAGGCTAAAAATCCAACTCAATCATCACAATCAATAAAATATTTCTTTGTTCCCCCGTGGATGTAGGCAACACTTGCCGAACCACATAAATCTTTGTCTTCTTTATTTATCTCTAATTCTCTCGTAACCCTAATTTTCATATAACCATCATCAAATAATCGTGTTTTGTGCCTAGAATTTATTTTGGGTACGAACACTATGTTTATTGAGATAAAGAATAAACCCTATGGAACAGAGCAGTCAAGAACCAAAGAATGCGAGATTGTGAAAATTGTCCTTAAAGAGGGGAGAACTAATTATGTATTGGCAAACAGGACGGCCAATATTGTGAAAATTGCAAAACTGATCTACACTCTAAAGAAGGATGTTGGAAATTGCATTCGGAGTTGAGACCATCATGGTGGAAAATACGACTGCAAGCTACCATAATCATCTACAATAACGAAAAGAAACTACAACTTCTATCTGCACAACAAACCAAACACTTGGTAAATGCTAGTCAGAAATTTAGCCTACTCACGATTCGACAAGTTGTCAAATAACCTAGTGAATTGGTTTGTGAAAACTTTGGCGAGTGCACTAAAACCTAAAAGAACGATCTGCAACAGTTGTTAAAAGGGTTTGAAGACACCCTGCAACAACTATAGAAGTTACCACCAAAACAGCACGTGGAACCTAGAATCCAACTACTTGACGAGCAAAATAAGTCGCCATCGTTACAAGTTGCGCAAGACTTAGCTCAAGTGAAGTATAGAATAGGAGAACAAGTATTGTTTGAACAATGTCTTAAAGGGAAAAGTTTGAAGCATGTAAAGTGGTACTCAAGAGTGCAGTTGCAGGCTAAACTTCCGTGCATCTTAACTCAATACTTTTGAGGGACCAAAAGCCTCCTAATGGGGGAGGTCTGATCCGTTTTTTAGGTATAGGCTGAGAAGTTGTATCCTAGTAATTCTAGAAGTAGTTTCCTAATCCTAGAAAGAAAACTTAGGAGTCCTATTTTTAGAAGATTACAAACATATGAGAGTTTCCAAACCTAGAATGACTCGAATATAGAAGTAGTGCTACCTATAAATGGGGTGCAAGAGAGTACTTATAGGAGGGCAGAGAAAATACAATGAAGAAGAAAAAGAAGAAGAAAAAGAAGAAGAAGAAGAAGAAGAAGGGTACAAATCCTAGGGAAAAAATTACCTTGAAGGAAAACGTTGTAAAAATCTGTCACTTAAGCAATAAAACTAAGGTTCCAATTACAATCTGTTTGTTTTTTTATTCAACTTGTTTCGCTATTCTCTATCTATCATATTGGGGTCCAGAAATTGATCATTATGGGTATGCTCAAGTGCCAAACATGTATGCCTATATGTCAAATATAACATATATGCATACACACAGACTTTCTAGCAAGCAATAGAGTGTCCATCGAGATGGTCTAAATATCGCTCGTTGGTCATTCTAGCGCCAGCGTTAGTCTAGTTGTCGCTCACTGACTTGAACATCGCTTATCAGTTCCTCATCCAATGGCTACCATTTTTCCCTTCTATAAATACCCAATTTCAAACTCATTTTAACTCACACCAGAATTTCTAAATCTCTCTAGAATTTCTCAATCTCCAATTATTTTCATCACTCTTCCAATTCCTTATAGGGCATGGCTGATAATATGAGCATGGATAAGTTCATAGCAAACTAACATGCTGTCAAAAATCAAAGAGTCGTTAATCGTCCCAATGTGCGAAGTCGAGTTGTGAGGCGATCACCAAAATTCACTACTGAGGTAGATGAATATATTTGCAGGAATTATGTTTTTTGTACTGAGACTATATTCGGAGAAGAATCCCGTCACCAAATTTTATGGGAAAGGATATTTAGAAAATTTCAAGAACAAACAATGGACCCTAATAATCGTGATGTTTCAGTGTTGTCTCATCGCTTCACTGTAATGAATACGAAAATTATTAAGTATCTTGTTTTACTTCAACAAGAAGCTCAAAACTTGAGGGATGGTGAAACCATGATCGAACTTGAACAAAGGTGTCGTGTGGATTATCGTCGCATCTACGGAAAAAACTTCCAATTTGGAAGTTTTTTTTGGAGATTTTAAGAGTGTTGCCAAAATATAATCCACTATTTATTTTTTAATTTCTTAATTGTCCACTTAAGTCATTAAGTTTGAAAGTTGTTTTAAGTATTAAGTTTTACAACTTGTGTTATTTTAGTTTAAACAAAAATGTATCTCTAATTAAAATGTAATATTGGAATAAGAATATAATTAAGCTTAATTTTCAACAATATGAGTCAAATTTCTAAATTCATTAAACTTCGAATTAATCATTAATAGTCATTTTGACAAGACATAAAACTAGAATAATAATTTGAAATATAAACTTTAAGAATAAAAATTTGGGACAATGTTCTTCATCTTGTTAATCTTCTTCATTTCACTAAACTTCCAATCAATGCGCTCATGAACCAAGTTTTCTTTGTTTATCTTCTTCTTTGGCTTCAAATTTGTTTTGCCTTGATTTTCATTGCCTTCAGTTTTTCTTTGCCTTTTCTTAGTTGCAGTTTTGACTTGGTTAATATCCAAAAATTGAAGACTTCTTTGCTTCTTACCTATTTATTTATAACTATCACATATCTTCTTAACGGCACCTTCAAGCACTTCCATAAAAATCAAGTTGTGTTGCCGAATCAAGTTAGGTTTGAAATTGTGCCATTTGAGAAAATTTGAATAAATAAACGAGATTGAGAAAGAGAGAAATAGAGAAAAAAAATCTACACAAAAATTTTGGGGTAAGTTTTGAGTTTGAAAATTACCTATTTATATGCGATAAAAAACTAGCCGTTGGCGCTAAACTCAATAGTGAGCGATATTAATGGTAGCGTTGGCAATAAAGACTTTATAGCTGGCGATATTGTCAATATCGTTCGCTAATAACTCTATCGCTCTATGGTTTCCCATAGTGGCACAACTTGTTTGCCATGCCTTCAGGTATGCCAAACAGTTTTTTTTTTTTTTTGGCATGTGCATATGAATAGGCCTAGGCCGACTGAAAAAGATTTGATTTGATTTTTTTTTTTTTTTAGATAACTAAACTTTTTATTGAACTAATGAGGTTCAGGCATGAAATTCCTAGATAAAAAATCAACAGTCCATGGGGAGTAATCATCCATCTACTCCACAATAAGTTTATCAGTTTTAACTTTTTAGAAATGGCATCAGCTATCTGATTGCCATTCCTATTAACATAAGAAATTCTACTAAAACTAAAAGAAGAAAGCAGTGACTTAATCTCTCTAATGAGCTTAAAATTTTCCCATCTGACTTGAACATTGTCAGAGTTTATTAAATTAACTACAACTTCAGCATCAGCTATCAGGTGGAATCTGTCAACCCTTAAACTCTACATCCACTTCAAAGCTTATAGCATTGCGATGCATTCACCTGCTTCAACATCCATCACTCCAGCTGCATAGAAAACTTTGACTCCAACATGACTACTTGTATTAGAAGAAAGCACCATTCCAGTGTTAGCATCGTCAAGGGATCAAATGAGACATCTACATGTATATGTAACAATGAGTTAACCTCATGAGATTTTCTAGTATTGTTAACAACAACAGTAGTAGCAATGTCTATAATAGGTTCAACAGGATTAAGAGACATGTGAAAATTATTGAGATGCAAATTAATTCTAGGAATAGTGTTAGAGGGGTTTAGAGTTTTAGAGGGATTTAGAGTTTTCCAAATCTCACAACAGCCAACCATAAGTGTATTCTTCCATCTGTTCATTTCAGCAACTCCCACATAACGTATACTGATGAACCATGATACCATCCACTCCATTACTGAATCACAGTTGTTCATGACAATATCAATATCAATATTAACTAATCTACGCACTGCTCTAGCATGATTGCAGATGATTAAGAGATGATAAAGAGATTCTTCTCCATCATTATCTCTGAAGAATTTCAAAGTTGAACCCATTCTTCCACATAATGACAAGGCCACCAGATAAAGCACAGGTTGAAGAAACTTAAAATTTGGGTTATTATAAGAAGCTAACAAGGGTTTAAATTAACTTCATCTAGTTTTGTTTCACACTAAAAAATAATATTTAGGACTTGTGATCTTATAAGGTCTTTTGAATGGCCTCTAGTATTAATGTTCTTAAAACCCTGAACATTCCAGGATAACGCTTTCATTATGTTGTGGTTAATAAGAAAAGCACAAAAAATAAATATAAGAACGTACTTGGTATTTTTCTTGGCTAAAATTTTGAAAAAACTTGATATACAAGAAGTAGTTAAGAGTTTAAAAGCACACTTATGAATTAAAGAGCTTGAAATAACTAGATTTAAGCAAAAAATGAAACTAATGTGTAAACTATTAAATGCCACAATTAAAATGAAAATGCTGCAATAAAAGCAAAACCCTAAAACATTGAAACTATCATAGTTACTTTGCAGCACAAAATTCCATGCAAATAATTTGAGAAAATGAGTAAAAGTGCTTGAAAAATAGTAAGAAAAGTAAACATGATCCTCCTTATGTGCATGAACAGAATGATCATCCCTTGTTGTGACCCTGTGAGCAGTCTGGATGGAAGTGTTGGTATCTAAGCAATTGTTTTTTGAGGATTTATTAGCATCAGTGAGAGATTTAGTCGGATCATCCATAATTCTATGCCTTTTCCTAGCCTTATGTTTTTTGACCTAGGCATGTGTGACGCTCCAAATTTGTCGCATCATTTTCAGATAGGTAATCAATAATCACGCAATTCCTAGGTCAACTAGTGAACAATGACTACAATTGATCGAACGGTGAAATAACTTATGAAGTGGACCAAGGAACACTAGCGATATGGCAAGTATCTAATGGTATTTTTTTTACTTTCGAAGCTTGTTTCACATTCTTAGAGAGCTGCATAGATTGAACCTCTTCTGACTCCTAGATGCTCCACTACCCGGCCCTTGAATGAGGACGTTAATTAACGAGTTTTATATTTTATCGACTATGTAGTATGCTTTAGTCTAATGTAGTATGCTTTAATACAATATAGTTGCTTTAATCTAATGTATTTTCTTTAATACAATATAGTTTGCGAGAAAGTTTCAAATTAATTATGATAGGAAACAGATGTTGCAAATACAAAGACATTTTCATTGATGATTAAATAAACATATATAACACAATGTAACACCAAATTAAAACTTAAAATGACGGTGAATTAGTTCATACACTTAATCACTCCGATGTACTGTAAAACATGTAGGAACATTGCATAAGTGCTTTCCATATTTGTCTTCTTATGTAAAAGAGTAGAAATGCATATAAGTCATGCAACCCGGGTTTGAGCATATACTAATTCTCTGTAGACAATGTTTGTATTCGTGATCTCTCTACAGTGCACGCAACCTAATATCTTCTTCAATTTGGTTTTAAGTTTCAAGTTTTTGCACAGCGTTGCTAACTTTTCTTCTTCTTCTTTAACTTTCATAGCATCATCTAGCATATGTGGTTCCTCAGGACAGTTGAGACCTTGATATTGCAAATTAATACTTGAGCTTTTCTGTTTGTGGTTCAATGATCATTCTGATGCATGAACAACCTTTCCGTGGACACTTAGAATACATCCAAAATGGCATTGCATCAAAATGTGGTTATCCATGAAAAATAATGGACAAACCTATTTTGCTTCCATGCATAATATTTGTTTTCCTTTGGTTTTAGAAACCATGGTGAATGTTTTTGGTTGAGAATGATTTTTACAGGTTGTGTTTAGAAGCTCACTTGTATGCTTTGTATAAGAAAGAATATAGCCGTTGATAATTTTAAAAATATAACTAATATAAATATTGTCATTACATACCCGTTAATTTTCAAAATCATGTCGTTATCCAACGACTATTTTGAATTCTTTATAAAATACTCCATATTTCATTCATTTCAATCACACACCTCCTATAATACTCCATATTTCATTTCAATCACAACTACTCTACACTGAAATGGCCCTCGCTCATTCACTCAAGAAAAATATGTTGCTCTTATTTGATGTTAGATAGATGTTGCAAGTGATAGAGAGAGAAATCTAACCAGTGAGTATTTTTGGAAAAGTGTGTTTCAAAGGTTTGTAGCATTGCATAATGAAAATTTAAGAACCAACAAAATCCTTAAAAATAGATTTTGCTTCATCAATAACGATGTAAGAAATTATGCGAAAGTTTTGTGGATGGTTCAAGATGATAATCCTGGATTTTCCAACGAACAACAAGTGAATATCTTAACAACTTTGTTTTCATTTTGAACGATTCCATCGTAGTTTAATTAAAATCATATTAACTAACTTGTTGTTTATCTGTTTTTCAGAAAACTATCGCTCATCCAGTTTTGTTGAAGAAAACAGAAAGAGAGTTTAAGCATGATGAATACTATGAACTTTATAAGATTCATGTTTGTGGATTTAATCCATTCTACTTGCAAGTGAGCTTAAACTCTCTTTCTGAGTACAATGTAGTTTGATGTATTTTTCCTTTATTGAACCACATTAATTAAAGGGATATTTTGTTTTTGGGTCCCAAAAATGTGACCAGATTAACGTTTGGGTCCTAGAAAATTGCAAATTAGAGTTTGGGTCCCAGGACCGTCTTGACAGTTAACTATTTTTTTTAACAAAAATATTAATTTCTATTTATCTAACGCAGTTAATCTCCGTCGGCGCGTGAGTCGCACGTGTTGACAAATATCCATCAAAGCCTATCCAACGGACGAGAACAGATGAAATCCAACGGACGAGAACAGATGAAATCCAACGGACGAGATTTCTGACTATGCCATTCTTCTTCTACATTTCCATCCTCTTCCGTTTCTCTTCGAGTCTAATACCGAATCAACCAATCAATAAAGGTGTATAAAATCCCAAATCAATCCAAACAAAAGAATTCAAGTTTGATTCTATCAAATAAGACAACAAAATATGGAAATAAAAAGAAAAAATTCTCATTTTTCATTCGATACCAATAACATTTCCCATTCATCAAGCTAATCTTCAGGAACATTTGAAACCATCATTTCCTTCAAATGAACCTAATCCCAAAATTCTATACAAAACAGAGATTACATAACCCTAACTCCCAAATTCATAACAACACCTCTTATTTATTCATAAATCAAACCATTGATGCCTTTTATTCATAAATTATCTCTTTACAAAAAAACTAACAACACATCCACAGATCCGCCACCATCTTTACTGGTTTACAAATTTCTCAAAAGTGAGATTAATCTTCTGATAATCAATCAAACTAATCGATCGAATTGAAGAATTATGAACGATGATAATTTTTCAGTTTTCATGAAATTGACAAAATTAGAACTCAAATTGAGCAAATTAGAACAATTCCGCTTCAGTTTCTTACCCATATTATAATTACAACAAACCCATACTCCAAAATGAGAAATTATTTCATCTAATTCGATATTGCATTAGCATAGATTGAAAACTAAACAAAAAAAATAAAAAATCAGTAGCAGAAAAAAGGTGAAGATTCTGAAGAAGACGAAGTTGTGGACATATAGTTTATGGTGTGACCACCATCTCATACGTATGGGAATCATGATTTTAACAAGATTTCGAAGGTTTTGAAGTTCTTCCTTTTCTGGGAAAAAACAGAAACAGAAGAGGAAAAATACGGAAGAATAAAGAAAAAAATAGTTTAAACAAATGGGTCATATGATTTGATTAATAATTTGATTATTGATGTTGTGGTGGAGTAAACTAGTAATGGTGGTTATGAGAGTGATCACTGGTGAGATTCGCAGAAGTATTTACGAGTTTTTTTATTTTTCGATTGATAATTGATTCACTGGTATTTGAGGATTAGTATCCCATTTACGATCGGAGATTGAGAAGAAAGAAAAGAGAGAAGAAGAAGAGAAGATGAGATTCAGGACTCATGAGGAGAAGAAGAAGAGGAGGTGGGGTACTCAGAGAAAAAAATCACACGTGAAGAGGGAGGAGAAAGGGGAGGAGCATTTCCGTTTTTTTTAATCAAAACTTTTCTTTTTTTGTTTTTTTTTAATCATGACCTTGACACATGTTACTCATAGCACAGGAAACCGAGATTTTAAGCTAAAGGACTCACGTGCTAACGGTGATGGCGTTAATTAAATAAAAATTAATTAAAAATAAAAACTAATTTACTAACAGTCAAGGCGGTCAACTATAGTCCAGGACCTAAACTCTAATTTTAAACTTTTTAGGACCCAAACGCTAATCTGGTCACATTTTTGGGACCCAAAAACAAAATATCCCTTAATTAAATGTAAGTCTAAATTAATGAGTACCGATTATTAAAATAGAAGTCTAAAATTTAAATTTTTCGAATTACTTAATATTATCGCCTCATTTGTTACAAGATACAGTATTAAGGCAATAAAACTTAAAAAGGACTTTAATAAAAATATTTGACAATCTTTGGCCTTCTAGTTATCTTTATTTGACGTATATTCCGTTCAATGCACTCATAAACTATTTTTCCTTTGTTTTTGTAACTTCGGTTGTTCACTTTCAAAACCAGAGTTGTTTTTTTTCCTTTTAGCAAAATATTTTTCTGAATTAACTTCTAAAACTTGCACTTCCCTTTTATTGTTGTCAATCTTTTTAAAATTACCACATATCTTAAAAACAACAACTTCAAGTTTGGCATCACGAAAAAGTGTAATAGTTTTTTGAGACATTTTAATTGACGAATTTAAAACACTAGAATAAAAATTAAAAGAGATTTAGTAGAGAAAAATCAAGAGAAGTGAATTTTGGTATGAGTGGAGTATTTAAAAGTGGGCATAATTTATAACGGTAAAATTGTAATCGTTAATTTACTCTAACAATCTAGCCGTTGACGGCTAGAATTAGGCCGCCATCGATTGTACCTTGACCGCTCGTGACTTAATCTCAATGGCCAGCATCCTTCCTATCTCCCGCGTGATTTTACTTTAGCCACATACTTTTGCACGCCAGCAATTACATTTTACCAATAGTGGAACATCAACTTATCCCACCACGTGGCTCACCAAAATATTAGGTTTGCAAATTCCATAGGAATTGCCATTATGCTACTCGGAGAAAAGCCAAATTATTATTGTTCCTGAAAAAGTGGGGGTCTAACAACCACACCCAATATTTCTCTTAGCAATCTGTATGTACTAACTCCAATATATTTTCAAGAGAATCAACTAGACAGTTAGACTCAATCTTAAGAAAGGTATATCAAGGAGTTAAATATATCAATCTCTAGTTCAATCTGCAATCAGCAAATAGAAATCTGCGAGCCCGATTGAATATAAGAGATATAAAATTGGATGGTACCAAGGACCAATATCCAAGGATCAATCAATTTCCAATCAACAACTAAAGGTTGGATTTTACAATTGATTGATACAACGCACAACCTGTGATATTTCAATTATATAACAAAATATAATGCGGAAAAGAAATAACATAGACACCAGAAGTTTTGTTAACGAGGAAACCGCAAATGCAGAAAAACCCCGGGACCTAGTCCAGATTGAACACACACTGTATTAAGCCGCTACAGACACTAGCTTACTACAAACTAACTTCGGTCTGGACTGTAGTTGAACCCCAATCAATCTCACACTGATCCAAGGTACAGTTGCGCTCCTTACGTCTCTGATCCCAGTAGGATACTATGCACTTGATTCCCTTAGCTGATCTCACCCACAAATAAGAGTTGCTACGACCCAAAGTCGAAGACTTTAATAAACAAATTTGTATCACATAGAAAATTCTACGGTAATAGATAAATCTATTTCCCACAGAAATACCTACGAGTTTTTGTTTCGTCTTTTGATAAATCAAGGTGAACAGGAACCAATTGATAAACCGGACTTATATTCCCGAAGAACAACCTAGTATTATCAATCCTCACGATAATCTTTATCGACTAGCGAAAGAAGATATCGCGGAATCAAAAACGGTGAGACGAAGATGTTTGTGACTACTTTTATATCTTGCATATCGGGGAAATCAATCTCAAGCCAATCTTACGATTTTAATCAAATACGATAGAAACATCAAGATCAGTTCACGTAACTACAGAGAAGATAGTTGGGTCTGGCTTCACAATCCCAATGAAGTCTTTAAGTCGTTAACCTACAGGGGTATCGGGAAGAAACCTAAGGTTAAAGGAGAATCGACTCTAGCTAATACAACTAATATCACACAGAAGGTGTGAGGATTAGGTTTCCCAGTTGCTAGAGTTCTCCTTTATCTAAACAATCTAAGTTACCTTGGTAACCAAGCATTCAATATTCACCGTTAGATGAAAACCTGATTAGATTCAAGCTGATATCTTTCAACCGTTAGATCGAACTTAGCTTGTTACACACCAATAAAATGCATGTTTATTTAGGTTTGTGTAACCGTACCCAAACATGTACACTTAGTTGGTTCATTTTTTATTTTTTTTGATAAGTCAACAATTGTATTGATCAAAAAAATATATACAAGATAGTTTTTGAGAAAAGAGGTCACAACAACCCCAAAAGCTCAAGAAACTATTCAAATCGATTATAAATTACATTAGGAAATTCAATAAAACTTAAAAAAGTTGGGTGGCCCACAAAGTGAAACCCCACTCCATCATCTAACAAACACCCACGTTTGGCCATGCCATCTGCTGCAAAATTAGCTTCACGAAAAGAATGCTCAAAACGAATGAAATCATATAATCCCTTAGCATCAATCCATCTTTGGTGAGCAAACCAGGGAACGTTGTCCTCCCCCAAAGCCTTTAGCACACTAGACGAATCTGATCGAATCACAACACGTCTATTGCCCCATTGAATATCCCATTCCAGGTCAACCAGAATCCCATAAAGCTTCGCCATATAATTAGACGCAACCCATAAACCAGTGCACATATCACCTATAACTTGATAGTTTTCATTCCTTGCCACAACACCAGTTCCCGCGACCCCAGCATTGCCCCTAGAGGCACCGTCAGTACACAGAAGCAACTCATTGCGATTAGGATGCGACCAGTAACACTCTTTAGGATCAGAAATCTTCACCTTTCTATAGCTAACCCGGAAAAAGTCAAGAATCTTCTAATTTGCCATCGTATTATGCATAAAACTCTTCATTCGAACTGAATACTCTTGCATTAAGTTGAAAACTCGCTTCTGGAAGCACTTCCATATCAACAATATTCTTCTTTACCACAACTAGTTCAAATGACTCAAATGAACTAGTTAAGGAGTTGTTCAATTTCTTAGATCTTATAGATGTATACAAGGCACAATCGAAGCAAAAACGATTTGATTCACTCGAATCAATTCATGAACTTTATAGCCACGGTGAAAATATGCATTCCTTAGTTTATACAAGTTTAAGTTCATGAATAACCGTTTTTGGAAACTAACCCACTTAAGTGTCGAACTGGTACACAAACTTAAGTACCTGGAATGAGTTTGTTTTTAGTTCACAAACTCCAGCATAAATTCAGGGAATGTGAACCCCCGACAGTATGCGGACTTTACTTCTGGTTTTCCTGATCAACAAGGTATACATACTTTGGTTCAAGGAATAAGGACTTACACATGTATAATGTTTATATCCTTTCAAGGTTATATTCTAAACTCTCATTTCATTGAAACATTCTTAGAGGACGTTATATGATTGTTATTCACAAACCATTTTTCGTCAAATCCATTTTCAAGTAATTGAAACTTAATATGACTTTCATCATTAGTAAAGATGAACTTGGCCAAAGCGAAAGCTTACCAACACATATTTCGAGAAATAGATACGCGAGATAAACTCGTCTCGAAATAACAAATGTGTATAATCAAAGCCTATATAACAATACGACTTTTGTCTCAAGATAGGAGATAGAGTAGATAGAATTTTGAGTGATAGATAAGTTCAAGTCTCCACATACCTTTTAGTCGATGAAGTTCCACCAGTTCCTTGAGTAGTTCTTCATCTTGTATGATGATCGCCATGGAGTTCTTGAGCTCAACCACACTTTATATCCTAGTCCGAGACTTAGATATAAGTAGACTAGAAATCAAGACTTATAGTTTTGATCACTAATATTGACAAACATGCTTGAGATAGCAACGCATGCGAGTTCGACCGAGCAGTGCTCTAACAATCTCCCTATTTGTCAATTTTAGTGACAAAACTATCAATACATATGGAATACAAAATAAATAAATAAAAAAACTTTGTAGCTTCTCTTCCAATGTCTGATCTCCTTGGTTCTTCAACATTACTCGAAATCTTCGTCATTTCCAAGTACTCCAATAATTCCAAAGGTTGTAAGTTTAGCATCATCATTGTTGAAAATCTGTGGCTATAACAATGAGAAAACAAGAGTTCTCAATCATTGTTACACAGTGTCATAGTATTATTACACAACATCAAAGTTCAATTATATCACAACTTTGACAACAATATTATAGTGATATGTATCATTTCCCCTTAGTCAGTACTCCATATCACATGGAAACCACTCCCCCTTACATAATGATCCTAAAACCATATGTATTTGTAGTGTGAACTACACATTAATTCTCCCCATTTTTGTGAATAAAATTGGCAAAGGTCCGAAAACTAGTGGGATCCTAATGAAATTTCCTTAGAGACATTTCATGACCAAAAGAAAGCACATATCAACTTTTTAGATGCCATCATATAGCCGAAGCTAAATGCATTCATCAAGGAGTTTATAAAGATACAAGACAGCCCTTATAATATTCCACAGCTGCACTTCCCACAAAGGTTTTTCAATTAAGCACAAGTTCAATTAAGAACTCTCCCCCATAAAATGTCATTCCCGAAAGAACAACAAGAGTGACCTTACTTTCACAAGAAAAGAAGGATTTCTTTTGACATAACAAATCACATACGAATATGAATTTGAATCCAAAATAATTAAATTAACCACAAAAAATGATCAATTTGATTGGTCATGCTCGACATAAGAGAACTTACAGAGCCGCACAGTATTTATACATAAAAATATGGATCAGGGAAGATTAATACTTCGGAATAGACAAGGATTCATTCTATTTTCCATCACTATTTGCACAATGACATATAATAGACATAATCCTCGTAAACAAAAGTTTTATCCTTTCTTCTATCAAAATATGACATAAAAGGCTTTAACTTTTGTAATGTCAAAAGTTCATACATTATTTTACCAATACATGCATATCGACATATGAAAGACTTAACTTTTGACAAAGTATGGGACAATCATAGTTCACGGACGCAAACACACATATCCCATAACATATTGCAATATATAAAACCATAAAGATTAATACTGCAAAAATCATCTTCCAAACAATTTTAGAATTTAAACAAATAAACCTAAAACAATGAAGATGAAAACTTTGGACATAGCTATGTGTAATCACAATAATGTCTATTCCAAAAACTAGTTATTCTTCATAAAACATAAAAAATAAAATTCTCATAAGAAGATTTACTAGACAAATAAAATCAACAAGCTAAAGAACAAGGACAGACTCTTAAACCATCAAAGCCGAACACGAACTGTCATCAAATCGACGTTTCAGAAACTTCACGAGCCTTGAGGTCTTTGAGCTTGTGATTGGAAGCATCTACTGCTTCTTCAGAGAAGATATCCTCATTGAGAAGATCTTTAACATGTGTCTTTATAAGACCAAGGTCAGAAGTAACCTTTTTCAACTTAATTCTTTACACATCAAGGCTCATCAAAATATCAACGAGCTGCATTTTTGATTTCTCAAAGTCTTTAAGAAAATCATGAACCACTTCAGCAGAAACCATATCTTCATTCTCAACATCCTGATAGGTATAGGCATAATACCATGAGGCATTAGGATGATCATCTTCTACTATGGTTCTTTTCTTCCTTCCATTAGACTTGAAACCAATACCTTTATCAAGAAATCCTTTTGCAAAACTGCTAGAGTTAGAAGAAAACATTCTTGACAAACCACAAAAAAAATCCAAGAGTATGCATACGAGACTCAAGGGTTTTGGTATTTAAAAGGTTTCTTAGGGAGGGTAACTTATAGGGTTTCTAAAGATTGATTCATGAGAGTAACACGGGTACTTGTACGAATACGATCTTGACCCAACAACAAAAGTATGCAATCGGTCGTATATATATAAATTTTAACGACAAAACAAAAAATTTCATATGTGAAAATTATCACAAGATTTTTGGCTCAATAAATTTTATATCTCCATAGAGAAATAATTTAGAGAACACAACATAGTTGTAATAAAAACAAAAGAAGAACAACATCAGACACAACCAATACTTTAAGCAAAGTTGTCTGCAGACAAGAGTTTAGCTATGGATGATAAGAAAATGCTCGACTAAGCAGAACACAATTTTGCCGACAGTATACCTGATTATTAACACATCTTACTCAACAAGAGTTTTATGAGCAAGTTTTCAATCCTTGTGATTAATTAACACAAGTATGATCTCTAAGCTCATTAAATGAACCGTGTTTACGGTTGGGTCTTTTTTTCCTTTTGAATCTAGGAAAGAATTATTTTTGATGTGAGAAATTATCATAAAATTCATTGTCATCAAAACACGTAACATAGTTCGAGTTCTTACCAGAAGAATTTTGACTTGAGGTGGTTGAAAAGCTGTTAACAATTTCTTTATATCCTTCAATTATCTCCTTCAGGTTATTTCTCATATCATCATTTTTGCTCCTTTCTCCTGGAATTTTGTTCACATCAAAGATAACGTTATCTTCTCTTTTAACAGAAGAAAAGACTTGATCTTTCCTTAGAAGATTTTTGTTAAGATGTCCGTTCTGCTTTTGGGTATTTGAAGAACTCATTGAACTGACTTTCCTGGTAGCATACACATGGTAAGTATGAAAACCAATTGGTTTAGACATACCAATGTCAGTTACACCTTTGAGAATTAAGTCTAAGGTGTGTTGAAGTTGAACAAAGGAATTTTTATTCAACCTAGAGTTTCCCTTTTGTTTAGCAGGACCTTTTTCCTTGCAAAAGAAACATACTTTATGATCACAAGAGTGATTAGATAGTGTAGTCTTAACATCATCTTTTGGAGATTTCTTCCTTTCATGTGATAGGAAACATCCTTGATTAGTGGAGGTTACCGGCGCATCTTCTCCACTGGGAAGGGATTCCGATTTTACTTTTAAAACTGGGACTCTTTCAGTTATGGTAGAAGTAGATGGTATAAAGGACTTTCTGGAACATCCTTGAATCGAGAGTTTACTCAAGTGATGTTCAATTTCCAATGATCATTTTGAAGCTTGCCTCGGGTAGGATACGTGAAGATCAACTTCAGCATTTTTGGAGTCACAGTCTCTTACTACACCAAGAAGAACATTGACATGATTTTTCAACCGATTAAATCTATCAGCTTGGATTCTAACAAGATTTAGAATTAGTTTACTCTCTTCAGTTGTTTCCCTTACATTAGTAGAGATATACTCTTTTAAATGGTAATCATAATTACACATGTCAGTGTATGTTTGTCTCGTCGTAACACTAGGTTCGTCTATATTTGAGATTGAAGAATTTTTCTCCTTAATAGATACAACCGAGACAAAAAATTTATTTCTGGTGATGCGTTTATCAGAGATAGTACTATTGTCCATAGAGTAAGATCGCTACAAACACAGACTGATAAGGTCTTTAAATGTGTTTTCCTGCTCTGATACCAATTGAAAAAGTGGGGGTCTAACAAATACACCCAATATTTCGCTTAGCAATATGTATGACTAACTCTAATATATTTTCAAGAGAATCAACTAGACAGTTAGACTCAATCTTAAGAAAGATATATCAAGGAGTTAAATATCTCAATCCGTAATAAGCAAAAAGAAATCTGCGAGCCCGATTGAATATAAGAGATATACACTTGGATGGTACCAAGGACCAATTTCCAATCAACAACAAAGTTTGGATTTCACAATTGATTGATACAATGCACAACTTGTGATATTTCAATTATATAACAAAATATAATGCGGAAAAGAAATAACACAGACACCAGAAGTTTTGTTAAAGAGGAAATCGCAACTGCAGAAAAACCCCAGGACCTAGTCCATATTGAACACACACTGTATTAAGCCGCTTCAGACACTAGCCTACTACAAACTAACTTCAGTTTGGACTGTAGTTGAACCCCAATCAATCTCACACTTATCCAAGGTACAGTTGCGCTCCTTATGTCTTTGATCCCAGTAGGATACTACACACTTGATTCTCTTAGCTGATCTCACCCACAACTAAGAGTTACAAACTCCAGCAGAAATTCACGGAATGTGAACCTTCGACAGTACGCGAACTTTACTTCTGGTTTTCCTGATCAACAAGGTACGCATACTTTGGTTCAAGGAATAAGGACTTATACATGTACAATGTTTATATCCTTTCAAGGTTATATTATAAATACTCATTTCAATCATTGAAACATTCTTAGAGGACGTTATTTGATGGTTATTCACAAACCATTTTTCGTCAAAGCCATTTTCAAGTAATTTAAACTTAATATAACTTTCGTCATTAGTAAAGATGAACTTGGCCAAAGCGAAATCTTACCAACATATATTTTGAGAAATAGATATGCGAGATAAACTAGGCTCGAAATAGAAAATGTGTATAATCAAAGTCTATATAGCAATACGACTTTTGTGTCAAGATAGGAGATAGAGTAAATAGACATTTGAGTTATAGATAAGTTCAAGTATCCACATACCTTTTAGTCGATGAAGTTCACCAGTTCCTTGAGTAGTTCTTCATCTTGTATGATGATCTCCATGGAGTTCTTGAGCTCAACTACACTTTCTATCCTAGTCCGAGACTTAGATATAAGTATACTAGAAATCAAGACTTATAGTTTTGACCACTAATAATGACAAACATGCTTGAGATAGCAACGCATGCGAGTTCGACTGAGCAGTGCTCTATCAGTTCCCTCGAAATAATTTTTTGCATTGAACAAACAATATATACATATACATACACAAGGATATGGGTACCACATATTACATGGTGAACCATTGCGTAAGATGGAAGTAGAAACTATACTAAGGCATTGCTAAATCATTTTACACCAATTATTACTAAATCCAAGTCTTTTCATATTATTCAATACAAAAACCCATTCAATCCTATCAAATGCCTTATTCATCTCCAATCGTGTACCTTTTTTTGCCTTCTTTTTTCTCATAGAACCAACCAATTCATAAGTTATAATTGTGTTATTAATATTAAGCCTCCTGTTAGACTTTATATTGGTTCAATAATAAATCAGGTTTATCTTAAGTTAATATGTGATTAGATCAATCATTGACTTAATTAGCTAGACCGTGAGTCTTAGCTTGATGAGTCTAGCATGGTTCTCATTGATGAATGTGATAATGCTTTGTGACTTATTATTATGATGGACAAAGCATAAGGTGTATGCGAAGACAACAATGTTGCTTTGCAGATCATAGACGTTTACTGTGATGGATTATTGGTGATTGTGACATATCATTGTGTCAACTGAGACAACAATGATATTTGAATAATTTAATGAGTATAGGTCCGATGAGATTGCTGGATCGATCATAGAACATTACATATTTTGACGTGTCGAGCATTTGACAAATAATCATATGAGGATGAATAATGCTGAGTAATTGTGGAGAGTTCATCCTCGATCCATCATGTCATGAGTAATCAGAATGACAAAGCAGAGGGCTCATAATATTAAAATATTCATAGACAAACCAATAAAATACTATAGCCGGATCAATATGAAATATTGCTTGTCAAAGAAATTTAATTCTTGATAGTTGAACCAATATGAAAAATATTGCTTCACATAACAATTGAATATTGACAGTTAAATGAATATGAATGTTGCTTCGCAGAGCAACCAAATATTATTAGCTAGAAAAATTGATTTATGAATAAAAATATTGGTAGCAAGACAGAATATTAAATTATTAATTAAAATATTAATAGCTGGATCAATATAAAAATTATTGGTGCTCAAACCTAATTAGAATTATGCTCTACAAAGCACCAGGTGTAAAACCTTAATTTAGTAAGCGATGAACCAAGGAGCAATTGTGAAATGACCGACCAATGGGTAGAGGGGACCGACCATTGGTTGTGACGGGACCGGTTGTGCGTTACCCAAGTGCTTTGCAGAGGATTCACTTAAGTCGATTGCAGAGGATTTGGTGCAAAGAATGATTAGTTGGTATTTAAACTTAATTACAAATATGCTCCGCAGAGCACTAGGTAGTAAACACAAATTTGATAGATGAATGAACCAAAAGAATGGTGGCAAGAGGATCGACCATGGTGAGGGAAGAGAGGGATGGTGGTGATGGCATGCTATGATGGAAGGCGGTGATGGCAGGTGGTGCGCGGGCCATTCCTCGGCGTTTTGGTATTTTTGGTGCTCATTCAAGCATTATTTTGGTTTTTTCAGAAGAGTTACTAAAAAAACGGGGGTCTAACAACCACACCCAATATTTCGCGTAGCAATCTGTATGGACAAACTCCAATATACTTTCTAGAGAATCAACTAGACAGTTAGACTCAATCAATAGAAAAGTATATCAAAGAGTTTATATCTCTATCTCTCAATTTAAATCTTACTCAAGCAAACTGCGAGTCATGATTAAATACACAAGAGATAACTTGGATGGTACCAAAGACCAATATCCTAGTATCAATCAATTTAAATCAACAACCAAAAGGTCGGATATACTAATTGATTGAACAACGCACAACCTGTATTATTTTAATTATATAACAAATATAATGCGGAAAATAAATAACACATACACCAGAATTTTGTTAACGAGGAAACCGCAAATGCAGAAAAACCCCGGGACCTAGTCCAGATTGAACATACACTCTATTAAGCCGATACAGATACTAGCCTACTCCAAACTAACTTCGGTCTGGACTGTAGTTGAACCCCAACCAATCTCACACTGATCCAAGGTACAGTTATGCTCCTACATCTTTGATCCCAGCAGGATACTACGTACTTGATTCCCTTAGCTGATCTCACCCACAACTAAGAGTTGCTACGACCCAAAGTCGAAGACTTTAATAAACAAATATGTATCACACAGAAAAGTCTACGATAATAGATAAAACCGTCTCCCACGAATATACCTACGAGTTTTGTTCCGTATTTTAATAAATCAAGGTGAACAGGGACCAATTAATAAACTAGACTTATATTCCCGAAGAACAGCCTAGTATTATCAATCACCTCATAATAGTCTTAATCGATGTAGCAAAAAAAAAATTGTGGAATCACAAACGATGAGACGAAGATGTTTGTGACTACTTTTTATCTTGCCTATCGGAGATAGAAATCTCAAGCCAATTATTACAATTGTACTCGTACGATATAAAAAACAAGATAAAATCACACAACTACAAGAAAGTAGTATCGGTATGGCTTCACAATCCCAATGAAGTCTTCAAGTCGTTAACCTGGTTTAGAAGAAGAAACCAAAGGTTAAAGGAGAATCGACTCTAGCTTAGCACAACTAGTATCATACAGAATATATGGGGATTAGGTTTCCCAGTTGCTAGAGTTCTGCCTTATATAGGCTTTCAAATCAGGGTTTGCAATCAATGTTAGCTTGGTAACAAAGCATTCAATATTCACCGTTAAATGAAAACCTGATTAGATTTAAGCTAATATTTATCAACTGTTAGATCGAAAACATAGCTTGTTATACACAAATGAAATGCATGTTTCTGGGCTTGTATAACCGTACGTAAACTTATACATTAGTTGGTTCAATAGTAGTTAACCAAATAGTTAGCCATATGATAACTTTCATATCAACCATATTCTTCTTCACCATAACTAGTTAGAGAGTTGTTCAATTGCAAGGAAATCTCATGTACTATACAAGACACAATTGAAGCAAAAGTGATTTGATTCACTTGAATTGGTTCATGAACTATATAGCCACGGTTTGCAATAACATTCCTTAGTTTATAAAGATAAGTTCACAAACATCGTTTTTAGACATAACCTACTCAAGTTCGTGGACTGGGTTCACGGACTTAAGTTCCCGGATGGAGTTCACAAACTCCATAATAAATTCTCGGGTTTGAGAACTTCACCAGTTCGCAGACTGAGTTCGCGGACTTAGGTCACGCACTTCTCCGGTTTGACTTGATCAACAAAGTTCGCAAACTTCGGTTTAAGTAATAAGGACTTATACATATATGTGTTTCCACAACAATGCTTATATCCTCCAATGGTTATATAGTCTAAACTCTCATTTCAATTATTGAAACATTCTCAGAGGACGTTATATAATTGTTGTTCACAAACCATTTTTCCTTATAGAAATTTTCAAAGTGGTTGAAACTTGACATGACTTTCGTCACTGGATAAAGGTGAACTTGGGTAAAGCTAGCGAAAGCTTTACCAACACATATTTCGAGAAATAGATAGGCGAGATATACTCGGCTCGAAATACCAAATGTGTATAATCTAAGTCTATATAGCAAACTGACTTTTGTCTCAAGATAGGAGATACATAAACCACATACCTTTTAGTCGATGAAGATCCACCAGTTACTTGAGTAGTCCTTCATCTTGTATGATGATTTCCATGGAGTTCTTGAGCTCAACTATACTTTTTATCCTAGTCCGAGACCTTAGCTATAGTAGACTAGAAATCAAGACTTATAGTTTTGATCACTAATATTGACAAACATGCTTGAGATAGCAACGCATGCGAGTTCGATCGAGCAATGCTCTAACAATCTCCCCCTTTATCAATTTTAGTGGAAAAACTGTTAATACATATGGAATACAAAAAATATATAAGTAAACTTTGTAGATCCTATTCCATATGTCCAATCTTCAACATTACTCGAAATCTTCGTCACTTCCAAGTACTCCAATGACCCCAAAGGTTTCTTTGTTGAAAATCCGTAGCTATAACAACGAAAAAACAAGAGTTCTCAATCATTGTTTTACAGTGTCATAGTATCATTACACAACATCAAAGTCCAATTGCATCACAACTTTAACAACAATACTATGGTGATATGTCACTCCCCCTTAGTCAATACTCCATCTCACATGGAAACCACACCCCCTTACATAATGATTCGAAAACCATATGCATTTGTAGTGTGAACTACATATTAATTCTCCCCATTTTTTTCAATAAAATTGGCAAAGGTACAAGAACGAGATCCTAATGAAATTTCCAAAACGAGATATTTCATGACCAAAAGAATAAAGCATATATCATCTTATTTAGATGCAATCATAAAGCCGAAGCTAAATGCATTCATCAAGGAGTCAATAAAGATACAAGATAACCCCTATAATATTCCACAGCCGCACTCCCCACAAAGATTTGGCAATTAAGTACAAATTCAATTAAGAACTCTCCCCCATATGATGTCATTCCCGAGAGAACAACAAGAGCGACCTTAATTTTAAGAAAAGAAGGATTTTATTGGACACCAAAAACCATAAGAAATGATTTTCTATATCCAAAATTCTCAATTAAACTAACCACAAGAAAACCCATGATTAATTTAATCGAAATACTCAATCAAATTAAACACAAAAGTGATCAATTTAATTGAACATGCTCTACATAAGAGAACTTACGGAGCTACGATTATGTTAACCATAAAAGAATGATTAACTCAATCGTTTTATGCTCAACATAAGAAGACTTATGGAGCATTGCAGTATACACATAAAAAATGGATCAAGGAAAGATCAATACTGCGGCATAGACAAGTATTCATTCTATTTTTCATCACTATTTGCACAAAGACATACAATAGACACAATCCTTTTAAACAAAAGATTTTAACCTATCATCCGTCAATGAATTGACATAATATGCTTAACTTTAGTTTGTCAAAAGTTCATCGATCTTGTATCAATACTTGCATATCGACATATAAACGAAATAACTTTTGACATCGTATGGGACAATAATAGTTCACGGACGCAAACACACATATCCCATAACAAATTGCAATATATAAAACCATAAAGATTAATACTACAAAAATCATCTTCCAAACAAACTTTAGAATAAATCTAAAAATATTGCAAGAAAAACATTGTACATAGCTATGTGAAATCACAATAATTGTTATTCCAAACTCTAGTAATCCTTCTCAAAAACAAGAATAAATTCTCATAAGAAGTTTCCTAGGCATCAAGACAAACTCGTAATGAACATATAAGATGATTTTTCCTTAGAGGTCTTTTTCTCCCGGATATATACCAAGAAAAGCTACCAAAAGCGTATAAAAATATTTTCTTAACAAAGCAGAACATACAAAGTCATTAACGACCATGCACCATAGTTCACATAAAATGATTGTGAACATTCAAGAATCCCATAGTAATGTGTACTACTACCCATTATTGAACTTCCTTATTTGTGATTCACCAACAACATTCTTGTAAAAGATACAAATGAGCTTAGGAGAGCATTACTCCATGAATTCAAGTGCGCAAGTCCAAGAGAAGTGGAACAAGTGTGACAAAACTGAGCAAAACCCTCAAAAATAAGAGACAGGATAAATACCAATCTTAACTCATCTCCAATTTGAAGAGAATTCAAATAGAAAGAGAATGTAAAAATAATGAGGTCATTCCGAGTTCGGATAAAGAAGTTACGACCAAAACAAATTTACCGAATATCAACGTCAAGTATGCATAGGGTGTGCGTACCTAAACCCCTGGATTTTGATTTTAAATGAGTTTATGCATACCTGGTATGTGTACCATGAAGTCCAAATAACCCGAACTATTATTTTCATACATAAACTTTTAAGAACCTTAAACACAGATCAAGTTAGGTAGAAATAAACAAGAAGCAAGCTACATGGATCATTATAAGTACTCTAAGCAAATAAAAACATAAATATTGCTCAGGTTTATAGATGTACCTTTTTAGAAGAATCCAATCGAATTCTACAGCCTTACCGAACATAATTTGTATGGCCCAATTCTCGTGCTTCCCTCACTGTATACATAGAAGGGCATTCCTTGGTGAGGATGCACTTGCGACACAATCAAGTTGCGTTGGGGTGAACAATGTGTTTCTCACCACAAGTGACCGTTGGATTATCATGAAAGAGATCGCTTTTAGAACCTTTCACATCCAATTCCATTTTTCCAAAAAACTTGTTAAGTTCCAATATCATGGAGACTGCCTTCTCTATAGTCATGGAATTTTCTGGAAGATCATTCCTTTTCATACTCAAAGCATCATTGGCTTTCTTTGGTTGAGTGCATTTAGGAATAACCAAAACCTTCTTCCCATTACTCTCTTCAAGATTTCTCGGAAATAAATTGGATTGACTATTTTTTTGAAAGTTAGTCTTTCTCCAATTGGGAGCATCGGATCTTGTCTTAGTTTTTACGAAGTTATCCTTTTGATAACCATTAAGATTGTGAAAATACTTCGTATGACGTTTATAGGCAAATCTAGGATTATCACAACACTGATTCCTTTGCCTAAAGGTTGGACATTTACAACCCGTAACGTCGAGAGCGTTAGCCTTAACATATGATCCCGGTTTAATCACTTCTTTTGACACCCAAACAAGAATATCATGAAGGTTTTCATTCCTTATACGAAATAGACATCTCCTTTCCAGGTGACCTTTCTTTCCACAATAATGACAAATATAAGAAACGTTCTTACCCGGATTCATGTGTGTTGGTTTTGGAGGTAGATATACTTTTCTCTTTTGAACCTTAACTGCGGTGAAGGTATTTCACTTTTTCCATCAGTGGAAACCTTTTGTTGAGAAGAATCACTAGCCTTGACAAAATTTACCTCTTTGCTAATATTTGAAGCATCTATTCCTTTATAGCCCAATCCTCGTGTATCACGATGATTTTTACTTGCTCCTAGCATAGTGGTTAATTTGCTTGAACTAGTATTGAACTTTTTCAAGTCATCTTACAATATCTTAATTTTATCAAGAGCAGTAGTTAAATTAACCTCAAGATATTTTTCTCGAATGAGACAAACACTTTCTCTGTCATCAAAACTAATTTGTTGAGAGTTAAACCTTGCTTCAGATTTTGTAAGTTTCTCTTCCAACAAAAAATACTTTTGATAAAGATTATCACATTCAAGTGACTTCATACGTAGGTGTAGATGGGGAAAAACGAGTTTCTGTTTTTTACGGAATCGAGGAGATGGCCGTGCAGAGGAAACTCCTTGAACCGAGCGAACTGTTAAACTTCACACAGATGCACTACAAGAAGGGAGTGCTTTGAATTCGAGAGATCAATCTATAGTACTCCGACCTAAATTAAGACAATGGTCGTTCAAAAGTAAATTCGATCACAAGAAAGGATGGGTTGATCTGCAGGAGGGAAGCGGAGAAATGTGTGAGATCAATGGTGATCGAAGATTGTAGGTGTATTATGTATTCTGAAATAAGATAAGTTCTGAATGATTGAATTTTTGCTCCGTTGAGAGTAATTGCTCAGACGTTGAGATATTGATCTCGTGTTGTCTGTTTGACGTAAGACTGTTCTTGTTTCAATCATGATTCAGAGACTTATTTATATTGCTAGAATTGTAAACACCATGATCCCGTGAAGTGTGACAGTTGATGGAATCAAAGAGTAGGGAAGTGGAAATCATGTTAAAACCAGTTGCTCAACGTGTAGGGACTTGGTTGATTTTCCATCCACTACTTTGTTAACTCCTTCAACTAATTGCACGACTTGCTCACATTCTCATCGTGTGTATGAACACACGTGTCGCAGACCGCCAAACCAAAACCCTAGTTAATATCCCCCTATATAACAAGATTGATATCTCGTGTGATTATGGAGTCTGCAAGGCAGACATGTATTTAGTTAGTCAGTTGCTGATTTCATGGGACGATGAGTCCTTGTATTGTTGATTCGAACATGATTTGAAAATATTATGAGACTCACGAATTGAACATGTCTGTTGAGACAGAGGTATAATTCTTGAATAAATGTTGATATCTAAAGTGAACAAATATTGTTCATCTAAGCGAATGTTGCTCATTGGATGAATTGTTGAATATTGATAGTTGAACCAATATTCCTTGGTTTGAGCAAATATTGCTCATCTGAGCAAATGTTACTCGTTTGACGAATTATTGGTAGCATGACCAATTAAAATATTAATTTGAAATACTGGCAACTGAGCCGAGTATATTAGATAAGATGTTGATCACGAGATCATCATAAAATTATTAGTATTTGAATATGGAATTATGAACCTTGGACTCAAAACCCTAATTCGATCAATTGATAACCAATTGATGGTTTATTGAAAATTAACCACGAAGTGAAGGAGGGACCGACTACATGGGATTATGGGTCGACCATGTAGCACCCACATGCTCACATGAGCAAAATATACCAAAGTCTCTTGAAGACCAGTTGGTGTAAGGAAGATTAAATGCTGGTTTAATCATTTATTAAAATATTGCTCGTCTGAACCTTAGGTGATAAAACCTAATTGATTATGAAAAGATGGGGGACCAACCAAGCGGTCATGAAACTGACCATGGGTGATCATGGGATCGAATAACGATCGTCTTATGAAGTTCCAAGTTGTTTGGAAGAGTTTTGGACCTAATACGTCCAATTGCGCAAATTAGGTCAAATTGTGAAAATGCGTTCGACCGGCTCCTTGCGAGCCAGAAAGCCAACCTTGGTCGGTCAAGGTAACATGCTCACATCACCAAAGTGTTCGTATCTCAGTTCTGAGAATTTTGATATTTTCTGATGTGCGTTTGAGCAACATTTTGAGAAAATATGAAGACATCAAAGATTTTTGCTTAAACCATCAAAACTTCATGAGATGAAGGAAAATAATAATAAAAATTGAAGGACTCATGAAGTGTGGGACCAGCTATGGATGGCCGGCCAAAGAGCCCTGTCCCACAACATTTTTCCTAATTTTATAATATTTTTCATGATTTTAGGGAAATATCATAAAACCAAGGAGTTTGTTGAAACCAAGGAGTTTTGTTGAAATCAAGGAATTTCCATGAGATGGGGAGAACAAAAATATTAATAATAATAAAATAAGGGCATGTGGGACCGGTTTGGGTATGGTTGGCCGGCTAGGGCCCGGTCCCGTGAGTTTTCCCTAATTTTATGTATTATTTCATCATTTGAAGAAATTTTCATAATTTGATGGAAACAACATGATATCAAGGAATTTCATGGGATTAAGGAAACATAAAAATAATAACAATAAATAAAGGGTCGTGTGGGACCGGCCGACTAGGGCCTGGTTACACGAGTTTCCCTAATTTTTATTAATTTTCATAGTTTGAAGGAAATATCATGAGATTAAAGAGTTTTCATGAGATTAAGGAAATAATAATAAAATATTAAGGAATTATTAGGTGTGGGACCGGCCATGACTAGGGCATAGACGGACGGCTAGTATACACGGTCCCATGACACCTTTCCCAATTTCATATTATTTCCTTGATGCGAAGGAAACACCGTGAAATGGAGGAGTTTCCTTAAAACGAAGGATATTTGTTCAAATGAGAGGATTCTCATAAGATCAAGGTAAATAATAAAAATATGATAAAGTATAAAATTGGACGTGGGATTGGTCACGACATGACCGGCCGGCCGGTGGGCCCAATCCCTCAGCGCCTTGGTTAATATTTTATTATTTATTATTTTCTTTCCTATTTTGCATAGGTTCATCGTCTCGTCGTATTTTGAAATACTCGTTCGTGCATTCAGGTGCTCGTTGATGTATTATTGCTAAGTACACTTGCACCATTTTGGTCGGGGCTTACTCGAAGGTACCTCAGATTCCCGTGTATTGAATATTTATTACTAACCCATGGAATTCAGCTGGGAAGAACAATAAATTGAAGTAACGAAATATTATGAAAAAACATTGAATATTTTCCAGGGATTCAGTTAATGAATCTAATGATTTTAAGAATAATTAATTGATGGCTCTATACTAGTACGATCGTTTAGGAGCATTAATTATTCAGGAATTGAGTGATGTGAGCTTGTTGAAGCGTCATATTTCTTTTATATAGCCAGGGAAAACATTGTTACATCCTGAAGACATTATTGCTCTATACTAGCAGACAAACTGTCTAGGAGCCGTCCAATCTTTCGATTCTATATAAAAGTAATTACTGAAATTGCTCAGTATTCATTAGATTTGTCGTTGCCTCAACTGAGAGACTACATATCTACATATACTCTGAGATACAATGTTCTCAGTCAGAGATTCTTGTGGCATGAGCTTTCATGCTTTCGATAAGAGACATGAGCCTCAATATTCATCTGATTACTGGATCAGGAATGCGTACAATTATGGGTTTACGATTTTAGCCCTTGTCGAAAATCCACCATCTACATTAAGTCCCCTTCTTAGTGAGGTACAATAATGTTCCTCAGTCAGCACTGAATGGTGATTTTTCGGTTACAAACGATATAAGCAATTGAACTTAGTCGTGAGATAAGACCTTACCGGATTTTTGATAGTACGAGCAAACCACGGCTTGAATGAAGATTCCAATGGCATGATAGAGCATGTCCTATTGAGCATGAATTGGTGTTGAACTGCTGATTTTAATGGCGGGACCTTGGTCATTTTAGGATTCACGGGCCGGGCCCAATAAGGAAGTCCTTGCAAGGTTAGGTTTTGGAAATAAAACTTGATATAAAAGGAGTAATTCCTTTTTTTTTTTTTTTTTTTTTTTACTTCACCTTCACGACCGATCACCACCTTCATCCTTCCATTATCCTCACGTCCGAGCACAGGAGAGAGCAGGAGGATTTTTTTCGCTGGAGCTGTTGCTGATCGTCGGCGCCGTCCAACCACCGTCCGGTCATATTCCGGCCGGCGCCGACCAGGTAAGCGATTTTTTTCCCCAGAAGTTTGCTGAGTTCATGAGTTTTTCATGCTTTGATCATGTTGAAATTATATACATATGCATATATAAGTGTGAGTTTTGTTGAAAACCCTTATTTTCAAAAAATGTATGTTCGTTTCATCGTTAGTTTGAGAAACTATTAATAATCCCTGACCTAATAGAGACTTTTTTTTATGTATAGACCTGTGTACAGTGATAAATTTTTGTTTATGAGTTTTCATGAAAACCAAAACTTTATCTTGAAAAGATATGAGCTTTCACAAAACCGAAATAAACCTTCGTTTCAAAGAAAGATGATCGTACGAAGGAAAAGGATTTCTTTCATTAAACCATGGTCTGTGCATGGGATTTATTTTTTTTATGAAACTGTGGAGTATCCACGAATTTTATTTTCAAGAGCCTTTCTCACGTGATTTTTGTTTTTAATTTACGTGAGTAAATCACGTTTTTTTTATATATATGCAAATATATATTATTTTCTTTAAAATCAAAACTTGAGTTTTGTATAATATTACTTAGAAGTAAACAATTATTTATGATGAAATAATGTTTTAGTTTTTATAATTCCATGGTAAATGTTCACGCAGTAGAAATATTCATAATTTTATAAAAATATGAGTTTTTGCTCGTCTTTTGTAGGTTCGAAGAAACGAGCAAGTTTTGAAGTGTTAACTCTTGCATTACAATCACTATTGTTAGTGGAATCGTAAAAAGGTAAGATTTGAGAATTACCATTTTGTAGATGTTTGCATGAGCATTTTTTTCAAGTACTTCATTTTGTTGATGTTTGCATCTTGTATGAATGATATACTGAACCGAAGCGTCGTGTGCATGTTACAGCTACTTTGAAAGGATGTCTGATTCTCAAGTCAATGATGCCTCCATAGATGATACATGTGTGAATAATGATACCTTCAGGGAAGATTCATACATAGATAATGATGCCTCTAAGGATGATTCAAGCATGGATGATACTTCCATTGGCAAAGATGAAACACCTGGAATTAAGAACGTTCCAAACATATGTGATGCATTCTTCACAGATCAAGGGCCTAAAAAGCGTCTCAAAACTCCAGCATTTCGTCTTCTGATAAATCCCAGAGAGGTTACTCAGAAAAAATTGGTGACTCCTCAGGCAGCTATTTGGTTCTGTCTTGAACGAGGATATTTTTCTGCATCAATCATTGAATTCAAGCTTTCTCTACGACCCTTAGAAATTTTTTATGGATGGGAGAGGTATATGCTAGGTTTTCCTCGTGTCCGAGCCAAGTTGCATGACGCACAAGTAATATGGGCTATTCAAGCTTCTGGAGATTTGTTCATTTTTCATGATGCGCGAGGTATAGTGGCTCTACTTGCTCGCTGGTGTATTCCAACTCACTCTTTCATATGCAGATGGGGAGAGTTTACCATTACTTTAGAAGACATAGTTGCTTTGTTGCATCTTCCAATCACGGGTAACCTTCCTGAAGGTCTTTTTTCATCATAGGAAATTGCAATTTCTAACATCTTGATAACCACAATGGAGGAGATTGATAAGGCATTTGGCAGCAAAGGTTGTTATGCTCATTGGTTAATACACTGGTGGCCAAGAGATACTCCTCTGGATTGGCATGTTGATGGTACATTATCTATTGCTGCTTTCTTGTGTTTATGTCTATCCAGAGATGTATTTGAAGATGCTGGAAATTTGTTGAAGCCGTTCGTGATTCCTTTTGCAATTAATATGGATCATGGTGAGCAACTCCCGATAGGTAGTTTGTTCTTGGGTTCTTTGTACTCTAACTTGGACTCCTTGATTATAGACTCCAGCATCTCGAATAGTTTTATGAAGATTGAATGCATGCCAATACAATGTTTCTTCAAGCTTTGATGTGGGACCGTTTCAAGAATTATGCACCCATTCCATGCACCATTTTGCAAGGATTGAACACTGATGCTTTCCATGTTTTCTTTGAGAAGGCCAATGTCATGATCATGTGCTGGTCCACAAAACAACCTCGACTCAAGACTCGCTTCGTTGATGTCTTAGACCGTGAATCTGAATTCAACTTCCACCTATGGGTGTCAGTTCCTCCTTACATCTCTCAGTTGAGAACTTTTAATGTTGAAGAGAGTATGACTTTGAAATCTGGTACTGATCTGGACAATGGTGATAGGTCTTTCATGTTAAGTTGTACTCCTGGTCATCTGATATCCATAATACATGGCGAATTCTTAGTGGAAGAATACAATATTGATAGAGTATCTCGGAAAATGGGCATGGATCAGTGTGTTTTGACTTTTCGAAGAAGGAAACCTTCAGTTGAATAGCTCATGACACGTCTGGACCGCACACATGTGGAAGAAATTGAATTCTGGTTCCCCAGCTCTGATAGAATCACATATGTAATTCCGGGTTACATAGACTTGTAGGATCAACAACTCAGGCGATTACTTGATTTCGTGAAAGTTGATCAACCTTTAGTGAAGGAGCCTCCTTCTGTTGAGATGATTGCTACTCGACCAAGATTAAAGCATTTCCCTGGTGGTGATAAATGGAAAACTTCTCCAGGATGTTCACAAGTAAGTATTCTTTACGAAGTCTTCATAAGATTATGATGATTGTCTTTTGATTATTGTATCAAAATTTCCAACAGGACGGTCATAACGTAAGACCATGAATTGATGTAAACCTCTCAGAAACTAAAGCAACTATTCATGGTGGGGAAGGCAGGAGTAAGAATTATAAGATGTTACCTAACACCATAAAGTCCCCAGTTGTTTCTTTGGTGAGTTGTCAATACTTATTTCACCGTGACCCTTTCTTATCCGTGTAACTAGGATCATAAAACCAATATTTTTTATTTGGTTACAAAATTTAGCTCCCTCGAGTATTGATGGTATTCAATTCTCTACTGCTGGGCAGACGGTTTCTGACTCGGGTGTTGAAGAGGAAGCTGAAGTACGTATTTCTTCATATAACAAATTAGGATGCTTAGCAAATAAAATGATAATTGTTGAGAATATATCCAGGAGAATGTTGACATGGAAGTGGAGAGTACTGGTGATGCTCGCTCGAAGAATGGCGATAAATAAAACTCCCAGAGCTCAAAACCGAATGAAAGTACTGGTGTTGTCGATGTCGGTGCAAGCAACTATAGTTCTTTGAACGCTTCAGAGACCACCCAAGTAAGTATTTATCTTGTATTTTATCCATAGAAGCATAAACTTGTTGATTTATGAGTGAATGAATGAGAATGAATGCAAATATATGAGAAGTTTTTCCGAAAATACGTCACCAGAAAATTCAGAACTCAGCCTTTGAGCAAAAACGCCATAAAATCTTCCTCCGATGTCAGATTTTCACGATCCGCATACGCAAACTTATGCCCAGGAGATTTACAAGCTTCAACATAGAATATTTTTTTAGTTTTGAGCATGTTTAGGAGTCGAAATCGACGAAATAGTAAACATCCATGAGACTTTCAGGAAATTTTCAGCTGTCATGTAGTCGAATGTTTTGACCACATATATTTGCTCATTCATCCGATTGCTATGAAATTTTTACATGCTGCATATAACATCCATACGAAGATAATGGTATATAACTAAACCCTTGATTCTTCACTAATTTCTCCCAGTTCATTTTTTTGTACGAGGCAGTGTAAAATCTTATCAGGCGAGCTTGTTGTAAAACGTGTTTTTGTGGCTTTCACGTGATTTGTTGACATATAGCATGTAGAATGAAGAATATTGATGATGTTAGACCACTTGTATGATGTAGTTTATGAATTCTTTTGGTTTCATGCTTGGATGATCCGAATCTCATGTAATCTTCGTATTAGATGTCAAATACCGAAGTTGAGAATGAAGGAGCTAATAATGATGGCTTGAGCAACACAGAGGTTATTGATGAAGGAAAAACCATCTCTGCACTTGAAAGTCATGAGGTAATTGTTGTTTACATTGTTGAAGAGCCCGAGACTTCAATTGTTGTTGCTTCAGTGACTGAACCACGTATTGAAGAAGCTGAAGAAACTGTTGTTACGATTGTAGATGTGGATCCAGTGATTGAGAATCGTATAGTGGTGCACGAATACCCAAGTGCAGGGATTTGTTTTGATACATCACTACCATACCATGAGATAGTTGGTGGATTCAGCGTTCTCATTGAATATGCCAACTTGTACGAGAAAATATGGAAGAAATTTGGTCACACCATCGTTACTAGAGACCCAAAGCGTACTTATTTTTTTAACAATGCAAGTAAGTGTTATCTTGCGTGTTGTAAGCGATATATGCACCAGGGACATAAATGCATGCGACTCCAGATGTACTCTTTGATTGGGAGTTCAACTTGGAGAATTCTGAAAGACTTGGATTCAACATGAAGTGGCTTCGTAAGAGGATGAATGCTATTAAAGACTCGTGTGAAAATAACATACCCTTTCCCAATGATGCTGTGATGGATAAGGAAGACAAAATTGCGAGACTGACTGAAGATTTGAACATGGAGAAGGCGGCTTTACAAGTCTTGAAGAATATAGAGGAGCAAAAATCTTTCTTCGCTGATTTTCTTTGATTTTTCATAATCTCTTGAACTTCTGAACTTTTGAGAGATGCGAAGTTTTATTTTTGGGTTTGATTGGTTTTGGATAAGTAGATGATTGAGGATTTTCTTTGGGTTTGATAGAGATTTTCTTTAAGTAAATTGAATTTTGATAAATTGCTGAACTTAAATTACTGAATGCAAGTATTGCAAACATTTTGGAGGAATTGAAATACAATGAAAGAAAACTCTAAATACCAAATATTTTGGACATTCGTGCTTTGAACATACAATACCTTGAATATCCAAAACCTTAGACGTCAAAGGCCTTGAGCCAATTCTCATGTATCATGGCCACAGTCACCTTGTTGTCCATGTTGATTAACTTGTAGTATCCACCAGCAACAGACTTAGAGATCATAAAAGGTCCTTCCCAGTTGGAGTTCTTTACAGAATAAAAGTTACGTTTAGTTTCTTTGAGAACTAAATCTCCTTCCTGGAATTTGTTAGACTTGATCATTCATGCCCTGAATATTTTCTGCTGGTTTGGAATTTTTCGTGCAGTGGAGTTCCATGGATGTGGCATGTATGGACACTCATGCAGAGAAGAGTATTTAAGATACTGTTTATCATGCTTGGCTATGTCTTCAGCAATAAATTTTTTGATGATATGCTCGATTTGAAGAAGTTCTGAACTTAACCATTTGATGAAATATTGCTGAGGCGAGGTTATCCATTCATAACATTTTGCAATTGCTTAGTTGTTTGTGGAGTAAAGTCCTTGGACCAAATAAGCATATTTGAAAACTGATGATATGGACACATGAGGAGGAATAAGACATGCCTGAGGAAGAAAATTTTTTATGAAAGCATTTGCATCTTCTTCAGTCTTTTGTGTTAGCTCTGTCAGGGCTTTGACCTCCTTCAAATACTCAAATGGTGAAGTATCTTCTTTTCTTTCTTCCAAATCAGAGGTTTCTTCAACAGAGAAATGTGCAATTGAAGGTGTTGGTGTTACCTTTCCAGTGTGAATCCATGTCCATCCAAGAATCATATCTTATCCTGGATTTTCTCGGATTATGTAAAATTTTGTTTCTGTCCAGGCTGAGATTATGTTCACCTTGAGAGTGATGTGGCCATAAGCGTCTCTAGGTGTTCCTTCATGATCTGTGATTGTTACTGGAGCATGAATGACTTCTTTTCGTGTGATACCAACAGCTCTGAGAGTTTTCAGAGGGATTACATTGACAGCGGTGCCGACATCAATCAATGCTCGTTTGAACTCGTTTCCCTTGAGATAGACTGTGGTGAGAGGTCCCCAGCCATACATTTCTTCATCTGTTGTTGATGGAGGCTTAGGAAATGCTTCTTGAATCAATAAACGCTTCCCTGACATGATGTGATTCAATGCAGCGAACATGTCTCCCCTTTGAGCCTTTTATAAGTATAGCAATTCGCAGAAATGCTCGATTAAGGAATGAACTTCTTTTTTCACAGGTGGTTCAGAAAGAGTGAAGGTTCTGACCGGGATAGGATCTCTATGTAGGCCTGTCAATGGATGAATATCCTCCGGATATTTAGAAATCCGATATCCGACAGGTTAAGCACTACCGGACATTCGATATCCGATAATATCTTATAGGATATCAAAATAAGATATCGATTCCGATAGGCTAAGCTGTCGGATATCCTATAGATATCCGATAATATCCGGTTATAACAAAAAATCTTAAAAACCCTTGTAAAATGTTTTCATAATTGACACTTATCTGATATTTATCCGACAATATCCGATACTAGACTCAAAATTAGGATAAATTACAAATAAATTCCTATACTATCGGATATCGGATATTAACATTTCAGATAGGGTCTAATTCGTTTCCGATATGTTAAGGAAGAAATATCCAATAAAATATCCGATATCCGATAAAATGGATAAAATCCTATAAGATCTCGAATATTCGGAAACGGATTCCGGACATCGGAAAAATATTGGCAGGCCTATCTATGTGCACTCCTTTAGTCCCCAAGTTGAGTTCTCCTGATTCAATCTTTTCTTTGAATATGCGCTTCAAAGTTCTGCAATTACTTGTGGGCAACGTTCCTCTGTCCTACTCGTTGGGGTACCTTTTAGCGAGGAGCAATGATCTCGGACTTGGAAATCGCCAAAACTCGGCATCATACTCGGTCCCTAATTATTCAAGATTTATATATAATACTCATGAGTCATGAATTATACCAAGTACTCCCCCAATTTTTATATACAATCTGTCTCCTCGGCCTAATACTCGGTTTACTCATCCTAATACTCGGTCTTCTCGGCCGATTACTCGGTTTCCTCGGCCGATTACTCGGTTTCCTCGGCCGATTACTCGGTTTCCTCGGCCAACTTAATCGATGTTCATCGGAATGACCTTGTACTCGGAAATCGCATCGTTCATTTACCTTGTAGTGAGTACTCGCCGATTACTCGGCCGAGGAAAGCGATTTCGACTACTTTGCTTGTGGGATGGTTGACAAACCTATGAAAGCGACAGTAATGAGGATTTTACATGGCCTCTTCAGTTGGCTCTTTCTTGACATATGGGAGTTTGATCGTGCCATCTTGAACCCACGCATCTAGAAGTTCAATAACTTCCTCAATAAAGCAGGGTAAATCAGGTGCCTCTGGATCAGCTTCTGTGTGCTGGGCAGGAACTTGCATATTATCCTTCCTTTGTGCCTTCGAAGGGGTTGAGGAAGTATGTTGGCGCTACGGCTCGGATTTTCGTTTACTCCCTTTTGCAACAACATTTGTGGAAGGTTGGAGGTTGTACTGTTTGTTGATTAAATGTTTGCTACCTCGAGTCTCCCGTGGCTCTTCAGCTTTTTTAGTCTTAGCCCACTCCAATAAAGCAGGTGCAGTAGTTGCCGATATCTTGGCCACTTCATGAAGTTCTGAGAAAGTCTGGAACTTGATTTTTTCCAATAAAGCTCTGTAGACTGGAATCATTCCGTTGATGCACAAGTGCACGGGTTGTTGCTCTATGACATTTGGATCATGACAATCCAAGGCTTGAACTCTGAACCTTTTCACATAATCGTTAGGATGTTCGTTGCTCTTTTGAAACATCCTTTCGAGATCAGAGAGAGTGATTTTCTATGAAACGAAGAAATACTTTCTGTAGAAAGCATTAACCATTTCTCCCCAAATTTTGATGCTTCCTGGTGCGATGTTGTTGTACCAGGTATATTCCATGCCTTTCAGAGACTTTGAAAATTCCTTCAGACGAACAACATGGTTGTTCTCATGTTCACCCAATGCTTCCAAAAATTGAGAAACACGTTCTCGAGCATTTCCCGTTCCATCATAAAGAGTGAATATTGGAGAGGTGTAACCTTTTGGTAGAGGAATCCTTTGCATAGAAGCAGGGTATGGAGGTTGGTGATGGTGGAAATAAGGCATCTTGTCTTTTCCACGATCTTCCAAGAGGCGTTACAGGTCTTCACGAGTGATGAAACTGGATGGTTCTTTCACTGGTGAATTGTCTGCAGCCTTGGGAACTTCTTCATTATCTACTACATGGATTGGAGTGACTTCAGGATCAGCGTATGAAGAATTTTGTTTAGCCTTTCCTTTCTCTTGAGTTTTCTTTGACATCTTGTCTGTAAGAGTCTTTGGATAATTGAATAGTCCTTCTGAGTGGCATCCATATCAGCATGATTTTTGGCAAGAGTTTCTTGCACTTTCATGAGATCACCTATGGTAGGTGGATTTTCCCTGACTTCTTCAGGCAAACCGACCAAAGAGTGGATTATTGATGGTGTCAGTGCCGCCGCTTGAAGGGTTGATTACTGGAGCACCAATACTCGGAGTAGTAGTAGTGGAAGGTTACACCATAGGAGTGGTGTTAGCAGTACCGCTAGAGCTTGCAATATTAGATCCAGGTGTTGAATCCGGGTTGGAAACTGAACCAGACCTAAGACCGACCATTTTTGTGAGAAGTGAGATTGCAACCGAGAGAATGATCTCCCACTATGGTCGCCAATCTATAGATGGGGCAAAACGAGTTTCTAGTTTTTACAAAATTGAGGAGACGGCCGTGCGGAGGAAACTCCTTGAATCGAATGAACTGTTAAACCTCACACAGATGCACAACAAGAAGGGAGTGCTTTGAATTTGAGAGATCAATCTGTAGTACTCCGACCTAAACCAAGACAATGATCGTTCCAGAGTAAGTTCAGTCACAAGAAAGGATGGGTCGATCTGTAGGAGGGAAGCTGAGAAATGTGTGAGATCAATGGTGATCGAAGATTGTAAGTGTATTATGTATTCTGAAATAAGATAAGTTCTGAATGATTGAATTTTGGCTCCGTTGACAGTAATTGCTCAGACGTTGAGATATTGATCTCGTGTTGTCTGTTTGACATAAAATTGTTCTTGTTTCAATCATGATTCAGAGACTTATTTATATTGCTAGAATTGTAAACACCATGATCCCGTGAAGTGTGATAGTTGATGGAATCAAAGAGTGGGGAAGTGGAAATCGTGTTAAAACCAGTTGCTCAACGTGCGAAGACTTGGTTGATTTTCCATCCACAACTTTATTAACTCCTTCAACTGATTGCACGAATTTCTCACATTCTCATCGTGTGTCACACGTGCCGTAGATCACCAGACCAAAACCTTAGTTAATATCCCCCCATGTAACACGATTGATGTTTCGTGTGATTGTGGAGTCTGCAAGGCAGACAGTTGCTGACTTCATGGGACGATGAGTCCTTGTATTATTGAGTCAAACATGATTTGCAAATATTCTGAGATTTATGAATTGAACATGTCTGTTGAGACAGAGGTCTAATTCTCGAATAAATGTTGATAGATAAAGTGAACATATATTTTTCATCTAAGAGAATGTTGCTCATTGGATGAATTGTTGAATATTGATAGTTGAACCAATATTCCTTGGTTTGAGGAAATATTGCTCATCTGAGAAAATGTTACTCGTTTGATGAATTATTGGTAGCATGACCAAATCAAATATTAATTTGAAATACTAGCAATTGAGCCGCGTATATTAGATAAGATGTTGATCACGAGATCATTGTAAAATTATTAGTATTTGAATATGGAATTATTAACCTTGGACTCAAAACCCTAATTCGATAAATTGATGACCAATTGATAGTTTATTGAAAATTAACCACGAAGTGAAGGAGGGACCGGATACATGGGATTATGGGTCGACCATCTGATGTGCGTTTGAGCAACATTTTGAGAAAATATGAAGAAATCAGGGATTTTTGCTGAACCCGTCAAAACTTCATGAGATGAAGGAAAATAATAATAATAAATGAAGGAATCATGAAATGTGGTACTGGCTATGGCCAAGGCATGGCCATCCGGCCAAAGAGCCAGGTCCCACGGCATTTTTCCTAATTTTATAATATTTTTCATTATTTTAGGGAAATATCATAAAACCAAGGAGTTTGTACCAAGGAGTTTTGTTGAAATCAAGGAGTTTCCATGAGATGAGGAAAAGGAAAATATTAATAATAATAAAATAAGAGTGTGTGGGACCGGCTTGGGCATGGTTGGCTGGCTAGGGCCCGGTCCCGTGAGTTTTCCCTAATTTTATGTATTATTTCATGATTTTTAGGAATTTTCATAGTTTTAAGGAAACATCATGAAATCAAGGAATTTCATGGGATTAAGGAAACATAAAAATAATAATAATAATAATAAAAAGGGCACGTGGGACCGGCCAGGGCATGACCGGCCAACTAGGGCCCGGTCCCACGAGTTTCCCTAATTTTTATTAGTTTTCATGGTTTGAAGGAAATATCATGAGATTAAAGAGTTTTCATGAGATTAGAGAAATAATAATAAAATATTAAGGAATTATGAGGTGTGGGACCGGCCATGACTAGGGAATAACCGGATGGCTAGTATACACGGTCCCATGACACCATTCCCAATTTTATATTATTTCCTTGATGCGAAGGAAACACCGTGAAATGGAGGAGTTTCCTTTAAACGAAGGATATTTGTTCAAATGAAAGGATTCTCATAAGATCAAGGGAAATAATAAAAATATGATAAAATATAAAATTGGAGGTGGGATTGGTCACGGGACGACCTGCCATCCGGTGGGCCCAACCCCTCAGCGCCTTGGTTAATATTTTATAATTTATTATTTTCTTTCCTATTTTGCATAGGTTCATCGTCTCGTCGTATTTTGAAATACTCGTTCGTGCATTCAGGTGCTCGTTGGTGTATTATTGCTAAGTACACTTGCACCATTTTGGTCTGGGCTTACTCGAAGGTACCTCAGATTCCCGTGTATTGAATATTTATTACTAACTCATAGAATTCTGCTGGGAAAAACCATAAATTGAAGTAACGAAATATTATGAAAAAACATTGAATATTTTCCAGGGATTCAGTCTAATGATTTTAAGAATAATTAATTGATGGCTCTATACTAGTACGATCGTCTAGGAGCATTAATTATTCAGGAATTGAGTGATGTGAGCTTGTTGAAGCGTCATATTTCTTTTATATAGTCAGGGAAAATATTGTTACATCCTGAAGACGTTATTGCTCTATACTAGCAAACAAGCTGTCTAGGAGCCGTACAATCTTTCGATTATATATAGAAGTAATTATTGAAATTGCTCAGTATTCATGAAATTTGCCGTAGCCTCAGCTGAGAGACTACATATCTACATATACTCTGAGAGATAGTATTCTCAGTCAGAGATTCTTGTGGCATGAGCTTTCATGCTTTCGATAAGAGACATGATCCTCAATATTCATCTGATTACTGGATCAAGAATACATATAATTAAGGGTTTACGATTTTTTCCCTTGTCAAAAATCCACCATCTACAGTATGTTTTCCTCAGAATCCTTGAGGATCGATTCGTTAGAACAATTCGAAAAATAAACACATGCATAACATCTTCTCAATTTCTTGTTTTCTCGACAGAGATGAGTCAGAAGAGGTGTGCCATGAGAAGTTGTAATATTCGTCATATTCCACGAATCCAAAAACTTAACATACTCTGAGACTTCTTCATCAACATCTCTATCAATATCTGAATAACCTTCATCAGAAAGTTCATCCAACTATTCTTCTAGGAGAGTTTCCCAATCAATAGTTTTTACATCAAGAGAATGTTTAGATATTGACTTAGATGTGACAGTTCTCTCAGGTGAATCCAAGCTTTTAGACTCATCTGGTAATTTCTGAACTGGTATGTTATTAGAGATAGACTCGTCCATAATCAGATCGCTAACACAGACTTATAAGGTCTTTAACGTGTTTGCCTGCTCTGATACCAATTGAAAAAGCGGGGGTCAAACAACCACACCCAATATTTCGCTTTGCAATCTATATGGACAAACTCCAATATACTTTCTAGAGAATCAACTAGACAGTTAGACTCAATCAATAGAAAAGTATATCAAAGAGTTTATATCTCTATCTCTCGATTCAAATCTTACTCAAGTAAACTGCGAGTCTCGATTAAATACACGAGAGATAACTTGGATGGTACCAAAGACTAATATCCAAGTGTCAATCAATTTAAATCAACAACCAAAAGGTCGGATATACTAATTGATTGAACAACGCACAACCTGTATTATTTCAATTATATAACAAATATAATGCGGAAAAGAAATAACACAGACACCAGAATTTTGTTAACGAGGAAACCGCAAATGCAGAAAAACCCCGGGACCTAGTCCAGATTGAACATACATTGTATTAATCCGCTACATACACTATCCTACTCCAAACTAACTTCGGTATGGACTGTAGTTGAACCCCAACAATCTCACACTGATCCAAGGTACAACTATGATCCGACGTCTCTGATCCTATATACTTGATTCCCTTAGATGATCTCACCCACAACTAAGAGTTGCTACGACCCAAGATTCGAAGACTTTAATAAACAAATCTGTATCACACAGAAAAGTCTATGGTAATAGATAAATCCATCTCCCACGAATATACCTACGAGTTTTGTTACGCCTTTTGATAAATCAAGGTGAATAGGAACCAATTGATAAACCAGACTTATATTCCCGAAGAACAGCCTAGTATTATCAATTACCTCATAATAGCCTTAATCGATGCAGCGAAAAAAGATATCGTGGAATCACAAACGATGAGACGGAGATGTTTATGACTACTTTTTATCTTGCCTATCAGAGGTAGAAATCTCAAGACAATTATTACAATTGTACTCATACGATAGAAAAAACAAGATCAGATCATACAACTATAAGAAAGTAGTATCGGTATGGCTTCACAATCCCAATGAAGTCTTCAAGTCGTTAACCTGGTTTAGAAGAAGAAACCAAAGGTTAAAGGAGAATCGACTCTAGATTAGCACAACTAGTATCGCACAGAATATGTGGGGATTAGGTTTCCCAGTTGCTAGATTTCTCCCTTATATAGGCTTTCAAATCAGGGTTTGTAATCAATGTTAGCTTGGTAACAAAGCAATCAATATTCTCCGTTAGATGAAAACCTGATTAGATTCAAGCTAATATTTATCAACTGTTAGATCAAAAACATAGCTTGTTATACACAAATGAAATGCACGTTTCTGGGCTTGTATAACCATACACAAACTTGTACATTAGTTGGTTCAACAATAGTTAACAAAATGGTTAGCCATATGATAACTTTCATATCAACCATATTCTTCTTCACCATAACTAGTTCAAATGACTCAAATGAACTAGTTAGAGAGTTGTTCAATTGAAAGGAAATCTCATGTACTACACAAGACACAATTGAAGCAAAAACGATTTGATTCACTCGAATCGGTTCATGAACTATATATCCACGTTTTGCAATAGCATTACTTAGTTTATAAAGATAAGTTCACAAACATCGTTTTTAGACATAACCTACTCAAGTTCGCGGACTTAAGTTACCGGATGGAGTTCACAAACTCCAGCAGAAATTCTCGGGTTTGAGAACTTCGCTAGTTCGCAGACTGGGTTCGTGGAATAAGCTCGCGGACTTAGGTCACGCACTTCTCCGATTTCACTTGATCAACAAAGTTCGCAAACTTCGGTTCAAGTAATAAGGACTTATACATATATGTGTTTCTATAACAATGCTTATATCCTCCAATGGTTATATAGTCTAAACTCTCATTTTAATAATTGAAACATTCTCAGAGGACGTTATATAGTTGTTATTCACAAACCATTTTTCGTCAGAGCAATTTCAAAGTGATTGAAACTTAACATGACTTGGTCACTAGGTAAAGATGAACTTGGCTAAAGCGAAATCTTTACCAACACATATTTCGAGAAATAGATAGGCGAGATATACTCGGCTCGAAATACCAAATGTGTATAATCTAAGTCTATATAGCAAAACGACTTTTGTCTCAAGATAGGAGATAAATAGACTTTTGAGTGATAGATAAGTTCAAGTATCCACATACCTTTTAGTCGATGAAGATCCACTAGTTCCTCGAGTAGTCCTTCGTCTTGTATGATGGCTGCCATGGAGTTCTTGAGCTCAACTACACTTTATATCCTAGTCTGGGACCTTAGCTATATTAGACTAGAAATCAAGACTTATAGTTTTGATCACTAATATTGACAAACATGCTTGAGATAGCAATGCATGCGAGTTCGACCGAGCAATGCTCTAACAGTTACTAAAACTCTTAATTTTCCTCCAAAAATGAAGTAGGATTTTGATTTAAAGAAAAATATTTGAAAACTGTTTATAAGGTAAAATTACTTCTACCCCAAACATAGAATTTTTATGACGCTTTTGTTGGGAATCGATCGCTGATTCAATCTTTAAGTAATTTCTAGAGAAAGGAGAAAGAGGGGGGTACCTGCAAAAAACCCTCCGATGCTAAAGTCATAATAGGATTTTTCTAACATGTATTTTTGGTATGAAGATTGCTTAACTTTTTGGTTTATTGGACCTTGTTTTTATATGGTCCGTGTTGGCCTTTCTGCCTTAATGTAATTGCCTTTATTCCCTTGCATGCCTCCCTGCATTGAAATTCTGCATGACTGCAGGGCACTGGCATAAATGTCTCTTGCATGTCTCCAGTCATGAATTGTATTGACTGGTCCCTGCCATAATTCCTCTGCATACCGCTGTGATAAATTCCCTGCATGATGCCCTGGCACAAATTGAATTACTTGTTCTGCATGCCCTTTGAAATTCACTAGAAGCTCTCATTAGGGTTACGGAATAAGTGTACATGCCAAGCCCAAGAGGACTAATTCTCCTAATCCCACAGTGGGGCGTAGAAATCCGCTAGGTAAATCGAAAGGGGTGGAAAGATTGGAGGGCTACGTAATTACAATGCATCACGCAACACCGAATCAAGAAGGGCGAAGAATCGCAACGATTAATCTCCGATTTATCGGCACCTGGCGATTACAACACGATTAAGCGGCGATTAGTTGGCCTCCGGGCTTCGGCCGCCGGCTTTGACCACCTGGCTTGGCCGCCGGCAGTCCTGTTGTAGATCCGTGTCGTGCCAGAATATTCTTCTATCGTTAGGAATATGCTGACGCCGTTAGTAACGGCGTTAAGTTTAACCGAAGATGCTGACGCCGTTTCTAGTTAACGGAATATACTTGGTATATGCCGACGACGTTAGTGACGGCGTTAATGGTTAACGGTTTCCGCTGACTGTACACCAAATGGATGATGTGTCAACTTCCATGTCAATGCTTGGGATGACGTGGCGCTAGTTTCGCTGATGTGTCAGCTGCCACGTCAGCACCTGAGATGACGTGGCACATGTTTTGTTGACGTGTCCTGGCACGTCAACAACCGTGCTGACGTGGCTCTGTTCCGCTGATGTGGAAATTTCCGTTTGGGTGGAAATTGGTGACGTGGCGGTTCAAATGTCCAACCTTCTAGCCCAAGCTGGAGCTCTTGCTCATGGGCTTGAGAATTGAGTGTTTGCTAGTGAGGCCTAGCTTAGTTTGTTAGCACATGGGCTTGAACAATGGAGCGTCTTGTAAGGCCTAGCTAGCCATACTTGGGTAAACAAGGGAAGCACCTTAGGCCCAATGATACCTCCTTTGCTAATAGTAGGAGTTTCGTTGGCCTACGTTAGCCCATTTGTCTGTGTAGAGCATTAAGGGTACAAACATCGCCCCCTCTTAATTCATAACTTGTTATGGGTTAAGAAGTTCGGGTTTCCCTACGAATTTATATTTTTCCGGAGTGTTACACAACTTGTCCCCAAACGCGTTGTTGGGAGTGTTATGCAACTCGCCCCCAGAGACGTAATGACTTGGCTGGGGTGTCATATATCTTGCCCCCAAAGGGTTGGGGTGACATACGACTCGCCCTCAGTGTGTTTTGTGTCATGCTGCTTAATGCTCGCGCAGGGGTGCACTTCCCTGCTGCATTTTGCTTGCGCATGGAGTGTAAAGTTGAGTTTTTCTGCTATCTTGAATTTGCACAGGGGGCCAATCCTGCTATTCAAGATGTGCGCAGAGTTTGAGAAGCGTACATTCTCATGTGCCTGCACAGATGAAAACGTTCGCCACATTTGTTGTTGTCCCGCATGATGGGGATAAAATTGAGATAGGGTAAAAATGCTCGAACTATGCATTCACCATATCTGCAAGGTGTCAGAGACGTTGCTGACAGCAGACTCGAACTGTACAGTTTTGTCATTTAGGGTTGACTGTGGATTCGATTATCCGCAGCATCTTATAATTAATTCGAATAATAAAGTATAGAATACCGAAATAATACTGAATTGGATTTCTGAATTGAAATAACAAGATAAATACCTACTGCTCCGACAACAGCTGCCTCATTAAAACCTCTGAGTGGAAAACCCAGTGGGACAAAACCATAAAAAAGGAAAAAGAGTGCAGCGCAGCAGGATTTTGAATCTACTCTTAATGATAAAACTTCTTCAAGTGGAACGAATTCCACGGCTTCCATGGATTTGAATCCTCCTTTCCATCGAGGTTCCTCAAGTAGTAGGATCCCCGAAATGCTGGCCTATCCACTATGTATGGACCTTCCCAGTTTGTTCCGAGCTTCCCACAGTTTGGCTCCATTGTGGCTGCTCGGGTTTTCTTCAAGACATATTCCCCTATCTTGAACGACCGTTCTCTGACCTTGCAATCATATCCCAGCTTGATTTCCTGCTGGTATCAAACTATATTCTGCAAGGATGTTTCTATCTTCTCTTCCAGTAACTCCTTATCTAGAGCCAGTATGCTGTTGTTTTTCACAAATTTGACAGGACGAGTTTTGGTAGTCTTCCGCTGCACCTCGGTGGGTATGACTGCCTCCGTCCCATATTGCAAATGTAAACGGTGAAAATCCATTGGACCTTTTTGGGGTTGTTCGATAGGACCATAAGACTCCAGGAAACTCTTCGGTCCATTTTCCCTTCGCCTTATCCAATCGTTTCTTGAGATTGTCCATAATAAAGCGGTTGGTCGCTTCTGCCTGCCCGTTGGTCTAAGCATAGTAAGGAGATGAGAAATTGTGGAAAATATTCAGGCCCTTGCAGAAGTCTTTGATTACCCCGTAATAAAACTGCTTCCCATTGTATGATATTATCGTGTCTGGGATTCCAAATCTGCAGACGATATTCTTCCATATGAATCTTTTCACATCATATCTGGTAACGTGTACCAGTGCCACTGCTTCGACCCATTTGGTGAAATAGTCGGTGGCAGCTAATATGAACCTAACGCCCCTAGGAGCTTTGGGAAGCGATCTAACTATGTCTAATCCGCACATAGAGAATGGCTGGTCTTTTCGGAATTGGAGCATGTTCCTGGCATGGCACACATTTCTGCGCATATTCCTTGACATCTTTCTGCATATATGGAAAGAAATATCCCTGGGTGAGAACTCTGTGTGCGAGGCTGCGCCCTCCAGAATGGCTTCCGCATATTCCTTCGTGAGCCTCAGCCAGTATCAGTTGTCATTCCTCGGCTGATACGCATCGCAAAAATGGCTCCAAAACTACAGGTTTGTGGTATAACAGCCCTTCGATCATTGAGTATCTCCATGAATTCTTTTTCACCTTTGCATCAAGTTTCTCATCTTCAGGGAGTTCGCCAGTTGTCAGGTATTGGATGTAAGGTTGACGCCAGTCTGCAATGTTTTCAACATGATCTCCTGAATTGTATGTTACTGGACTGTAAATATCCATATTGTTGTCTATGTTCTCTGTTTCTCCCTGCGCTGATGTAGCTGCCCTCTCGCCCCCACTAGCGTGTTCGAAATCCAGAACAAAGTGGCTGTCGGAGATGCTAGGTAACTCTTGGAAATCTACCACAACGAATCTGGCAGTATATGTTGGCACTGCGGAAGACAGATATGCTAAAGCATCTGCGTTCCTATTCTCCAATCGTGGTCGCTGCCCAATAGATAATTTGTCGAAATCATTTGCCAGCTCTTTCATATGGTCCAAATACAATTCCATTCTCTCCTCCTTTGCTCTGTAGGTCCCAGAAATTGGTTAACTACTAGAATGGAATCAGTCACCAGCTTCACGTTCTTCGCATCTAACTACTTGACAGCTTTTAAACCGATAATCGCAGCTTCATATTTAGCTTCATTGTTTGAGGCTTGGAAACCCATCCTGGTCGCTTTCTCGATCTTCGAACCTTCGGGAGTAAGGATTACGCATCCAACTCCAGCACCACTAATGTTTGAAGACCCATCAGTAAATACGGTCCATAATGGTTCTGGTGTATCGATCTCCATTGCAGACTCTCCCCCAGTATGATCAGTGACTAGCTCAGTGGGTTTGAACAACTCCTCTTCTTCTCCAGCAACCGTTTCTATATCGTCCACCGGAAAATCTGCTAGCAGTGCAGCCAGTGCGTGTCCTTTTTCTGCAGTTCTGGTTTTGTACTTGATCTCATACGCCCCCATAAAATTTGACCATATGGCTAGTCGACTGGAATCATCAACACGTTCCAGGATTCGCTTCAGCGGGTATTCCGAGTATACGACGATCTGCCTTCCTTGGAAATAAGGCTTTAGGCGACGGGATGCATGGAACAGTGCAAGTGCTATCTTATCAATTTTCTTGTACCATGTTTCCGCCCCCGTCAAGGATTTACTGACAAAGTAAACATGCTTCTCATATGGATCCATAACAAACAGCACTGCACTCACAGCGTTCTCCGTTGCAGCCAGATAAACTCCAATAGGTTGTCCAGCTTTTGGACTCACCAAAACCGGTGGGGTTGACAAATACTGCTTTATCTCGTCAAAAGCCCTTTCACACTCAGCTGTCCAACCAAAATTCACTGCTTTCTTCAAAACATCAAAGAATGGCTTGAATCGATCCGACGAGCGTGAAATGAAACGGTGTAAGGTCGCCAATCATCCTGCTAGCTTCTGTACTTCCTTTTTCGTTCTTGGAGATGGAATTTCTCTGATGGCTCTGATTTGATCCTGATTTGCCTCGATTCCTCTGTGTGTCATCAAGTATCCAAGGAATTTTCCTGATGACAGACCGAATGAACATTTTGCTGGATTGAGCATCATACGATATTGCCTTAAGATATCGAACGTCTTTTGCAGATCAAGAAAATGCGATTATTTTTGCTGAGATTTTACTACCATATCATCGATGTATACCTCCATCGACTTCCCGATCAGATCCTTGAACATATGTTCCACCAAGTGCTGGTAGGTTGCCCCTGCATTCTTTAGCCCGAATGACATTACAATATAGCAGTAAACTCCCCTGTCAGTCACGAACGCAGTATGCTCTTGATCGTCCTCGAACAAAGGTATTTGATTATACCCAGAAAAACCATCCATGAATGACAGTCTTTCAAACCCTGCGGTTTTATCCACCAAATCTCTTATCATTGGCAGCGGGTACGGATCACTCGGACATGCTTTATTCAAATCGGTAAAATCGATACAGACACGAATTTTACCATTCTTATTTGGAACGACTACCACATTTGACAGCCATCGAGGATATTTCACTGGTCGAATAAATCCCGCTTCCAACAGTTTTTCGACCTCTTCAGTAACTCCATCTTTTTTGCTTTGCGCCATATTCCTGATTTTCTGTCGAACAGGACGAAAATTCTCATCGATATTTAGTCTGTGGTAGGCTACATTCGGGTATATCCCTGGCATCTCAGCAAAACTCCATGCAAAAATGTCGGCGTTTGCCCTTAGCAATGTAATCAAATAATCGCATTCATGCGCCGGCAGATCTCCCCTACGAACGTTGTCTTGTGCTCCTCATCTCCAATCTGAACCTCGATCAGTTTCTCGACCGTCGGGGGTTCAGCTGCGTCCTCTCCCCTATATTATTCTGGAGGGAGAGGGTTTTGTAATTGCTATTTCTGCTCGATTCGCATGATCTGGTTTCCACTGACTTCTGACTTATTGTACTCATCCATTGCATTCTCATGACACTTATGGGCGTCTATCTGATCGCCTCTAACTTTCACAACTCCTTCTGGGGTAATAAACTTCAGGAACTGATGATTAGATGATGTGACTGCACCGATATCATGCATCCAATCTCGTCATACGATCGCGTTGTATGGTGCTCTGCAATCCAGCAACAAGAAAGTGCCCAAGACGGACTTTTCAGCCACTGTTATCGGTATTTTAACTTTTCCAATCGCCTTTGTAACTTCGCCGCTGAAACCGATAATTGGTTTTTCATCCTCCTCGATCAGGTCATGTGGGAGATTCATAGAGGTGTAAGCTCCTAAAAATAGCACACTCACTGAGCTTCCAGTATCCACTAAAATCCGGTGCACACGAAACATGCCAATCCAAGTAGTTATAACGACGGCATCGTTGTGTGGAGCATATACACCTATCATGTCTGCATCATAAAACTCCATCTTTTTGCACCCAAGCTCCTTAGTTTATGCTCCGTTACTGCTGACAAAATCAATGTGATTTGTCAGGTACCAATCTTTCAACTGTCTGAGCTTTCTCCTGGTCTCGTCTTCCGATGCCCGCCTGGTCATTGAATGAATCCTGGCGTGACTGACGTTAATCACACGAGCGTTAATCACATATGCAGTGCCAAACTGACCAGGACCTCTCCCAAAGTCCTTTTTCATGTACTGTTGCAGCTTTCCAGCGTCGATCATTCGCTGAATCCCGATTTGTAAAGAGCGGAAGTTCTCAGTTTTGTGACCATGGTCTTTATGGAACTTGCAGTATTTGCTCCTATCACGTTTATCTCGTGTTTCTGCTGCCAAAGGACGTGGGGGGCTCAAATCTTTGTGTATTTTTTCGTACAGCTCTGTAAGACTTACGTTCAGTGGGGTCAGTTTCATATCGTTAAATTTATGATACCCCGTTTCTGTGCGTTCACCTTGATTTTTATCTCAAGCATCCCCACGATCATTATGCTGTCTATTTGAACGGTTCTTGGATTTTTCTTTCTTTCCATTATTTGGATAATTAGATGATCTGTTAACTTCTTCTCGGGCTTTAGAATCGTCTTCCACTCGGGCCTACTCTTCAACTCGATCATATAGTTCCTCAAAATTTTTTGGTGGTCTCTTGACCAAAGAACCATACACACCTCTTTGATCATGCTGGTAATCCTGTTTGAATGCCGCAATTACAACTTGGTCGTTGGCTCCATCCACGTTCGATAACTCTTGCTTGAAAAGCCTAGTGAATTGTTTGAAACGTCCGGATTCCTAGAAGGAACAGTGAATGGCATCCTTTCCGATCACGTTTGTTGTACTTATAGTTGGAGCAAAAATCATCAATCAGCTTATGGTAAGTCCCGATCGACTGTGCTGGAAGCTGATTGAACCACGTTATAGCTCCTCCCGTAAGGGACTGCGGGAACATTTTACACATCAACTCGTCGATGTACTGCCACAAGGTCATGGCAGTCTCATAGTGTAAAACGTGCTGATCTGGATCATCAGTTTTCTCATCGAATTCTGGTAATTTTGGAACTAGAAAATTCATTGGCGGTCTGAATTCTCTTATATTCTGCTTGAAAGGTGCTCCTGTTGCTCGATGTATCCTGTCCATATTTTCTTCTCTGGATTGTTTTTTCATCATCACTTTCTCGATCATCCTAGCAAGACGAGCTTCTGTTATTGCGTTTAGGTTTCCATCTGCGGAACTGCCTTCCTATTCATAATCCTGGTCCTCTGGAATATGATTATTCGATCTCCTTTTTTTTCTATGGGGTCCAGTAGGTTCTTTTACAGCTCTTCCTTGCTCCGATTGAGCACCGTAATCGTGCGAAAAATCTTCATCATCGTTCCAATCTCGAACCTCTTCCTCCTCATTTCTTAGGCGTTTTGAATGAGATGTATTCCTGGATGCACTCTGTTGTGTTGCAGCTAGCCGATCCCCTCCTCGCTTAGGTCGTTTCGGTAAATCTCCGGTGACCAGTAGGTTCTTTTCTCTTCGATCAAGATCGACTACTTCTCTATTAAGATCTGCGACCTGTGGTCCAATTCGACCTCCAAGGCGTTGCCATACAGATCGTACCCTTTGGTTATTCAAAACACCAGTACTAGGTCGATGTTGGTTTTCACGTTCTAATTTCAGGATATTATTTTCCTTCTCTAGCTCCTTTAGCCGATGCAGTAGCTGTTCCTCCTCTGTACTGGGAGTCGCAGTGCATCCATCACTTAGATATTGTCGATTGCGATTCTTCCTAGAGGAGCTGCCGAAGCATACCCTCTGTTTCCACGAACATCTCGGTTTTCCCCATCATCGTCGATCACTTCGTTATCGATCAATGGTTGTTTTTCCTTTCTCCGATTCATATTTGTAGCTCCGTCATGAAGACGATCTCGATCTCGTCTACGATCCAGTCATCTGTTATGAGTTTGACTCTGTCTGTTTCCAGTGGGTATAACAGGTGCAGATTGAACCTCAATTTCGTCCCTATCAATCTCGCGTCTCCTGCGTGGTTGAGAATTGTTCTCAGAATCAGACCTTCGTGCAGTCTGTCTTATTATTGCCATATCTCGATCTAGTAAAACACGATTTTATTTTTTCGAAACTGTTAGTCGGCGCCACTGTTTGTAAGGTAAAATTACTTCTACCCCAAACACAGAATTTTTATGATGCTTTTGTTGGGAATCGATCGCTGCTTCAATCTTCAAGTAATTTCTGGAGAAAGGAGAAAGAAGGGGGTACCTGCAAAAAACCCTCCGATGCTAAAGTCATAATAGGATTTTTCTGACAAGTATTTTTGGTATGAATATTGCTTACCTTTATGGTTTATTGGACCTTCTTTTTATATGGTATGAGTTTGCCTCTCTGCCTTAATGTAATTGCCTTTATTCCCTTGCATGCCTCCCTACATTGAAATTATGCATGACTACAGGGCACTGGCATAACTGGCCCTTGCATGTCCCCAGTCATGAATTGTATTTACTGGTCCCTGCCATAATTCCTCTGCATGCCGCTGTGATAAATTCCCTGCATGATGCCCTGGCACAAATTGAATTACTTGTTCTGCATGCCCTTTGAAATTCACTAGAAGCTCTCATTAGGGTTACAGAATAAGTGTACATGCCAAGCCCAAGAGGACTAATTCTCCTAAGCCCACAGTGGGGCGTAAAAATCCGCTAGGTAAATCGAAAGGGGTGGGAAGATCGGAGGGCTACGTAATTACAATGCATCACGCAACACCGAATCAAGAAGGGCGAAGAATCGCAACGATTAATCTCCGATTTATCGGCACCTGGCGATTACAACACGATTAAGCGGCGATTAGTTGGCCGCCGGCGATCCTGATGTAGATCCGTGCCATGCCAGAATATTCTTCTACCATCAGGAATATGATGACGCCATTAGTAACGGCGTTAAGTTTAACCGAAGATGCTAACACCGTTAATGGTTAACGGTTTCCGCTGACTGTACACCAAATAGCTGATGTGTCAACTGCCATGTCAACGCTTGGGATGACGTGGCACTAGTTTCAATGATGTGTCAGCTGCCATGTCAGCACCTGGGATGACATGGCACATGTTTTGCTGACGTGGCTCTATTCCGATGATGTGGCAATTTCCGTTTGGGTGGAAATTGGTGATGTGGCGGTTCAAATGTCCAACCTTCTAGCCCAAGTTGGAGCTCTTGCTCATGGGCTTGTGAATTGAGTATTTGCTAGTGAGGCCTAGCTTAGTTTGTTAGCACATGGGATTGAACAATGAAGCGTCTTGTAAAGCCTAGCTAGCCATACTTGGGCAAACAAGGGAAGCACCTTAGGCCCAATGATCCCTCCTTTGCTAATAATAGGAGTTTCGTTGGCCTAAGTTAGCCCATTTATCTGTGTAGAGCATTAAGGGTACAAACAAAAACATTAAAATATATTATATGGTTGAAGACCTAGTGGTAACAGACCACCTTCTTTGCAAACCATATGGTCTATGGAACAATATTTGATAAGATATAGAAAATCAAGGAGTTTGCTTTAAAGAGGAGGTCCTTGATAAAGGAAATAATACTAAAAAATTAGGGGACCAGCCACGGTGGCTGGATATGGTGACTAGCTATGACCTACTCCATTTTCCTCATTTGATAAATATTCCATGTTCTCTTCAATCCATATTTTGACATGCTCTTTAAGTACACCCATACCATTTACTCAGGGATTAATCAGTGGAAACCCGTATGCCCGAAAGGCTAATATCCATTACTAATTCATAGGATTCAGCTGAGAAAAAGCTATGCATTAAAGTAATACAATATATTGTGGAAAATATTTTCTAGGGAATCAGTAGATGAATACAACACTAGAATTTATTTTTAAAGCGTTTTATACTAGTAAACAATATATCTAGGATCATTATATTGATTTGATAACGAGGTACGGGAAGGAAAGGAATCGCCAGGGACGTCGTACTCATTCTAAACACTTATTTTTTTTATTGTCAGGGAACACCTAGAGGGTAAACTGCTACCAGTGCCAGTGACATCCTGAAGACGTTTTCGCTTTACACTTGTGGTCAATCCATTTAGGAGTCATCCGATCATTTTATATTTTAAACAAAAGTGGATATTGCATTGCACAATATAAATGTGGGTGCTGTATTGCACAGTATAAATGATGAAATATGGAGAATATTGAAGGCTCAACTCAGAGGCTCCAATAGTGATGTTACATACTTTTGTTGATCAGTCGGAAATTTTGTCTCTAAAAATATAAAATATGAATTTCATATACTACTGAAGAGTGTCAGAGATATATGAAACTATGATTTTATAATTTTATCCTTCGTATAAAATTCACCATCAACACAAGGGAAAAAATATCTGGTTGTCATCAGCTGCAACGTATGATGTTAAATCTCTATCACCACCTCAATCTCTGAAAGAATCTAAACCAATCTACAAATCAATTATCAGTAGTAGTAAATTTTAATTGAAAAAATGAGACAGTTGAATGGGGGACCTGTGAAATTTCAAACCCTAATTTTTTTAGTGAATTTTCAAAATCAAAGAAGAAAAATTCCAATTGGAGGATTATAGAGATTCATACGCTTAAATTTCTTCATTTGAGTAAATCTTTTTTCATAAACTAGTAGAACCTTTGAATTTTATGAGAAATCACTACCCTTAGATTTTGATGATGATTTTGTGAAATTTGATGATGATAAAGTTAATGATTTTGATGATATTTGTTATTTAGGCTAAATCATCAACTAATTTTTCCATGTGATACTAGCATAACACAAACATTATTTCTTAGTTAATATTTGATACCGATCAAGTATCAGGTGGTCATGGGCAGTGTTGTTAATGGCACCTGTTAAAATGAGATTTGGATTTGTGTTGTAATTCTTTATTATCCCAATCTATTAATTAGTTGGAGTACTGGAACAGTTGAATAATCATAACAATTAATTATTATGAAGCTGTTAAACGTAAAAGATATAACGAAACTGTGAGAGGGATAAAATGGAGCTCTGTCCATTTCTTATCATTTATTTCTCTCTTATGTTCAAATGAATTTCGAAGGGTTATTTATAGCCAAAGACATTGAATCGGTAAACTAGAAAAGTTACACGTGTTTTTTAATGTCAAATGCTTTAAAGACTAATCATTTTTGGATCTTTATCCTTGAGCGACAAAAGGAAGTGGAATGGTGCCTTCGAGAGATATCTCGGATTTACTTGAGTGGTAAATGGTGGGCCACCACTAAACGTGTTTACATAAGACTCCCCATTGGACCACCATTCTAAGGATATGTTGTCTTGTTAAAAACCTTGCCAGAATCATTCGACTAGGATAAAAACTGGTCCAATGAAAAAAAATAAAGTAAAACTCTTGGAGCTTTAAAGTGATGATGGTCATCATGAATTTTCTCCCATCGCCGAAACCGTGTCAGGAAAACCATTTAGGAAAAACCTGAACTTGGAGTGAGATTGGTCACCATCATGAAATGCTTTCTCCGTCAAAGTTGCGTCAGGAAAACCATTTAGGACAAAACCTGAGCATACAATGAGGGTGGTCGCCGCCACATAATATTTTTTTTGACAAAACTGCGTCAGGAAAACCACTTGGGACGAAAACCTGAGCGCCAGGAAATACTTCCTCCGACAAATTGCGTTAGGAAAACCACTTGGGATGAACATGCCTGTGTCAGGAAAACCGCTTGGGAAAAACCTGAATGCCTACTCCTAGAAAACCGCTTGGGACAAAACCAGAGTGCTTGCACCTGGAAAACCACTTGGGGACAAAACCAGAGCGCCTAAAGTTCGTAATAATGCCGACGTCGATGCTAATGTTGCCTCGTTAAAAAACTCGTCTGGAAAACCACGTGGGACAAAACCAGACCAAAGGAAAAGAGTACAACAGACGTCGCCTGATAATGGTGCTGGACACGCATATGCTTCCTCGTTAAAACCTTGACAAGGAAAACCCAACGGGACAAAACCTTAGTGAAGGAAAAAGTGTACAACGTGATTAAGTCCAACCAATGATTCTACGAGTTTACTCTGCCTGAAGCATGACATCTTAAAGTGGTTGGTGGTGCAACTATTATATAGCCTTCAGAAAACTGCTTTACTATTTGCAGTTTATGGAGGATTGACTGCAGGTCTTGTGCCGAGTGCACCAATAACAATGTACACCTCGCATTTAGATCCTCCATATGTTGCACACCAAATTTATTTTTCCGCTTTAACTTCAGGTATAACAATGAAAAGACCTTTTATAAACTCATAAATACTGTAGAATCAATTTCAGCCTCTAAAATTATAACCTGTAAAACAAAAGTTGGAAAAACAAGATAATGCATGCATTAAATCCATGTATGGTACTTCTGGACCATAAATTCAACGTACATATCGGATTGATCGATCACTTCCCTCTTTTCGGGAATCAAATAGTAATAGTGCTAATTTAGTAGCACAACAAGTATCATGAGTTTCAAAATTGGATACTCTAGTTTATACAGACAGGCTATGCTAGCATGATCTCGAACTTCAGGTCGAGCAATTGTTTCACTTTTTAATGAGATCTCATAGTTTAGTTCATGCGTGGATTTTAGCGCTACTAAGGGCTTTTTAAGAAGCCAAAAATGATATCATCAATCTATTCGGATTTTAACCTTATACCAAGAACATAAAACACATATAAGGATTGTTCATGAATTTCTCCTATGTGGTGATAATGACTTAATTCAAGCCTGACATATTTCACAAGGTCAGGTGGCTGCATGATTCAGAAACTCGAATCCTTTAGGGATTCATTACAATCACCAACAAAATGCAATATGAGTCCTTCAGGGACTACCACGCTAGAGTGCATATATATTAGGAGAATATTTTAGTTTTCAGAAAAAATCCTGGGGTTCAGCAGGAAAACCCTCAATCGCGCTTAAAGCGATAATAGTACTCTCTCTGCGCTTTGTCTCAAACACCAACCTGTAATATTCAGGCCTCATGATTTTATAGTGTGAGTCGGATCCGAACATTGCGCTTTTTCGAGAGATTTCATCCTCTATCTCAGTTATAGAGGAAAAAATTATATTCCTACCAATCACAATGTCGATATTCCTCTGCAGAGGGGTACATAACCACCATTGTAAATAGATAATCGACAATTATATAGATCCCATAGTTCTCTTATGCATGCACATTCAATAAAAGTTTCATAGACTGGTACCAGCGCCACTTCAGGGGCATTATCACCTCCTTATTTTCAATAAGGAGTTTCAAAGTTAGAGAACGTGGATCATATCCTGATAGTCTCCACGAGCACTATCTGTAGTCTCTCTTTAAGAGCACTACATATTAGAAAAGTGATTGGATTCTATTTTAAGAGGAAGTTATTCAGGCCTCAGGCGTGTTTTAACACACAACTTGGTCATTGCGAGATGCATGATTTAACCTGTTGTGACAACTTCTTGTGCCAGCATCCTCAAGCAAGTGATAAACAATATTTTCCCAGAGCCACTGCAATTATTTGTTTTAATCATGAGTAATCTCCAACACCTCAATTACATCCAATATCTTGGTGTGAGAAAACTAATGAGATGTTTCACGCCAATTCTAGTGGCAGCCGAACTTTCTTTGATCAGGATAAAGCTTAACCAGATAACCTATTTAAATGTCGACATTACTTACTGCAAACATTAGGTGGTGCCTATCATCTCCATGACTTCAAGGGAAATCCGTTAAATTTGTCGACATAATACGTGTCATCTTCAGATGGCAGTCTTTCTCCCCCTGATTAATGCGGGAAAAACCTTTTAGGTTATCATAATTTGAACCATCCTTTAATGGTGACTTTTCTCCCCCTGATTAAAGTGGGATAACATTTAAGGTTATCAACCTTACTCTTGCCAAACTTCTGGTGGCGGGTTGTCATGCTAACTTCTGGTAGCATTTTAGCTTTCATGATCATGGCGGAAACATTACTATCTTATTTCTGGAAACTTCTAGTTCCATAATTGCCTGATTTTCAAACGCAATTCTGCTCATGATAGTTTTTGGGTTTTAATTTAATTACACAAAAGTACCCAAAAACATCTGCAGGCTCGACAAGAGATGAGACATTTCACGCTGTTCCTTGTAACGGCTTACTTCCTCCCCATAACGGCAGGAATACAGTCTCATCTGCAATAAAACATTACCAGTTCAAGGTTTTAAATGTCTTATGAACTGAAACCAACATATATAGTTTGGTGACGTCGTGGACCAAACACGTAACTTTAAGATGTAAGGTTGCTTCTCAAATTAAATATTGATGGTAAATAGTTGGTCGAGCAATCAACCAAAGATGCTTAAATAAAGGACTCAACTAGACTGAGTTGAGCATGCACATGTGCAATTTAGTGCTCGGCATGATACCAACTGAGGAAAAGCATCAGAAACCTGTAAATTTACCACCAAAATAAATGGACTTAATTGGAAAGTCCAAAAAATAGATACGCAACCACAAGATTTGCACAAACAGTTTGGAAAAATCTAACATTACGTGTTAATATTACAAGAGACCATCTAGTAGATGCGTCTATCAATACAGTAAAATATTGAAATAATTGTCCATATTGACCATGCCTAAGCATGAAAAATCGAGGTCATTAAACTTCTAGCTAATGACACCGTGGAATTCGACTGTTCGAATTTTCCTATGGCACACCATAAAAGAGAGCCTTATGCTTCTTTACAACGTGCTTCTGGCACAAAAACAAATGAAGTAACAAAATACTCCATAAAAATGCTTATTTATCGTTTAAGGTGGTAACGCCAAATATTCTCAAATACTCAACAGATTCTTCAGGAATCCGGAAATATAAGGGAAATATTACACCACCAGATAAAATAATATATGGTCTTCTGCAGACGTCTATCATACTATTCGAACCAGAAATGATATTTTACATTTCCCAAAACCTCTGCAAGGTTACAAAAGTGGTTCGAAAAATTTGTGTTTGTTGTTCCACTATCTTTGAGACAAATAGCTCCATCATCCATATTTTTACTGCATAGATTACTTTTGGAATCCATATCCTTTGGCAAAGATAGATGAGAGAAAAATAGTAGGGTCATCAACAAAAACATTTGGTAACCATGGGCTACTTCAGGAACCCAAAATTTTATGGATATCCCTGAACCCAAAGATTATCGTAGACTACTTCCGGAGTCTATTTTATGGATTACTATTGCAATCCATAATATTTTTGATCACCGCAGAGATACCATAATTTATATGTTGGACCGCTTTTGGGGTCAACACCATCTCATGGATTACTTCTGGAATCCATTACTTATAAAAACAAGTAAAGAAAATAAACAAAACTTAAAACAAAGGATAAACATTAAAATACATATGATACTAATATAATATCAACAAATCTCCAATTTCGTCACCTTCAGGGTCAACAAAATATTAATTTACAAGTGTGGAAAAATGGATACGCTCTGGAAAAATTTCCTTACTATCAGTCGCAAGTCACTTCAGGGACCGCTGATAGAAACCGGCTGACACTTTGTAACGGGTCACTTCTGGGACCAACTGGCTAGTGAAGCGCACTTTTGCATCCATATTATGCCACACGATATTCCATCTTCTGGTGGAATTATTTCAAAATTTATGGAGATTATCAAAGCCGAGAAAACCAAATTTACGCTATCCTCCAGGGATGCGATAATTTCTCACTTTACCAGTATTAAAACCGTTAGTACCATAATAAAAAAAAATCAGAAAAAAATCAAAGTTATGTGAATGGCCATTATGACCTTTCCATACTTACTGGAAACTATTAGTAGTGGTATCTGAAACGATAGGCATATTCCCTTTTGCAAGTTTGATTTAACTATCAACTTGGGATGCAATTAGCTCCCTGCTCGTAACAAAGAGAAACACACTATTAGCAAACTTGTACAAAGCTAAACAGGTACAAGGGTAAACAGTATTAATCATTAATGGAATAGAGAAGAGAGCCAGAAAAGAAAGATAATAGTCTCCGATAATTATCATCGTCGTTCTCCACAGGACGGCCAAAGGAATCGACCGTAGTTATCGATCAATTCGTGCTGATAACGTGTTGTAATTCTTTATTAGCCCAATCTATTAATTAGTTGGAGTACTGGAACAGTTGAATAATCATAACAATTAATTATTATGAGGCTGTTAAACGTAAAAGATACAACGAAACTATGAGAGGGATAAAATGGAGCTCTGTCCATTTCTTATCATTTATTTCTCTCTTACGTTCAAATGAATTTCGAAGGGTTATTTATAGCCAAAGACATTGAGTTGGTAAACTAGAAAAGTTACGCGTGTTTTGTAATGTCAAATGCTTTAAAGACTAATCATGTTTGGATGATCTTTATCCTTGAGCGACAAAAGGAAGTGGAATGGTGCCTTCGAGAGATATCTCGGATATACTTGAGTGGTAAATGGTGGGCCACCACTAAACGTGTTGACATAAGAATTTCGCAATTAAAGAAGAAAGGGGTAGCTTGGGTAGTCGTGGACTTGTGTACTTTTTTTTTCTTCCACGAATACATTTATACTAGAAAGTAACCCGTGCTGCGCACCGGGTGGGTGCCCTTTTGTGTTGCTCGTGCTGTTTAGTAGCTCGTACGGTTAATCAATTTGGTTCTGTTTTTTTAATACAGTATGTTATTCCTAATATATTAAACATTCCAGATAATTTGTGCAAACTGTAAAACTATCTGATAATCACTATCCAAAAATGTGTTCACATGTAAATTGATTCACAACTCCGTATACTATACAATTATAATGATTGTCATCGGTACCGAGATCTTTGGAGTTCAGGTGATATCTGCAAAGATATGGACAAAAAATATAGTAATAAGCAATTGTTCATTGGCCTAATGAAATGTATAATGAAATGGAGTACCATCGACCTGTTATAAAAATCAATCATGAAAACAAAATCAACTTCCAAGAGTAGGATTTTAAAATAGTTCAAATGGGAATAACTTCCATAACAGAACATATGGACATAACTTTGCATCTAATAGCAATCTTTGTTTGATTTGACTAAGGGAAAACCACACAAATAGAGCCCAAAAAAGGCCTTTGGCTCTCATGCATGATAACACATACTCACGCTACAACAATAAGTAAAGGAAGTAGCATCACCCACTTATACCTCAAATGAGCTTCAACATGTCCCATGATACAGTCAATAAGCTTCCCAATTATCTTTCGGAAGGAGTATATTTGGGTTGAAAATGATGCGTATTAACTTGTATCCTTACCGAATGCCTATTAGCAAACTTGTCTCCAACCTAAGGCATTCCAACAGATCTCATATTTACTTTCACAAAGCCGAAACCATTTGACATTAGTTGTTAACATCACCTGCGAATAACACCTATACATTGGCTTATTTAAATGTATATATAAATTAAATTTAAAATTTCAACAGATTTACTACATGTGAACAATAACATATCTGATCGCTTTCCCGCTTTCACTACGCCTAATGCTGGCACAGTGGAAACATTGTTTGTAACAAAAGCTTGCCCTTTCAGAAAAAATAAACGCTTGAGTTCCGTTTAGAGTTTTCAATTTTTTTCTTCCTTACAACATACTTTTCAGTACCCGGATTGTATCCTTCGTATCAAAAAAATTACCTCAATACCTATTTTCGTCGACTTCCAACTGATACGAATACAATATCAGTTGGGTACAGGTGTATTGACACAAATTGGATCATATCCTTCATATCCAAATTGAGATACTGGTTGAGTGTTATTTGGACTCTGGGTTACTTTCATTATTCTGTGACCGACTGGTACAAACCTACGTAAGTTGTAAGATGAATTTGAATGCACAAAATCACAATACTAACCACAATTGATTGCTAACAGTAAACATCAACCTCATCTTTAAAGCTACTAATTTTCACATGTTGTACCAAGACTATCACTGTAATAATCTTTCAACTTTGAAAATAGTCACACCCTATTAGGTAGTTAGGAAAAACTACCAATACATTAACCACACCCAGAATAGATTTTCCCTAAATTAAATAGAACCCACAACAAAAAAGGAAATAATAAATGATGCCCAACTAAGAAATTTAACTTATACCCAAACCAAATCAACAAATTAACGGGCATCAAAATAAAAGAACTGATACTTACCACAAACTATAATAGGGGATTCTAGCATCAAAAATCTTACTTTTAGAGCCAAACCAACTGCAATCACATTGATCTTCAACAATCTCCACAAAAAAGAAAAGGAGTTTTAATAAAGTTTCCAAGCTTGTATTCATCATCTTAATTTGAATCATTTGATACCTAAAATCAGAAATGAAGTTACTTTACCAATCAATTTCTTACCTCTCCAAAGAGTCCTCTTGGTTTACAGCTAAAACCTTACCGATGGATGATGAGTTTTGACTTTTGAGTTTCGAGGAATGAATGAGCAGTTCGCAGAATATTAAAGAATTGCAACTTGGAAGGTCCAAACAGCCTAAAGAATGCAATTTTAACCCTTGGTAACTGTCTCAGTCTCTAGTGGGGGTGAAGAGAGCGTAGTGAAAAAAATTTGGACGAAAAGATTTAGAATGGGAATGATGAATTGAGATTGAATGTTGAACAGTTATAAGTTGCAACGAAAAACAGAAGTGGGTGCAGTTATGATGGATAGAAACTGGCGGTGGTTGGAGTTTTTTTTAATAGAAGAAAAAAATGGGAGTAACAGACTCCGCTGGTGGAAGGTGTAAGTAGGTGTAAGTAGGGCGTAAACAAAAGAAAAGATATTCATGTGGGGCCAAAATCAACGAGAGAAATCTATTTCTTAATACTTCACCAAATCAATCCACATCATCAAAAAGTAGAGCCACAATGAATGAGAATTGATTATCTGGTTTCAATTATCATCTTGTTGGATGCTGACCCAACTAACTGAGATTTGGATGGAATACTTGACGATATGGGGATTTGCTAATATTTAATTTGTAGGGGAAAGTAACACTAGTTAACATCTTTATCCGGGAAGAAATACAAAATACCCCCAAAATTTATTATCAATCAAAGTGGATGTGATATTGGATTTCAATTCTTTAAAGTAAACCATACAAATGGCAAATCCAAGATTATCTTTGCTGATGTGCTATTAATTAGTCGAATGAACGTAACAAACAATATTTTCATACGATGATATTAAGTTATGATTGAACCGATAAAAGAAATTAAAGTGAAATCACTCTTCAGAAAAAGATTGTATACGAGATTGATATGGGTGTGGGGCGCTGGCGGTTGCTAAATTTGTAATCATATCTAAATTGTAGAAACTACCATATAATCCTAGAAATAATATAAATGAGTGAGCTTGGTCATGTTAATCCGGTCAAATGTCTGTTTGGTCCTAGGGTGCACACCATCCATGCGGAAGTTATCATTTTTTTAAAAACTGTTAAAAATACATTTGTTTTCTCTTCTTTTTTTTTAATCTTTCTTCATAAAAATAAATAAAAAACTTAGAAATTAAATATTTTTTGAACCATAAGTTTTATATATTCGGAAAGTCTCGTGGAGATCTATCCAACGAGTACCATAGTTACTATATTTCATAGCTTTTAATTTTTATGTTATCCTTTAGATAAAAATGAACCGCTATACGAGTTCATTCTACTGAATGAACTACTTGAATGACCTACCATACCATCTAGTTCATTCTATAAAGTGAGATGTTTGAATAAACTATCATATCATATGAGTTCATTCTACAAAATGAATTCCGAGGATGAACTAATATACAATTTCATTCATAAATAAACTATCGTACGAGTTCATTCTACAAAATGAGCTACTATTACGAGTTCATTCTACTATATGAAATACCATTAGGAGTTCATTCTACAATATGAATACCTATCTCGAGTTCATTCTACTACCATTTACGAGTTCATTTTAGGATATGAACTACCATAATTAAATATCACTACGAGTTCATTTCACAAAATGAATTACCATTCCTACAATACGAACTTCTATCATATACGAGTTCATTCTACAAAATGAACTGTTATAACTAAAATGAAGTACCATACTCTAGAATATCGTTCATTATTGGATATGAACTACCATTATTCCTAAAGAATACAATGAAACATAATACAATGAGTACTTGTTGTGTAGATCTCGTCGAGACCTTTTCGAATATATAAAATTTATTAACTTACGACTTATACAGTATAACCCCTATAAAATAATAGCGTCGGGACCAATAAATTTATCACAATATTAAATTATGGATAAAATAATAATTATTAATTTATATATTAATCTATTAAAAATTTATATTTCATGCCAGCAAACAATACATTAAAAATTCAACCTCTGTGACATACAAATAATAGGATCTTTCAAGATGCATTGTGGTCGTCGATTCAATCGTAGTTTTTTGGAGGGTTATGAAGTAGGAGAACCACCTCCCGAGAAGATCAATGTTTTAAACGCGGTGAACTTTGTTGTTTGAGCTTGGTAAATAGATGTTCGTTTAATATAGGTGACACCACGTCAGAGTATTCTGTTAGATATATAAGGCACTAGAAAACTGCAAAATTTAATCAAACGATTGAATTATCGTAATGGAATGGACGTGAAATACCTTTTGAACTACCATCAAGAGAACATTACTTCAAACTTTTAACTGACGAGAAAATAATTGAGAGTATCATGCGGAAGCGAGGAAAGTGATAATGTGGAAGCCGAAAACGAAATTGTAGTTATAAATCTACCTTCACGTAAAGAAGTTGTCGAAGTTGTGATATTTTTATTGCATCACTAAATAATAACACCGAAAACTCTTCTAATCTTAAGAAATCCAAGACGATAGCCAATGTGACATCAATTTCAAGAAAAAATCAAGCCACAATTGAATCATTCTTTACCAAATTAACATAAATGTAAAATTAATTTTATGTGTATTAGATAGTTATTAATTTATATATTCGACAGGACCTATAGAAAGTCTAATTTTTTTATTATGTTACTAGGTATCACCGGGGCCTACGGCCCCGGCTCAACCTTATATTCCTTTTCGCTTTTATTAGTATTTTGGACGACTATGTTCACTCATGTGACTGCAGCCTAGAACTCATGCGCTGCTCGTATGATCAAAGAAAAAGGTCGATGCCTTTCCAATCTTTTCGATAAAGATTTGTTGCATATAACAGATGTTGAAATCTCACTAAAAGTCTTATAACAATATCATTATCTATATACTATCCGACGTAGTTTATTGAACATCTCTTATAACAATATCATTATCTATATACTATCCGAGGTAGTATATTGAACATCATATATATCATAAAAGAAAGTCTTATGGTGGAAGAATTCCATCTTCCACGCCACCTCATCATTTGGAATAAGTCATGGAAGGTCAAGTGTAGTGGTGGAATCGTAAAAAAGGCAATTAAAATAGCATTTTACGCTAATAAGAATAGTGTCAGAAAAACTCTATTAAGATTAGCGCTTTTTTTCTCAGCCATTAGATTTTCAACGGCTCGTTTTAAATCTACGGATAAAAAAAAACGTTATTCTGAATAGCGCTTTACGCTATTTAGATTAGCGTTGGGCGCTATTTTTTTTTTTTTGACTGAAAAGGGCAAGATTTATAAAAAGATGAGTTCTATCACAAAAACTGTGAAGAAACTCAAAAAATAAATCAGCGTATCACTGCATCCCAATTACAAATGATTGTTGAAAGATAAATGCCTAAGAAAATATCAGAGTTTAAAGCCCAAGAATACAACAAACATTTCACTGCTGTTATTAACTGAGATGAAGTTTTAACATGATTGTTGTAAAGTCTGTTATTTCTCTCCTTTCAAATAGTCCACCATACAACAAAAGGTAATAAGCTCCAAATTTTCTTCCATCTGGTAGTTATTTTCTTAACTCCCATTCCCAAAGATTTGTCTTCACATCACCAGAAAAACTCCAATTTATGCCAAAACTGCCAAGAAAATAAGACCAAATACAAGACACCGTGTTACAGTGAAGGAACAAATTATCATTTGTCTCTACACACTTACCACAAAACAAATAATTTGTGTCTTGTACCAGACCAGCTCTGTGCAAAGTATCTAAAGTTGGAGCACCTCTATATCATAAAGTCCAGACATGGAAAGAAACCTTTAAAGGCACCTTAGAATTCCACAAATGCTTATCTGGGAATATCAGTAAACCATCAACTTCCAAGGCACTATAGCTTTTGAAACTATGAAAGAATCTCCATACCTCCATTTCCTGATATCATCAAGAGAATTCACTGGAGGCTCATGATGTGAATCAATAATGTTGTATAAAGTAGTAGTAAGGGTTGTCGTTCACTCGGACTATGTTGAGATTGATTTTTAGATTTAAATTATAAAACTAGCAAGTATCTACAAAATAATAAAAATGTTCGAGAAGTTAGGACTAGGATTCCACCAAATATTCAAATTCATGCGATTCACCTATTTATTCTAAACCATTTTAGCTAATTCAATAAGAATTTCGACTCTATTTCTTTGCCTAAGGTAGATTCTTAAAATATTAATTGTAAATCTTAAGCATGGCATATCAAAAGAATTAATCCTAAGCATAAACCATCAAACGAAATGACAACTAATTAAGAAAATTCTTTTTCTAATTTTGATTTAATGCAAATAGTCATATAAAGAATTAAATGAATTTACCACATGATGAATTTTGGTTTCCTCCGTCGTCCCAGAGAAAGGTTTAGCTCCACATAGTGAAAAACACACTTAAAATATATTTTTATAGCTCAAATGGTGTTTACAAAGAATAAAAGGGAGGAAAATAATATAAACCAGAAGTTTGCAACGCTTAATGGTCGTTACAAATCACTGTTACAACTATTGCGAAGAACTATAGTTATGTGTTGTCGCAGAAGAACTATCGTTTAAGGGATGAATATGTGACAGTCAAGAACGATAGTTCTTATCGGTTTATTGTTCTTCAGCTTCTCCTTCTCTGCAGCAGCAGAGAAATCTGCTCTGCAGCTTCTTATTCTTCTATGTAGCCTCACCCAACTCTCGATAGTCCTTCTAAAAACCCTCAGAACCCTTTATATGGTCACAGAACCTCCAAACCTCCACCATCAATTCGAATAATTCTCCGCTAAAGATTTTTATTTTCACGGGAATATTTTCCATTTTTTTCCCTTTCTTCTCACACGTGTGTTCTGAGCTGGCTTTCCTTGTTATCTTGGATTGATAGGGTCGAATCTTGTTGAGTGAAGAACAAAATATTCTCCCATGCAATACGTATCATCCAAATATCCCGTGATAATCTCCCCCTTGAATGTAGTTCCCTGTATAATCAAAACTACGTGACGCAACCCTTCTCTTATCCATTACCGAGCCTGTTTTACCCAAACAGGTTGGTCTAAGTCCAAAAAGTTGAGAAAACTCCGGCTAAATCCATAAACCTGACCCAGAAACTTTACGTAGCTGAAACCATTTTCCCGCCTTTTCTGCTTTGAACGTAAAGAAGATGGTGTGCCCCGATCCAAAAGACAGGTGCCTTTAACAGTTGGGGTTCCCTGAGGTGCCCCTTAACCAACATGAGGGTGCCTTTAGTACTTTTCTCTGGGGGTCCAAATAGCACTTTTTAAGCACTTTTTTTTCCACACAAGTGTATTCCTCCAAAAACACCTACACAAACATAAAAACACCATAATAAGTACAAAATCAAGCAATAATAATAGAGACACTGAGGACAATTCAGACACAAAAATGTGTCTATCAGCTCACCAATAAGATGTAGCAAATCAGCTACCTGCAAGATTTCCTGATCCTTTAAATTTATAGAAAATTTGAAATCCCACGCACCAGCAATAGTTACCACATCCTTCATAAGAGCCTTGAGAATACCAATATTCTGTGGAGCACGTGTCACGATCTTAGTGGTCGCATACAAATCCAACTGTGTAACCTAAGCAGCAAAGGATACCTCCGCAGATCTACTTTATCTCGCCCCAAGAAAGGAGACCTCGACGGTGGAGATAAGAAGAGTAAAAGCCTAGTCTACAAAGAGGCAGCTGGCGAGGGGATAGAGGTAGATGACGCATCTAATCAGCATTAAATGCACAAATCTCTTATCTACACACATGAATCAAGGCACGTGGAAATAGGAGGCGTGGCATAACCCGATTGGCAGAAGCTGGCGGTGAACAAAGGTACAACCTATACTAAGGTTGGGTAGTTCTCGAAGGAACGTGGGTCAGCTGAGATGGCAGAATTCTACTGGAGAAGGTACGCGGTGGACAAATGTACCATTGGTACGAAAGGTATATCATCAGACGATGTACCCAGAGGCAGCAAACATATACCGGGAGCAGAAGGGGCTATAAATACCAAGCCTCACCAACAAACTAAAGGCATTCAATACCTAGAAGGAGGAGATCTATTCTTAAGCTTATACCTCTTTAATGTTTAGAACTTAAGTAGTTACTTCAACTTGAGTTCTCTCTATTACTTTGGGAAGCATTTAAGATCTTTTGTAACCTCTACAACTTAATACAAAACAATCACTCATTACCCCGTGGACGTAGACAAATGTCGAACCACATAATCTCTTGTGTCTCATGATAACTTAGAAGCTTTTACATTATATTTGTGTTCTTCGTTATTATTGTGATCTTACATATCTTTCATCACTTAGCATTGTCAGTTCAACAAAGGTATCGATACTACTTAGCATCAGATCCTCTGAGATGTATACATTACTTAGACTACGGGAAAACGAGTAGTCATAGTTTGGCGCCTACCGAGTTTTTCTCACGACCTTGAATTTAGACACATTTTTACTTTTAACTTCTGCATCTTCGGAAACGAAGGGATATGTGTTCCAAAATGATGAATCTCACTCTCTAGTGATTCGTTCATTCGTTATTTGTGTATGTTTTTGAGTTCATAGCCTCTAAAAACTTACCTGACTACAGATACACAGTTTTTCGCAAAAGCTTACCCAGAAAATGCCAAAATCTTTGTTCTATACTAAAACAACCCTTTTAAAACAAAGCTTATCCTAGATCTGAGAAACTTTTACTGACAGAGGAATCTCAGCGAGATTTTAAGGAAAAAAGATCTTCTAAAGCATTTAATAACCTTGTTTTCAGCGAGATCTGACACCCCTTTTTTGGTTTTCAACGTTTTAAGGTTGTTTTCTCCAAGGGTGTCATAAGCATTTAATACCTGTCTATCAAAGACATTATTTAAGTTTTTTTCTTCTGAAAAAGCTGTTTAGCCGTCTTCTATGTCAGAGCATTAACTGCTACTTTGGACGAAGGTACCCAAGTAGCAGATTTCTTTGCTTTTCTGTGACCGCAGTATATCAAAAGCCGAAGGCATGTAGAAACCAAATGATGTACTAACAAGCTCACGACCAACACTCACAAGAGGAAGATCCCAAAAGTCGTCTCAAGTAAATCAAAGGAACGAAGCAGATGATGAACAAAGATAGATAGCAAGAAGAACAACTGCTACCAAAACACTTATTCCTGCTAAGGGGATGGGAAGACATCTGGATCTCAACTAATCTACGGCATGCCGTTATCGGAGCGTCCTGCCACTACAAATCCATCTGCGGCCGACGTAGGGTTACCCGTAACCTTAGCTCATATGGGACGAGGATTGGGAAACCTAACACCAATTCAGATTGATCCAAACACACCAATTGTAGATGAAGGGGTGGAAAACTCTGAAGATCCAGCCAACAACAGCACTCCTCAAGGAGGTGGAGCCCACAACGAAGACCAAATGGCGGCACAAGTAGCAACTTTGCTACTCCGAAACAAGGAAAATGAAGATGCATTGCAGAAGATGGCCCAGCGGAACCAAAATCTCAAAGGTATGATGGACACACAGATCGAAGGTTCCCAAGATCTCCCTCCGCAAAAGAGGCATGATAACGGAGCTATCTCAGGAAGACGAAGGTTGGATCTCAACCCACCAAAGACGAATCAACCTAAGGGAGCCGTAAAAGCGTACCACGATCCGAAGGAAGTGGACTCAACATACAAACCCTACGACAAGGCATTTTCCAAAGATTCTCACAATGTGAACATGGTTATGGAGAAAATTGATAAAATGCGGAGGGAGATACGAGGCTTAAAAACTGGCCACGCAGGCGCAAGACTGGAAGAAGCGTTACAAGAGGCAACCACATCCCCACTATATTTTCGTATTTTAGGGGAACCCATCCCTCCGAAATGCCTGGTACCTACGTTCCAAGCATACAATTGTACCTCATATCCCACAGCCCACCTACGGTATTACACTTGTGTCCTTTTCCATTGGGAAAGAGATGAGGTAGTACTTTGTAGGTAATTTCTGGCCATCTTAACGGGATCAGCATTAGCCTGGTATGATAATTTACTAGCAAACTCAATTGACTCCTTCGAGCAATTGTCTACGGTGTTCTTAGAAACATATATGTAAAATAAATCAACAAAAGAAGAGTTAGATAGGCTATTTGCTTTAGCTATCGGACCCCGGGAAACACTGATGCAGTACACAGACAGGTGGTAAAAGACATACCAAGCAATTGGTAAAGTCAATCCAGAAATTAGCATTAACTGCTATAATTACGGACTTGATAGAACCTCAGCCATCTTCATGGAATTCCATAATAGAGCCCTCGATTCTGAAGGCGAGCTCAGGGTCGTCCAAGACCGTTACATCAGACTCGAGGAAATCCAGAAGGATAACCCCAGGGCATAAGCAAATACAACAATAGCTCCGCAATGAACCAACTCTCTGGAATCAATTCCGGAGATACCTAAGCGACAAAATAAAGCCGGGGCAGAACTAGCTATCGAGACAAACGATCCAAATATGAAAATGGAAAAAAAGGCAAAGGGGGAGAAGAATTTTTGACAAAATCTACACGAAGCTAAATATAACTTTCTTTCATATCATAAGCAAAGAGGGAGCAAAACCAGGCTTTCCTTACCCTAATACTAGGGTAAAGCAGCCAGATAAAATGAAGGAGGCTAGGGAATACTGTGTGTACCACCAATATTACGGACATACCACGGATATTTGTTACCACTTACGAAGTGTGATCCAAAGATTCATCGACGAAGGCAAGTTCATGGAGTACGTACAACTACATCCAGCAGAGACCGAGGTGGCCCCAAAGAAAATGGTGGAACTACCTCAGGATGGCAAATACATCAACATGATTAACTTCTCCAGCGGAAGTCAAGAAGAAATGCTCGAAGACATAGTCGAGTTAGCTTGAAACAAAAATAAGATTGAATCCCATGAGGTATTCAAGCTAAGTGGACCACCTACTAGCAGTTGGGAGGAATTGATGGCCACGCCATTAAAATTCTCAACAAGGGACGTCAACCAGGAGGTTGAAATGCACAATGATACACTGGTCATCACTCTTCCAATACATGGATGCAATGTTACGAAGGTCCTCGTGGATGGGGGCAGTTCGTTAAATATGTTATTTTATGAACCATACCTACGCATGGGTTTGATAGCAGAGCATATGGATTCTTCCACTTGCACAATATACGACTTTAATGGAGCAGTCTCTAGACTAAAAGGAGAAATTGTCTTGCAGGTACACGCAGGACCCTTAGTAACCAACATACGCTTCTGTGTGGTAGAGGCACCTTCGCCCTACAATGTCATCATGGGCGTTCTATGGGTCCATATATTGCGAGGAATAGCTTCGACATATCACTAATACCTACGATTTCATACACCTATGGGTGAAATGGAAATCACAGGCGACCAGCAAGATGCAAGGCTATGCAACCTAGCAGAAATCAGACTCAATGAAGAGAGAACTGCGGCTCAGCATCACGAAAGAAAGAGACGCAAGGCAAGCAACAAGAAAGTACAGGACTGATCCTCCTTAGTACCCGAATCTATATCAGCACCAGAATTAAGTACCTTCGCCACTCCAAGCGTAGATGTCTCCGCCAAATGACAATTACAGAAAAGCACTCCTCAACGGCCTCAGCAAAAAATCTGCTCACTGGTAGAACCAACGAAGAAGATAAACATCGGGACGACGACAGAGCCTAAGATGCTCAAGATCGGAACTTTAATAGAAGAGGAAGTGCAACTACAAAACTTGTTAAAAGAGTACGTAGACGTCTTTGCATGGTCAATGGAGGACATGCCAGGAATTGATCCAAATTTGGTTTCACACCACCTTCGGCTATGAACGGAAATACCACCGTTCAAGCAGCGCATACGTAAAGTGGCGGACATCTACCACGAAGGGATAGAAAAGGAACTGCAAAAGCTACTTGTAGAAGGATTCATACGATAAGTCAAGTATCCCACATGGATATCCAACATGGTCATTGTTCCTAAGAAGAACAGAGGCGTACATATTTGCATCGACTTCAGAAACCTCAACAAAGCGTTTCCCAAAGATAGCTACCTACTTCCAAACATTGACCAACTAGTCAACGCAACCGAAGGCCATCAAAAAATATCCTTTATGGATGGATACTCAGGCTACAACCAAATGGCCTTTGCGTAAGAAGACCAGGAGCATACTGCGTTCTTTACCCCACGAGGCATGTATTGCTATACAAGGATGACTTTTGGACTAAAGAACGCGAGGGAAACATACCAACGATTAGTAGACAAAATATTCAAACCTTGGATAGGCAAAATACTGGAGGTCTACGTGGACGACATGCTTGTCAAAAGCAAACAAGCAAAAAACCATCTCTCACACCTAAGGGAGATATTCGAAGTCATGATGAGCTTTCACATGAAGGTGAACCCGGAGAAATGCCCGTTCGGAGTTACCTCAGGAAAATTCCTAGGATATCTAGTAACTCAGCGAGGAATCGAAGTAAACCCTGAAAGGGTCAGAGCTATAATGAAGATGCCATCTCCACAAACTCTAAAATAAGTGCAAAAGCTAAATGGAATTTTAGCTTCCATGGGAAGATTCATAGCAAGATAGTCAGATAAATGCAAAGCATTTTTCGATAAGCTTAGGAACGGAAACAAGTTCATGTGGACCGCATAGTGCGAACAAGCCTTTCACAAGATCAAAGAATACTTCGCGTTCGTACCTATTCTACAAAAGCCGGAGCCATGTGAGATACTCACCTTATACCTAGCAGCAACAAGCTACATTGTGAGCGCAGTATTGGTACGAGGCCAAGGGAAGGGAGAAAAGCCCGTATACTACATCAGCAAGACACTCAGTCCATCAGAGCGTAATTACACCAAGGTGGAACAACTCATATATTCCTTAGTAGTGGAAACACAAAATCTAAGGATATATTTCAATGAACACACCATCTGAGTTTTTACAAAAGCTCAAATAAGTCAGATCCTCGACAACACGGAGAAAATTGGAAGAGTGTCAAAATGGAATGCCATGATCAAGCAGTTTCACATAATCTTCGAAACCAGGAAAGCGGAGAAGTCACAAATCTTAGCAGACTTCCTATAGGACTTACTTATGAATGACGAAACAGAGATAGACGACATCCCAGGAATGGAGGAAGAAAAGCCGGATCCATAAGACCTCTTGGAACTGCAAAACTCACGAAGGTGGGAAATATTCGTATATGGATCCTCCAACGGAGAAGGTGCATGAATATGGATTGTGATAACAACCCTTTCCGGAGACAGACTCATCTATGCATTCAGGTTAGTATTCGAGCAATACACTAACAACATCACGGAGTATGATGCAGTCATACACGGCCTACGCTTAGCACAAGAGCCGGGCCTAAAAGATGTTTGTTTGACTAGTGATTCAAAATTAGTCATTAGACAAATAGAACTCAAATACCAAACTCTGGATCCAATACTATCTTCGTAACTAAAGATAACACAAGAGCATGCAAAGAAAGGAGACATCAAGGGCCCCTCAGCTGGGGGAATAATACAACAAAGGAGTTCAATTGCAAACAAATCAAAAATAACATGATCATGGGTAAGGAAGACGGGGAAAGACAACTCCCTTTGCCTGGATCTCAGCCTCCCTAAAAGCGTTATTGATGTAATCAATGGCAGAATGCTCAAACTCCACCTTCATCCGAGAATCTTGAGCCTCCAAGTACGAAGTTGACTTCTGACGAAGCTCCATGACCTAAGCACTAAGCTGATCATTAGCTTGCTGAAGTGACTCAGCTTTGAGCTTAGCCGCATCATCAAACTGGAGAGATATTTCCAACGCAGATATCTGATCCTCAAGGTGGCCAATCTTAGCATTTGCACCCACCAGCTAATACTGGAGACCTGCGGATACAAAGGGTATCAGCAACAAGAAAAGGCGTATGAAGACACAAAGGATGCTACGGAAAAATAAATATCCTAAGCTACCTCCGGCATAACTAAGGGATTCTTCTAAACTATGCTGAGCTTCAGCAAGATCCACCTTAGCTGCCTCAAGGTCTTCCATAAGGGTATCCTTTTCCGTCCGAAGATCATCAACATCTATCCGGAGCAAGGCGTTCTCAGAGGACAAAGCTTGGTACACACTTTCTAACCCTTCAAAACTTTTTACTAAGGATGCATGAGACATGGAAGAATACAAGGAGCCAACATCGATGAGTTTGTTCTTAAGAAAATAGACCTCAGAAGCCAAGACATTACGCTCCATGGTAACTTTAGCTAAGAAAGCACAAGCATCTTCAAAATCTACATGATATTTCTTTTGAATAATATCTTGGGCTGAGAGACGTTTCTTGACTAAGGAAATATCATCCTTTTGCTTTAAAATGAGACTCTCCTTCTATCTAAGGGCTTTGTCATACTCCTGACGAAGCAAAGCCATCTGCTTCACAAAGTCCGCATTGTGAGCAGACTCAAGGGAATGTTGAGCCT